>CM057464.1:148286628-149536628 GCA_030035585.1 Dugong dugon
TAGGGAAAATTTAAACCTTTAATGAAGTAGTAGATTTCCATACAGTAATTTTTCTTAAGAGAAGTAATATATATGATAACGGAAATAATTCTTAGAGTAGTATGAAGTATTGGACTCCATTTAGCTAAAATGAGTTGTGACTGAAGACTTATCTCCAAGTATGGCCCCTGCATTCCACAAGCTAATTTTTAATAGGAGATAATAGTGAAAGCTAAAAATGGAAACATTAGGGCATTTAGTTACAACTATCACTTTGGAACTCTTAAGAAATATTAAGATGGAAGAAGTACAGCCAGAATGCTCCTTAGAAGCAAGGATGGGAGACTTCGTCTCACATACTTATCAGGAGGGACCATTCCCTGGAGAAGGACATCATGCTTGGTAAAGTAGAGGGTCAGCGAAAAAGAGGAAGACCCTCAAAGAGATGGATTGACACAGTGGCTGCAACAGTGGGTTCAAACATAGCAATGATTGTGAGGATGGCACAGGACTGGGCAATATTCCCTTCTGTTGTACATAGAGTCGCTATGAGAGGGAACTGACTTGACAGCACCTAACAGCAACAATCTGCTGAATCACACCTGACTTAGTATGCACAAGGTTGAATTTCTGTTGATTAGAACTTTTAAGTAGAACATTTCCTGTTTTGTATATTTTGAATAAAGGGTAAAATATGTTTTCTATTAAACATTAGCCGTTAGCAATTGGAGAAATATAAAGAAGTCTTCAGATATTTGTAATTTGATACAAATGACTGTTAATAACCTGATCTTTTCCTTTTGATTAGTTGTTTAAAAAGATAGCCATTTATTTAATCTATCTGGAGGAAAAAAAAGATTTTTTTAATAAAAATATTGTTAGTATGCAAGACATTCTAGACTCGTGTTGTCCCCTAGCCCAAAAGATTTTTTTTTTGAACTAGTGACTGACGTGAAAAGCGGGATCGTAATTAATCCAAGATATTTCCACAGAAAATAATAGTACATACAAATAATAGGAGTGTGAATTTGTCGCATGCTCTTAAATTATAAATAGTACGATACTGCTTTATTTATACCCGTTTTATTGAATTGGTTCAGTGGGTAGATGGTTTAAATTGATAATTTCTAAATCCCTTTATGTATTTTTAAATTTAGTCTTTTTTCCCTCCAAGAATGTTAGGTGAGCAGCAGAAGTATCTAATTTAGTTTCAAATATTTTCTCTTTTTATGTTACCTTCTTAAAGATCATTTTCATATAAACTTGCACCTAAGAAAGGAACCACAACCCATCAGCTAATTGATACTTAGATGTCAAAACTTTGTGGCAGCTTTTATTATGGTAATTCATAAATCCTGTTGAGTTTGGTGTATAATCTGTAAATCATTCATTGTAACAGGAATTAAATATGTTTATTTTGCCAAATTAATTCTGGCCTGTATTTAGAATTACATTAGTCTGTTTTATATTCTACTTTTGGTCAAAAGAAAAGGTCTCCACCCTTCCCCCAACTCTATTTTTGATTTCAAATACTCTAAAATTTCCTGAGTGCCTCTTCACATGACTGTTCTGAATATTACTTGCAATGCCCTATGTTGTGACCTATTGTCATCATAATTCCCAGAGATTATAATTGATGTGTCAGTTTGGCAGAATCTGAATCTGTCAACTTTGATAACAATATGCGATTTTCTTTTTTGTTAGTGCCTAGTAAAGATGTGGAGAAAGTAACATGGAGTTCATTTTTTCTATTCAGTGATTTCTGTAGTAAACTACCAGTTTTATGTTATAAAAATATTATTAGTATGCAAGACATTCTAGACTTGTGTTGTCCCCTAGCCCAAAATGATAACTAGCCAGCCACATGTAGCTATTGAACATTTGTTATGTGGTTATTCTGAATTGAGTTGTGCTGTAAGTGTAAAATACACACTGGATATCAAGGACTTAGTACCCAAAACAAACGAACAAGAAAAACACACAGTAAGTTGCTTATCTTGAATATATAATGATAATAGATATTTTGGGTTAAAAAAACTCCATTATTAAAATTAATTTTACTGTTTCTTTTTATGTGGCTACTGGGAAATTTAAAATTACATATGTGGCTTGCATCCCATTTCTGTTAGATAATGCTATTCTAGACCTTTTCCCTGAGGGACATTGTATTATAGAAAGGATTTTTTAGATATATCTTTGAATTTGAATCCCATCTCCCAGTAGCTTTGTGACTCTGGATAAGCTACTTAGTCTTCTGAGTCTGAGTTTCCTCATTTATAAAATCAGTATAGTCATATTCCTCAGGATTGCTATGAGGATTCAATGATGTAATGGGTCTACTAATGCTTCACTAACCTTAGTACACATACAGATCACCCAGAGATCACATTCTATAGCTCTGGGTGGGGTTAGGAAGTTTCTATATCTAAGAAACTCTCAGGTAATAAGATAATGCTTGTTGGTTATCACAGTTTGCCTAGCTAGAATCTGCATTACTATGTAAATTTTAATGCATTTTCTTTGCCTTGATGTTTATTATCCTTTAGTCTCACCTTTGAATATTATCCTTGAAACATAGGAATTGGAAAAATCACCATACTTTGCAATATCTATTAAAATTATATGTATTTTATTGTGCACTCTTAGGGTTACTGCAGCATTCTTGTTGATACCTATAAAGCTTTTTGTCCACTTTTCTTGTTAGTATCTTAAGAGTCTGTTCCGACTCATAGCGACCTTATGTGCAACAGAAAAACACTGCCCAGTCCTGCGCCATCCTCACAATCGTTGCTGTGTTTGAGCCCATTGTTGCAGCCAGTGTGTCAGTCCATTTCGTAGACGGTCCTCCTCTTTTTCACTGACCACCTACTTTACCAAGCATGATGTCCTTATCCAGGGGCTGGTTCCTTCTGATAACGTGTCCAAAGTGCGTAAGATGAAGTATTGCCATCCTCGCTTTGAGGGAGTATTCTGGCTGCACTTCTAAGACGGACTTGTTGATTCTTCTAGCAGTCCGTGGTGTCCTGAATATTCCTCACCAGCACCATAATTCAGAGGTATCAGTTCTTCTTTGGTCTTCCTTATTTATTGTCCAGCTGTTGCATGCATATGAGGCGATTGTCTCAAAGGGCATCTTTGCTTTTAACATTTTAAAGAGCGGTCTTTCACAGCAGATTTGCCCAATGCAATACGTTGTTTGATTTCTTAACTACTGCTTCTGTGGGCATTGATTGTGGATCCAAGTAAAATGAAATCTTTGACAACTTCAGTCTTTTCTCCATTTATCATGATGTTGCTTATTGGTCCAGTTGTGAGGATTTTTGTTTTCTTTATGTTGAGGTGTAATCCATACTGAAGGCTGTAGTCTTTGATCTTCATCAGAAAGTGCTTCAAGTTCTCTTCACTTTCAGCTAGCAAGGTTGTGTCATCTGCAAGTTGCAAGTTGTTAATGAGTCTTCCTTCAGTTCTGATGCCGTATTCTTCTTCATATAGTCCAGCTTCTTGAATTATTTGCTCAGTATACAGATTGAATAATTATGGTAAAACGATACAACCCTAACCCACACCTTTCCTGATTTTAAACCACAAAGTATCCCCTTGTTCTGTTCAAACCAGTGCCTCTTAATCTATGTACAGGTTCTTCATGAGCACAATTAAGTGTTCTGGAATCCCCATCGTTCTTGATAATTATCCATAATTTGTTGTGATTCACACAGTCAAATGCCTTCACATAGTCAATAATACACAGGTAGACGTCTTTATGGTATTCTCCGCTTTCAGACAAGATCCATCTGACATCAGCAGTGATATCCCTTGTTCCATGTCCTCTTCCAGCTTGAATTTCTGGCAGTTCCCTGTTGGTGTACTGCTGCAACCGCTTTGGAATGATCTTCAACGAAATTTTACTTGCGTGTGAATTAATGATATTGTTCAATAATTTTTGCATTCGGTTGGATCACCTTTCTTTGTAATGAGCACAAATGTGAATCTGTTCCAGTTGGTTGGCCAGGTAGCTGTCTTCCAGATTTCTTGGCATAGATGAGTGAGTGCTTCCAGTGTTACATCTGTTTGTTGAAATATCTCAACTGGTATTCCATCAGTTCCTAAAACCTTGTTTTTCACCAGTGCCATCAGTGCAGCTTGGACTTCTTCCTTCAATACCAGTTGGTACTTGATCATATGGTACCTCCTGAAATGATTGTACGTTGACCAGTTCTTTTTGGTACAGTGACTGTGTATTCATTCTGTCTTTTTTTGATGCTTCCTGCATCATTCAGTATTTTGCCCATAGAATCCTTCAGTAGTACAGCTTGAGGCTTGAATTTTTTTCTTCAGTTCTTTAGCTTAAGAAATGCCAAGCATCTTCTTTATTTTGGTTTTCCAACTCCAAGTTTTTGCACATTTCATTATAATACGTTACTTTGTCTCTCAAGCTGTCCTTTGAAATTTTCTGTTCAGCTCTTTTACGTCATCCTTTCTGCCTGTCACTTTTTAGCTACTCGATGTTCAAGAGCAAGTTTCAGAGTCTCTTCTGACATTCATTTTGATCTTTTCTTTCTTTCCTATCTTTTTAATTACCTTTTGCTTTCTTCATATATGATGTCCTTGATGTCATCCCACAACTCACTGGGTCTTTGGTCATTAATATTCCATGTGTTATGTCTGTTCTTGAGATGGTCTCTTAATTTAGGTGGGGTATACTAAAGATTATACTTTGGCTCTCCTGGGCTTGTTTTAATTTTCTTCAGCTTCAACTTGAACTTTCATATGAGCAATTGATGATCTGTTCCACGGTTGATTTGTTCCTCAGTCGGCCCCTGGCCTTGTTCTGACAGATGACATTGAGCTTCTTCATCGTCTCTTTCCACAGATGTAGTTGATTTGATTCCTGTGTATTCCATCCAGTGAGGTCCACGTCAGTAGTTGCCATTTATGTTTTTGAAAAAAGGTATTTGCAATGAATAAGTTGCTGGTCTTGGAAAATTTAATCATGTGCTCTTCCATGTAGTTTCTGTCACCAAGGCGATATTTTCCACCTACTGATCCTTCTTTATTTCCAACTTCCTCATTCCAGTCACTACTAGTTATCAGTACACCTTGAATGTTTGATCAATTTCAGATTTCCGAAGTTGGTAAAATCTTTAGTTTTGGCATCTTTGGCCTTAGTGGTTCACATGTAAATTTGAATAATAGTCTTATTAACTGGTCTTCCTTGTAGGCACATGGGTTTTATCGTATCAACACTGATAGCGTTGCACCTCAGTATAGATCTTGAAATGTTCTTTTCGAGGATGAATGCGATGCCATTCCACTTATTTGTCATTCTTGGCTTAGTAGATCATATGATTGTCTGACTCAAAATGTTCAATACTAATCCATTTCAGCTTACTAATGCCTAGGATAGCGATCTTTTTGCAGCTCCTTTTTTGACAATTTCCAACTTTCCTAGGTTCATACTTCATACATTCTATGTTCCAGTTATTAATAGATGTTTGCAGCTGTTTCTTTTCATTTTGAGTTGTGCCACATCAGCAAATGAGGATCCCAAAAGCTTTACTCCATCCTTTCATTAAGGTAGACTCTACTTTGAGGAGGCAGCTCTTCCACAGTTTTGTTTTGAGTGCCTTCCAACCTGAAGGGCTCATCTTCTGGCGCTATATCAGCCGGTGTTCTGCTGCTATTCATAAGGTTTTCATTAGCCAGTTTTTGTAGAAGTAGATTGCCTGATCCTTCTTACTAGTCTCTTTTAGTCTGGAAGCTCTGCTGAAACCTGTCCACCATGGGTGGCCCTGCTGGTATTGGTGGCATAGCTTCCAGCATCACAGCAACGTGCAAACCACCATAGTATGACAGACTGACACACGAGTGGTGGCATCTGGTTTTAGCTCAAGTCATTTTGTAGTTAGGGTAGAATTGATCAATTTCAGCATAGAAAACCCAAGGTATGTTGCTTCACAAATGTATGTTTGAAAGATAGGATAATTATACATGAAATAATTTTAAGAATGCACTAAGACAATATGATAGCTGCCGTCGAGTTGATGTCTAATCATGGCGACCTTATGTACATCAGAATGAAATGTTGTCAGTTCTGCGTCATACAATTGCTAGCATGTTCCAGTCTGTTGCTGCAGCTAATATACCAATTCATCTTACCCAGGATCTCCCATGCCCTTGTTGGCCCACTACTTTACCAAACATGATGTCCCTCTCTAGCAGTTGATCCCTCCTGATGATATGACAAAAGCAAGCAAGTTGAACAGTGTTCTATTGCGATCCATAAGGTTTTCATTGGCTAATTTTTGAAAGTAGATTACCAGACCTTTATTCCTAGAATTTTTAATGACTGCATTTATTCTCCTAGTGCTTATGTAATAAAGCTTTTACTTTCATGTTTGTGGCAATAGCTTTCTTTCAGCTATGCAAAATAGTTCTTTAAAAAACGATCACGACTTATTTAGGTTTCCAGAGATGGAGTTACTAGCGGATTCTCCATGCATTATTTTGAAGCTACTTTACTTCAGCTAACTTGGATTCCTTTAAGCATCAAGGCAATACTTCGTTTCAGAGATAAAATGTTTATTAACTAGATAAGCAGATAGGGAGGACAAGATCTGAACAAGTGAATACAGGGAAATAAATGAGGTGTTAAAGTGGAAAGGATGATCAGTGTTTTCAATAATTTATTTTAATTTTTTTGTTGTTGTTGAAAATATACGCAGAAAAACATATACCGGTTCTACAATGTCTACATGTACAATTCATTGACAGTGATTACATTCTTCAATTTGTGCAACCATTCTCACCTTCCTTTACCAAATTGTTCCTCCCCCATTAATATGAACTCACTGCTCCCTATGTTTCCTAGCTAACCTTTCAAGTTGCTGTTGTTAGTTTGATTCCATATAGATAGTTCTTTAAAAGAGCACAATGCTAAAGGCAGACATTCCTTACTAATTAAGCTAAACTATTGTTTGGTTTAAAGACGACTTCAGGGGTATTTTTGGTTTAAGGTTTAAAGATTATCTCAGGGCAGTAGTTTTGGGTGTTCATCTGGCCTCCATGGCTCCAGAAAGCCTAGATTTCATGAAAAATTGTGATTCTGTTCTGCATGTTTCCCCTTTTGATCAGGATTCTTATAGAATCTTTGATTAAAACATTCAGTAATGGTAGCTGGACACCATCCAATTCTTCTGGTCTCATGGCAAAGGACGTAGGTAGTTGCTGATGGAGGCAGTTAGCTACACATTCCATTTCCTCCTCCTGTTCCTGACTCTGCTCCTTCCTCTCTTGCTCCAGGTGAATAGAGAAGAATTGTTGTACTTTGGATGGCCACTTGCAAGCTTTTAAGACCCCAGGCTCTTCATAGTGAACTGGGAGGTAGAAAATAAGTACTAAATGTGTTCATTGTCTTGAAGCAAAAGCACTAGTTTGGATCTTAAAAATTTACTCTCCTGCTAAGAAGAGACAACTCTTAGTTACAGAAGACTTCTAGATAGTATGTGTAGATTCCTCACATCCACTGCAAGTATGGGCTGGACTTGGTGAGTTACTTCCAAAGAGTAGAGTATAGAAAGGGGGAAATGGTAACTTTACGTAGAGAAACCTGGCAAACCCTACCTTAACCTTGGGATGAAGGTTAACATCACTAGTGATGTCACGTGGACATGTACCCCTGATCTGATATGACATGACAAGAAGGGCACATTACCTCTGTGGTATTCTTTCTAAAAACCTATTAAAAAATCAAACCCATTGCCATTGAGTGATTCTGACTCATGGCGACCCCATGTGCTTCAGAGTAGAATTTATTTATTTTGTTGTTGAGAATATACATAGCAAAAACATATTAATTCAAGTTTCGGCATGTACATTTTCGTGACACTGATTACATTCTTCAAGTTGTGCAGTCGTCCTCACCCTCATTTTCTGAGTTTTCCTCCCCATTAACATAAACACTGCCCCCTAAAGTTCCTGTCTAATCTAGTGAGTTGTTAGCAGTTTGATCCAATATAGATAGATCTTAAAAGAGGCGTAATGCTCAAGGCAGACATTCTTTACTAGTTAAGCTAAACTATTACATGATTTTTAAGATTTCAGGGAATATTTTTGGTTTAAGGTTTAAAGATTATCTTAGGGAAATTCAGAGGTTCATCCAGCCTCCACAGTTCCAGAAAGCGTGGATTCCATGAGAATTTGAAATTCTGTTCTGCATTTTCCGCCTTTTGACCAGGATTCATCTGTAGAATCTTTGATCACAATGTTCCACAATAGTACCTGGGCACCATCCAGCTCTTGTCTCATGGTAAAGGTGGCGGTTGTTTATGGAGGCAGTTAGCCACACATTCCATTTTCTCCTATTCCTGACTCTCCTCCTTTGTTTTTTGCTCCAGGCAAATAGAGACCAGTTGCTGTGTCTTGGATTTATTATTTTCTAGGTTTTTTTTTTAATGTTTTAGGCATCCTAAACCTGTTGCTGTCAATTCCTACTCATAGCGACCCCATAGGACAGAGTAGAACTGCCCCATAGGGTTTCTAGAGAACAGTAGGTGGATTCCAGCTGCTGACCTTTTGGTCAGTAATGGAGTTCTTAACCACTTTGCTGCCAGGGCTCCATAGCCATCCTAGTGGAACTGAAATGGTATCTCATTGTTTTGATTTGCACCTCTCTGTTGGATGGCTAGTGATTCTGAGCATCTTTTCATGTGTTTGGTGGCCATTTGAATGTCCCCTTTGGTGAAATGTCTTTTCAAGTCCTTTTCCCATTTTGTAATTGAGTTGTTTGCCTTTTTGTTGTCATTGAAGTTTTATGTATATTTTGGTTATTAGATTTTTCTTGCATGTAGGGTTTCTGAAGATATTCTCCTAGTTGGTAGCATGTCTTTTCACTTTTTTACTACAGTGTTTTGATGAACAGAAGTTTTTAATTTTTATTAGGTCCCATTCATCTGTTTTGTTTTTTGCTGTTTGTGCTTCTGTTTTTAGATGATCCATTTTTAAAAGGCCTGACAGCATTGCCCATACATTTTCTTCTAAGAATTTTATGGTTTTAGTTTTCACGTTTAGGTCCTTAATCTGTTTTGAATTTGTTTTTGTGTATGGTGTGAGGCATGGATCCTGTTTCAGTTTTCTGCATGTGGAAATCCAATTTTTCCAGCACCATTTATTGAAGAGACTCTTCTTTTCCTCATTTAATGATCTTAGCACCATTTCAAAAATCAGTTGACCATAGATGTGTGGGTTTATTTCTGGACTCTCGATGGTCAGATACAATTTTTACAAGAAATGTGTAATTAAATTCTTTCAGACTAGTGGCTTAATATTCAATGAAGTATGTTCTGGGAATAAGACATTAAAATGATGGATTAGTATGGTTTAAAGATTTGTAAGGTAGGGAAGGATAAACAGGGCTAATGACGAACAGCAACACCCAGAAGTAGTTTGTGGACCAAAAAAACTTGTTTCTTAGAATTGTAGGTAAAGTAAGAGTAGTTTGACTTCTGTGTGATCATCCAAAGCGTTTTGTGATGGGTAAAGGGTAGGGTCTGTATAACTTATTTTCTAAACTGGGACACTTTAGGAAACAAAGGGCTGAACTGGACAAATGCAGAAACCTTCTTGGGTAAACCAGGATCCATGGTCATCCTGGTAAAGGATCTTAACTTACTGGGGAAAGAACTTTGTGAAGCTGTTTTGGCTGCTTAGAAACTAGTTTTGTTTATTCTTGGATTTTTATTTGTATCCTGGAGAACTCATTGTCAATGAATAATAGCTGGGTAAATGATGTGCTTGCCAAAAGATACAAAAATGGCTTGAATAGTATTTTTATAAATGTAGTAATCTCTCAGATTTGAAGTTCTTTAAAGAAAGGATTAGAGTTTAGGTATCTTATGTCTCCTGTAGCTCCCAGCTGTGTAGTTTGTTCACAGTTAGAACTCAAATGTTGTGTTATATGAGTAAATAATTCTAGTTTTTCAATATCCTGTTTCTCCCAACAGTTACTCTAGGTAAGTGGTTCTTCATTCATTCAACAAATACCAGTTCAAGTCAACTCATAAACACCCCTATAGGACAGGGTAGAGCTGCCCCGTAGAGTTTCCAAGACTGTAAATCTTTACAGAAGCAGATTGCTACATCTTTTGCCTGTGGAGTGATTGGTGGATTTGAACCGTGGATCTTTTGGTTAGCAGCCAGTTGCTTATCCATTTATCACCAGGGCTCCTTACTAGCCACTTAGAGATGTAAAAACGCGACCCTATCTTCAGTGGGCTGAAGGTTTAATAGAGGAGTTACATTTAAAAACAAATAATTTCAATGAATGTGATAAATTCAGTAATGAAAGTATATATAAAATACAGGAGAAGGAGTAATTAACTTTCTAGAGGTAGTCAGAGAAGCGGTAGTGGGGATGACCATAGCTGTGTAACACTGAAGAACAAATAGGCACTCATAAACTACAAAAGAAGATGGAATATACCAGGTAGGGGAAACAGAACTACAAAGGGAAGTTTGGAGAACTGTGAGTAATGTGGTATAACTGAAGTATTAACCTGCGAGGGTGGTTGTGAAAAGTAAATAAAGACTGTAGAGTTATTTAGGGTCCAGATCATTGAGGTTCTTGAATGTTGTCTTAAGACGTTTTGCCTTTTTTTTTTTTCGCCCGGTATAGGCTGGGGAGTGACTATAAGACTTCACGTATGGGAGGAATATGGTTCATTTTGTCTTTTAAATATATCACATAGAAACTTGGTGTATGAATTGAGGGGTGACACTGAAGCCAGATAATCAGGTAGGCTGAAGAGTAGTCCAGGTGAGAGAATGAAGGTTTAAACTAGAGAACTAGCAACAGGTAGAGAGTACAGCATAGATTCCAAAGAAGTTTGAAGATAAAAAGTTCACAGAATTTGGTATGGTTGGTTGTGGAGACAGTGAGGAAAAATATTTTCTCGTTTTTTCCATCTGTGCTCAATGACCAGAGCATGGAAGTTGAGAAGTCATTTGGTAAAATTCATGCAGAGTTGGGTTTGTGTAGTGCGTGTAGATGAGAGAGAAAAATATGAGGGAGTCAAGGGTTCTAGTAAAAGAGAAGTTAAAATGATTGGGTTCCAGGTTGGGCGGGGAAGGAAATGAGATCAGGAACTGGATAAGGAAAGGAGGTGTCAAGAGACTGGAGGTCACACTGAGATTAAAGAGCAGGTGTGGGAATGAATAAGTAAACTGGAAGGATCAGTATTTGTGATCTTGAGAGTGGGATTAAGATTTCAGAAAGGTAGCAGTTTTAGGTGATAACTAGTTTCAAGTTGAAGAAGTCATAGTGGCGCAATGGGTAAGCACTGTTCTGCTAACCAAAAGGTCAGCAGTTTGAACACACCAGCCACTGTTTGAGAAAAGACCTGGTGATCTGCTACCATGAAGATTACAGCCCAGGAAGCCCTATGGGGCAGTTCTGCTCTGTCCTGTAGAGTCACTATGAGTCAGAATTGACTTGATGGCACACAAAAGCAACAACAAAAACAACAGTTTCAAATGTGGTTTTCATATTTTGATGCTGGAGAGGAGATGAAGTTATTGAATTTGGGATTTTAGAAATGAAAAGCGAGGATAGTGTTTCTCAACTTATATTTGGTGGTCTACCTGCATCAGTATCACCCTGGGTGAGATTCCTTGCCTTCAACTCATGTCTACTGAACTAGACTTTCTAGTGGTACGACCTGAGAGTGTAAGTTTTTAACTAATGATTTCAGTGATTCTGATGAACAGAAGTTTGGGAAGTTTAAGAACCTCTAAGTTAGTTGTTGTGAGCCCTGGTGGTCCAGTGATTAAGGTCTTGGCTGCTAACTGAAAGGTTGGCCATTTGAAACCCCCACCCCCACCGCCCCAGCTGCTCCGCAGGTGAAGAACCTGGAGATCTCCTCCCGTAAAGATTACAGCCTAGAAAACCCTATGGGGCAGTTCTAGTCTGTCACATGGGATTGCTATGAGTTGAAAATCGACTGGCACCTAACAACAACAACAACAAATTAGTTGTTAGATGATTCATTTTCAAGGATATTTAAATAGGTCCATACTGAGGTTTGAGCCCTGGCTACCCAGTGGTTAAGCATTTAGCTGCTAACCAAAAGGTTGGCAGTTCGAATCCACCAGCCGCTCCTTGGAAACCCTATGAGGAAGTTCTACTCTGTTCTATAGGGTCGCTATGAGTTGGAGTCGACTCGACAGCAACATGTTTTTTTTTAACACTGATGTCAGGCGTTAGAGTGAAGAGGATGACCAATAGAAGATTAAGTAAATGCCTTAAAGGTTGAGAGAGAACAGCTATAGGGAATTGTGAAGCGTTTTGTAGCCAGTGGTAGAGACTTAAAAAAATAGATGTTTTACGGTAAGAGTAATGATACTGGAGGAGTTTCTGGGTGGTGTAAATGATTATTGCACTCGTTAAGAGAAATGCTGGAGGTTCAAGTCCACCCAGAGGTACCTTGGAAGAAAGACTTGGCAGTGTGCTTCTGAAAAACCAGACACTGAAAACTCTGTGGAACACAGTTCTACTTCTGACACACATGGGGTCACCATGAGTTGAAATTGATTCAGTGACAACTGGTTTAATGCTGTTGGAATAGTAGACTGTTTACTTCTGTTCTGTAGAAAGGGAATATGTGTGTTTGTGTGTATTTGAGAGGGAGAAAATGGGCAGTTTCTCTTTTGAATAGACAACAGGAGGGAAGTGAATGGAGTATTCTGTGATGCTGTTGAAGTTGTAGATACCTAGAGGATAAAGTGAAAGTGTTGGGAAAAAAGTCAGGACCAACCAAAACCCATCGCCATCAGGTCAATTCCAACTCATAGCGACCCTAGAGGACAGAGTAGAACTGCCCCATAGGGTTTCCAAGGATTGGCTGGTAGATTCGAACTGCCGACCTTTTGGTTAGCAGCCTGAGCTCCTAACCACTGCACCACCAAAGGCTAAATTCTAAAGTCAGAGAGTAAAACAAAAAGGTTATTCAGAAACCCTGTTTAATTGATTACTTTTGAAAATTCTCTGGTTTTGAAGCAGATTGTTGTTTGTTCTGTTAATAAGCATTTGGTGGAGTAAGCAGGTTTATATTTATGGGCTATCTGAGGTATTAAAAATATATATCTTCAAACTCTAGAATCTCAAATATGTTAGGGAGATAGATACCCATATTATGAGAGGCACATGGAACTGAAAGAAAATGCAGGTATCTCCTATCTCATGGTTACTGTGAGGTCTATCATCTCTTCAATCATCATGCATGCTTGATTACAAGTAAATTCTGTGTAGTATGATGTTCTTCCTGCATGGTGAAGTGAACGGAGGAAAAACTAAATGAGAGGAATGAAGATTAATGGCTGAGCTGGTGTTTTGGTTGGTGCCTCTCAATTTCCTGTATAAGAGGCATCTTGAGAAAAGTTGGCTTAATTGGTTGTAAACCATCTTTGGCATACAATTGTTTGATGCTGTAACTAGCAGAAGGACCCAGTCTATGTGATGAGTACTTTCAGTATTAAAGATGGGCTACTTTATTTTTTCTTGCTTCTTGTCAGACTGCCCATATAGAAACTTTTGTTTTTAAGATGAAATTTGCCATTGCATTTTGTTAAATGAAAGGATCATATAATTAACTAATTTTGCTAGTCTTAGTCTGTAGAGAAGTTGATGTTGAGTTTTTTTTTTGTTTTTTCTTTTTACTTCACAGATAAAGAATGAGCCAGCAGGGGAAGAGAACATCCTGCACAGTGACTGACTGCTGGTGATGATGCTTTATTTTTATGTTGGGCACCTGTGGGATCTGTAGTAGAAATGTAAGTACAGAAATGCAGGTCTTTCCAAAGCTGCAGTTAATTAGGTGAATTGGTATCTATTATGTTTATTTCTAATTTATATAAGACAAGCATTTTATATTGACTTACAGATGCTTTATTAACAGCTTTATTCATATTAAATTATTATTAATGTAGGTTTTGAAAAATTTCCTTGTAGGGAAAAATCTCTACTAAAAAGTAAAACTGAGAACAGAGGAATTTGCTCATAGAAGGCTAAAAATCTGGAATGATCTCCAGGTCCTCTAGGTTCTACTTTCTCTCTACATAGGAATCTATGTAAATAATCAAGATAGCCAAAAAATACCAGCTTTTACATATTCTTACAAATTACACACATGAGCAAAGTAAGGATGACTTTCAGGTTACCACAAACTTGTTTGAATAAATTAAAGGAATTGTCTTCATACCATAATTGATTTTTTTAAAATTTAGTACATTATTGCTTTCCTTTCATACTGATATACCATGGTCCCAGTTTCAGTAGTTAGTTGTCTTTTCCTATCATTTAGTGTTTGTGTAATATGCCTTAAAGTCTTACTCTACCTTGAACTTGCCCATATTAAACTTCATTCTGTTACTGAAACATTTTTACAAATGAACATCATATTTCCATCTTCCAAAATGATACGAAACACTCTCCAACTTGATGTTATCCATGAAAAATGCCATGAGCATTTTATTGATCTTTACCATCCTACTTGCGACTGCAGTGTTTAAAATACTGAATCAAAGACTGACCTTTGTAGATACCATTTCACATGTTCTCCCAGTTTGCCATATAGCTATTGCTGGTTACTTTTCCAGTGTAATAGCCTGGGTTACATACTTGCCTTAAAAGTATTAAGTATTTTTCCTAGTCAGTGTTGAGAATATTTGATAAAAAATGATCCCGGTAATTTTTCTTTAAAATTTGGGCAGATATATATTTTATTACACACACACGTTTCTTTTTTAATTCTCTGTATCAGATAGTGTTGGTGCTGAAAGTATAAGGTCCCTGCTATCAAGAAACTGACTCAAGTTAGTAAGTGAAAGACACGTATATAATTAGCAGTTAATCAGTGGGGCAAATACCTTGTAGAGGTAAGAACAAAGTGCTACTGGAACCCAGAGGAGGAGGATATTAAATCCATTTGAAGGGTTCAGAGAATGCTTCCGTGAACAGAGAACTTTTAACTTAGCTTTAAAAAAGGAATAGAATTTTAATAGGCTGAGAAAATTAAGAAATATTTTCAAACCGTAGGAATGAGGAGGGCACAGATGCCTAAACAGCAAGGCATCTTAGGGGAGAGAGGGAATAATCAAATGTGGGAAAGTGGGGTGGGGAAAGTAAAGGGAATGAACGTTTATCAAAAATCTACTATATTAACCAGGCGCCTACTGGCTGTTTTACTTTGATTATTATTAAAGTTACATTAAAATTCAAGCTCCTTATGTTTCAGCAGAACTAAAGATAATGAAGATTTATTTATTTATTTTGAGAAACAGTCAATTTTTTAAAAAGTCAGTTTTGGGAAGGAAGATGACTTTCATTTTTGATACGTCTGCACATCTCTAATTCTGAAGTGATGTGTTAACTTACTTTTTGTGTTTGCGGTTGGGTTCTGACTTTAGATTTGACAAAAATACAATTTTTAATCTTGAAGTTTTATTGCTGGCTAAATAGTTCTTCAGTACTTTGTATGTTAAAGACCTTTTTTGTTTATAGTAATTTTACCTTTTGACGAGATGTCTTCAGAAAGGTTAGACAGAATCTGAGTTTGAGATTGCTACTAACTCTGAAAGTGAAGACTTACTAGTATTAATAGACACTTAGGATCTTCCAGAAATACTTTTACATGGTTTATCTATGGGAGGAATAATGGAATTTATGCTTAAAAGGTATAATACCACATTTAATTAGTAAAAGTCCTTGAAAATGAATGATATATTTATTGCGTTCATTAGCAGAGTTGGATTAACTTCAATTCAAATTTCCATATATTAAATTATTTTTAACTTAGTAACCAGAAAATAAATGTCCTTTTTCCAAATGATCTCTTGAGTTTTGCAAGAAATTTATTATACAGGGAATACTTTGATTAGCATTAACTCTTTACCGAATCGTTGTTCTGCAAAGAAGCGGGAAGGAAGCATTTCTTGGTATGATCCACTGCATAGATTTAGCCTCCAACCTATTGTAAGATTATTCAAACTATGCAAAATAGTTTATAGGGTACATTAAAATGGTAATAAAAATGTCCTTGAAGTATGTCTAATAGGCACGGCTAGTGGTTTTTTGGGTTGCTTTGTGTTTATCTTGTTACGTATTTTGTCCATTATCTATATACACTTCCAGGATTATATAAGAAATATTACTAAGTTTTTCTACCCATTTATTAGTTGGTGATAGACTAAAAATGTACATGGTGGGGTAACAGCATCAGAATTTAAAATTTGTTATGGCAAATTGATAGTTGAGAGTGTTTATAATGAAATAATGAACCTTTCCAGTGATGTACTGTTTAGCTGTCTGGTGTCCATTAGCTGCTTTCCTATAAAGTTTATGTAACTGTACTTCATTGTAATGAGGGAACCAGAATACCTGCCCAAATGATTGTTTTTCCTTTCCAAGTGTATTGTTTTTACAATCCATGCCTTCCCCTGAGATAATGTTATTGCATTTTTAGTTTTGATCTATGTTTAGGTTTATTCATGTATGTAAGAGAGTCATACAAGACATTGATCATTTTAAACAAGGTGGTAAATAATGTTTTTAGGTAGAAAACATTCTTTTCTGTAGGTAAGTTAGTTACATCTGATGGAAAACTGACTTTTGGGGTTAGTTTTACTATAGGAAACACAACATGCTTCAGGATTATGCCTTTAAAATACGACATTGGTTCTAGTTACATCTTGGATATCTTGTTTACATTTTACCAGCATTTTAGTTTTCTTTTTAAAATTTTAAATTTATCAGCCTGTCCTTTGCCAAGAAGTTACCTGGATAGTTTAGAATGTGGACTTCTTGTATACAAGATAACTGCTATTGTTTTTTTCAAAGTAGTGGTAAGCATTTGTCCATCTCTTAATTTTCTCTTATAACTAGAATCAAGCATTATTACTTACAGTTGGATGGCTTTCTTATTTTCTTGTTAATTGGGGCTTTCAATACATATACAAACTAAAAAAAGATTTTCAAGAACTTCATTGACAGCTAATTTCTTTGACCTAATTTGAAAGAGATGGAAGAATATACATATTAATTGTTCTCCCATTCTGCATCTAACTTTTTTTTGTTACCAAATGCTTTAAATTATCCTGATATGTAAGTGTAGCAATAGGATTTGATGAATTAAATCTAGGTAGCGAGTCCCTTAAAACTATTCTCAGAGTTGTTGTGTTCTTTTCCTAGATTGGCCTGTACATAGCATTTGCCAGTAAAAGAAAAATGAGGAGCTGAATTCAGTTAGCTAGTATCTATTATATTCTATATGATCAACAGGTATTATATTGTAAAGGAGTCTTTAAAATATACTGTCTTATGCTTTTATTTACAGAAGTTATTATGATTTCACAGTAATTTCAAGTTGAAACATTACCAGTGGTATTATTGTCAGCGTACTTGATGAGAAAACTGAAGTTCCCAGATGCATGGTGTGGGTGTGTGGGTGTGTGTGTGTTTTAAACCTCTTAAAGGGACTTTGTGGTTGTCATTGAGTTAGTTCCCACTCATGACAACCCCACGTTTGCAGAATAGGACTACTCCATAGCATTTTCAAGGTTGTGACTTTTTGGAAGCAGATCACCAGGCCTGTCTTTTGAGGTGCCCCTGGGTGGGTTTGAACTGCCAACGATTTGGCTAGTAGTTGAACGCTTAACCATTTGCACCACCCAGGGACTCCTTAAAGGGACATTAAGCAGCTGCTTACGGTTTTTTGAGGAATTGAAAGTAATGTACATGGTCTGTTACCACAATGTTAAGATTACCTGAGGCTGATAAGACTATCCTGGAATCTTCTGCCAAACAGCAACTGAAATATATGGTACTCTTTCTCTTGCTATTTTGGGAAGTACTAAGATTTTTTTTTTAATTGTAAAATATATATAACATAAATTTTGTCATTTTAACTATAAGTATATAATTTGGTGGCATTAATTACATTCACAGTGTTGTGCAACCATCACCACTACCTATTTCCAAAACTTTTTCATCACCTCTGCAGAAACTCTGTACCAGTTAAACAATAACTCTTCATTTCTCCCTCCCCGCAGTCCCTGATAACCTGTAATCTACTTTCTCTCTCTTTGTATTTGCCTATTTTAGAGATTTCATATAAGTGGAATCATAATAATTTTTGTCCTTTTGTCTCTGGCTTGTTTCAGTTAGCTTAATGTTTTAAAGGCTCATCTTTGTCATTACATATGTCAGTACTTCATTTCTTTTTAGGGCTGAATAATATTTCATTGTATGGATATACCACATTTTGTTTATCCATTTGTCTGTTGATTGACATTTTGGTTTCCATCTTTTGGCTATTATGAATAATGCTGCCAGGAACACTGATGTACAGATATCTGTTTGAGTCCTTGTTTTCAATTATTTTGGGTACATGCCTAGGAGAAGAATTGCTGGGTTCTGTGGTAATTCTTTTAACTTTTTGAGGAACCACGTTTTCCACAAAAGCTGTATACCATTTTACATTCCCACCAGCAATGGATGAGGGTTCTAGTTTCTCCACATCTTCACCAACGCTTTTCTTTTTGTAATAACCATTCTAATGGGTGTGAAGTGGTACTTCATTGTGGTTTTTATTTGCATTTCTTTAATAACTAATTACTTTTTGATCATCTTTTCATGTGCTTATTGACCATTTAGAGAAATGTCTATTCAAGTCTTTTGCCCATTTTTAAATTAGATGGTTTTTTTTTTGTTGTTGTTGTTGTAGTAGGAGTCCTTTATGTATTCTCGATTATGTATTCTCGATTATGTATTCTCGATTATGTATTCTCGATGTTAAACCTTTATCAGATACATGGTTTACATATATTTTCTCCCATTCTCTGAGTTATCTTTTCACTTTCTTTGATAATGTCCTTTGATTCACAGAAGTTTTTAATTTTGAATGAAGTCTAATTTACCTTATTTATTTTCCTTTTGTTACTCTTACTCCCAGTGTCCTATCTTAGAATCCATTGCCAAATTCAAGATCATGAAGATTTACTCCTATGTTTTCTTCTAAGCGTTTTATGGTTTTGGTTCTTACATTTAGGTCATAGAATCCATTTTGAGTTAATATTTGTATATGGTATGAGGTAGGGGTCCAAGTTCATTCTTTTGCATGTGGAAATCCAGTTGTCTGAGCACCATTTGTTGAAGCGACTCTTCTTCCCCACTGAGTAGATTTGTCATCTTTGTAGAAAATCATTTGGCCATATATGGGTTTATTTCAGGGCTTTGAATTCTATTTCAGTTCAATTTCAGTTCTCTTCATCTGTATGTCTATGGATTGGTCTGTATGTCTGTGAATACACATTTAGGCCAAGAGAATTGAAATTCAATTGAAATAGAATTAAAAGCCCTGAAATAAACCATGTACCTGTAGCCAGTTGATTGTCTACAAGGATGCCAAACCTGTTCAGCAGGGAGGAAGAGTCTCTTCAACAAACAGTGCTGGGATGACTGGATTTCCACATGCAAAAGAATGAAGTTGGACTCCTACCTATCCAGAAGCCCTGGCAGCGTGGTGGTTAAGTGCTCGGCTGCTAAACAAAAAGGTCAGCGGTTTGAACCTATCAGCCGCTCCATGGGAGAAATATGGCAGTCTGCTGCTGAAAAGATTTACAGCCTTGGAAACCCTGTGGGGGCATTTCAACTCTGTCCTCAGGGGTTGTTATGAGTCGGAATCAACTCAACAGCAACAGGTTTGGTTTTTGGTTAATGTCTATTCTTATACCAATACCATACTGTTTTGACTATTGTAGCTTTGTAATAAGGTTTGAAATTGGAAAGTATGTATCCTCTTTATTCCTTTTCAAGATTGTTTTGACTGTTTGGGCCCCTCACAATTCCATGTGAATTTAAGGATTGGCGTTTTCATTTCTGCAAGAAAAAGCTGTTGGAATTTTGTTAGGGATTACGCTGAATCTGCAGATTGCTTTGTGTAATATTGACAACTGTGTTAGGTCTTTCAGTCCATGAACATGAATGTATTTCCATTTATTTAGATCTTTGATTTCTTTCAGCAGTGTTTCGTAGTTTTTAGTGTGTAAGCCTTTCAGCTCCTTGGCTAAATTTATTCCTAGGTATTTTATTCTTTTAGATCCTGTTGTAAATGGAATTGTTCTCTTAATAGCCTTAAGGGTTGTTCATTGCTGGTGTATAGAAATACAACTGATTTTTGCTTGTTGATGTTGTGCCCTGCATTCATTTATTAGCTCTAGTAGCTTTCTTGAGGACTCTTTGGGATTTTGAATATATAGGATTATGTCATCTGTGAATGAAGATGGGTTTACTTCTTCCATTCCTATTTGGATGCCTTTTATATCTTCTTCTGTTTGCTCTGGCTAGACTTTCCAGTACAATACTGAACAGCAGTGGTGGAAGTGGGTATCCTTGTCTTGTTCCTTATCTTAGGGGGAAAGCTTTCAACGTTTAGTATGATGTTAGCTGTTGGGTTTTCATAAATGCTCATTATCATGTTAAAGTATTTACCTTTTATTCATAGTTCGCTGAGTGTTCTTATTATGAAAAGTTGTTGGATTTTGCCAGATGCCTTTTCTGCATCAATTGAGATGATCTCCCCCCCCCCCCCACACCCTTTGTTTTATTAATGTGGTGTATTACATTGATTTTCTTTTGTTGAACCATTCTTGCATTCCTGGGAGAAATCTCATTTGGTCATGGTATATAATCTTTTATTTGCTGGTAGATTTGGTTTGTTAGTATTTTATTGAGGATTTTTGCATCTATATACATAAGGGATATTGGTCAGGAATTTTCTTGTGGTGTCTTTATCTGGCTTTGGTATCAAAGTAATGCAGGTCTTATAGAATGAGTTAGGAAGTGTTCCTCCTTTTCAATTTTTTGGAAGAGTTTGAGATGGATTGGTGTTAATTCTTTAAATGTTTGATAGAATAGCACTAAGATTTTGTATTTAAAAAATGCGTATGGCGGTCTTTTGGGGAAAAGGTACAGGATGTTAATTGACCAGTTGTGAAACATGTTTTTTTGCTTGTAATTTATGCTGTTTTAGGTTACAAGCTCTTTGAAGGAAAGGGTTTATCTCAAAATACTCTGAAGTTCCTATAGTGCCTAACATAATAAGAGGTCGTATTTGGTTGACATAGAACTTTCCATAGGTTAGGAAAAAGTTGATGTACATTGTTGGTTTCTGTAATCTAGAGTTTCTGGTAAAGGAGATTGAAAATGTAGTTAAAGGTTGAAAAGAGTTTGGGAATTAAGCATTTCAGGGATCATTTCTTTCCTTTGAGATTATATGCTGCTTCCTTTTTTTTTTTTAAAGTGCAATCTTTTCAAAAATTTTCTATCATTTTTGAACCTTGTCTATTAAGGAACCAAAACCCATTGTCATCGAGTCGATTCTGACAAATAGTGAGGAGACAGAAAAAGCAATAAGAAAATAGACTATTGTTTGATTGGATATGCAGTGATGAGAGCCTAAAGAGTATTGTTTTTCAAGTTGTGATTAGTGTAGACATTTTTATTAACCATCCCTTTTGTGTAACCATTGGACTCATTTTTGAGTGCTTGATCTTGAAAAAGAGCAAAGGTCCTTTTAGTGTTAAATTCTAAATTCTAAATACCTTGTGCTTAAAATGGCAGAATTAACTGGGGCAGAGATTGCCGTTCATTTTAAGCCAAATTCATGATTTCCAGTCTCTGATCCTCACCTCCATTTCAGTTTTTTACTTGCATGTATGTTTCCTTGGGGCCCTGGTGGTACAGTGGTTAAAGAGCTCGGCTGCTAACCAGAAGGCCGGCAGTTGGAATCCACCAGCTGCTCCTTGGAAACCCTGTGGGGCAGTTCTGCTCTATCCTGTAGGGTCGCTATGAGTTGGAAGCGACTCAGTGGCAGTGAGGTTGGTTTTTTGGTATGTTTCCTTATTTAACAGAGAAGACGTTATGCTATCTTATACATCTTTAGATGCACACAGTACTTAGCATTGTATATGGACCATAAAACCAAACCAAACCCATTTCCCTCGAGTTGATTCATATAGACCATAAAAAAAAACAAAAAACTCATTGCCCATTGTAACACTGCAATTCTGGCAAGTGCTGGGAATGAGAAGTACATGATAGTAAGAAGTTATTAATAAAACAAGGTGATTTGATATAGTCATGGAAGCTTTCTCAAGAGGCGTATAAGATGGGTAGTAGTTTGCTGGGGGGAGCGGGGAGGCAGGAGGTAAGGAGAAAGTGTTCCATATAGGAAAAGACCTGTGATTGGAGGGGAGTAGCCAGTGTGACTGGAGGCCTGATTGAGGGGAAATTTGATGTGAGATGAGGCTGGTGTGGGAGACCATGGAAGGTATATACATATAGTTCCTCCTAGTAGTTGGCTTTTATCAAAAAATCAACTTTTTAAGCAAGGAGGAAGGCTTGGCCAGTTAAAAGGCTTATGCAGTAATTTAATAAACAATGCTTGCTTCAAGGTGGCTAGCGACGTCTCGTAGAGATGGAGACTAGATAGACTCAGGAGATATTTAGGAGATACAGTAATAAGACTTACTGATGTTTGAATGAAGAGGGATGGAAGAAGGGAAGTTTCAAGGATGATTTGTAGATTTCTGGCTTGGTTAAACAGATGGTTAGTGGTGGTGTCACCAGGGGCACTTGTAGAAGGCAGGAGGAAACAGATCACGAATTTAGTTTTAGTGTGTTGAAGACATCTAAGAAGACATCTAAAATTTGCAATTAGAAATCTAGGTCTAGGGCTGAAAGTAGAGGTCTGGGCTGGTGGTGATAATCTGTGAGTAATTTGTATATAGGTACTCGCTGAAACCACGACTATAGATGAGATCATCTAGAGAGTATAGCGAGGTGAGTAAAAATGGTTTACAAATTCCCTGAACTTCTGTTTATCTGGAAATGCCCTAATTTCACCATCATATTTGAGAGACAGTTTTGCTGGATATATAATTCTTGGCTGGCAATTTTTTTCCTTCAGGGCTTTATATATGTCATCCCATTGCTTTCTTGCCTGCATGGTTTCTGCTGAGTAGTCCGAGCTTATTGTTATTGACTCTCCTTTGTAGATGACTTTTCTTTTACCTTTAGCCGTTCTTAAAATTTTCTATCTTTGGTTTTGCCAAGTTTGATTAGAACATGTCTTGGTGACTTTGTTTTGGGATCTACCTTATGTGGGGTTCGATCAGCATCTTGGATATCTTGTCATCTTTCACGATATCAGGGAAGTTTTCTGCCAACAAATCTTCAACAATTCTCTCTGTATTTTCTGTTATCCCCCCCGTTCTTGTACTCTAATCACTCATAGGTTATTCCTCTTGATAGAGTCCTACATAATTCTTGGAGAGTTTCTTCATTTTTTAAATCGTTTTATCTGATTTTTCCTCAAATAAGTTGTGCATCAAGTGCTTTATCCTCAGTCTCACTAATTCTGACTTCCATTGCCTACATTCTGCTCCTATGACTTTCTGTTGAGTTGTCTAATTCTGAAATTTTATTGTTAATTTTCTGGATTTCTGATTGCTATCTCTCCGTGGATTCTTGAAGCCTGTGAAATTTATCATTATGCTCTTCTCTAATCTTTTTTATTTCCTCTATTGCGTGTTCTTCGTTTTGCTTAATTTCCTTCCTAATCTCTCGAAGAGTTCTGTATATTAATCTTTTGTATTCTGTCTCTTGTAATTCCAAGAAATTTTCCTACGCTGGAAAATTTCTAGAGTCTTCATTTTGGGAGCTTCCTGAAGCCATCATGGACTGCCTGTTGATACGATTTGATATTTACTGTTGTCTCTGAGCCATCAATAAGTTATGTTTATTTATTTTATGTTTGCTTACTGTCTCCTAGCTTCTTGTTTTGTTTTGATATGCCCAAATAGGCTGCTCGTGTGAGCTAGTTTGATTATCAGCACCTTTGAAGCTCTAATGTCCTGTCACCAGGTGGTTAGATCTGTTACTAGGTATGTAAGCTAGGGAGTTCGCCCACTTCTCCTGTATGGATTCAGCTCAGGTCCCCAGCTAGATAGCCACCAAGTGTGTGGTACAGGCTCTTAACTACAGTCCTATACAGGCATGGGTGATTGGTATAGGCACAGGCATCTGGCTGCAGCAGGGGGACATGCTGAGCAAGGCAGGGGTCTGACGGTCGCCCCCGAATGTCCAGGAGGGAGGCGTGTCCCTGTTCCCTAGAGCACGTAGGTGGGTGGGTCTTGCAGCCGGACTGTGAGCACCCACTGCTGTTGGCTGTAAGGACTGGGGGGCACATCTTACTCATGAGCCCCTATCACAGGTGGCTAGGTGGCGTGGGTGGAGCCACCAGTCCTCAGGCCCCTGATGTGGGTAGGTGAAGACCCTGCTTAATGGGCAGAGCATGTCAGATATCAAGAACCTGATACTTCACAGCTGAAACAGTTGAAATTAGAGTTCCAGTATATTTGTTGTACTGCGGTAATAAGGACCTGTGCTGTTGAAATGGGCCCACATAAGTCTATGCAGGGGGAAAGGCACTCAAAGTCTGTAGATCCCTTATGCCTGTGCCTAGGCAAGGGAGCTGTGCCTACCCTGAGTTCTTGGCTTAGGGGAGTCGGCAGTTTATTTTTTCCCATTTATTAATTTGTTCACTCTCCAAGGCCGGGAGAATGGCTCAGGGCATGTGACAGATCCTGCTTCCGGCCCAGGGGACTCAGCAATTGCTGAAGCTGGTCAGGGACCCAGTGCAGAGCAGGGAGCGGGAAGGTAAATGAGAGAGAGGTTTTCCCCTAAGGGGGTTGTTTTTGATCCAGGTGGTAGGCCAGACGCAAGTACTTATCTTTCACTGATCCAGGGCTGCTTCTCACTGGTTCTGGGTAGCCGAGTAGACTGGGTCTCTCTCCTGGTGCGGAAAACACCTCCCAAGCACCGTTGCTTGCCTGTCTCACCGCTCACCCATGAGCTGATCAGCCCTGAAGGACTCAGGGTCTTGCCGGGTCAGGTCTGGCAACTCCTTGCTGCTTCCAAACCGTCTCTCCCTCCCCCTGCCATTCAGTCCGGTTCCTCAACTTTGCCTTTGATGTTCAGGGCTCCCAGATTGTCTCATATAATCGATTCACTTGTTTTTTGGGGTTTTTGTTGTGAGAGGGTCCACCGGAAGCATCTGACTACTCTGCCATCTTGGCCCTTCTCCTGATTGCGAGTAAATGGTTTAAAAAAAGACAACGAAGAAAAGCCCTTTTGAAGAATGTTTCATGAAGAGTGAATGGTCAAGTATGTCAGAAATGACTCATTTTACCAGTGTTTTTAGATATACAGCGGAGGTAGGGAACTTCTGGAATCTCAGCCTTAGTATTAATTTCACATGGTCTGCCTGTTAAGTGCCAAAAATATATTAATACATGACATTTTCAAATATTTGTAAAATTACAGGGCTACAAAATTGCTACTTTCTGTAAGCAGAATCACTTTTAGCCATTTTCTGTTTCTCTACTTTCTAGACTGATCATAACATCAGTCTAGAATGGACTGAATATTTTTAAATCTTTGCATTTAGTTCTATTTTATAATTCTGTGACTGAGTAGAAGTGGTGTATTTAAAACCTTCACCTCAGTTGTATTTTTTTTGACATTTGTGTGCCACAGTGCTCTCCACAAGTAAAAATTGACACACAAACAGAAATCCCAAAGATTTTCTATATAGGGGTTTTTTTCCCCTACTTTCATGTTTGTATACTCATCATCTAGTGTGGTGGTCTGCATATAATAGGTGCTTAAAAAATGTATTCTAAATTGCCAAATTAAGGTGTTGAGAGTCAGTTAAAACACAATTTTAATATTATATGTATTTTCTCTTTATTTTCTTAGGATGGCTGGCTGTGGTGAAATTGATCACTCAATAAACATGCTTCCTACAAACAGGAAAACGAATGAGTCCTGTTCTAATACCGCACCTTCTCTAACTGTCCCTGAATGTGCCATTTGTCTACAAACATGTGTTCACCCAGTCAGTCTGCCTTGTAAGCATGTTTTCTGCTATCTGTGTGTAAAGGGAGCTTCATGGCTTGGAAAGCGATGTGCCCTCTGTCGACAAGAAATTCCTGAGGATTTCCTTGACAAGCCAACCTTGTTGTCCCCTGAAGAACTCAAGGCAGCAAGTAGAGGAAATGGAGAATATGCATGGTATTATGAAGGAAGAAATGGGTGGTGGCAATATGATGAGCGCACTAGTAGAGAGCTGGAAGATGCGTTTTCCAAAGGTAAAAAGAGCACTGAAATGTTAATTGCTGGGTTCCTGTATGTTGCTGATCTTGAAAATATGGTTCAGTATAGAAGAAATGAACATGGACGTCGCAGGAAGATTAAACGGGATATAATAGATATACCAAAGAAGGGAGTAGCCGGACTTAGGCTGGACTGTGACTCTAATACCGTAAACCTAGCGAGAGAGAGCTCTGCAGATGGAGCGGACAGTGTATCAGCACAGAGTGGAGCTTCCATTCAGCCTCTGGGGTCTTCTTCTGTAAGGCCCCTAACGTCGGTAGATGGTCAGGTAACAAGCCCTGCAACACCATCGCCTGATGCAAGCACTTCTCTGGAAGACTCTTTTGCTCATTTACAACTCAGTGGAGACAGCATAGCTGAAAGAAGTCATAGAGGGGAAGGAGAAGAAGATCATGAATCACCATCTTCAGGCAGGGTACCAGCACCAGATACCTCCATTGAAGAAACCGAGTCAGATGCCAGTAATGATAGTGAAGGTGTATCTGCGCTTGTTGCAGAGCACTCCCTGACCCAACAGAGACTTTTGGTTCCTAATGCAAACCAGACAGTATCTGATCTATCAGATAGATCTGGGACTGATCGATCAGTAGCAGGGGGTGGAACAATGAGTGTCAGTGTCAGATCTAGAAGGCCTGATGGACAGTGCACAGTAACTGAAGTTTAAATAAGTCTTTAGCCCATGCTCAAGGTTGAAATGGTTCTCTGTAAATTGCTGCCCACGTAGCATTATACTCATCCCTAGTAGTGTATTGTTGGGGTGGGAAGGGGTCTAGGAAGGATAGACCTGTAATTAAAATGTCTAACACATCTCTGTCTTTTGAGAAATTTATTTAATGTAAGGAGCTTCGGTGTTAATAGTTGAGAGCTGTTTAGTAATAACCCAGTTTTCTTGAGGTCTGTTTATTTTATAGTTTTTTCTTTAGTTCTTTTGGCCAGTGTGTATATTACCTGTGCATTAACAGTCCTCATCAGATTCTTGCATTGTCTTATTTTTCTGCATGGATTGACGTAAACTCATTAATAAAATTTGGCGCCTATGAGATGTTTACTATCAGTATGAGCAGGAAGCTTATTAATGTGAGAATAGATGTGAATTTGGAATTTTAGAATAACAACCATTTTATAGTAGTTTCTGAAATGGAAATGTAAAGAAAACAGCTAATAAGTTTCAGAATCTTCTCTGTAACACTTAATAGTTTCCATAGGCTTTGCTGTCTAGTCCTTGTAGTTTGAGGTTTCTCTTGATCAACATTTTTGACTACAAATTTATAATTTAATAAATACTACAGTTTACCAAAAATAATTTGTTTCTTGTTTGAGTCTGGATAGGGGATGGAAACATTTTGACATTTAAGCAGGGTTCTGAAAAGGTGGTGATTTGAATTGGTGCTGTTCAACTTAAAAATTGTCACCTGCTCAGAAATGTTTTATTTCTCAGTAGAGGATATTTAAGCAGAATCTACAGGCAGTGTTTGTGGAATAAATATGTGTGGAAATAAAACTAAAGCGTGAGAGACTGAAATTTCATAGGTGATAATGGAGACCAGAAATATTTTACATTTTCCTTACGAGTCATTAGTGGTCTAACACTAATCTGGATTAAATGGTAGGCATAAACACCATTAGTGGACACAAATTCATTTTACACAAAATGTTGTGAACCAGAAGATTCACTTTTATTTGGCAGTTTTTATAACCTATGACAAGGTAGGAAGTATTACATTAATCTGGTAAAACAGCATTTGGCTCTGAAAATAGTAATTTGCTTTATTTATACAGTAGGATCATGATAATAAAGCATATACAAGTTATGAACATAATTTTCAAATGTGAATTTTATGCTGTAATAGCAAATTACTTTGAAATTATCTTTACCTCTTGTGGATAAGTTAGAATTGAGACTAAAATTCTTTGACTTACTCGTTTTTAAAAAGTGTTAATAAGATAATTTACTTTTAAGAGCTAGTTATAAAAGAAAGATTAGCTTTTTTTCAGAAAAAAATAGAAATCTGATACACAAATTTGTTACAGGAGCTTTGTGAGTCTCTTGAAAGAGTCTCGTAGTGCTTTCATGTAAGATGACACTTTAAAACTATGTAAACAGTAGTCAAAAAGCCAGTTGCAGTCAACTTGACCCTGACTCATGGCCACTCCACGTATGTCAGAATAGAACCGTGCTCCGTATCAGATGTAGACTGCTGAGCCTTTCTTCCGAGGTGCCTCTAGGTGGACACGAGGCTCCAAATTTGGTTAGCAGCCGAGTGCATTAACTGTTTACATTACTCAGGGACTCCTAAGCTCTTCCTATATGGGCAGCTATCATTATTTTGAAGATAACGAAATAGAAAACTAATTACTAAAAATATCAAATAAGGTTCCAAATTTGTAGTGGAGGGAGTGATTTTTTTAAAAAAAGGGTAAAAGAAACACCATGATTTTTACTCCAGCAGCTTGGAGCAGAAGAAAATGACTGCTCTTACCCCCTCCCCTCTTTCGTTTTTAATTGCAAGTTCAGTTATTTTTGTAAATAAAACGAGACAAAGACTTTATGGAAAATAACCCTGGGAATAGATTTTGTGTAGAGGTTACTCCTTTTTAAAAATGATTTTTGGTTATAGGCTAAGAACCACTGTAGGAATGTGAGAATTGATAACCAATTTTTAAGCTAAGTATGTTATATATTTCATTAAAATGTCGCCATTTGCTAGGTAAATATACTGAAAATTAAGCCAGAGTTCAGGTATTAAAAACATTAGAAACACTGAAATACTAATAGTAGCCTTCAAAGTAATTCTAGCATTTAACTTTTATACGTATTAACCACTGAAGCTTTACTTGTAATACTTCACATTTTTTAAAAACGAATTATTTACTAGATTTTCCTTTCCTAGCAATAGCCTTTAAATTTGCAGGTCCACCCCAAACTGTCCCTACAAGATTTCTTTCAGTCAGTAATGCCTCCTCTAAGCATAGCTCTCTGCCTGAAGAAACAGACTTTTTCAAAGCTCTAATTATTTCTGGTGGCCCTTTGATAAACTGCTGTAGCCATTCTCGTGCCTCTTCTAGAGACTGAGTTTCATCTGAAGACTGCAGGACCTCGTCGACCAGTCCTATGTTTAAAGCTTTTTCTGAATCCAGTTTGAAGGCCCCAGTTAACACTTTGAGAGCTTGTCTACTGCCGATTATTTCAATCAACCGGGTGGTGCCACCCCAGCTTGGTATTAAACCCATCTCCTTATGGACAAATCTGATCTCACTTCCTGGAGTCATTAACCTAAAAAAAGAAAGAAAAAAACAATTGGAACTGTATGTATCTATATATATATATATATATACACACAAACATACATACGTACTTTAAATTAGTACCCACCCACTCATGGTCTAATCTGAAGTCACAGATCTTTATAATAGATATATTATGCTAAAAAAATGAATGTTCAAAAAATCTGGCTTTTAAGTCTAGAATTTAGTTTATTACACAGTATTTAAAACCTTTGAAAACAATGTCAACATTTTTGTTTTGCTTGCTTATCCTTTACTTTAGAATGTAGTCTAAGTTTCTTTCTAAAAGTCGAAGTGTTATCTTTGGTCTAATTTTGAGAATACCTAGACTAAGCGGAAATATGGGAGTATGGAAATGTTAAGTACATGCCATCAAAAAAGAACACCAAATTAATGTCCTCAACAGTCTTCAGAAAAAGAGACTTCACTTTTTAATCTATCATCTGTCCATCCTTCCAGCAAATATTTACCAAGCACTTCCAATGTCGGATGGTAGCTTAGGTGCTGGGGACTGCAGGAATAATCAGAATAAAATCCTTGTGCTCAGGAGCTTTCATTCCAGTTGAGAGAGAAAGGCACCAAACAATATGCCAGTGGTGATAGTGCTATAAAGAAAAAACGAGGCAAGGAACTAGAGGATAGGTGTTGGGATGTGCTATTTTAGATAGAGGAGGCCTCTGAATATGTGAGCAGCTTGCTGAGGGAGTGAGCCATGCCGAGATTTGGGGGAAACGCTCCAGAAAGGGAATTGGAAGTGAAAAGGGTAGAACTGCTTAGTGTCTGGGGAACAGGCCAATGCTGTTGGAACAGAGTAAGCAAAGGAGAGTAATGGGAGATGAAATCAGAGGGAGGCTTATAGGTCTTAGTAAGGAGTTTAGATTTTATTTATTCAGTGTGAAGCTATTTATAAAAAGGTTGAACATCTGACTTGTTTTATAAGGGCTGCCCTGTGAAAAATTTTTAGCATTTAATAGCACACCAGTTGCTTAAGGAACTTTATAAATGTTAACTAATCCTTAACCCTACGAGGTAGGTTCAGTACTATTATTATCCTCAATTTACAGATGGGGAAACAGAGGTTAAATAACTCACTCAAGGCCACAAAGCATATGACAGAGCCAGGATTCAAACCCAGGCAGTTTATCTTCAGTATGTATGCTTTAACCTCTTTTCTATACCCTCTCCCCTGCTTCCCATATGGTCTATACAACAATTAGCTGGACAAGCACGGATACCAGTAAGAAAGTTGATAGTGGCTTGAGCTGAGCTGACAGCAGTAACTTTCTATACCAGGGGCTCATTTTCCCCAAATCTGGGGATTTTTAATAAAAAGGGTATTTAATAATAAGTACTAAGTTAAACAGTTAAGGGGAGTTAACACAAAGAAATTGGAAGACATAGCAAGAGGCTTTACATTTGCCAGTTAAGTATTTGTATACTATCAAAAGACAGCCAGGCTATACTGTTAAGGGAATGCTGCCTATTGGTTTTATTAGAACTGCATGCTTCAATGAGAAGCTTTCATTGTGTCAAAACTTATTTGGACCAAAAGTTATGTCTGAATTATACTTTTTTAGGAAAATTTACTGCTTTCAAATTACTCATTCCAAAGACAAGACCTTCAGTTAGTTTGGCTTTCCAAGGTGTTCAATGCTCAACTGCAGGTGTGTGGTTCCATTAGCACCAAGAACAACAACAGACTCTTATTCTTTGACCTTTTAATCAGGGGAAATACCCCAATAGACAATTCTCAGAAAAGCCCATTTATCAACCCACTGGGAAAGAGAACTTTTTCTCCACATCTGTGAATTCCTAGAAGGGAAACTCTGCCTCAGTTGTGAATAAGGTGCAGTGGTTAAGAGCTTGGCTACTAACCAAAAGATCAGTAGTTCAAATCCACCAGCTGCTCCTTAGAAACCTTATGGGGCAGTTCTACTTTGTCCTATAGGATCACTATGAGTCAGAATTGATGGCAATGAGGTTTTTTGAGTTTTAGGGGCAAACAGCCATGAAAATAGTTTTCAATTAATTTTTAAATGGAAAAGAAGAACAAAATTCTCCTAAGAATCTATCCCAAAATTATGAGAGGAGTACTGCCTTGTTATAATAAACAGAAAACAATGTCAAAAATTAAGTAAGTGAATAGAAGTTACAAAAATAATATCTAATAATCCTGGAGAAAGGAATATTGTTAATAACGAGCCCAATTCTAAAAAGCTTTTCACAGAAAGAATTAAATATGTTGCTGTTCTAAATTTTAAAGTATTGGCTGCTAACAGAAAGGTCAGCAGTTCGAACCCACCAACCGTTCCGCGGGAGAAAGATGTAGCAATCTGCTTCCATAAAGATTTACAGCCTTGGAAAACCTATGGGGCAGTTCTACTCTGTCCAGTAGGATTACTATGAGTCAGAACTGACTTGACAGCAATGCATTTTGGTTCTAAATTACATCCTGGAATTGATACTGATGCTGGCTCACAGCTATGTTTACAATAGAGAAAAGGATTTATCAGGAATAAAGTGATTTAGAAATAACTAAACATAAAAATTGGTTAAAGTCCTAAATATTGGGATAACATATATGAGATTATAACAACAAAAGTTATTATCTATGTGAGCATATTTATACTTGGAATTCTTTGCTTCTAAAGAACCATTTTCATCATCCTCTTCACAGCATGTATTATTTTCCTTTGCTATATTTTACAAGGTGAGGTATGCCTTTTGAATCTTACTTTAGAAGTCTAACAAATCCTGAGGAAATCTTTGTGAAAATACCCAGTGTGATCAGACTCTGACATCCATCCTTTATAAACCACATGCCTAGTGTTTGCTTGTGTACTGATATACATTTAATATATAATAATATACAAAATACACACAACTTTACATTTCCAAATAAAGGTAAAAATAATGTGTTCAGATAAACACACAGCCCTCTAAGACTATTTTAAGAATTGTGCAATATATTTAAGTAAAAGCATAAATATCTGAAATTTTAAAGAAAACATTTATGTTACCAATTTAAATACTAATAGGATGTCATAAATTTCAAGTTTGGAATTATTATTTAAGTTTAGTCGGGCCAGAAACTGTGAGTCCGTTTACATTGTATGTTAAGAGCCAACAAAGAGCACACTGTGCTGACATAAGGAAATATGGTATATACAACTGTCTAATTAGCCACAGCATCTCTGACCACAATACCTTAAAATGACACCGTGAACATAAACATTTGTTTGCACAAGTACTTTCTTGGCACCTTCTCCCTCCCCAGTCCACTCTCCCCCATTTCCCCCCACCGCCCCCAACTTTCTACCTGCCATCATATCACATTATGGAAGATGGAAGGAAAGAACCCAAAGATTCTCCCCATAATCTCATCTTTGATTTCCTACTCTCAAATGATTGGCCTGATGAGGCTCCATTCATTTTATGCAGAGAAACTGTTCTGAGTAAGAAGGTAAATGGTTGGATGCATGGAAATGATTATTTTTCTGTGTGGTACGTGGTGGTGGTGGAGTGGAGGAGGAAGTGTTTTATGATTTTCAAGTCTGATATTAACATTCAGTTAGTAATCCTAGTATGACCACTCCAAGTCAAAAATGGAATTAGTTCTTTAATGACTCTCTAGGATACGAATGTATTCACTTGTGCATGTCCACAAGTGTGTATTGTGTGTGTGTGTGTGTGTGTGTGTGTGTGCATGCATGTTTTATTATGTCAGTGTCATGGTTTGAATTATGTCCCCCAAAAAATGTGTGTATCAATTTGGCTAGGCCATGATTCCTGGTACTGTGTGATTTTCCTGTATGTTGTAAACCTGCCTCTGTGATATTAATGAGGGAGGATGGGTGGCAGTTGTGTTAGTAAGGCAGGACCTGATCTACAAGACTGGATTGTATCCTGAGGCAATCTCTTGAGATATAAAAGACAGGAGTGAGCAGTGAGACTGGGGGACCTCATACCATCAAGAAAGCAGTGCCAGGAGCAGAGCGCGTCCTTTGGACTGGGGTCCCTGCACAGAGAAGCTCCTAGTCTGGGGGAACACCGAAGAGAAGAAGGCCGACAGAAAAAGCCTTCCCCTGGAGCTGACACCCTGAATTTGGACTTTTAGCCTACCTTGACTGTGAGGAAATAAATTTATCTTTGTTAAAACCATACACGTGTGGTATTTCTGTTATGGCAGCACTAGATGACTAAGACAGTATCATAAGAAATGAGTTACCTACAATAAGCTCCCTTGGGACAAGCATGTTTACAACTCCTTTTCTTTGTAATATACTTTGAACGAATGGGTAGCATCTGGAAATGCTAATACCTTGTGTAAAGGGTTATTTATATTCATGAAAACAATGTAACAGATTGGAAATAGGCTCTAAATTGCAGAGCTGAGAATTGTTTCACTAGGATGGTGGAGGAATAATGTGTTTTTCATTCCATCTATAAATCCTTGATACTCCAAAAGAAACACGGGCAAAGGAAATACCACACACACACACACACACACACACACACACACACACACAGACCATACATGAACATTTACGCCTCATCAAAAATCTTTAGAAGTGCAAATTAAAATGAAATATAATTTCTATCAAAAAGATCTTTCAAAATATTATTCTCATTTTAAGAAAGGATGCTGTCAAATAGATACATATTGCTAGTGGGACATATGCCAAAAGCCCTGAACATTTTCATACCCTTTCATTAAGGACACTTAAGTAGTACTTATACTACTTATAGGAGTTATGCTAAGGAAATAATTTGAAATGTGGACAAACCCTTATGTATAAAGTAGTCATCACAGTATTGACAATAAATATTATATATATGAGTATGTACGTGTGTGTGTGTGTATACCAGTTGCCATCGAGTCGATTCCGAGAAAAATTAGAAACAAACCAAAGGAGACTAAATTATAGTATATCCATCTTGATGGAATATTTTAGACCTACTGAATTCATGTTTTTAAAGTATATGTAATGCCACTAAATAAATTATATATCATATGATCCTAACTTTATAAAAAATAGAAAATTTATCTATTAAAAATAAATGAAGCAAGCAGAGCAAAATGTTAATGTTATTTATCTTTGGATGGTAGCAATTTTAATTTTTTATTTTAGAATTTCTGTATTTTTAAAATATTCTAGAATCTTGCTATTCAATATGTGGTTCATGGAGAAGTAATTTCAGCATCATCTAAGGCCCTAGCCCAGACCTATAAAATTTGAATCTCAATTTTAACAAAATCCAAAGGTGACCCTAAGAGTATGGCTCCTGGACACGCTTTTAACTCAGTACTGAAGTCACTCCTGAGGCTCACCCTTCAGCCCAAAGATTGATTAGATAGGCCCATAAAACAAAACGAGACTAAATGGGCACACCAACCCAGGGCAAGGACGAGAAGGCAGGAGGGGACAGGAAAGTTGGTAATGGGGAACCCAAGGTCGAGAAGGGGAGAGTGTTGATGCATCATGTTTTTTTTAGAAATTTTAAAATAAATAAAAAACATTTATACACACAAAAAAATCTGAAGGTGATTCATATCCCCTAGAATGAACACATATTTTTACAATCAGAAAATACAATAAATATTATTTTAAAAATTATCAATACCTATATTAGTTTTCTACTGCTGCCATAACAACTTACCACAAACTTAACTGCTTAAAGAAACACCCACTTATTATCTCAAGGTTCTGTAGATCAGAAGTCTGGGTACAGTGCAACTCAGCTGAGTCTTCTGGTTAGTCTTACAAGACTGTAATCAAAGTACTTTTTTTTGGAGCCTCCAGGAATTAATCCACTTTCAAGCTAGTTCAGGTTGCTGACAAAATTCAGTTCCCTGTGCTTCTAGGAATGAGGTTCCTGTTTCAGCCAGGGGGGTTGTTTCATCTTCCAAGGACTGCCCACATTCCTTGGTTCACAGTCTCAACATCTTCAAAGCCAGCAATGGTGGCGTGAGTCCTTCTGCTTCAAATCTCTCTGGCTTTCCCTTCTGACTCATCTCTTTGCCTTTAAGGACTCATGCGATCAGACTGGGCCTATGCAGACTACTACATCCTTCTACCATGGAGCAGCTGATGAGTTCCAACCGCCAACCTTTCAGTTACCAGGCAAGTGCTTTTAACAACTGTGCCACCAGGGCTCCTCAATGCCATTAAGAAGACACAAATCAAAACCACAGTGTGATACCATCTCACCCTCATTAGAAAGGCAATGATCAAAAAAATTGGAAAACACTAAGTGCTGGGCGAGGCTGTGGAGAAACAAGCACTCATCCATTGTTGCTGGAATTATAAATTGGTACAGCTACTGTTAGCAAAAAAGAGGAAGACCCTCAACAAGATGGAGTGACACAGTGGCTGCAACAATGGGCTCAAGCAAAACAACAACTGTGAGGATGGCTCAGGACCGGGCAGTGTTTCGTTCTGTTGTACATAAAAAGGCCGCTATGAGTTGGAAACGACTCGACGGCACCTAACAACAACAGCCACTGTGGAAAACAGGTTGAAGATTCCTCAAAAAGTTGAACATAGGACTACCGTGTGACCCAGCAATTCCACTCGTAGGTATATAGCCAAAAGACCTGAAAGCAGCGACATGAACAAACACATGTACACCAATGTTCATTACACCAACGTTCACTGCAGCACTAGTCACGACAGCCAAAAAGTGGAAACAACCAAAATATCCATCAGCTGATGAATGGATAAGCAAAATGTGGTGTATAGATATACAAAGAGGTATTAGCCATAAACAGAAATGAGATCCTGATGCATACCACATGGATGAACCCAGAGGACATTTATGTTGAGTGAAGTCAGTCAGTCACAAAATGACAAATAATGTATGATACCACTTATATGAAATAAGCAAATATATAGCAATCAAAAAGTGATTGATGGGGTGAGAGGGAGAGGGAAAGAGGAGGATTTTGCTTAGAGTGTGCTGAAGGTATGTTAATGGTGGTGGGATAACTTGGGAAAAGAGACTGAAAATGGTTGCACAACTTGAAGAATATAATCAATGTTACTGAAGGTACATGTAGAAACTGATGAAATGATTTGTGTTCTTCTGTGTTGTTCACTATAATAGAAAAAATTGTTTTAAATACATATTTTTTGTAGAAAGTTTAGAAAATACAAAAAAGTATAAAGAAAAAAAAATTTCCAGCAATTCTTTCATATAAAAAGATGACTACTATTAACAAATTTTTGTGTTTCCTTTCTATGCATATAGATTTTTCCTATATATTTCCTACATAAACATCAACTTTTAAAGAATTGTGAAGTATTTCCACATCATTAATATTCATTGAGAACCTAAAATATTTGTGAATTGACCCTAATTTAACCATATCCCTAGGTTTGGAGATTTATCTCTGATTTTTAGCTATTATAATAGAAACTCTTTTGTGTTATAAATACTAATCATGATTTCATAGCATATACTTATCTAAAACCCTGACTATTAAGATGGGTTTTGGGAAGTATAAGTACTAGGACAAAAAGCCTTAAAAAACTGCAGTGTATACTGGCTGCCTGGTATTTATATATTATTTATATATTCTGACTTTAGGTTTCTTGATACATACTATATACAGGCATACGTCGGAGATATTGCAGGTTCAGTTCCAGACCACCACAATAAAGCAAGTCACACAAATTTTTTGGTTTCCCAGTGCATATAAAAATTATGTTTACATTATACTGTAGACTACTGAGTGTGCAATAGCATTATGTCTAAAAAAACAATGTACATATCTTAATTAAAAAATACTTTATTGCTAAAACATGCTAACCATCATCTGAGCCTTTGGCGAGTCATAATCTTTGCTGATGGATGGTCTTGTGTCAGTGTTGATGGTTGCTGACTGATCAGGCGGGTGGCTGCTGAAGGTTGGGATGGCTGTGGCAATATCTTAAAGTAAGACAACAATGAAGTTTGCTGCATCAATCGACGATTCTTCCTTTCACAAAAGATTTCTCTGTAGCATGCTGATACTGTTTGATAGCATTTTACCCACAGTAGAACTTCTTTCAAAAGTGGAGTCAATCCTCTCAAACCCTGCCGTTGCTTTATTAACTAAGTTTATGTAATATTCTAAATCCTTTGTTGTCATTTCAACAATGTTCACAGCATCTTCACCAGGAGTAGATTCCATCTCCAGAAACCACCTTCTCTGCTTATCCATAAGAAGAAACTCCTCATCCATTAAAGTTTTATCATGAGATTGCAGCATTTCAGTCACATCTTCAGGCTCCACTTCTAATTCTAGTTCTCTTGCTATTTCCACCACATCTGCATTTACTTCCTCCAATGAAGTCTCCAATCCCTCAAACTCATCCATGAAGGCTGGAACCAACTTCTTCCTAACTCCTGTTAACGTTGATATTTTGACCTTTTCCCATGAATCATGGATGTTCTTAATGACATCAAGAATGGTGAATCCTTTCCAGAACGTTTTCAATTTATTTTGCCCAGATCCATCAGAGGAATCACTATCTATGGCAGCTACAGCCTTATGAAATGTATTTCTCAAATAATAAGACTTGAAAGTTGAAATTACTCCTTGATCCACAGGCTGCAGAATGGATGTTGTGTTATCAGGCATGAAAACAACATTCATCTCCTTTGTACACCTCCATCAGAGCTTGGGTGACCAGGTGCACTGTCAACGAGTAGTAATGTTTTCAAAGGAATCTTTTTCTGAGCAGTAGCTCTCAACAGTGGGTTTAAAATATTCAGTAAACCATGCTGTAAAAAGATGAGCTCCATCCAGGCTTTGCTGTCCCATTTATAGAGCATAGGCAGAGTAGATTTTGTGTAATTCTTAAGGACCCTAGGTTTTTGGAATGGTAAATGAGCACTGGCTTCAACTTAAAGTCACCAGCTGCATTAACCCCTAACAAGAAAGTCAGCCTGTCCTTTGAAACTCTGAAGCCAGGCACTGACTTCTCTCTAGCTATGAAGTTCTAGATGGCATCTTTTTCCAATATAAGGCTGTTTCATCTACATTAAAAATCTGTTGTTTATTGTAATCACCTTCATCAATTATGTTAGCTAGATTTTGTGGATAACTTGCTGCAGCTTGTACATTAGCACTTGCTGCTTCACCTTGTAGTTTTGTTACGGAGATGGCTTCTTTCCCTAAACCTCATGAAGCAACCTCTGCTAGCTTCAAATTTTTATTTTGCAGCTTTCTCACCTCTCAGCCTTCACAGAATTGAAGAGAGTTAGGGCTTTGCTCTGGATTAGGTTTTGGCTTAACGGAATGTTGTGGCTGGTTTGATTTTTTATCCAGACCACTAAGACTTTCTTCATTTCAGCAATAAGGCTGTTTCACTTTGTTTTCATTTGTGTGTTCACTGGAATAGCACCTTTAATTTCCTTCAAGAACTTTTCCTTTGCATTCACAACCTAGCTACCTGTTTGGTGCAAGATACCTATCTTTCAGCTTATCTGGGCTTTTGACATGCCTTCTGCACTGAGCTTAATCATTTCTAGCTTTTTATTTAAAGTGAGAGACGTGCTACTCTTCCTTTCATTTGAACACTTAGAGGCCACTGTAGGGTTATCAACTAGCCTAATTTCAATATTGTTGTGTCTCAGGGAATAGGGAGGTCTGAGGAGAGGGAGAGAGATGGGGGAACATCTGGTTGACGAAGCAGTCAGAACACACACAACATTTATCAATTAAGTTCGTTGTCTTATATGGGTGCGGTTCTTGGTGCCCCAAAACAATTACAATAGTAACATCAAAGATCGCTGATCACAGATCATCATACCAGATATAATAATGAAAAAGTTTGAAATGTTGTGAGAATTACCAAAATGTGACAGACAGACACGAAGTGAGCATATGTGGCTGGAAAAATGGCGCTGACTGACTTGCTCAATGCAGGGTCGCCACAAACCTTCCATTTGTAAAAAATGCAGTATCAGCGAAGCGTAATAAAGTGAAGCACAATAAAACAAGGTATGCCTATATAACAGAGGTGGGCGACAGGTAAATGAGCTCAAGGGGGCGCAACAGTACCATGAGAGAGCATAGGTAACTCAGTATATAAAATAAGCCTAGAGGTAAGGTGATGCTGGTCCAGCAACAGACAAAAGTGAGATGCTATAATAAATTTACTCAATTCTTTTCATCTTATTCATTCTAAAGATGATAAAAATAGTGAAAACTTAAAAAGTTTTGGGAATTTATCTAATTAATTTCTGTAGAGAAAAATCTACCATTGAACTAGGTAACCATCTTCCTCTTTGTTGAAAGATGTTTCCAGGCTACAACTTTGTGGTAAAGGTAGCTCTAGAATTCAGGGCCTTTTTTGTTTGCTTGTTTGTTTTGGAGTGAGTTGGTGGCAATGAGCACTATGCTCACTGTGACAAAACGTCCTCTTTGTCATGGATGAATAAAAAATAGATTCTTAAGTTGGTTGATTTTAAAATTTTTTTTAACATGTCTTACACAGGAATATGTTCCTAAAGCATCTAAGCTGTAAACACATAGATAACACAATCACAGTACAGTGAAGGCAGTATCAAATGGCTGAAAACCATAAACAGTTTTAGCTTAGTAATGTATGTATTTCTGTATTACAAATATGTGCCAAATCTTCCTTCCCATGTTAGAGAACATTGCTACACTTTTTAACTTACATATATGTACTAGAATACCTCATGAATTTCTGATCACAGAAATCAAAGACAATTTTATATTATCAAAAAATAGTTGTAACAGTTTAAAAAAATCTTACTAGAAGCATAATACTGTACACAAAACAAAAAAAATGTACAGCTTGATGGATTTTCACAAACTGAACACATCCATGGAACTAGCACTCAGCTCAAGAAACAGAACATTACTAGCTCTTCTTGTGCCAATTCCCAGTCATTACTTACCCTAAGGGTATATACTATCCTGATTTCTATCAACAAAGATTAATTTTGCCTGTTTTTATACTTTATATAAATGGAATCAAACAGTATATGTTCTTGTCTGTTGGGCTCTTTTGCTCAACACTATGCTGCTAGATTCATCCATATTGCTGCATATAGTTGTAGTTCCTTTGTTCTTATTGCTGTGAAGTATTCCATCTGCAAAAAGGACAAAGTTAGAGAACCTATACTACCTGATATCCAGGCTTACTTAAGGTTAAAATAATCAAGACATGAATGAATCTCAAAATAATTATGTGGAAAGAAGGAGTTCCAAGTAATAAAGCAGACATTATGTAATTCCATTTACATGAAACTTTAAAAAAAAAATTTAATTTAGAATAAAAGAAAACTGTTAGTGGTTACCTTAGGCTAGGAGTGGGGATTGATTGGGAAGGGGTATATGCAAACATACTAGAGTGATACAAATATTCTACATCTTGATTGTGGAGGTGGCTACAATGGTGTATACATCCATTAAAATTCATTCACATACAATTAAAATGGGTGCATTTTATTGTATGTAAATTATACCTTAATAAAGTTAATTTAAAAAATTGTTAACATGAAGGTTGGAAGACAAAGAAGTCTTTGATTAAATAATAAACATATTTTAGTATCTCTAACTGTAGAGTTTTCTTTTTCTAATCAGTACCTTTTATATTTTCAAACTTATTTTTCTAACATTTTAGTACAGTAGATAGTAGATATACTTTGCAAATATGAAAATTTTTTATTCAAAGCAACAGAGCTGAAAAGGAACTAAAGAGCTGAATGAATCACCTGCACCCATTTTTTTCCCTAGCCTAGAGCACTACATGCCAGAGTAGGATGACTTTCTCTTTAGTGTCTGAAAGGGAGAGTCAAATTTTAAACACTGAAAGTCTACTCTTAGACTATGTTCCAACATATATGTTTGCCAGGATCAACTGTAAAATGAATGAAAAAAAAGAGTGAAGTCAGGGTTACCTTTAAGGTTGAAAAGCATCTCAGATGATGCAAGAATTAATGTGTTAAAAAGTATGCCAGATGTTACCATACTGGCACTTCTACAAATGAGAGAACAATATAAGGAAATCTTAAGACTCTAAGCAATATTATTAATATTCATTGATGTGTACTTTAGGCTAAGCATTATGTTAAAACTTATATAAGCATTATCTCATTTAAATCCATCTACAGGGTTTCTATGAGTCGGAATCAAAACGACGGCAACAGGTTTGGGTTTTTTTTTTTTTTTATAAAGATTTAGGAGCCCTGGTGGTGTAGTGGTTAAGAACTCGGCTGCTAACCAAAAGGTTGGCAGTTCAAATCCACAAGCTGCTGCCTGGAAACCCTATGGGACAGTTCTACTCTTAGTCAGAATCAACTCGATGGCAACGGGTTTTGGTTTTTGTAAAGATTTAAGGAGTCCTGGTGACACAATGGTTAAGTGCTTACCTGCTAACTGAAAGGTAGGCAGTTTGAACCCACCAGCCACTCCATGGAAGAAAAGACATGGCGATCTGCTCCCAAAGATTCCAGTCTAGACAAATGGGGCACAATAGTACAGGGACAAGGACTAGAAGGCAGGAGGGGACAGGAAAGCTGGTAATAGGGAACCCAAGGCTGAGAAGGGACAGTGTTGACATGCGGTGGGGTTGTTAAACCACTGTCATAAAACAGTACATGTACTAACTGTTTAATGAGAAACTATTGGTTCTGTAAACCATCTAAATTACAACTGAAAAAAAAAAAAAAAAAGATTCCAGTCTAGGAAATCCTATGGGGCATGTCTTAGGCTGGGATCTCTAGAGAAGCAAAACCAGTAAAGCGTATAAATATATATATAGAGAGAGATTTATATCAAAGAAACAGCTCACATGAATGTAGAGGCTAGAACGTCCCAAGTCCATGGATTAGGGTAGAGACGTCTCCCAAGTCACACAGCCGCAGAAGCTGGCGAGCCCAAGACTGGCAAGTCAGAGACCAGGGCTCCGCTCACAGGCTGTGAAGATGAATGAATCCGAAGTTTGGCAGATAAGCTGACAGCTCGAGTATAAAAAACCGAGATGAGATACAGGAGGCAGCCACAGGATCCGGAATGAGCAAAAAGCCAGAAAGTCTGCCTATATTCAGATGAAGACCACACCCCCAAGGAAATTCCCTTTCATCTGACTGGCTACTCACAGTATATTCAATCATGGGAGTGATCACATTTAAACACTAAGAATCATGGCCCAGCCAAGCTGACACACAATCTTAACCATCACAGGGCAATTCTACTCTGTCATATAGCGTCTCTATGAGTCAGAATCAACTCAAAGGTACACAACAACAATAAGCATTTAAGAGAGAGATTTCCATTTTACAGATAAAGAAACAGACTTACAGAAATGAAACAGCTCAAAATCAAATAGATAAAAGTGGTAAACAGGGACTGAATGCATCTGACTCCAGGGTTCTTTACTGCTTTGTCATTTTTGTCTCCAATTACGCTATTTTATACTACCTTTCATGTTACAAAAAGGCTCAAGTATGTGAGCCTCTACAAATAAAAGATAACTGTACTGGTTCTCCTTAAACTTGAGTTAGTAGATCTTGGGAATGGTACCAAGAAAGCAGTTTCAAACACATAATAAAGCTTTTGATTCTACAAAATGTCACTCCTACACAGGATAGCTATCCAACACTAAACAAAGATTACAGGGATTCAAGGACTACTGGTTCCAAATAATTTTCTCTAACTTTATTCCCCCATCAGCCCAAAAGTCCTACAAACTTACTACAGATCAAGTAAAGATATGAAATGGATATCAGAAAATTTGGTTTTACTGGTAAGAGTTCAGCTACAGCAGTTCTCTCTTTCCTCATTTCTCTTTTTTACAGTTGTTCACTTTTCTTTGCATAATTCTTTTGGATCTTAAAGTTTCATACATTTCCTTAGCTTCTATCCCCAGACATTTTGCTAGTATGGATTTATTTTATTCAAAATAATTTTGTTTTGTTAATTTTTGAAATGCACAGTAATAAAGTAATGGAGAATTGTTATACCAGACTGACTAAATTATCTATTTTAAGGACAAGACAAAAATATTCACTAATCGATTACCCTGTTTAGAAATATATAAATTATTGGTTTCAGGCAAAAAGTAAATTTGAGCATATATTAATTATATTTGTACAAGGAGTAATGCAATTTTCATCCTACCTGAAATCACATGCTGTAGTGACTTCTGCTCCTCCACCTACTGCCCATCCTTGAACCAATGCAATACTTATTAAAGGAAGTCTGTATATTAGAAAAAAAAAAGGGAAAAATGGGTGTTAATATTTTTAATTTCAATATTAATTTACAAATGTTATAAAAGAATTTAAGATGCAGTAGAAAGTGAAATTGTTGCACTGTGTTTATAACAAACACAAGTCAAAGATCAGTGGATCCTTGAAACTGTGCCCATAGGAAAAACACCAGTATAATACTGAACACATAGTAATTCATACTAAATGTCAATGTAAGTTTATCAAAATACCTCCCTGAATCATTTTATATTTTTTTAACCTATACTGATTGTCATGGATTGAATTGTGTCCCCCAAAAATTTATGTAGCAGTTTGGCTAGGTCATGATTTCCCAGTATTGTGTGACTTTCACCATTTTGTCATCTGATGTGATTTTCCTGTGTTGTAAATCCTACCTCTATGATGTTAATGAGGCAGGACTCAATCTACAAGATTAGGTTTTAAGTCAATCTCTTTTGCGATATAAAAGAAGTGAGCAGAGAGACAGCTCCTCATGCCACCAAGAAACAATAGCCAAGAGAACAGCACATCCTTTGGAGCAGAGGTCCCTGCACTGACCAGGGGACAATTGATTACAAGGACCTTCCTCCAGAGCTGACAGAGAAAGAAAGCCTTCCCCTGGAGTGGGCACCCTGAATTCAGATTTCTAGACTCCTAAACTGTGAGAGAATAAATTTCTCTTTGTTAAAGCCACCCACTTGTGGTATTTCTGTTATAGCAGCAGTAGATAACTAAGACAGCCACCATGTAATTTTCTTCCAAATAAATGGATATTTTTGTATATATCACAGCTCCTGGAACTTCCCAGCAGCTGCCCATTAAGAATAATTCTACTTGACATTGCCTTAGTCCGTTTTTATTGATATCAGGGGGAGGGTGGGAAAATTAGGGCTATCCAATGAAAGGAAATGTGGTACAGAAGACTGAACAACTGTGTCATTATGAAGGTTCCTATCAAAAGTCTTTTCAACGTTCCCTGAAATGATTCACAGACTAATAAAAGAAATGATTCTGTGGTAAAAATAAATCTCTTACTTTTCCTGTTTGTAAAGACTCATTTTGCAGGCATGTGTAAATATTAAAATGTAAATCTAAAATGTTTTGAAAATAATTTTTGTAGGCACTAACCCAAATGCAAAGCTGTAGGCCTAAGGTAATTGAAAATTTCTTAACACACACTGCCCCCAAATAGAAAGAATTATTTTCTTTAAACAATGACTTTTAAGACTTATGAATATGAATTTCTGTGGTTTTTGTGATTTCTAGTTTGTCTACATTTAGAACATAGAAGTGGGAAGCTAATCATCCCAAGCATGTCAGAGTTTGTAACCACAAAAGCAGGTGATAGGCCAAATATCAAGTTTTCCCCTTTCTTCTTCACCTAAGTCGCAAAGTGAATCCATTTTCCTCAGGTAGCTTTAAAACTCTTGTCAAATTCACCGTCTGTTTTCTCCCTCCTCTGAATACAGGTCACTTTATTATATACTCTACTAGTTTTGAATATTAGGTACTCTCTATGTGTCATCTCTTGAATACTGTCTTTATTCTACTGTTACATCAGTACTTAACTTTCCCTATGTCGACGCCTTAACATAGCTAGTAATATAAGCTCTTTAGGAAAAAAGGCTGTCTTAAGATTTTTTTGTCCCCCATTTCTCTTATTTTTTAAATACTTATGTATACCTCACCTACATTTAATTAAATGACTGTCTTCCATGGCACAAAGAAATAAGTTCATCATTAAAATAACTATAATTTGAAAACCAGTTATTAACTTTAACTGCTGCAAATAATGAGGATTTATTTTTGGTCTTTTAGAAGTCTTATTTTAAAAAGAAAGATAATTACCTCATGAATCTTGTTAAGGTGTTTTGCATGAACATACATAAGGCCACTCCATCCTTTAAATAAGAATAAGCATAAACACAAAGGTATAATGCAAATGTATTCATATAATAAATTAAAAACATTTTCACGATTTAGAAAGTAAAAAAGTAAAAAATACACCTAACCTTTTTTATGACATTTCTATTTAAAACTCTTTGATGCTATCTGAAATGCAGATGATGCTACATTTGATCTCCCATCACATATCCCAGACAGTATGAAGTCCTACTCAGTAACTTGAGGGTAAGAGGCAAACGACATGCCTACCTTTTACTACTATAAACTGTAATCCTTTAAGAATATAAACATACAAAAGAAGGAGGGGAGGACAGGAGAAATTATGTTAAAATTTGATTCTCTGTACCTTTGAGGATTTTATCTTGCTATGTGCACAAATTGCAGATTTCTTTATTTCTCAAAAGCAGTCTAACTCACTGCCTCTTCTTCACCTCACATTCTTTCTTCAACCCAGTATAATCTGGTCTTCATCCTTCTCCCAAAAGACTCCCCTCAAAGGTTTCTAATAATCTATTTGTCAAGTTAAATAGCTTCGTACTTCCATCTTCCTCTCTCTCTCTATAACATGTGGTACATTCCTTCAGCCAATGTCTTTAATCTGATACTCTTACCTTCTCACTTTCTAGTGACATTCTCACTCGTGACTATTTTTTTGATTATGCTTTTCCATTTTTTTTCCTCAGATCATCTTACTCAGCTAATCCTCTAAAAGCCTGTATTCCCCCCAAATCCAATGCACTTTTTTCCCTCTATCTAAAAATTCTTCCTTGGAAGTTTCATTCACTCCTATTGCTTCTACTACTGTTTTTATGTAGAGTTCCAGAATCTACTAGACATTTCCACATTCTGCCAACACCTCAAACTCAACATGGCAAAATCCAACTGAGAGTCAAAGAAGCTGGGTTTGAACCTTAGTGTTACCATTTATTAATAGCACGAACTTGAGCAAGTCTGAACTATGAACTTCCGTTTCCTCATACATAACACAGGAAAAGTACCTGTTCTGTTTGACTTAAAGGATGGTTAGAAGGATGAAAATGTATATGGACACTCTGTAAAGGATTATATAAATGTTGAGACCTCTGAGTTAGTGGAGGGAGGGGGGGAGGTCTTCTGGTCAACGAGGCTCAGAATTTTGGTATCACATTTGACCCCTACATTCCAATCAGTTACCAAGTACTAGCTGAACTGACAGAAGTACTAACAGAATTGAGATAATCCCTCTCAATTCTTCCTTTGAAATATTTCTAATACCAATCCCTGCTTTTTCTATCTTCTTCCTAACTTTTCTTTCTTGTTTCTTAACTGGTCTCTCTATATTTAGTTCCCCCCCTGTTTCTATCTTGCATGCTGATAAACCTTCCTATGATGATTTCATATCACCAAAAGAATAAAGCCCAAATTTCTTGGCAACACACCATGGACCACTTGATCCAAACTACATTACCTTCAGTGACTACCATACACCTCATTCAAGCATCCTACTTCAACCACAACTATTTGCCATCCTGCTAACACTTTAAACTTATCATCCCCATGTCATTGCGACTATTTGGAATCACCTGTCCTTGCCTCTACATATTTCAAGAAATGTCCAGATCAAAGAATATTTTTCTATGAAGCTTTCCTAAATTCCCTAGTAAGAATTTCTCCTTTTTGTTTCCATGGCATTTTTATTTTGTACCTTAATCATATACTTATTGATTGTCTTGTATGAATTAAGTGTTTAGATTCATTATTATGCACACTTATTACGTCTACATGATAGGGGTTAGGGAAGATAATAATAAATGAAACGTGGCCCAAGTTCCTAGTATTCAATAATCTCATGAGGAATACAGAAATGCAGCAAGGATCAAGGTATAATATAATAAATATATTAAGAAATGTCTGAAAAAATTGAAATGAGTGCCAAAGAAGAAACAATTCATTTCAGCTGGGGTGGAAGTGCAGGTAGCTGGGAAGACTTCAGAAAGAAGAGAGATGGCATTTGCTAGGCCTAGACAGTAAGTTCCTTGAGGTTGACAGTATGCCTTCTTTATCCTTGCATCTCCCTTAGCAGCTAACAGTGTCTTGCATATACTAGGTACTTCATGAAATTAACTGAAACAAATGAACTTCAGATGGACAACTATGTTGATTTATAAAACAAACGCAGCCAAGGAAAGGTAAAAACCATGATGGTACACATTTCCTAATTTAAAGCCTTATCAAGAAGGCTAGTCTGTATCACAAAATGATGACAAAATTAACACAAGGCCAAAGAGCTAAAAAGCTTTAAAAGTAGAATGATTTATATTCTATTAAAAACCTCTCCAATAGAATCTTTTAAACCATCTCAGTAAAGTTAAGCGGCGTAGTGGTTAAGAGCTTGGCTGTTAACCAAAAGGTCAGCAGTTCGGATCCACCAGCCACTCCTTGGAAACCCTATGGGGCAGTTCTACTCTGTCATATAGGGTCTCTATGAGTTAGAATTGACTTGATGGCAACAAGTATTTTCCATTAGTAGATCTGGGTTACTTAAAGTTCTGATGGAATTATCTAAAATTGGTAGAAATGAATATGAATCAAGCAACAGCCTGTGTACTGCTGTAATTTTCATTTAAAAGATAAAAGTCATACTAAAAATGTTTAGAGGCAGTATGGAATAATGGTTAAAGAGCATTAAAAAAAATTAAAAAAACCCAAACTGAAACCCAACTACCTAGGTTTGAATCTAACCACTTACTAGCTAGTTTAACCTTGGGCAACTTATTTAACATCTCTGTCTCAGTCTCCTCATCTGTAAAACAGTACTAATAATAGTACCTATGTTACTAGTGAGTTAGTAATGATTAAATAAGTTATAACATGTACAGAGCTTAGAATAGTACCTGACACAGTAAGAGAACAAAAATGTTATTATCATTATTATAAATATCAGTAATAGCACTGGGAGTCAAATGAGTATGTTTTGGTCTTAAATGTATCAAAAATAGAGATTAAACTGTACTGGCCAACATGACCTAGGGAGGAGAAAAATTTGTTAAAATTTCCCCCCAAATAGTTGAGCCAACAATGGTTACATGCTTAATCCTCTCAATGGGTCAAAGGAGAAAATAAGCCAATGAAAGATAACCTACTACTTGTGACAGAGTAAACTGAGGGAAAGGGACCAGGGAAGAGCTAGACCTGCTGATGTACGGAAGCTGGAAGCAGATAGTACTATAAAAGATTTTGAGAATTGCTGCAGATGGTGCTATTTTCATGCTACTTAGATAATGTAAGATCCAAAACCACTCCCCAGCTCTTCCCACCATAACAAAGATGAGAGGCCTAATGTTCAGCCAAAGTGACAAAAGGAGTTATTAACATTATAAGTGCTCTAAATCACTTTTTATCCTGAGTAGAAAAATAGCTGGCCTATAAAAAAGTATCTTATCCTGGAACCATAAATGAGCCTCTTTTTTGTTAAATTAATTATTAATTTCCTCAAAATACATGGAAGGGTTTGTAAAGAAAATTAAAATTGCTTTTCTATATGTGACTGAGGCTAAAACAGAACTGTACAACAGTAACTGACAAAACTAAGAAGTCAGAAAAGAATACTGGGGTCACTGTAGACATTTAAGCCGTAAAGAACTAAGGGGGCAATGGGCCAACAGAAAAGTAACAAGGGAAGTCAGGGGCAAAGGATATTAATCTTCCAGCTAGATTAAGAGTATAAAAGCTTCTAAAATGCCAGGCTTTTGGTTGAAGCATTATGCCCCTTCATGGCCAAGTAGGCAGGTTTTTATTTCCCACATCCTGGAGCTTAGAATTGGATTTTGATTATTTCTCCCCCCTGTAAAGAGACTTTTTGTAGCCTATAGAACATCTGTGGCAGCATTCTTACAACTAGGTTAAAACCTACATTAGATTCTTATTCTACTCTTTTCTCTGTCCCATTAACTTTTTAAGGTTAATGCTTGTATTATGCTAGTCTACCTTCAGGCCTCCATCTTCTCAACTTAAAAATTAACTAACTAATAAAAACCTGCTGCCATCCAGTTGATTTCAACTCATAGCAACCCTACAGGACAAAGTAGAACGGCCCCACAGGGTTTCTGAAGAGCAGCTGGTAGATTCAAACTGCTGACCTTTTAGTTAAGCAGCTGTAACTCTTAACCACAGTGCCACCAGGGCTCCAACTACCTAATACAAACAAACACAAACCCGTTGCCACTGAATCAATTCCGACTCACAGCAACCTTATAGGACAGAGTAGAACTGCCCCATAGTTTCCAAGGAGTGGCTAGTGGATTCTAACTGCCAACCTTTAGGTTAGCAGCTGAGCTCTTAACCACTGGTACCTAATACGGACAGTTTAATCTCTTTTCCTGTTCTTTAAACAAAGGATACCAAAATGAAACCAACTTCTTAAGGGACCAACTCCACCTAAAAAAATAAAATAAAATAAAAAAGTGGAGTGACAGACAAATAATCATAATAAAATGCTGATGGTTGTTGACGCTGTTATGGGTACAGCACTGATCTATTTTTGTTTATTTTTAGCAATTTCCATTAAAAAGTTTTCTTACAAAATACTGAAAAAATACACTGACAAAAACACCAACTTAGTTATCTTTTTTTTTAAATGTCATTCAGTAAGTATTTTAAACTTTTTTGTTATAATTAGGAGAGAACGTAATCCAATTACTAAAATCATCATATATTCCAATTATCTTATCATCTTCAGAAAAGAAAGGCAAATTCATCAAATAAGCAGATGCCAGTGATACATCTGCAACAACGAAGAGTAAGTATGCTGGATAAAGAAAAACCTCATTGAGAGAAAGACTGTTTATAACTTATGTTAGGCGTCTCATAACATCTCAGCTGTGAGGGGGCCAGATTATAGGTGCAGCTGCAACTCTTGACTCTCAAAAGCCCAAGGCCATTTTAAACTTCAGTTTTACACATTCTTACAGAACTAGAAACAGTTATGTAAAGTTCCTGATAATTTCCACTTTTCATGTAGACTATAATCAGGACTTCACACGCACTGTTTCTAGTTCTTAATTTTAAAACTATCTTGTGATAAACATACTCTATACATACTGCTTTTTCTTAAAACTGTCCATGTTATGGACTGAATTGTGTCCCCGCAAAACATGTGTTGGAATTCTAACCCCTATATCTGTGGATGTAATCCCTTTTAGGAATAGGGTTTTGTTTGTTATGTTAATCAGTTTAAGGTATATCCTAAACCTAATCTGAGTTACAAGCCCATGGAGGCAGATGAACCTATAAGTCCACACAGAGGCACCTCAACAGAAAGGCCTGCTGATCTAATTCTGAAAAACCAGCCATTAAACATCCTATGGAGCACATATAGGGTCTCCATGAGTCTGAACTGCCTTGACCGCAACTGGTTACTGGTATCCTCATAATAACCATATACTTAAAATAAAAAGATCTCAGCCACAGATGTCTGACAAACATGCAGAATCTAATGCATATTTCATACAACACTTGCCTCTGGACTTCCTAGTGCTTTCACCGCATTCAGATCAGATCCTGAGGAGAAAGTATTGTTTGCCCCACGGACAATGAGGCCTTTCCCCTCTGTCCAATTTTCCAATTCAACTACTTTTTCTAGAAGTTGTAGCATCATAACACCTGCCAGAGAGAAGAGGAAGGAAATCACAAATAGATACAAGACATGAGAAAAACAGAAATAATTTAGAAACTGTAAGATGTCAAGCAGGACTTTCAAGTAATATACTGTACAATTTTTTACTAAATATCTCTCATATGTCTATTCTGCTGGTATTACGGAGTATACAAAAGAGGTATATATGACAGTCCCTTCTTTTAAACAGCTTACAATTTGTTAGTTGTATCTATCCACCTACCTCAGTTAAGAAATCACACCAACACATGACTAGTTAGAACAATTAAAAGAATGTATCATACGTATCTTAGGAAAAGGAAACTTGGAGTGGAAAATGTGGGATTTGGCAGTAAGGAAAAATTATTACTTAGAGCAAAGATAAAATATAGAGATCTGATTCACAGTAGAACACGTGAAAGATGTTAAGTGTCTTTGTCAACAAGCTCACTAAGAGTTATGGGTAAAACCTTACTACAAGATCTTACAATGTATTAATGAATCTACGGTATAAAGAACTAAAGTGAGATTCCTATTCTAGTCATATAAGAGATAGCAAAACAGGATGTTACTTCAAGAAAAGGGTAGTAAATATCATCTTGTTTCATAGCTGGCAAAATGCTCTGAGAAGCCTGAGGCATATTATGCAAGTGCTACATGGGCTGACAATAAGGTGCCTATCAATCACTGATTCTATGATTTCTTGACTGAACAGACTGTCACTTTGATATCATTCCAAAATTTTATTGAAGACTGTTTATAATGGACTAGTTTAAAGCGGAAACAGGAAGCACTGTCATTTTAAGATCTGCTAATCAGTAATTTTGGGTATGTTTACATTTGGTGATCTTCCAAGTTCATAAAGTTTATAAGGTTCTCAACATGACTGATTTGACCTTTCTCTGCCTAAGAAAATACTTTAGAAGTCAACGTAAAGGTCTTAGTAGAAGGTTAAAACTAGCAAAGAATCTGACTTAACAAGGTTCCAAAACTAACTATATATGTGCTATTAAATTATGTAGACTTCTTTGGAATATAAATCCCACAATGTCATCAACTATTATTTTCTGAAGTAACCAGTAGTGGGGTGGTTTCACAATAAGTGTTAAATTAATGTTACTGACTCACAAAATGACTAACGCAGCTATCCTTTCTAACTGCTAATTATGACCTAGCTAAAATAGTAATCCTTTCCAAGGATGTCCTAAATGCTTTAGAAATACAGTTCTTGCTCTCAAAGAATTTTCAGTCTAGTAAGAGAACTGCCCCCCCGCCTCTCCCCTCCCCCCCAAAAAAACACATATGTTGAGCAAAGAATAAATCTGGATAGGTAAATGTGGAGGTACAATCATCCATTTAAGCTTCTAAAAAATAATGCTGGCCTTGAGCATGAAAAAAACCTCTAACTTGTAGTAAATCTTATATTCATTTTGACATTTTAAAATAAACTTTAAGAATCAGAAGAAACCTTAAAGAGAAACTGGTTGGGTGATTTTCAAAGACCTCGGCAGCTAGAGGGTATGGGGCTCACTCTTCCATCGCCCAATCCAACCCAACCCAGCCAAAGAGCACTACCCAAATCAAAACAGCTCTCCTTTTATTAGTTTTATATATTATGCATCAAATTAATAATATGTGTTTCCATATAAATAAAAGGCTTTACTACTTACAAATTATTATTTATAGCTATTCAGTAGTAAATTAAAACTAGTCCTCTAGTCTCTCTGGGGCAGTCTTATTTTTCTAATTTTATTTTTCCTAGGTTTATAGTAAAGTTTATGTTTATTAGTCTCTGAACCAATTGAAGGTATGGAGGTGCACTATTCAGTAAAATCGCCATAAGCCACATGCAGCCACTGAACACTTGAAAGGTGGCTAGTTCAAATGGAGATCTGCAGTAGGTGTAAAAAACACACCAGATTTCAAAGACTTAGTTTGAAAAAAGAATGGAAATATCTCATCAGTAATTTTTATACTGATTATATGTTGAAGTGTTATTTGGGGTATATTGAATTAAATAAAATATATTTTAAGAATTATATTTCACCAGTTTCCTTTTACTGTTTTGAATGTGGCTACTAGAAAATTTAAAATTATATATGTGGGTCATATTTGTGCCTTGCATTATATACATATAATATACTTGCATATACTAATGGTCAGCTCTAGTATAGAGAGACAGCCCTGAATCCTGCTGAGAAAAGTCATCTTGGGTTTAAAAAACCACCACAGATAATTTACAGAGTTTACAGTCCATTGAATTATGTTATCTTTATGATTCTATATAAAGTAAAAACACAATAATTTATTGAGACATTTTTTGAGCCTAATATTTCAAATGTTACTAAAGAATATAATTACCATTCACAAAGTGCATAACTGACAAGCAGGGACTAACAAAATCACCTTGAAATGAGAGTGTTAGGTGGTCAGCAAAGCTACTTATTAGGTCTTGCACAACATCTTGGTAGCATAATTCAAATTTGAGCTTCAGCACAAAATTACAAATTACCACATGTCCTGGACCTTCAGGTCTTTTAAATGCAAACTTTTTATATTCCAAGAGCTTGCCTAGCAAACAGAAGGTATTTACCAGTATCTAAGAATTATGAAAATGTCAATAAATAGGCAAGAGCAGTGTTTACATTGCCTAATGGGATTACATAATTTATTTGCATTTGTTGTTATTCTACAAAAACTACCACGACTTTCAAGAATTCTGCCACCCCAGCAAAAATAAAAACCACGTGATAGTAGGTTAGATTTAAAGTCATTCTTTAACTAGCAAAAGGAAGAACTCTAGTACCTGAGAACGCATTCATTTTCCTTGGATTGTTCAGAGTAAGAATGCCAATGCCATTGTCTTCCTTCTGAAGGTCAATGGATCCATCAGTAAATTGCTGAAGTTTTTTTTTAACTTCTTCTTCAAAGAAGCCATGAGATGTATTATAAGGTGACAGCCCCACCTGATGTAGCAATTTTGTCCTTGCAGACAGAGACGATGTCTTCAAAAGACCTGCCGCCATTTCTGGAAAAGAGAGATAAGTACCCAATAGTTCAGATGACCAGACACTCACTTTTCTAATATTACATGTTTATGGGCCATAGTGATACCTGTTAAAACCTACTGCTGTAGAGTTGATTCCAACTCATAGCAAGCCTACAGGACAGAGCAGAACTGTCCCACAGGGTGTCCAAGGAGCAGCTGGTGGATTCAAACTGCCAACCTTTTTGTTAGCAGCCATAGCTCTTAACCACTGTGCCACCAGGGCCCCGCCATAGTGATGGCCCTGTTCAATTGGGAGTACTTTCCTAATTCCAAACAGCACTCTTTCAGAAGACAGAATGGAATTATTTTCCTACCACCCTCTTCTCAAACCAAATAATTTACAAAGTATACCATTTCAATGTATCATTGAGAGATGATGACATAATTACAGTGCATTTATTGGGATCTAATATACTAGGAAAGTTTAGAAAAAGGTTGCTGTTCTGCATTTAGCACCATCTCCTGCTTCCGGGTAGTCCTTCTCATCATAGCACTTATTTTTTCTCCAACCCTTGAACTTTTCCAAAATCTAAGAATAAGTTCAGTCTAAATGTTCCCTTGGAAACAGTCCCCATGCGGAAATGCTACAAGAGCAATCCCACTATCAGAACTTTTATTCTCAGCACTATCCTTACATTCTGTGATATTTTCATAGAAAAGGCAGGAAGGGGTCCTGAAGAAAATGCGGAAGGAAACAGGAATGCACGCATGGTTTTTGTGTTCCCCAGAGATCTGTCACCCTTCTCTTTCTACTTCATATGTATATACATATGTCCTTCTCTGCTCATAGACAGTTTTTCCCCCTGATGTAAACTTTTTTTTTGACATAGAAAGTAACAGTTAGAAAAATATACAAACAATAAGTATGGCTAGATAAATTTTCACAAGGTAAACATATTAAAGTAAATAACACTTGAGCCCCAGAAGGCCCCTTGTGCCACCCTTTGGTCACTACTCCTCAACTAAAGGTAACAACATCCAAAATTAGTTTGCCTGCTTTTGAATTTTATATAAATTGAGTAATACAATCCATATTTTGTGTCTGGCTTCAATTTTATGTTTGTGACATCCATCAGTATTATTATGTGTAATTACAGTCTAAATAGTTCATTATTCTCATTGCTATATTCTATCATATGAATATACCACAATTTATTCATTCTAATGTTAATACAAATTTTGGCTGTTTCCAGGTTTTGGCATTACAAATAGTGCCGCCATAAATATTTTAGTACATGTCTTTTTGTCAACATGTATGCATTTTGTTGGGTATATAACTAAGATTGAAGTTGTTGGGTTTGTGTGCTACAGCCCAGCTTATACTGACTGTTAAGCATTCAGGAATTTTGCAAGTCAGTTTTTTAAACTATTGGTAGCTTGAAACTGACCATGATGAGAGTATTTACACCAAAAAAAAAAAATGCTACACATCAAACTCTCTCTCTCTGAGCACCAGTTTATTAACAGTGCACAACTGGTCATAATGTATACATCTGTTCATTTGTTCAACTTTAGAAGACGTTGCCGAAGAGTTTTCCACAGTGACTGTACTAACTGATTTTCCCACAGACAGCAAGAGTTCCAGTTGCTCCACAGCCCTGTTACCATGTGGTACTGTCTCCTTTGCCCCCATTCCCCAAATTTTAGGCATGAGAGCAAGTGACATCTCACTGTGGTTGCACTTTTCATGTCTACAACGTCTAATAAATTAAACCCCCTTTTCAAATACTTATTGGTTATTTGAATATCCTCTTCTGTGAAATGCCTGCTCATGCTTTTTGCCCATTTTTTTCTATTTATTTACCCTTCTATTATTATTAGATTTGTTTTATTCTGCCCACAGCTTTTGCTAAAACCTGTTAAGACAACAAATGCTACATTTCCATCCCCAGTTCAGACGTTATGCCTGCACTCCTAACTCAAACATAATATTGCCTACCAGAAATGCACTTCCACTAGCCTTCACCTCTAGATGTACTATAGACTTTTCAAAAGCATTATCTCTAAGCCAAAACTTATGTTTGTCCCAAAACCTGTTGTTCCTTCTTTACTCTCTCATTTAACTTTCTGTAGTATCAACTAAGGATTCCACATCAGAAAACCCCTTAAGTCTTCCCCTCCCCCCCCTCCACATGCAATCTATCTCTAAAATGGTTTCTTCTGTCTTATCTTTTCCATTCTCTATTCCTCTACTACTAACATATTTCAAACCTCATTACGTGACATCTGGACTAATACAATGGTCGCCGATCAGTTCCACACTCCTTAAAAGTCAGAGCAATCTTTGTAATCAATCAGGTCATTCCAAATTTAAGGTTTTTCAATAGCTCTCTACTGACAAAAGGTTCAAGGCCAAAGCTCTCTTTGATTTCACCCTTACCTAAGTCTTCAATCTCCTTTCACATCACATCTCTACACACAACTTACATGGGAACAAGCAGATTTTCACAAATTGCTGTTTATATTGCTCCCTCCTCCAATGATGCCCTTTCCTCTATCACTGACCTGGTAAATCCCCAACTGCCTTTAAAAATTGAATTCCTAAGTTTCCTCCTATACTTGATTCCTTATGCAGAGATAAACACTCCCTTTACTTACTGCAGAGCCCTAATGGCACAGTGGTTAAACGCTTGGTGGCTAACCAAAAAGTCAGCAGTTCAAATCCACCAGCTGCTCCTTGGAAACCCTATGGGGCAGTTCTACTACATCCTACAGGGTCGCTATGAGTCAGAATCGACTCTATGGCCATGGATTTGGTTTTGGTTTCGTTTATTTACTGCAGCATAGTACACTGTAATATATTATTCCATTTTAACACATTTCACACATCATTTTATTTTTTCACTTGTCTTTCTGAACAGGCAGGAAACTTCCTGAGAACAGTTCTCTGAGGTATATACATACCCTGTGTCACTAGGGCCGAGTACAGTGCTCAAGACATAAAAGGTACTTAATAAATGGTTAATGAGGGAAAATATGGGAAAGTGAAAAAAAATCATCAGGGAGCAAAATAGAATGTCGTAAGCTTTTTTTTTATAGCTTAAAAAATACCTCTAATGTGTAAGTTAAAAAACAGCATCAGAAACAGATGGATAACATGGCACCATAAAGAAGGTTACAATACAATCGCTCTTCCTTACACTTTAAATTGCTTCATTCACACGATATTTTTGTCACATTCTCGCAAAACACTTGGTACATTTTAAGTACACAGTAGAACGCAGTTCCCCAAACAGATATACTTTGAGAGTTTCAGAGCAGTATTTCAAAATTTCACCCACTAAGGTGATCTGGAAACACAATATTAAAAAAAAAAAAAAATCAAGATGTTTCTTAAATCTCATCAAACAGACTAAAATGTAATTAATATTAGATAAATTGTAAGTGCCCGGCTGCTATCCAAAAGGTTGGCACTTCGAATCCACCAGTCATTCCACAGAACAATGTGGCAGTATACTTCCCTAAGGATTACAGCCTTGGAAACCCTATGGGGCAGTTCAGCTCGGTCCTATAGGGTTGCTATGAGTCGGAAACAACTCGATGACAACGGGTTTGTTTTTTTTTTTTCTTTTGGTTATGCTGTAATATATTTCAGAGACTTTAACAAAAATGAAAGGAGTGCTGGTCTTAAGAAAACGATATCCAAGAATAAAAACTTGGTATTATTTTTCAAAAAAAAAAGTGTTCCAACTTTCCTTCATATGTTCTGGGATAGGGCCTGCTTTCAACTGTCATAACTTTATTCCATCCTCTAACATCAAATTCCTTATAGCCTTAAACTCTGCACTCCATAATTAACCCACCTTCTTTCCTATCAGGAAATGCACTAATTAGTAAATATCAGGGCTGACAAACTGACAGCTCTTCCACATTTTATAAACTGAGCTCGGTTACCATAAAGCAGTCCCCATTATTTGCTCACTCATGGATAAAGGGAAAACTTTTTTAAGCTTAAGTTCTCAAACGTTCCAAAATGTCAATCAAATACAGAAAATGATATAACTGGACACTCATCTTTCATCTATTATGGACATTAACATTTTTGTCATAGTTCCTTCAGCTCTCTTTTTAAAAACTTTTCTATCAGAAACAGAAGATGAGGGGACTTCAAAGCTAAAATGTTATTACTAATTAATTAGTATGAAGTGATTGTGGGGGAAAAAAATGAGGATTTTGGAAGCTTCCTAAGCTATCACCAAATGTAAATATGAAGTTACTTCAAGATCTCTTAGTCAGCCAGTAGAAGAAACCTACAGTAAAAATTTCAGAAGTTACTAAGAGATGACAAGCAATGGGGCTTAAAACAAATTAGCTAACCAAACCTGTATTCTCATGACAAGGATGTGTTTATTCTTAAGTTTAAGTATGTTCATAAGTCCCAGTTATGTTCATAACCCTCCCATCTCTGACCACTATTCTTTTTCACCTCCACTTTTCACTATCCCTAGACCCATATTCAGGGGTTAAAGTCTGTGGGGAAAACAGGTAAATATATGAAAACACAGCATTTAACAAGACTTCTGAAGCCTTCTTTACTTTTAAAAAACTAATTTTGAGAAACACACAAAATGACCAGATTAGCAATTAAAGTAACTATTTTTAAAACGGGACGGTATTCTTTACTGGATTATTCAAGGCAAACAATACCTAGAATTTTAGTTGCATTGTGAAAAATTACAAAAAAAAATAAATAAAAGGTTGATTAGTTTCTCTGTATATGGACTGTTAAGGAAACTACACTTACATGTAGGTTTTTATGGCTAAGAAATTCATGAAATAGGTATACATGCACATGCATATGGTAAGAGATTAAGTAACAGATGATACAAAGTCAACATCTGTAGTTGATAATACACATTTTACAAGACTCTGTCTGGTTAGTAGTATTCTCCATACTTTAACTGATATTTGATCAAATTTCCCTCACAAGATGTTATGGGTTACGACTAGCCCGAAACAGTCTCTCTAAGTTTCAGAATGAGAAGCAATGTGCCCAGTGGGTACTAAGGTTAATCTCTAGTAACTGTTTAGTGGCAAATTTAAGTGGGACAACTTCAGACTTGATCTGATCTCCCCTCCACATCCTTACCAACCCTCTTCCAGAGAAACATACTGGTTTTGAACCAAACGTAAGTAACCCAGCCAACCTAAGATCGCTTTCTGTAGGAGGCAATAAAGTTAACCTAATTCCACTGGTAATGCCTGTTTTGGATTCTCTTGGTTCTGTTCTACCTCCTTTTCCTCTCTTCTGGATTCTCTCTAATGAAGCTGGTGTGGTAAAAGGAACCTGGGGCTGTCTTCAACTTGGGAAGTGTCTCAACTTAAAACACCAAGTAGAAAAGTGCTCAGGTCCTTACACCTGCTTCTAGTCTAGGAGAAATACGCTCTTAAGGTCACTTACCAGCTCAGTTCACAAAGCCAGCAGGCCTACATACACAAAGGCAAACACAATGTGCCCAGGAGTTTGCTTTTGCCTGGAGTACGCTCTGTGCATGTTTTGCCCTTGGGAATGAGGCAAATATAAAAGGCAACTCAATGGGGAAAATTCAAGCAGAGGTCCTATTTTCTTCATATTAACCATGACTTCAGTATAGAAGTGCTGAAGAAACTGGATAAGGACTTAGACAGCTGCAGTATGATGAATTACTTTTGTGTGTGGCCTTTCTAGCCAAGGGCTTGTAACTCCCACCCAGGTGATTGTGTGATAGCATAATTGTGGCCCACCAAGGGGACTGATCGATTCTGCCTTAAAAGAGAGCCAATTCCAGAGCAGAGAGGAGAGGTCCGCCACCAAGGAAGGAAAGACCATTGGGAGAGACCCGGCAGCAGGAGATGGCATGGTGGGCTTCCTGGCCCATGGAGAGAGAAAGCTGGATGCCTCTGGGTAGAGACAAGGCCCAGGGAGAGGCGTGCCTATGAGCACAACTGGGAAGAGGCTACCCCGATGGAAGAATTATATCGAGTGTTCCTGAGCCTGAATTGTAATTGTTACTTCCCTAATAAACCCCAGAATTGTGTATATGGTCTACGAGTTCTGTGTGGCCACTGCAATGAATTATTGAACCCAGTAAAGAGTGCTGTGGGAGGGTCGGCTGGTGTCAGAATTGGTAAAGACGGCGAAGATGTCTGACCCCCACCTCACAGGAATCAGCCTTGGACTGTTAATCTTAGTTCTCCTTCCCCCTTATGAGGTTAAAGGAGGTCAGACACTGCCCCCAAGCCGTTTTTACAACAGCTATTATAAATTTGCCTATCTTTTCCACAATACTCTTTCCAGGGAAATGAATAAAGTCTTCAAATAGAAATAGAGGCTTATAAAATTATTAGCATTTTTAATTATTACTGTGAGATAAAAGAATTAATAAACAAAATATCTCCTGCTGTCATTGTAAGAAGCCTGTCTGCTCTGTCTTGATACATTACCTCTCCCTCCAACATCCAACAACACAAGGTGAATTAGTATGGATGCCATCAGATCTACATCCTCTTATTCTTAAATCATTAAAAACATAAATAGTCATGAAACAGTAACATTTCTGGCTCATAAAATGTCTTTGGTCAATCTTTGAAATGCAGATTTTTCCAAGAAAATTCTATAATAACTACTTCATGCATCGTTTTCTCTATTAAATCCATTTTTATTGTGCTTTCTTCTCATTCCCTTTGCCCTTTCCACTACTAATTTCCCCTTCTTTTCTCTCCTCCCCTCACATTCCTTAGTTTGTGCCAAAGTTTTACCAGAAAAACTCACGAATACTGCTTAAGCCTACAAAGTTTGCTGAGGCCAAGTTTAGGATTCCAATTCTAGAAATTCAATAATAGCCTATTGTGTATGCTTTTGTGCCAATTTCCATACTAATTTCTGAGACTAAATTAAACAAGAGTTCAGTAATGAGGAGAGGACAAGGCATTACGAAAAACCAAACCTGTTTTCGTCTGAGTCAATTCCAACAAGGTGTTAGCCACTATTAATTAAACTAGTACTATAATAACTGAAAGTGCAAGCGAACAAAGCTGAATGTTCAGGTTCTACATAAGCGTGTAGTTAAAAATGTAATTAAGGAACAAGCCTAAGCCAGGTAGTAAATGGTGAAAAAACGAGAAATGCTTTATTTTAGACTGTCAATACACAGGCAGTCCCCGAATTACGAGTGTCCGACTTACGGACAACTCATATTTAAGAAAAGACTCTGATAAAGCCTATTACATTAAAAATTCAAGTTAAATACAATGGTTCATAAAAACGAATGCATGCACTATGGTACTTTGCAACGCTCACGAAAATACCGTGAAGTTTGGAAGTGTTTCTTAAGTGTTTCATATGCATAGAAAGGTAAAATATATACTATACACTAAAACAAATATTTGACGCTAAATAAGAACTATATGTACCTGTTTCAGCTTCCTACAAATTCGACTTAAAGACAGATTTAGGAATGGATCTCGTTGGTAACCTAGGGACTGCCTGCATAACCTGTGTCTCAACATTCTATTTGACTGTAAGCTTTCATTATATAAACCTACTTTCAAGTTTCATTACAGGCCAACCACCTCCCTCTCCCTCACACAGCCACAATGAACTTCTTTCGGTTCCTCAAATCCTTCAGGTTTTCTCTTCATTCCAAGTCTTTGTATATGTGATCTGCCTACCTTTTAGGGGTTCCTGGGTGGCAGAAGCAGTCTGCAATCAGCTGCTAAACTAAAGGTTGGCAGTTCAAGCCCACGCAGCAGTACCACAGAAGAAAGGCCTAGTAATGTGCTTCCATAAAGACTGCAGCCAAGAAAACCCTATAGGGCAGTTCTACTAAGTAACATATGCGGTCAGCATGAGTTAAAATTGACTCTAGGGCAATGGGTTCTGCCTGTTACACCTTTCTCCAAAGAAATTCCTAGTCGCCTCATCTGGCATTCTCGACTATTTCCTTACTTTCTACCCTCACAACCTTATCATAACTTTCACTCACATTTTGCTGCAATTACTTCTTTAACCAAATCTTTCCATTAGATTTAGCTTCAAGAGGGCATTTGCATTGCCCAGAACAGTGTCTAATAAATACTGATATCCAATAATGATTTTCTTAAACTAAATTCCACATAGGGACGTACGAATCTGGCCACAAACCAACTCTTCAATTACCACATTTATTATTCCCACAAATCACCCTTTCTCAACTCCATGTGAAGACAAGCTGGTTTTGCTTCTGAAATGGGTATCACCGCGAATGCCCCAGTATATTACTGCTAATCATTCACATCAGAACCCAGTAAAATGTTAAGTTCAGCTGATTAATTACCATGCTCCTCTCCCCGCCCCCATAGATTTCACAATTATATTTTCCCCCAAGGGGAAAAAGAGAGTTCTAGGTCTTCAAAGAAGAAGTCCTTTGTTGTTTCTGCCCATGTTCCCTTTATTTATACATTTCTATCACCTACAGCAACACCTAGTATGCGACAGACTCTCAGATTTGGCAGTAAGTTAAGGAAGGTGGAGGGTAGGTTGATTTAGAGATTCTTTAAAGGTCCTTATCAGCTTTTTTTGTAAGTAACTCATCTGTGATTTTAATTTCCACTCCTTTATGTGTGTGCAGCATTAAAAGGATATTGCGGATTAATCTGGAAGAATTCCAGAACGAGAGACCTCACCCCAAAAGATGAGTTGGTTACTTTTTGCTGAAAAGTTGGCTGCCCGAAACAAATGTAAGATAAATTTTAGTTAAGCACAAGATAATTTAATACTTAGAGACAAAGATAATTATAGAGGTCCAAGAAAACCGTACCTAGTTAGCACCAAACCAAAAACCAAACCCGTTGCCATTGAGTCGATTCCGACTCACAGCGACCCTACAGGACACAACAGAACTGTCCCATGGGGTTTCCAAGCAGCGCCTGGTGGATCTGAACTACTCACCTTTTCGTTAGGGGCTTCAAAATATTCAGACGTTTTATTACTGCGTTGAAATCAAACCTCTGTGTTCTTCTGAATGTTAATGTCAGCTATTTCTCTACATTCTCAAGAAAGATTTACTCATCTTTCCCACCACACTTTAAGAGTACAAACCTAGGTTTTATACTAGTGCTGCACACAACTAGTAGTTGAGGCTTCATTCACCTTGGAGGAGCCCTGAGAGCGCCACAAGTTAAAGCGCTGGCCTGCCCACCAAAAGGATGGCGGTTGGAGCCCACCAGCCGCTCCGATGGATAAAGATTACAGCCTTCGAAACCCTATAGGCCAGTTCTAATCCCCTTACATGGTCCCTATGAGTCGGAATCGACACGAAGGCAGTGGGTTTGGTTTGGCATTCACCTTGCAAGGTCGGTCGGCGGCGCTCAGCACCTGCGTTCCCAGTCCAGCAAAGGGCAGCGGGCCTGCGCGGCAGCTCTGCAGCAAAGAGCCGCAAAGTTGGAGCGGATCGTCGTTTGGAATTCTTGTGGAGAAACCCTGAAGTCCCTTCCCCAGAGAGGATTTTGTCCCGGCTGTAAGGATACGTAAAGCGTAGCAACGCCGGGCCAATCCACTTCTTGCACTGCGCAAGTGGACCTTACGGGGACGCAAATTCCTCTTCCGCAACCCCTTCCGCTGCGCCCGGAAATCTCGCCCCACCGCAAGCGCTCTCCTCTCCCGCGGGTTAGTTGCAGTCTCTCACGCTCCCTGGTGTTGGCAGCGAGTCTGGGAGGTTGGCTCTTCTGAAATGTGCTTTGCGTTTTCGCTTCTGCCGCACAGGGTTGGGGCTGGAGGGCAGCCGGTGAACCCTGGTTGTTTTCGAGTTCCCATGTGGACTTGGGAACTTGGGAAAGAAGTAGAGGAAGGAAGCCTATTTAGGGGAACATCAAAAAGAGGGGAAAAAAGATAGAAAATGTTGTCCCTTTATTAGATATCTGTCTTATTGAGAGGGAAACTATTTTTAGTTTATCTTTTTTTTTTAATCGAATACTCAGTAGTGAGTTTGATGTGGTCTTTATAAAGCTAAGTAAGCCTAAATGTCTGTGCCAATAACGTACCTATTGTATGGCACAGACAGGGAGTGCTTCGGAAGAAATCTGAAAGGGAAGGTCATTTTGTCAAAGAACAGAAGTTGAAGGTAGGTCTTACATAGTCGAGAGGGTTTGAATAAGAGGATATTTGGTGATTTCGAAAATAATATTGGAATCATTATTGCCTCTCCTTGAGCATAGAGGGTGTGATCCAGCTGGAGCTGGGCTCACAAGGGCTCACAAGGACACATAAACTGGGCCCTGAGGTATAAAGACAATAGCGAAGATACTCTTGGAAAATATGCTTTAGGGAACCTTTCACATAATCTACTCAAACAGAACACAAAAGACTTTTCACTCTTTTTCTATTAGCATTTAATGAACAGAAATTTGTTGGACCAATGAAGACCCTCCTGTCTTACCGAAACCTGTACCAATGATTGTTAAGAAAGGCAATTCAGAATGTAGGATCACAGTTTCTAGCCAATCTCTGAATAGGTGAAGGTTTTAATCATTTGTAATGTAAATATATATATATGACTCTGTAAGGTTCTTTGGACTCAGGCAGACATGACTGGCAGCATGCTGGTCCATTTTCCCATTCTTCTGTATTTTGTAATATTCTTTGGACTCAGACAGACATGGCTCTAGCAGCATGCTTATCCGTTTTTCCACTTTTGTCTGTTCTGTGATGTTTCCTCGGGCAGACATGGCTCTGGCAGCATCATTGTCTATTTCCCACTTCTGCCTTTTTGAATATATGCCAAATAAAACTTTCTTTTTATTAAACTTTGTGATGTTTTTCCTCTACAGCACTGGGAGAACAGAGATGTGTACGATGTAAAGGGAAGAAGTGGGGGCTGAGTTTGAACTGGTATGGAGAAGTTATTAAACTAAAAAACCAAACCTGTTGCCATTGAGTTGATTCCAACCCATGGTGACCCTATTTGTTACAGAGTGGAATTGCTCTGTCGGGTTTTCTTGACTGAAATCTTCACAGACGTGGATCACCAGGCCTTTTTTCCACTACTTGGTGAGTTTGAACCACCAACCTTTAGGTTAATAGTCAAGAGCAAACTGCACCTCCTGGGGACCTCAGAGCCATTATTAGAGGCATTGAATGCCTATGTGATATGAAATGTGCAGTTTAATCCATTACACTTTGTTGAACAGGAAAGTGACTCTAATGGTAATCTGGGAGAATTAATCTATCATTTTGCAGGGTGTGTGGGGTTTATTAGATCTATTAATTATTTCACAGGTTCTGTATGTAATTTTTGATACTGCAGCTTTTTTAGTAGTGACAGCTGTGGTAAGAAGCTTTGGACATTGTAATCCTTAAGGTTGTGTATCAACTTGGCTGGGCCATGATTCCCAGTGGTTTGGCAGTTATGATGTAGTTTAGCAGCGGTATAATGATGTAATCATGTCCATGATGAGATCTGATGTAATGTGATCAGCTCCATGATGGGATCTGTGGTGAGTAGCCAATCAGTTGAAAGCAAGCATCCTTGGGGATGTGGCCTGCATCCAATATAGGTGGACTTTCTGGCAAGGCTTGCAGGCTTTTGTGCTCTGGATCCTGCAGCTGGCTCCTGTTCATCTGACCTCTGGTTCTGGGACTTGAGCTAGCAACTGACCTGCTGATCTTGAGATTCATCAGCCTCTGCAATCTGTGAGCCAGAGGCTTGCCAGCTTACCTGCTGATCTTTGGATTTGTCAGACTCTGCAGCCTGTCAGCCAGAGGCCTGTTGTCTGACATGCCTGTCTTGGGTTGGCCAGCTCCTACAGCTATGTGAGTCAGGAGAAGCCTCCAGCCTGACCCACAGACTTGGAACTTACCAGCCTCTACAACTGAGTGAGCCATTTCCTCTCTCTCTCTCTCTCTCTTTCTCTCTCTCTATATATATCGATTCCAACTCATAGCGACCTTACAGGACAGAGCTGAACTGCCCCATAGGATTTCCAAGGAGCAGCTGGTGGATTCAAACTGCCGACCTTCTGGTTAGCAGCCATAGCTCTTAACCACTGCGCCAGCAGGGCTCCATTATTACCGTATAAACTTTCTCAAAATGGTGTTAATGATAAAAATATTTCACATTGAATAAAAACAAATCTGTAGCAGGATAAAGCAACCCAAAAACCAAACCCATTGCCAGTGAGTGGATTCCCACTCATAAGTGACCTCATAGGTTTTCCAAGGCGATAAATCTCTATGGAAGCAGACTGCCACATGTTTCTCCCGAGGAGCCACTGGTGGTTTCAAAGCACTGACCTTTTGGTTAGCAGTCAATCAGTTTAACCACTGTGCCACCAAGGCTCCTTGGATAAAGTAAATCAAAGAACAATTCTGTTTTTTACTTTCTACTCCTCACCTTGTTGGAAATACACTGCCATTTAATAGCGTTTAGCTTACATAACTTAAGCCTAGAAACTTTGTTTATTAGGATGAGAAATTTACAGGGCTTTGAACCAATTCCTTCCAATTCTAACCCCTGCTAAGAATTTGCATTTCCACTCCAGATATCCTGAATTAGAATCTATATTTTAACCAGATCCTCAGCAGAGTCTTATGCGTATAGAATACTCACCTGCAGGTCTTGTTAAAATGTAAATTCAGAGTGATTCAGTATATCTGAAGTAGAAATGCAAATTCTCAGCAGGGATTCAATCTGGAACGAACTAGTTTGAATGCCTGGAAATTTATGGCTTGCAATACACTTTTTTACCCTTCAAGTACAAATTTTCCTAAAATTGGTATCCTGGAAATTAGCACAATACAAGTTTGTTTACTGATTTTTTGTAGGGGCTATGTAGGTATTCCTTCCATCTGTAGAAGAAATATATAGAGTCACTGTACCAAACAGATGGATGCTCAACCATTACAGGAGGTAGCATATGATGAAGAACTGATGGTTCTGAAGGAAGAAGTCCAAGCTGACTGAAGGAATGCATTGGCAAAAAACAAGTGTCCAGGAATTGTCAGAATACCAGTTGAGATGTCTCAACAAATGGGTGCAGCGCTGAAGGTGCTCACTTGTCTATGCCAAGAAATTTGGAAGACAGCTACCTGGAACAACCAACTGGAAGAGATCATTTTTGTGCCCATTCCAAACAAAGATGATACAACAGAATGTCAAAATTACCAAACAATATCATTAATATCACACGCAAGTAAAATTATGCTGAAGATAATTCAAAAACAGGTGCAGTATTACATTGACAGGGAACTGCCAAAAATTCAAACCAGGTTCAGAATAGGACATGGAATAAGGGATATTATTGTTGATGTCAGATGGATCTTGGCTGAAAGCAGAGAATACCAGAAAGATGTTTACCTGTGTTTTATTGACTAGGCAAAGGCACTTGACTGTGTGGATCATAACAAGTTATGCACAACATTTCCAAGAATGGGAATTCCAGAGTGCTTAATTGTGCTCATGAGGAATGTGTACATAGACCAAGAGACAGCTGTTTGAACAGAATGAGGGGATATTGCATGGTTTAAAGTTAGGAAAGGTGTGCATCAGGGTTGTATCCTTTCACCATACTTATTTAATCTGTATGCTGAGCAAATAATCCAAGAAACTGGACTATATGAAGAAGAACGGGGATTCAGGATTGGAGGAAGACTCATTAACATCCTGCGATATGCAGATGATACAACCTTGCTTATTGAAAGCGAAGAGTATTTGAAGCATTTACTGATGAAGATCAAAGTATGTATTACAGCCTTCAGTATGTATTACTCCTGAACGTAAAGAAAACAAAAATCCTCAGAACTGGGCCAATAAGCAACATCATGATAAATGGAGAAAAGATTGAGGTTGTCAAGGATTTCATTTTGCTTGGATCCATAATCAGCGCCCATGCAAGTAGCGGTCAAGAAATCAAACGATATATTGCGTTGGGCAAATCTACTGTGAAGGACCTCTTTAAATTGTTGGGAAGCAAAGATGTTACTTTGAGGACTAAGGTGCACCTGACCCAAGCCATGACATTTTTAGTCAATTCATATGCATGTGAAAGCTGGAAAATGAATAAGGAAGACTGAAGAAGAATTGATGACTTTGAATTACGGTTTTGAAGAATACTGAATATACCATGGGCTGCTAGAAGAATGAACAAGTCTGTCCTGGAAGCGAAGATGACAAGATTTCATCTCGTGTACTTTGGACATGTTATCAGTAGGGACCAGTCCCTGGAGAAGAACATCATGCCTGGTAAAGTAGACGGTCAGCGAAAGAGAAGAAGACCCTTGATAAGATGGATTAACATAGTGGATGCAATAATGGGCTCAAACAACAACGATTGTGAGGATGGCCCAGGGCCAGGCAGTGTTTTGTTCGGTTGTACATAGAGTCACTATGAGTGCGAAGTGACTCGAGGACACCTAACAACAACAACATATATGGTTTTTCTTTTTGTTTTGTTTTGTTTTGTTTTGTTTTACAGTAGAGCTTATGTTGTTAGAATCTTCTACCCCTTTGTATTTATATTTGCATGCTACCTGCCTTCTTCCGGGAAATTACTCATGTTTAAGCCAAAGCAAATTTACAAGAGCAATATAGTATTTACTATAATCTTACGTGTTTTGATGTAAAGCAAAATACTATTTTGAAAGATGAATAAATTTTTAAAAATTTAATTATTTTTTAATGTACATGTACATAGACAAGTTAAAAGGCACCAAATAATATGCAGTAAAAATCTCTTTTCCCCTTTCCCGGAATCATCTAGTTACACATACCAAAGACCACAACCATTACCAAACTATTTCTTATGTGTTTCCAGGGATACTATATATGCTTTTATTTTCTTACCCACATGGTAGCATATGATATACACTGTTCAGCACCTTGTTCTTTTTATCTTAAAAATGTATACCATTGATTATTCTATGTCAGTACAGACAAGTGCCCCATTATTTTATATGCACAATATTCTCTAGAATGAATGCACCATAGTCTATTTACCATAATATAATCTGTTTTCTGCTGATGAGCACTTGGGTTGTTGTAAATATGTTGCTATTGTATAAACTTTCTGTAATAAATATTCTTGTCTGCAAAAAAGATTCAAATACGTGGAAGTATAGTCGTAGAATGAATTCCTAGAAATGTTGATAGTGTGCCAAATTTCTGTCCTTACGGGTTATTACACTACTTTCTCATAATGTATGAGAATGCCTGTTTTCCCTCAATACCTCCAACATGTTATCAGGCTAATTAGTCTTTGCCTATCTGACAGATGAAAAAATAGTGTTTCATTATAGTTTTAATATGTAATTTTTATGCATGGGATTAAACATCTCTCTCTATATTTGAGAATTATTTTTATTCCCATGTTTGTGAACTGTTTAGGTCCTTTACCTTTTTTCTTTTGGGTTGGTCTTTTTAGTTAGCACTTTTAACTTAAATGAAGATAGGCTTTTGTCTGTAATTTGAGTTGCAAACTCCAGCTTGTTTAACTTTTGACTTTGACTACAGATTATTCTTTGTATTTTGACTTTTTGTTTATGGTTTCTTTCCTCATGAAGACATTTAAAATTTTTATGCCACCGAATTTATTAAGTTTTCCTTTTGTAACTTCTGGATCTTGTTCACACTCTAAGATCATTAAAAATATTCTCCGGAATCCAGCAAAATGGCACTCTAGGCAGAAGCACCACGCCGTTGCTCCACAGCAAAGATCCAAAAAACTAAGCCGAACAGAGAATACAACAATCCTGAAACCCTAAAACATCAAATGAAGAGATAAAGAACTCAGCCAAGCACCAAATGGAGTGAGAAAACTGACAGAGAATGGAGAGAAAGGAGAGATTCATGCAGAGGTCCCCTACCAGCTAACGCAGCGTGGATCCGCCATCTTGGACTCCTATCGGAGACCAGCAAACAGGGGGTATGAAAAAGCAGCCTCATGGAGCATCCAGCAGGAGACAAAACAAACGGTAGTTTGCAATATACACTTTCCCACTGCCTACCCTTCTTCATCCCGACTCGGCCTCCTCTGCTTCCCGTGGCCACAATCTCTTGACTGGGAAGCACTGGCTGCTTGGATTCCACACACCCGAACGGGCAGCTCTCTGAGTGCCATTTGTTGGCTTCTGGTGTTCCTTTTTTCCACATCTTTTGATTTCTTCCTTGCCTCTTGCCACCTCCCCCTCCTTTCGCTCGAGCACCTGGCTCCGTGTGCCATCTTTGCTTCTTCCTGAGGGGCTGCAGAGCTCCGGTAATTTGTGATATACGCTTTCCCACTCCCTACCCTTCTCCACCCACATTTGGTCCCCTCTGCTTCCTGCAGACACAGTCTCTTGTCCAGAAACACCAGCCCGCACTAGCTGGCTCTCTGAGTGCCATTTGTTGGCTGCTAGTGTTCTTTTATTTTCTGCTTCTTTTGGTTTCTTCCTTGTCTCTCGCCACCTCCCCGTCCTTTCGCTTGAGTACCTGGCTCCGTGTGCCATCTTTGCTTCTTCCTGAGGGGCTGCAGAGCTCCGTTCGAGTGTGGAGCTGCTTCCTGGTCTGGGCTGCTGTGCTGGTGGGATCCCGGGGCTTTCTGCGTTTGTTTGTTTTGAATTGTTTGTTTGTTTTCTCTTCCTTTTCTTGAGTTGGGAGCCCTTTCTGGCCAGGCGGAGCTGGGTGGCAAGGAGACTCCCCCTCAGCTTGCACAGACGTGCAGAGGGATCCCTGACGGCATTTCTTTTTCTGTTGTTTTTTTTTTTTTTTCCTTTTTTTTTGTGGGCCTTTCTTGTTCTTTTTTTCTTTAATTTGTTTTGTTTTCTTTTCCCTCTTCTTCCGTTTTTGTCTTTCTTCATTGCTCAGTTTCTCATCTCTCTATATCTTCCTTCTCTTTCTGTTCCATGAATACCTAGTGTTGTATACCTCTACGCCTCCTAGCCAGGCTGTGCTACAACACCTGAAAGCGACTTCCCCAGAACTCATAGCTGCACTGGTGGGATCCCTGGGAACTTTGTGGTTCTTTAACCTTTACAATTTTTATTTATTCATTCTTTTCTTTTCTTCCTCTTCCCCTTTCTGTTTTTCTCCATTTCATAGTCTCTCATCTCTCCACTCCAACGGCAAGCTCCCCTAGCATTCTTTTTTGTTTGTTTGTATGTTTCTGGCTCCTGTTCCTCTCTCCTTTCTCCCATACCCATCTTAGCTCAACACATAACAATCTCCCCACTGCATCCTGCCTACCTGCACCGTGCACTTTACATCACACCACCAAGCAGCACAGGCACGGCCTCCTGGAACCTGCCCTGCACTGATTACCGACCCGCTCTGGTGGCTGTAGTAAGTGCCATAAACAACCTGTCCCAGTAACTCCTCTTCAGCTAGACTTGCCCTGCTGTACCATATCTGAGTGACTGACCCGGCCAATTGGAGAAGGAGGTGAAAAGTATTGTGCCCACAGATGAGCAAACAACAAAGAACACACAGTCCGCCTGCTCAGACATAGTCAAATTAAAAAAAAAAAAAAAAAAAAAGGGACACAAAAAAAAAACAAATCTACAGTCAATAAATGAGAAAAATAACTACTGAATGCCCTAAAGACAGCAGACAATATCAAAATATTTACAAAAACAGGACAGGATGGTTCCAGTAGGCATCCAAAATAAAATATCAGATGACTCTCCAGTGGAAGAATATGCGCTAGAACTACCTGATAGGGTATTCAAATCTCTAATACTCAGAATTCTCCAAGAACTGAGGCAAAAAGCTGACAAACATGAGGAAAAAATAGACAAATTCATGGAAAATACAGACAAATAATTGGACGAATTCAGGAAAATAATGCAGGAACAAAATGCCAAAATAAATTCACAACTAGAAATTATACAAAGACAATAATCAGAAATCAAAAAGATAAACAACAAGGTTTCAAATGAACGGTGTCATAGAAGGGCTGAGAAGCAGATTTGAAATGGTGGAAGGCAGGATCAGTGGAATTGAAGACAAACACTTGGATACAACTCTGTTTCAGGAAAACTCAGAAAAAAGAACAAGGAAAAATGAAGAGACCCTGAGAGTTATGTGGGACACAATCAAAAGGAAAAATTTGCTAGTGATTAAAATTCCAGAACGGGGGAGAAAACAGAAAACACAGAGAGGATCATTGAAGAACTGCTGACAGAAAACTTCCCCAATATCATGAAAGCTGAAAAGCTGGCCATCCAAGAAGCTCAACGAACCCATATAGAAGAGACCCCAAAAGAAAATCACCAAGGCATATCATAATCACACTCGCCAAAACAAACGACAAACAGAATCCTGAGAGCAGCTCGTGAAAAACAAGAAGTCACATACAGAGGAGAAACAATAAGACTAAGCTCAGATTATTCGGCAGAAACCATGCAGGCAAGAAGGCAATGGGATTACATATATAAAATACTGAAAGAAAAAAATTGTCAGCCAAGAATAATATATCCTGCAAAACTCTCGTTCAAATCTGATGCTGAAATCAGGTCATTTCCAGATAAACAGAAATTAAGGGAATATGTAAAAGTCAAACCAAACTTACAAGAATTATTAAAGGTAGTTCTTTGATCTGAGGACAGACAGCTTCAGCTCATAGGCAGAAGCTAGGATGCAGGATCATACCAGCCAGATACCAATCTAGGAAATGAACTCTTGAGGACTATCCAAAACCTAAAGAAATACAACAGGGAATCAGAGCACTTAATCAGTAAATGACAGCAACATCAAAATAATAAAAGAGGGAATAAACGGCATAGGTATAGAACCTTCTAATGGAGAGGAAGAAAAGGCTATACCAAGTAATGGTAGACTGCTTCAAACTTAGCAAGATGAGGGTAAAATTCATGGTAACCACAAAGAAAGTTAACAGACATACTCATAAAATAAAAGAGGAAAAACATAAAGTCTCAGCAAAAACAAAACTTACAAAAACAAAAGAAATGAAAAAAAAAATCCACAAACAGAAGTAACTCAGCACAAGAGAGTAAGAAGAACAAAGAAAAATTCAGCACCACAAAGAAAAGCACTACAAAATGACAGCAACAAACTCACATCTATCAATAATTACATTGAATGTAAATGGACTCAATGCACCCAAAAAGAGACGGAGACTGACAGAATGGATAAGAAAACAGGATCCATCAATATGCTGTCTAAAAGAGCCTCACTTTAGAAACAAAAATGTGAATTTATTAAAAGTCAAAGGTTGGGAAAAAATTATATCAAGCTAACAACTACCAAAAAAGAGCAGGAGTGGCAATTCTAATCTCAGATAAAATAGACTTTAAAACGAAATCTACCATAAAAGACAAAGAAGGACACTATATAACGATTAAGGGGAGAATCCATCATGAAGACATAACCATAATAAACATCTACGCACCGAATGACAGGGCTCCAAAATACATAAAACAAACTCTAACAACACTGAAAAGAGAAATTGACAGTTCCACAATAATAGTAGGAGACTTCAACACACTACTCTCAGTAAAGGACAGAACAACAAACTCAGCAAAGATACAGAAGACTTAAAAGGCACAATCAACCAACTTGACCTCATAGATATATATAGAACACTCCATCCAACCACTGCAAAGTACACATTCTTTTCCAATGCACATGGAATGTTCTCCAGAATAGACCACCTCTTAGGCCACAGAGCAATCCTCAACAAGATCCAAAACGTTGAGATAATTCAAAGTATCTTCTCTGACCACAATGCCATCAAGGTAGAAATTAACAATAGAAAGAGCAAGGATGAAAAATCAACTGCATGGAAACTGAATAATACCCTGCTTACACATCACTGGGTAATAGAAGAAATCAGAGATGGAATCAAAAAATTCCTAGAATCAAATGAGAATGAAAACACATCATACCAAAACCTTTGGGACACAGCAAAGGCAGTCCTCAGAGGACAATTTATAGCAATAGATGCACATATCAAAAAAGAAGAAAGGGACAAAATCAAAACATTAACTACAGAGCTCAAACAAATAAAAGACAACAGCAAAAAAAAAAAAAAAAAAGAACCCATAACCACTGGAAGAAAGGAAATAGTAAAGATCAGAGCAGAATTAAATGAAATAGAGAATAGAAAAACAATAGAAAGAATCAACAAAACCAAAAGTTGGTTCTTTGAAAGAATCAACAAAATCGACAAACCACTGGCCAGACTGACAAAAGAAGAACAGGAGAAGACACAAATAACCCAAATAAGAAATGAAATGGGGAACATTACAACAGACCCAACTGAAATAAAAAGGATTATAACAGAATCTTATGAAAAACTATACTCCAACAAATTTGAAAACCTAGGGGAAATGGTTAAATTTCTAGAAACATACGGCCTATCCAAACTACAACAAAGTGATGTTGAAAATCTGAACAGACCCAAAACAAGAGAAGAGATTGAAAAGGTAATCAAAAAACTCCCAACCAAAAAAAGCCCTGGCCCAGATAGCTTCACCGGAGACTTCTGCAAAACGTTTGCAGAAGAGCTTGTACCAGTACTACTCAAGCTATTTCAGAGCATAGAAGAGGAAGCAACACTTCCAAACTCATTCTGTGAAGCCAGCATAACGCTGTTACCAAAACCAGGCAAAGACGTCACAAAAATAGAAAATTACATCCCAATATCTCTCATGAATATAGATGCAAAAATTCTGAACAAAATTCTAGCCAATAGAATTCATCATCATATCAAAAAAATAATACACCATGACCGAGTAGGATTCATACCAGGTATGCAAGGATGGTTCAACATTAGAAAATCAATCAACGTAATCCACCACATAAATAAAAGGAAAGAAAAGAATCACATGATCATCTCAATTGACACAGAAAAGGCATTTGACAAAGTCCAGCACCCATTCCTGATAAAAACTCTCAATCAAATAGGTATAGAAGGGAAATTTCTCAACATAATAAAGGGCATCTATGCAAAACCAACAGCAAGCATCATTCTTAATGGAGAGAGGCTGAAAACATTCCCCTTGAAAACAGGAACAAGACAAGGATGCCCTTTATCACCACTCCTATTTAACATTGTGCTGGAAGTTCTAGCTAGAGCAATAAGGCAAGAAAAAGAAATAAAGGACATCCAAATTGGTAATGAAGAAGTTAAACTGTCCCTGTTTGCAGATGATATGGTACTATACACAGAAAACCCTAAAGACTGCACAAGAAGTCTACTGGAACTAATAGAAAGATTCAGCAGAGTAGCAGGTTACAAGATAAACATTAAAAAATCAGTTGGATTCCTATACACCAATAAGGAGAACGATGAAAAGGAGATCAGAAAAACAATACCATTTTCAATAGCCCCTAAAAAGATAAAATAGTTAGGAATAAATCTGACCAGGGATGTAAAAGACCTATACAGAGAAAACTACAGAACACTACTGCATGATACCCAAAGGGATCTACATAAATGGAAAAACATAACATGCTCATGGATAGGCAGACTCAACACTGTGAAAATGTCAACTCTACCCAAAGCAATTTACAAATACAATGCAATCCCGATCCAAATACCAAAAACCTTCTTCAAAGAGATGGAAAAACTAATCATTAACTTTATATGGAAAGGGAAGAAGCCCCGAATAAGTAAAGCACTACTGAAGAAGAAGAATAAATTTGGAGGACTCAGACTACCTGACTTCAGAACCTACTATACAGCTACAGTAGTCAAAACAGCCTGGTACTGGTACAACGACAGATACATTGACCAATGGAACAGAATTGAGAACCCAGATGTGAATCCATCCACCTACGGTCACCAGATCTTTCACAAGGGCCCAAAGTGCATCAAATGGGGAAAAGACAGTCTTTTTAACAAATGGTGCTGGCAAAACTGGATATCCATCTGCAAAAAAATGAAACAGGACCCATACCTCACACCGTATTCAAAAACTACTTCAAAATGGATCAAAGACCTGAATATAAAGCCTAAAACTATAAAGTTCATAGAAGAAAAAATAGGACCAACACGACAGACCTTAATACATGACATTAACAGGATACAATCCATAACCATCAATGCACAAAACCCAACAGATAAGCTAGATAACTGGGATCTTCTAAAAATCAAACACCTATGTTCTTCAAAAGACTTCACCAAAAGAGTCAAAAAAGAACCTACAGACTGGGAAAAAATTTTTGGATGGTACAAGTCAGACAAAGGTCTAATGTCCATAATCTACAAGAAAATCCAACACCTCTACAACAAAAAGACAAATAATCCTATTAAAAAATGGGCAAAGGAAATGAACAGACACTTCACCGAAGAAGACATTCAAATGTCCAACAGACACATGAGGAAATGCTCGTGATCACTAGCCATTAGAGAAAAGCAAATCAAAACCACAATGAGATACCGTCTCACCCCAGCATTACTGGCACGAATCAAAAACACTGGAAATAACAAATGTTGGAGGGGCTGCGGGGAGATGGGAACTCTTATGCACAGCTGGTAGGAACGCAAAATGATACAACCGTTTTGGAAAATGATATGGCGCTTCCTCAGGAAGCTAGAAATAGACATACCATTCGATCCAGCAATCCCACTCCTAGGAATATATCCTAGAGAATAAGAGTCATCACTCGAATAGACATACGCACACCTACGTTCATGGCAGCACTGTTCACAATAGCAAAACGATGGAAACAAAGTAGATGCCCATCAACAGATGAATGGATAAACAAACTATGGTACCTACACACAATGGAGTACTATGCAACGAGAAAGAACAACAATGAATCTGTGAAGCATCTCATAACATTGATGAAACTGGAGGACATTATGCTGAGTGAAATAAGTCAATCACAAAAGGACAAATATTGTATGAGACCTCTATTGTAAAAACCCATGAAAAAGTTCACACGCAAAATGTAACAATCTTTGTTGGTTCCAGGGATGGGAGGGGTGTGGGGGAAATACTAAATAGGCAACAGATAAGTGGTATCTTGGGTGAAGGGTGAGACAGTACACAATACAGAGGAAACTAGCACAGCTTGTACAAGGAAAGGTCATGAAAGCTCCATAGACACATCCAAACTCCCTCAGGGACTGAATTACTGGGCGGAGGGCTGTGGGAACCATGGTCTCAGGGAACATCTAGCTCAACTGGCATGGCACAGCTTATAAAGACAATGCTCTACATTCTACCTTGGTGAGTAGTGTCTGGGGTCTTAAAAGCCTGTGAGCGGCCTTCTAAGATACTCCACTGGTCTCATCCCTTCAGGAGCAAGGGAGAATGAAGAGAACAGGATACAAGGAAAAGATTAGTCCAAAGGACTAATTGTCCACAGCTACCAAGGCCTCCACTGGACTGAGTCCAGTACAGCTAGATGGTGCCTGGCTACCACCACTGACTGCTCTGACCAGGATCACAACAGAGGGCTCTGGACAGAGCTGGAGAAGGTTGTAGAGCATAACTTTAACTCACAAAAAAAAAAGACCAGCTTTACTGGCCTAAAGGAGACTGGAGAAACCCCGAGAGTATGGCCCCCAGACACCCTTTTAGCTCAGTGGTGAAGTTACCTCCGAGGTTCACTGTTTAGCCTGGGAGTGGACAGCCCCATAAAACCAAATGAGACTAACGAGGTATAGGAGTCCAGTGACAATGGCCAGATGGCAGAAGCGGACAAGGAAGGTGTTGATAGGGAACCCAAGCTTGAGTAAGGATATTGTTGATGTGTTGTGAAATTGTTAACCATTGTCATAGGGCAACATTTGTAGTAACTGTTAAATGAGAAACCATTTTGTTCTGTAAGCCTTCATCTTAAGTGAGAATAACAGCACAATTGGAAGAGCGTAATCAAGGTCACTGAACTGTGCATGTAGAAAGTTTTGAAAAGGTGTATCTTTGGCTATGTGTACTTCCACCAAAAAAAAAAGGTTAAGAAGTTAGAAAGTTGATATGTTGTGGGGTTGTTAACCAATATCATAAAACAACATGTAAACTACTGTTTCATGAGAAACTATTTGTTCTGTAAGCATTCACCTGAAGTACAATTAAAAAAGTATATATATATATCCCATAGTCTTTATAGTACTTTTATGGCTTCATTTAGTGTAAAACATGAGGTAGATATTCAATTCTTATCCTGATTGTTACGCACAGTCAGCCAATATCGTTTATTTTCTCCACTGATTTAAGATTCTAACTTCATCGTGTTCTAAATTCCCTTGTAAGTTAGAGCTATATTTGAACTTTTTATTCATTCTATTCCATTAATATATGTACTCATGGACCTGCTTTAAATATGAACTCATAGTATATGTTTTAATGCAAGTAGGGCTAGTCCCTCTCATTGATTTTCTTTGTCAGAATTGTCCTTGCTTTTCTGCCTATTCCATATGAAATTTTATAATTACTTATCTAGTTACAAATTTTCTTCTGGTACTTTTACTAAAATTGCCTATAGACCAAGTTAGGAAAAATTTATATTTTTTGTAATGTTCAGTCTTCCTATCCAAGTACATGATATGCTTTTCTCTCTGTGTAAGAATTTTTTGTGTTAAACATTTCAATATTTTCTTCAAAAAGAACTTGACATTTGCTTGTTAAATCTAATCCTAGGTATTTTATCTTTTCTTTTTTTTTTATTGCTATTGTAAATGGGGCTCTATTTTCACTAGTTTTTTTTTTTTTTAATAAATATATAACAACTTGATATCAGAATGCTAATATTTTTAATTGGGTCAACTTCTGAATTCTCTTGCAAGTTATATTTTTTCAGTGGATCATTCTGGGTTGCTAGTAAACAATACTACTATATCAAACAGTTGGCGTTATCCCTTCATTCCTAATTTTTGTACTTCTTTTTTTATTTCTCTTTTTTAATAGTGATGATAGCAATTTTAGAATGATAATAAGTAAGTACTGATAGCATACCTTGTTTTCTTAGTGTCTTTAGTGAGAATGTTTGTATTGTTTTTATGTTAAGTGAAGTGCTTATGTTGGGGCTGAGGTGGATATAATTTGTCATATTTAGTGAGTACCCAACTAGTTCTATTTTGTAAGAGGTTTTTTTTTTGGATAGATGTTAGCTTTTTTAAAAGTGAGTCTTCTGCATCTCTGGAGATAATATTTTTTTCATGGATATGAAAATAGGTTATAAAAATAAATTTCCTAATTTTGAACAATTTTTTTTAATTCCTGGAGAAACATACTACTTGGTCTTTTGTATTAATCTTGTCATGTACTGCTCTATTCTATTTGATTATTTATTTTTTGGATTCTTGCACTGATATCATATGTTAATAACCACACCAGATCCTTCAGACATATCAGTATGCTCTGGCAGATTCCAACTGTCAGTATTTGTGTTTCTGTGCCTGGAATTTAGTTTTGTTTTCCTCAGACTTTAAACCAAAATAAAACTAGTTGCCCTTGCATCAGTTCTGACTCATGGCGGGCCCATGTGTTTCAGAATAGAACTGCACTCCGTTGAGTTTTCAGTGGCTGTGATCTTTCAGAAGTAGATTGCCAGGAGTTTCTTCCAAGGTGGATTCAAACCACCAAACTTTCAGTTAGTAGCCAAGCACTTAATGGTTTGCACCACCCAAGGACTCCCCTTGAACTTTAGAAGCCCGTATTACCCACACAGGTGGCAGGTTAGTAGTGCTGGGGAATTAACACCCCATTCAGTGAAGAGCCCTTGACCAATGACTATCTTCTTCGGTGAGATAATTCTGAGCCATGTATTATTCACTTTTATTTGGTGTTACCCCATGGGATTATGCTTTAGTTGCACATTGAAGCTGGCTTAATAGTTTTTCCTTTCCCTGTATCACTTCCCTACTTTCCTCCCCGTTTTTCCTATGTTTCCCAAATAAATGGTTGTTGTAGTTATTACATGCTGTCAAGTCAGTTCCAACTCATAGCGACTCTGTGTACAACAGAATGCAGCACTGCCCAGCCCTACATCATCCTCACAATCGTTGTTTAAGCACGCCTTTTACTAAGTTGTATTTCCTCTTCAGTAACTGCTGCTTGTGTGGTAGGAAAAATAATGCAACACTCCTCTACCTCTACCAAATATGTTCATATCCTAATACCCAGAACCTGTGAATATTTTATCTTAGCTGGTATAAGGGATTTGCAGATGTGATTATATAAAGATTTTGAGATGAAGAAATTATCCTGGATTATCTGGTAGCACCGGTGGCAGAGTAGTTAAGAGCTTGGATGCTAACCAAAGGTTTGGCAGTTGGAGTCTACCAGCCACTCCTTGGAAACCCTATAGGGCAGTTCTACTTTGTCCTATAGGGTTGCTATGAGTCGGAATCAACTCGATGGCTACGGGTTTGGTTTGGTTTCTATCTGGCTGGAACTGGTGTAATTAGAAGTGTCCTCATAAGTGAAAGAGGGAGACAGGAGAGTCAGAGAAGAGATATGATGACAGAACCAGAGGTCAGAGTGATGTGATTGCTGAAAAGCGGCCAAGAGCCAAGGAATGGGGGTAGCCTCAAGAAGCTGGAAAAGGCAAACAGATTGCCCCCTAAAGGCTCTAGAAGGAAAGCAGCTCTTTCAACACCTTGATTTTACCCTCATAAGACCCATTTTGGACTTATAACCTTACTGTCAGAGCTATAAATAAATGTGTGTTGTTTTAATCCACCAAGTTTGTGGTAGTTTGTTGCAGCAGAAATAAAAAGCTATACAGCATGTCAGGTATATAAAGCTTGATACAACTTCACAGGGGCAGAAAGATATTTATATATGGTAATAGCACTATTAATGAAGGATAGACAAACATGTACAGGGTCAGTTACAGATTTTTCTTTCACAATAGCCAGAATGGAGTTGAAAGTCTAGTGGTAGATACAGATGTTCTTTCCCCATAGATCAATATTCATGGTTTTGTAGATTATCACATCATGACATTGCTCATACGGGGGAGAAAATGTATTTTAGAACAACTCTGGACCAGGTTGTTGTCTTTTGGTTCTCGGATCAAGATAGCCTAAGTTATCAAGACCAAAGTGAAGCTTGGCCCTCTAGATCCAGAAGACTTTACCCAACTGGGAAGCATTCTTGGAGACAAAAGTAGCAAACAACATCCTATTCTTCGAACCTAATGTCCAGAACCTGGGACACATATTGACCAAGTAAATCATTATGCAGAAACTTACTGCATCTAAACTCTGAAAGCACATACTCTTTTTAAGCTATTCTAGGACAGGTACTTTTTGGGGTATGGGTTCCCTGCCAGATTCACTCAACTCTGGGTAGAATTTCTGAGAGCCTTCTACTTTGCACAGTTCTTCATCTGAAGTGCAGATATCTCTATTATCAAGATGTCCAACCAAAGAGATTTAATGCAACTTTGCTAAGTATGTCAGGGACCCTCCCTCCTAACCAGAAGATGCCAGCATGTGGCATCCCTAATGCTCTCCTATAATAACACCAAGAATGATGCCACCATATTCCCTGTTCATTTGTTGATGGTTTTGTGGTAACCTAGGTTGCTCATTGTTATCTAGTCTGAGGTGGGCAAGGGAGCCAGACATTGTGGAATCTTACTCTGTTTAAGGCCAATCTTGTAGACAAGTAAGGTCAATAAGCCACTGAGCAATGGTTTAATACTAACTAGAGAGAGAGATACTAGGAGCTGAAAGAAGGGTGTTGCAAACTGGGATTGCAAAACGAGCAAAATAGGTGACGACAAGAAACTTTTACCCTGTCCTGTGTTAGGAGAGCTAAGGAATCTGCCCATAAGACAACTTACAGGGAAAATTTTTCCTTGGTTTTCAATGCAGAGTGTGTCTTCAAAAGAAGGGGGAGGGCAAAGAAGAAAGAGAGAATGCTATTAACTTTAATTGACTAGGTAGTGGGAATGGGGAGCTGAACAGCAAGCCAGATTGGGGATTGCAGTGGCTATTTGCCATGATGGTGAGAAGAACTGTCTTAGTGTAAAAATGGTGTGGGGGTGGTGTCTGACCTCCTCCGGCCCCACAAGGGGGAAGGAAGGAGAACCAGGATCAACAGCACAAGGCTGACTCCCATGAGGCGGAGGCCAGAGAAGCCTCCTCTCTCTACCATATTTACTAATTCTGACACCAACCATCCCTCACATAGCCCTCTCTACTGGGTTCAATAATTCATTACAATGGCCACACAGAACTCACAGACCATACTCACAATTATGGGGTTTATTAGGGAAGAAATAGTTACAATTCAGGCTCAAGAATACTCAAGATACAATTCTTCCATCATGATGGCCTCTTTCCAGCTGTGCTCGCAGGCACGCCTCTCCCTGCCCCTCGGTCTCTGCCCAAAGATGCTCAGCTTTCTCTCTCTGTGGGCTGGGAAGCCCACCACACCATCTCCTGCTGCCGGGTCCCTGCTGCTGTCCTCTCCTTCCCTGGTGGTAGACTCCTCTTCTCTGCTCTGGAATTGGCTCTCTTTTAAGGCAAAACTGACCAATCCCCTCAGTGGGCCACAGTTACCACACAATCACCTGTGTGGGAGTTACAAAACTGTTGCTAGAAAGGCCACACAAAAGTAATCAATCAGTAATCAGTTGCATCCACAGGCTACCCCTGGCTTATCTAGCCACGGTTCTTTAATATTTGGAGGATATCTTCCCCCTCCCAATCGTTTTACCAGTCCGAAACAGTCAGTAACAATTAATCTTTCAATACAGCAAAGAATCCACAGAGTGAGGTTACTCAGGTACCAGCTGTTCAGGTTTGTTGCAGGTTTCCATCTTATTTGGTCAAGCTCTCCAACAGTTCATCTTGTCTTCACTCTTTCTGACCTCTGACAAAATTCACCTGAGAGAGGATTATTCCCTTGCTCTGAGCCTCTTGAGGTATCAGCATAGCAAAACCTTTAAGGGATTTTAGGTTCTTTAGGTTCAGCCACTGTACTCCAGTCCAGCAGTGCCTCTCCCTTAGTCCACTCTTTCAGTTACAGCTTCTACAATTAGTTTTTACAATCACAGTTAACCCTGTTAACAGTCAACACTTACAGCTGAATCATAATCCTGTCAGCATCTTCCCCCACCCTCTCTTCCTCAGACCCATCAGGATAAGAGGAATCTATTCAGTGAGGATCCTCCCTAGTCCCCCTCATTTAATCTAAGCACACTCATGAAAGCATATAAGCCAGCCACTTCATGCCTTTATCTCCCCTGGTTTTAGATAGCCAATGTTTAAATTGCCCATCCCTATCAAACCAGTACTCTGAGGAGACAAACATGTTCCTTGGTCTTGAAGAATCTTCTGTTCTGGTTGGAACTTTGAGCATCTACATTCATAAGGAAAGTCCAGTCCAGCGCAAGCCAACAAATTGCAGCAATCTACACCAGCTCATATCTCTGTCTTCATTCATTCAGGTTTTGGTCAGCTCATCCCTAGCCATCCAACCTAGGTCACAATGGGTTGCAGTCCTTGACAACTTCAATCTTTTCTCCGTTTATCATGATGTTGCTTATTGGTCCAGTTGTGAGGATTTTTGTTTTCTTTATGTTGAGGTGTAATCCATGCTGAAGGCTGTGGTCTTTGATCTTCATCAGTAAGTTCTTCAAATTCTCTTCACTTTCAGCAAGCAAGGTTGTGTCATCTGCATAACGTAGATTGTTAACGAGTCTTCCTCCAATTCTGATGCCCCATTCTTCTTCGTATAGTACAGCTTCTTGGATTATTTGCTCAGCAAATAGATTGAATAAGCATGGTAAAAGGATACAACCCTGAGACACACCTTTCTAGACTTTAAACCACATACTATCCCCATGTTCTGTTCAAACAACCGCCTCTTGGTGTGTTTAAAGGTTCCTCATGCAAACAAGTGTTCTGGAATTCCCATTCTCCGTAATGTTATCCATAATTTGTTATGATTCACACAGCTGAATGCCTTTGCATAGTCAATAAAACACAGGTAGACACCTTTCTGGTATTCTCTGCTTTCAGCCAAGATCCATCTGACATCATCAATGATATCCCTCATTCCACGTCCTCTTCTGAATCCGGCTTGAATTTCTGGCAGTTCCCTGTCGACGTACTGCTGCAGCCACTTTTGAATGATCTTCAGCAAAATTTTACTTGCATGTGATATTAATGATACTGTTCAATAATTTCATTTAGTTGGATCACCTTGCTTTGGAATAGGCATAAATATGGATTTCTTCCAGTCAGTTGGCCAGGTAGCTGTCCTCCAAATTTCTTGGCATAGATGAGTGAGCACTTCCAGTGCTGCATCCATTTGTTGAGACATCTCAATTGATATTTCATCAATTCCCAGAGCCTTGTTTTTTGCCAGTGACTTCACTGCAGATTGGACCTCTTCCTTCAGTACCATCAGTTCCTGATCATATGCTACCTCCTGAAATGGTTGAACATCGAACAATCCTTTTTGGTATAGTGACTGTGTATTCCTTCCATCTTCTTTTGATACTTGCTGCTTCGTTTAATATTTTCCCCATAGAATCCTTCACTATTGCAACTCGAGCCTTGAATTTTTTCAGTTCTTTCAGCTTGAGAAATGCTGAGCATGTTCTTCCCTTTTGTTTTTCTAACTCTGGGTCTTTGCATATGTCATTATAATACTTGACATTGTCTTCTTGAGCCACCTTTTGAAACCTCCTGTTCAGCTTTTACTTCATCATTTCTTCCATTTGCTTTAGCTACTTGGTGTTTAAGAGCAAGTGTCAGAGTCTCTTCTGACATCCATTTTGGTCTTTTCTTTCTTTCCTGTCTTTTTAATGACCTCTTACTTTCTTCACGTATGATGTCCTTGATGTCTTTTCATAACTCGTTTAGTCTTTGGTCATTAGTGTTCAATGCATCGAATCTGTTCTTGAGATGATCTCTAAATTCAGGTGGGATATACTCAAGGTCATACTTTGGCTCTCATGGACTTGTTCTAATTTTATTCAGCTTCAACTTGAACTTGCATATGAGCAATTGTTGGTCTGTTCTGCAGTCAGCCCCTGACCTTGTTCTGACTAATGTTATTGAGCTTTTCCTTTGTCTCTTTCCACAGATGTAGTTGGTTCGATCCCTGTGTATTCCATCTGGTCGAGGTCCACGTGTATAGTCGCCATCTGTGTTGTAGGAAAAATGTATTTGCGATGAAGAAGTCGTTGGTCTTGCAAAATTCCAACATGAGATCGCTGGCATCGTTTCAATCACCGAGGCCATATTTTCCAACTACCAATCCTTATTTGTTTCCAACTTTTGCGTTTCAATCACCAGTAATTATCAACGCATCCTGATTGCATGTTCCATCAGTTTCAGACTGCAGAAGCTGGTAAAAATCTTCAATTTCTTCATCTTTGGCCTTAGTGCTTGGTGCGTAAATTTGAATAATAGTCGTGTTACCTGGTCTTCCTCGTAGGCATATGGATATTATCCTATCATTATACTTCAGGATAGATCATGAAACGTTCTTTTTGACAATGAATACAATGCCATTCCTCTTCGAGTTGTCATTCCCGGCATAGTAGACCATATGACTGTCGATTCGTAATGGCCAATACCAGTCCACTTCAGCTCACTAATGCCTAAGATATCAATGTTTATGTGTTCCATTTCATTTTTGATGATTGCCAATTTTCCTAAATTCAGACTTTGTACATTTCACGTTCTGATTATTAATGGATGTTTACAGCTGTTTCTTCTCATTTTGAGCTGTGCCTCATCAGCAAATGAAGATCCCGAAAGCTTAACTCCATCCACGTCATTAAGGTCTACTGAACTTTGAGGAGGCAGCTCTTCCCCAACCTGAGAGTGAGTGCCTTCCAACCTGAGAGTCTTATGTTCTGGCACTATATCAGACAATATTCTGCTACTACTCATAAGGTTTTCACTGGCTAATTCTTTTCAGAAGTAGACCTCCAGGTCCTTCTTCCTAGTCTGTCTTAGTCTGGAAGCTCAGCTGAAGCCTGTTTACTATGGGTGACTCTGCTGGTATTTGAATACCAGTGGCATAGCTTCCAGCATCACAGAACACTCAAGCCCCCACAGTACGACAAACTGACCGACGTGTGGGGGCACGTGATTATAGAGGCTGGCATGTCCCAAGTCTGTGAGTCAGGAGTCAGGCTGGAGGCTGGCTTCTCCTGACTCACATAGCAACAGGGGCTGATGAACCCAAGATCGGAAGGTCAGATAGCAGGTTGCTGGCTCATGGGCTGTGGAGGCTAATGAATCCAAGATCGGCAGGCAATACGGCAGGCTGCCGGGTCAAGTCCCAAAAACTGGAGGTCAGATGATGACAAGCCAGATGCAAGATCCAGAGCCAGTGAGCTTTGCCTGAACGTCTGTATATATTGGTTGCAGGCCACACCCCCAAGGAAACTCACCTTACAACTGATTGGCTGATCACATCAGATCACATCATGGAGGTGGTTACATTATATCACAAAATGAAGGATAAGTACATCATTACATAACTGCTAAACTACTGAGAATCATGGCCTAGCCAAGTTGACACACAACCTTAACCACCACAAGAACTTTGGCCCTGGTAGAAGGACCTACACCCCAAGTGGAGAAATAAGCAGCATTCTCTAGATGATGGAGGACAAGCAATCCATCAGGTACCTACACTCATGATATTACATCTGTGAAGCCCAGGAAAGATACCACACATGGCCTTATGCTGCTTTACACGTGGGGCATATAATATCACTTTTCTGAAGAAAGGTACTGAGGTATGAAACTAATTTTAACATTATTTGAAATTGGTTTCTCAGTTTTTAAGTGTCAGACTTCCATTTCTATGGTACTCCATTTAACTACAAAATCTCAGTCTTTATCTGAAGTTCCTACATATATTTTGGTCTCTAATTGCACAAAGGAGAAAGAAGTCCATTATATGCTTTCTACCTTGGAGATCTTGCTAGAATTTTCCACCTCAGCTGCGTCTTCTCAAATCTACCAGATTACCTTCCCTGACTATAGTAATATGGCAGAGAGAGAACTCAACCTGACATCTTCCCAAATTTGCATACATTTCATGTAAGACTTTTTTTTTTTTAGGGAGGTTTAAAATACTTTGTTTCTCACATTTTCTGCTTTTAGAGCCTACTTAAATTTTCTATTCATATTTCCGGAATCTTCCCTTTTCTTCCAAATGCCTCATTTATGGAGTTCTTCCTGCTCAACAAAAGACATGCAGTATCTCAGAAAAATTTATATCCAATCTATTCTTAAGAAATTATTTGGGTGTATGTGCTAGAAAAATGAGAAAGTAACAAACAGAATTCGGAAAGAATGCATACAAGTAGAAGAACAGTGAAAGATCCCTACATGCCTCTGTTCCTGATTCTAGGCAGATAAAGATCAATACACCTTAACTAATACATGGTAACCAATGGTGGGAGATGGAGGTCTAGAATGCAGAAGGGGGCTGTAATAATGTCAAGACAATGTAAAACTGATTCCAGTAATATCTGTTTATTTCCAAGCTCCAGACTATAAAAGTAGACAAAAATTCATTTGGAGACTTTGAAGAAGCTGGTAGAGAGAATTTCTTTGGAGAATTCCTAATGTTCTGTGCTTCACTCCAGGACTATGTGAAGGCAGCCTTCCTTTTTAAGTGAGAGAGGTGGCTAAGACATCTACTCAGAGATCTTGATATGTTGTGTCTGGTGTTTGTGGGACATAGAGAATAGTGTCTGGCCCATTTCAGAAGACTCATAAGGAAAAAGTTCAACCAGAAAGACCTAGCACAGAAGCAAGGGAAAGAGGGCTGCTTTGGAAGTGAGATGTACTTCACAGAGACTAGGCAAAGGGTCATGATTCTCAGTGGGCTAAACGTGGACCTCACAAGATGAGCCCATTGTGAACCATTTTGACAGGGACTCTAACTAAGAACACCTCATAAAGGAATTAAGTAACCCAGCAGACAAATAGGCCACTGAAATCTCAGGGCTAAGGGGAGAGGCAAAGCAGCCAAGTGAGGAGTTTTTAAACTATGTACTTGAAGATCTCCTGTGGGAGGATCATTGAGAAATCATATTGCAAAATTATTCCATGAAATAAAAAAAATCCAGAAATCATGCACGTCATGCTAAAAACAACACCACCAGATTACAACATCATCTGGCCTTGCTACAAAGGGAATTATATTCTTCCTACCAATCACTCTCTTCAGGCTAACTCTGGAGAAGTCTAGACAGTTTGCCCCCAAGGATGAGGCAGAGCAGGAGGGAAGCAGATTTCTGAGTTGAAATCAGGCTTCATCGTTGGAAGGGAAAATTCTATATAGAAGGATAACTTGGTGTATTGCTATTGCAAAAAAAGGAAACGTTTGTTTCTTAACCTGAGAATGATTGGGAAGCTGAGATGTCTGTCTGAGATTCCTTTCAGGAGTGGGAGAGAATGTGTCCACAGCTGAGGTTTCAATAGAGCAATAATTCAGAGAGGAAGAGTTGCTTTCTTCTTGCATTCTACCTGGCCCATACTTTTTTTTATGGTAAGAATATATTTTATTAGACTAGTTACACATATTATGTAAGTATGTCTGACTTCACTATATGACTGGGGGTAGTGATGGGACCAGAGATGTCAGGAAAAAGATTTATTATGCATAGGGAGTAGGAAGTGAGAAATGGGGACAACTGAGTTTCTAATTCCTCACCATTGAAGGCACTAACATACATTTATTTTCATGTGGGCCTGCTAGGGAGTCATGTCAGAGGGAGGCATCAGAACCTCCAGAACCCAAGAGGAAGCTCCAATCTTAATATATGTTGTTAGGTGCCATTGAGTTGGTTCCCACTTATTGTGACCCTAGGTGCAACAGATTGAAACACTGCCTGGTCCCACACCATCCTCACTATCGGTGTTATATTTGAGCTCACTGTTGTAGCCACTGTGTCAATCCATCTCGTCAAGGGTCTTCCTCTTTTTCACTGACCCTCTGCTTTACCAAGCATGATGTCCTTCTCCAGGGACTGGTCCCTCTTGATAACATGTCCAAAGTATGTGAGACAAAGTCTTTCCATCCTAGCTTTCAAGGAGCACTCTGATTGTTTTTCTTCCAAGACAGACTTGTTCATTTTTCTGGAAGTCCATGGTATATTCGATATTCTTTGCCAACACCATAATTCAATGGCATCAATTCTCCTACATTCTTCCTTATTCATTGCCCAGCTTTTGCATGCATATGAGGTGATTGAAAATATCATGGCTTGAGTCAGGTGCACCTTAGTCCTCAAAGTGACATCTTTGCTTTTTAACACTTTAAAGAGGTCTTTTGCAGCAGATTTGCCCGATGCAATATGTCGTTTGATTTTCTGACTGCTGCTTCCATGGGTGTTGATTGTGGACCCAACTAAACTGAAATCCTTGAAGTCAATCTTTTCTCCATTATAATGATGTTGCTTCTTGGTCCAGTTGTGAGGATTTTAATTTTAACATATAATGCTTTAGAAAAGCCCAGAGTAGAGAGGGGAAGACAATGGAATGAGGGGCAAATGGAGTTCAGGACTGAAAGGGAACTGAGAAGTTCGTGATGCTTCTGCTGCTGCTCTGTTTGGGCTTTAGAGAGAGAACCCAGGGACACAAACTCCAAGTAGAAGCAAGCATCTTGATCAAGGAATTGGGATTGGTACATCAGAGAAAGGAGTGTGTTTGTGTGTGCATGTGTTATCTGGTTAGGAAGAGAGAATTACTGGCTGCTTTATGAGACCCTTTAGGGCCTAGAGTCAAGAGCATCCTGGCCAGCAACCATTCAAATTATGTGCATGCATCAAAAAAAAAAAAAAAAAAAAAACTTGTTGCCATTGAGTCAATTCCGACTCATAGCGACCGTCTAGGACAGAGTAGAACTGCCCCATAAGATTTCCAATGAGCAGCTGGTAGATTCAAACTTCTGACCTTTTGTTAGCAGCCATAACTCTTAACTACTATGCCACTAGGGCTCCATGTGCCTACATAAAACCAAAAGGAAAACTCAATGCCGTGGAGTCCATTCCAACTCATAGCGACCCTATGGGACAGAGTAGAACTGCCCCATAGGTTTTCCAAGGAGCGGCTGGTGGATTCGCACTGCCAACGTTTTGATCAGCAGCTGAGCTCTTAACCACTGTGCCACCAGAGCTCCATGTGCCTAAATAGCAGGGCTTAAGTAGGGGGTGGGGAGTGAGGGAGTTCTTCTCTGATACCCCAGTGTTAGATTCGGTTCGTCTTTTATATATTCCCTATGCAGGTCCAGGACTAATTTGATCTCAGTTACTGTGATGGTTAAGGTTATGTGTCAGCTTGGCTGGGCTGTGATTCTCAGTGGTTTGGCAGATATTGTGTAATCATCCTCCATTTTGTGATCTGATGTGAGTTGCTGATCAGTTGAAAAGCCAATCAGTTGAAAGCCAGTCAGTTTCCTTGGAGGTTTAGCTTGCATCCAGTGTATATATGGATGTTCTGGCAAAGCTCTCTCTGGATCCTGCATCCAACTCATCGTCCTCTGACCTCCGGTTCTTGGGATGTGAGCCAGCAGCCTTCTGCCGGCCTGCTGATTTTCGGGTTGTCAGCCCCTGCAACCACATGAATCAGGAGAAGTCTCCAGCCTGACGCCTGACCCACAGATTTGGGACTTGCCAGTTTCCACAACTGTATGAGCCATTTTCTTGAGATAAGTCTCTCTGTAAATATCTATAGATTGGAAGACCGAAGAAGAATTGATACCTTTGAATTATGGTGTTGGAGAAGAATATTGAATATACCATGGACTGCCAGAAGAATGAACAATCTGTCATAGAAGAAGTACAGCCAGAGTGCTCGTTAGAAGCAAAGATGGTGAGACTATGTCTCACATACTTCAGACGTGTGATCAGGAAAGACCAGTCCCTAGAGAAGGACATCATACCTGGTAAAGTAGAGGGTTAGCAAAAAAGAGGAAGACCCTCAGTGAGATGGATTGACACAATGGCTGCAACAATGGGCTCAAACATAACAATGAATATGAGGATGGCACAGGACCAGGCAGTGTTTCATTCTGTTGTACGTGGTTCTCTATGAGTTTGAAGCGACTCAACGGCACCTAACAACAACACAAACATGTATTTATATACGTACACTTCACTAGTTTTGGTTCTCTACAGAACCCAGCCTAAGACATTTGTTACCGAGAGTGGTTCTAGAGGAACAAAATCATAAGGATCAGTTTTCTGGATTTGTTCTCAAGTCTGGCTAGTCTTAAAAGTGCTGATGACCCTGCCTCCAGTAGTAAAGAGGGCACTGCTAATCCATGACATGAGGTGGCAATAGAAATACGCAAAATATCTCCACCAATGGATCAAATATTTGTGAGAGACAAGACTCTTGGTGATTGCATATTTGATACTTTTCTACAGTTTTGTCAGAAGAAGTATAAGGAAGCTGGTTGGTTGATCTCGCTTTCACTAGACAAAGTGGTGAGAAATGTGCTCAGTGCTTGAGAGTCACAGCTCAAGCACTGCATAATAAAAGACCTGAAAGTTACCACTTGTGCCCTGAAAGAAAGCCTTATTCCTTGTAGTAACAGCCGATATTGCTGAAAACCAAACCCAAAGGCGTATCATAGTGTGGTGAATTACAATGCCAATTGAATTCCCAACCTCAAATCCTTTCTAAAGTTAAAGTGAGGGCATTGATTGGGATCTTGAAGCTTAGGATGGGGACATAAGGGTAGATAGGCAAAAAGCTGGGGACATTGAACCCTTAAATTCCATTGAATCACTCCTGCCAATAGAACCAGCCCTCTTACTCTCACCTGAAGAGATTACTCCATCTTTGTCTGCTAAGTCACCCTCCCCAGTAAAACCATTATCCCTTCCACCCCCATCTGATGAGATTAATCCAGCTGTGTCTGAAGAGCCTTTTTCTAATATATCACCTGGGGGCCACCTAGGGTATTGCCTGGGGCATTGCCTGAGGCAGATGCCTTACAAGACATTGCTGAATGTCCCCAGGACCTACTTCACTACCCACTTTTGCTCCTAGACCTATAACTAGACTTAAGTCTGAGCAAGTCCCAAGAGGTGAAGTACAAAGTGTGACCCAGGAGGAGGTACACTACACTCCAAAAGAACTGTTTGTTTTTTCTAATATATACAACCAGAAACCTGGGGGGATATGTGTGGGAATAGCTATTAAGGGTGTGGGATAATGATGCAAGGAACATAAAGATGGACAGAGTAGCACGGCCCCATAGGGTTTCCAAGGAGTGCCTGGTGGATTTGAACTGCCAACCTTTTGGTTAGCAGCCAAACTCTTAACTGCTACGCCACTAGGGTTTCCAAAGATGGATCTGTCTGAGTTTATTGATACGGGTCCACTAAGTACAGATTCTTCATTCAACGTTTCAGCTCCAGAGGTTAGAGAAGGATCTAATAGTTTATTTGGTTGGTTCATTGAAGCATGGATTGAGTTGAGTGGTGGTCTACACTAAATCAAGTTGATATGCCAGACCTGCCTTGGTATACTGTAGGAGAAAGTATCCAAAGGCTTAGGGATAATGGCATGTTAGAGTGGATTCATCAGATTGGGCCCACAGATACAACCATAGAGTTCTCAGAGGGCATATCTTTCACCACAACATCGAGGAATAAATTTGTGAAGGGAGCCCCAGTACCCTTAAAGACTGCCATGATTGCTATTTTATGTAAGTCAGATTTGACAATGGGAACTGCCCTAACTGAACTAAGACACCTAACTATAATGGGGTAGTGCGTTTTCAGTTGTACATGTGTTAGTTATATCATGTGAGGCCCAAGTATGGTTTTCTAATTATCTTTATTATAGAGATTATGTATGGTTTAAGGAGATGCGTACAGGTGCCAAGTTGACAAGGAGTGGACTGTGATCATAAAGGTTATGTGTCAACTTGTCTAGGCCATGATTCTCAGTTGTTTGGCAGATATTATGTAATCATCCTCCGTTTTGTGATCTGATATGAGCAGCCAATCAGTTGAAAGTCCAATCAGTTGAAGGCCAATCAGTTTCCTTGGGGGGTTTGACCTGCATCCAATATATTTACAGATGCTCTATCAAAGCTCTTTCTGCATCCTACATCCAACTCATCATCCTCTGACCTCCAGTTCTTGGTTACGAGAGCTAGCAGCCTGCTGCCCGACCTGCAGATCTTGTGATTAGCCATGTCCCGCAACCCTGTGAGCCAGCAGCCTTCCGCCTGACCTGCCGATTTTGGGTTCATCAGTCCATACAACTATGCTTCAGGAGAAGCCTCCAGCGTGATGTCTGACCCACGGATTTGGGACCTGCCAGTCTTCAGCACTGCATGAGCCATTTCCTTGAGATAAATCTCTCTCTCTCTCTCTCTCTGTCTATATACATATATATATATACTTTATTGCTTTTGTTTCTCTAGAGAACCCAACTAAAACTGATCCCCTTCTTGGTCTGCTCTATTTTGCAAAAGAACGAACTCCTTTGTCTGCTGGCTTACTACTGTGTTTGGCCAAGGGCAATTTCTGGTGAGAAACTGGAAGGCGAGAGGAAGATGGAAGCAGGGCTCTTTCCATCTCCATGCCAATAGCGTCATTTTCGGCAGCAGTTGTAGTTTTCTAATGTGGCTGTAGGTCTTGTCAGTTGAACCTGGCCTCTGTGCTCTGGTAATGCTGCCTCTGCCTTTTGTCCCTTCAGACTGGTGGGTTCAGACTTCTAAACTCCATGAGGAACCAAATTGCTGCGCTGAGGGCTGTGGGGACCACAGTCTCGGGGAACATCTAACTCAATTGGCATAACACAGTTTATAAAGAAAATGTTCTACATTCTACCTTGGTGAGTAGCATCTGGGGTCTTAAATGCCCATGAGCGATCATTTAAGATACTACACTGGTCTCACCCCTTCGAGAGCAAGGGAGAATAAAGAAAACTAAAGACACAAGGGAAAGATTAGTCCAAAGGACTAATGGACCACAACTACCATGGCCTCCACCAGACTGAGTCTAGTACAACTAGATGGTCTCTGGCTACCATCACTGACTGCTCTGACAAGGATCACAATAGAGGGTCCCAGACATTCCTAAAGAAAAGTATAGAACAAAATTCTAACTCACAAAAAGAGACCAGACTTACTGGCCTGACACAGACTGGAGAAACCCCAAGAGTATGGCCCCCGGACACTATTTTAGCTCGGTAATGAAGTCACTCCTGAGGTTCACCCTTCAGCCAAAGACTAGACAGGCCCATAAAACAAAATGAGACTAAAGGGACACACCAGCCCAGGAGCAAGGACTAGAAGGCAGTGAGGGGACAGGAAAGCTGGTAATAGAGAACCCAAGGCAGAGAAGGGAAAGTGTTGACATGTTGTGGGGTTGTTAAACAATGTCATAAAACAATATGTGTACTAACTGTTTAATGAGAAGCTAGTTTGTTCTGTAAACATTTATCTAAAGTACAATTTACAAAAAAGATCTAAACAGGTTTTTGTTTAAAACAAAAACCACCTGAGGTTTAAAACAGAGATTTTAATTCAGGGGAATGGTCACACAGATGATGAAACACTGAGAAGCCAAATAGAGAACGGTGAGGTAATCCAGAGGCTAGCAACAACAGAAAACCACTTACCCTTCCCCTCCCCCACCCAGCACCACCACCACTGACACTCCACTTTACCACACATAATTTCTTTCTCAGGGACTGGTCCCTCCTGATAACATGCTCAAAGTAAACATGTAAGGAGCATTCTGGCTCTACCTCCTCCAAGACAGATTTGTTCATTCTTCTGACAGTCCATGGTAATTAGCATAAAATAGTCCATTTAATTAGCATTAAAAAACAATGAGCTGAAAATGATTTCTCTGTATAAATTGTGCAACATTAACACTGCTCTGGAATCCAAATTCTTTTATGTCACTAACATATTTTCAAATGCTACTCTGGAGTGTTCCCATAATGAGCTTAGGATAAGAGACAGAGATCTTCCAGCTGTAGTCTTAATTTAAAACGTCCACACAAATTTAAAATAGGTGGGCTACATATAGGCCAGATAATAACATCTCCTTTGTGTATATCTTCCAGCAGTTCCAGGAGAGATTGGACAATTGAGAAGCTGTAAAAAAAAAAAAAAAAAGTCAAGTTTTCAATACTGTATTTTTTATTTGCCATTTTTAAGGTTTCTACCACATATTAATCATAATAGAACTCAACTAGACAAATTTAAACAAATTTAAAGAAAAAATTTAAAGTAATAACTGCTGTCTCTGCTTTAACTTCCAAAGCAATCAAACAAATTTTGAATATCTAGGTCTCTTGTCTTAGGCTGGGTTCTCTAGAGAAGCCAAACCAGTGGAGCGTTTGTGTATATATGTATATATATATATATAGAGAGAGAGAGATCAAGGAAATGGCCCATGTGGTTTTAGAGGCTAGAAAGTTCCAAATCAGTGAGTCAGGCTGGAGACTTCTCCCGACTCATGTAGCTGCAGGGGATGGCGAACCCAAAATCCAGACCACAGAGGCTGATGAATCCTAAGATTGGCAGGTAAGCTGCTAGCTCAAGTTCCAAGAACTGGTCAGATGAAGAGGAGACAGCTGCAGGATCCAGAGCAAGCAAAAGTCAGCGAGCCTTGCTGGAAAGTCCACCTATATTGGATGCAGGCCACACCCTAAGGAAACTCCCTTTCCACTGACCACCTACTCACTGCAGAAATCATTATGGAGGCAATCACATTATATCAGATATCATTGTGGAGGTGATTACATTATACAACTGTCAAACTACATCATAATTGCCAAGAATCACGGCCCAGCCAAGTTGACACTCCTTAACCATCACAATTAACCCCTTGTCAACTTAGCATCTGTATGCGTCTCCTTAAACTATACATAGTCTCTGAATAAAGGCAATTATAAAGTCATACTTGCACCTAACATGATACATCTAACACGTGTACAACTGAAAATGCAGTAGCCTTGTTTACATCTTATGTTTTTAAGTGAAGAAAACAAAAATATTTGATGTACACATACAAGGCAGAAATACTCATAACAATTACAGTCCTCGTTTCTGCAACTAATCCTGTGGTTGTAACTGGTATTTAGAACTACCTTCTTCCACCACCCATTCTGTATTCCCTTTGCCCTCAGCAAACACCTCAGCTGGTCATGGTTCTTTGCCTGGTGGGGTAATCCAAACCTTCATTCCTAAAGGGTCTGGGCCATTAGTAGTCATGCCAGAACTGGGTTGCTGTAGTTTTCCATTGGCTTTAATCACAGAACATGGTAGTACTAAGAGACGTCCTAAGGGATCTCCTTCATTCCAGACATGTTCTTCTTTACCTCCATTACGTGTTATCAATCTGATTTCCTCTTGGTAATCAGGATAAATCATACCAACCAATATGGTAACCGCCTTCTTTCCCTGTTCATCCAGAGGCGTAAGGATCCCAATGTGGCCAGGTGGCATTCTTAACATCCAGTTCAATGGAATCAGTAATGTGTCTCCAGGTGGAAGAATTCCTCCCTTTGGAACTAAGACCTCTAGATCTGCAGAGCATAGGGTCGCAGGGACAGGAAGCAAAACTTTCACAAGTGGGTCAGTATGGGTAATAGTGAGTGCTGCCACTCCCATTTCCACCCCTTGATTCCTGGGCCGTGAATCCCGACTATGGGAGGAACAGCACTATATATTGGATGCTGGTTTAGAGCATATACAGCCTCCTGGAGAACATTTCCCAACCCTGCAAGGTATTGCTGTCTAGCTGGTGCTGTCACTGTGTCTTTAGAAGGCCATTCCATCATTATATCAAGCCAGCTGCTTCAGGATGATGGGGAATATGGTAAGATCACTGAATTCCATGAGCATGGTCCCATTGCTGCACATTGTTTGCTGTGAAGTGAGTTCCTTGATCTGTGGTAATGCCGTGTGGGATACCATGATGGTGGATACGGCATTCTATAAGTCCATGGATGGTAATTTTGGCTGAAGCATTGTGTGCAGGGAAGGCAAATCCATGTCCAGAGTGTCTATTCCAGTGAGAATAAAACACTGCCCTTTCCATGATGGAAGCAGTCCAATGTAATCAACCTGCAACCAGGTTGCTGGCTGGTCACCTAGAGGGATGGTGCCATATTGGGGACTCAGTGTTGGTCTCTGCTGCTGGCAGATTGGGCACTCAGCAGTGGCTGTAGCCAAGTTGGCTTTGCTGAGTGGAAGTCCATGTTGCTGAGCCCATGTATAAGCTCCATCCCTGCTGCCATGGCCACTTTGTTCATGAGTCTGTTGGGCAGTGATGGGAGGCGCTGGGGAAAGAGGATGACTGGTTTCCACAGAATGCATCATCCTATCCACTTTTGTTCCGTGGCACATGGGGTCGCTATGAGTCGGAACCAACTGGACAGCACCTAACAACAACAACAACAACAACAACATCCACTTGATTGTTAAAATCCTCCTCTGCTGAGGTCACCCTTTGGTAACACAAATTTCTTCACTTCTTTGGCCCATTCAGAGAGGTCTATCTGCATGCCTCTTCCCAATACCTCCTTGTCTCCAATTTTCCAGTCATGTACCTTCCAAGTCCCTCACTATCCAGCCAAACCATTGGCCACAGCCCATGAATCAGTATTCAGCTGCACATCCAGCCATTTTTCCTTCCAAGCAAAGTGAACAACCAGGTACACTGATCAAAGTTCTACCCATTGGGAAGATTTCCTTTCACCACTGTCCTTCAGGGAGGTACCACAAAGGGGTGGTAGTGCTGCCACTGTCCACTTTTGAGTGGTGCCTGCATATCATGAAGAACCATCTGTAAACCAGGCACGACTTTTCTCTTCCTCACTCAACTGATCATAAGGAACTCCCCATGAGGCCATAGGTGCAGCCTGGGAGATGGAAGGTAATGTGACAGGAGTGGAGACCATAGACATTTGGACCACTCCCTCATGCAATGCACTTGTGCCTTCAGGTTGTGCTCAGGCCTGATCTCATATATACTACGTCCATTTAATGATGGCGTGCTGTTGTACATGTCCAACTTTATGACACTGTGGTTCAGACAACACTCAGTTTGTGATGGGGAGCTCAGGCTGCATGGGAACTTGGTTACCCATGGTTAAGCATTCAGTCTCTACTAAGGTCCAATAACAAGTCAAAAGCTGTTTCTCAATAGGACAGGAGTTATCTGCAGAGGATGGCAGAGATTTGCTCCAAAATCCTAAGCACCTGCACTGCGATTCACCAATAGGGGCCTGTCAAAGACTCCAAACAGCATCTCTCTATCTGCCATTGACACTTCAAGCACCATTGGATCAGCTGGATCATATGGCCCGAGGGGCAGAGTGGCTTTCATGTCAGCCTGAACCTGTTGCAGAGCCTTCTCTTTTTCTTGGCCTCACTCAAAACTAGCTGCTTTTCAAGTCACTTGATAAATAGACTGGAGTAGCACACCCAAATGAGGAATATGTTGCCTCCAGAATCCAAAGAGGCCCACTAGGCATTGTGCCTCCCTTTTAGTTGAGGGAGGGACCAGATGCAATAAATTATCCATTACTTTAGAAGGAATATCTTGGCATGCCGCATGCTACTGAACCCCTAGAAATTTCACCAAGGTGGAAGGTGCCTGAATTTTTGTCAGATTAATTTCCTACCCTCTAGCACACAAATGTTTTACCAATAAGTCCAGAATCTTTGAAACTTCTCCCTTACTAGGTCCAATCAGCATAATGTCATCAATGTAATGGACCAGTGTGACATCTTGTGGAAGGGAAAGGCAATCAAGTTCCTGTGGACTGAATTATGACATAGGGCTGGAGAGTTGATATAGCTCTGAGGTAGGACACTGAAGGTGTATTGTTGGCCTTGCCAGCTGAAGGCAAACTGCTTCTGGTGGTCCTTTGAAACAGGTATAGAGAAAAAGACATTAGCCAGGTAAATAGCTGCATACCAGGTACCAGGAGATATATTAATTTGCTCTATCAATGAAACTACATCTAGAACAGCAACTGCAATTGGCGACACCACCTGGTTAAGTTTTTGATAATCCACTGTCATTCTCTAAGATCCATCTGTTTTTTGCACAGGCCAAATAGGCAAGTTGAACAGGGATGTGGTGGGAATCACCACCTCTGCATCCTTCAAGTCCTTGATGGTGGCAGTAATCTCTGCAATTCCTCTAGGAATGCAGTATTGCTTTTGGCTTACTATTTTCCTAGGTAGGGGCAGTTGTAATGGCTTTCACTTGGCTTTTCCTGCCATAATAGTCCTTATTCCACTTGTCAGGGATCCAATGTGGGCGTACTGCCAGTTGATGAGTGTATCTATTCCAATTATGCATTCTGGAACTGGGCAAATCACTACAGGATGAGTTCGGGGTCCCACTGGGCCTACTGTGAGATGGACATGAGCTAAGACTCCATTAATAACCTGACCTCCATATGCCCCCACTCTGACTAGTGGGCCACAGTGACATTTTGGGTCTTCTAGAATTAGTGTCAGTTCAGAGCCAGTATCCAGTAATCCCTGAAAAGTCTAATTATTTCCTTTTCCCCAGTGAACAGTCACTCTTGTAAAAGGCTGTAGATCCCTTTGGGGCTGGGAGAAAGATTAACAGTATAAATTTTTGACAATGTAGTGAAGTCCTTCCTCAAGGGAACCTGGCCTCCCCTTCATTTAAGGGGTTGTGGGTCTGGAAATTGATTGAGGGGCTGTGACTCTCGGGTCTAGCGATTCAAGTTAGACTGCCATTCACTTGACCTAGAATTCTTCCGCTTGTACAGATCAAGTAAATAGTTGATTTCCTATCTATTTCACTCCTAGGGGCACCATGACTAAGTAGCTAATGCCATAAGTCCATATGAGTCAGACTATTCTGATTACTGCTTTGACTCTGCTGTCCATTATGGTAACCACAACCACCTTGTCTTTGTCAACTGATTGCTGCCACTTGGCACCTAACACCATGAGGTCCAATCAACCCCATTGTAGTTAGGTGTCTTAATTCAGTTAGGGCAGTTCCTACTGTCAAATCTGACTTACATAAAATAGCAATCACAGCAGTCTTCAAGGATTCTGGAGCTCCCTTCACAAATTTGTTCCTCACTGTTGTGGTAAAGGGTGTGTCCTCTGAGCACTCCATGTGTGGGTCTGTGGGTCTAGCCTGATAAATCCACTCTAGCATGCAAATTTCCTTAAGCCTTTGGATACCTTCTTCTACAGTACACCAAGGCAGATCTGGTACTTCAGCTTGATTTAGTATAGGCCACCATGCAATCCATGCTTTAGTGACCCAACCAAATAAACTATTAGATCTCTTCCTAACCTCTCGAGCTGAAACATTGAATGAAGAATCTGTGCTTAGTGGGCCCATATCAGTAAACAGATCCATCTTTATGTTCCTTGCACCATTATCCCACACCCTTAATAACTATTCCCACACATATTCCCCAGGTTTCTGTTTGTGTATATTAGAAAAGTCTAGCAGTTCTTTTGGAATGTAGTGTACCTCCTCCTGGGTCACACTTCATACTTCACCTTTTAGGACTCCTTGGGAATTAAGTCTAGTTATAGCTCTGGAAGCAAAAATGGGTGGTAGGGATGTGTTTTGAAAACATTTAGCAATATCTTGCAAGGCATCTGCCTCAGGCGATGCCCCAGGCAATGACTCAGACAAAGACTCTTCAGACACAGCTGGGTTAATCTCCTCAGATGGGGATGGAGAGGTTAATGGTTTCAGTAGGGAGGGTGGCTTAGCAGACAAAGATGGAGTAATCTCTTCAGGTGACAGTGGTGGGGCTGGTTCTGTTGGTAGAAGTGACTCAATGGAATTAGAGGCTCAGTGTTCCCAGCTACCCAATTATCTGCCCACATGTCAGCATCCCAAGTTTTAGGATCCAATTTATTCCCAATTAATGCCCTCACTTTAACTTCAGACACCACTTGAGATTGAGAATTCAGTTGATGTTGTAATTCAGCCACTCTTACAATAAGACTCTGAGTTTGCTTTTCAGCAATATCAGCGCTGTTACTATAAGAAATAAGGCTTTCTCTCATGCCACAAGTGGAAAGTTTGAGGTTGTTTATGCGGCATTTGAGCTTACACTCTGAAGCCATAAGCCCATCTCTTTCTTTCACCACTTTGTTTAGTGAAAGTAGGACCAACCAACTAGCTTCCTTATACTTCTCATTGTGAAAAAACTGTAGAACGGTATCAAACATGCAATCACCCATAGCCTTGCCTGTCATAAATACCTGATTTATTGGTGGTGATATTTCATGTATTTCTATTGCCACCTTAGGCCATGGATTAGCAGTGCCCTTTTTATTACTGGAAGCAGAGTCATCAACATCTTTAAGACTAACCAGACTTGAGAACCAATTTTGAAAACTCATCCTTACAATTTTTTTTCCTCTAGGAGCACCCCACTCTTGGTACCAAATGCCTTAGGCTGAGTTCTCTAGAGAAGCAAAACCAGTGAAGTGTCTGTATATATATATATAGATATATATATATAGATAGATAGAGAGAGAGAGATAAAGAGATCTAGCAAGGAAATGGCTCCCATGGTCATAGAAGCTGGAAAGTCCCAAATCTGTGGGTCAGGCTGGAACCTTCTCCTGACTCACGTAGTTGCAGGGGCTGGCGTACCCAAGATCCAGACCACAGAGGCTGACGAAGCCCAATATTGGCAGGCAAGCTGCTGGCGCAAGTCCCCTGAACCGAGGTCAGGTGAACAGGAGCCAGCTACAGGAGTCAGAGCAAGCAAAAGTCAACGAGACTTGCCAGAAAGTCTACCTGTATTAGATGCAGGCCACACCTCCAAGGAAAATCCCTTTCCACTGTTTGGCTACTCACAGCATATCCCATCATGGAGGCTATCACATTATATCAGATCTTATAATGGAGGTGATTACACTATTATGCAACTGTGAAACTACATCATAACTGCCAAACCACCTAGAATTATGGCCCAGCCATGTTAACACACAACGTTAATGATCACACTAGGGCATAGGAGATGACGGCGATTCAAGTTCTTTTAGTCAATGTACGTATCACACAAAGGAGAGGTTTAAAAGATCAGTATCTTACAGATGGAGGCATGGTAGAGAAACGTGAACAAAGTGAGGGCAGCCTAGAAGGTGATGAGCGGGAGGCACAAGTAGCATTCAGAGCCAAAAATGAGATGGATAGTCTCTGTGTGAAGATGTAAATATAAAACTGAATCCATATACACTTACCATTGCCAGTTTAAATAACTGGCTTTTGGACATGAAAGAAATGCTGTGAGGAAAACCTAAATAACTTTATAATACCTTTGCATACAAAAATGATTTAGGAAGAGAAAATAATAGCCACAGGTGAGCACTATGAAACTTTTAGTCTACCATTATCACATGCTCTGGGGGCTTTTATTAGGATAGAAATCCTAATATTTTAATCCTAAAATTAATCCTAACATTTTGAGAAAGTGCATTTTTTCCATAGCTTTTTTTTTTTCTCCCCAGTAACATTTCCTTCTTTAAAGCACTGGTTTCTCTGATCTTCCCATATTTAGTAAAGCCAAGGAATAGGAGAGTGAGATGCATTAATAATGCTGGCAGGTTTATGTAGCAATGCCTGAAGGTGAAAAAGGAAGAAAAATTTGGATACGGTGTGCATTTTAGCCAGATCAGGGAATACTTTTCAAACTTGTTATTTGAATTATTTAGACATATCCTCTTGAAACATACTCCCAACAGTAATACATTTATTGGTTTTCATTTTATGAGACTTGTGACTTTATTCATCTCTGGTCTGTGTGGCATCGTTGTGTGAGGCTTTGGTTTATTCTGGCATCCTTGACTGGCTTTGAATTATGGAGTAAGCATTTCTCTTGCCACCCTGATGGGCAAAGTGGATGGAAGGAGGTATACTCTGTTTTATTTCAATGAAGTGTGTTCCTTCCATTTCTTCTTGTCCATGTAGGAAGCCTAGTAGCTATCATGCAAAGCGTATCCAGCCAGGTATGATTAAGAAGGGAACTAAAATGAGCTTATCCCACATCCCAGGAACAACCCACTGAGCAATATCATTATAGTGCTCAGTACCCACCTTTCTGGAGCCCCCAAAAAGAGACTCTGATTCTTAGGCCTCCAACATTTGATCCATTTTCTAAAGCATATTAATGATCACAATTACCTGCATAACTAGCCAAAGAGATTGTTCAATAAGTTGCTTAATTTTGATTCTGATATTGACTCATGTGTCACAGATATTATATTAGTTATTGATAACTAACACTGAGTCCAGCTCTTTTTCAGTGGGGAGTTCTGTGGGAGCTCAGATTCATACTGAAAACATCCTATTTTAAGCTCAGGCTGTGAGTTTTTCCACTTTCTATCTCTGTGACTTTTCTGTAGCTGCAGGAGCTAACACTTCCCTTTTAAGCTCAGCCTTGAAGGAGTGGAGTCGATGTTAATGTTCCCAGGGGTGACCTTTAATCAATGGAGGATGGGAGCTGATGGATAAAACCTCAGCCTCCGGTTGTTTGGACACACAGAATTGAGCTAACAGTATTTACCTTTATAACGAACCTTCATATTGGCTTTTGTTTTCTCTTGATTAATTCTCCCTTTTATTTCATGCTTATTTTAAGGGATCATCTTCCAAATAAGCCATCAGAAATCAAGCCCTTCAGGCTCTGCTTTTGAGGGAACCAAAAATAAGACAAGGGGTATGGATGGTATTTTGATGTATTGACCAGTGAGGTTTTAACGTTTGGGTTTTTTTATTTTTTTATTTTCCGGTAATTCCTTTTACCCACTTACTCCATAGCTCTTTTCTATTCAAGCTATACTTTGGCATTCATACCTCAGGAAAGAGAGGGGAAAAAAAGAAGGTAATTCTTGGTCTTTAACTTTCAAAAGCTGAAGACCTATTCTAAACAATGAATTTAGAAGGCTAATTGAACTAGTGTCTTAAAAAAAATCCTTTTTGACAAAGATTATCAGAGACATCTTTTTTTTGGGAGGGGGTAGGTGTCAGGTCCTAAATTAATTAATTGATTCTTTTTGTACATAAGTGACTGAAATTTTATTAGAATATAATATAAACTACTACTGTTGTTAATTCCAGCACAATGCAAAGATTTAAGAAAACTTTAATTTCATTTATCTCCTCCCATCTTGTGAGCCCTCAGGGTGTAGTGGGTAAAGCATTTGTCAGTGAACCTGAAGGTGGGCAGTTGGACTCCACCAGCTGCTCCTTAGAAACCCTATGGGGCAGATCTACTCTGTCGTAAAGGGTCGCTAACTCAACGGCAACAGTTTGTTGTTATTGTTTTATGAGCTAGTGTTATTCTGTATGTTAATTCTATGTATATTGTAACCTCACAACACATTTGTATTATTGTTTTGTATAGTCAGTATTCAACTAGATAATTCATGTGTTTCCTTTTTAAATTTCATTTATTCTTGTTTGTCCATCCTTCCAGGAATCCACTTCCTGTTACTTGAATTACCCTTTTCTTTCAGCATGGGTCTCCTGGACATATTCTCTTGGTTTTTGTTTATCTGAAAGTGCTTTTATTTTACCTTCACTTTTGAAAGTTTTTTTTGTGGCTATATAATTTTAGGTTGTCATTTGTTTTCTTCCAGCAATTTAAGGCCGTCATCCCACTGGTTTTGTCTTCAATCCCTCTGTTAAGAAGCCAGTATTAGCTAATTAAGTTGTTGCTGCTTTGAATGTGTCTTAGTCATCTAGTGATGCAATAACAGAAATACCACAAGTGGATGGTTTTAGCGAAGAGAAGTTTATTTCCTCACAATCAAAGTAGGCTAAAAGTCCAAATTCAGGGTGTCAGCTCCAGGGGAAGGCTTTTTCTCTCTGTTGGCCTTCTTTCTCATCAGCGTTCCCACGGACTAGCAGCTTCTCGGTGCAGGGACCCCAGTCCAAAGAACGTGCTCTGCTCCTGGCAGTGCTTTCTTTTTTTTATATATATATTTTTTTTATTGCACTTCTATGAAGGCTTACAAAACAAACAGTTTCTCATGAAACAGTAGTACACATGGCGTTTTATGACAATGGTTAACAACCCCACAACATATTAACCCTCTAAATTCTCAACCTTTTTTTTTTTTTGGTGAAAATACACATAGCCAAAGATACACCATTTCAAAAATTTCTACATACACAGTTCAGTGACATTGACTACGCTCTTCCAATTGTGCTGTTATTCTCACTTAAGATGAAGGCTTACAGAACAAAATAGTTTCTCATTTAACAGTTACTACAATGTTGCCCTATGACAATGGTTAACAATTTCACAACACATCAACAATATCCTTACTCAACCTTGGGTTCCCTATCACCAGCTTCCTTGTCCCCTTCTGCCTTCTGGCCCTTGTCACTGGACTCCTGTACCTCGTTAGTCTCATTTGGTTTTACGGGGCTGTCCACTCCCAGGCTAAACAGTGAACCTTGGAGGTAACTTCACCACTGAGCTAAAAGGGTGTCTGGGGGCCATACTCTCGGGGTTTCTCCAGTCTCCTTTAGGCCAGTAAAGCTGGTCTTTTTTTTTGTGAGTTAAAGTTATGCTCTACAACCTTCTCCAGCTCTGTCCAGAGCCCTCTGTTGTGATCCTGGTCAGAGCAGTCAGTGGTGGTAGCCGGGCACCATCTAGCTGTACTGGACTCAGTCTTGTGGAGGCCTTGGTAGCTGTGGCCCATTAGTCCTTTGGACTAACCTTTTCCTTGTATCCTCTTCTCTTCATTCTCCCTTGCTCCTGAAGGGATGAGACCAGTGGAGTATATTAGATGGCCGCTCACAGGCTTTTAAGACCCCAGAAACTACTCACCAAGGTAGAATGTAGAGCATTGTCTTTATAAGCTGTGCCATGCCAATTGAGCTAGATGTTCCCTGAGACCAGGGTCCCCAGAGCCCTCCGCCCAGCAATTCAGTCCCTTGGAGAGTTTGGATGTGTCTATGGGGCTTCCATTACCTTTCCTTGTACAGGTTGTGCTAGTTTCCTCTGTATTGTGTACTGTCTCACCCTTCACCCAAGATACCACTTATCTAATGCCTATTTAGTATTTCCCCCCAACCCCTCCCATCCCTGGGAACCAACAAAGATTGTTACATTTTGCGTGTGAACTTTTTCATGGGTTTTTACAATAGAGGTCTCATACAATATTTGTCCTTTTGTGATTGACTTATTTCACTCAACATAATATCCTCCAGGTTCATCCCTGTTATGAGATGCTTCACAGATTCATTGTTGTTCTTTCTCGTTGCATAGTACTCCATTGTGTGTATGTACCATAGTTTGTTTATCCATTCATCTGTTGATGGGCACCTACGTTGTTTCCATCATTTTGCTATTGTGAACAATGCTGCCATGAACATGGGTGTGCATATGTCTATTCGAGTGATGACTCTTATTCTCTAGGATATATTTCTAGGAGTGGGATTGCTGGATCGAATGGTATGTCATATCATTTTCCAAAAACGGTTGTATCATTTTGCATTCCTACCAGCAGTGCATAAGAGTTCCCATCTCCCCGCAGCCCCTCCAACATTTGTTATTTCCAGTGTTTTTGATTCGTGCCAGTAATGCCGGGGTGAGACGGTAACTCATTGTGGTTTTGATTTGCATTTCTCTAATGGCTAGTGATCACGAGCATTTCCTCATGTGTCTGTTGGACATTTGAATGTCTTCTTCGGTGAAGTGTCTGTTCATTTCCTTTGCCCATTTTTTAATAGGATTATTTGTCTTTTTGTTGTAGAGGTGTTGGATTTTCTTGTAGATTATGGACATTAGACCTTTGTCTGACTTGTACCGTCCAAAAATTTTTTCCCAGTCTGTAGGTTCTTTTTTGACTCTTTCGGTGAAGTCTTTTGAAGAACATAGGTGTTTGATTTTTAGAAGATCCCAGTTATCTAGCTTATCTGTTGGGTTTTGTGCATTGATGGTTATGGATTGTATCCTGTTAATGTCATGTATTAAGGTCTGTCGTGTTGGTCCTATTTTTTCTTCTATGAACTTTATAGTTTTAGGCTTTATATTCAGGTCTTTGATCCATTTTGAAGTAGTTTTTGTATACGGTGTGAGGTATGGGTCCTGTTTCATTTTTTTGCAGATGGATATCCAGTTTTGCCAGCACCATTTGTTAAAAAGACTGTCTTTTCCCCATTTGATGCACTTTGGGCCCTTGTGAAAGATCTGGTGACCGTAGGTGGATGGATTGACATCTGGGTTCTCAATTCTGTTCCATTAGTCAATGTATCTGTCGTTGTACCAGTACCAGGCTGTTTTGACTACTGTAGCTGTATAGTAGGTTCTGAAGTCAGGTAGTCTGAGTCCTCCAACTTTATTCTTCTTCTTCGGTAGTACTTTACTTATTCGGGGCTTCTTCCCTTTCCATATAAAGTTAATGATTAGTTTTTCCATCTCTTTGAAGAATGTTGTTGGTATTTGGATCCGGATTGCGTTGTATTTGTAAATTGCTTTGGGTAGAATTGACATTTTTACAATGTTGAGTCTGCCTATCCATGAGCATGGTATGTTTTTCCATTTATGTAGATCCCTTTGGGTTTCATGCAGTAGTGTTCTGTAGTTTTCTTTGTATAGGTCTTTTACATCCCTGGTCAGATTTATTCCTAAGTATTTTATCTTTTTAGGGGCTATTGAAAATGGTATTGTTTTTCTGATCTCCTTTTCATCATTCTCCTTATTGGTGTATAGGAATCCAAATGATTTTTGAATGTTTATCTTGTATCCTGCTACTCCGCTGAATCTTTCTATTAGTTCCAGTAGACTTCTCGTGCAGTCTTTAGGGTTTTCTGTGTATAGTATCATATCATCTGCAAACAGGGACAGTTTAACTTCTTCATTACCATTTGGATGCCCTTTATTTCTTTTTCTTGCCTTATTGCTCTAGCTAGAACTTCCAGCACAATGTTAAATAGGAGTGGTGATAAAGGGCATCCTTGTCTTGCTCCTGTTCTGAAGGGGAATGTTTTCAGCCTCTCTCCATTAAGAATGATGTTGGCCATTGGTTTTGCATAGATGCCCTTTATTATGTTGAGAAATTTCCCTTCTATACCTTTTTGGTTGAGAGTTTTTATCAAGAATTGGTGTTGGACTTTGTCAAATGCCTCTTCTGTGTCAATTGAGATGATCATGTGATTCTTTTCTTTCCTATTATTTATGTGGTGGATTACTTTGATTGATTTTCTAATGTTGAACCATCCTTGCATACCTGGTATGAATCCTACTTGGTCGTAGTGTATTATTATTATTTTTTTTAATTTTTTTTTGTATTTTATTGTACTTCAGGTGAAGGCTTACAGAACAAATAGTTTCTCATGAAACAGTAGTACACATGTTGTTTTATGACATTGGTTAACAACCCCACAACATATTAATCCTCTAAATTCTCAATTGTGTATTATTTTTTTGATATGATGCTGAATTCTATTGGCTAGAACTTTGTTCACAATTTTTGCATCTATAGTCATGAGAGATATTGGTCTGTAATTTTCTTCTTTTATGACATGTTTGCCTGGTTTTGGTATCAGCGTTATGCTGGCTTCATAGAATGAATTTGGAAGTGTTGCTTCCTCTTCTATGCTCTAAAATAGCTTGAGTAGAACTGGTACAAGCTCTTCTGTAAATGTTTTGTAGAATTCTCCAGTGAAGCCATCTGGGCCAGGGCTTTTTTTGGTTGGGAGTTTTTTTTATTACCTTTTCAATTTCTTCTCTTGTTATGGGTCTATTCAGATTTTCAACATCAGTTTGTTGTAGTTTGTGTAGGCCGTGTGTTTCTAGAAATTTATCCATTTCCTCTTGGTTTTCAAATTTGTTGGAGTATAGTTTTTCATAATATTCTGTTATAATGCTTTTTATTTCCGTTGGGTCTGTTGTTATGTCCCCCATTTCATTTCTGATTTGGGTTATTTGTGTCCTCTCCTGTTTTTCTTTTGTCAGTCTGCCCAGTGGTTTGTCGATTTTGTTGATGCTTTCAAAGAACCAACTTTTGGTTTTGTTGATTCTTTCTATTGTTTTTCTGTTCTCTATTTCATTTATTTCTGCTCTGATCTTTACTATTTCCTTTCTTCCAGTGGTTATGGGTTCTTTTTTTTTTTTTTTTTTGCTGTTGTCTTTTATTTGTTTGAGCTCTGTAGTTAATGTTTTGATTTTGTCCCTTTCTTCTTTTTTGATATGTGCATCTATTGCTATAAATTGTCCTCTGAGGACTGCCTTTGCTGTGACCCAAAGGTTTTGGTATGATGTGTTTTCATTCTCATTTGATTCTAGGAATTTTTTGATTCCATCTCTGATTTCTTCTATTACCCAGTGATGTGTAAGCAGGGTATTATTCAGTTTCCATGCAGTTGATTTTTTATCCTTGCTCTTTCTATTGTTAATTTCTACCTTGATGGCATTGTGGTCAGAGAAGATACTTTGAATTATCTCAACGTTTTGGATCTTGTTGAGGATTGCTCTGTGGCCTAAGAGGTGGTCTATTCTGGAGAACATTCCATGTGCATTGGAAAAGAATGTGTACTTTGCAGTGGTTGGATGGAGTGTTCTATATATATCTATGAGGTCAAGTTGGTTGATTGTGCCTTTTAAGTCTTCTGTATCTTTGTTGAGTTTGTTGTTCTGTCCTTTACTGAGAGTGGTGTGTTGAAGTCTCCTACTATTATTGTGAAACTGTCAATTTCTCTTTTCAGTGTTGTTAGAGTTTGTTTTATGTATTTTGGAGCCCTGTCATTAGGTGCGTAGATGTTTATTATGGTTATGTCTTCATGATGGATCATCCCCTTAATCATTATATAGTGTCCTTCTTTGTCTTTTATGGTAGATTTTGTTTTAAAGTCTATTTTTTCTCTGATTAGAATTGCCACTCCTGCTCTTTTTTGGTAGTTGTTAGCTTGGTATAATTTTTTTCCTACCTTTGACTTTTAATAAATTCACGTCTTTGTTTCTAAGGTGTGTCTCTTGTAGACAGCATATGGATGTATCCTGTTTTCTTATCCATTCTGTCACTCTCCATCTATTTATGTGTGCATTGAGTCCATTTACATTCAGTGTAATTATTGATAGATGTGAGTTTGTTGCTGTCATTTTGTAGTGCTTTTTTTGGTGGTGCTGAAGTTTTCTTTGTTCTTCTTACTCTCTTGTGCTGAGTTACTTTTGTTTGTGGATATTTTTCATTTCTTTTGTTTTTGCTGAGACTTTATGTTTTTTGTCTTTATTTTTATGTGTTGGTTTGTTAACTTTCTTTGTGGTTACCATGAATTTTACCTTATCTTTCTAAGTTTGAAGCAGTCTACCATTACTTGGTATCGCCTTGCCTTCCTCTCCATTAGAAGGTTCTATACCTATGCCATTTATTCCCTCTTTCATTGTTTTGATGTTGTTGTCATCCATCGATTGACTGCTCTGATTCCCTGTTGTGTTTCTTTTAGTTTTGGATAGTCCTCAAGGGTTCATTTCTTATATTGGTATCTAGCTCGTACAATCCTGCATCCTAGGTTCTGCCTGTGGGCTGAAGCTGTTTGTCCTCAGATCGAAGAACTCCCTTTAATAATACTTCTAAGTTTGGTTTGACTTTTACATATTCCCTTAATTTCTGTTTATCTGGAAATGACCTAATTTCACCATCAGATTTGAATGAGAGTTTTGCAGGATATATTATTCTTGGCTGACAATTTTTTTTTTCAAGATTTTATATATGTCTTCCCATTGCCTTCTTGCCTGCATGGTTTCTGCCAAATCATCTGAGCTTAGTCTTATTGTTTCTCCTCTGTATGTGACTTCTTGTTTTTCATGAGCTGCTCTCAGGATTCTTTGTCTTTGGTTTTGGCGAGTGTGAATATGATATGCCTTGGTGATTTTCTTTTGGGGTCTCTTCTATATGGGGTTCGTTGAGCTTCTTGGATGGCCAGCTTTTCATCTTTCATGATATTCAGGAAGTTTTCTGTCAGCAGTTCATCAGTGATCCTCTCTGTGTTTTCTGTTTTCTCCCCCTGTTCTGGAATGCCAATCACTCGTAAAGTTTTGCTGTTAATTGTGTCCTACATAACGCTCAGCGTCTCTTCGTTTTTCTTTGTTCTTTTTTCTGAGTTTTCCTGAAACAGAGTTGTATCCAAGTGTTTGTCTTCAGTTCCACTGATCCTGTCTTCCACAGTTTCAAATCTGCTTCTCAGCCCTTTTATGACATCATCCATTTTTGAAACCTTGTTGTTTATCTTTTGGATTTCTAATTGTTGTTTTTGTATAATTTCTAGTTGTGAATTTATTTTGTCATTTTGTTCCTGCATCATCTTCCTGAATTCTTCCAATTTTTTGTCTGTATTTTCCATGAATTTGTCTATTTTTTCCTCATGTTTGTCAGCTTTTTGCCTCAGTTCTTGGAAAATTCGGAGTATTAGAGATTTGAATTCCCTGTCAGGTACTTCTAGTGTATTTTCTTCCACAGGAGAGTCATCTGGTGTTTTATTTTGGATGCCTACTGGAACCATCCTGTCCTGTTTTTGTAAATGTTTTGATATTGTCTGCTGTTTTCGGGGCATTCAGTAGTTATTTCTCGCGTTTATTGATTGTAGATTTGTTTGTTTTCTCCTTTTTAAAAAAAAAAAAATTTGACTATGTCTGAACAGGTGGACTGCGTGCTCTTTGTTGTTTGCTCGTCTGTGCACTCAATACTTTTTGCCTCCTTCTCCAGCTGGCAGGTTCAGTAACTCAGATATGGTAGAGCAGGGCAGGTCTAGCTCAAGAGGAGCCACTGGTATGGTTTGTTTGTGGCACTCACTACAGCCACCAGGGCGGGTCGGTATCAGTGCTGGGCAGGTTCCAGTAGGCCGTCCCTGCACTGCTTGGTGGTGTGATGTCAAGCGCACGGTGCAGGTAGGCAGGATGCAGTGGGGAGATAGTTATGTGTGGAGCTAAGATGGATATGGGAGAGAGGAGAGAGGAACAGGAGCCAAAAAAACATACAAACAAACAAAAAAGAATGCTAGGGGAGCTTGCCATTGGAATGGAGAGATGAGAGACTATGAAATGGAGAAAAACAGAAAGGGAAAGAGGAAGAAAAGAAAAAGTAAAGAAAAGAACAAATAAAAATCAGAAAGGTTAAAGAACCACAAAGTTCCCAGGGATCCCACCAATGCAGCTATGAGATCTGGGGAAGTCACTCTCAGGTGTCACAGCACAGCCTGGCCAGAAGGCACAGAGGCATACAATGGCTGGTGTTCCGGGATCAGAAAGAGAAGGAAGATATAGAGAGATAAGAAACTGAGCAATGAAGAAAGATAAAAAGGGAAGAAGAGGGAAAAGAAAACAAATCAAAAAAAAAAAAAAAAAAGGAACAAGAAAAAAAAACTACAAAAAAAGAAATGTCTTCAGGGATCCCTCTGCACGTGTGTGGAATCTGAAGGGGAGTTGCTTGCCACGGAGCTCCGCCTGCCCAGAAAGGGCTCCCAACTCAAGAAAAGGAAAAGAAAACAAACAAACAATTCAAAATGAACAAACAAACAAAAGCTCTGGGATCCCACCAGTGCAGTAGCCCAGACCGGGAAGCAGCTGCACACTCGAATGGAGACCCGCAGCCCCTCAGGAAGAAGCAAAGATGGCGCTCGGAGCCAGGCACTTGATTGAAAGGAGGGGGAGGGGGCGAGAGGCAAGTGAGAAATCCAAAGTAGCAGAAAAAAAAAAAGCAACACTAGCAGCCAGCAAATGGCACCCAGAGAGCCACCTGCTTGGGTGTGTGGAATCCAAGCAGCCAGCACCTCCCAGTCAAGAGACCGTGGCTGCAGGAAGCAGAGGAACAAACAAACAAAAGCCCCGGGATCCCACGAGCGTGGCAGCCCAGACCGGGAAGCAGCTGCACACTCGAATGGAACCCTACAACCCCTCAGGAAGAGGCAAAGATGGAGCTCGGAGCCAGGTACTCAAGCAAAAGGAGGGGGAGGCGGCCAGAGGCAAGTAAGAAATCAAAAGAAGCAGAAAAAAAAAAGCAACACTAGCAGCCAACAAATGGCAACCAGAGAGCTGCCCGCTTGGGTGTGTGGAATCCAAGCAGCCAGCACTTCCCAGTCAAGAGACTGTGGCCGTGGGAAGCAGCGGAGGCCGAGCCAGGGCAAAGAGGGGTGGGGGGTGGGAAAGCGCACACCGCAAATTACCGGCTGTTTTGTCTCCTGCTGGATGCTCCGTGAGGCTGTTTTCTCGTTCCCCCATTTGCTGGTCTCCAATAGGTGTCCAAGATTGTGGATCCATGCTGCGTTAGCTGGTAGGGGACCTCTGCATGAACCTCTCCTCGCTCTCCATTCTCTGTCAGTTATCTCACTCCATTTGGTGCTTGGCTGAGTTCTTTATCTCTTCATTTGATGTTTTAGGGTTTCAGGTTTGTTGTAGTATTCTCTGTTTGGCTTAGTTTTTCAGATCTTTGCTGTGGAGGGACAGCGTGTTACTTCTGCCTAGAGAGCCATTTTGCCGGAACTCAGCCTGGCACTGCTTTCTTGTTGGTATGAGTTTCCCAAATCTCATTACTCACTTCTGTCTTTTATATCTCAAGAGATTGCCTCAGGACACAATCCAGTCTTTTAGATCAGGTCCTGCCTTACTAACACAACTGCCACCCATCCTCCCTCATTAACATTATAGAGGCAGGATTTACAACATACAGGAAAATCACAGTACCAGGAATCATGGCCCAGCCAAACTGATATACACATTTTTTGGGGGACATAATTCAATCCATGACAGAAGGCAATGTTTTTGTTTTGTTTTTTTCTTGTTTTTAACTTTGTTTCTCAGCTATTTGTTGTGGTTTTCTTTGTATTCAACCTGCTTCCTTTTTTAAGTGTTGGATGACTATGTGAGTTAATGTCTTTTAACAGTTTTTTAAAAAAATTCTTAGTATACTGCAAACATTCTCTGCTTTTTCTGCCTGTGAGACTCAAATTACATTTATTTTTGGCAATTTTAATATTTCTTATCTTATTCATATGTTCTTTAATATTTTTTCTCTTCTTTGCTCTCTCCATATTTTTATATCTTCCATTTCATTCTTCATCTTTTCTATATCTAAGCTACTGTCAAACCCATCTATTGAGTTCATTTTATTTTAATTTTTATGTTCTAGAGTTTCCACTTTTTAAAAAATACAGAGATTTGTCTTCTGGTAAAATTCTTGATAAATTAATTACGATATTTAAAAATCTGGCTCCAATAATTTCAATTTCTAAAAAACTGTGCATATGCTTTTATTGTCTGTATTTTCTTCTGGTTTTGATCATTTAGCTCTGTCTCCTGACATGCCTAATTTTGTTGATTAAACAAAAAAAATTGTGTATAAAACTTTTTAGTGATAATTTGAGGCTCTGGCTGATCTTATTTTCCTCCAGAATTTACTTTTGTTTTCTAGAAGGCAGTTAAAGGAGAAGAGGTGACCTTAAACAAATTTGAGATTGAGCCGGTTTGAAGTTGGTTTTCAATTCTAGTGGGGGCTGAGCTATTTCTAATTTATGTTTACTCTTGGGGTAGAGTCCCTCTGGACACCAAAGTAGAATTCAGGCAAGTTTACCATAGGCTCTTTTCCAGAATTCCAATTTTTGCCTCCTCAACCCTATGAAACATCTGTGAGAACCCTATGAGAATAATTCTGCCTGGTCTCTTAGTCTCTTGGCTTCATGCTAGTTACAAACAACCAGATGCCTTGAGGAGAATGTACTTCATTTCTTTCTGTAATCTAGGTTTCTCAAGTATTGGCTGCCTTGGTAGCCCCAAACTTTCAAGTTTTGTCTCTGGGCACATATGAGACTGCAGAAGGTCAGCTTAGTTTCTCAGAATTTCAGCTACCATGTATGCTTAGCTTCGTGTCTGTGCCATTTATGAGTTGACAAATGTTTAGGAGGGCAAGTATCACAGAATGTTGAACTCACCTCAAAATATTTCCCTTCCTTCTATGATCCTGACCACTTTGTAGATATCTGGTACATGTTACATTTTATCCAACTTTTCTAGTTGTTCTTAGTGAGAGATTAGTTTACTATAAAGTTCTTTGCTAATACCAGAAGTGAGAACACTGTATAGGTATTAATTAGCACATGCAGAAAATGTCTTTCTATTCTATTGTGAAGAGTCTTTCAGCAGGAACTGCTGTTGAATTTTATTGCATTTTTCTTGTCTTCTGTTGAGATAATTATAAATTTTTTACTTTGATAGATCGAATTAATTATATGAATACATTTTTCTAATATTAAACCATTCTAACATTTCTTAAATATAGCCAGTTATACTAGGGGTATTATTTTTTGGCATATGACTGAATTCATTTTACTTGATTTTATTTAGGGTTTTAAAAATGTATGTTTACAAGGAGATCATAGCTTTAGTTTTTAAGTGCAGATTTTATTTCTTCTTAGATGAAAATGTTTTGAAACCTCTGGGTTTTTTTGTTTTGTTTGTGTGGTTTTGTATATATGCTTTCTGTATGCCCTCAAATCACATCTGATTCTTTCATGTTCTTAAAACATGTCTAAGTCGCTGTTATGTGTACTTCTATAATGATAATGTTTTATAATGCTTTTAAACATCTATATATAAGTCACTTATAACATGTAGTAAACAAGAATATAAATATGTCATGCAGCAGTTCCCTAATTGGCAGCAAAAAATAATATCCATAAATATGTCATACAACAAACCTTTAATTGGCAGTAAAACGTGCCAGTTATAATTGAACATAACAGCACACGAGGTGCATAAACCTGTGGATTTCTGCTCATTTTTGGAGAAGAAGACAGAAGCAAAAAGTCTCTCTGACTCTCTGTCTGAAGACTGAGAAGCCTGCTGAGATACTGCTTGCCGGAACTGATGTGGGACCCTAGCTACAAGGAACTTTCTCTGAGTTTGAGGGGTGGTCAAGTCTCCTCCCCAAGACCACTCGTTCAAAGTAAAAGCCTGAAGTCTAATGATCTGGACTGTATCAACTTCGGTGAAGGGAAGGACAACACACAGTACAGGGGAAGTCAGCACAAGTGGACTAAAGCATAAACAAAGAAGTTTCCTAGACACATCCAAACACTTTGAGGGACAGAGTAGCTGGGACTGGGATCTGGGGACTGTAGTTTCAGGGAACATCTAGGTAAACTGGCATAACATAGTTTATAAAGAAAATATTCTACATCCCACTTTGGTGAGTAGCGTCCGGGGTCTTAAAAGAAGTGAGCAGCTATCTAAGATACATCTATTGGTCCCATCCCACTTGGAGTGAAGGAGAAGGAAGAAAACCAAAGACACAAGGAAATACTAGCCCAAAGGACTAAAGGACAAAATGAACCAGAGACTCCACTAGCCTGAAACCAGAACTAGAGGATGCCTGGCTGCCACCATGACTGCCTTGACAGGGAACACAACAGAGAGTCCCAGACAGAGCAGGAGAAAAATGTAGAACAGAAATCAAATTCACGTAGAAAGACCAGACATAATGGTCTGACAGAGACTGGCGGAACCCCCGGATGCTCTGTTAACCCAGAACTGAAACCATTCCTGAATCCCACTCTTCAGACAAAGTTAGGACAGGACTATAAAACAAAAAACAATACACTTGAGGAATGTGCTTCTTAGTTCAATCAGATACACGAGACCAAATGGGCAGCAGCTGCTGTCCAAAAGCAAGATGAGAAGGCAGGAAGGGATAGTAACTAGTTGAATGGACACAGGGAACCTGGGGTGGAAAGGTGGAGTGTGCTATCACATTATGGGGTTTGTAACCAATGTCACAAAACAATATAAATTTTTGAATGAGAAATTAACTAGAGTTGTAAACTTTCACTTAAAGCACAATTCAGAAAAAAAGATTTGGACTCTAACGTTTAAACTGATGTTGTAATTATTCATTCTGATTCTCCAGTGCTAAATGAATGTATTGAGGTCTTACTTGCATACCTAGCCATAACTGTCTTGCTATAAACTAAACAAGTTTATGCGTGACAAACCTGAACATATATGTATTCTTTTTTTTTCTTTTTCATTGTTGTAGTTTCAATGAAGTTTACGTTTCAAGTTAGTCTCCCATACAAAAATATATGCATACATTCTTATGTGACCCTAATTGCTCTCCCCACACTGTGACAGCACACTTCTCCTTTCCACCCCTGATTTTCCATGTCCATTCAACCAGCCCCTAACCCTCTCTGAATTCCCATCTCACCTCTGGACAGAAGCTGCCCACATAGTCTCTTGTATCTACTTGAGCTAAGAGGCACACTCCTCACGAGTATCTCTTTATGTCCCACAGTCCAGTCCAATCTCTGTCTGAAGAGTTGGCCTCAGAAATTGTTTTATTTCTGGGCTGATAGAGAATCTTGGGGCCATGTTTTCCAGGGTTCCTCCAGTCTCAGTCAGACCATTAAGTCTGGTCTTCTTACTAGAATTTGACTTCTGCACCCCACCTTTGTGCTGCTCCATCAGGGACTCTCTGTTGTGTTCCTTGTCAGGGCGGTCATTAGTGGTAGCTGGGCACCATCTAGTTCTTCTGGTCTCAGGACAATGAAGTCTCTGGTTTATGCGGCCCATTCTGCCTCTTGGGCTACTGCTTTCCTTGTGTCTTTGGTGTTCTTCACTCTCCTTTACTCCGGGTTGTTGGGGCCAATTGATTCATCTTAGATGCCGCTTGAAAGCTTCTAAGACCCCAGATGCCACTCAACAAAGTAGGATGAAGAACATTTTCTTTTTTTTTTTTATTGTTGTAGTTTAAATGAAGTTTACATTTCAAGTTAGTCTCCCATACATAATTTTATACATACATTGTTATGTGACCCTAACGGCTTATCCCATTCTGCGACAGTATGCTCCTCCTTCAAACCCCCGATTCCCAATGTCCATTCCACCAGCTCCTAACCATCTCTGAATTCCCATCTCACCTCCGGACAGAAGCTGCCTGCTCGGTCTCCTGTAGCTACCTGAGCTAAGAGGCACACTCCTCACAAGTATCACTTTATGTCCCATAGTCCAGTCCAATCCCTGTCTGAAGAGTTGGCCTCGGAAATTGTTTTAGTTTTGGGCTGATAGAGAATCTGGGGGCCATGCTTTCCAGGGTTCGTCCAGTCTCAGTCAGACCATTAAGTCCGGTCTTCTTACTAGAATTTGAGTTCTGCATCCCGCCTTTGTGCTGCTCCGTCAGGGACTCTCTGTTGTGTTCCCTGTCAGCGCGGTGATTGGTGGTAGCCAGGCACCATTTAGTTCTTCTGGTCTCAAGCTGATGACGTCTCTGATTTATGTGGCCCTTTCTGTCTCTTGGTATAACACTTTCCTTCTGTCTTTGGTGTTCTTCATTCTCCTTTACTCCAGGTGGTTGGAACCAACTGATGCATCTTAGATGGCCACTCGCAAGCTTTTAAGACCCCAGACACCCCTCACCAAAGTAGGATGCATAACATTTTCTTAATAAGCTTTGTTATGCCAATTGACCTAGATGTCCCCTGAAAGCATGGTCCCCGGACCCCTCCCCCTGCTACTCTGTCTCTCAAAGTATTTGATTGTATTCAGGAAACTTCTTAGCTTCGGTTTAGTCCAGTTGTGCTGACTTACCCTGTAATGTGTGCTGTCCTTCCCTTCACCTAAGATAATTATTATCTACTTTCTAGTTAGTAAATAACCTTCACCCTCCCTCCCCATCCTCATAACCATCAAAGAATGTTTTCTTCTGTGTTTCAGCCTCTTCTTGAGTTCTTATAACAGTGGTCTTATATAGTATTTGTACTTCTGTGACTGACTAAATTCACTCAGCATAATGAGTTCCAGCTTCCTCCATGTTATAAGATGTTTCATGGCTTCATCATTGTTCTTTATCACTACGTAGTATTCCACTGTGTGGATATAGCATAATTTGTTTATCCATTCTTCCACTGATGGGCATCTAGGTTGTTTCCATCTTTTTGCTATTGTGAACAGTGCTGCAATGAACAAGGGTATGCTATATCTATTCGTGTGACGGCTCTTATTTCTCTAGGATATGTTCCAAGGAGCGGGATAGCTCCATCGTATGGTACTTCTATTTCTAGCTTTTTAAAGAAGTGTCAAATTGATTTCCAAAGTGGTTGTACCATTTTACATTCCCCCCAACAGTGTATAAGTGTTCCAACCTCTCCAGCATTTATTATTTTGTGTTTTTTGGATTAATGCTAGCCTTGTTGGGGTGAGATGATATCTCATTGTAGTTTTGATCTGAATTTCTTTAATGACTAATGATCGTGAGCATTTCTTCATGTGTCTGTTAGCCACTTGAATATCTTCTTTGGTGAAGCACCTGTTCATATCATTTGCCCATTGTTTAATTGGGTTAATTGTCTTTTTGTTGTTGAGGTTTTGCAATATCTTATAGATTTTAGAGATTAGAAGTTGATTGGATTTGTTGTAGGCAAAATTTTTTCCCAGTCTGTAGGTTATCTTTTAACTCTTTTGGTGAGGTCTTTTGATGAGCATAAGTGTTTGATTTTTAGGAGCTCCCATTTATCTAGTCTCTCTTCTGGTGCTTGTGCATTGTTACTTATGGTTTGCATTGTGTTTTTCCCTTGTATTAGGGCTCCTAGTGTTGTCCCTATTTTTTCTTCCACGATCTTTATTGTTTTTGATTTTATATTTAAGTCTTTGATCCATTTTGAGTTAGTTTTTGTGCATGGTGTGAGGTTTGGGTCTTGCTTCAGTTGTTTGCATATGAATATCCAGTTATGCCAGCACCATTTGTTAATGAGACTGTCTTTTCCCCATTTAATGGACTTTAGGCCTTTGTCAAATATCAGCTGCTGATAGGTGGATGAATGTCTGGATTCTCAACTCTGTACCATTGGTCTACGTATCTGTTGTTGTACAAATACCAGGCTGTTTTGACTACCGTGGCGGTATAATAGGTTCTAAAATCAGGTAGTGTGAGGCCTCCCACTGTCGCAGCTGCTCACACGGGGGACCATCTGTCGCAGCGGCGGCGAATGTCGGGGCGGCGGAGACAATAACCAATTCCACAACTCTTACAGAGAAGTGGGGCCAGGAGGGTCACTCTGAGGAGTCGAACCCCTGCTTCAGTCCCAGGAGTTTATTTTATAGTCAATACAGCAAGCAGTGAAGCAAATAACAGAACAATGGGCTTTGGGTGAATAACAATAAGTTTCGGCAAGGGAGGAGGAATTCAGGTAAACAAGCCAGTCAGTAACGCGTTTGGAAAAACAAGTCGTGACAAGTCTCAACATGTTGGGGACAAGTCTCAACATGTTGTGCAGCATAGAGACCTTTATACATCCATATTTTAATGGCACATATCGCCACATCCCTCTTTGTTCTTGTTATTGAGTAATGCTTTATTTTTTCGGGGCCTCTTCCCTTTCCATATGAAGTTGGTGATTTGTTTCTCCATCTCATTAAAAAATGCTGGTGGAATTTGGATTGGGATTGCATTGTATCTGTAAATCACTTTGGGTAGAATTGACATTTTCACTATGTTGAGTTTACCTATCCATGAGCAAGGTATATTTTTCCACTTATGCAGGTCTCTTTTGGTTTCTTGCAGTAGTGTCTTGTAGTTTTCTCTGTAAAGATCTCTGGTTAGATTTATTCCTAAGTATTTTATCTTCTTGGGGGCTATTGTAAATGGCATTGATTTGGTGATTTCCTCTTTGAGCTTCTCTTTGTTGGTGTAAAGGAATCCAAATGATTTTTGTATGTTTATCTTGTATCCTGAAACTTGCTGAAATCGTGTATTAGTTCCAGTAGTTTTCACGTGGAATCTTTGGGGTTTTCTGTGTATAAGATCATATCATCTGCAAATAGAGATACTTTGACTTTTTCCCTACCAATCTGGATGCCCTTTATTTCTTTTTCTAGCCTAACTGCTCTGGCTAGGACCTCCAGCACAGTGTTGAATAAGAGTGGTGATAAACGGTGTGGGGATATATGCCATTTAAACGTGGCTGCACTATTGACAACCGCAGCCCCCACAGGCCTCTGTGCTGTATACGACATGTTGGAGATTTGTCAGCGATAAGAATGAGATTCAGCATGACTTGTTTTCCCAAAGCTATTGCCCTGTTACTGATTGGCTTGTTTACCTGAATTCCTTCTCCCTTGCCGAAACTTATTGTTACTCACCCTAAACCCATTGTTCTGTTAATTGCTTTACTGCTTGCTGTATTGACTATAAAATAAACTCCTGGGACTCAAGTGGGGGTTGACTTCCCAGAGTGACCCTCCTGGCCCCACTTCTCTGTAAGAGTTGTGGCCTGGTTACTGTCTCCACCGCTCGCTGCAACAAAAGGGCATCCTTGTCTGGACCCATTCTTAAGGGGAATGATTTCAAAGTCTTTCCATTTAGGATGATGTTGGCTATTGGCTTTGTATAAATGCCCTTAATTATATCAAGGATTTCCCTTCTATTCCTATTTTGTTGAGAGTTTTTATCAGGAATGGGTGTTGAAATTTGTCAAATGCTTTTTCTGCATCAATTGATAAGATCATGTGGTTCTTATCTTTTGTTTTATTAATGTGATGGATTACATTGATTGTTTTTCTAATGTTTAACCATCCTTGCATACCTGGTATAAATCCCAATTGATCATGGTGAATTATTTTTTTGATATGTTGCTGTATTCTATTGCTTAGAATTTTGTTGAGAATTTTTGTATCAATGTTCATGAGGGATATTAGTCTGTAATATTCTTTTTTTGTGGTGTCTTTACCTGGTTTTGGTATCAGGGTTATGCTGACTTCATAGAATGAATTTGGGAGTATTCCATCCTTTTCTATGCACTGAAATAGTACTGGTGTTAACTCTTCTCTCAAAGTTTGGTGGAGTTCTCCAGCAAAGCCGTCCGGGTCAGGGCCTTTTTTTGTTGAGATTTTTTTTAATTACCCTTTCAATCTCTTCTTTCATTATGGGTTTATTTAGTTGTTCTACCTCTGTTTGTGTTAGTTTAGGTAGGTAGTGAGTTTCTAGAAATTTGTCCATTTCCTCTAGGTTTTCAAATTTGTTAGAGTACTATTTTTCATAGTATTCTGTTATGATTCTTTTAATTTCAGTTGGGTCTGTTATGATATCACCCATCTCATTTCTTATATGTGTTATTTGCTTCCTCTCCTGTTTTTCTTTTTTCAGTTGGGCCAATGGTTTACCAATTTTGTCAATCTTTTCAAAGAACCAGCTTTTGGTCTTGTTAACTCTTTCAATTGTTTTTCTATTCTCTATTTCATTTAATTCTGCTCTAATTCTTATTATTTCCTTTCTTCTGGCACCTGAGCACTTCTTTTGCTGCTCTCTTTCTATTTGTTCCAGTTGTAGGATTAATGTTTTGGTTATGGCCCTTTCTTCTTTTTTGGATGCGTGCATTTATTGCTATAAGCTGACCTCTGAGCACTGCTTTTGCTGTGTCCCAGAGGTTCTGGTAGGATGTGTTTTCATTCTCATTTGATTCTATGAATTTCTTTATTCCATCCTTAATTTCTTCTATAACCCAGTAGTTTTTGAGCAAGGTGTTGTTCGAGTTTCCATGTGTTTGATTTTTTTTTTCCCTTGCTTTTTCTTTGTTGATTCTTCTTTTATGGCTTTATGGTCAGAAAAGATGCTTTGTAATATTTCGATGTTTTGGATTTTGTTGAGGCTTGCTTTATGGCCTAGTATGTGGTCTATTCTGGAGAAAGTTCCATGTGCATTGGAAAAAAAGTATACTTGGCTGCAGTGTTCAGTGTATGTCTACGAGATCAAGTTGGTTGATTGTAGCGTTCAGCTCTTCCGTGTCTTTGTTGAGCTTTTTTCTGAATGTTCTGTCCTTCACCATAAGTGGTGTGTTGAAGTCTCCTACTACTGTTGCGGAGCTGTCTATTTCTCTTTTCAGTGCTGTTAGAGTTTGTTTTATGTATTTTGGAGTGCTGTCATTGGGTGCGTTAAATATTTATTACAGTTATGCCCTCCTGGTGTATTGACCCTTTAATCATTATACAGTGTCCTTCCTTACCCTTTGTGGTGGATTATACTTTAAAGTCTATTTTGTCAGAGATTGATGTTGCCACTCCTGCTCTTTTTTGAGTGTTGTTTGGTTGATATATTTTTTTCCATCCTTTGAGTTTTAGCCTGTTTGTGTCTTTAAGTGTAAGGTGTGTCTCTTGTAGGCAGCATATAGACGGATCATGCTTTTTTACCCTATCTGCCGCTCTCTGTCTCTTTATTGGTGCATTTTGGCCATTTACATTCATTGTAATTATTGATAGGTATGAGTTTATTGCTGTCATTTGGATGTCTTTTTTTGTGTGTTGTTCACAGTTTTTTTTGATCCACTTAGTTTTCTTTTCATCTTTTTCATTGTTGTTGATTCTGTGTTTGCTGAGTCTTTATATATTTTTCCAGTTTTTTATTTTGACTCGTAGGATTGTTAGCTTCCTTTGTGGTTACCTTAATATTTACCCCTATTTTTCTTTTCTAAAGTTTATACCAGTCTTTTATTTCTTTATATCGCCTTGACTTTATCTCCGTATGAAAAATCTATTTCTACATTTTTTAAGTCCCTCTTTTTTATTTTAATGTTGTCATCTGTTATATATTGACATTTGTTTCCCTATTTTCAGTGTTTTAGCTTTGATTTACTTTTGTGACTTCCCTGTCTGGGTTGATATCTGGTTTCTCTGTCCTGTGTTCTAGTCTTGGGTTTTTATGTGATGTTACTTATTTTCTAACCAGTGAACTCCCTTTAGTAGTTCTTGTAATTTTGGTTTGGTTTTTGCAAATTCCCTAGACATCTGTTTATCTGGAAATGCCTTAATTTCGCCATCATATTTGAGAGACAGTTTTCCTGGATATATAATTCTTGGCTGGCAATTTTTTTCCTTCAAGGCTTTATATATATCATCCCATTGCCTTCTTGCCTGCATGGTTTCTCCTGAGTAGTTCAAGTTTATTCTTATTGACGCTCCTTTGTAGATGACTTTTATTTTATCTCCAGCTGCTCTTAAAATTCTCTCTTTATCTTTGGTTTGGCAAGTTTGATTATAATATGTCTTGGTGACTTTCTTTTGGATCTACTTTATGTGGGATTTGATAAGCATCTTGGATAGATATCTTGTCATCTTTCACAATATCAGGGAAGTTTTCTGTCAACAAATCTTCAATAATTCTCTCTGTATTTTCTCTTATCTCCCTCTGTTCTGGTACTCTAATCACTCATAGGTTATTCTTCTTGATAGAGTCCCAGATAATTCTTATGGTTTCTTCATTTTTTTAAAACTTTTATCTGATTTTTCCTCAAATAAGTTGGTGTCAAGTGCTTTATTTTCAATCTCACTAATTCTGACTTACTTTGCCTCAATTCCGCTCCTATGACTTTCTATTGAGTTGTCTAATTCTGAAATTTTATTGTTAATCTTCTGGATTTCTGATTGCTGTCTCTTTATGGATTCTTGCAGCCTGTTAAATTTGTCATTATGCTCTTCTGTAATCTTTTTTATGTCCTCTATTGAGTGTTCTGCATTTTGTTTAATTTCCTTCCTAATTCTGCCTTCAGTAATTGCAAGAAATTTTCCTCCACTGAAAAATTTCTAGGTTCTTTATTTGGGAGTTTGTTGAAGCCATTATGGATTGCCTCTTTTTGTGATTTGATATTGACTGTTGTCTCCAAGCCATCAATAAGTTATTGTATTTATTTATGTTTGCTTACTGTGTCCTAGGTTCTTGTTTTGTTTTGATATGCCTAAATAGGCTGCTCATATGAGCTAGTTTGATTATTGGCAGCTTTGAAGCTCTAATGTCCTGTCACCAGGTATTTAGATCTGTTACTGGGTATGTGAGCTCAGGAGTCTGCCCACTCCTCCTGTATGGATTCAGCTCAGGTGCCCAGATAGATAGCCACCAAGTGCTTGGAGTAGGCTCTCACTTACAGTCCTAGACAGGCATGGGTGATTAGTGTAGGCACAGGCATCTGGCTGCAGCAGGGGGACACACTCTGAGCAAGGCAGGGGGCTGACGGCTACCCCCAAGTGTCCAGGAGGAAGACATGTCCCTGTTCCCTAGAGCACGTAGGTGGATGGGTTTTGCAGCCGGACTATGAGCACCTAATGCTGTTGGCTGTCGGTATTGGGGAGCACGTCTTATTCATGAGCCCCTATCATAGTTGTCTAGGTGGCATGGGTGGAGCTACCAGTCCTCAGGCCCCTGATGTGCATAGGTGAAGAATCTGCTTAATGAGTAGAGCAGTGTCAAATATCAAGAACCTGCCACTTCACAACAGAAACAGTTTATGTTAGACTTCCAGTATATACCCTGTTGTACTGTGGTAATGAAGGCCTACACTGTTGAAATGGACCCACACAAGTCTATGCAAGGGGAAAAGCACTCAAAGTCTGTGGATCCCTTATGCCTGTGCCTAGGCAAAGGATCTGTGTCTCTCCTGGGTTCCTGGCTTAGGGGAGCCAGCAGTTTATTTTTTCCCCTTCTTGTTAATTTGTTCACTCTCCAAGTCAGGGAGAATGGCTCTGGGTGTGTGACAGATCCTACTTCTGGCCCAGGGGAGCTGGCAATTGCTGAAGCCAGTCTGGGACCCAGTGCAGAGAGGGACTTGGAAGGTAAATGGGAGAGGTTTTTCCCTAAGTGGGGTGTTTTTGGTCTGCGCGGTAGGCTGTACACAAGTACTTATCTTTTGCTGATCCAGGGGTGCTTCTCACTGGTTCTGGGTGGCCGTGTAGACTCTCTGGTGCCAGCTCTCTCCCAGTGTGGAAAACGCACTCCTGAGCACCACTGCTTGCCTGCCTCACCACTCACCCCCGAGCTGATCAGGCCTGAAGGGCTCAGGCTCTCACTAACTCAGGTCTGGCAATTCCTCGCTGCTTCTGAACCATCTCTTCCTCCTCCTGCCACTCAGTCTGGTTCCTCAACTCTGCCTTTGATGTTCAGGGCTCCCAGATTGCCATATATAATCTATTCACTTGTTTTTATTTTTTGGTCTTTGTTGTAAAAGGGTCCACCGGAAGCATCTGACTACTCCACCATCTTGGCCTTGCCTCCATCTGTTAGAATTCTTGCTCTACAAAGTCATAGTACCTACTTGCATTCTACCAGAAGCATATTGGGGTTCCTATTTTCCCACATCCTTTCCAATACTTTCTGTTCTCAAACTCTAACTTATGCTGATTTGATAAGTTTGAATAGCTTGAGCATCTTTACATATGTTTATAGCCATTCGTCCCCCTCTATGTACCGTCTATTCGTGTTATTTTCCTCTTTTCTAGTTTTTGTCTTTTATTAATTTAGGAAAACATTTTGTATTCTGGGTATTAATCATTTATCATTTATATGTGTGGAAAATGTCTTATCCCTGTAAGTGACTTAAAAAAATATTTTATGTAATATTTTTTGAGAAAGAGAAATTTTAATATATTATATATTATAATTTAAAACAACTTATACACACAACTTGGTTTAAGGAATTCCTTTCAGCCCCAAAGTAATAAAGTAGTATCTAATAATTTCCTAAAATTGTTACATTTTTGCATATCAAATTTAGGACCTTAATCTAACTGAAATTGATTTTTGTGCTATGGTATGACATATAGGTGTAATTTCATTTTTCTATAGTTATAACCTTTTTCTAAAATTTTACTTTTTTCCCCATTGACTTGGAAATTATAAATCTTTAAGGTTCTTCTTTGAAAACTGTAATAATACTTTATTATATTTAGCTCTGATCAACTATTTTCATCTTACATGTGATTGGTCCACTGTTGTTGGTATATCTTCTTTCATTGCTCTCTAATTTAGGCATTCCTATTATGGTTTTATGCAGTCTTTTAAAAAATATTTATTCACCTTTAAAAAATTCATTTCTGGATAATTATCTGTCTTTCATCTGGAACTGCTTTCTGGAACCATTTTCCTTCTTTCTGAAATATAGTCTTTAAAATTTCTTTTGCTAAGATTTTATTGGTACAGCACTATATTTTTTTGCGGGGGGGGTGTTCTAGAATGTTTTTATTTTGTTCATGTTCTTGAATAATAGTATATATGATTACAGGTTTAAATTAATCTATATCAGTATTTTGTAGAATTTCTGGCTTCCATTATTCAGGTTGAGAAGTCTACATTGAGTCTAATTTTTGTTTCTTTATAGGAAATCTCTTGTATCTTCTGGCTACATTTGAGATCATCTCTCAAGATCATTTTTACTATGATATGTTAGGGAACAATTTTCTTTTGTTTATTTTGAATATGAGCCTATGTCTTTCATCAGTTGTATAAAATTATCAACTGTTATCTTTTCACATGTTATCTCTCCCTTTTTTCTTTTGGCTGCTTTCTCTGGTCTTTGTCTTTATCTCTCTCTATATATATATACTTATATATATACATACATACTTATATATATACATATATATATACTTATTTTCTCTGTCTCTGTCTTTATCTTTATGTATATGTATACAATATATTTTCTTCCTCATTCTATCCTTCATGTTTATCGGTCTATCATATTTGTTCTTTATATCTCTGAGCTACATTTTAGAAAATTAATTCAGATCTATCTTCCAGTTCACCAATTTTTCTTGTAAGCTGCCTGTAGTTTACTATTTAAATAGCATTGAATGCTTAAAATCAATAATGTTTTTTTTTATTTCTAAAACTTCTATTTGTTTGCTTTTCAAATTTGCCCATATTTGGGAGCATAATATCTGGTTAATTGCTTATGTTTTTATTTATCTCTACTTCTTCAGGCATTTAAAACTTTTTAAACTTTGTAGGTTTTATTATTTTGATGTATGAGATCATGTTTGGCCTGACTTAATCTGCTTGACACTTGAACTTCTGACGGCTTGGAGTAAAGTGATTTCCTTTTAGGGAGGATGTTCTGTCAGACACCCAAGTCTCTGCCAATGGAGGGGACACTACAAATACATTTCTTAGCTTGGCGTTTCCCAGACCACTCACGAGGGTGAAATTAAATCCCAAAAATTGCCTGTGGCATGTCTATGTTTACAAATTCTCATCATTTTACTCAAGGCTTGGCCGTTCAAGGATCACAGCTTTGTGTAGGGGTGAGAGGACAATGGTTCCAAGGCTTTATTTCTTATTTTCTGTTCTGTCTTTAAAACACCAACTTCTAGATAACACAGATCATCAAATACTCTGCGGACTATTTTAACTTATTATTGTAAGGTAGATAGAGCAGTAACTGGCACATGAAAAGCATTATACCAATATAACCAAAAAAAAACCAAACCCTTGCTGTCGAGTCGATTCTGACTCATAGCGACCCTTTAGGGCAGAGTAGACCTGCTCCATAGGGTTTCCAAGGGGTGCCTGGTGGATTCAAACTGCCAACCTTTTGATTAGCAGCCAAACTCTTAACCACTAAGCCACCAGGATTTCCATATGAATAGAAGCAATTGTTAAATGAACGAATAGCAAATATCACACAAGAAATAGTTGAGGGGACCAGGGATGTTTAACCAGGAGAAGTTATAACATTTTATTGAGGTTGGGGGTAGATAGATATATCATTCTTCATCTACCCAGTTTTCAAATATTTCAAAGGTGAGGAAGTTTAAATAGATTTGTTCTATATACCTGGAGTTAAAAACCAAAAGGGAAGAACATGCTCAGCATTTCTCAAGCTGAAAGAACTGAAGAAAAAAAATGCAAGCCTCGAGTTGTAATATTGAAGGATTCTATGGGCAAAAAATTGAACAACACAGGAAGCATCAAAAGAAGACTGAAGGAATACAAATAGTCACTGTACCAAAAACTGGTCAACATTCAACAATTTCAAGAGGTAGCACATGATCAAGAACCAATGGTACTGAAAGTAGAAGTCCAAGCTGCACTGAAGGCATTGGCAAAAAACAAGGCTCCAGGAACTGAGGGAATACCAAGTGAGATGTTTCAACAAACAGATGCAGTGCTGGAGATGCTTACTAGTCTATGCCAAGAAAATTGGAAGACAGCTACCTGACCAACCAACTGGAAGAGATCCATATTTGTGCCCATTCTAAAAAAAAAGGTGATCCAACAAAATGTGGAAATTATTGAACAATATCATTAATATCACACACAAGTAAAATTTTATTTATTTATATATTTTTAAGTGTACTTTATTGTACTTCAGATGAATGTTTACAGAGCAAATTAGTTTCTCATTAAACAATTAATACACATATTGTTTTGTGACATTGGTTGCCAATCCCATGACATGTCAGCACTCTCCCCTTCTCAACCTTGGGCTCCCCATTACCAGCTTTCCTGTCCCTCCTACCTTCTCGTCCTTGCCCCTGTGTCATGCCAATTGAGCTAGATATTCCCTGAGACCATGGTGCCCACAGCCCTCTGCCCAGCAATTCAGTCCCTCAGGGAGTTTGGATGTGTCCATGGGGCTTCCATGACCTTTCCTTATACAGGTTGTGCTAGTTTCCCCTGTATTGTGTACTGTCTCACCCTTCACCCAAGATACCTCTTATCTACTGCCTATTTAGTATCCCCCCCCCCCCCCCACCGCTCCCATCCCTGGTAACCAACAAAGATTGTTACATTTTGTGTGTGAACTTTTTCATGGGTTTTTACAATAGAGGTCTCATACAATATTTGTCCTTTTGTGATTGACTTATTTCACTCAGCATAATGTCCTCCAGAGTCATACATGTTGTGAGATGTTTCCCACATTCATCATTGTTATTTATCATTGCGTAGTATTCCGTTGTGTGTATGTACCATAGTTTGTTTATCCATTCATCTGTTGATTGGCACTTAGGTTGTTTCCATGTTTTTGCTATTGTGAATAATGCTGCAATGAACATGGGTGTGCATATGTCTATTCATGTGACAGCTCTTATTTCTCTGGGTTATATTCCTAGGCATGGGATTGCTGGATGGAATGGTATTTCTATTTCTAGCTTTTTACGGAAGCACCATATTGTTTTCCAAAATGGTTGTACCATTTTACATTCCCACCAGCAAGACATAAGAGTTCCAATCTCCCCACAGCCTCTCTAACATTTGCTATTTTCTGTTTTTTTTGATTCGTGCCAGTAATGTTGGGGTGAGATGGTATCTCATTGTAATTTTAATTTGCATTTCTCTAATTACTAGTGATAGCGAGCATATCCTCATGTGTCTGATAGACACCTGAATGTCTTCATTGGTGAAGCGTCTGTTCATTTCCTTTGCCCATTTTTTAATTGGATTATTTGTCTTTTTGTTGTAGACATGTTGGATTTTCCTACAGATTTTAGAGATTAGACCTTTGTCAGATTTGTCATAGCCAAAAATTTTTTCCTAATCTGTAGGTTCTCTTCCTACTCTTTTGGTGAAGTCTTTTGATGAGTATAAGTGTTTAATTTTTAGAAGATCTCAGTTATCTAACCTATTTTCTGGTGTTTCTGTAGTGTTAGTTATGGTTTGTATCATACTTATACCATGTATTAGGGTATAATATAGACTATATTTTATATATATATATATACCTTAATTTTTCTTCTATGATCTTTATAGTTTTTGGTTTTATATTTAGCTGCTTGATTCATTTTGAATTAGTTTTTCTGTGTAGTGTGAGGTATAGGTCCTATTTCATTTTTTTACAGACGGACATCTAGTTTTGCCAGCACCATTTGTTAAAAAGATTGTCTTCCCCACTTAAGGGAGTTTAGGCCTTTGTCAAAGATAGGTGACCATAGGTGGATGGATTTACATCTGGTTTTTCACTTCTGTTCCATTGCTCAATGTGTCTGTTGTTGTACCAGTACCAGGCTGCTTTGACTACTGTAGCCGTGTATTTCTGAGGTCAGGTAGTGTGAGTCTTCCTACTTTACTCTTTTTCTTCAATAGTGCTTTAGTAATCGGGGCCTCTTTCCTGTCCATATAAAGTTAATGATAAATTTTTCCATCTCTTTAAAGAATGCTGTTGGTATTTGGATTGAGATTGCATTATATTTGTAGATTGCTTTGGGTAGAATTGACATTTTCACAATGTTATGTCTACCTATCTATGAGCTTGGTATGTTTTTTCCATTTACGTAGGTCTCATTTGGTTTCTTGCAGTAGCGTTTTGTGGTTTTCTTTGTATAGATCTTTTATGACTCTGGTTAGATTTACTCCTAAGTATTTTTTTCTTAAGGGCTATTCTAAATAGTATTGCTTTCCTGATTTTTTTCATACTTCTCTTTATTGTTGTAGAGGAATCCAAATGATTTTTGTATGTTTACCTTGCATCCTGCTACTCTGCTGAATCTTTCTATTAGTTCTAGTAGTTTTCTTGTTGAGTCCTTTGGGTTCTCTATGTATACTATCATATCATCTGCAAATAGGGATAGTTTTACTTCTTCCTTACCAATTTGGATGCCCTTTATTTCTTTTTCTTGCCTTATTGCTCTAGCTAGGACTTCCAGCAAAATGTTAAATAGGGGTGGTGGTAAATGGCATCCTTGTCTTGTTCCTGTTCTCAGGAGACATGTTTTCAGCCTCTCTCCATTAAGAATGATGTTGGCTGTTGGTTTTGTATAGATGTCTTTTATTATGTTAAGGAACTTCCCTTCTATACCTATTTTATTGAGAGTCTTTATCAGGAATGTGTGTTGGACTTCATCAAATGTGTTTTCTGCATTGATTGAGATGATCATGTGGTTCTTTTCTTTTGTTTTATTTATTTGGTGGATTATGTTGATTGATTTTCTAATGTTGAACTATCCTTGCATACCTGGTATGAATCTCACTTGGTTGTGGTGTATTATTTTTTGATATAATGCTGAATTTTGTTTGCTAGAATGTTGTTGAGAATTTTTGCATCTATATTCATGAGAGATAGTGGTCTGTAATTTTCTTTTTTTTGTGGTGTTTTTGCCTGGTTTTTGTATCAGGGGTATGCTGGCTTCATAAAATGAATTCAGAAGTAACCTTTCCTTTTCTATGCTCTGAAATGGTTTGAGTAGTACTTGTGCAAGCTCTTCTCTGAATGTTTGGTAGAATTCTCCTGTGAAGCCATCTGGGCCAGGGCTTTTTTTTTTTTTTTTTTTTTGGGGGGGGGGAGAGTTTTTTTTTTATTACCTTTTCAATCTCTTCTCTTGTTATGAGTTTGTTAAGATTTTTGACCTCAGTTTGTGCTAGTTTAGATAAGTAGTGTGTTTCTAAAAATTTGTCCATTTCCTCTAGGTTTTCAAATTTGTTGGAGTATAGTTTTTCATAGTACTCTGTTATGATCCTTTTTATTTCAGTTGCATATTTTGCAATGTCCCCCATTTCATTTCTTGTTTGGGTTATTTGCGTCCTTTCTTGTTTTTCTTTTGTCAGTTTGGCCAGTGTTTTATCGATTTTGTTAATCCTTTCAAAGAATCAGCTTTTGGTTTTGTTGATTCTTTCTATTGTTTTTCTATTCTCTATTTCATTTATTTCTGCTCTGATCTTTATTATTTTATTTCTTCTGGTGGCTGTGGGCTTCTTTTGTTGTTCTCTTTCTATTTGTTCAAGTTGTATAGCTAATGATTTGATTTTGTCCCTTTCTCCTTTTTTGATGTGTGCATTTATTGGTATAAATTGACCTCTAAGCACTTCCTTTGCCGTGTCCCAAAGGTTTTGGTATGATGTGTTTTCATTCTCATTTGATTCTAGGAATTTTTTGATTCCATCTTTGATTTCTTCTGTTACCCTATGGTTTTTAAGCAAGGTGTTATTCAGTTTCCATTTATTTGATTTTTCCCCCTTACTCTTCCTATTACTAATTTCTAACTTTATAGCATTGTGATCAGAGAAGATGCTTTGTATTACCTCAGTGTTTTGGATTTTGTTGAGGGTTGCTTTGTGGTCTAAGATATGGTCTATTCTGGAGAACATTCCATGTGCATTGGAAAATAATGTGTACTTTGCTGCCGTTGGGTGGAGTGTTCTCTCTCTCTTTCTATATATATATGAGGTCAGGTTGGTTGATTGTGGCCTTTAGATCTTCTGTATCTTTGTTTTGTTTTGTAAAGGACAGATGTTCTGTCCTTTACAAGAGTGGTGCGTTGAATTCTCCTACTGTTATTGTGGAACTATCAATTTCTCTTTTCAGGGCTATTAGAGTTTGTTATATGTATTTTGGATCCCTGTCATTGGGTGCATAGATATTTATTATGGTGATGTCTTCCTGATGGATTGTCCCTTTAATCATCATCTAATGCACTTCTTTCTCTTTTATGGTGGATTTTGTTTTTAAGTCTATTTTGTCTGAGAATTGCCACTCCTGCTTTTTTTGATTGCTGTTTGCTTGATACATTTTTTTCCATCCTTGATTTTTAATAAATTTATGTCTTTGTTTCTAAGGTATGTCTTTTGTAGACAGCGTAGTGATAGGTCCTGTTTTTTAATCCACTCTGTCACTCTCTGTCTCTTTTTGTGTGCATTTAAGCCATTTACATTTAGTGTGATTATTGATAGATGTGGGTTTATTGCTGTTGTTTTGTAGTGCTTTTTTTTGTGGTGCTGACATTTTCTTTGTTCCTCTTAGTCTTCTGTTTGTTTGTGGATTTTTTTCCCCGTTTCTTTTGTTTTTGTAGATTTTGTGTTTACTGAGGCTTTGTGTTTTTCTTCCTTATTTTGGTGAGTATATTTAGTAATTTTCTTTGTGGTTACCTTGAAATTTACCCCATCTTCCTAAATTTAAACCAGTCTTTTATTACTTGATATTGCCTTGACTTCCTCCCATTTTAAAGTTCTATAGCTACACTGTTTATTCCCTCTTTTATTGTTCTGACATTGTTGTCATTTACAGATGAATCTCTCTGGTTCCCTGTTATGATTTTTTTAGTTTTGTTTTATCCTTAAGAGTTCATTATCTAGGTTGGTATCTGGCTGATGCTGTCTTGTGTCCTAGATTCTGATTGTTGTCTGATTTTGTTGGTTCTCTAACCAAAGGACTCCCTTTAGTTATTCTTATAAGTTTGGTTTGGTTTTTACATATCCCCTTAATTTCTTTTTACTTGGAAATGTCCTAATTTCACCATCATATTTGAGTGAGAGTTTTGCAGGATATGTTATTCTTGATTGGAAGTTTTTTTCTTTCAAGATTTTATGTATATCATCCCATTGCCTTCTTGCCTGCATGGTTTCTGCTGAGTTACCAGAGCTTAGCCTTATTGTTTCCTCTTTGTATGTAACTTTTCATTTTTCTTGAGCTGCTCTCAGTATTCTTTATCTTTGGTTTTAGTGAGTGTGATTATATGTCTTGGTGATTTTCTCTTGGAGTCTATCCTATATGGGGTTCATTGAGCTTCTTGGATGGTTGGCTTTTCGTCTTTCATGATATTATGGAAGTTTTCTATCAGCAAATCTTCAATGATCCTCTCTGTGCTTTCCATTTTCTCCACTTGTTCTGGAACTCCGATCACATGGGAATTTTTGGTTTTGATCATATCCCACATCGTTCTCAGGGTTTCTTCTTTTTTATTCATTCTTTTCTCTAGTTTTTCCTCAGACAAATCGGTATCCAAGAATTTGTCTTCAATTTCATTGATCCTGTCTTCCATTGTTTCAAATTTGCTCCTAAAACCTTCTATTGCTCTGTCCATTTCTGAAATCTTGTTGTTTATATTTTGGATATCTATTTGCTGTTTTGTATGATTTCTAGTTGTTTATTTATTTTGAAATTTTGTTCCTGTCTTACTTTCCTGAATTCTTCCATTGCTTTGTCTATATTTTCACTGATTTTGTGTATTTTTTCCTTATTTTTCTCTACATTTTCCTTCGTCTCTTGTAAAACCCTGAATATTAGAGTTTTGAATCTCTATCAAGTGTTTCCAGTGCGTTTTTTTCTACTGAAAGGTCATCTCGTGTTTAATTTAGGTCGTTTTCTGGAGCTTTCCTGTCCTTTTCTTTTTATATGTTTTGATATTGTCTACTGTCTCTGGGACATTCAGGAATTTTTTTTTTTTTATTTCTTAATTGTAGATTTTTTTTTTTGTTTCATCCCGTTTTTTAATTTTATTTGGTTATGTCTGAGCAGGCAAGCTGAGCATGTTTTGTTACTTGCTCGCCTGTGGGCACAATAATTCTTGCCACCTTGTCTACGTGGGCAGGGTTGGTCACTCAGCTGTGGTGCAGCAGGGTGGGTCTAGCGGGGGTGGAGGAGCAGGGATAGGTAGTCTGTGGCACAAACTGGGGCTGACAGGGTGGGGCCAGGGGACAGCACAGGCCATGGTCTGGGGACCACATCAGTGCTGCTCAGGGGCACAGCGCTCAGCACTTGGTGCAGGTAGGCAGGAGGGAAGGGAGAGGGTGTGATGCAAAGGAAGGGAGAGAGAAGCAACAAAAAAGCCACAAAATAAACAAACAAAAAATGGTGCCAGAGGTACTGGCTGGTTGAAGCAGAGTGGACCTGGGCAGCAGTGAGCTGGTGTTTCTCTGGCCAAACGACCATGGCCTATTGGAAAGCAGTGGAAGCCATGTAGAGGAAAGAAGGCTGGGCGATGGGAAAACATGTATTCCTGGCTACCAGGTGCTCTGTCTCCTGTTGAGAGCTCCTTGAATTTGCTTTCCTGTATTTTCTGTCCACGGTCCTTGGTGGCTGAGGTCCAAGATGGCGAATCCAGGCAGGAGTGGGCTGGAGTCTCTCTGACTGAGCAACTGCAGCCTGTTGGAAAGCGGCAGAGGCCTTGGACAGGGAAGAAGGGTGGGAGGGTGGGAAAGCATGTATCCTTGGTTACTGAGTGCTCTGTCTCCTGTTGGGAGCTCCATGAAGTTGCCTTTCCATACTCCCTGTCCACATTCCTTGGTGGCTGTAGTCCAAGATGGCAATCCATGCCACAGTAGCTGGCAGTAGCTGGTAGGGGACCTTCACTCTGTATCTCTCCTCATTCTCTGTTCTCTGTCAGTTTCTTATTCCATTCGGTGCTTGATCTCCAGTTCTTTATTCTTTCAATTGATGCTTAGGGTTCCAGGATTGACATTTGTACCTGTTTTACTTAGTTTTTTGGGTCTTTACTGCAGAGGGACAGCCTGGTGCTTCTGTCTATGGCAGCATGTTGGCTCCTGCAAGTAAAATTTTGCTGAAGATAAATCAAAAGCAGTTGCAGCAGTACATCCACAGGGAAATGCTGACAATTCAAGCCAGATTCAGAAGAGGATGTGGAAGGAGGGATATCATTGCTGATGTCAGATGGATCATGGCTGAAAGCAAAGAATACCAGAAACAAGTTTACCTTTGTTTTATTGACTATGCAAAGGCATTCAACTCTGTAGATCATAACAAATTGTGGACAACATTGCGAAGAATGGGAATTCCAGAACACTTAATTGTGCTCATGAAGAAACTGTGTTGTTGTTGTTGTTAGGTACCGTCAAGTTGGTTCCAACCCACAGCAACCCCATGCACAACAGAAAGAAACACTGACTGGTCCTGCAGCATCCTCACAATTGTTGCTATGTTTGAACCAATTGTTACAGCCACTGTGTCAATCCATCTCATTGATGGTCTTCCTCTTTTTTGCTGACCCTCTACTTTACCAAGCATGATGTCCTTCTCCAGGGTCTGATCCCTCCTGATAACGTGTCCAAAGTATGTGAGATGTAGTCTCACCATCCTTGCTTCTAAGGAGCATTCTGGTTGAAATTGTACATAGACCAAAAGGCAGTCATTCAAACAGAGCAAGGGAATACTGCATGGTTTAAAATCAGAAAAGATGTGTATAAGGGTTGTATCCTTTCACCATACTTATTCAGTCTATATGCTGAGCAAGTAGTCCGAGAAGCTGGACTATATGAAGAAGAATGTGGCATCAGTATTGGAGGAAGACTCATTAACAACCTGCAATATGCAGATGACACAACCTTGCTTTCTGAAAGCGAAGAGAACTTAAAGAACTTACTGATGAAGATCAAAGACCACAACCTTCAGTATGGATTACAAATTAACAACTGGACCAATAGCAACTTTATGATAAACGAAAATATTGAAGATATCAAGGATTTCACCCTGCTTGGATCCACAATCAATGCCCATGAAAGCAGCAGTCAAGAAATCAAATGACATATTTCATTGGGCAAATCTGCTGAAAAAGACCTCTTTAAAGTGTTAGAAAGCAAAGATGTCACTTTGAGGACTAAGGTGTGCCTGATCCAAGCCATGGTGTTTTCAGTCGTCTCATATGCATGCGAAAGCTGGATGATGAATAAGGAAGACCAAAGAAGAATTGACGCCTTTGAATTGTAGTGTTGGTGAAGAATATTGAATATACCATGGACTGCCAGAAGAATGAATAAATTTGTGTTGGAAGAAGTCCAGCCAGAATGCTCTTTAGAAGTGAGAATGGTGAGACTTTGTCGTACATACTTTGGACACATTATCAGAAAGGACCAATCCATGGAGAAGGACATCACGCTTGTTAAAGTAGAAGATAAATGAAAAACAGGAAGACCCTCAATGGGATGGATTGACACAGTGGCTGCAACAATGGATTCAAGCATGACAAAGATTGTTACGATGGCGCAAGACTAGGCAGTGTTTTGTTCTGTTGTGCAAGGGGTCCTATGAGTTGGAATCAACTCAAAGTTACCTTGCAACAACAACAGCAGATAGCCTAAATGGGTAAGGTTAAGATCAGTCAATATGTTTTGCAGCCATTATTGTCCAGCAATGGAAAATGTAAATCTCTAAATCCTATCATCTGATTTATTTTCCTTCTTACAAACTTTGATGGTCTTATTTATGTAAAATTTTACCCATTTTTCAAAATTTTAACATTATATCATAAACATTCTAAAATATTACTAACAAAGCCTCAAAACATGGTTAGTGGCTCCACAATATTTCATAATGTGAAAATAGTATGATTTATCTAACTATTCCTGTCTTAGTTTCCTAGGATTACCATAACAAAATACCCTAAAGTAGATGGCTGTAAAGAACAGAAATTTATTTTGTCATAGTTCTGAGAAAGAGGAACTATTCCATACGTCTCTCCTAGTTTTTGGTGGGCTGCAATCTTTAGCATTGCTTTGCTGATTATAGATGCATCTGCCTCCATCATCACATGGCATCTGTCTTCCCCTATTTGTGACTCTCCCTATCCTCCTCTTTTATAAGATTAGTATTAGGATCAGGACCCAACCTACTCCATTATGAGTTACCTGATAATATCTTAAAAGAAAGACCCTATTTCCCCCCAAAAAAGTCACACTCACAGGTATAGGGATTAGGACTTCTAATTTTTAGGGACATAATTCATAAAAATACCCTTATTAGAAAGTTAATTGTTGCACTTATGAACAGTGTTGTAAAAAACATCCATATTATCTTTTTTTGAATCTCTGATAAATTCCTTGCATAGATTTATAGAAGTGTTAAAAAGTCATGAATAAGTTTTAAAGACATTTGATAGTTGTTTCCAATTTGTTTTCTGGAACGGTTAGACCTATTTATGCAGGCACCAGTAGTATATGAGCATGTTTATCTCACTCCTATAATTTCTCTTCTGGGTGTATTTACTACAATTTTAAAAACAGGAATTCATGCTTGCCATCTCTAATACCTAAATAAATTACAAGTCTTGCTCATAAAATATACTTTAAATTTGTCTAATAAAGGTAAATAACTTAGAGAGGTGCCAAATCAGCGGGCATACCCATGTTGTTAAACTAACTTGGCATATCCTCCTTCTGCTGCTTCTGTTGAATTTTCCCCATATTTCTTCTCCTTGGAAGAGACTACTTGTAGTTCCATATGGAATCTATTTGAAAGCTGTGTGGTTTTAAATGCCAACTGTAACTGCCTTTTGCAACAATAGACATAGAATCTAAAATAAAATCCATCTTAGATTCCTTCTCATATGACATTTCCTTTTCCTATAATGATATGAAGTCTCTGATACCTAAGAAATAGTGTTTACTAGAGGTCAGAGGCTATACTCTCTAGAATTGGAAATCCCTTATTTTTTAAAATTTGAAAGAAGTGGGAGTTGCAATTTAAATTTACTCAATACAGAAATTACATTATTATAGATGGTGGGTAAAACTGAAGCTCCAATTACTGAAGTATTTCAATAAGTTGTTTTTAATAGATAAATTCATGTCCCAGAATATTTATTGCTATTTCACACTGAGATATATATTATACAACTTTTCCCTGGGCAAGAGAACTGTGAAATATGATCAAAATATTTCATTAGATCAAAAGTGACTGTTCTACTGGAATGATTGAATCAACTTCATTCATTTATGCTTTAATGTAAACTTAAGCCAACTTTTTATGTTGCGTAGAAATCTTTTTTTTTGGGGGAGAATGCAAGGCTTTTTCCTCTGTAAAGTCATCAAGAATTGGTTTATACATAGGACTATGGTGTCAGGCAGCCTTCTTGTTATCCCTGAAAGAACTTTGCATAGATGGCCACCAACTCCTCATGCAAGTGAGGCTGGCTTTGATCTCATGGCCTCTTGAATTGAAGGCTATATATATCATATTTGGCTACATATACCATATGCAACTGGAACTCATTTGCTTTTAAAGTTGAGCTCATTAATTAATATGATGAAACACAAGGTACCTTTTCTTTGCTACAGCCACCATTTATATTTTAGAAATGCTTCTCCTGAGATATTTAAAAACTGACTTTGAGAAAAGAAAATATCGTAACTGGAAAAAAGCCATATTTATAGGGGACAATGTGTTCTGTGCCATCAGTCTTTGATCACCCACCGTTTTTATCTAAGTGAATATAGCACTTTTATATAAGTGAATATAGTGAATATTTTAAAAGGCAGCAAGACATAAACAAAAAATATAATTGCCACCTCCTTTGAAAATTAAATAAATATTACCCTTTTTGATCTTTCAGAAGTGTTGCCTGAAGTTTAAGGTCCTCTGTGCATTAGCCTCCAGGAATTGAACTCAGCTTATATGGCTGCAGAACTGTGCTATGCTGCAGTCCACTTTCCCTGTTCCTTGCTTGATTGACAATAGCTCATGATGCCTTGCTCCCTGATACACTTCTCAGGAAGATCACTCTCCTTCTCCACTCTCCTCTGCACATTCCCTGTTCATTCCATTCTTGGAATGGAATTAAAATGCTACAGCTAGCTAATGCTACTTTACACGTTGATATTTTACTTACTATTACTCAGAAGCGTACCTCTCTATCTTGCATATATCACACAAATATATCTTTAGAATTATAGTCAGGTTATTTTTGTATACTTTTTGTATTTATTGTTTTGAACTTATTCTTTTAATTGCTTCTGTAGATTTTATAACGTCGAAAGGAGCTCTGGTGGTGCAGTGGGTAAGTCCTTGGCTGATAACCACAAGGTTAGCGGATCGAACCCACCAGCCGCTCCACAGGAAAAAGATGCAGCAGTCTGCTTCCGTAAAGATTACAGCCTTGAAAACCCTGTGGGGCAGTTCTACTCTGTCTTATAGGGTCATTATGAGTCAGAATTGACTCAACCACAGTGGTGTGGTACAAGTCTGTATAGACTAATCAGTTACCATGGAGTCAACGCTGAGTCATGATGGCCCCATGTGTGTCAAAGTAGAACTGCACAGTTTTCAGTGGCTGAATTTTTGGAAGTAGATAACCAGGACTTTCTTCTGAGGTGCCTCTGGGTCAACTTGAACCACCAACTTTTTGGTTAGCAACCAAGTGCATTAACCATGTGCACTACCCAGGGATTCCCTGGATATACTAAAAAACCTGTTACTGTTGCCTTGATTCTGACTCATGGTGACCCCATGTGTTACAGAGTAGAACTGCTCCATAGGGTTTTCTTGGCTGTAATCTTTATGGAGGAGCCCTGGTGGCATAGTGGTTAAGAGCTCAGCTGCTAACAAAGAAGGTTGGGTAACCAGCAACTCCTTAGAAACCCTATGGGGCAGTTCTACTCTGTCCTATAGGGTTGCTATCAGTCAGAATCAACTTGATGGCGTGGGTTTGGTTTTTTTGGTAATCTTTATGGAAGCATATTGCCAGGCCTTTCTTCTGCAGTGCCACTGGGTAGGTTCGAACTGCCAACCTTTAGGTTAGTAGACAAGTGTAAACTGTGCCACCCAGGGCCCTTAATAATTACTTGTTAAATAGAAATAAATACTTTTAGCTCATCCTTAAAGATGTACATTTTGAAATGATGGAAGAGTTGAAACATTGTCAAGATAGAAGGTTAAAAATAGGATAACAATAATAATAACAACAGAAAACATTATTTTTCTCTCTTGACCCTTTTAAATACGATAGATTATGTGATGTGAACATAGAGGGGCTGGAGAGCAGCAGATGGAAAGTTCCTTGCTAGCTGTAGTATTCAACATGTGTGCCTGAAAAAGACACAATGGACCACACCTCCATTTGAAAGAGAGTTGACGGTATTGGTTATCTGTAAAGTCCTTAGAGACTGGGTCTGTGTCACAATTTTGTATCCCCAGGGCTGAAATTGGCTCCTGAAACAAGGGATATAATTAATCTTGGTTCAACTAAATTGAACTGTCCACTAATATTGAGGCTGTACAGTTTTCTCATACGCAGCACATCGTTGGATTTTTAAGACATATCTTGCCTACTTTACAAAAATATTTGAAACTTTAAACATTAACAAAAATATAAAAGCAAAACACAAAATCAGAGCAAAACCATTTGAAAAGAGTAAAATGCTATTTATGACCAGATATTATTATTGAATTGTGGGCCCCCCCCCCCAAAATGTGTTAGAATCCTAACCCCATCCCTGTCATGCAATTCCATTTAGCAATAGGTTTTTTGTTATGTTAATGAGGCCATACGAGTGTAGGGTGTGTCCTAAACCTGATCACTTCTGTGTTATAAGGAGTGGCATATAGACATAGAGACAAGCAAGCACAAACGGAGAAGATAGGTGCCACGCCGCATGAAGATCGCCAAGGAACTGAGGACTGCTGGAAGAGACAAGGGTCTTCCTCCAGAGCCCATGGCGAGAGAGCCTTCCCCTAGAGCCAGTGCGCTGAATTTGGACTTCTAGCCTCCTATCTGCTTTCTAAAGCCACCCACTTGTGGTATTTCTGCTACAGCAAGCACTAAGAAACTAAGACGCCGCATACCTGACTGTAGTTAATTTTTGCAATGGGCAGTCTATTTTACTTTGAGTTTCCTGACAGATAAGATACAAAGAGAATCTTATGAGGGTTTACACTTCTCATAATTTTATAGAAGAAAACATATAATTTTGATGACAGTGACTGTTTTCTCTTACCCTGCATTTAAAAAGGAAATTTTCACCTTAGTGAAATTATAGGAGAAATTAGGCACCATTTTGGTAAATAACTTCATGCCATTGTTCAAATGTTTTTTGGAATTTGGAAATGGACATCTTGGATTTGAATCCTGGGTCCTACTAGTTGGACACATTCCTTACCGTCTCTAAGTTTGAGTTTCCTCATATGTAAAATGAGAATAATACTAGTCTCTGGATGATGCAAACAGTTACCATGTTGGTTGCTAACCCAGAGATTGAAGGTTTGAGTCTACCTAGAGGTACCTGGGAAGAAAGTCTGATGATCTACTTCTTAAAAATCAGCCATTGAAAACCCTATGGAATACAGTTCCACTCTGCCATGAGTTGGACTGAATTGACAGCAACTGGTAGAGGTATCTTGTAAAATATATATGACATGTAGAAAGATTTTAATAACTAATAGAAATATGACCCTGCTTTTGTTTCCCCATGGGCTATTTTATGACAGAGATGCAGACTAAAGAAATTAGAGTGTTTGGAAAATAGGCATTTCCACTAGAAAGTCACTTTGCAATATCAGATAGCCCAAATAATCATGTGATAAACGTTGTATCATAGTCAACTTGTACTTTCTACATTATACTTCAAGTGTTGATACTTCAAATTAATGATCATGAAGACAGCTGACTTTGATATATAGAGTTGATAGCCTGTTATGAAATTTTAAGATTTTATCTTCTTAATCCAGATAGGGGCCTACCTGATTCCTCAGAGTGGCCTGGGGACAGGCTAAACATTCTTCTCTAAAGGAGTTCTGAATCTGAATGTAAGATTAATGAAGTTTTTACTATGTGGTTTAAATATGGATCCCCAGAGATCTGAAAGTAATTGCCTATTAACTGACCTGAAGATTTTAGAGATTTGAATGCTAAAATTAGTACAGGTTCTACTAAAGCTTTACCTATAAAAATTTTTGATTGGAAAGTTAAATCCCTTCAGGATCATAGTTTAAATTGGCTTGAAGTGATTGTTTACCGTCAAATTTAATCTAATTCTTGATATCGCTCTCTGAATTTTACCCGCCTATGTAACTGAAATAGAATTATAAGTAAAAATGAGAGTGACACTCTTCAGTGCAACAAAGAGGTAGATGAAAAACAGATTTGTTGAAAATTTGCCATACACCTGGACTTTTACATACCTTTTCTTAGTGCTTTTATCAGCCATATAAAGTCGGGATTTTACTGTCTCTATTTTACAGGTGAAGAAGCAGACTCAGAGAAATAGTAATTTGCACAAGGTCAGACATGAGGGTGTGGCAGAGTGGCATGCTAAATGGGCTGTCTGACTCCAAAGTCCCTGTTTGGGGAGATTCCAACGATTCTCAGCTACTCAATCTGGTATATCAAAACCAAAACCAAACCCTTTGCCACTGGGTCAATTCCAACTCATGGCAACCCCATGTGTTATAGAGTAGAACTGCTCCATAAGGTTTTCTTGGCTGTCATCTTAATGGAAGCAGATCACCAGACCTTTCTTGCACAGCACTGCTAGGTGGGTTTGAACTGCCAACCCTTAGGTTAGTAGCTGAGTGCAAACTGTTTGCCCACCTAGGGACCTTTCTGGTACATAGGAGTTGCTAAGAGCATGCTCATTAAATGACTAAATTGTTGATGTTGTGTTCCTTGACCTCCTTAAACCCATTGCTGTCGAGTCAATTCTGACTCATAGCAACCCTATGGGTCAGAGTAGAACTGTCCCGTTGGGGTTCCAAGATTGTAATCTTTATGGAAGCAGACTGTCACATCTTTCTCCCGTGGAGTGGCTCATGGGTTTGAACCGCCAACCTTCCGGTTAGTGGCTGAGGGCTTAACCACTGTGCCACCAGAGTTACTTTTTTATCTCTTTCTTAGATAGATTTATGTACTCTCTTCTGTGTGCTCCCATATAGCCAGCCTGTGCATACTTTTATTATTATATATACTTATTTTAAAAATGGTCAACTGTAGACTATTAACCCTTAGATGACAGGGTTAATCTTTTTAATCTGGTATTCGTAGCACAAGACACTTCGTAAACGTTAGTTTAATAAATAAATTTGAATATGTACGCATAACAAACAAATCCAAACTCTGTAATGGGCTGAGCTGTGTGACAGGCACCCTCTAAGGATGAAAATCAGTGGTATGCTGAAATCCACTTATGCCAGCTCACAAGACCCAACTGATAAAATTTCAAGAATTTTGTGAGATGGTTGGTATCATGTTGCTAGCTGGAAACTGGCCATAATAGAAATAGTATACCTAGAAATAAGCATGTTCTATAAGCCAGGGTATGTGCCTCCTTGCCTCAGGAAGCCAGTTGTAAAACATGTAGCAGCACACCACGGTCAGAACCCCTTATCGTTAGGTCAGATGTTTAGACATGGAGGGAAGGAAAATTTTGCAAATAGTCAAGGCAAGATCCAGCCGCTCCACAGCTGTTTAAATGCAGACCCAGATCACTCACCAGATAATAACCACCCTCACTCTTTCCAGCCAAATCCAGCATGTGAGATTACTGATTTCTACGGTTTTGGAAACTGCATTAGTTATACTAGATGCCTACCAACAGATGACTGATATTCCACTGACCGAGAGGTTGAGACGCAGAAAAAAAAACAGGAAGAAAAATGCGTTGGGTTAGTTGTGGCTCTTTGAGAGATGCTTTACTTGTCGTTGTTTTCATTCTTCACATCATTTTCTTTATTTTTCATGTTTGAAATTTAGTTGTTTTTTTTTTTTAAAGCAGAAAGAGTTTTATCTGGCATATATTCAAAAGGGCAAAAGAGGGAAGCAGATAAGCGTGCTGCCAGAGCTAATGTCTGCCGGAATCTAAGGAAGTATTACAGAATACGCAAGAGTGGGAAGACAAACAAGCATGCTACTAGTCATGTCTGCCCGAGTCCAGAGAACATTACAGAGTAAGCAAAAGTGGGAAAACAGACAAGCATGCTGTCACAGCCATGTCTGACCGAGTCCAAAGAAATATAACAGAATAGATAAGAGTGGGAAAACGGACAAGCATGCTGTCACAGCCATGTCTGTCTGAGTCCCTGAAATTTACTTTTTGAGTGAAGTCATAACCTTATGCTCATATGGGTTCAGAATGAATTTAGCCCTTCAAAACAAAGGAATTGACTTAGGTTTAAGATCTAGTAGAAGAAAAGGAGCCCTGGTAGCACAGTGGTTAAGCGCTCAGCTGCTAACCCAAAGGTCAGAGGTTCTAACTCACCAGCCACTCGGCTGGATAAAGATGTGGCAATCTGCTTCTGTAAAGATTACAGCTTTGGAAACCGTATGGGGAAGTTTTACTCTGTCCTGTAAGGTTGGTATGAGTTGGAATCGACTTGACGGCAACAGATTTGGTTGTAGGAGAAGGAAACTGTAAGGCAATATAAATGGAAGCCCTTCAACAAATAAAAAGAAAATAGTAGTAGTAGTTATACTATGGAGTATTAAATAAGCTTAGCTCATATTGCCAAATGTACCATGGTAAGAATGACAAGAAATCTATCTCAGTTCTTTCATTTAAGAATATTGGTGTACCTACTAAATGCCAAACTTTGTGCTAAGTGCATAGAATTCATTGGTGTGCTGATTAGCAATGGTCCCTTACTCCATGAAGCTATCAGTCTAGTGGGGGAACTGACAGTTAAATAGGCAGTTAAAATACAGTGTGTAGAAGGTGCTTTGATGGAGTAGTGCACAGCCACTGTCTCAAGCATCCATTCAGTGCTAATGTTGCCATCCAACCTCCAAAGTATGTGCTTTTCTTCAACTTCAAGATACTTCAGTTACGAGAGCATTCATTAAATTCTTTTGACTGGGAACAGTAGGAACCAATTCTGGTTGGTATAAAACTGGGGATTTGTTGGAAGACTATGGTCTTACAAAATCAGAAGAAAAATTAAGAGGCAAGAAGGGAAGGGACAAGGCAGATTCAGGAACACGGCACCAGGAGGCTGTGAACCTTCTCATCCAGGTTCTCTGCCATTTAAGGAACTCTGCTCCACTAACTCCCAGGCTCCCTACGCCCTCTTCTGATTGACCCAGCTTGGCTCTGGAATCCATCCTTGCATATAACAGCTATGGTTATGTGGGCCCTTAAGAACTCTTACTTCCCAGTATTGGAGTTGCCTCCCAGAGAAAGCGGACTTGTGAGTGTGGTAGTCTCAAACTGCCACAAGAACCGAAATTCCAAAAGTACTAAAAATGCATGTATCAAAGAGACATTAATAAGAGGAGTTAAAGGAGCCAGGGTAAGAGTAGAGGGCTCCATGGCCAGCATTGTTACTCCTGATTCATCAAGAAGGATCTATTAATTAGCCACAGTCAAGGACTCACTCAGACCTTATTTTCTGGAGTCATTTTTCTGAAGTAGGAAGCAGCACAAGTTTTCAGAATTTACCCAGTGTTCTTTCTGCAATAGCAGGTGCATTCTTTAGACCAAAGCAACTCATTTGGTCAATTCTTGTTTACATACTGGTGTACTTCACACCAATAATAATAATAATACTTGAAGAGAATAAGAAAATAAATTAAGACAACTACTTTGTAATGCATTTATGTATATTAACAGCATTAAACAATGGGTCCTGGAGTGTGAATATTCTGAATCTGCTGTAAAGGTCTTTGCACTGTGCTATCACTCTAGATAGTGCAGCGGGTCAGCTAGTGACCACTCCTCATACATTCACCCCCTTTGCCTTGTGTTAATGGTCAGACTAATCCCCCAGACATTCTAGGGTAGCATAAAACTTTACCTCTTCTTTCTTTCATAACATCTAATATTTCCTATTTTTTCCAAAGGAAATTGGATTACATCCTTACCTCTCATTTAAACTGTTCTTATTAATTGCTAAGTTTCTTTTGGAAGAAAGTAAACTTCTTTCCCCTTAAATGTTAGTGTTCCCCAGGGCTCCATTCCCCAGCCTTTTTTCTACACCTTCACTTTCTTAAGCAGTGATTACCTTAGCTTATAGATAATGATGATTCTCGCCTGTATACCTGTAGCTTAGCTCCAGACTAAGAGCCTATTAAACATGTCTCCCTACCTATTCCCCCTAAAATTTAAATTCAGTATTTCCAGAATTGAAGTTTTGCCTTGCCCTGAAATCCAGTTCTCTGTCTTTGCTACTTAAAGAACATTCGTTTTTTGTGGCCGGCTAACATCTTTGAATACTTCCCTTTATTTTTATAATTTCCTACATTTTGGGTCCTGCTTTCCTAAGGTAGAAGCCAGAAACTCACGTTCACAAACTCCTTTGCATCTACAGTACAGGAATATGAACTAGATTTCACCAATAAGATTTTATATATTGTATGTAATAACAGGAGTCCTGGTTGCACAGTGGTTAAGAGCTACAGCTGCTAACCAAAAAGTCGGCAGTTCGAATCAACCAGCCACTCCTTGGAAACCCTGTAGGGCAGTTCTACCCTGTCCTATAGGATAGCTGTAAGTCAGAATTGACTCAGCGGTAATGGGTTTGGTTTTTTGTTTGGTTTATGTAATAACAGTAAAAACTTCAGGAACTTACCTAACACTGATTGTTTCTTACTGGAAGAGTAGTAGACTACAGCTTCAGACCTGCAGTGTGACACTTAGTTGGGTCTCCAAAGTCTCTCCATTTCACCAAAGATAATGTGCAGTGTCATTAACAATGTTGTTGTCGTTAGGTACCGTGGAGTCAGTTCTGATTCATAGCGACCCTATGTACTACAGAATGAAACACTGTCCAGTTCTGCGCCATGCTCAGAATCGTTGTCATGCTTGAGCCCATTGTTGCAGCCACTGTGTCAATCCATATCATTGAGAGTCTTCCTCTTTTTCACTAACCCTGTACTTTACCAAGCATGATGTCCCTTTCTAGAGACTGATGCCTCCTGATAACATGTCCAAAGTATGTAAAACGTAGTCTCGCCATCCTTGCTTCTAAGCAGCATTCTGGCTGTACTTCTTCCAAGACAGATTTGTTCATTCTTCTGGCAGTCCGTGGTACATTCAGTATTCTTCACCAACACCACAATTCAAAGGCGTCAATTCTTCTTCAGTCTTCCTTATTCATTGTCCAGCTTTCGCATGCATATGATGTGATTGAAAATACCATGGCTTGGGTCAGGCGCACCTTAGTGTTCAAGGTGACATCTTTGCTTTTCAACACTTTAAAGAGGTCTTTTGAAGCAGATTTGCCCTATGCAATGCATCTTTTGATTTCCTGACTTCTGCTTCCATGGGTGTTGATTGTGGACTCAAGTGAAATGAAATCCTTGACACCTTCAATCTTTTCTCTGTTTATCATGATGTTGCTTATTTGTTCAGTTGTGAGGATTTTTGTTCTCTTTATGTTGAGGTGTAATCCATATTGAAGGCTGTAGTCTTTGACATTCATCAGTAAGTGCTTCAAGTCCTCTTCACCTTCAGCCAGCAAGATTGTGTCATCTTTGTAAAGCAGGTTATTAATGAATCTTCCTCCAATCCTGATGCCCTGTTCTTCTTCACATAGTCCAGGTTCTCAGATTATTTGCTCAGCATACAGATTGAATAGGTATGGTGAAAAGATACAACCCTGACACACACCTTTCCTGACTTTAAACCACACAGTATCCCCTTGTTCTGTTCGAATGACTGCCTCTTGATCTATGGACAGGTTCCTCATGAGCACAATTAAGTGTTCTGGAATTCCCAGTCTTCGCAATATTATCCATAATTTGTTATGATCCACACAGTTGAATGCCTTTGCATAGTCAATAAGACACAGGTAAACATCTTTCTGGTATTCCCTGCTTTCAGCCAGGATCCATCTGACATCAGAAATGATATCCCTGGTTCCATGTCCTCTTCTGAATCTTGCTTGAATTTCTGGCAGTTCCATGTTGATATACTGCTGCAGCCGCTTTTGAATGATCTTCAGCAAAATTTTACTTGCATGTGATATTAATGATATTGTTCAATAATTTCTGCATTTTGTTGGATCACCTTTCTTGGAAATAGACATAAGTATGGATCTCTTCCAGTCAGTTGGCCAGGTAGCTGTCTTCCAAATTTCTTGGCATAGATGAGTGAGTACTTCCAGCACTGCTTCTGTTCGTTGAAACATCTCAATTGATATTCTGTCCATTCCTGGAGCCTTTTTTTCGCCAGTGCCTTCAGTGCAGCTTGGACTTCTTCCTTCAGTACCATCGGTTCCTGATCATATGCTACCTCTTTAAATGCTTGAATGTCGACCAATTCTTTTTGGTATAATGATTGAATTCTTTCCCTCTTCTTTTGATGCTTTCTGTGTCATTTAATATTTTCCCCATAGATTCCTTCACTATTGCAACTCAGGGCTTGAATTTTTTCTTCAGTTCTTTCAGCTTGAGAAATGCTGAGCATGTTCTTCCCTTTTGGTTTTCTATCTCCAGTTCTTTGCACATGTCATTATAATACTTTACTTTGTCTTCTTGAGCTGCCCTTTGAAATCTTCTGTTCAGTTCTTTTACTTCTTCATTTCTTCCCCTTGCTTTACCTATTTGATGTTCAAGAGCAAGTTTTGGAGTCTTTTCTGACATCCATTTTGGTCTTTTCTTTCTTTCCTGTCTTTTTAATGATCTCTTGCTTTCTTCATGTGTAATATCCTTGATGTCATTCCACAACTCGTCTGGTCTTTGGTCGTTAGTGTTCAATTCATCAAATCTATTCTTGAGATGGTCTCTAAATTCAGATGGGATATACTCAAGGTCGTACTTTGGCTCTCATGGACTTGTTTCTATTTCTTCAGTTTCAACTTGGACTTCCATATGAACAACTGATGATCTGTTCCACATTCGGCCCCTGGCCTTGTTCTAACTGATGATATTGAGTTTTTCCATCGTCTCTTTCCACAGATGTAGTTGATTTGTTTCCTTTGTATTCCATTTGGCGAGGTCCATGTGTATAGTCGCGGTTTTTGTTGGTGAAAAATGTATTTGCAATGAAGAAGTTGCTGGTCTTACAAAATTCAATCATACGGTCTCCGGCATCATTTCTATCAACAAGGCCATATTTTCCAGCTACCAATCCTTCTTCGTTTCCAGCTTTCGCATTCCAATCACCAGTAACATGTTCAATCAATTTCAGACTGCAGAAGCTGGTAAAAATCTTCAATTTCTTCATTTGTGGCCTTAGTGGTTGGTGTGTAAATTTGAATAATAGCCATATTAACTACTCTTCATTGTAGGCATATGGATATTATCCTATCAGCGACAACGTTGTACTTCAGGATATATCTTGAATGTTCATTTTGATGATGAATGCAACGCCATTCCTCTTCAAGTTGTCATTCTTGACATAGTAGACCATATGATTGTCCAATTCAAAACAGCCAATACCAGTCCATTTAAGCTCACTAATGCCTAGAATATCAATGTTTATTTGTTCCATTTCCTTTTTGAGGGTTTCGAGTTTTCCTACATTCGTACGTCGTACATTCCTCGTTCCGATGATTAATGGATGTTTGCAGCTGTTTCTTCTCATTTTGAGTCATGCCATATGAGCAAATGAAGGCCCTGAAAGCTTGACTACATCCATGTCATTAACTTCGACTCTACTTTGAGGAGGCAGCTCTTCTCCAGTCGTCTTTGAGTCCCGTCCGACCTGGGGGGCTCATCTTCCCATACTATATCAGACAATGTTCCACTGCTATTCATAAGGTTTTCACTGGCGGATTCTTTTCAGAAGTAGACTGCCGGGTCCTTCTTCCTTGTCTGTCTTCGTCTGGAAGCTCAGCTGAAACCTATCTGCCATGGGTGACCCTGCTGGTATCTGAATACCGGTGGCATAGCTTGCAGCATCACAGCAACATGCAAGCCCCCACAGTACGACAAACTCACAGAACAATAGTTCTCCATAATCTGGTCCCTGCTTGTCTATGTATTACCACATTAATTGGGCCATTAATTGAAGCAAACTAGTTCCCTTGCTTAACATTTCTTGCATATAATCTTCACATTTTTTAAGTCATCTAAAGATACACCACTTGAAGGAGAGCAACTTTTTATCTTTTTTATCCTTTATCCTTATCAAATTAAATACATATAATTACCCTGACTGTTAGCTTGTCTTTTCCCTTGGGCACATGTTAGACATTATTTGACAGAAAACTGGGAAATGATCATGTTTCCATATATGTTTCATATCACATACATGTATTTTTGATTCATGGAATTTTATTTTCTATGCTCATTGAAAGAATGTAAGTATATTTTAGAGAATGAAGTCAAGAGTCAAGTTCGAATTCCCCCTGGTCCTCAGGAGGCAATCAGAAAGCTGGGGAGCTTACTTGTTGTGAAATCAGAGAGGGAGCTGTTGCTTCCTGCCTGGGCTTGATGAATCACCCCATCAGTTGGTCCTGTGACTTGTACTGAGAGTAATGGTAGCAGCAAAACATTAGTAATTGTCTGTCTCCTACTAGGAGTTCCTGGGTGGTGCAAACAGTTAAGCACTTGACTCCTAGTTTAAGAGTTGGTAGTTTGAACCCACCCAGAGTCGCCTCAGAAGACAGGCCTGGCAATCTGCTTCTGAAGGGGCACAGCCTTGAAAAGCCTATGGAGTAGTTCTACTCAGCATGTGTGGGGTCATCATAAGTTGGAAGCGACTTGACGGCAACTAACAACAACAACTCTTCCTATTGCTATCACCACGTACCTTGAAAATACTACTAGTGTTTCCCTATAGAGCTGGGTATATCTGTTTGGACAATCAAAATACCCTTCAAACTTTATCATCTCTAGGTCAAAGCTGGATTGAGAGAAAATTTGTATAAAGAACACATTATAAGAAAGACTGAATAAATAGCTTTTGAAAGAGATTCTCATTTATAGGGTCACAGTGAGTTGGAATTGACTCAAGGGCACATGACAACAACAATCTTTACGGAAGTAAAGAGCCAGGCCTTTCTTTTGTGGTGCTGAGTGCAAACCATTTGTGCTACCCGGGAACCTCTTTGAAATCATCAGTGGCATAAATTATTAAAAATAGAAAAGTTTGAACATATTTACCATTTTTAAGATTATGGAGAAAGAATGAGGCTAATGAAATAGATATGTATGGCAGAATATATTAACATTTCAATATTTACATTATTTTAAAATCTGTAGTAATAACATTTCCTTTAGATTGATAGTTCAACATATCAGACAGATTTTGATATTCCATTCTCCACTAGAACTAACAAAATGAGCTCGAGTACATTTTGTGCAAGGGAGACAGAGACAAGCCAGAAATTGTCTTTGAATGAGAGCACACACTTTGTGGGGCCAAAAGAAATCTCTGGAGACTTTAACATGACTGAAAAAGGAATAGAAGGCACTAACTATAGTGTGGAACAGATAGTATCACACATTTTTTGCAATGCTGAGGCTATTTCCATGACTAAGAATATTACGTCTTAGAGGCATCATGTAGCCAGGAACCTCTCATGTGCAAACTATATAATTGGCAGGACAAGTGTATACCACGTTGCAGTGACTTGTGCTAGCAAGCTAGGGCAAACTTCGTAACAACCCAGCTCACAGACAACCCGTTCACCTCCCTTCCTCACGCAGCTCCTAATTCCCTGTAAGTGGTTCACCTTTGACAAAGCTAGAGGCCACATCTGTGTCATGTCAAGAATGATCTGTGAGAACATATAACATTCAGTCAAATATATAGCTATTTTGCCTGTATAACATCAAGGCAATAGGAATTCATTTAGCAAATAAAATTATCTTTTCTCATTTGGATGCTTGACATCATTTAAATATGACCCAGGACTTATTCAGAAATTAAAAAACACTTCTTTCTTATATAGCTTAAATTGCCAGCATGATGTCACTGCCTGGCTATAAATAACGGGGATATCAATTATCCTACTGCCTCCCTCACACAGGCGGATGACAAACTCCTACCAGTTCTCTCCAGAGGAAGCTTATGTTTTGGCATTTCCAGTTTATGGTTCATAAAAGATCTAATCTACTGTGTTCATCTGTTTTTACATCTGCAAAAGCTGAGACTGAGAGACATATGAGCTATTTACAATATTTAAGCTCTGCCTGCCACTTTTACTCAAGGACATTTCAGAGGCCCAGTCATCTGCAGGAAAGCCTGGCACACTGTTTCTGACATGGCTGTCTACTTGTGCCAGGTGGCTCACTAGGATTGTGTGACTTCTCTCAGTACAGCCACTACAAAGGTCACCTTGAGTTATATCACTAGCAATTATGTCACTAGCCCATGGTACAGACTAGTGATCTTAACTGGCAACCCACTAGATAACCTGGTATATAATTGGTATAACTTGTCACTTGTCATTATCATTAGTAATATTAGGGTCACAAAATTTTAGAAGTTAGATGGAAGAGTTCTTCCTTATTTTAAGTAGGAGGAAACAGAGGCCAGGCCAAGCCAGATGTTGGTGGAGATACAAGTTTCTCTCATTAACTGAGGTAAGGTGAATCTTCCAAATCAGTGTCAACCTCAGATGGTCTAAAACCTAGGTAAATGAGAGTTGCAGGGTTTTATACAGAGCACTGTCAGGCAATTCTTAGTTAAAGGATTCAAGATAGTGGGCAAGGAATGATAAAAGACAGAGAGAGGTGGTCTGGGTCATAAACATGTGTGAAACAAAGGATTGTCATAGGCCAAAAGTGAGTTGCGGTACAAGAAGAGTGTCCTCTTTCAGAAGAAGACCTTTCCTGCTACGACCTAGCTGGCAGGGATACTTGATAACACAGGACTCCAGGTTTTCTTTGAGTTTGGTCTAGGAAGCTCTTCTCTGGGACCTCAGAGAGCTTCTATCCAAAAAATGACAGATAGTGCATGTATGTATATAGATATTCTGTAGATTTCAAATGGGTAAAATTCCTACCTCCTATCTCCTAAAAATTCCTATCTCCTCTCTGCTCCATTCTTACAATTTCATTTCATTGTTATTCATCCATTTGTTGTTTTTTCTTTAATTTTCCACAAATCTTTTCCACATTTATGAATGCTTGCCTTATATGATGCACATTCCACATGCTGGGTCAGATATAAAGATATACAAGATATGTTGCCCGTTCTGAAGGATTTCACAGTCTAGTGTGTCAAACAAGCATGCACCCAGATACATTACAATACCATAAAAATGTCAGAGTTGCTGTGGGAGCCCAGGAAAGTGTGCTTCCTACTATGCTTGGGGGAGTTGTACTTCTGAGATGCAACTTGAAAGATGAGAGAAGTTGACCAGACAGAAAAGATAAAGATCCTTCCTTGCAGCATGTACAAAGGCATGGAGTTATAAAAGGAACCTATCATGTTTAGGAAATGATGAGCAGGTTCACATGGGCAGAATAAAGAGATACATCTGATGTACCATCACCAGATGTTGTCTGACCAGTTGGATGTTGAAGAGAAAACTCTAAGATCTATAGCTCAGAAAACTGGATGAACAGTGCATATCGTGGAAATGTGTTTGAGCAAGTCCAAGAATATAGAATAGAATTCAGTTTGGGATATTGAGAATATATTAAACCCTGAGGTCATTAAACCAAAACCAAACCCATTGCCATCGAGTCAATTCCGACTCATAGTGACCTTGTAGGACAGAGTAGAACTGCCCCATAAGGTTTTCAAGGCTGTATTATTTATGGAAGCAGACAGCCACATCTTTCTCCCCTGAAGTCATTAGTAGAACAGTTATTGTTCTGCTTTACTTGGTAGTTAAAAAATCAGTTTTCACTCTTTAAAGATCTCTGTAAAGTGTTAAAAAGCTAAGATGTCACTGTAAGGGCTAAGGTATGCCTGATCCAAGCCATGGTGTTTTCAATCACCTCATATGCGTGTGAAAGCTAGACAATGAATAAAGAAGATCAAAGAAGAATCTATGCCTTTGAATTGTAGTGTTGGCGAAGAATATTGAATATACCATGGACTGCTGGAAGAACAAACAAATCTGTCTTGGAAGAGGTACAGCCAGAATGCTTGTAGGAAGCAAGGATGGCAAGATTTCATTTCACATACTTTAGACATGTTATCAAGAGGAACCAGTCACTGGGTAAGGACATCATGCTTGGTAGAGTAAAGGGTGAGTGAAAAGAGGAGATGAATTGATATAGTGGCTGTAACAATGGGCTCAAGCATAACAATTGTGAGAATGGGGCAGGACTGGGCAGTGTTTCGTTCTGTTGTACATAGGGTTGCTGTGAGTCAGAACTGACTCGACAGCACCTAACAATGACAACAACAACGACAATTTATCATTCTCTGTCTTTCATATGTATGTACATATATATGAATGATTTATTTTTCAGGAGCATTTTAAAATAGGTTGCATACATCATTCCTCTTTACCTCCCAATATTTCCATATGTATTTCCTAAGAACAAGGATTTTTACTTACATAACCCCAGCTATCAAATTTAGGAAATTTAACATTGATATAACAATTTTATCAAATCTACAGTTCATATTACAATTTTGACAATTGTCTCATAATGACTAATATAGCATTGTTCCCCCTCCAGTATGTGAACAGTCTATTGTCATGTCTCTGTATTCTTCCAATATCTGGAACAGTTCCTCAGCCAATGGCATTAATATTTTGAAGGATACAGATAAGTTATTTTCATAGAATGCTCTTGAATTTTTATTTGTATGCTGTTTCTTCATAATTAGATTCAAGTAATGCCTCCCTCGCCAGAATGCTACAAAAATGAGGCTCTGTTCTTTTCAGGGGACACAATACTGACTGCCACTCCTTGAAGACATTAATTTTGATCACCTGATCAAGGTGTTATCTGGTTTCTCCACTGTATGACTACCATTTTAACCCTTGCAACTAATAAGCAATCTATGGTGAGCTAATTTGAAGCCAGGTGAACATTCTGCTCTTCATCAAACTCACACCTTCTGGCCCCTGTAAAGATAGTCCCTGACTTACGATGTATTCAAGTTATGAACAACCTCACTTATGATTTTTTTGGTACGTCTTATTGTTAGTAATATGTACGGTATTGCAGCATGTAATTTGCTGATGTTATTCTCAGATGTCCATTTGCAGATGTTCAGTTTTATGATTTACTGTTCAAAACACTGCCATCTAGATTTAGTTTTCTAAATTAAATCAACAGCTTCAATTACTTTGAAACATGGACCGAAATGCTAATCACCTTCCTAAAGTCGATAGATTCAGGGAGCGGTGAAATGTTACTGTGAAATATATAAAGAAAAAAAGAAAAGGACCATACAGACAACTCTTACTGATTTTATGACTAGAAATGCCACCCTCCGTTCCCAGGCATAATCCAGATGATACAAAATCTTCCACAGGTGGAGTTATTACCACAACCGACAAAATGTCAACGTATTCCAACTCTTCTTCATCGTCAGAGTAAACTTTTATGATTTGTGTATTTTTTATATATGTATGTATTAAAATATATATGTACGTTTATATGGAATGTTTCCAACCCTCAAAGATAAATAAAGCATATTTATAAAGATACTGGTAATAAAAAGCAATAATGATGAAAAAGAAAGTATTTGACACGTCAGAATCAACTTACAACAGACATCAGAGTGGAGCCCGTTATAAGTTGGGGACTATCTGTATTTAGCATCTGTCTTGGTCATCTAGTGCTACTATTACAGCAATACCACAAGTGGATGGCTTTAACAAAGAGAAGTTTATTTTCTCACAGTCCAGTAGGCTACAAGTCCAAATTCAGGGTGTCAGCGTCAAGGCAACGCTTTCTCTGTCGGCTCTGGAGGAAGGTCCGTGTCATCAATCTTCCCTTGGTCTGGGAGCTTCTCTGCACAGGAACCTCAGGTCCAAAGGATGCACTATGCTCCCAGCACTGCTTTCTTGGTAGTATAAGGTTCTTCTGTCTCTCTGCTCGCTTCTCACTTTTATATCTCAGAAGAGATTGGCTTAAGACACTATCTAATCTTGTAGACCTCATCAGTATAACTGCTGCTAGCCCATCTTATTACATCATAGTGATAGAGTTTACAACACACAGGGAAATCTCAGCAGATGATAAAATGGTAGACAATCATGCAATACTAGGAATCATGACCTAGCCAAGTTGATAGATGTTTTTTGGAGACACAATTCATTCCACGACAGCATCCACTGGTTATTTTTGTTCAAACCAATCTTTACTATGATGGAGGCAAAATATAATTTTCCAACTTCAGCACTCTTTCCATATTTATCAGTCATCCTTTTACTAAGAGCTCTCGCCTCTGTTTATCTATCTCCATCATTGGCCTATAGATTCTTATTTTATTCAATAATATTATTATTATTTGGATACTTAATTGTTTTAGATCAACAAAGTGGGAGATACTTCATACTGGCTTCTGTTTCATTTATTTATGCATCTATCATAGTATGTGTGTGCGTGTGTGTATGTGAGCACTTCCTTAATTTTCTTGCCCCTGCTGTGGAATCAGCCATATCATTTTGATGATAAATTTGATCAGTTTCATGAAGCCATTTAAAAGATTTTACATGTTTAACTTTGAAATCTAACTCACAGACTTTTTCTGGCATTGTGGATATATTCCCCGTTATTGCTTGCTGAGCTGCTGAGAAAAAAAATTAAAATGTTCTCTTGGTAATAAGTGTGTCACTTGTGTTTTCTAATTTGATCATACTCTGTGGATTTTTTTAAAAAAATTAAGCCTAAGAGGCCTGTAATAGAATTTGTAAATCAGAGAATACTATGATGTATCAGAATATTTTCTTTGGCCTCTAGGACATTTTAACAATGACTCAGTTGCTAATTACACAATTAAGAATTGCTGAAGTGGTGGGAGGAACTGTGAAATCTTTATTTGTCTGCCCAACATCTGCTGTTCATTAGCGTGGTTCACCTTTCAATTACGGTGTCTTTGCATTCTGCCACAGCAGTCAACTGTAAAAAACATGCTTTCATCACTGATTTTTAAGTGATTTGTAGTACCACACATTCTTTTTCTTAATCTGATCTTTTTATCACATGATCCGGTAATGGCTTTATCTTTCTCAAAATGAAATACCAAATATTCATTGATCAAAAATATCTCAGTTAAGTTACAGTAGAATGCAAAGATGGCTAAGTTTGGGAGTAAATAGACCTTAATCCTAAAACAAGCAACTAAACAACAATTTTATTACTTTAGTACATTACGCAGACTATAGAGAGCATGCTACAGTGCTTCAAGTAGTACAAATTACATAGCTTGGGATGCACATCTGAAATAAAACCTAATGATGAACAAAGGAGCAATTCTGAAGTGAGTGTTGTTAGGTTTTTCTGTGAATCCTATTTTTCCTTCTAGAAGCCTTTTTGTAATTCTGTATCTGTTTGAGAGAAAGCAGAGACAAAGGAATATCTTTTTTCCTTCTTAATATTTGGTATGTTTCTCAAGAGACAAATATGGTATGGTATGAGAAATATGGTATAACTGTTACAAGCTTAATTTTATAAGCTTTTGATGTGTTACCAGCTCCTGGTGATAGTTCAAAAGAGCCAGGGCTTCTATTTCACCAGTTGAGTTAAAAGTTGAGTGAGGTTGGAGGTGGTTTTAGGGCTGCCTTCCAGATTACCCCAACGTGCGAGAATCTTTTGCTGTGATAGCAGGGCATGTTCCAGCAGGCTGTTGGGCAGAAAGCACAGGATGGGGAGCCAGATGGGTCTCCATTCAAGTTGTTGCTACTCCAAAGCTGTGTGAACCTAGAACACTTAAATTAAAATTTTACTCTCCTCATCTATTAAATGGGAGTTGATAATAACCACTTCACAAGATTATTTTATAATTGGGAGAAAATAATAAAAGTGTTGTAAATATTTTTAAGTTCTATGTACGCTTATTATTGTTAATGCTAACATTATAGGCTTTGTTGTGGATTGAATTGTGTTCTCCAAAAGTATGTGTTATAAATCCTGACCCCTATACCTGTAGATGAACCCCATTTGGGAATAGAATTTTCTTTGTTTTGTTAACTAGGCCATATTAGTGTAGGGTGTGTCTTAAACCTAACCACTTTTGAGATACAAGAAATGTAAGGAGAGCAGACAGACACAGAAAAAAGCAAGCACAAATGGTGGAAAGATAGACACCATGTGGAGATTGCCAAGGAGTCTGGTAACACAGGGGTTACAGAAACTGAGACAAGTATCTTCCCTCAGAGCTGACAGTGAGGGAGACTTCCCCTACAGCTAGTGCCCTAAATTCAGACTTCTAGCCTCCCCAACTGTGAGAAAATAGATTTCCGTTCTTTAAAACTACCTACTTATGGTATTTCTTTTACAGCAGCACTAAGAAACTAAGACAGTCTTCATTTCCCCAGATGCTCACTAAATAACTTGGAATCAATGCATTTTGAGCAAATACTAAACAAATTAAGCCATAAAAAAGAATAACACCTCTGCTAAGAGCATTCTTACATCAAGCATTGTCAAAATAACTACTTTTAAAAAAATACCCATTTGCTTTTAACAACCCTAAGGATTATAATTTATTCCTACTTTGCAAATGAGAAAAATGGATGAAAAAAATTAAATAATGGGCGCAAGCTCTTTAAGTGACAAAGTTGGTATTTTATCTTAGATCTGACTGCTTCTCCACCAGTTTCTTTCTTCAGTGTTTGGTTTGCTAAGTGGCTTGTTAACGTTCATTCACGACGTGTAAAGTTGTTATCTTACAGGCAAGAAAGCTGAGACATTATGACTGGAAAAGATTTTCCATGGTCTGTAAAACTGGAAGCAAGATTGGGAATGCTTATCAGATAATGCGGAAAATTGTGAACAACTGAGAGTATCATCCTAGAAGGCCACATAAAATGTGAAAGGCAAAAGAGATCCTGAAGGAGGAGATTTGCTTTCTGTTTTCAGATAATAGATTGTACCCAAGACAGAACTGTAGGAGGACGCTCTGTAAAATGTTGTTGTTTAAAAAAGAAAAAAAGATCAGTGAGGAGGAGAAGCACTAGAAATAAATTAAAACATATCAAAACAGAGTAAACAAACAAACAAAACAACCTAGAATCAAACAGGTACTAGTTGCTCCAAAAACAAAAGAATCAGACCAGCTGAAGTATAAGATGTTATAGATCTTTTTAAGAAAGTGAATAACAAAAGGAATTAAATAACTTAGAATTTGCTCCTTCACTACCACATAATATATTGCCTAAAGCACACTTATCACAGTCAAGCAAGAAGAGGGACAACATGCATGGTTACTGTTAGATTTTTTTTCCTTTGTTCTACTTGCTACTGTTCATTTTTATTTTTTATACTTAAAATTTTAATTTACTGATTATATCAGTTGGATTTTGCTGCAGAGAAAATCACACCAAAATTTAGGACCTTAAATCAACAAACATTTATTTCACTCATGTGATTTGATCTGGGCTCAACTGGTTGGTTACTCTGGTCTCTGCAGTCTTCCTCATGTGTCTGCAGTCTGCCCAGGGTTGTTCTGGGATGCCTTATCTGGAATGACTTGACTCTTGTATATGTGGTCTGTTACCTTCCAACCAGCTTGCCACGTGTGCCTGTTCACGTGGGTAAATTCCAATGTGCAAGTACTTGTCAAGTCTTTGCTTTTGTCCCCATTGCTAATGCCCAATTCAATGGTATAAAAATAGATTCCACCTTTTGAGACAATCTTTAATATCAAACTGATATGAAATGCATTGAGGAAGAGAAAGAATTTGGGGCCATTTTTACAGTCCACCACATTGAGCTATATATTTTTTAATGATTAGTTTTTATTATTGTTGCTAAGGACACACACAGCAAAAACATACATCAATTTAAGTTTCTACACATACATTACCATGACATTGATTACATTCTTCAAGTTCTGCAAGCATTCTCATTCTCCTTTTCTGAGTTGTTACCCTCCCCCATTAACATACACTCACTGTCCTCTAAGTTTCCTATCTAATCTTTTGAGTCACTATTGTCAATCGGATCCCATATAGATAGATATTAAAAGAGCATAATGCTAAAGGCAGACATTCTTTACTAGTTAAGCTAAAGTACTGTTTGGTTTTAAGAAGACTTCAGAGAATGTTTTTGGTTTAAGGTTTAAAGTTTAAAGATTATTTCAGGGCGATAGTTTCAGGGATTCATCCAACCTTCACAGCTCCAGGAAGTCTGGAATCCATGAAAATTTGAAATTAAGTTCTGCATTTTCCCTCTTTTGCTCAGGATTCTTCTATGGAATCTTTGATCAAAATGTTCCGTAATGGTAGCCAGGAACCATCGAATTCTTCTTGTCTCATGGCAAAGGAGCCAATTAGCCACATATTCCAGATCCTCCTTTTATTCCTGACTCTCCTTCCTCTGTTGTTGCAGGCAAATAGAGATCAATTATTGTGCCTTGGATGGCCAGTTGCCAGCTTTTAAAACCCCAGGCACTATGCATGAAACTAGGAGGTAGAACAGAAGCACTAGACATGTTGTTAGGCCAATTAACTGGGATGTTCCATGAACCATGACCCTAAACATCCAAATCAAGAAACCAAATCCCATGAAGTGATTGGTTGTACATAAGCAGCCTCAGGAGGTATTTCTTTCTTTTTTTAATTTAATCAATGTTGTGAGTGTATCTATCACACAATTTTTGTCAGTTCAACTTTTTACAGATGTACAACTTATTGTAAGCCATTGCATTAATCATCTGTGCAACCTCACCCTTAATCAGTGTGATTTTTTTCATCACCGTAAACCAAAACTCCGTACTCCATTAGCAATAACCCCCCTTCCTACCTCTCACCACTGGTAACCAGTAATAAACTTGCTATCTATACATTTACCTATTCTTATCTTTTTCTATAAGTGAGGTGATGCAATATTTATCCTTTAGTGATTGACTTATTTCACTCAGCATAATGCCTTCAAGCTCCATTCATATTGTAGCATGTATCAAGACTGGCCAACTGACTGGAAGAGATCCATATTTGTGCCCATTCCAAAGAGAGACGATCAACAAAATGTGGAAATTATTGAACAATATCATTAATATCACATGCAAATTAAAGTTTGCTGAAAATAATTCAAAAATGGTTGCAGCAGTACATTGACAAGAACTGCCAGACATTCAAGCTGTATTCAGAAGAGGACATGGAACAAGAGATCTCATTGCTGATGTCAGATGGATCATAGCTGAAAGCAGAGAATACCATAAAGATGTTTACCTGTGTTTTATTGACTATATAAAGGCATTTGACTGTGTGAATCATAACAAATTATGGATAACATTGCAAAGAATGGGAATTCCAGAACACTTAATTGTGCGCACGAGGAACCTGTACATAGATCAAGAGGCAGTCATTCGAACAGAACAAGGGGATACAGTGTGGTTTAAAGTCAGGAAAGGTATGTGTCAGGGTTGTACCCTTTCACCATATCTATTCAATCTGTATGCTGAGCTAATAATCTGAGAAGCTGGACTATATGAAGAAGAATGGGGCATCAGGATTGGAGAAAGACTCATTAACAACCTGCTTTATGAAGATAACACAACCTTGCTTGCTGAAAGTGAAGAGGACTTGAAGCACTTACTGATGAAGATCAAAGACCACGGCCTTCAGTATGGATTACACCTCAACATAAAACAAAAATCCTTACAACTGGACCAATAAGCAACATCATAATAATCGGAGAAAAGCTTGAAGTTGTCAAAGCTTTCATTTACTTGGATCCACAATCAACACTCATAGAAGCAGACTTCAAGAAATCCAACAACATAGTGCATTGGGCAAATCTGCTTCAAAAGACCTCTTTAAAGTGTTAAAAAGCAAAGACGTCGCTTTGAGGACTAAGGTGCACCTGACTCAACCCATGATATTTTCAGTTGCCTCACATGCATGCAAAAGTGAACAATGAATAAGAAAGACTGAAGAAGAACTGATGCATTTGAATTATGGCGTTGGCAAAGAATATTGAATATACCATGGACTGCCAGGATGAACAAAACTGTCTTGGAAGAAGTACAGCCAGAAGGCTCCTTAGAAGCAAGGATAGGGAGACTTTGTCTCACATACTTTGGACATGTCGTTAGGAGGGACCAGTCCCTGGAGAAGAACATCATGCTTGGGAAAGTAGAGGGTCAGAGAAAAAGAGGAAGACCCTCAATGAGATGCATTGACACAGTGGCTGCAACAATGGGATCAAGCATAACAATGGGATCAAGCATAACAATGATTGTGAGGATGGCACAGAACCAGGCAATGTTTCCTTCTGTTGTACACTATGAGTTGAACCGACTTGATGACACCTAACAACACCATCAATCAAGACTTCATTTCTCTGACTGGCTGAGTAGTATTCCATACTATGTATGTATGTACCATATTTTGTTTATCCATTCATCCATTGATGGGTGTTTAGGTTATTTCCACATTTTGGCTACTGTGAATAGTGCTGCAGTGAACACTGGTGTATAAGTCTCTGTTTGAGTCTCGGCTTTCAAGTCTTTGGTGTACACTTAGGAGTGGAATTGCTGGATCATATGGTAGTTCTCTTTTTAGTTTTTTGAGAAACCACCACACTGTTTTCCACAATGGCTGTACCATTTTACACTCCCATCAGCAATGGATGAGGATTCCAATTTCCCCAAATCCACTCCAACATTTGTCATATTTGCTTTTTTTAAATGTTAGCCATCCTACTGGGAGTGAAATTGTATCTCATTGTGGTTTTGATTTGCATTTCTCTGATAACTATTTACCTTGAGTATCTTTTCATGTGTTTAGTGGTCATTTGAATGTCCTCTTTGGTGAAATGTCTGTTCAAGTTCTTTGTCCATTTTAAGATTGGGTTAGTTGTTTTTTTGTTGTTAAGTTGTCCAAGTTTTATATATATTTTGTTTATTAGATTCTTACCTAATATATGGTTTCCAAAGATATTCTCCCAGTCAGTAGCTTGTTTTTTCACTTTTTTATGAAGTGTTTTGATGGACAAAAGTTTTTAATTTTTATGAGACCTCATTCATCTAATTTGTCTTTTGCTGTTTGTGCTTTTGTTGTGCTGGTTTTCTATCTCCAGGTCTTTGCATATGTCATTATAAAACTTTACTTTGTCTTCTCCAGCAGCTGTTTGAAATCTTGTGTTCAGCTCTTTTATTTCATCACCGCTTCCTTTTGTTTTAGCTACTCAATGTTCAAGAGCAAATTTCAGAGTCTCTTCGGACATCCATTTTGGCCTTTTCTTTCTTTCCTGTCTTTTTAATGACCTCTTGCTTTCTTCGTGTATAATGTCCTTGATGTCATTCCACAACTCAATATTAAATGGTGCAGGAAGCATCAAAAGAAGATGGAAAGAATACACAGAGTCATTATACCAAAAAGTATTGGTCAACGTTCAACCATTTCAAGAGGTAGCATATGATCAGGAACCAATGGTACTGAAAGAAGAAGTCCTAGCTGCACTGAAGGCATTGGTGAAAAACAAGGCTTCAGGAATTGATTAAATACCAGTTGAGACGTTTCAACAAACAGATGCAGCACTGGAAGTGCTCACTCATCTGTGCCAAGAAATTTGGAAGACAGCTACTTGGCCGACTGACTGGAAGAGATCCATATTTATGCCTATTCCCAAGAAAAGTGATCCAACCAAATGTGGAAATTATTGAACAATATCATTAATATCAGACACAAGTAAAATTTTGCTGAAGATCATTAAAATGCAGCTGCAGCAGCATATTGACAGGCAACTGCCAGAAATTCAAGCCAGATTCAGAAGAGGATGTGGAATGAGGGATATCATAGCTGATGTCAGATGGATCCTAGCTGAAAGTAGAGAATAGCAGAAATATGTTCACTTGTGTTTTATTTACTATGCAAAGGCATTTTACTATGTGGATCATAACAAATTATGGATAACATTGCAAAGAATGGGAATTCCAGAACACTTAATTGTGCCCATGAGGAACCTGTACATAGATCAAGAGGTAGTCATTCGAACAGAACAAGGGGATACTGTGTGGTTTAAAGTCAGGAAAGGTGTGTGTCAGGGTTGTATCCTTTCACCATACCTATTCAATATGTATGCTGAGCAAATAATCTGAGAACCTGGTCTACATGAAGAAGAACAGGGCATCAGGATTGGAGGAAGATTCACTAATAACCTGCTTTACAAAGATGATGCAACCTTGCTTGCTGAAAATGAAGAGGACTTGAAACACTTACTGATAAAAATCAAAGACTAAAGCCTTCAGTATAGATTACCTCTCAATGTAAAGAAAATAAAAATCATAACAACTGAACCAATAAGCAGCATCATGAGAAACAGAGAAAAGATTCAAGTTGTCAAAGATTTCATTTTACTTGTATCCACAATCAACACCCATGGAAGCAGCAGTCAAGAAATCAAAAGATGCCTTGCGTTGCACAAATCTGCTTCAAAAGAATTCTTTAAAGTATTAAAAAGCAAAGTTGTCACCTTGAAGACTAAGATATGCCTGACTCAAGCCATGGTGTTTTCAATTGCCTCATATGCATTGGAAAGCTGAACGATAAATAAGGAAGACTGAAGAAGAATAGACACCTTTGAACTGTGGTGTTGGTGAAGAATTTTGAATGTACCATGGACTGCCAAAAGAATGAAATCTGTCTTGGAAGAAGTACAACCAGAATGCTCCTTCAAAGCAAGGATGGTGAGACTATGTTTCACATACTTTGGACATGTTATCAGGAAGGATCAGTCCCTGGAGAAGGACGTCATGCTTGGTAAAGTAGAGGGTCAAAGAAAAAGAGGAAGACCCTCAAAGAGATAGATTGACACAGTGGCTGCAACAATGGGATAAAACATAGCAATGATTGTTAAGATGATGAAGGACAGGACAGTGTTTTGTTCTGTTGTACATAGGGTCGCTATGAGTTGGAACCGACTTGACGGCACCTAACAACAATGTGTCTGTTGTTATACCAGTACCAGCTGTTTTGATTTCTGTAGCTGTATAATACGTTTTAAAATCAGGAAGTGTGAGTCCTCTTAGTTGTTCTTCTCTTTCAACATTGCTTTAGCAGTTCTGGGCCTCTTACCATTCCATATAAAATTGAGGATAGGTTTTCCATTTCTGTAAAGAAGGCTGTTGGAATTTGGATCAGGATTGCATTGAATCTATAGATTGTTAAGACTGACATCTTAACAATATTAAGTCTTCCAATCCATGAATATGAAACATCTTTCCAGTTATTTAAGTCTTCTTTAATCTCTTTCATCAGTGTTTTATAATATTCACTGTATAAGTCCTTCACATCCCTGAATAGGTTTATTCCTAGTATTTTATTCTTTTAGATACTATTGTAAATGAAATAATTTTCCTGATTTTACTTTCAGATTTCTCATTGTTGGTGTATAAAAACCCAACTGATTTTTGTTTGTTGACTTATACCTTGCAACTTTGCTAAATTCCTCTATTAGCTCTAGATATTTTCTTGTGGATTCTTTGAGATTTTCTATATATAGTATCAGGTCATTTGCAAATAGAGATAATTTTACTACTACTTTTCCAATCTGAGTATCTTTTATTTCTTTTTCTTGTCTTATTGCTCTGTCTAGGACTTTTAACACAATATTGACTAGAAGTGGGAGAGTGGGCACCCATGTCTTGTTCTGATATCAAAGAGAAAAATTTCAGTCTTTCTCCGTTAAGTATAATGTTGGCGCTTCATATATGCCCTGAATAATATTGAGGAATTTCCCTTCAATTCCAATCCTCTTGAGGGTTTTCATCAAGAAAAGGTTTTAAATTTTATCAAATGTCTTTTCTACATTCGTAGAGATGATCATGTATTTGTTTTCTTTTTTTCTATTATGAGGTATATTATGTTGGTTGATTTTCTAATATTGAACCATTCCTGCATTTCTGGAATAATTCCCACTTGATCACGGTGTATGACTTTTTTAATATGCTGTTGGATTCTGTTGACTAGTATTTTGTTGAGGAGTTTTGCATGTATAGTCATAAGATATATTGGCCTGTGGCTTTCTTTTCTTGTGGTATCTTTGTCTGGTTTTGTTATGTTTGCTTCATAGAATGAATTAGAGAGTGTTTCTTCTTTCTCTATCTTTTGGAAAATTTTAAAAAGTGTTGGTGTCAATTATTCTCTAAATGTTTGGTAGAATTCCCATGAAGCTATCTGGTCCAGAAGATTTTTTTTTTTTTTTTGGTTGGGAGGTTTTTGATCACTGATTCAATTTCTTCACTTGGTATGAATCTGCTGAGACTTTCTATTTCCTCTTGAGTCAGTTTGGGTAGGTTTTGTGCTTCTAAGAAGTTATCTGTTTCATCTAGGTTATCCAGTTTGTTGTACAGTTGTTCATAATATTCTGTCATAATTCTCTATTTCTATTGGTTCAGTTGTAATGTCTCCTCTTTCATTTCTTATTTTGGTTATTTTCATCTTTTATCTTTGTCAGTCTAGCTAAAGCTTTGTCAATTTTATTGATCTTTTCAAAGAACCAACTTCTGGTTTTGTTGATTCTCTGTATTGTTTTTCTGGTTTTGATTTCATTTATTTCTGCTCTGATCTTTGTTATTTCCTTTCTTCTGGTAGGTTTAGGCTTAGTCTTCTCTTTCTAGTTCCTAAAGTTGTCAAGTTAGGCTGTTAATTCTTTTTTATATAGGCATTTAATACTATAAGTTTCCCTTTGAGTACTGCCTTTGCTGCATCTCAAAAGTTTTGGTATGTTGTGCTTTCATTTTCATTTAACTCTAAGAAATTTGTGTTTTCTCTTTTGATTTTTTCCTTGACCCATTGGTAGGTTAATTGTGTGCTGTTTAATTTCTATATGTTTGTGTATTTATCACAGGTTTGTTTTTTTTTTTTTCTGTTGTTGATTACTTTGTTGTGGTCATAGAAAATACTTTGTATGATTTCTATCTTTTTAAATTTATCAGGACTTGCTTTGTGACCTAACATGTGGTCTATTCTAGAGAATGATCCATGTGCACTGGAGTAGAATGTATATTGTGCTGTTATTGGGTGGAGCGTTCTGTATGTTTGTTAAGTCTAGTTGGTTTATAGTATCACTCAGGTCCTCTGTTTCCTTGTTGATCTTTCTAGATGTTCTGTCCAATATTGAAAGTGGTATATTAAAGTATCCAACTATTATCAGACTGTTATCTATTTTTTCTTCAATTCTATCAGTGTTTGCTTTATATACTTAGGTGTTCTGATCTTGGGTGCATATATATGTATGATTAGTAAATCTTTTTGATGAATTGACCCTTTTATCACTATATAATGTTCATTTTTATCTCTTCTAACAGATTTTGTCTTAAAGTCGTTTTTTGTGTCATATTAAAATTGCCACTTCAGCTCTTTTAGTTATTATTTGCATGGAATATTTTCCCCATCCTTTCACTTTCAACCTATTTGTGTCCTTGGGTCTAAGTTGTGTCTCTTGTAAACAGCATATAGTTGGATCATGTTTGTTTGTTTTAATCCATTCTGCCACTCTCTGCCTTTTGATCAGAGACTTTAGTTCATTTACATTCATTGTAATTACTGATAAGAAGTGACTTACTTCTACCATTTTGTTATTTGTTTTTTATGTGACTTAAGCCTACTTTGTCTTTGTCCTTTACTACTCCTTTCCTTTTGTGTATGCTTTTAAGATATTTTCTTAGTGACTACCATGAATATTACATTTTAACAGCTTGTATTTATAACATTCTGGGGTAAGTTAGTCCCAACTTAACTTTAGTAGCATACTAAAAATTCTATATTTATACCATTCCTTCCCCCCTTCCCATTTGTTGTTATCACTAATTATATCTTTATATTTCATGTACTTATAACATAATTTTATCCTTGCTTTTTATACATTTGTTATTAAAAATCATAAAAGACAAAACAGAATTATCAAGTATGAATAACACTGATCTACATTTTAATATGAATATTATAAAATTATAAAAATTGAAGAATATAAATTGTAAATTCTTATTGTTTTATATAAACACAGATATGGTAGTTCCCTACTGTTGTAAGTTTTCATACCTAAACCATGGTGTCTAATATAGCACTTAACTGAAGGAAGATATTTGGTACATCATGTGGTGGTAAAGGAGTGTGGTGGACATCTGTTATTTTTTGCAGATGTCCCTTGTCAGCTTTTCCTGTGTCTGTTAATAGCACACTTGTCTGTTTTTTTTTGAAATTGTCCTCTCATCCCAAATTCAAAGGGGGCATGTATTCCAGACTGCACCAATCACATCACCATCTCCTGGAAATCTGAATCTGAGGTGCCATCATACAAGTACAAAAGGCAGGTTGTTGAGAAAACCATCTAAAAGTTTCTGTGGCTGAGTTCCCCAGACCGTCCCCTAGCGCCTATATTTCTTGGAATCGATTATTCAATGTTTCCTTTAATTCTATGAGTTAGCAGTATCTTCATATTCTGCTCTCTGTCTCTCTCTCTATCTTTTTGTTATTGCTGTTCTGTTCTGTTTTGTTTAAGTTTGCCAGAATTGCTTTTTCTTGTTTTCATCCAATGTATGCTTAATGATACAACTAACACACTAACACACTTAATTCCAAAAGGGGAAATAAAAACGCTGAATACCAAAACTTCATCAAGGACAATGCATTTGTTCATTCAACAAATACTTACTGAGCACCCAGTATGTGCCAAACAGAGCAGGCAGTCATTCTTGCCCTCTTGGAACTAGCATTCTTTCAGGAAACTTCACTGACTCCAACGGCGCTAAGAATTTACAAAGGTAAAAGTTATTAAGGCCTGAAATACCTGTCAGTGAGCTTTACCTTGAACTGATTGGGATTTAAATAACCGGAAAGATGAAAAAACACTATAGTGAATGTATTCCTGGAATTTGATATTCCTATATTTCAGTTACTGTGCAATTTTTTAAAGAATTAAAATAGTAGTGTTGTAGTAGGTATTGGTAACAAAAACTCTGAAATCTGCATTTTTAAAATGTAAACCCAATAAGACCATTCATGATTTATATCCTCCAAAGATTTTGCATTGCCCATAGCATAAGGTCCAAAATCTTTAGCATGATCCTCCAAAATCTGCTTCTAGGCTACCTCTAAGATCCTTTCTTTAACCCTTCTTTCCTTTGGTCAATAAATTCCAGTCACAATGACCAACCTGCTGCTCTTATAATTAGTAAAGCTTCATGCCAACTTAGAGCCTGGGTGATTATGATCCCTTTGCCTGGAAGGCACTTTCTTCATCAGTTTGCGTTTAACTATCGCCTACTCATCCTCCACCTCTCAATTTAGGGAAGCCTTTCATGATGTCCTAGGGAAACCTTTCATGATGTCCTAGGGAAAACTTTCATGATGTCCTAGATTAGGCTAGGTGCCCCTGTACACTCTCAACATTCTATACTTTTCCTTCATAACATTTAGTAGAGTGTAATTAAATAATCTGTGTAATTATTGGTTTAATATATATGTTTTCCCACTTGGTTGTAAACACTTTCTAGGACAAGTACTTTGTCCTTATTCATTGTTGAATTCCCAGTGCTGAACCAGTGCCTGAGCAGACTCTCATTCAATATTTGTTAAATAAATGAATCAATAGCACACAGGTGTTTTACCTATTGAGACCCTTTCTTGCTCCAATGAGTGCAATGTTTACAGTAGCGACTACTCATGAATGGGAACAAATGAGAGTAGAAACCTTCATGGTGGGGTTTGCCAACAAGGGGCTTTCCACCAGAGAGTATAACCTATCCAGTCCCTCTTATCTGGAGCAGGTTAGAGATGTGGAGAGTGGTTATTTTCTTGGGTTCCAGTGAAAACTCTCCCCCTGTCCCCTTTAATGGGAAGACTAGCATGTCTCCCAGTAGGATGCTTGCTGAATTATAGGGTCTGCTGCCCCATCCTGTGCCTCTGCGATGTGGACAAATAGCTGTAAAGTGGCCTAGTAGATGGGAAGCAATCAAAAATAAAAAACGGGAATAAAAATCAAAGCTATAACAGCGAATGGGATTTTCTAGGGAAAATACAAAGAGTAAGAAAAAAAGATAACTGAACCCTTGGTCTACATGTATTTAAGAGATCAGAGGAAGTGATAAAGGATACTGAGTGAAGGCAGTCAGAGGTCTGGAAAGAAAACAGGGAAGCAGCATGTCATGAGGCCAAGAGAAGAGAGTCTTTCAAGATGAAGTGCAAAGTCAATGCTTTAAATGCTGCAAAGGAGGTTGAATATGAAAAGGATTGAAAATTTTCTGAATTATTCCAAAGGAGAGAACTGGTAACCTGGGGGAAGAATAATTTTGCAGGCTTAATGTGAGTATATACTAGAATGTTGTACATGAAGGAATGACTGTGAGGTAAAGAATTCCACAGGAATCATGACTGTGAAAAGAGAAAAGGGAGAAGGCTTGGGGCATGGGGATATGTCAAGTTATTCATTTTAAAGAGATAATATTTAAAGGCTAATGGGAAAGAAACTGTAGAGAGAGAGAACAATTGAGGAAACAAGAAAAGGGAAAAGATATTTGATGAAGAGACAGTCCTTAAGGGAATAGGAGGCAATAGCATCTAGGTCACAAGCCTTTGAGAGGAGGAGGGAGAGTGGGTGTGAGTACATCTCTAGAGGTGATCCTATTTTTGAGTAATGACTTTTTTTTTTCCATTTGAGAAGGAGGTGATGAGATCTGTTGAAAATAAGGAGATAGTAGAGGGTGTGGGAAAGGTGGAGGACTGAAATGCCCACAGGGCAACAGAAGAGAGAGAACTTGGGAAAAGCAAAGGTACATCAGGAATGAGACCCAAGTGAACTTGGCCACATAACTCTTGTAGCACCATAACACTAATCTGCAGAAGCATATAATTTTTCTCTGGCTTGCTCAGCAAGCCCTAGAGACAAGAGAAAATAAACAAGTGGCTTGATATAAAGCTGGGATTTTCCAGGTGGATGAGATGGCTAAGGGTAAATACTTTCTCTTTCCCCAACATTTATTATTTAAACTATATAAGAAATTTTAAAAATGTGTAAGAATTCTAAATTTATTTCTGAAGGAAATAACATATATCATTATATAAACAAATACACAAATAGTACTGATACAATTATTTACAAAATTTTGATATTTTTATTTTTTACATAATGAAAATCAATGAATATATAACATGATATTCTATTTTCTTCCAATTTAAAATATATTTTTACAGTGATGAAGTTGTCTTAATCATGTGAGAAATTCAGAGTCAAAATACATTACTGAAATTGATTGACAGGTGTTCCTAAACTGACCTCTTCCTGGTAATATGCAGAATGGCCTATATTCTAAACCTAATACCTCTCTTGCAGACGTTTGACAGTTATCAAGTATCTTTTTGCTCAGATATGGTCTCCTAAATGCTTTTATCAGTTTTCCAAATTGTTCTGTTGGACTATAGGAAGCATAAAGCAAAAACAAAGTAATCATTCTCCATATTAATGATATTCACATCAAAAGAGTTGTTAGGTGCCATCGAGTTGGTTCTGACTCATAGTGAACCTAGGTACCACAGAAAGAAACACTGCCCAGTCCTGTGCCATGCTCACAATTGTTACGCTTGAGCTCATTGTTGCAGCCACTGTGTCAGTCCATATTGTTGAGGGTCTCCCTCTTTTTCACTGACCCTGTACTTTACCAAGCATGATTTCCCTTCTCCAGGGACTGATCTCTCCTGACAACATGTCCAAAGTATGTAAGACATAGTCTCGCCATCCTTGCTTCTAAGAAGCATTCTGGTTGTACTTCTTCCAAGACAGATTTTTTCGTTCTTTTGGCAGTCCATGGTATACTCAGTATTCTTTGCCAACACCGCAATTCAAAGGTGTCAATTCTTCTTTGGTCTTCCTTATTCATTGTCCAGCTTTCACATGCATATGACGTGATTGAAAATACTATGACTTGGGTTAGGCACACCTTAGCCTTCAAGGTCATCTTTTTAGAAATGTTTAATTAGAAGATTATTTTTACGTTATCTAGTACAAAGAGATGAGTTAAAAGATTAGAAAGTTGCTTGTTTTAATTATTCATTGTGATCTATTTAATAAATAATGAAAAAAGGCAAATAGTAATGTAGTGTAACACCCAGGCTAACCTAGATTGTTGCAGTAACTATACCATAATTTTCAAAATATAAAAAATTCTCTAATTTAACATCTATTTGAACCCTGATACCAACCAATATCAACATTCTTGTGACATTCCACCTCAGTTTGGAAGAGGTTCCTAAGGCTTTCCTGTTCTGATCCTTTTCCTCTCAAGCTTCTCTACCTGCCTAGAGTTGCACATCAAATTTAATAGCTTAGGAAGAGGAGTTCCATGTCCCACCTGTTGGAAGACTGGTTATAGATTTCTTGGTTTCCCACTTGGGCAAACACATTTTCTTATAAAGTTGGTCAGCCACTAAAAGTCAACAGCTTTTTTTTTTTTTTTTTGCTGTATCTGCCACATCTTTGACTGCTCAATCTCATGGCCTCTGACTTGTCTGTGAAAAGTCCCTGGCTGTCACCACTGGTCTTTGAGCCTGTTGCTTCTGCTTTCAAAGCCCCTAGTCATCTTCTGTGAGGGAGTGTTTGTGCACTCTGCCTCAAGCTTTCAAGTATCTTGCTATCACTTTCATAAGGCCAATGGGAGTCCTCTCACTTATTCTTTCTAATAGGGAAAAAGAAAATGTCCTTGGCCACAATCTGGTATTTAAATGTTTTTTTAGGAAGTACCACTCCCTCAAGGATATTTTTGAGTATCGGGTAGAGAAGGAGGGGGAGACAGTGAGAAATAAAGCAGATTTCCTGCCTTCTTTTCTCCAGTTACTGTTTTATCTTCTCCCCACATGGTGTTGACGTTGCTCTGTACTGAGACTATGTGAAGAAGCATACATTTTGCTTCCCAGCCTGTTGCATGAGAAGTGCAGAACTCAAACAGACTCCTCAACACTCCCCATTTCTGGGGGGAAGGAAATCCACCTTCTTACCCCTGTGATCAGCCCCCAGTGCCAGTCCCATACTCACATATTCTGAGTGGTCTAAATCCCGGGGTTACTTTCTCTAAATCATCCAGATTAAAAAGAGAGCAAGTTAAACAGTATAAGGTAAACTTATCTGAATCTACTACCTTTTCTTAAATTGTTGTTGTTATTAGTTGCTGTCAAGTCTATTCCAACTCATGGTGACCCCATGTGTGCAGAGTAGACCTGCACACAGAGTAGGGTTTTCAAGTCTCTAAACTTTCAGAAGCAGATTACCAGGCCTTTCTTCTGCGGCACCTCAGGGTGGGTTCAAATCACCAACCTTTCTGCTCTATCTGATAGACTTTGAGTCCGTTACAATTCTTTTTCAATTTCAGGGTTGTTTCTGTGGAAATCCTGAAGTCTCTGATTTCATGAGATACTGACTTACATAGGGCATGAAATACAGTTTTATGGGAAGTGGTTTGAATACTGTCCCATATCTCCTGGGACTTTTGTTTACAGAGAAATTCATTCCAGAATTTCACATTTCTGTGAGAGGAGATTTTTCTAGGTGTGATTTTATGAGGCCACTGAAATTCTGCCATGTTCCAGGTGCTGCATATTCTTCCTGTTCACAGAGATAGTCTTGATTCAGAGTCGCCCCCCCCACCATTGCTCCCCTCCCAGTCTAAAATCAGGCTCTACAGATAGGGAGAAATCAGATTACAGCACAGCCAATGGTGAACTTATATTGAATCTAGGCCTCTTGATCCTGTGCGAGGCTCCTGATCTCCAACCTTTGCTCCTGACATTGTTTTTAGGTCTGGTCAAGGAAAGGATTGAAGGAGCAATGGTCTCTAAGAATGTTCTATCATCTTCCCTTCCTCAGAAATAAAATGAGAAAGGGTAATATGAGATTTAGACAGTTCAGTAACTGGTCTCATCTAAACCCTGTGGAAGTAAATGTGGGCTATATTTTTTCAAGAAAGTAATCGAAGTAAATAGACTTATTTTTTATTAATAAAAATACTGTTTGTTTATGAGAGTAAGCTGACTTTCGTCTTATTAGGAGCAGGGGCAGAGATAAGTAATTTCATCTGCACCTGCCACTGATAAACCCCTGCTGCCCACACCTTCCCATCATTCTCCAGTGTGGGAAGGAAGCACCTAATCCTGATCAGCTGTCTCTTCAATGTATACAACAGGTCAGAAGGGTGGCAAGGTTCAGGGGGTGGGGGACGGATCAGTTTAAACTTTTACCACCGTTCTTCAGCTACTTATCCAAATGAAGCTGAATGGGCCACATCTTTGAATATTAAGGGCAAAGCATTTCTTTTTTCAATTTATACTTTTATGGACTCTGTTTTCAAGACCAAAGGAGAATTCTGTGTTTAGATTCTTTTTTTATTCTCAACATAGCAGTCAGACTAATCTTTTAAAATATGTATAAAGGCATGTCACTCCTTTGTTTAAAGGCCTCCAGTGGTACTCTGTTTTAATTAGAATGAATGCAAAAGCCCTTGCAATATCCTATAAGGTCTTATGCACCTAGCTGTCCATTACCCTTCTAATCTTCTTTCCCCTTTCTCTCCCTCTTTTCACTCTACTCCAGCCACACTGGCCTCCTTGTTGTGCCTCAGCACACTAGTTATTCTCCTGTCTCATCTGCTGTGTCGTTTTCCTAGAAGGGAATCTATAGCTGTCTCTTCCCCTAGATACCTATAGAGTTCACCCCCTCACTGCCATCTGATCTTTACTCAAACCACTGTCTCAATAAGGCCTCCCTAATCGCTTTATTTAAATTGAATCCTCACCCTAGCACATCTTTTCCTCTTTCTGCTTTATTTTCCAACATACTACTTTTTACCATCTGTCATCCTCTTTTATTTATGTGTTTGTTTTCCATCTGTCTTCCTCCGCTAGAATGTAGGCACCATGCGGGAAGGGATTTGATCAATTTTGCGCATGGTTGTATCTGCTAAGACCTAGCACATAAAACTGATTGAAAAATATTTGTTGAATGAATAAATAAATAAATGAGGGCTTTTATTCTCAAATGATTGGGCATACCATCTCTTTGGACATTTTGGTTTATTAAAATTACTGTTAAGTTTCTTATTCGTTCATATGAACCGAGGGAAATGTCTTCATCTCCCTGTGTAGCATGGCTTTTTGTTTTGAATGTTCTCTCTCCCCTACTTGCAGGGCTGACAGTGTTGCAAGAGTTTTATTTATACTGGCTAAAGATAATCTATTTCTTCTAGGTCATAGAATAGGGCTTGACAAAGCCTGGGACCTTGGCAAAATCTTCTACCTGCTGGCTGGGACATGGATACCATCTGTAATTAGAAATAATAACACTGAATCTTTCTGATCTGTAATCTTAACTCTAATTATATATTTATGTATTTAATTTGTGCTATTACAATAGTTTTATGATCACTAACATACTAACTTTGGAAATATTTCAAAGCATATATATTTTCTCTCTATACCTAGGTTTTAATACTATATATATGTATTTAGTTTGTGCTATTACAACATTTTTGTATCACTAACATACTAACTTTAGAAATAGTTCGAAACATATTATCTTCTCTCTTTAACTAGGTTTTAATACTTGAGAGTGGAGGACCAGTTTTCTATGATGTCTAATATGGTAATTTGCACAGAAAAAGTGCTCAGTAAATGTAGATTGATTTGATGCATTAATCCTTTAATTATGAGAGTCAAATAATTCCATAGAAATTATCATCAGAATGCATCAGGTATCAGTTATACCCAGCCATTCAAGATCCATATGATAAAACATATTCTAATGTTCTTCAAATATGATGAAATGTGCAATTAAACGACGGAAGGAAAAGGAATGGCTAAGAGAACAACTTTCTATTCTATCGCTTGGATGTTTGTCTTCAATATTTTAAATGTTGAAAACATGTTCAAGATGCTAATTAATCTTACCCATCTGGTGTATCTTGTGTCTTATTATTACAAAAGTAATTAGTATAGTATTCACAAGAACAATTTTAGCAAATCCTTCAAATTCATAGATTCTCTCTGTGTTCACTGACAGAAAATTTTAGGAAAAGGGCAAAGTTAAATTTGTGAAGGTGCTAGTAGGATAGGCCTTTGTTATGTTACTTCAGCAAGATGGAAGATAATTCTTTTACCTCTGACCTGGAAAAGAGAGACAAATGTTCCCAAACCCTAGAAGTTAATCTTTTGGTAGGTCTTAAAGCTTCCCCCTATAGACTCCAAACAATTGTCACTGTTGTATCATTTACTACCTCTCTGTCATGCCTCTTGTGGTGCAGTGTTTAAGTGCTCAGCTGTTAACCAAAAGGTCGGCAGTTTAAATCCATCACCTGCTCCTTGGAAACCCTATAGGGCAGTTCTACTCTGTCCTATAGAGTCACTATAGTCAGAATCAACTTGACGGCAATGGATTTGGGCTTGGTTTTGTCATGCCTCTACGTACTTTCCTGGGTTTCTTACTTTCCTAAGGCTGTCATAACAAAATACTACAAAGTGGGTGGCTCTAAAGAACAGAAATTAATTGTCTCACAGTTTTGGAGGTTAGAAGTCCAAATCAGCATATCACTATGTTGATTCCCTCTAAGGACTCTGAGAGAGAAACTGTTCGATGCCTCTCTTCTAGCTTTTGTTTGCTCCTGAATCCTTGGGGTTCCTTAGTTGGCAGCTGCCTTCATCATCACATGGCCATTCTTCTATCTAATTCTCCATGTCTGTTCTCTTCTTTTGTAAAGCACCACATGGGTGGAATTAGGGCTCATTCTGCTTTGGTATGACCTTACCTTAACTGATAATATCTTCAAAGGCCCTATTTCAAACAAGGTCATGCTCACTGGTACAGGGGTTAAGACTTCAACATATATTTTTGGAGGACACAATTCAATTCATAGCACTAGGAACCTCAAGTCTTTGCAGAAAAAATATGGTGCCTCAGAAAATGTTCAAGGCCTTTGAATACAGAGACTCTTTATTTATCGAGATAATAATGACTCGAGTTTCTCATCCAAAGAAATGGTTCTTAGAATTTCTAGGTATTGCTCAAAGAAACAGTTTGACATAGTGATACCCCTTTGTTGTTGTTGTTAGGTGCTGTTAATTTTGACTCATAATAACCCTATAGGACAGAGGAGAACTTTCTCATAGGGTTTTCTAGGCTGTAATCTTCACGAGAGCAGATCACCAATTCTTTCTCCCTTGGAACCACTAGATGGGTTTGAATTGCCAACCTCTCAGTGTGGAGCTCTTAACCACTTCCCTACCAGGGCTCTTTGGATACCTTGTAGCTACTGTCAAACAAAACCTGAGCATCTGTGAAGGAATTTTGACAGCTCAGTGATAGCTGTAACATTTTTGACCAAGATTAGTGGTCTGAACATTTATTCTGCTATAGCATTCCTGGGTTCCTAGAAGGAAATTAAAAGTGGCAAAGAACACTTCTGACTCATGAAACTTTTTCAAGCCTATTGTCATTTCTTTGAGGACATCATGTCATTCTCATGTTCCAAAAATTTCCATTGGTTACCATTAGTTTACTGAATAAAGTACAAACATGTTAGCCTTACCATTCCAACCTCACCTAGAGCCTTCTGGCCAGGAAAATTGGCCCACTCACTGTACTCCAAATTCTCACTGGAAGCCTCAAGAATTCCTACTGCCACCCATTTGTCAACAAATTTTCTGGCACGTAGCATGACCTATGTCTCTACCCGTAAACTCATTGCTGTCAAATCGATTTGGACCTATAGCGACCCTAGAGAACAAAGTAGAACTGCCCCATAGGGTTTCCAAGGAGCAGCTGGTGGAGTTGAACTGCTGACCTTTTGGTTAGCAGCCGTATCACTTAACCACTGTGCCACCTATGTCTCTAGTTGCAGTCAAATCTGTCATTCATCATGAATGTTCCTCTTGTCAGGCCATGCTTCAGTTTTGATCTTCTAGACATTTAATTGCTTGGAATATTCAGAATCATGAATTTGATGTTAGGCCTTATCTCTTATCAGCAGTGAAATCTTGGGCACTGTTACTAAATCCCAATTTCTTAATTCATTGAATGGTGGTAATAATACCCAATTCACAGAACTGTTGTGAAAATTAAGAAAATTTGTAAGCTCCAAAGTTGTGGATATATTAGGTATATCGTTATAATTTCTGTTCAATATAATATGTTGTTTATTAGTCGCCATTTTTTGTGTGTAAATATTTTATCTCTCTACATCCTGAAATCCTTGAGATTGATCAGTAGTTCTTATGCTTTTTCTCCTCAATACGTCAGACCAAGTGTCCTTTCTATTGTATATGAACAAAAATATTTGTCTATTGACAGAGTAGGATTTGATACAGTGATGAACTTCTTCTTATTTCATGTTTGATAGCCTACTCATTGGTCAGTAACATTTGAATATAGTACTTATTTTGTTGTTGTTAATTATAGGGCATCCAGAATAATTTCAAACAGAAATACTATTGCCACAAAGAGGAGCTATATTCTGTAAATAAAAATATTGTATATCCCTCCTTTTTGTCTCTGTGCCTGAAAAACCAATGCTGAATTTGATCAAGTGTAGCTTGATATGCACTGTTTCAGCTTTAAAACTTAGGACCCAGTCTTAAGCCTCTTTCTTGACTGTAGGCTGATTTGTAATTCAATCTTTTGGTGGCTGCTTGTGTATCAAGGCACAACAGCTTTAATTAGAGCCTTTAAACAGCTGACAAAAGTGGAAAAGCTAGGAGGTGGAGTGGGAGAAGAGAAAACAATACATGGTTTTAGGAACTTATTTTTTTATCCATTGATAAGACATCAGTGGTTGCTTCAGGACTTAGGTCAGTGGAGTCTCCAGGGCTTATTTCAGTAGGTCTCCAGGGTAAACACAACAACAGTCTGGAGCAGAGCAAAAAAAAATGTGCAACAGAGCCAGATGGATTTTTAAAAAGCCACATTTCAGTTATTAACATGAGAGTCAGCAATCTGTTTATGAGTGTAAAATTGTCACAAGTTTTGGTTAAGGCTTTAAATCATAGTGGAAGGCAGCTATTGAGATTCACCTAGCATTCTTTCTCTTTTCTTTGGTAACTGCTACCAGATGATTAGTGATGGCTCATTGGGATGCCAGTGAGGGTAGAGAGTTGGGTTTGTCCTAATAAAGGGGAGGAAAGAATGACAGGGATACTCCTTTTCACACTTGGCAATGGTTTTGAACGTTTTAAGATATTTAATCAGAATAAAAATAAGGACTTGTTAACGTCATTTTAAAAAATCATAGGGACTGTGCAATTGCTTGAAGAACAAGGTGAGAAGAATATTGGATAGGACATATTGTGTTGTTCAGAATAAGAAGGTTTTAGCAATACAGCAATACCTATCAAAATCTTGAAAACATTCATTCTTGTTTACTCAGAAGTTCTATTCCTGATAAACTTTCAAAAAGAAATAATAGTAATTATGAGGGAATAAAAGCTTTATTCACCATGATATTATCTACTGCATAAAATGAAATCTAATGCAACCAAACAAATACTGCAAAAAAGTGGTATTTATGATAACACAGGATAATGTTAAAAGAAAAAAGTCTGGCATAATGTTATGTATATATTGTATGATTAAAGCTAAAAAAAAAAAAAAACCAAACAAAATGATACACAAAACATTATTAAAAAATACCAAAATGCTAATGGATTATATCTAGGTATAGGTAGTACGGGATTCTCTTCTTCAAATTTTATATTAAAAGCTTTTATTATGTTTGCAATGGAAAAATAAATATTTTATTTTGTAATTTGTTTCTACTTTTCTAATGATGATTTCTGTATCTTTTTGTTAACAGTCAGATTATAACCACTTTATTGGTCTATCCTACTCTAAGCTATTGGCTTCCCTTCACACTAAATTCTATGGACTTGAATACAGTCTGCTCCATTTTCTTCTGAGCTGCAAATTGTAGGGCTTTAAGCCTGGGATATATATCTTGTTACAAGTAAGAACTCCACCAGTGTCTCACAGAGGTCAATTTAAAATCTTCCCTGCCTTTCAAAGCAACCAATTTGTCATTAGTTTTGTTAAGTCCTCCTTTTTTTTCTGCCTCTTGGTTTTTAAATTTTCCTTTTTTTTTTTTTTCTTTCTTTGCTCTATCTTCTGATGCTCTTTGAGGGCTCTGAGCTGCATTTTATGTTGGCTGTGTATAGAATTACGCTAAAATTTAATGTCCAAACTGGGACATTTTGGTGAAAAGGAAGTGGGGTTAATAATTACTGAGAAGTCAGGCTTAAACCAGGGCTGTCCCAGGGAAACCTGGATGTGCGTAGGATGGTCAAATAAAATACAGGCTGCCCAGTAAAATGTGAATTTTAGAGAGATAATTTTTTTTTTTTTTTTTTTTAGTATAAGGATATCCCACGGTAACCCTGTTAAAACCCTACAACTTGTAGCTTTGAGAAGAAAATGAAACAGATTTTGCCCAAGTCAAAAGAATCTGGGGTTGGAGAGCCTAGGTTCAGAGTAGAATAAACCAATAAAGTGGTTATGAACAAGTTCTTAACACAGAGATAGATGGACGATAGCTAGCTAACTAGATGATAGCTAGCTAGAAAGATAAATGCAATATTTGAATCATACTTATACTAAACCATTTTTTTGCTGTTTATCTGAAATTCCAATTTAACTGAGCATTCTGTATTTTTATTTGCTAAATCTAGCAACCTCAGAAGTGTGATTATCATAAATATACTTATTGGAACTGTTTTCCTTTTGGATGGTAATTTCTTAATCAGGGTCAGAGTGAATAACTCAGCATTTTACAGTCTGTTATTTACAAATAGGCTAATAAGTTAAGTACAATGAACCTAACAAATAATGCCTATATAATCTAAACAAATAGAGATTTATTTATAAGCTAAAAAAGTATTTACTTATTCTTGAGGAGGAAAATTAATTTTCCGATTAGGAAAGTAAAGAAATGAGCAGTTTGCCTTTGTTTTATCGACTATACAAAGGCATTTGACTGTGTGGATCGTAACAAATCATGGATAAAACTGCAAAGCATGAGAATTTCAGAACACTTAATTTTGCTCATGGGAAATCTGTAACTAGACCAAGAGGCAGTTGTTGGAACAGAACAAGAGGATACTGTGGGGTTTAAAATCAGGAAAGGTGTGTCCTTTCACCATACTTATTCATTCCGTATGCTGAGCAAATAATCGGAGAAGCTGGACTATATGAAGAGGAATGTGGCATCAGGATTGGAGGAAGACTCATTAACAACCTGGGTGATATACAATAGACACAACTTTGCTTGCTGAAAGTGAAGAGGACTTGAAGTACTTACTGATGAACATCAAAGACTACAGCCTTCATTATGGATTACACCTCAATGTAAAGAAAACAAAAATCCTCACAAGCGAACTGATAAGCAACATCATGATAAACGGAGAGAAGATTTCATTTTACTTGGATCCACAATCAATGCCCATGGAAGTAGCAGTCAAGAAATCAAGCAATGCGTTCCAGTGGGCAAATCTTCTGCAAAAGACCTCTTTAAGGTGTTGAAAAGCAAAATGTCACTTTGAGGATTAAAGTGTGCCTGACCCTAGCCATGGTATTTCCAATCACTTTATATGCATGGTAAAGCTGAACAATGAAAAAGGAAGACGGAAGAAGAATTGACGCCTTTGAATTATGGTGTTGGCAAAGAATATTGAATATACCATGGACTGCCAGAAGAACGAACAAATCTGCCTTGGAAGAATACAGCCAGAACACTCCTTAGAAGCAAGGATGGCGAGACTTCCTCTCACACGCTTTGGACATATAATCAGGAGGGACCAGTCCCTGGAGAAGGACGTCATGCTTGGTAAAATAGAGGGTCAGCGGAAAAGAAAGACCTTCAATGGGATGAATTGACAGTGGCTGCAATAACAGGCTCAAACACAGCAACAATTGTGAGGATGGTACAGGATGGGGTAGTGTTTTGTTCTGTTGTACGTAGGGTCGCTATCAGTCAGAAGTGATTCCACGGCACCTAACAACAACAAAAGGCTAAACAAAATAAATCACAGTTGTGTGTATCTTTAAAATTTTTATTTAGTTTTTCATCATATCTGCTCGTGTATTTTTCCTTCTCACATATCTGTTTCTACAATAATTTTGAATTGAAAATGCAAACATATTTTGCCATCTATGAATGATTCCATCACATTTTTGGCATTCTACACGTCAGCAACATTTTTCCCTAGTGCCAGAAGAGTAAGTGTCTATTTGCTACTAAGCCCTCTAAAATTCTCCTCTAAATGCTTCTTTTTTCCCTCCTCAGGACGCTATATTTCACAAATATAATACGGACAGACAACACAAGATGGCTTCAAAAGCTTACTTCCTTCCCCTTTTGGTAGTTGAGCTAGTACTCTGAGATAGCTTAGCAAAAGAATAGCTGATAGCAATGCCAGAGCTCTGTGACTCCCTCTTTCTAACAAGCCATGTTTTCAATGTCCCATGGCATTGTGTAAAGAAGTTCCCTGTATTAGTCTCCTAGGGCTGCAATAGCAAATTACCACAAACTACGTGGCTTAAAACAACAGAAATTTATTCTCTCACAGTTCTGAAGGCTAGAAGTCCTTAAGCAGGGTGTCAACAAGGCCATATTCTCCCTGATAGCTCCAGGGGAGAATCCTTTCTCGCCTCTTCTAGCTTCTGGTGGTGCCAGGCGTCCCTTGGCCTGTAGATGTGTCACTCTAACTCTGTGTCCATCTTCACTTGTGTGTCTGTCTATCTCTCTTATCCTCTTTTTATAAGGACACCAGTCATATTGGATTAGGGCCCATGCTGCTCCAATATGACCTCATGTTAACTAACCACATCTGCAAAGACTCTATTTCCAAATAACCTCACATTTATAGGTACGGAGGTCAAGACTTGAATATTTCTTTTTGGGGACACAAATCAACCCGTAACACTCCCCTAATTACATTGTCAAAGTCAAGTTGCCATTTCCCATGTCTCTTTAGCAATATGTATAGTAGTGTCTGGCCAGGCCTATTTCCTGGAGTCCTTTCTATGATGTACCCTGCTCTACCCTGTCTCAGCATGCCTCTGTGAGACAATACGGGCAATGGGGTGGTGTGGACTTTGCTCTTTTGCTGCCTTAAATTTTCCCCAAGACACCCACTTATCTTGTATGCCTCTGGTTGCTAATGTTGTGTGTGCATGACATACAGTGTCTGAATTTGAGGAAGAGGTCAGTGGTGTGATTTAGGAACAGATTTACCTTTTCTTTATACTTTTATGAGAACCAATAGGCTCTGACCACAAGCCTGGACTGAAACCAGAGAATCCAATCACTTCATTATGTTATTGTTGTTAGGCATTGCTGAGTCAATTTTGACTCATAGTAATTCCATGTGACAGAGTATAACTGCCCCATAGGGTTTTCTTGGTTATAAGCTGTATAAGGAGCAGATTACCAGGACTTCCTCCCATAGAGCCACTGTGTGCTTGAAACCACCAACCTTTTGGGAGCAGCCTAGTGCCTAACCATTGTGCCACCCAGGCTCCCTCACTTCATAACAATCACTTATAAATCATTCCTCTTTTCATTTTTAAATCTCCCTTTGCACTATACAATAGCTCAGAAGATAGAAAAACTGTTAAGGAAACATTTTAAAATATTGAGATTTCAATTTGTTTCTTTCCTGTTATATGCTTTATTTTTTCCTTTTGAAATGAACTTGAGATTGAAATGATTATGAAAGCTTTTTTAATGAGCTGTTAACATTCTAGAGTGCAATCACAGAATAAGAAAAGAGATATTACCGGTTGCCCTTGAGTCAACTCTGACTCAAGGCAACCCTGTATGCCAGAGTAAAACTGTGCTCCATAGTGTTTTCAATGGCTGATTTTCTGGAAGTAGATTGGCAGGTGTTTCTTCCGAGGTGTCTCTAGGTGGACTCTAGTCTCCAACCTTTTGGTTATCAGCCAAGCTTGTTAACTGTTTGCACCACCCACAGCCTCCAAAGAGATATTAAGTTAATGAATTATATTTATAGATTTTAAGTTAATCACTATGTGTTTGCTAACGGCTCTTTGTGAATTATTTTAAGATGACTTGGTGTCATTAGGCTGGGTTCTCTAGAGGAGCAAAACCAGTGAAGCATCTATACATACATATATATACATATAAAGAAAGAGAGAGATTTATATCAAGGAAATGGATCATGTGGTTGTAGAGGCTGGAAAGCCCCAAATCTGTGGGTTGGACTGGAGGCTTCACCTTACTCACATAGCTGCAGAGGCTGGTGAACCTCAGATCAGCACGTCATACAACCAGCCTCTGGTTCACAGGCTACAGAGGCCGACAAATCCCAAGATTGGCAGGTAGGCTGGCAGGCCGCTGGTTCACGTACTTCAGAGGCTGACGAATCCTAAGAGTGGCAGGTAAACTGCTAGCTCAAGTCCCAAGAACCAGAGGTCAGATGAACAGGAGCCAACTGCAGGATCCAGAGTGCAAAAGCCTGAAAGCCTTGCCAGAAAGTCCACCTATACTGAATGCAGGCCACACCCCCAAGGAAACTTCCTTTTCACTGTATGGCTGCTCATAGCAGAAATCATTATGGAGGTGATCACATTATATCAGATCTCATCATGGAAGTGATTACATCATTATATGATTGCCAAACTACATCATAACCGCCAAACCACTGAGAAGCATGACCCAGCCAAGTTGACACACAACCTTAATGATCACACTTAGGTTAGAATTCCTTGCTTAGGGTACAGATGTCAACTGTAGTTTAGTAATAATCCTCATGTTTCATTAATCTTCTATCCTTTTTTTGAATTGCTTACTTTTATACTGCAATTTTTTTAAGGATTTGTAATTTTTTAAATAATATTTTACTGTGTTTTTGGTGAAAGTTTACAGAGAAGATAAAGTTTCCATTTAACAATTTTTAAACAAATCTTTTAGTGACATTGGTTATGTTTTTCTCATGTGTCAAAATTCTCATTATTTCTGTTCTGGTTGTTTTGTTTCTAGTAATCTAGTTTTCCTGCTGCCCTGCCTTCTTGTCTTAGTCATATAGTGCTGCTATAACAGAAATACCACAAGTGGATGACTTTAACAAAGAGAGAGATATTTTCTCACAGTCTAGTAGGCTAGAAGTCCAAATTCAGGGCATCAGTTCCAGGGGAAGGCTTTCTCTCTCTGTCAGCTCTGGAGGAAGGTCCTTGTCATCATCAATCTTCTCCTGGACTAGGAGCTTCTCCGTGCAGGAACCTCAGGTCCAAATGATGCACTCTGTTCCTGGCACTGCTTTCTTGGTGGTATGAGGTCCCCCTCTCTCTGCTTGCTTCCCTTTCCTTTTATCTCTTGTAAGACAAAAGGTGGTGCAGGCCACACCCCAGGGAAACTCCCTTTACATTGGATCAGGGATGTGACCTTAGTAAGGGTGTTACTATCCCACCCTAATCCTCTTTAACATAAAATTACAATCACAAAATGGAGGACAACCACACAATACTGGGAATGGTGGCCCAGCCAAATTGATACACACATTTTTTTGGGAGACACAATTCAATCCATGACACTTCTTATCTTTGCTTGAGAGTAATTGTTCATCATTTGGTCATACAGATGATTTTTTTTAAAAAGCGCAGTACTCACAGGTGATATTCTTTATTTTTATGAACAAATTTGTTATTTAACTAAAAGATGGCCTCAAGGGATAGTTTCGGTTCAAGGTGTAGCGCAGGTTTTATTCTTATCTTTCCTGCATTTTCTGGAAAAAATAAAAGAAAAAAAAAAATCCTTTCTGCTCTCTTCTCTAGCAGTTTGAAATATCTGTATAATACACTCTGTCAAGTTATAAGTCCTCTTTGCTGATTTTACTGAAAACTACTAATAAATAATCCTATTGCATACTGGGGGAATAATTTTATTTTGCTCCAAAATATTGGAATAAACAGGAAATTACTCACACACTAGACACCATACACTACCATCTTTCCTGTTATTTAAGGCATTTTATATCAAATGTTTAATTTTAGAACAAGTTCTACAGAAGCAGTTTGGATTTTCCTTACCTGCCCTTGTAAACTCTGCTCAGGATGGCCAGGGCTGGGAGATTATGTCTTAGTTATCTAGTGCTGCTATAACGGAAATTCCACAAGGGGAAATTCCACAAGGGGAAGGCTTTAGCAAACATAAATTTATTTTTTCACAGTTTAGGAGGCTAGAAGTTCAAATTCAGAGCGCTGGCTCATAGGGAAGAATGTCTCTCTCTGTCGGCTCTGGAAGAAGTTCTGTGTCAATCAGGATGGCCTCCTCTCAGCTGTGTCTGCAGGCAGACCTCTCTTTGACCCTTGGCCCCTCGGCCCCTCAACCTGAGCTCTGCCTTTCTGCGGCATGTATTTCAAAGCTCTTTAGCTCCTCCAATAAGTGCCCGGAGGCACCCTACTTGGCCAGGAAGCCTCCTGACCAAAAGCACTCAGTTCTCTCTCACTCCGAGGGTTGGCTTCCAAGCTGCTGCCATTTCTCCACTGTCACTTCTCTCTGTCTTGCTCCATTTCCAGTGTTACAGCTTTCTCTGTGGGTCTCCAGGTTCTAGGAAGTTCTCAGCACAGGGACCTCAGGTCTAAAGGACACACTCCATTCCCGTCTCTTCTTCTTGGTGGTATTGAGGCCCCTATCTCTGCTTGCTTCTCTCTCCTTTTATCTCTTGTAAGATAAAAAGTGTGACTCATGTAAGGGCTTGAATTGAATAAGAGTGGCAAGGACGGTGACTGGGGTAGGGGGGTGACTTGAGGCTAGGATTTATAAAACATCACAAAATGGAGAATAATGACATCAGATCACAAAATGGAGGACAACCACACAATACTGGGAATCGTGGCCTAGCCAAGCTGACGTACATTTTGGGGGGCACAATTCAGTTCATAACAGACTACAAACTATATTTCCATGCTTCTTTGGTACTAATAGGAGATCAAAAGTAGACGGAAGAGAGAAGTTTCTCATTTCTAGTTCCTACCTGGTGGTAGTTGCTGTAATGTTAGTGGAGGTGTGGTAATTTCTGACTCTACAATCCAGGTAGGAGCACTTTTCCGTGTAAGATGATCCTTACTTAGTGTTCCAGAATCAACCCACAGAGCAGCATTAGGAGTGTGCTCCAGGCTAGGAACATTATTGTTGCTGTTAGATGCTGGCAAGTTGGTATTAACTCACAGTGACCCTATGTACAACAGAAGGAAACACTGCCCGGTCCTGCACCACCCTCACAATCGTTGCTATGTTTGAGCCCATTGTTGCAACCACTATGTCAATCCATCTTATTGAGGGTCTTCCTCTTTTTTGCTGATCCTCTACTTCACCAAGCATGATGTTCTTCTCCAGACACTGGTCTATTCTGATAACATGTCCGAAGTATGTGAGATGAAGTCTTGCCATCTTCGCTTAAGGAGCATTCTGGCTGTACTTCCTTCAAGAAGGATTTATTTGTTCTTTTGGCAGTCTATGGTATATTCAATATTCTTCACCAACACCATAATTCAGAAGTGTCAATTCTTCTTCAGTCTTCCTTATTCATTGACTAGCTTTCACATGCATATGAGATGATCGAAAATATCATGGCTTGGGTCAGGTGCAACTTAGTCCTCAAAGTGACATCTTTGCATTTGAACACTTTAAAGAGATCTTTTCAGCAGATTTGCCCAGTGCAATAAGTCATTTGATTTCTTGACGTTGCTTCCATAGGCATTGATTTTGGATCCAAGTAAAATGAATTCCTTTACGACTTCATTGTTTTCTCCATTACCATGATGTTGCTTATTGGTCCAGTTGTGAGGATCTTTGTTTTGTTTATGTCGAGGTGCAATCCATAGTGAAGGCTGTAGTCTTTGATCTTCATCAGTAAGTGCTTCAAGTCCTCTTTGCTTTCAGCAAGTAAGGTTGTGTCATACGCATATCACATGAAGGTTGTTAATGAGTCTTCCTCCAATCCTGACACTGAGTTCTCCTTCATATAGTCTGGCTTCTTGGATCATTTGCTCAGCATACAAATTGACTAAGTGTGGTGAAAAGATATGTGATGGTTAAGATTCTGTGTCACCTTGGCTGGCCCATGATTCTCAGTGCTTTGGCAGTTGTATAATGTTATGATCACTTTCCTGTTGAGATTCGATATGTGATCACCCCCATGATGGGATCTGCTGTGAGTAGCCAATCAGTTGAAAGGAAGTTTCCCTGGGTGTGTGGCCTGCATGGAATATAAGCAGACATTCTGGCAAGCCTTGGGGGCTTTTCGCTCCTGCAGCTGGCTCCTATTTGTCTGACCTCCAGTTCTTGGAACTTGAGCTAGCAGCTTACCTGTAGTCTTGCCTGCTGATTTTGGGTTTCATTGATCTTTGCAGCCTGTGAGCAAGAGCCCTGCTCTCTGACCTGCCAATCTTGGGTACACCAGCCCCTGAGGCTGCGTGACTCAGGAGAAGCCTCCATCCTGACCCATGGACTTGGGACATTCCAGCCTCTACAACTACATGAGCTATTTCTTTGATATAAATCTCTCTATATATATTTATATTTATACACTTTACTGGTTTTGCTTCTTTAGAGAACCCAGCCTAAGACAGGATACAACCTTGACACACATCTTTCCTGATTTTAAAGCACACAGTATCCTCTTGTTCTGTTTGAACAACTGCCTGTTGGCTTATGTACAGGTTCCTCATGAGCATGATTAAGTGTTCTAGAATTCCCATTCTTCACAATGTTATCCACAATTTGTTATGATCCACACAGTCGAATGCCTTTGCATAGTCAATAAGACACAGGTAAACTTCCTTCTGGTATTCTCTGCTTTCAGCCAAGATCCATCTGACATCAGCAATGATATTCCTCATTCCATGTCCTCTTCTGAATCTGGCTTCAGTTTCTGGCAGTTCCCTGTCAATGTACTGCTGCAACCATTTTTTAATTATTTTCAGCAAAATTTCACTTGCATGTGATATTAATGATATTGTTCAATAATTTTCATGTTTTGTTGGATCTCTTTTCTTTGGAATGAGCACAAATATGGATCTCTTCCAGTCAGTTGGCTAGGTAGCTGTCTTCCAAATTTCTTGCCATAGATGGGTGAGTGCTTCCAGCTCCTAATCTCCAAGTATTTTCTCTTCTTTTTGGCTCCTTTAGATAGAGATGCTTGTTGTTGTTGTTAGGGTGCCCTTGATTCAGTTCCAAGTCATAGCAACCCCATGTGCAATAGAACGAAACACTGCCCAGTCCTTCACCATCCTCACAATTGTTGTTATGCTTGAGCCCATTGTTGTAGCCACTGTGTCAATCCATCTCGTCGAGGGTCTTCCTCTTTTTTGCTGATCCTGTACTTTTACCAAGCACGATGTCCTTCTCTAGGGACTGATCCTGCCTGATAATATGTCCAAAATATGTGAGGCAAACTCTTGCCATCCCTGCTTATAAGGAGCATTCTGGCTCCTTAGATTTGTTCATTCTTACAGGTGCTAGAGGAACCATATAGAAGAGATAATACCTGGAGATTAGGAGGCTCTAGTATTCCTAGCATGGAGCACACTCCTAATGCTGCAGTTGGGGTTGATTCTGGAACACTAGCACCTGTATCAGAGTCCCTGAGTGGTGCAGTTAAGTGCTCAACTACTAGCCAAAAAGTTGGTGGTTTGAGCCCACCAATGCCTCAGAAGACAGGCCTGGTGATCCGCTTCTGAAAGGTCACAACCTTGAAAATCCTATGGAGCAGTTTTACTTTGCAAATGAGAATTGCCCTGAGTTGGAATTGACTCCATGGCAAGTAACAATAATAAAAACAACAGCACATCTATCACCCTTTCATTCTTCCAGGCTTTTCAGTACCTTTTTATTAATTTTCTGTTTCAAATTCCCTAAGTTGTTGTTACATACTTAAATTCATGGTGTTGTTTCTATTTTCCTGACTTGATCTTGACTATAATAGGCCAGTAGAAAAACTACAGTACAAACAGAACACATTTGTCGTTAACACTAGAATAAAGAGGTACTTCAAAAATTGTGCTCATTTTGTAACAAGGTATATGGTTTCACAAAAGAATGAATAAATTACATTCAAGCTTCTGAAATGGAGAGATACTATAAAGTGGTGTTGACGAGTCCAGCTTCTGGCAAAAGTCCTGTGTGTGATCTTTCAGGCCCGAAAGTAGATATTTACAATGCTTTGCGTGGCACGCCTCATGGGGGAAGCTGCCCTTCTCACACCAGACTTGGAGCACAGCCAGTGCATTGCAGTTTTCCAGAGAACAGCAATCAAGGACTCAGTACCTCCATCCTTTGAGCCAGCCATGTTCATGCGCATATCAGTATTTCTAGTTCAGGGGTAACAGTGGCATCTTTATAAGGATCAGAGGCTTATTTATTAGGGTACTCGGTTAAGCCACTTCCTAGGCACCTCTGCCAACACCCCCTTATCAGGGATCTTGATGAGGCACTCTTCTCCACTTTGACTCAGTACCTTTCCCTTCCTAACCCTTCCTTCTCTCCCTGTCCCAGGCCCACCTTCCATGAAGAGCAAGGAATAATTTGTTTGAGGCTCATTGGCAGTGAAACTCTTCCACTGACCACTGGCACTGATCCTCTGACGCTCGCCTGGTGCTGTTCTGTGGAGGGGTGGGGAATTGAATACTGTGGAGCTGGCATTACTTTTTGCCTCTTGCTCACACTGTTATAGTAAGTAAATAAAAGCTTATTATTTTCAATTTAGCTCATTGTTCTAATTGATCACTTCAACACTGCTACACAGATGTGCCACCTTATAAACTTTCTGGGCTGTATGTTTTTCTTTAAGATTTGTATTTTAAAAGAGTTAATTTTTTTCATCCTTAAAATTTTGGGGCAGATGCATTTACTGGCAAAATCTACCAAATGTTTAAAGAAGAATTAACACCAATTCTTCACAGACTCACAAATAGAAGAGGAACACTACTTAACTCATTCTATGAGGCCAATATTACCCTCATACTAAAACCAGACAAAGACATCATCAGAAAAGAAGACTACAATCTAACATCCCTTATGAATATAGATGCAAAAATACTCAACTTTTACTAGCAAACTGAATCCAGCAACATATAATAAGGATTATATACCATGACCAAGCAGGATTTACCCCAGGAATGCAAGGTTAGTTTAAAACATGAAATCAATCAATGTGATACATCACATTAATAGCATAAAAGAGAAAACTACTTGATTTCAATAGATGCATAAAAAGCATTTATCAAAATCTAACACATTTTCATGATAAAAACACAGCTAACCAGAATAGAAGGAAACTTTGGCAAACTAATAAAGGGTATCTATGAAGAAACTACGGCTAACATCATACTTACTGGTGAAAAACTAAATGGTTTTTTCATAAGAATAAGACAAGATGTTCACTCTTCCCACTTGTTCAGCATAGTACTGGACATTCTAGCCAGGGCAATTAATAAAGAAAAAAGAAATAAAAGGCATTCAGATTAGAAAGGAAGAAGCAAAACTATCTCTATTTGCAGATGACATGATTTTGTATATAGAAAATACTAAGGAACTCTCATATAAACACACTCAAATTAATATTGATAAATGAGCTCAGAAAGGATGCAGGACTCAAGATCATTATACAAAAATAAATTGTATTTATGTACACTAGCAATGAAAGACCCAAAGATAAAATCAAGAAGACAATTCTATTTACAATAGCATCAAAAATTCTTAGGAAAAATTTTATCAAAAGAAGTGGAAGACTTGTACACTCGTTTTGATTTGGTACTACAGCTATATAAGCTGTCATCATCAGCAGAAGTTGGGTGAAGGGTACATGGAGTTCTTTGTACAGGTTTTCCAATTTCTCATGGGTGTATGGTTATTTCTAAATAAAATGTTTTAAATGTATTTTGTACATGAATACTCAATGAGATGAGAAAATCTTCTTTTCCTTGTTGGTGAATCTGTTGCTTTTATGTAAGTCTAGGGAGTCCTGCAATTAGCAAAGTTTGGAGAAATAAGACTCTTCCAGGGAAACTGATGGTGAGGATCATAGACTACTCTCTGTAACTGCTGAACTCATAGTAAATAGATGCCATCTATAAATTGTAGGATGTACTTAGAAGTATATTTAAAATATGGGTTTTAATATTGTAGAACTGCCAATGGCCTGATCCTTAATCCCTTTGGTGGATAAAACTTTGAGAATAAACCCTCATTTCTCTTGTGATAACATTAAAAACCAACTTTTCAAACAACCAGAAAATGTTGAACCAATGAAGGAAGAAACTATTGGCTGGGAATACTATGATGAAAGGCACAACTAAAGAGGAAACATTGTTTGATGATTAATTCAAAGTCTATTTCAGAACTGTGTTAGATGATAAAGCTCATATATCAGGAGAAAACTGATGAAGACCCGTGCTGTAGTTATGGTCAAACCTGTTTGGAGTTTTAAAAGAAATTGGCAAGGTAAAGAAGATACACTTATTGAATGATGCTCAATCAAATAGTTCTAACATGCCTGAAGAACCTCCTAGAATGAATGGCTGATGAATGTTAAACTATTTATTTTAAAATTGGAAAGCATGGACATTCACAACTTAGCAATTTGATCTTTGTTCACTATTTTTATAAGAATAATTTATGGTAAAAAACCCAGTGAAGGAATATTTTTTAAAAAGATATGTTTTTTTTTTTCTTTTTAAAGAATAAAAAAGCACATATGGATTGGTGCATGCATGGAAACAAATCTATAATGGTTACAGTTGTGGGATAGGTAACCCTTCTGCACTGTCAATGAATCAGCCACCCTGGAGTCACCCACCCATAGTGCCTCCTCTCAAAGAATATGTTTCTTGATTTTCTTTGTGTCTTAATGGGCTAGAAAGAAATGCTGAATTTCATTTAAAATTAGCAAAAATACTTATTTAGATGCTATCTGTTAGACACATTTGAAAGGAAATGGGAAATGAGTTTGAAAACTTGCTCTTTGATATCTGTGTGTGCTTGCTTAGGCAGAGGAAAATGATCATTAGATTTTCAGTTTAGTGGAATTACCCTTTTTCTTTTTAATGGAGAATTAAGATTATCATGATAATGGCTAAAACATGGCTTAAAATGATGATTTATTGTTTTGCTTAATGATAAATAGTGGTCCTCCAAGTTGGTTTATTTAGCAAAAATATTTTATGGGTGAATTCTTTCAGTGAAATTGCAGACGTTTTCCCTGGGTATTATAAGATTGTAGCAGAATTAAAATATAAGAATTGTGAAGATTTGAATTTATGGACCATGAATTTTTGGAAAATTAATTCATCTACATTGAAAATTTTAGCCCACAGAATCTTTCTTCCTTCAAAAAGGCTCTTTGATTATTTTTTCCCTAAAATAGTAAAAAGACAGTCTTAGAATATTCCATATGACACAAGCCACTTGACCTTTCAGCTAAAAGATGTTAACCAAAATTTCTACCAGCAGTAGTTTAAAACATTCCATTATACTATCTCTTTGGTAGTGTTCTGCTTATTTTGCCTTAGTGATTTTGCTGATAAAACTTGCAAAATGACGAAAAAAAAAAAACAACCTCAGTTTACACATACATCTTTTAGGTGGGCTTAGACTCCGAAAATATGGTGACTCCATGAGAAGAAGAAACATTACTATACAATGTAAATTCAGGTCAACTCAGTTTTATGAAATAAGTAAATTCAGTCCAGCAAGGATTAAATAAGGAAACAGAGAAGAAACACTTTTTTTATTTCCTGAGAGAAAGTAATTAAAATATTTAATGAATTCATTCAACAAATACTTGAGTATCTATTACGTGCCAGAACTCTTCTAAGTACTTGGTATAATCAATGAACAAAAAAGACAAAATCTTTGCTTATGGACTGTAAAAATTATAAAGATAAAATCCCAAAAATTCAAAGAGCTTTTCCCATTCCGTGGGTTATTTCAGACACTATCAGAGACCAGTGGATGGTTATTTCTTTTCTCTACTATTAGAGAAAACTTTCCGGAAACATTCAGGCAACCCTGGTCTAGATGCTGTCGTACTTCTGTAAGCATCTCAGTAGTTAGTTTGAGAATCAGAAGGCTTGCTTGAATGAGTGTGGAAAAAGTGCGCTGATGGAACTGGATGACCTTGAAGGAAATACGTGTGGACAGAGGTAAGTCTGGGGACCCTCCTGGTCCAGTGGTAGAATAGTCCTGCAGCCAGAAAGTTCATGTTTTCAGACCTTGGCCTTTTCCACTGGACAGCACTGGATCAACACTGGGTATTCTTGCTCTCAGGGCTCCTTTTCCTAGGCTCCATGCAGTCCAACTCCCTTCCATTCAGACAGAGCTCAGAGCAGTTAAGTTTCAGCTTCTTTAATTATAATCACATTGCATTTCAATTTCCTTAAGACTATATTCTCCCTGGTGCAACTTGAGTGTTCCCAATGCTCACCCACTTCATATATAGTTAATTTTGTGCAATATTCTAAGTTCTCCTAAAAATGGCCTTACTCTTTAATTATATAGCTATTTTTTATTTTAATTTGAGGAAAATATCACTTTTAAACTTCTCGGTATCTAATGTTGTCCTTATGGTCTGATTACATGAAGGTATGTGGCTTACTTTATTTAGCAGATTATCTAGATAAAATTTTAGGTTCTGGAGATAAAGAGTCACAGGAAAATAACAATAAAGGGAAGGTAGAGAGAAAAGAGAGTATCATTCCCCACCTCATCATCTTTGCCTGTCATTTTCAATCTCTTACAGCAAGATCCTTTGATGGCCTCTATCAATTCCAGTCCCTAAAAACATCCCAGATGAGGACTCAAGCTGCACTGACCCTCCATTTATTTCAGCTTATATACATAAAACAAAACAAAACAAAACAAAAAACTGGCTCCAACTCATGGCGACCCCAAGTGTGTCAGAGTAGAACTATGCTTCATGGAGTTTTCAATGGCTGATTTTTCAGAAGCAGATCTCCAGGCCATTCTTCTGAGGCACCTTTGGGTAGATTCAAACCACCAACCTTTCAGTTAGCAGCCGAGCTCATTAGCCATTTGTACCACCAGGGACTCCTATTTTGACTCAGTAGCGGTTGATGTCCTAGCTGCCTACAAATGCGTTCTTCACTTGCTCCTCAAGCCTCCTTGGCTCCTAACTTTAGTAAAGATTTTACGTGCTGGAGACCTCTTACTCCTATTTCTGGTGGCATTTCCCTCCCTACTCCTACCTGTGCTGGTTCCCAGGACTGGACTTCTTGATTCTTTGACTTGCTTTTGCAAATTCCCTTCCCTGGATACTTCATTCCTGCCCCAGACCTGCATTCCATGTCAGGTTTCTGCTGCTTTATGAAGCAAGCTCCTTGAGGATGACAGTGTGCCTGACTCCTGAGCACTGTCCCCCATTGGAGTCCTTGATGTTTTTCCCAGTCCCTGGATCTGCCTGGGAAAGCCTAGTGCTTGCTTTTGCTAAACTGGATACTTTATGAATTCATTTAACCCTGCCTCCCTGGGCTACCCCTCCATCCAACCGGCTTCCCATTTAAGAAGGTTTAACATGCCAGGTCTCAGCAGCTCTCTCCTTGCCTGGTCTTTCTTTGGAAGAATTCTTATCCTAGTGGTTTACCCTGAATTTTAAGATAGAAACTGTTGCGTTCCTTTTACTCCTACAAGCAATTGCTTTTTAAAATATCGTGTATGGTTCTTTGGACTTCATTGCAAATTAACTATTTCACTCCAGATATCATTAACTTATAAAATTCTTTACCAGGTTAATTTCAACACAAAATGTCCTGCAAAGATTGACCAATGAAAAAATATTCAGGTTAGATAATTTGGTATTATTTTGGGGCTGGGATGATTTTGAGAATTACATAATAAAAAAAAAAAGCTGCAAATCTCAAACAAATGGATTAAAATTTTTAATTATTTTTATAAAATTACCATGAGTAAATAATTTAATTGGAGTATAAGATTTCAAAAAGAAATTGGTAGAGTAAAATTAATTTTGGAGTACATGTAAGCCATACACCATGGACATTTTTTGTGATTCTTTTGAAGAATGAGGTGGTCAGGTTTCAGAGTTGGTGCTATAAATGAGGACTACTTTGACTATTATTGGTTTTACCATCAATATTTTGTCCTACATGCAAAAATTATGTAAAATCAGACCATAGGCATTCAAAGTGAAAAACGTTTTGATAAAGTGAGCCTTGTTCATAACTTTTTGAATACTATCTCTTATTTGTTGAAACCATATAAATCATGATGACTTTGTTAAGATCATTAAAAGCATTAACAGAAACTCTCAATGAGAGCAAGATAAAACAATTTGTGTCATGTATAAAACATAAGTGAAAAAGAACTGTTCACTCTTTTCCTTCCTCTTCCTCACCAAAAAAAGCCATGAAACCTCAGTGTAAGCAGTTTACTTTGAGAAAATAAGGTTGGGGAAAGAGTCTGAAAAAGGAGTCTGAGAATCACCCATTTATTTCTAACTATTATTTTGGGAAAAGATCTATTTAATTTTTCCTTCTGAAATTAGAAATCACAATGCCTGCCTCCAAGTTTGTTGTAAGAAAGAAACAAGACAAAGAACAGGAATGTGCTTTGCAAACAATAAGTCATAGATGCACATGAGCATTTATACAGAGAAGGCGGACACTGAGCTCAGACTTGGATTCCTTCAGTGTAAGCTTGGCAGCCAAGCAGACGTCTTTGAGTCTCAGGTTTCTCACTTTGAAACTGCGATTGTTCTGAGTGACTTCCTTCCAATTCTAGACTTCCCTCATTTCTAGATTCCTCCATAGTTTTATATAAACAGCTCTTTTCAGAACTCGCCAAATTTACCTGCTGAATTTATAAAATTATTGAGAAATGTATCAGATTTAAGTCTTGTTATTTTTTTTTCCAACTGAAACAGAATTATTTCCTATGATAAAAATTTTATACAGTAAAAATAATTGAGTAGAAATCATCTTAGGCACCTGCCTGAAGCACCCTCCATCTCCACCTTTTTTGTATTGTTTTCATTTTTAATTTTTTTGCTTTATGAAGTCCATCTTTTGCAGGAGAACACTTCTGGGCTCTAATAAGATGAGTAAGTCATAACTGCAAATTCTCGTAAAGGTACTTGCTACTTATGAAGAAACAGGCAGAATTGAAGCAAGATAGCACTATGGTAGACATTTGAACATGTTTAACATAATTTAACCAATTTCATCATGTAAATGTGCATTTCAGAAGTGTATGCTCTTTTCCAATAAAAATTAATCAGACTCAATTTGCATTTAAATGGGAAAGAGTGCATGTCGGTGTTGAGAAACTCTATGGGGTTGTGCGTGGCAGGGTGGAGGGATTCAGGCAGATTGGCTTCAGATTCTACTGTTGAGAGACATTTTGAAAAAGGCTAGGTTGAACTGTGTACATATTTGAGTTTAAACTTTGTAAGATTTCTCAGCTTGACTGGAGATCACTGTAGAAAATAAAATAAAAATGTCTTCAATGTATATAAATGCCACACTGGGTGTCTCCTCACCTATTTTATTTGATGGCTTCCAATGGCTAAAGGAGATTTCATTATCAAGTAGTTGTTTATCAGCAAATGTGCCTAAAAATAATTTTGAAAAATCTTTGTAGGGAAGCACATTCTCTTTTTTAGGTCCAGATGTTTTCATAGGATGACATGGAGTCTGGTTAAATTCCCCGTGCAGAAGTAAATCACGTTTTGCTGCAATATCTGCAAAATGAAATATGGTTATCGTCACTGTCTATGTAAAAACAAATGAAAGTTATGGGTAATTTTTAACAAAGTGAATTATACAAAGCACAATTTATATTTTTATATTTGGCTTTGCTATAAGGCAATATAGAAAACTCATGTAAGGACACACACTCTTCTCTGTGCCTCATTCTTCTTAATTTCTGAGCTCAGCCCATAACATCAGTAATCCCCTATTGAAACAACCTCACAATTTCCCCCAAAATCTGCTAGGGAAACATCTATTACCAAAAGGGTTTCTAATCAAGTATTTCTGGGAATATTTACAAATCCCTTAAATCTAGCCAATGATGGCATAATGAAGGATATGTTGTTGGTAGGATACTGCCCATCCAAAGTAGAAAAATGACCAGTTAAAATAAAATACATCAAAAAATTTTTTCCAGGATAATTTCTATTTGCCTAATAGGTTTTTCCATAAAAAATTATAAAATATTTTAAGAGAAAACAGAACATGCAAATGATCCCCATTTTAGTTTTTTTCACCTTTACTAGATGCTAAGCTTTTCTTCCCCCAGCTGTAATATTTCATGATTATAGCAAACATGAAACGTTAAAATGTGTTCCATTGTTTCATTCAAGCGGCAATAGGAAAAAAAAAAAAGAAAAGAAAGACAATGGTAAAGGCTGACAATATAACCCTTTTAATTTACTGATAGTAGAGGCAAGGCCCAGGAAAGCAACTACCCAAGAAAACCCATTCCCTTAGGGATGTATTATCAGTCAATTCCACTGGTCCTGAATCTGCCAGGTCATCAAACGCTTTGCTTTGCTTTGTTTTGTTTTGTTTTATTAAAGACTTCAGATTCCTAGTCTCCTCCTCTGGAAACTGTTTTAGTAATTAGGGAGTAAGGTCAAGAATCCTAGTTTTAAAGAAATTGTCAATATTCTGATTTGTAGTAAAGGGTAGGAACCACAGATCCACATTAGACCCCCTGGGATACAGCAATGGAGAGGAACAGGAATGTTGCACAGTCCTTGGACAGGCTCTCAATGTTACACACAGCATCTTCCTACAGGCCCACCATTTTATGCCGCGGGCTACCACCTCTCCAGTGTTTCTTCCCCTTCAGACGAAAAGTATGACCTGAGAATGATATCATTTGGTGAAAGAGTGGATTTACAGCCCTTGCTGACCATCCAATCCAATTTCACACTCTGGAAGTTTAAGTCAACTTAACTCCTTATTGGAAAGTATGAATCTATCCATCACCATGCAACAGTCTTGAGCCTTTAAGGCAGTCTGGGATTTGAAAATTATTTACTTTACCTCAAGTCATGGTGTATAATAAACTGAATTTCTTTAAATGGTTAATAATATATCATAAGGCATTAAGAATTTCTTAACCTTTTTTTGGTAATAAATAAATGCTTAAATAGAATTAATATCTAATAATACAGTTGGTATTATATAGAGACAATGGAAAGCGACGTAGCTTCCAAGATCTTCCATGTAGGACTGCAGGAATCTCGACATTCATAGTTCTGTCAATTCTCCATATAGATTTTATGTGTTCACTATATGCAAGCTGTAGCCAAAATAACAAGTTTCTGACCCTTACACCTATTGCTGTTGAGCCGATTCCGACTCACAGAGACCCTATAGGACAGAGTAGAACCTCCACATAGGGTTTCCAAGGAGTGGCTAGTGGATTCAAACTGCCAACTTTTTTTGGTTAACAGCCGAACTCTTAACCACTGTGCCACCAGGGCTCCATCTGTTCCTTATACTACTCATAAATGCCAAAGTTTAGCTTAAGGCTTTTTTTTTTTTTTAATATAGCATAGCATAAGAAAGATACTATAATTCAGCTCTCAGCAAATACTATTTCTTGTTAATAAAAATGTGAATTAGTCTTTTACCTCATAATTTTAGGGAAAAAGAAAAAGGAAAACATGAATGACTTACCTCTAAATACATAATACTCCAGATAAAGCAACTAAACAGAAAGCTTATTACAATTCTAACAAAAAAACAGAATTCAATGTTATTAAAATTTTTTTTTCTTTTACATCCTATTTAAGGAATATTTGCTCCTGAAGCAAAAGAAAGTCATCATTTACTCATGTCATTTATAAAGTGGTCTCATGATACTCGTTCTGAGGATCAAGTATAAAGTCACAATATACTACCAAATGATATATAAAAATGTCTGTGAACATTTTATGCTTCCTTTAGAAGGCTGATCTGTTAAAACTGTGACATTTTTCTTTAAAAGCAAAAGCAAAGGAGATCAATAGTATTAGTTTATCCTTATATGGATTAAGAAAGTATTTCTGAGTCATATTTAGAAGTCTGCCAATGTTAGATATGTGTATAACTCTTATTTTTCAATGTAGATGGGGCTGAGAAAATGGTTAGTTAATATATGTACCTCAAATGCCTTAAGTGGAATACCTGAGGCATACAAATATAAATGGTACTGTATATTTTTAAAAATGTAAAATAAACACAAAGAGTATATAGGTATACATGTTATAATTTCAAAGTCAACACTAGCACGTAAGTTCTTCTCATCTAAGTACATACTAAGATACTTCCTATTTCAACACATGCATCTACAAACACATGGCCATGCACATAACCACTTGCTTTCTGTCACTTGCAAGAAAGTTAGAATATACAATACTGTACATTGTTTTAACTGAAATCATATTTGAAAATTAATGAGGATGGCATTAAAAAAATTCTAAGAAATCAAAATACAGGAAGATAATTATTCCAAAGATTAAAAACACTGAAGACTGATGGAAATTTAAGATTTAAATTGCATGTCCCAGAGATCTTGAAAGATACAGAAGAGAACAGGACTGGCTGTAAACTCTCAGATGCTCTGTTTGGCAATTGGCTTGACTAGAGCTTTTGTAATCTAGCAATCCAGGCTGGACTTAGACCACTGATGCTTCAGATCGCAGAGAAATGGTATAGTTGTAGGCAGTTCTCTGAAAAGCTGAGGGTGCAGATGGAGATCTGGATGCCCATCTGGATGGGAGACGGCGATTTGCTGGTCTAGCAGGTCTGGAAAACCCTCTTCCATGTGAACATTTCACTGCCGTGGGTTCCTAGGGGACAAATGAAGACATTCACCTCATATGTGGGAACCAATGATGCATTTAACATATTATGGATTCCAGTCACGGGATTAATATGTTAACATATTTACATGCAAGTAAAAGTGTTGAAAAACTAAAGGTATTTACCTAATTTTTTGTGTTCTTGACTGTTCTAATCAAAGTAATTATATTTTAATATGGTATTGATAATCTGGTAGATCTCACACTGATGAATTTTAGTACAAGGATCTCTCTGTAGAAATAATTATGAGCTCAGGATTCAAAAAATTTAGATAACTTTGAGTGATATGATTGAACCACAGATGCTTCTTAGTGAGACATTAAAATGTTTCAGTGTTAAAACAAATTAAATGAATTACAGAAGAAGCTTTGTCCACTTATATCAAGTTACTGACATTTTAAGAGGTTATAAGCAAAAGGACACAAAATGATTAATCTGGTGCCATCTTTTTTCCCCCACTAATAATTCTTTCAATGAGTGAAACATTTTCTTCCCTATTCTTTCCTTTTCTTTTTTTAACTTTAATGGAAGAAAAGCATTATCTGATCTTTGCAATTAAAAAAAAAAAAAAAGCTTCCATAACACGTTTTATACCCTTGGTTCTTCTTATTGACTCTTTTAACAAAGCCTGTGCTCGTTCATCTGAGATGGGAAATGAGGATGGTCTCTATTTCTCTTATTTTGATTATGGCCTGACACTGACAGTAACCTGCGTTTTCTTTTTTGCTCTATGGAGACTTATTTTTTTTTTTAGATTTGTTCCTAGGGGGGAAGAAAGAATAACTACTTCTAGGGAGCTACAGTAAAGGACTCTCTCCACTACCACCCCTAATCAATGCAAGAAGAGGAAACATTTAGTAACATTGCTTATTAGTTTACAATTGTGGCTGGTTAATGTATTTATATTTCTGTTTCCCATCTCCAGCTATAAGGCCTTACAGGTATTTATGGGCTCAAATAGAAAAACAGAGAAATACAAAGGCAGGGTAATTATTTGTATCCTGTGCAAACAGGCATGGTTCTGGTAAAATGGAAGTAGACTGATGTTTTTGCAAGGTTTGAAAGTCACCTTTTTTTTTTTTTTAACACCAGAAGGAGGCAACCTGCATAGCTTAAAACTATGCTGCATTCATACTGTATCATGTAAAGCTAGGACTTTTGAAGCCTTGGCTATTAACAGTAATCATCATCATCATCATCATAATATACTGCCTGTAACTTTTATGTTATGTTCTTAAAAATTATATGCATAAAAAGGAACTGCTAGATAGTTCTTCATTATAAGTACCAATCTCTTTGAACTTCCTATATCCTATAACTAGTTAAGATTATAGTATTTTATAAACAGACTGGAACAAAAAGATACCCATGTTTATTATTTTTTTAGGCAATTTACGTGCTAAAATACATATACAAATAAGAATGACCTTAATTTTTTTAAAGTATAATATTGCGTTTTCTTTCCATTGCACTTTCAGTTCCTACAAATAAGAGAACTTTATAAAGCACTATTTTAAAATTATGTCATTAACTCATATTCACATTACTGTGACTAATCCTATGAGAATATTGGGAATGACTGAACCAATCAAACATAATCACTGAAAAGTACAAGTTATTTAAAAACTATTTTCTACATATTTTTCTTAATATGAACACTTTAAAAGAATAAAATTCTACAAACCAACAAATGCACATTCTGATATTTTTTTCAAGAAAACACTTACAAAAAACACTTGATCTTTTTGACATTCTTAAGCCTATTTATTATAGTTAAGTTATTCCATTAAAGTTCATGTTGAGTTACAATCCTAAGGTTTCTATTTATTCACAAATGAAGGGTCAAGAAGTTTAGAAGATGAAAAAATATGTGCCTATATTCTATTTATATGATTGGGCAACTGACTGAACTCTCACAAACTGCTAAACATGGATATAATTCTACCAAAATACTGTTGTTTACGTTCTCACCTCTGTTATCTTTTTCCCATCTATTCCTTTCTTCACTTGCTGAGCCCCACACATAGCTGTCTTTTGCTGAAGTTCTTGTTCCATCTGGAGCATTTCTAAGTGCTGACTTAATGTGGTCCCATCATTGACATTAGAGTTAGATTTAGTCCAATTATCTTGGAAGCACTTAGAATTCTGCAAGGCAGACCCTGCTGATGTCTCATAGGTTTTCAGCAGCTTTTCCACAACACCATAATTTGACTTAGGATCAGCTGACCTTGGACGGCCAGACAAATTACTTGGTCTCCAGTCATGTTCGTGGAGCATATTCCGATAACTGCTAGGACTTAGGTGTTCCTGCATTTGTCTTACTTGGCCTGTTGAGAATATTTTGGTAGGATTATCAGGCACATTTTCGGTGGGCGTAGGCACGTGGACACTGGTTTTCGGAATACCAGACACACTGTCATTTTCTGATATGTTACCTGCATGAGTAATTAAGGTATCACAGGGCTTAGGATCTTCAGATGATTTTGTGTGGCTTTGATTTTGCTGTATTGCATGACAATTTCTATCTGTTCTAAATACAGTTCTGTTAAATTCATCAGTCTTTGCTGCTAGCTTTTCATTCCTTGTGGTCATTTCAAAGCTGCAACTGAAATTTGTAAGTTGGCCACTGCTCTGCGCCACTGAGGAGCTAAAGTCATGGCTGACATGAAGACTGGGATGAGATTTGGCAGAATGATTTGGGATCACCTTTTCATATTTTGGCTTATTGGGGGTAGAGCAGATTTTCTGAAACCACAATGTGGAAGGACTATTTTTTGCACTTGTCCCAATGCCGCATGACCACATGCTAAGACCAATGTCTTCACTGTATGGAGGCTTGTTATCTATTTTGACTTCTGGTGCAAAAGAAGAAAATATGACACCGTCTTTCAAAGTCTTCCCTTCCTTTGGACACAACACAGGCATCTCATGCTGCCTCAAAAGGAAATGAGGATTGCAGTTCTTTTCACTTTGACTCTCTTGAGCCACCCAACTGTTGTCTAAACTTTCCTTCAACCCTTCATAGGCTGCTATACCTTCAGAATATGAGCTTGGTAGATTTCGAGATGTGCTTCTTGGAGGAGGAACTGGTGGAATTTCATTTCTTTGCAAATCAACTCTGTCAATTCCATGTTTTTTCACAGAATTGCTTTGGAATACATCCTCATAGTTCAGATTCTTTCTGTTTTCCTGTTTTTCTTTTTCTAAATCAGCTGGAAGAACGCACTGGTCATTGTTGATCATGTGGTCCCTGTGAGGCATACTTATTACACTTGGCATGTCTCGGAGAGAAGAATCAGACATCATCCTAAAAAATTATAAAACATGGTATATTAGTGATCACTGTATTTACGATAAGCTCTCGAAAGACATCGTGGCTTAAGCAATGGATTTCTGCTACAGGAAAAGGAGTCACAACTTCCTCAAACCTAATTTTAATATAAATTTCTGATTCAACAACTCCAAGTCCCTTTTATTACAGGACAAAGCCTACTTCTCATTGTTGTATTCAATACCCTACTTACTCTGATCCAAACTATCTTTCAAAGCTTGTCTCAATTTTCCATTATCTAAATCTTCACTTACACTCAGACTAGACTATAAGTGTTTTGGGTTTCTACTATTTGGCATGACCATTTCTATAGGTTTTCTCTTGCCATTCCTTACCTGAAATGCCCACTTACCTCCTCTCTGCCTGCTGAATTACCATCCATTTTGTAAGGTAAGCTCAGGTTTGGCCTCTTTAGTTTGAAATAACATTTAAAGTAGTATGACATAAATCTGAATAAAAGTGCAATGATAAATGAGTAATTCCAAATAGAAAGCGTCATTTGGGCTAGGGTTTGAAAGAAAACTAAGACTTTCCTGGATGAATAAAGAGCAGACAGGCAAAGTGAACTGTAGAGACTGATAATGTGGCTACTCAAGGGACAATGAGTACTTTGGTGTGGATGGATTATAAAGCAGAATGGGGAGGAAGACGAGGAATAAGAGTGATACATTAGGTCAGTGTCAAATTATAATGTCTTTGAATTACATTTTGGGATTTTGAGCTTTTTTTCTAAAGGCCATGAAGTGACAGCAAGAGCTTTTTACCAGGTATGATTTGTAGAATGAAACTGGCAAGTCTTTTCTGAGTTATCTAAATAAAAACCTAAATATTCACAATGTGGATTCACAAATAAAACTTAATTAATCATATTGATTTATTTATATCTCTTTAACTTATAAAAGATTATGAAATAGTTTATAACAAAGTAGAGGGAGATAAATATCCACTAACAGACAACTAACAGAGAAAAGCAGCAAATACTAAATGGGGGACAACAGGGAAAAATGATATATAAATCAAGGTGGGCTAAGAAAATCTATTGTAAATAAGCACAAAAATTCCCTCTGAGCTTCCTAATAGCTAAAGAAAAATAAGGAGAAACATTATTATGTCTTTCATAGAGAAGCACTATAAGCACTATCTCCCCACTAGGAGATAACTGGTGATCCTAGAACAATCCATTTTCACTTAACTTGTATAGGGAATTTCAAATATATATGTATTTAATTTGGTTAAAGCTTACTCTTACAGTTACATAGTGTTTCCGATTGAAAGAGCATTCTCTGTGACATCATTTATATGTGTGTACATATTTACAATATGTTGTTCTACTGAAAATTATGTATCGTTCCAGTACATACTTAACCAATGTATAGAGGTAAATGACTTTTGGGCATAAAATATTTCAGTAAAACATCATTATATAATTAAAACACTACATTGTTAAACCTGACATTGTTTAAAGTGTACTTAACTTGATTAGCCCAGTTGTATGCTCTTCTACTGGACGAATACTCAAAATGAAAAAGAACCACGTTAGAGGATACTTGTTAATTTTCTATGGAGGGTCTACCTTAACTGAACACCAAAAGAGTAAAGTGTTACTAACAGTCAAACTGCAAAGAGAAATAGAAGATTTGTGTTAGGGAATCAGTAAACATAGAAAGATACAATTGGAGTTTCTGTTTTCCATCCAAGGTAACACACTTTTATAACTCATTGTTAAGTAACACTAACAAAGTTTATGTAGGAGGCAGTTTGGATTCCTTAACTAAAAACAATATTCTTCTTGATTTTCCAACATCAAGTAATCATACAGATGTACCAGCCTACCTTTTGTGGTTCGACCGCTTTCGAATTTCCTCTTGAAAGCTGCATAATTCCTCACTAACTTTGGCAAGTTCTTCAAGAGCCTTTATGCATATAAGCAATAGCATGTTAGCACTTTTGAAATGTAAATATTTCTTTAGAAACAATTCTAGGCCAGGCACAGCTTACTTACTGTATTGAGTGCACCAGAACAGCTCTTGCTTTCTTTCTCAGAGGTCCTCAGGTCAGGCCAGGCTTCACATTCCTTTTGGTTGTCTGCAGCCAAAGGATCCATAAACCCTACTTTTGATTTTTGTCTTGCTTTTTGTTCCTTACACATTTGATCTCCTCCAGTGAGTAAGCTCTGTTCTGTTTCATTTTCTTTTTCGAGACCAAGTTTGTGATTCATCCCTATAAATTCACATTGTCCTGAAATGGGGTAATTTGAAGAAGAGTCTACCATTTTGTCTTGAAGGACCTTCTCACAATCAAGATCAATGGTCTTAGCACGTTCATTCATATTGATTTTCCTCCGAAGCTTTACTTCTTGGCAAAGCTATAAAAAAAAATAAAGATAAAACTTTTTTTCTAATTCACTATATTTTTGGTACTAAGCAAACAGTTTTGAGTTTTCTTTGCCATATTATTGTATACTACCCTGGGTGTTAATGCTTAAACCAAACCAGTTGCCACTGAGTCAATTCCAACCCATGACAATCCCATGTGTGTCAGAGTAGAACTTGGCTCCAAAGGGTTTTCAATGGCTGATTTTTCAGAAGCAGATCACCAGGCCAATCTTCTGAGGAACCTCTGGGTCAACCTGAACCTCTAACCTTTCAGTTAGCAGCTAAGCATGTTAACCGTTTACACTACCTACGGACTCTCAAAAACCAGTTGCCATTGAATCGACTCTGACTCATGGCAAATCCATATATGTCAGAGTAGAACTGTGTTCCCTAGGGTTTTTAATGGCTGATTTTTCCTAAGTAGATTGCCAGGCCTTTCTTCCAAGGTACATCTGGGTGGACACGAATCTCTAACCTTTCAGTTATTAGCTGAAGCATTAACTGTTGGCAATACCAGATACTTATGCCTCCAAATAGTGTCTCTAAAATCAGGTTAGCTGGAACAACTTTGATGAACTGTAAGACTACTTTTAGTGGGACAAAGTGTGGATGGTAACTTGTACCTTTCTGACTAGAAATCAACTCTCAAAAATAAAATAAACCTGTTCCTATATATGGAGCCCTGGTGGTACAGTGGTTAAGAGATTGGGTGCGAGCCAAAAGGTTGGCAGTTTGAATCCACCAGCCACTCTTCGGAAACCCTATGGGGCGGTTCCACTCGTTCTATAGGGTTCCTATGAGTCTGAATCAACTCGACGGCAAGGGTTTTTTTTTTTTTTTTGGTTGATTCCTATATATGGATATTATGATACGGAAGCACAAAACTGAAATGACCTGAATCAATAACTAGCCATGACCTCTAGTTGCTTTCAGAGAGAAGGGTTTCACTAAAATAAGTCATTTTTTTCAATATATGACCTTATGTCTACGCCATCATTTAACTGTCTGAATAGTTGACAGCCTCATTTAGTAAATTAGCTCATTCCATTCACAAAGTAGACATTTTACAAGCAAAGGAAACTTCTAGAAGTTACGTTGATCAAGGTTAAATATCACTGAGATTATTTTTAATGCCATGGCTATATACATTCTTGTCCAGATTGAAACAAATGTGACAATGTCCTATGTGATATAATAGAATTCTACATAATAGAACTCTAAGGCTTCCTTCTTGACTAGATAGATCGCAATTATGCCTGCAGGCACTCACTCAGCTCACCACTAAACAGACAAGGAAGTGGTCTTCAGAGTTCCTGTCAAATTTCAAGACAGATGGTTAGATAACTATTAAAGCAAATGGCTCTATATTTAACGGCCACTATCAATATCTGCACTACAAATACAATTCAAGGAATATCCTATTTATTGCTGTTCAATATTTACTCAAATCTCAAGAAAGAGAAACACTATACACAGTTAATGCCTGGAGGATACATGTCCATTTATTTCTTTAGATTCTTATAAATCTATCATTAAGTCAGGACAGCCTCAAACTACAGCCCTGAATCAACTGTTTAGGCCCCTGTAAAATTATTTTTATGAATTCCTTTGGGCATTATGATTTTCACTGACCTTGAGAGATATCATAAGAAACAGCCCTAAAAAGTACCATGTTAAGTATAAGGATGTTGTTGGTGACATTGTGCTTTTTTTTTTTTTTTTTTTGAGGAGCCATGAGAAAAAACAAAATTGCTTTAGTTTCAAAACCAAAGAGAAAAAAGTGCCATTCCTGGGAAACAGGTTCGTTTTTGTCCCCTGAATACTGAAATAGAGACACCTGATAAACTGTGTGCTGCTCTAAAGCTTAGACTCAGCACGTGCGTTTCACATACCTTCCTTCCTCTTGTCCTCATCTCACTTTTTAGTTCTGTTTTCACGCTCTTTACCTTATATGTAATTTTGTATGCATCTTAAATTCTTTTGTGAACCTAGGTAAGGTTAAAATAAGTAATATAATATTTGTGCTGGAAAACCACTTATTTTGTATAAGGGAATCTGTGTTACCAGGTAGTCAGCCATTGTCAATGGTTATCTAATCATTCCACCAAAGGAAAGAAGCAGGAATGAGTACAGTGTGACACAAAGTTCCCAGACATCTGTGAATTGTATCCAGAGTTTCTATTTGGATTATTCCAGGTTTCAAATGATCCAAGTATGTACATCTTAGTTTTGCAATAGCAAATGCAATGACTGTGGATATCAGCTGACAGAGAATCCTAACAGTCTTAATACCCAACACTGGATTCTCTCACTAGGTGATATTATCACTTGAAATCACTGAACTTATATGCCTGCACCTGGGTATCTAAAATTCCCTAATACATGGCTTAATAATTTGCATCTGATTTAGTACATACAACTTAGTGATAAATATTATACACATAAAGTCTATTGTGCTTGCGGCATGATATAATTTTTCTAAGTGTTGAGTTCTTAATTTTAGCTTTTAAAAATGGATTCTTCCTGTGACATGTGAAGATACTTTCCTTATCTTTTTTTAGTCTTTTTAACCTCCAGCTTTGTAGCCTTTAAGAAAGTACCTTCTAAACATGTTTTAAAATACACAACACATATGTTAATACATATGTAATCATATATATATAAAATTAACATAAGAGGAGCACAGTGCTGATATTCAGGGATTGTAGAGCAGCACCTAGGGGCATTCGGGGTAAATACATTATCTGCATATTCCCAGCTATGGAGCTGTATACTCAGGCACTATTCAGACAGCAAGACATGAAAAGCACCACAACAACTATGCAAGATAAAGAAAATATTTATTCATTGCAATCCTTCTGTTTCCCTGATGTGGAAAATACTGAGTCTTAAAAAGGACAGTATCTATATGAACAATAATCCTGTTCAAAGTATGTTTAATGCCTGCTAATTGATAGGGTCATTACAGGGTCACTATGAGTCTGAATTGACTCAATGGCAACTGTTTTTTTTTTTTTTTTTGGTTATTGATAGAAATAATATTTACTATACATGAAATCTATAGAGTTGTCAGAATAAATATTTGACTATATAAAATTTAATCAGACAGAAGACTAAGATACATGGTTATCATGTAGACAAATTCAGCCTTACTTAACTATTTTGCTTGGATGCTAGAATTCTGTGAGACTGTTAGCAACTGAATGTCCCAGACTTTTGGGAGCCAATGACCCATGACTAGACATCAGTTTATGATTGAAGTAGAGTTCAGATTCTGATTTGACCTAGGTATCTCCTTGTTGATCCAATATGAATATCTGGGCAGAGGAGCTAAAGGAGTAAGCAGGAGCTTGCTCCTTTTCCAAACTATAGATGGATAAGAAATGAATTCTCCCAAGCAAAAAGTTACATTTCTTTGCCTTTCGATCTCTAATCATATACAACATGCTTACCTTCTTCGTTCTATTTTAGAGGAAGGGCTCAATAGATATTCCTTTTTTTTTTCCTTTTAGCATGCCAATTTGTATTTTATTCACAAGCAATTACATGGGTGTTAATAACAAAAAATATGAGTGCTATAAACACATAAGGTACATGCGTTGATTGTCTGTGAATAAAGGCCAAAAAGTCTATTAAAACAAACACTTTGGTAGCATGCATAAACCCACAGAAGTCAAAACTATGGCTTGTTACCAGGAGAATGCAAGATAAGTATAAATAATTTTCAGTTGGAGCAAACCTGAGTATACACTAACGCAAATGCTTGAAGGAAATATTCCAGGCCTGACAGACTGGGGATGGTTAACGGAGATAAAAGGACTATTTGTGTCAGAGTTATGGTATGTAATTTTTCATAATCCCTTCCCTAATAAATGCACCAATAAATGTAGCACACCTTGCCAGAATAAATCTCATGTCCAGTGCCACTGTGTTTGATATATAACACTCCTTTTGATTATACCGAGTTATCTAGCATGTAATTTCCTTTAGAAGACATTATTTATAAATCACCTCAGGAAAGGAAAGATCTATATTTTAATGACCAATTGTAATTTCACTATTATATGTTCCACCAATTAAGTCTTACTATCTTGGGTTTTCCTCCTAGGCCCTGGTGTTTTTAAAACTCATGCAAAACACATACCTCATTTTTGTTATGAAGGCTCTCTGGCCATGAAATAATAAATTGACACATTCTGGAATGACAATTCAAGTTCTTAATTTCTATGTGAGGCTATAAAATAAGCATAGGTCTTAAGCACCATTGGCTAAGGTTATGATATTTTTGGACTAGTAAATATTACTAAGACATGCCCACATTAAGTTGAATTAAAAATATACATATAAAGTTTCCAATACAAGACTAACTTTAATTTTCATTCTGAGGTTGACATTTACAATGCATTCAAAACAGATCAACTTGTACCTCCTCTATCTTCTTCTGCATGATCTTCCATTGACTTTCCCATTCCTTTCTTTCAGTGTCAAACTGGTCCAGTAATTCCATCTTTTCCTTGTGCCAGCTAGTCTCTGTGTTCTCCCACTGCTTATGAAGGGCCATGGCAACTGTGTGAGTGTCGGTGAAGAGGTGTTTCTGCTCGTCTCTGCCTTCTCTTAACTGTTTCTTGGAAGCTTGGAGTTGTTTTATTTGAAGCAGTCTCACTTGCCTTTAAAATAAAGCCTAATGTAAACATAACAAAAGAGAGTTTCAAACCCATGTGCTTTCTGGAAACATATTTTATGATTTTGTCAAGAGCCATTCACATAAACAAACTCTAGGAAAACTGGACTCAAAAGAAGAGGTGATACTGATCTGCTTAAAAACAAGAAACACACACCGTCAATAAATAAGTATTGCCAAAGTATTTTTTTTCTTCTCTTCTTTCTGAGACCAGACAGAAAAATTATAGTGGACAAGATGGTTAAATGCATGTGTGAGAAATACGTGTACCTTTAATTAACCACTTCATCTAATTTTTTTTTGTCATGAATATCTAAGAATAGAAGTATCGAATTTACATGGTCATGTTTACACAACTATGGCAGATTCTGCTGCAACTGAATTACTCTTTCCGTTCTGATGCAACGTGGTTAAATATTTCTGTGACTTAATGTCCTGAGCCAGCGCTGGACTATAGTTGCAATTCTATATTCAGAGACCATACCCATGCCAAAATGATTACTGTAACAACTGTGACTCCAAGGTTGGTAGTCACTCTGGGACTGATGTATCAATAAGAGATCACACTAAATTATAAGAAATATTTTCATTATTTTAGTTCATCAAATAAAATCTGAAAACATCAAAAACTATCCTGTGAGTCGTATGTTAAATTTTATTCATGCTCTCTGTTCCTTCTTATGGGCTATATACCATAATCTGTTGAGGCTATTAGAGTTCAGAGAACAGAAAAAGAACATCTGACTCAGCTGACAGGGAAACCCTCTATTATATTAAATAGTAACTGGAATAATTAGATTTCTAGCATTCAAGGTATGTGTATTAGGGTTTGAAGATGCAGTATAAATATCAGATCTGTAACTCTGTTATAAGTCACCTAAACTTTCTGAGTTTTAGTTTATTTACATTAAAAAGGGGGATATTCACAAGGTTGTTATAAAGACTAAATGCCATACTGAAGGAAATTTGTGACATTCAGAATTTTTTCCTATTTTCTGCATTAAAAAATCTTGCTCTGCTTTCGAATGAAAATAATTTGTAGTTAATAAAGTCATATACTTCTTTAATGGGTAGAAAAGCATGTTTAAAATGTTTGAATCTCCATCTAAGATAAGCACACCTATAAGAAGTATAACTCTTCAGTTTACTAGTTCATTACCAAATTGCCTTATCAGGTGGCAGCTTATACTAATCATGGGCAAATTTTCCAAGAGTCTATAGCCTCTAGAGTGCTGGCACTGTGGAGTTAAATCTCCATAACCAGGCAGCAAATGCCATTTCTGTAGTCACAAAAGATGGCTGCATAATTTCAAATTCCAAATATAAGACAAACACTGAAGACTAATTTTATTTTTGTCAGACTGTTCTGAACATATATATCTGAGTGGCAAACTATTCTGAACTGCAGTCAATTAATTATAATAGACTAATAAGGATTAATTGAGCTTCAACTATTGATTAATTATAATAGACTGTTAAGGATTAAGAAAATGTTAGCTACAGATGCACAGCTTCACCTCCCAAAACACCATAATAATATGGGAATCTATATTGTTACACTTCTCTCAAACTATATGCTAAAGACACTTTGATGATTTTTACCTATTTCTTTGACATTCACAATACTATGATTAATTCAGTCAGGAAAAAGTAAGTAATTTCAGATTTAGTCATTAAAAAGGTTATCATGCCTCATTTTATCTACTTAGCTACACTGTATTTCTAACCTCATTTTCTCCATCCCCTCTGTTACTCCTCCTTTCTTTTGCTACCCTCCACACTTATAAGCCAGTGACCACAAGTATCTGCCATAGCAAATGCCCAGCTGCTCTAAAATAAATACGTCAGTGAAGACCCAACAAAATGGAGACGGTAAAGAAGATACAGAACTTACTTTTTGTTTGTTTTGGCTGCTCTTAAGTTTTATTGGTCTTGATCATCTAGCAATCTTTCAGGTTCATCTAAGAACTACTCACAGGAAAAACACAGTGCTTATTTTCAGAGACTGGCATACTGCTTGAAAACTGTATGTAATTAACTATGAGCAGAACATGTCTGGCTGACAAGTTCACTCGAACTTCTTAGGACAAGCGGAGTAGTTTTACATGAAAGAGAGAGAGAGCAAATGAGAGATAAAGTCAAGAAATAGTTGCAGATTTAACCAAAGATATTATAAAAAGGAAGCAGACCAATTTCATGCTATCTGGTAAAGAGGTGCTATGATATTCTGTTTTATTCCAGTCATTTTTAAATACTGGCAATACTTAAAAATCCTCATGAAGTTTCTCCTACAATGATGTAGCAAATGGCTTCATTTTTTTCTTTCCATTCCTAACTCTTCTGGAACCACTTCCACATCAGAGTTAAAATGCTGTCAGGCCCTTCTCTTTTTACCTACCTGAAGACCATCCAGGAAAACTCTAAATTAGGCTTGTTCTTGGTAATAGGACTATACCTAAACCCAAGTACTGTTCCTGAAGGAGACTAAATCTTGTATCAATTTGCAAAGAGCCAAACTCATCACTTAATATGGAGGAGGGTCAGGCAACAAAGCTTCATCTTTCCAGGGACAGAGCAATTTCTAGTGCCAGGAAATGTGATGGTTATGAATCAAAAACATGACTTTGGGGAAAAAAACTCTATAGAACAAAATCTGTGCCAATTTTTATGGCAGGATTTATGTAGCCTTCTTAGTATCTCTGCCTCGTCATAAATATCAAGAGCAATGTGGCAAAATATACTGCTTCCTCCTCTACAGATAAAGTGGGACCACAGAATTGTTGTGAGAATTTAGTGAGCAAGAGACATCCAGACCAAACCCGTTGCATTGAGTTGATTCCGACTCAGAGACCCTACAGGACAGAGTAAAACTGCTCCATAGGGTTTCCAAGAAGTGGCTGGTGGATTCAAACTTCCGACCTTTTGGTTAGCTCTTTACCACTGTGCTGCTAGGGCTCTGAGCAAGAGACATAATGCTTGATAAAAGTGCCTAACACCGTTCTGGCTCACAGTGGGTGCTCGATAAATGTCTATTTCTTGATTTCTTACCATGCCTCTCTCTCCCTCCTTTTTTCCTATCTTCCTTCCCTCCTTCCCTTCATATTCCCTCCACCAATGTTTTCTTTCTCTATAACACAACTTATGTTATCTTTAATTAGAAACTTTATAGAAGCAAGTCTTCAACTGTGAGATCTCTTTTATTTTCAATGACTTTCTTTGGCCTTAGTACATTTTAAGTACTTTAAGGATACATGGCAAATTAAGTATTTAGATAAAAGCTTTTTTATTGTTAGCAAAAATTTGAAATAGACAAAATCTTAAAAAAAAAAACTACTTTTGTTATAAAGCTACTTTTTTATAAGATACTTAAATTGAAGGGGCAACTTTGTACGAACAGATTGTTCTGAAATGAAAAGTAACGGGGTGAATTGGTCCAGTAGAATAAAAAACTCAATTTCAGTACTCTCTACGGAGGCAAACACAAACCTTCTCTTTGTTCCTACTTGCCGCTCTTTTTCTCCCACAGATATTGGCATCTATGTGGGAGAGAAGGAAGGCTTTCTGCTATCTGCCCTAACCTCTATGTCTCTTTAATTCTCCATTTTATTACTTCTAGAACTTCATTCAGAATACAAATTTGTTAGAACAAATGTGTAAAGGACAGAGTGAGCTACTTATCAAAACTGTAAGCTAGTATTAAGTAATTTTTTTAAACCTACCTCCCCCTCCCCAAAGTTGGAAGCCAGAATTGTAAAGGGTTGTAAGTGAGTTTGAGTAAGTATGGTGATGGGAGAAAAATAGTCTGCTAACCTCTGGCCCCTACCAGTGAGCAAAATATAAGAGTAACACAGTCAGGGTTCTCACAAATTATTTTCATTCCCCAAATCAGCTTCAGTCTGGTCATGGTAACACTTCTCCATCTGAGGAGTGCTTCATTCTTACTAAGCCTTCATCATTACCATTTTAACCTCCACCTTCTCCACTGAAAACTAAACTTTAGCCAACAGTGAAACAGTGTGTTAGGGAAGGTTTCTCAATTAGCTTTTGAGATTTTTGTTCCTAGTACTTGTTTCTTGCTCTCTTATTTCCTTTTCCTAAGCATATTAATTTTCATATAACTGAAAATTTTTAATCTGTAAGAGATTACATATATTCCAATAAAAATGCCACACACAGTGGTGGTGGTGGTGGTGCTGTGTGCCATCGAGTCGATTCCGACTCTTAGTGACCCTATAGGACAGAGTAGAATTGCCCCACAGGGTTTCCAAGGAGTGGCTGGTGAATTCCAACTGCTGATCTTTTGGTTAGCAGCCTGAGCTCTTAACCACTTCACCACTTACTGCCCACCTTACAATTCCTAGAGGAATCATTTGCCCTGGGCAAGTTTTGCTCCTGCTTAACTTTAAACTAGGGATTCCCATGTCTATATCCATCAGAGTAATGCACTTTTTGCCTCCAAAATTCTCTTGCCATTTCTCCAGGCTATTATAAACAATTTGCATCATTTCAACTAATTAACCAACCTTATTCTTCCCCCATTATTTGCAAATGCATCCTTCTAAAGACTACCATGATTACATTCCGTTAATGAGTAAAAAGGAAATATTTTTATTACTATTTAGTGCAATTTCAGCATGTTGATCATATTCCAAACAAGGTCAAAGAGACAGTACCAGATGAACTTCCAAAGAAATCAATTTTGCCTCCTCATTTAATTATCTTTTCTTTTTCTCTCTCCTGTTTGTTTACGCCAAGTATAAAACACCCAAGCTACTGGGACACTAACTTTACTTCTGCTTAGCTTGTAAAATAAGTTTTGAAAGAAACTTTTGACTTGGGTAAACAAAAGGGCTAAAATTAATGAGCCTAAACAAATGAAGATGTAATGATAAAGTTCCCTTCTACCTGCAGGAGATTAACCCATAATGAATGGCACTCAAATTACAGAAACCCTTATCATGCAGTGAGCAAACTATTAACCTTGGATAAAACTACATTTATTTATTTTTCATTGCAATTTCCAAATAACAGCAATCTCCAGGGCTATAAACCTCACTTTGCAAATCTTAAAAAATCTTCATCTTAATAAGAATAGCATTCTAATCGATCTATTGAGTGAAATCCCAGTGTGCACAGTGTTGTTCCAAGTATGGAGAAGCAGCGTTTGAAAAACTCAGGCTCAGAGAGCGGATGGCACTCTGTACAGAGTTGGGAAATCCACCCTCAGTAGCTGAATCGCCTCTTCCCTGAGAGTCAGTACAATCCGTTATGCACCCCGCCCCGCTGTTTTTAAACAGAGACGCAGACAGAGACACAGGCAGATGTTGAAATAACCCTCAGCTCAAACAGTACCCATATTTTAAAACACGTCAGCAACCCCTCCATATTTTGTCACTATTAGGCACTTGCTTTCTAACTGCCAGAAAGAAAACATACCTGTTTGCAGTGGGGAAAGATCCTATGCACGCTGGACCACTGGTCAATCTAGTAATGGAAGGAAGTAGAGTTGATAGCTAGTTATCCTAAAGAGAAAAGCCTCAACTCGGTTAATCTTGCTTCTTTACAAGGAGTGAGAATGGTAAATAAGCACCACGATTCAACAGAGCAGTGCTGACAAGTCCCTTTGAAAGCTTTGCAAAAATCAAAAAGCTGCTCAGCTCAGTGTCACAGCAGCAGCTGAGACTGCTGTGACGTCAGTTACTCGGAGGCGGCCTTCAAGCCACCTCTTCCAACCAGAGCTTTGTAACTTTAGAGCAAGCAGCTCATGCTCTGGGTAAACAACTCCAGGTCCAGGACATTTTTAACTTTTATAATGGAGCCCAGTATTTTCAAACTTGCCAGAAGGACTGGTGTTAATATCACACAATGACAATGGCCAATTTTAGATTTCTTATTAGGAAAAGTAAACTCCTTTTTTTAGAGGCAAGTATCCAGCCCTCCTGGCATACCTCTCACTTCCTTCTCCTCAGCTAGCATCAGGATGCACTTTTCAGTGCCTATAGGAGTTTAGGGCTGGACGTGGCAGAAAAACGTGTAGCAATTTATGTGTGTGTCTCAAAAATTTTTTGAAAACTTAACAAACTTCTGTCTTTATATAAAATAAGAATGGCACATATATAAAGACCAGCGTCACAGCTTTTTATGAAGTCTATTCTAGCTCCCTGTATCTACAATGATGGTGATGTCTTTAGGTTAGAAGAAATCAGAACCCATGGCAAGGGATGGTACTACTTATTTTGGAAGGAAAGGATAAACTAGATACCCATGTGCTTGTTTCAGCTGAGGTGTGCCACTGCCAAAATAGGAAAACAAGGCAGCCCAAATGTGTGGAGATGCTCCTTAAACCATGACCAAATTGACCTACCACAGAAATGGTGGAATTGCCTCCCCAGCAATATTTCCAGGTTTTGTGTACTTGTTTTTTGCTTAAAGTGTCTATATCAACTTTGCATCTAATTCAGCAAATAAGCTGAGTGAAGTTTAAATAATAAGGTCCTATTCTCAAGTCACTATGAGTCAAAAATGACTCGACTGCACTTTACAGCTTACTCAAGTCAGAAAAGTTTCCTCTGTGTGATCTTTAAAACATTATACATTCACTTTCACACTCTTTGTCTGCTTCAAGATAATTATTTTATGGGGGCTAAAAAGTCAAAACAGTAATTTGCACAAAACCAAACCCAACCCAACAGAAAAATGAGCAAAATAGGCCCTTCTCAGAAGAGGAAACACGAATGGTCTACAAATACACGAAGAGCTCTTCAACCTCATTGGTAATCAGGGAAATGCTAATTGAACAATGAGATACCCAATGGAAACTTATGTTCATACAAAAACCTGTAAACGAATGTCCTTGGCGGCTTTATTTATAATAGCCAAAAACTTGAATAAGCTTAGAGGTCCTCCGATGGGTAAATAGTTAAACAAACCGTGACACATCCATACCATGGAACACTAAAACTCAAAAACTCATTGCCACAGTTGCTTCTGACTCATAGCGACCCTACAGAACAGAGCAGAACTGCCTTATAGGGTTTCCAAGCCTATAGATCTTTGTGGTGGCAGACTGCCACTTCTTTCTCCCAAAGAATGGCTGGTTGGTTCAAATCATTGACCTTTCAGTTAGCAGCTGAGTGCTGAACCAACGTCTCACAAGGAACAATACTCAGCAATAAAAAGAAGTGAATTGATACATGCAACAACTTGGATGTATCTCCAGGGAATTATGCTGGGTTGGGAACGCCAATCCCAAAAGATTAAATACTGTATTATTCCATTTGTATATTTTTGAGAGGACAACATTTTAGAAATGGAGAACAGATTAGTGGTTGTCAGGATTGGTGACAGCGAGGGCAGAAGGGAAGTGTATGTGGCTAAAAAGGACAACAGGAAAGATCCTTGGAACTGCTCTGTATCTTGACTGTTGTGGTAGAAATATAAACCTACACGAGATAAAATTGAATAGGATGAAACACACACACACAAATGTGTACATGTAAAACTGGGGACATCTGAACAAAATTGGCGGATTGTATCAGTGTCAACATCCTAGTTGTGACATTGTTCTATACTTTTGCAAGATTTTACCATTGGAGTAAACTGAGTAAAGGATACCAAAAAAAAAAAAAAAAAGAAATAATAAACAAACCCAATGCGGCCAGTCGATTCCAACTCATAGTAACCCCATAGGACAGAGCAGAACTGCCCCACAGGGTTTCTGAGGCTGTAATCTTTATGGAGGCAGACTGCCACATCTTTTTCCTGGGAAGCGCCTGATGGGTTCAAACCAACGACCTTTTGGTTATAAGCCAAGCGCTTAACCACTATATAACCAGGACTCCTTAATCTGCACATGGTAGGACTTTAATACGTGTAAATAATAGTGATTACTCACGGAGGGCCACCTCTCTTTGAGGCTGTGTGCTAAGTATTTAGATCTTTATAACATTTTACCTTCACAGCAATTGTGTTCGTAGACATTATTAACTGCACCTTCCTGATAAAACCTAGGCTTACAGAAGTAAAGCACCTTGCGGAAGTTCCCATGTAGAGCAAGGCTTGGAACCTATTTCTCTAACTGTAATTAACTCCCTGGAATTTTGAGATCTGTTTCAATTCTACTGCTACCACATATCTGTGTGATCTTTGAGCCTCAGTTTCTTCTGTAAAGAGACATTTACTTCAGGAGGCTGTTGTAAGAATATGAAGGAATACATTTAGTGCTAAGAAGGCAATAAATGTGAGCTCATTTCTGCCTCCATCCTTATGTGGGTAGGAGGAAGATCCTGGGGGGTGGCGGGGGAGAGTGCGTTTTCCAAAAGCATCGATGCAGACTTATACAATATTTTTCCTCCTACCCTCTCTTCCACTAAAGACTTCTTAGGCTCTTGTAAGTATCCTTTATAAATCTAATTAAGGCTGTTTTTCAAATCCTATCATAAATTTAGGTAGCATATGGCTAAATTATAGAAGACATTATGTTGGGCCATAATTGACACTGTCACTCAGTGGTGATATTTCAATGTCCTTTTTTGTGGATGTCTCAGTAATTATTTAATGCATATGCTTCATCTGCTTCTAGGCTTGGTGAAATCGATCTTAAACTGTATATAGAATCAAAAACTAAGGAAGGACTTTGATAAATATTTCACTCCAAGTCTACCACTTATTCTAATACTAGCCAACACTGTCTGTTGAATAATTCTTTCTTATATATTATCTAACATTTCCATGCTATGTTTCGGAAATAATAAAATAACCCAGTTAGATGACAGGATCCAAAAGCAACAAATATTTAGTAGAGGTGTTTTTCAACCTTCTCCCTAAAAACTTTTGTTTTAAGAAAACTTTGTTATAAGTTCCTAGAGTCATGTACATAAAGTGAATAGATTTAAAGACTGATGCTTATTATATACCCAGCCCTACAGTGATATTCATATATCTTGAACTTCCTGACATTTTCAAGCAGCTGTCAGAATGGCTGAAATCCTTATGAAAAAATGCAATTTGTTTGTGGAATCCAGGCTACTTTAAACCATTTAAACATTTAAACCTTCAAATAGAAGTTGACTCAAATTATTGCTCTATATTTTGGAAAGAATTACAACATTCATGTCTAATGACATACTAATCCTATTACAATGTATAACGAATATGTAAATAAATGTACCTAAGAATACTTAGTAAAAAATAAATGTAGAAATACAAGATGTCAAGAAACAAGAAAATTTAGAAAAGCAATTTGAAAAAGTCTCTATTGATGTTAAGCAACAAAGAAAACATCTTAGAAAGGGTGAAAGAGGGATTATGAGTGCATAAATGTCACTATCAAGTGTTTCCAGACTTGTGGAATTTCAGAGCCAGAAAGATCCTCTGAAGTCACCTAGCCAACCTTCTCATTTTACAGCTACGGAAAGAGCCCTGATATTAAGTCATCTGCTCAAGGTCACAAAGCCACTTATTAGCAGTGCCAGGAATAGAATCCAGGTCTTCTCATTCCTAGTGGAGTACCATGAATTTAAAATTCCCAGGAGTTCAAAGAAGGGAAAAGAACCCAGCCTGTGAGAAGAGAGTGAGAGACTGATTTCTGGCTTTGTTAACTTTAAAATTCAGTTTTCTAGTAATTCCAAATGAGGGAGATGATCCTCTGTCTTCCAAGTATAACAGGAGTCATAAAGCAGAGTATGTGTCTTGATTACTATCTACCTAAAAAAGTTCATATCCTTGGCTAATATAAAGACTGGGTCAAACTACAGAGACAAAAGGATTTTGAGTAGTTGAAAAACTCTAGTGATAAATGCAGCAACTTTGCTTTTAGCATCATGCTAGTAAGCATTTAATTTATAATATTCTGTCTGGAGGATGATCTTGAAGCATCATAAAACAGTTACATATTTAATCTCTTGACACCATGATAGCATAACACTGTGTGAGGCTGAATGGATCTAACTTCTTGCTTATATAGTTTTTCAGTCCCTCTTCCTTTATCCTTTAAACACATTTACCAATAAAAGGGGTACTGTATTTCTATCTTCAAAAGATTAGAAAAAAGATGACTTTTGAACAATTGAACTCATTCGTATTCATATGAAAGTTAAGAGACTTTTACAGGTGACTTATATTTTAAGTAATCCTACCTTCTAGAATAATGTCTGCCCTTTATAATTTTCAAAGTACTTTAAGATAGGAGTCCTGGTGGTGCAGTGGTTAAAAGCTTGGCTGCTAACCAAAAGGTTGGCAGTTCAAATTCACCAGCCACTCCCTGGAAACCATATGGGGCAGTTCTACTCTGTTTTATAGGGTCGCTATGAGTCACAATCAATTCGATGACGATGGGTTGAGATACATGATCTCAGTTGTTCAGTAGGATTCTCTTGAATCTTAAATGATCTTCAGTTTCTAGGGAGCAGTCTTGGCACTTCAATTAACAAATATTAATACATTTGTGAGCACCATCTCTGTCCCAGGTGTAGTGTTCGACTATAGGGATTCAAAGATGGATAAGAAAAATCCTTGTTCTCAATAGTTAAAACAACTCTGAAGATCCCTGAAATGTGAACTGCAGCATGACTGCTATATTCTGAGTAGTCTACAATCTTGAAACAAATTTAGGAAATTGGAGAGCCTCTCCTGGTAGTTTCCATAGCATTCCACCAAGAGGACCACAGTTTAGTGTTTCGCTCAGCCCTGGCTGCAATCACTCAGAGAATTATTTTTAAAAAACTAAAGCTGGAGCTTTCTTCCAGACTTTCTGAAATCGACCATCCAGTAGTGATCTCCAGGCTCTGAATTCTTATAAAGATGCATAGCTGATTCTGTCAAATTTGGTATCTGAGTCTTAGAATGGCAGTTTGGACTCTGAGTTGGTAAAAGAAATATTAAGACTCTATTTTAGGGTATAAAACTGTTAAAGTCATACACAGAGTGCTTATCATCCATGGGAGTAATATATTTAGATTGTTGTGTTTTAGTTAATGTGCTATTTCCCCAGCGTTGGATGTTTTTCCGTACAATCATGAGATGCTGGCTCTCTCTCTTCTATTCTCAGAGCTGATGACACGTCATCAGAAGTTTTAGCCAAGTAGATCTGTCACGGGCTTATGTATAGGCATTTCCAGATGACAGAAATATTCAAAAGAAACAGTTTCAAATTATCTGCTCTTTGTAAGTACTGCTCTGTACTCTGAAGAAACAAAACAATAACATTTTAGAAATACAGGCTTTATTTAAGACTAGGACAGCTTGTTTACTTCTTTCAAGTTTTTTTTTTTTATAGCATCTCAATATATTATTTCTAGATTCTTGACTTTGAAAATGTTGCTAATGATGACAATGAAATTGAAATAATAAAAATACCACTCTACCTTTTACTTAGTCGCTGGAAAAAAGCCCTTGGAATGCCTGTCCACCACAAGATGGCTACCCTGAGTCACTTCCTCTCTGCTAGCAAGTTCCAGGAGTATAAAGCAGGCTAAGAGAGGCCACTGAAGAAGTATAATTCGAAGGATGCAAAAATTAACCCACCCTCCCCCAGGGAGTTACTAGCCCATAAATAACTCCTACTGGAAATGTCAGCTTTAACATCACTGGGTAATAGCATTATATTTCCAATAAATGCCTACTAAAATGCCATTAACCCAGGAAGCAATTACTGGCTAGTAACACACTGGCAAAGAAAAGAATAGTGAGCACATTCAAAGTGATGGGAGGGAGTAAGTCAATACAGTTAAACTTTGATTGGAGGTCAAGAAAGAAATCTGTTTCATTCACAAAGTATGGAGTGGAGAGAGGGAAGGAAGATCAGAATGGGCAACTGCAAGAGTGGACACTGATTTTGAGGGGTTCATGGAAGAGGTCTTGGTGCCCAGGTAAAAAGAAATGTGGCATCATGATGTGAGAAGGATACAGTAAAGGATCTGGAAATGAGGGTACAGAAAAAAGAAGGCCAAAGTCACACTTCAGTGCACCCTTAGGCTCCTCTGATCAGAGAACTTCTGCAGAGCCAGCCAGACCCATTCTCCAGCTCCAAAGTCCCTCAGTAAGTGCAATGGAGACTGTGAAGAGTGGGCCATTTGCCCCTGAACTTCTCAAACATCCATACAGGAAATGGTGACAGCAGCAAAGCAAAAAAGAAAACCAGATAGTAGCAAAAGTGCAAGAAAGACCCCAAAACAGCTGTGCTTGTCCCTTATACTATAAACTTTTTCTGTTGTTACCATTGATATATTTTGCACAATAAGATTCTTCTAACCTCACTCTTTCATATCTAACTTATTTTGAATTCTCCTGCTAAAAGTAGAATCCACTTTTTGCCAGTATCAGTAATGTCAAGTAATTATTTTGGAGTCAATTACATTCCTTCTAAGTGACGAGTGTGAGCAGAAACATGTGCTTCCCCTCCTGGAGAGCTTTCTCACCTCAAGGTTTGTGAGGTCAGTGGCTGGGACATCCTCTCTTTTCTTTAAGTACTTCCCTTTGGCTGCTTCAGTGTGGCTTTTTCTACTATATGAGATCTAAGCACAATAGGGTAATGTTAAGGCCTTCTAGGAGGCAGACCTGGTGGCTTGGCAGATACACGTTTCCTTTTAGGAAAGGTGATTAGATTCCTAAAAGTTACCTAAAATCCGTTTAAGGAATGAATTTTGGTGACATGTCATGTTTAACCTCTCCCTACAACTTACTGAATCATTTACCTAGGCCAACATATAGGATATTCTATTTTAAAAGCCTAATTCTGTTTTGTCTGTCTAGGAGTTAGATAGGCAATTACGTAGATTATTAAAAAACTGCACATCCTCAGGGAAAAAAAAAGGAAGGAGATTATACACTAGACACTAAACTGAGTTTTCTGATTTTAAGAAATAAGAGGTCATAGTAGGTATTGAATGTCCGACTCAAAATGGCAAATACCAGTCCATTTCAGCTCACTAATGCCTACGATATCGATCTTTAGGAAGTCCATTTCGTTTTTGAAGATTTAAACAATTTTCCTACATTCATACATTCCACGTTCTTATTTTAAATTTTTTTATTGTACTTCAGATGAAGGTTTACAGAACAAATAGTTTCTCATTAAACAGTTAGTACACATATTGTCCTATGACAATGGTTAAGAACCCCACTACATGTCAACACTGTCCCTTCTCAACCTTGGTTTCCCTATCACCAGCTTTCCTGTTCCCTCCTTCCTTCTAGTCCTTGTCCCTGGACTTCTGTGCCTCATTAGTCTCATTTTGTTTTATGGGGCTGTCCAATCCCCAGCTGAATGGTGAACCTCAGGAGTGACTTCACCACTGAGCTAAAAGGGTGTCTGGGGACCATACTCTCGGGGTTTCTCCAGTCTCTGTCAGGCCAATAAATCTGGTCTTTTTTTGTCAGTTAGAATTTTGTTCTACATCCTTCTCCAGCTCTGTCCAGGACCCTCTATTGTGATCCCGGCATGTTCTGATTATTAATGAATGTTTGCAGCTGTTTCTTCCCATTTTGAGTTGTGTCACATCAGCAAATGAAGGTCCCGAAAGCTTGACTCCATCCATGTCACTAAGGTTGACTCTACTTTGAGGAGGCAGTTCTTCCTCCGTCATATTTTAAGTGCCTTCCAACCTGAGGGGCTCATCTTCCCACACTATATCACACAATGTTTTGCTATGATTCATAAGGTTTGCATTGGCCAATTTTTCAGAAGTAGATGGTCAGGTCCTTCTTCCTAGTTGACTGAAACCTGTCCACCATGGGTAACCCTGTTAGTATTTGAAATACATGTGATACAGCTTCCAGTATCAGAGCAACACGCAAGCCATCACAGTACAACAAACTGACATATGGTCTACTATGCTGGGAATGACAACCTGAAGAGGAATGGCATCACATTCCTTGTCAAAAAGAACATTTCAAGATCTATTCTGAAGTACAACACTGTCAGTGATAGGATAATATCCATACGCCTACAAAGAAGATTAGTTAATACAACCATTACTCAAATTTATGCATCAACCACTAAGGCCAAAGGTGAAGAAATTTAAGATTTCTACCAACTTTTCCAGGCTAAAATTGATCAAACATGCAATCAAGATGCAGTGATATGTACTGGTGATTGGAATGCAAAAGTTGGAAACAAAGAAGGATCAGTAGTCGGAAAATATGACCTTGGTGACAGAAACAACGCTGGAGATCACATGACAGAATTTTGCAAGACCAATGCCTTCTTCATTGCAAATATCTTTTTTCAACAACATAAATGGCGACTATACATGTGGACCTCACCAGATGGAAAACACAGGAATCAAATTGACTACATCTGTGGAAAAAGATGATGGAGAAGCTCAATATCATCAGTCAGAACAAGGCCAGGGGCTGACTGGGGAACAGACCATTAATTGCTCATATGCAAGTTCAAGTTGAAGCTGCAAAAAATTAAAGTAAGTCCATGAGAGTCAAAATATGACCTTGAGTATATCACACCTATATTTAGAAATCATCTCAAGAACAGATTTTACACATTGAACACTAATGACCAAAGACCAGATAAGTTGTGGAATGACACCAAGGACATCATACATGAAGAAAGCAAAGGTCATTAAAAAGACAGGAAAGAAAATACCAAAATGGATGTCAGAAGAGACTTTGGAAGTTGCTCTTGAATGCAGAGTAGCTAAAGAGAAAGGATGAAATGATGAAGTAAAAGAGGTGAACAGGAGATTTCAAAGGGCAGCTTGAGAAGACAAAGTATTAACAATGACATGTGCAAAGACCTGGACTTAGAAAACCAAAAATGAAGAACACACTCCACATTTCTCAAGCTGAAAGAACTGAAAAAAAATTCAAGCCTCAAGTTGCAATACTGAAGGATTCTTATGGGGAAAATATCTAACAATGCAGGAAGCATCAAAAAAATGGAAGGAATACAGTCACTGTACCAAAAAGAACTGGTCGATGTTCAATCATTTCAGGAGGTAGGATGATCAAGAATGGATGGTACTGAAGGAAGAAGTCCAAGCTGCACTAAAGGTGTTGGCAAAAAACAAGGTTCCCAGAGTTGATGTAATACCAATTGAGATGTTTCAACAAATGGATGCAGCGCTTGAGGTGTTCACTCACCTATGTCAAGAAATTTGGAAGAGAGCTACCTGGCCAGCTGACTGGAAGAGATCTATATTTATGCCTATTCCCAAGAAAGGTGATCCAACCAAATATGGAAATTATCGAACAATATCATTAATATCAGATCCAAGTAAAATTTTGCTGAAAATAATTCAAAAGTGATTGCAATAGTACAACAGGGAACTGTCAGAAATTCAAGCTGGATTCAGAAGAGGACGTGGAATAAGGGATATCATTACTGATGTCAGATGGATCTTGGCTGAAAGCAGAGAATACCAGAAAGATGTTTACCTGTGTTTTGTTGACTATGAAAAGGTATTCAACTGTGTGTCATAACAAATTATGGATAACACTGCAAAGAATGGGAACTCCAGAACACTTAATTGTGCTCATAAGGAACCCGTACATAGGTCAAGAGGCAGTTGTTCAAACAGAACAAGAAAATACTGTGTGGTTTAAAATCAGGAAAGGTGTGGGTCAGTGCTGCATCCTTTCAGCATACTTATTCAATCTGTATGCTGAGCAAATGATCTGAGAAGCTGGACTATATGAAGGAGAACTTGGCATCAGGATTGCAGGAAGACTCATTAACAACCTGTGTGCAATATGCAGATGACACAACCTTGCTTGCTGTAAGTGAAGAGGACTTGAAGCACTTACTGATGAAGATCAAAGACTACAGCCTTCACTATGGATTGCACCTCAACATAAAGAAAACAAAAATCCTCATAACTGGACCAATAAGCAACATCATGATAAACAGAGAAAATAATGAAGCTGTCAAGGATTTCATTTTACTTGTATCCACAATCAATACCCATGGAAGCAACAGTCAAATCAAATGAGGTATTGCACTGGGCAAATCTGCTGCAAAAGACCTCTTTAAAATGTTAAAAAGCAAAGATGTGACTTTGAGGACTAAGGTGCACCTGACCCAAGCCATGGTATTTTCGATAACCTCATATGCATACAAAAGTTGGACAATGAATAAGGAAGACTGAAGAATTGATGTCTTTCAATTACAGTGTTGGTGAAGAACAGTGAATGTATCATTCACTGCCAGATGAAATGAACAAATCTGTCTTGAAAGAAGTACAGACAGAATGCTCACTAGAAGCAAGGATGGCAATACTTTGTCTCACACACTTTGGACATATATCAGGAGGGACCAGTCCCTGGAGAAGGACATCATGCTTGGTAAAGTAGGGGGTCAGCAAAAAACAGGAAGATCCTCAATGAGATGGAATGACACAGTGGCTGTAACAATGGGCTCAAGCATTACAATGACTGTGAGGATGGGACAGGACTGGGCTGTGTTTTGTTCTGTTGTATACTGGGTCAGTATCAGTTGGAACTGAACTGACGGTACCTAACAACAACAGTAGGTATTAGAAAACAAACAAAATCCACCTCTTGAATTTTCTTCCTGGAAAATTTTCGAGAAAAGGGTATAACCTCAATTATTTAAGGCAAGTAGGCAAATTGATGATCTTCTCTCCATCCCCACACCCTCTTAATTCTTGAATGCGTAAGTTAGGGCTGGTACTTCTGACATAAACTTCAAGGGCTGACTTTAAATGTATATCATGTTGGACAACCTCAGAAAAGAGCAAACGTTTTCTCTGCCTTCAAGAATCACTCCTGTATATTGTATGTTAATATAGATTATACAAGCAGCTCAATTCAACACATTCATAACAGGCTGCAAGAAATAAAACATGTGAAGCACACTTTTTCATAATCAATATTTTCCATAGCTCCATCTCTGGAGTATTCAGGATATTAAAGCTCCTGAAGTAGTCAAAAAAATGCATCATTCCTGAATACTACAAAGCAATTGGTCATGTTGTTCAATGAATCGGAATTCTCAACTTTTCTGGAAGGTTCTAGCTTTCAAATGAGTATAATCTTACAATTTACTGTCAAAAATATCTATTTTGGTAAAAGATGAAACTTTTAAATTATTTAATATTTCTTAAAATGTACTGAGAATATAAAAGAAAGATTATCAAAACAAAATTAGAATTTTATGAATTTAGCTTGAAATAACTTTAAAAAAATCTTGGTTAGAAAACATTTAAAGAAACATTTTAATGAACAAGTCAATGAAATTGAGTGAAAAAATTTCAAAGGCAGAAGGAATGTTAAAAATCACTGATTTCACATTCTTATATCACAGAAGTATTATAAAATCCATAAAAGTTTGCAGTTTCATTATCAGACGCTGAGTTCTGGTAGTACCTTATTTTGGAAAACTGCTACAAGAAATCACATACAACAATGAACTAAAACATCCTTCAAAACTGTAACAATGAAAATGAATGATGAGAAAATGTTAATATCTTTAACTTTATTAAACATAAAAACCAATTGTTACTGAGTCAACTCCAACTAATGGTGACTCCATGTCTATCAGAGTAGTACTGCGCTCCATAGGGTTTTCAATGGCTGTGATCTTTCAGAAGTAGACTGCCAGGCCTTTCTTCCCAGGTGCATCTGGGTGGATTCCAACAACCAACCTTTCAGTCAGTAGCTAACTGCGTAACTGTCTGTTCCACCCAGGGACTCTATTAAACATAAGCATCTGAAATATAAAATAAGATGAGGCTCTGTAGGACAACACAGCCTGGCTTAGCAGTGGGCAGTGCAAGGTGGAAACTTCTGAGGTTCATACTTGCTGTTATTCTTTGATCAAGTGGGGCTATACCAATATTCTACTCAAAAGTTGTCCCTGGAAGTATTTAAAAAATTACAACTTTGCTAGGAGAGTTACAGAGCTATTTTAGAATTGCGAGTTAATAGAGAAAATACACAAAAATATTGGGTTGCTATCAGTCGGAATCGACTTGATGGCAACAGGTTAAGGAGAGAAGGAGTAGACAAAAATGTATTTATTAACTTACATGAAAATGACCTTTAGAGATACTATGACTTTGCACTTACTTTCAGAATAACCAATATTTAAAATAGACACCAACACTTCCTCCTCTCCCAACTGATCAACACAAAAATACTATTTAGAAACATCTAGGATGTTACCACATTTATTACTATAAATACAAAGGTCTTCCTGATGTGTCCAGACTATAAAGCGCTCTTATTCTGTAAGAGTTTACCTCTGAAATTCCACAGGTAGGCTGCTGAGAACACCAGGCCCTATCCATCAAGTGTTAGTTTCATCAAAACATCTATGCAATCACTTCATCTACCAAAAACCAGAGAATTAAAAACATAGAATCAAAACTATCTTTCATTATTGGTTTATAGCTAGGTTTTAAACAGATGTATCTTCACAAATACTGTTTTTGAACTGTACCAAATTACCAGTAGTTTACTAGATAATCAACTTTTCTCTTTTTTTTTTTTTTCTGAAGAGTGAACTTTGGGAATGGTTTTAGTTTTCTGAGTTAACAGAGCATTCGGGGTGTTTTCTCACTTTTTCATATTCTCCACTACTTTCTCTTCAATTAGGGCATCTGACTCAAAGTATGGCTCTACCAAATGAAATTGGGGTGTATTTCTATGAGAATATAGTTACAGACACTGCAAGAATATTTGGAGTTAAAGCTGAGCCACCAAATTGACATTCCAAATTTCGCTGGCAGCTGATTAAATAATCATATTCCACTCCACCCCACAAACTGAACTGGGGGTTGGGAAATGCAGGCCAAAACACATTCCAGGCTCACCACTGAATTTTCTTTGTTTTATAAGTTTGAGTCATTTATGCTTAAAAATAGCCAACTGAATTCTTTTTTTCTGAAATCTAGGCCAAGCTACCAAACACACTCCTTCCTATGCCCATCAAATGTGCATGCAAGGAAATTTCCTAAAATAAGGATCGTATGTTTGCATTTATTTTAGTTTTATGTTTAAACAGCATAGCTTCAAAAGTGCAAATAGGAGAAGAGTCCTTGTGTCAATAATTTAGAGACTTTGTTCTCTAAGTGAATAAAAATGCTTGGATGTTACTGTCTTGGGCTAGCTCTTTAGCTCTATCAACAAAGATAGAGCAAGTTATAGGGTCAAAGAAGAGGGAAAGGAGATGGTAAGGATCCTCTTTCTGAGGTCTTGGGCACCATCTTTGGCAACTTCTCTTCCCAAGTTAGTGTTCTATGGTGTAAGAGAGAAATGTACCCTGGATCCTGGGTACTAACAGAGCAGTCTAACATTTTAAGAAGACTGAAAGGGAAAAGGTCACCTTGTGCCTGCTGCCCATTTGCTGAGACCACTCCCCTCCAACTTGTCCTAGCGTGTCCCCTGGGGAAATGGTAGGTTTGAATTCCCTGACTCTGGATGCGTTTCTCAGTAAACACGGCAGTGGGATAGAGATGTGTATGTACACACAGGCACAACTGTGGGGCCAGCTATATAGTAGGGAGGGTGCGTTGGAAAGAGCCTCCGTGGCATTGAACTGTGCAGTAAACTTGCCTCATCAACGTTGGAGGGGTTATCAGAGCAACTTAAAATCCCAGAATCTGTGAGCAGTAGACAAGTCAGTCCTGTTTCTGCCTAGTTTCCCCTCCCGTGGCATTTCACTGGGGTTCTACATATGGAGGGTCTGGATAAGGTTCAGGATTCCTAGGCAATTCTTCTATAAAGTCAGTGCCTTAGGAGTTCATAGGTAAGATTAATGCCCGTTGCCAGGATGACTTTAGTTCCTAAAAAGAGATCTGAAAATCAGGCAGGTGTTCTGGTTAGCCCAGACACCTTCCTTATTCAAGTCACACGTTTTTGCTAAAATATTTGCACTACCCCTGCATATACTTATAGTGTCAGTCCATTTAAAGATGACTGGGGATTTCATTGTGTTTTCTTAGAGAAATCAAATGCACTATAAGGTGTTCAATAAATAAAGAGTACACATTAGAGTTAGTTGTTTATGTGTCTATCTTGCTCAATCAACTAATTAAAAACTCTAAAAATGAGGCAGACAGTCTCAGAGCCCAACCTTTCTAAGAAACACCTGCTCTGGCTTATCCTCCTACACGGAGCAGAATAGGCTGCACATTCTTCTGAAATTATACTCGACAAGATAGCCACAGAACAAGCCACAGCATAGCTGATCTCAACCGGTTTTAGCAGGTTTTCTATGACATCTTTAACACTTCAAGTGACCTATTAGCTAATTAAATGCAAAATACATATAAGCACCCTGCCTTTGGGTGGAGACAGGCTAATGCAGGAAAATTGACCTCTTCCTCCACCCCAGGAAACCTAACCCTTGTCTAAAGAAAATGCATAGTCATCCCCAAGCCCTGAGTGCCTGCATGAAGGTCAATCTTGAATATTCATGATGATGTGCATTTCCTTGTCTGCTCTCTGTAAAAGCCCACCTCCCCAAGCTGACTGCGAACAGTTTTGGAGACAACAGCCCTGACCATCTCCTTTCCTTGGCCAACAAAATAAAGGTGCCTTTCTGATCTCCCACCTTGTCCTCTTGTTTACTGGCTGTAACAAATCACGCCAAACGGCACCTGGGGCTTCCACTCAGCAACAAAAAGAGCAGCAACTGAACCTCACTTTTCTCTATACCTATACAGCAGACATTTAAGATGTCAAATAAACAAAAGATCCATGCCTCATCTTTTTGCTCCATTTTCACATCTTTTGTATATGGTCTCTACCATCTCGGTTTGGACAGTAGAGTCAATTGGCATCCATCATTCCTGGTGGATTTATGGGAAGCCATATCCTTTCTTTGGATGAACACAGAAGAACTTTGTGACAGAGATCACTGTATGATGACAAAGTGGGAGATTGTCAGGATGTGTGTGGAGGATTATCTTGTATCTTTCAGTGTGAACACGTGCATTTATCCCTGGGTACATGCGTGATCCTGAGCACACACAATATTTACCTTGCTTCTCCTTTTTGTCACTTGTTACCCCATTTGTTTTTTGACTTTTCTGGTTTTGAGACCCTGTACTAACGAAAGGAGAGTTTTCTAATAACACCCCCAGTGTGGAACTACAATTGCCTTGTCATTAGAGATTCTCTGGCAAAGGCTGTATGACTTTGGTGGAAATGCTCTAGATTGGATTCAGACAGCCACTGAGTGGAACTTTAAGGTTTACTCAAACCTGGACAACTGATGATTCCATAAATCTAGCATCACATAGTTTACTGTAACCTTGATTGGGGTCTGTGATGGTTAATATGTCAACTTGGCTAGGCTATGATTTTCAGTGGTTTGACAGACACTGTATAATTATCTTCCATTTTGTGTTCTGATGTGAGCACCCAATCAGTTGGAAGGGGAGTTTCCTCGGGGATTTGACCTGCCTCCATTACATAAAAGGATGTTCTGGCAAAGCTCACTCTCTTTTTTGACCATGCACCCTTCTCATCACCTGACCTCTGATTCTTGGGCTGTAAGCCAGCGGGGGACTCTAGTCTGCCGCCTGATCTGCAGATTTTGGATTCACCAGTCCCTAAAACGCCATGAGCCAGCAGAGGTCCCCAGGCTGCCTCCTCACCTGCAGTTTTTGGGTTTGTCAGCCCCTGTAACTATGTGAGACAGTAGAGGTCTTTAGCCTGTTGTCTGTCCCATGGATTCAGCATCTGTCAGCCCCCACAACTGCGTGAGCCATTTCCTTGAAGTAAATTTCTCTCTATATATATCTATATACACTTCACTGGCTTTTTTCCTCTAGAGAACCCAGATTAAGACAGGGCCATGGAGGTTGTACTTATGTACCTTAAATAATTCAAACATCTAGAGAAATGGTTTTTAACCTTTACTGGACGTCAGATTCACCTGGGGAGTTTTAAAAAATGAAATGTCTAGGTCCATATTGTTTCAACTGGTTTAGGGTAGGGGCCCAATTCTAAAAGCATCCCAGGAATTCTGATGTGTGGCTAGGATTGAGAACCACTGATCTAGATATGCAGTTCTCAGTTTCTCTCACGATAAAGCTAAAATTCTGAAGTCAGTTTCTTAAAACCACACAGGGTAGTGAATATCCATTAACACTTCTGAAGTGATTAAGCGCAATGCATACCACATTTGTCCACGGGGACACTATTAACAGCATGGGCAGGACACTTACTCGTGATGTGGGACTTTTCTGTATATTATAAGGCAGCTGGAAATTCTGACCCCTTCCCTCTAAATACCAGTAGAGCTTCCCAGTCATTGTGACAACCCAAAATACCTCCATACACTTCCAAATGCCCCCTAGGTATCTGAGAATCAGGGCTTGGCTGGGTGTATCTGGCTGCAAAGGCAATAAACATTTCAGATAAATTTTAGCCCTCAATCATTTACTTTCAGTTCCTTTGAGTTGGTGACCTATAGACTTATCAAGGATCTGACACACATATTTTGGTTTCTAAAGTGGTTGTTATTCCTGAGATGGGAGTTTAAAAAAAAAAAAAAACAGGTAAACACATGAATCATCGATTAAATACAGCATTTATCTTATTTCAGTCCTATATGACATCAAATTCTACCTAGACCTTTAGACTCCTAACTAAGATGAAAACCAGAAGCACGTATTAACAGATTCCAGTGGTTGGTCAACCTTTCCCCACCCTAAGACTCCCCCCAAATCAAAACAAAACAGAGCAACAACAAAATAAAAAACCAAAAACATGAAAAGTATGAGCAGTTATTTTAAATTGAACTTTTTGGCTATCATGAAGTGTTTTTTGTTTTTTTAATTAATACTCAAAGGGAAAATGATGTGCTGTGGGATGAGATTATAAATAAACTGAACCCTTTGCGAGTTACATTCCTGGGTTTCAAAAGGCTGTACCACTCTTGAGGTAGAGCAAAGATTTCTCACATATTACTCTTTATGTTAGGGCACAAATATTTTACATTACCACAGATTTTCATATTTACCAACCTATGAGTATCTACAAGTACATGACTGCAACGAGTGCTAGTATTTCGGAATCCTGGGTGGCACGGGTGCATTACAGCTTATTGGTAAACTGCCAATGAGATGCACAGAATCCTTCCTGGTTCATGCAGCTTTCCAGGTCCATGGAGTCTATCCGAAACACTTTGATATGGGGAGGAAAGGGGGTGGTCAGGTTCACTAAAGAAAGAGATTTATGTCTAAAGAGCAGGTCTCCCATTAGAACGATGCCACTGGCCTTGGACTGTGATTTAATAGAATTCTAGAGAATTACTGTATTATTTCCCTATTTACATTATATACCATATTTCTAGCATATTGTCTGCTCTGGAGGAAGTTCTGTGCAGCAATCCAATATAGAAAACAGGACTCCAGGCAACAAACTTGATTAGCAACATATGGATCTAGGTATAATAATAACTAAAGGCAGAAATGACTGGTTTGGTTGGCAACCTGGTCAAATACAGTAGGATGAAGATAATTATTTTCTCAATGAACTAAGGCCTCCTTCACTGTCATACTTTCAAACATATCCCTTTAGATAGAATACCATCAGCACTGCTACAAATACTTTAGGTTTCCCTGAGGCTCACCATATTTTTCACATATATTTATTGGATATCAAGATTATCTCCTGGCAAAGAAGTCTTTATAAATCTGTATTTTTTTTGGCAATACAGTCAATTTGTGAATGTCCAGCTTTTGAATTATCATAACAATCAACTAAGAAATCATTGTGAGAGACTTAGTTGATTTTTATAGCCAATCTGCCAGTAGAGGAAGCAAAAATTAATGCGATTCATACCAAAAAAAAAAAGACACTTACTTTCTTACCTGAAATTTTAGTGCTTGGGCTTCCTATTGAATTTTGTAGTGGTAAGATGAGTTGTCTTTGTAAAGAAATAAGCAGTCTTCAGTGTTTTTATAGCATTGGTTACTACAGAAATTATACTTCTTTTACTTCTTGTCTTGAAGGGTGAACAAAATAAACTGAAAATACTACAATGAATGGTAAATGATGAAAGACTTACAGCACAAAAAACAGTGTAAAAAGGAAGACAAGTTTAAATATTGTTGTGTAAGAAAGTGATGAAAATAATACAAGAATGAGAATAAGTAAAATGATAGGCTGGAACATCTGGGAAGGTAAATGCAAAGACAAAGAGAAGAGTTAATTAATAATGATTAAAAATTTAAGTTCATATTAACTAAGCATTTGCTCAATTTAAAAGAAAGAAGAACCCTCCTTTAAGCCTATATTTACCAAAGGTACACAGCCGAAAGCCCATTATTATATACAATGCTTTCTCTAACTGATTTCTATTTTTTACCCTGAGGGTACAATTTTAAAAACACATATTCACATTATTCAAGAAATCTGCAACAAGAAAATGAAAAATCAATTATTTGCTATAATAAATAGAAGAAATAAGCTTAAGCATTTCAAAATCTGACAAATTTTATCATAAAAATTTTTTTTTTTTCATAGCAAAGCAGAGCAACGTGCAAGATAAATAAGCGATAGGATTGCAGTATGTTTACTTGAGGTTACTAACAGGCAGTTAATCTCATGTCAAGCTCCTGTGTATAAACTGATTTTTAAACATAAATGCCTTGCACCTCTTTAAAAGCCATGCATGCTGTTGTACTTTGGTTGGTTCTCCAATGGATAGCGAGCACCATGCCTGCCAGAGGTGGAGCACTGCCTGTTTCGTTTTATAAATTATCTCTTACGTGGTTGACAATGCACATTGGTCTTTAAGTGGCCGCCATGCCTGGCCAGAGCAGCTCAGTCCAATACATCGGGTGTGCCTCTACAAATCAGGATGAAGGAAAAAAGCTAGTTTTCCCTGTCCCAGAAATAGTTACTATTTCCCTGAGGTGGTAGGATTAGTGTTGTTTTCTTAGAGGTACAGTATAACACACTTTCCCCACTCCTAAGATACTCCACTATGGAGTGGACAATGATTTTCTCTAGAAATAATAATCATGCTACTTCAAACTGCAGATAAAGAGAAGCTTCCATTCGTTCCTTATGGTAAGGCCTTAGACACAGGATCATCTCTCCGTACCACTGATTTCTACATTTTATCAGTAGCTATGCATCAATTTTGTTGTCTTAAACTCATTTTATATCTTGTCTTGAAAACCGCAAATTCACAAATGAAGATTCCTATTCAAGGTCTCCTTGCAGCTTGATCTGTTAGAATAAGCAGTTAGGGTAATAGTGAAAATATTGACTTTCTAAAAATAATGTTTAAAATACCCTTTAGTCTTTATACAAAAAATGGAGGATTCCATTTCCCTTTTAAACAAGGCAGAGGAGAAATAATTACGAAATGAGTGGGTTGCAAAAACCTCAGGCCTGAAGAAGTATAGTGTAAGATAACAGGCACGCTGTGGGCTTCAAAACCCAGAGAGGCTCTGAGCCGGGCCTTCCCTAAAGCGGGGCGTGGAAGTCGGTGCGCGGAGCCGCCCCACCAGCGAGCGCGGCTCCGCGGGCCAGCCTCCCAACGCCGTAGCTCGCAATAGGCAGAACTGTACCTGACTCACGGATATGGGCTCCTCCGCGCCACGGTCCTCCGCAGACTTGGGCACCTCGAGGCGGTCAATGAAGGTCTGCAGCTCCTTGCGAAAGGCCTTCATCTGCGCGTTGATGCGGTAGAGCAGCTCGTGCTCGCGGATGCGGCTGCCGTCGTCCTCCTCGTCCATCAGTCCAAACAGGTCCCCGTTGGCCACGTAAATGCGCGCCTCGGTGATGATAGTGCTCGTGTCGGCGATGAGCCGGTCGATGGTCTTGCCCAGGCGCTCGGCCTCCGAGCGGATGTCCTTCATCTGCTGCCGGTCGGAGAAGCTCTTGGGCCAGGGCCCGGGCGCCGGGTAGAAGGAGCGGGTGGGCGTGAGGCAGCGGATGTTGCGCACCTCCTCAGAGTCGCTCTCCCCGCCGATGGGCCCTTCGCGCTTGCGGTGCGGCGGCCGGGAGTCGTCGTCGCTCTCCTTCTTGCCTGCGTCGCTTTCGGCGTCGCTGTCGCGGGGGCTGCCGCGGATGCCCAGGTGCGAGGCCAGGTCGTAGCGCTGCATGTTGGACATAAGCACGCGGTTCTCGTACTGCAGCTGCATGACCTTGCCACTGAGCTCGTTGATCTGCAGGCGCGCCGCCTTCAGCTCCTCCTGCAGGGCCTCGGTCTTGGCGCTGTCGTGGTGTCGCGTGCTGTCGTGGCCACCCGACTTGTACTTGTACTTGTTGAGCTCCGCTGTGATGCGCTTGTTCTGCTCCTCCAGGTCAGCCACGTTCCTCCGCAGCAGCTCCGTCTCGTCTTCCACCAGCTGTAGGTGCTGCCGCAACTCCGACAAGGATTCGCTCTGCTCCCTCATGAGGGGGTTGGCGGAGCCGTTGAAGTCATCGCCTCTCAGGTCGTCAAGTTCCGCTTTCAGGCCGCGGTTCTCCACTTCCAGTTCGACGATTTTCCTCCCCAGGATGTTGGCTTCTTCCTCCACCAGCCTCAGCCGTAGCTTGAGCTCAGCCTCCCTGGTGCTGGGAGGTCCCCCAGCTTCTCCTTTGGGCAAAGGACTGTCCAGATCCCCATAAAAGGATCTGTATTTCTGAAGCTCGTGTTCAAATCGGTCCTTTTCTTTATCAATTTTGGCCATTTTCTTTCTCATCAAAGCCGCTTCTTCCTTAACGAACTGCAGCTGGCATTTCAGATCTTCATTATCCTCCTCGTTTGGAGAAAATGGGGAGAGGACAGGAGATCATTTTTATGTAAAACAAGAAAACAATCAAAAAGGACACCTGCAAAAATCACTTCTTTTTCTTGTAATTAAGATTTTATTCGAGAGGGAAAGAAGATGCTGTTTATTTTCTCCACATCACCCAAATTCTTTGGCCAATAAAAGATTAGGACAATATTCAGTTCTAAACTGTCACTAATGCTCAGGCTCATGATCACTTTGCCTTATAGAAAATAATCTGCTCTCCAGATCCTTTACACTTTTAAAACAGGAAGTTTAACACTGGAATGGCCCATCCAAGGGGAAACTGCTAGATATTCTGTCTAGGTCATGGTAATAATAGGATGTATTCCCATCAGTCCAAAATGGATAGTCATTCCTAGGGAACAGATAATGGAGTAGACCCTGTAAAAGTTCCTCTCACAGGTTTTCATGACAACCTCCAAGCCCTAATCATTGTAACTAAATTGAAAAGCACAAAAAAGGAGAAATGGAAATCATCTTTTTCTCTGGCAGTATTACAGAAGCATATTATTATGTTCATGGAAAACAGAAGACTCTTCCACAAATTCTCTAGTCTTAAACCTGTCACTAATTTAAGTATGTACTTTGGACCAATCATGTAACCTCTGTGAACTCTGGTTTCCTCATCTATAAAATAGCCTTTGTTATCCAGCATTCAGAGTCACCTGTGTTTGAGATGCATTCTGGAGAAGAAGTAGCAACCACTTTTGGTGAAATTGAGGAGAAAAATGAGCTTTTTGGGGATGCTCAGTAAATATGGCCGAGAACCTTTGAGATGGAAGAAGTGGAGAACAAGTCACAGATCTGTCCTCCCATCTACAAAGGGGAATATGGGGGTTTTGAGAGCTGCTGGGTGTGTGCGGGGTCTGAACTTCACATATATTAAGTCCTCACATCAGCCATGGCAGGAAGGTAATATTATCTCCCTTTTACAGATAAGGCAGCAGAGCTTCAGAGAGATTTATTAACAGGGCAGAGCACAAGTTAGTGAGCCTCAGAGCACAGTCTGTATTGAGGCCTGTCTGATTCCAAAGCCATGTTCTTTCCATTACACACATTGCCTCCAGAAAACAAGCACCAGAGAAAAGTAGGACAAGTGGTGTAAAACAAAAGAAAGCAGATGGACTAGCTTGTATGCCTTCCTCTAGAACACAAGGAGAGAAGCACAGAAAGAAAAGAGGAGAGAACCTTAGCAGCATCCTGAGAGGAGGATAAAAGGCTATGTCATGGGAAGATTTGATGTGAGAATCTACTTCACAAGGGAAGAAAGAAGTTGTGGTCCTACAAGAGTCTATGCATTGGGGTTCTCAAACTAATTCAGTGAGAATGAAACCAAGAACATATTGCAGTATTTAATATCACATCAGCAGATGAATCAAAGATAACCCTGAAGTTTCGAGCTTAGGTGTCTGGCTGAATTGTGCTGCCACTGATGAGGTTAGAGAATAAACACAAAGAGGATCAGGTTTTCTGTGAAGAATATGGGTTTGAATTTTTAAAATTCTGTCTTTAAGGTTGGTAGTGGAGGGATACCTAATGGAAATATCTATCAACAGGCATGCAGAGTCTCAGGCCGAAGATCTGTAACTGCTCAGGTTCAGAAATGAGGACGTAAGAATCAAATGCATGGAGGTGATGGTTGAAGATACTGCAGTTATCATAATGTCAAGCAAAAAGAACAGAAAGGGAGACAGATAAGAAATGGTCAAGGGTTTGGGAGGTGGACCAAGAGAGAGTGCAGGGTCATGTAGGCCAACAGAAATAATGCTTGAATAGGAAGGTGATCAACAGTAATAAATATGCTTTTATGTAGCCTAGTTTTTCTTGGAAAGTAAGAGTGGATGAGTCTGGGAAACTAGGTTAGGGCTATATCTATGGTGGAAGTCCTTGACTGCAAGATAAAGCCTTTATTTGCTAATACAAAAAAAATGATGGCATGATGCTGCAGATTAAAACTAACCAAAACAGCAGTGAGTATGATATATGAGGCCCAGATTACAGCCAAATAACACTTCACCGGGCTAAATTAGGCAAATAGGAGAATATCTGATTTGTGTGTACGTAAGCTCTCCTGTCCCTAGGAGTAGAACCTTGTAAGTTAGTTCAAGACTTGGGTATATACTGCATGTAATAGTCATTATGAAGAGAGGAGACACATCAAGGGAATGATGCTAACTTTTATTTAATGAAAAATAAATCTTTTCAAGATACAAAGTGTGATAGTTTCTGCAAGAGTTTAAGAATCCTGTCAGTCAGTGTGACTTACGTCCTTATCTTACAGCCTAACTTTTTTAGGTTGCATTTAGAATTGGGCATGGAAATAGCATATACGATTGTTCAGACAGTAAACCAGAGATTGTATGGAAAGTGCCTGGTCTATCGTAACTGAGCAGTACATGTTTGCCCCTATTTTCCTCAGGGAATGAATGATAGGCAAGAAAAATTAAATGCTCTAAGGTGTGAGGGAAGTTGTTTCTTAATTTTGTGTATTTTAAAGATTTGCTTATAAGAAGATACAAATTACATACAAGGAAGTGGAACATAAAGATGAAAGGCAAGTAAGAAGTGAGCTATGCCGTGTTTGGCTTAAATGGCCATCACCATATTAACTCATTGAATCCTTACAACAATTCTCTATTATGACCCCAATTTTATAGATGAGGAAACTGAGGGACAAAAAGAATAAGTTAACTTATCTAAGGTCAAACAGTTGGTAAATGGCAGAGAGAAGATTTTAACCTAGGCAACCTGGTAGGAGGTCCACAGAGCCAGGAACAAAGAGTTAAGAACTCCTGGATTAGAGAATATTGTTGAAAAGAATAAACATACTTTAACATAGGAAGCAGGGAGCTCTGGTGGCCCAATGGGTAAGTGCTCGGCGGCTAACCAAAAGGTCCGTGTCTGAACTCACCAGCTGCTCCACAGTAGAAAGATGTGGCAGTCTGCTTCCGTAAAGATTACAGCCTTGGAAACCCTATGCGGCAGTTCTATAGGGTCGCTATCGGTTGGGATCGACTGGACGGCAATGGGTTTGTTTTTTTTTTTTTTAAATGTAAGGCATGAAAATAGGGCAAACAGGAATATGTGGATTTATTTTAAAGAAAAAAAAAACTGCTGATTAAAGATGACTAAAGGGTTTAGAGCAGGGAGCACATAGTATCTCCCAAAACAAAGTGAAATGGGGAAGAGGATTTGTGGCAACACATGAAATGACCCACAGCAAAATATTTAGAGTGAGGTAGCTATTGTTATGACAAAGAGTGGAAAAGCTGTAGTGATAGAGCATACTTGGACTTACTAAGGGAAAGAGGAGGAAGGTACAAAAAAAGTAATGATCTTGCTATGAAACTTTCTGGTGTTCTAGAAATGCTGAAGCCCATAAATGGTCTTTGTGCAAATATCAGGAGAAAAATTAATCAGAGGAGCATAAGAACAGAACAGGGAGCAGAGAAAAAGGGAATATAATAAACGTTTTAATATGCTGTATTTTCTCAAAAAAAATTGAAATCAACCTTTTCAGATTTTGAATATTTAAATATTTCTTTAGTCAAAGCTATTATCAAATGAGAACATAATCTTACAGGAATAAACGAGTACGTGCATAAAAAACTATAGATTGCAATATACGTGTTTAAAATTAACTATCTAGCCAAGTGTTCTGCAGCATCACCTACAACATCACTTCTGTTGCAGATATTTACTTTTCTATTTTCAAGTCTCCTTCACTGCAGCCATCAGTACCTTCTGCCGACCCTGGAAACGGTGCTAGTCTTTACTGTGGCTGTGTTTCTAAGGTTCCTAACCAGCCCATATTGAGTGCATCTTTTAAGTTTTATTTTTATTCTTTCACTTGCTTTCTTTTGCTTCCCCAATCACTGGTATAGAGAATTACTTCATTCTAGGGCTTTCTGACGATGTCAGGAGCCTCTCTCTCCCCTTCGCCATCATTTCCTACAACATTCCTTTCTGTACTGTCTTCCTAATATTTAGGAACAGCCATTCTATAGACCTTACTAATTATGAGAGAAAAAGCTTAGCACCATGAGTACAGTTCTCAAATATAGCAACACATAAAGTAATAATGACATTTTGCTGTGCACTGACAATGCTAAAGCAATTATAATTGGAATGTTAGTGCCAGCTTTATAAGCACATATACTGAATGCTTTATACTGCCTGTGTCTTACAGCTACGTAACTGAATACACATAATTTGATATTTTTTTGCAAAAGTGTATCTGGGTATTATGTCTATTCATAAATGTAGTCTATTACTATATACATTCAGCAATGTTTGACTTAATAGATAAGGTTTTATTTCTACATACCTCTGTAGGAGTCTGCTGAGCCTTTTTTTCAGATTTTGGCAAGTCTTTGCTTCCTCGTCTTTTTAAGGATAGCTGAAAGAAAGCATGAAAACATTTAGTTTGGTAAGTATTAATTTTAATTCCATTTTATGTTTTTAAGGGTCCTAATATAGCATAGAGGAGCCCTGGTGGCATAGTGGTTAAGTACTCAGCTGCTAACAGAAAGGTCGGCTTTGAACCCACCAGCCTGCTCTGTAAGAGAAAGACGCGGCAGTCTGCTTCTGTAAAGATCTACAGCCTCGGACACCCTATGCAGCAGTCCTACTCTGTCCTATAGGATTGGTATGAGTCGGAATCAACTCGAAGGCAGTGGGTGGGTTAACGTGACACGACAAATTCAAGACAGATAAAAAGAATTATTTCAATAATCATGAAGGGAAAAAAAGCCCAAAACAAGGTAGAGTTAGATTTTTACTTTGGACTGGGATACACACCACAGTAGAAGAATAGCTGGCAAGTATCTAATTAATTTGAAAAATACAGGAAACCTGTGAAAATGCAGAACATCTTGGTAAAATTTAGACTGATGACTCAATATGCTACTGAGCTCAAATGAAAGTAATTCAAATCCCCCCTGACCCCCCCCCCAAAAAAAAAGGGACTATGTTGTCATTTCCAGCATTGGAGTTAAGTTGCTATAGCCTTGTAAAGACAAACTTTCAGTGTATATATGTAGAAAGTAAAGAAAACAAAAATCCTCACAACTGGACAAATAAGCAACATCATGAAATGGAGAAAAATATTGAAGTTGTCAAGGATTTCATTTTACTCGGATCCACAATCAACGCCTATGGAGGCACTAGTCGAGAAATCAAAAGATGCATTGCATTGGGCAAATCTGCTGCAAAAGACCTCTTTAAAGTGTTGAAAAGCAAAGATGTCACCTTGAAGACTAAGGTGCGCCTGACCCAAGTCACGGTGTTTTCAATCACCTCATATGCCTGTGAAAGCTGGATGACAAATAAGGAAGACGGAAGAAGAATTGACGCCTTTGAATTGTGGTGTTGGCAAAGAATATTGAATATACCATGGACTGCCAGAAGAATGAACAAATCTGTCTTAAAAGAAGTACAACCAGAATGCTCCTTAGAAGCAAGGATGGTGAGACTACGTCTCACATACTTTGGACATGTTACCAGGAGGGATTAGTCCCTAGAGAACATCATGCTTGGTAAAGTAGAGGGTCAGCAAAAAAAGACTGTCAATGAGATGGATTAACACAGTGGCTGCAACAAAGGGCTCAAGCATAACAACGATTGTGAGGATAGCACAGGACCGGGCAGTGTTTCCTTCTGTTGTTCATGAGTCGCCGTGAGTCTGAACTGACTTGCCGGCACCTAATAACGACAACATGTTGTTATTTCCAGCATTGAAGTTAAGTTGCTATAGCTTGTAAAGACAACTTTCAGTGGATTTATGTAGAATGTAAGAATTTCATTCTTCCCTCACACACCCCATGCAAACACAAAATGTACATACACACATATGGGTAATAGGGAATGGTAGGGACTATAGTGAAATGGAGAGGGCATGCGTCATCCAAAAGGACTAGCAGGTTAGGAATTTGCTTCAGCTGCTTGTGCAGTACAGGAATGTGGGTTTCTTTTTACCAGGTCTTCATTTGTCAACAAAAATTGGGAATCTGGATTGTTATGTAAAGTCTCCCAACTTTTAGTGGTTGGCCCTAACTGAAATTAAAAACAAAGAACACTTTGTAGGTCAAAGATTACATATGTAGTGTCAAATTGTCTTATGTGCCAGGAGTATATAAACTTTAGCGCTCAGTTCCATTTCTCAGTACCAATGTAATAAGGTGGGTAGGGTCCCTCTATGTACATAGTAACTTAATTATCAATATGTATGAGTATCTACCATGTACCAGATACTGAACTGGAAACCCAACATTACAATTTAGTATGGGAGACAGGGAAGCAAGTAATTACAGTACACGTTGGTAAATGGAATGCTGTTAGTTATGTAGGCAGGCACTTTGTCTATGAGACATAACAATAATGACTGCAACAAGGCAGGTGATGAAAAAATATTTGCTGAATTAATGAGTGAATACAAAATGTAAGATCCTGGCATCAGAGGGGAGGAAGTACTTTTTCTGGAGGATGCGGGTGGGAGGGTAAAAGCAAAAAAGGCTTCTCAAAAGAGATTTCATGAACTCGCAAAGAATTGTAAAAATTCAGTGTTAAAGGAAGGTGTATGTTCAGATACAGAAATACACTGCTGCAACTGCATTATTTCAGTATGAAATTGAAATTACAGGGCCAAGTAAACAGTTCATGTGGTTAATAATTTCTAGTTCATTACAGAAAGAACATCAGCCATGCTGTATTAGAAACAAAAGCTGTGGGGACTCACCACAACCAAAAGCAATTTAGGAAGCAATCAACAAAACAGTCCCAAGAAAAACATGAATATAGTGAGCTGAGCTAGGTAGGGAAACCTGGAACATTCTAGGTGTACAAAGAAGCACCTAAATTCATTTTACTAAATATTTATTGAATGATTTTATTTTTAACTCATTCCATTATATGTTTATTCCATGCCTACTAATGTACTTCATAAGGTACCTGTTGGGAACAGATTACCCAAAAAACAAGGTATGCACAGGCTTATTTGTGTTTGCTTACTAACTGTAGTGCAGAATTTTGTAGTGCACAATTTCACCTGTTTTTACTGGTTACTGTAATCCACCCCTGGCACATGTGATACAACAATAAGCAAAACCAATATGGTCTCTGCTCTTCATAGGGTCCCTAGTTTGTTCAGCCAGTGGTCTGTTCAATCTGCAATTCAATACAGTGTGATGAAGGCGATGATACTGTGAAAACTATTAGCTGGTATTGACTGAGCACTAGTTCATGTCAAACAACTTACATGCATTATCTCAACTAATTCTTAAAACACCCGTTTGAACCTCATGTTGCAGATGCTGAAACTAGAGCTTTGTTGTTGTTGTTTGCCGTCAAGTCGATTCCAACTCATAGCGACCCTATAGGACAGAGAAGAACTGCCCCATATGGTTTCCAAGTAATCTTTAGGGAAGCAGACTGCCACATCTTTCTCCCACTGAGTGGCTGGTGGGTTCGAACCGCCAACCTTTTGGTTAGCAGCCAAGTGCTTAACCATTGCATCACCAGAGATCCATAACTAAAGCTTAGAGAGGTTAAATAAATTATCTAAAGCAGTGGTTCTCAGAGTGTGATCCCCAGAACAGTATCATCAGTGTCACCTGGAAACTTGTCAGAAATGCAAATTTTTACAACCCCATCCCAGACCTATTGAATCAAAAAGCCCTAGAGGTGGGGCCCCGTGAGCTGTGATTTAAAAAGCCCTCCAGGTGATTCAGATATATAGTAAAGTTTGAACACCACTGGTCTAAAGTCATGTATTTGGTAGTTGGCAGAATCAGATCTCGGACCCAAGTCTTTCTGATCTTGAATGATTACCTATTAGAGTGCATAGGAGAAACGTTTAACCTGACCTGGGGATGGAGATATATGAGTAGCTAGGGATGACTGTCAGGTTATCATTTTATCTGGAACATGGTGGATGAGGAGTTAGCCAGTGGAAGAGGGTCAAGTAGGGGAGGGAAGAACAAAGCATTCCATGTAGAAGAACCATTTCCAGGACACAAATTCAGTAAGGCTGGAATAGACCATGGGGAGAGGAGTGATGTGAGATTTCCTGGAGGCATAAATCAGATCTTGAGGGATCCAAGTAAAGCTTGGATTTTATCTTACTAAACTCAAACTATCCTTCTAAGGTCAGTGAGAAGCACTGAAGGGTTTTAAGCAAGGAATGTCATAAAAGAAATTCCACAGAAGAAATACAAAGACACAAAGGTGATAATCCAAAGAGTGATGAGGTATTCAACCGGAACGTGGGAAAATGTGTCCTAGGTCTGAAAACTTTTTTCCTTTGTGTTTCATTCATTCAGTTATTTTTTGAGTTCCTGGCATGTATAGTATTTATATAGTATACAAATATGACTAAGAAATATTTTCTTTCCTCAAAGAGATGTCTATAACAACACAAAAATGATATAATTAACTAACACAGTAGCCAAAATTAACTAAGGGCAATAAATGAAAAGCAAAGGACTGAGAGGGCAAGGAAAAAACTATGAGAATACCAGGTTTAGGGAATCAGAAAACATTTTCCAAGGTGAGTAGCCCTTAGGCTGATCTTTGAAGGACATGCAGGAATTCAACAGGGAGAAAACCAAGTGAACAGCAAGAGTGAAGGCATGGAGGAATGAGTACGCCTTAAATGTACCACATAGGTTCTGAAAAGAAGTAATGGAGGTTGTGTTTGCTGTTGTTCATGACTACTGAGTTGCCCGTACTCATGGTGACCCCATGTACAACAGCATAAAACACTGCCTGGGCCTGTACCATCTCCATGATCGATTGTGAATTAGATAATTCTGATCCATAGTGTTTTTGCTGGCTGATTTTGGAAGTAGATTGCCAGGACTTCCTTCCTAGTCTGTCTTATCTGGAAGCTCCGTTGAAACCTACTCAGCATCATAGCAACACGTAAGCCTCCACTGACAGGTGGCTGGTGGCTGCTTATGAGGTACACTGGTGGGGAATCAAATATGGGTTTTCCACACATAAAGTGAGAATTCTACCATTGAACCACCACTGCCCCCACAATGGAAGTAGGGTCACTATAGAAATGGGATAGAAGTTGATGCTGGAAAGATTGAGGTTAGCTTGTTGAGATGAGAAATTTAGACTTTATCCTGTGGGCAATGTGAAAATGAGTCTCGTAAATTAATATAGGAGATATGCTGAAACTAGGCCATTCTTTCCTAAGAGGTGTTTTCTATTATACTTTTATTTAAATATCAATCAGGTGGGGTATCAAATTCAGATAAAGCTCTGGAAAATGGTTTCCCCTTGTAGAAAGGTATATTGTCTTCAGGGTGCCCCCAGGACTACAGGTATTTAAGTATCATGTAAAATTTCCATGAATATTTAATCATCTTTTCATATTCCAGTAAATTGCTATTCACTTTTTTGACTCTTATGAAAACAAAGATGAGAAGCAATTTATGTGGATAGAGAAAGTTACAGACATAATGTAAGTTGAAATAGTCCCTTTCCTGTGAGGATAAAACTGTCTTCCTTCCTCCCCCACGCCCCACCCCATTCATCTTGCCCCACCTTCATCCCCTAAATCTAGTAACCCCTACAGAGGGAGCAGTTTAGGAACCTAGAATGAAATCTCAGAATTCATCTTTGTTTGCAACATAGGCTCTTCAGATGACTCTCTAAATATGTCAAAAACATTTCTTGTCCACTTCTTAATTCTTTGCATTCACAATTTCAGCTTGGCCAAAAGACACTGCTGTTTTTTCTTCAGTCGATGTGAAGGCCAGCAATTACAGTTTTGCCAATAATTATGTTTGCACAGAAATTATATACTATAGATTGCTTGTGTTTTAAAATGCTTTGAGATTTTCTTTCTTCCTCAATTGAAGTTTGGTCCACTTCTTAATATGTAGCATCTTTATGTTTTCAGTAATTAAACAACAGAGAAGAACCTAAAATGGACTGAAAGACATATTATGTGTATAAAAGCTGCCTATAGTTTGATTAAATTAAAAACAGCCATTTGTATAATTAAATCAAGAAGGAAACCATAGTTATATTAATACCTAGAATTTATTGAGCACTAAATGTGTGCCATGCACTTTTCTAAGGTAGTGGTGCAATGGTTAATTGCTCAGTGGCTAACCAAAAGGTTGGCTGCTTGAACCCATCCAGAAGCTGTGCAGAAGAAAGACCTGGTGATCTGCTTCCATAAAGATTACAGCCTAGGAAACCCTATGGGGCAGCTCTACTCTGTCCCATGGGGTTGGTATGAGTGGGAATCAATGGCACACAACAACAACGTACACTTTTCTAAACACTTACGTGTAGTAGCTCATTTAACCTTGTATGATAGCCTTATCAGGTAGACACTGTTATCTGGAGAACATAAAAGGTAAGTCAGTCAACTACTAGAAACAGGATTCAAACCCAAGTTATCTGTCTTCAGAGTTCTTAAAAACTACATTATACTGTTAGTACGAAGAAGAAAAGTGCAGTCTAGAAAACAGTGTTCTATTGTTTTGCAGCATACCCTTGTGTCCGCACAGAGAGCATGGCTGCATGGGTTTGGGGCACTATTTTACACATATTACACATGTACAGTTTAGGGGCCAGCAGAAGAGAGATACACACTCACTGGTTCTCAGTCATCCTGTGAATACTTGTGACTTCAGGGCAACACTGAGTGGGAGACATGACTGAAGGCTAAAGAGAAGCTGAAAGAGGCAGGAGCTCTGGCTCTAACTCATCTTGGAAGGGAACAGAAGGGGCTTTTAACCCCAGAAGTTCTCTTCCTTCCCTTCTACAACCCTAAAGAGAGCCTAGCAGAGGACAGGCAGGTGAGGGCACCCAGAATCCTGCTCATGACCACATTCTTCACTCTCTCCCCTAAAAGAGTGGTGGCAGAATGGGTTTATACTAAAGCAGGATCTGGGGGCCAGAGTGGCAGGTGAGGGAGAGGCAGATGCCATGGTGATCATATCATGTCATTTTTCTTTGCAAAATCTTCCAGAGTCCTGCTTTCCTAAGGCACACAAGACCTTGACTACACTCTAAATTTATCCTAGCAACATTTTAAAAAGACTTGACCAGGCCTCAACCCAGGCCAATTAAAAGAGATTCTGGGATTGGGCCCAGACATTTTTGCAAAGCTCCCAGGCTAAGTACAACGTGTAGTCGGCTCTGGGAACCACTAGCTTGCTCTATGTGGTTGGCTCCACCCCCACCTCAAACAAGCTCTCTGACTTGTCTCCCACCATATTCCTCCCCTGCTTTCTTTGATCTAGTATTACAGATATTCTCGAAATTCCTCAAACGTGCCAAACATGCTCCAGATTTGGGGCCTTCGGTCTTAGTGTTTCCTCTGCCAGCAACACTCTTTCCACATTCGCTTTTCTTTCTTTCTCTCTCTTTTATTTTGGTGAATACATATACATCAAAACATCTGCCAACACAGTAACTTCCACATTTACAACTGAATGACACTGATTACTTGGATTTTTTCATGTTGTGCCACCATTATCGCTATCCTCATCTAAAACATTCCATTACCATTAACAGTGCACCCTTTTCCCCCTCCTCCTCACCCCTGGCAACCATTAATAATCTTTAGTTTCTATATCTTCGCTTATTTCATATACATGAGATCAGGCAGTATTTATCCTTTTTTGACTGACTTATTTCACTCAGCATAAAGTTTTTAAGGTTCATCCACGTTGTGGCACACATCAGAACTTCATTTCTTTCCTGTTGTTGTCCAGTTGATTCTGACTCATAGCAACCCTACAGGACAGAGTACAACTCCACCACCCCATAGGGTTTCCAAGGAGCAGCTGGTTAGCAGCCAACCTCTTAACCACTGCACTACCAGGGCTCCTCATTTCTCTTTAGGGCTACATAAAATTCTGCTGTGTATACATGTACCACATTTTGTTTATCCATTTAGCTGTTGATGGACACTTTGGTTGTTTCCACCTTTTTTGGCTATTGTGAAAAGTGCTGCAATCAACATTGGTATACATGCTTCTGTTTGCGCTCCTGCCTTCACGTCTCAGTATATATCTAGGATTGGGATTGCTGGACCAAAGTGTTTTCCACAGTGGCTGCACCATTTTACATTCTGATAAGGGTTGCAGTTTCTCTTCAAGTCACTTGTTGTTTCCTTTTTCTTTTTTTGATCATTGTTGTTCTCATGGGGGTGAGGTGATATTTCATTGCACTTTTTATTTGCATCTCCCTAATGGCTAATGAAGAGGATCCCTGGTGGTGCAGTGGTTAAGCGCTCAGCTGCTAATAGAAAGTGAGTGGCCTTTTGCTTTCCTATAATTTACAACCTTGGCAACCCCATGGGACAATTCTCTTCTGTCCTATAGGGTCATTATGAGTTGGAATCTACTCAACAGCAACAGATTTGCTTTTGGTTTAACGGCTAATGTAAGGAGCCCTTGTGTTGAAGTGGTAAAAGCACTTGGCTGCTAATAGAAAGGTCAGCAGTTCGAACCTATCAGCCACTCCATAGAAGGAAGATGTGGTAGTCTGCTTCAGTAAAGATTTACAGTCTTGGAAACCCTATGGGGAAGTTCTACTCTGTCACATGAGATCATTATGAGTTGAAATCGACTAGATGGCACCTAACAACAACAATGGCTAATGATGTTAAGCAGCTTTTCATGAGTCAGCCCACATACACAGTTATGACCCACTCCCACAGTTCTAGTTACAGAGGCCTTCCCTGACCACTTCATACAAAATAACAAATATGCCCCCGCTTGCTCCACACACTCCATTGTCCTTCCCCTGCTTTATTTTTCTCCATAGCTCCTCTCACCATCTGACTTGTATATTTATCTTGTTTATGTGTGCCTCCTCATTCTGAAATGTCAGCCTCAGGAAAGTAGGCTCTTTACTTTATTCTCTTTACACCCCCAGCACTTAGAAATTGATCTGGTACAAAGTAGTTGCTCAATAAATATTTGTTGAAGGAGGAAAGGACTAGTTCAGCCTTCTTTCTTACACAGATTTGGTTTAGAAGCATGCTAACATAAGACATTAGTAGAAGGTTAAAACATAAATAAATAAAATCCTATTTTAAGAGGTCCACTTTAAAAGTTCCATTTAAAGCTGGAAAAATAAAAATGTCTCAGCATTTTCAACAACAACAACAAAAAAAAAAACTAAAGGAGCAAAAAATGTATGAGCTGAAAACTACTGACATATCATATATCTTCGTTCTATTCTAACACTTTTCTTCTTTTTTACCAATCTGTTTTTACCAGTCATGCATTTAGATTCTGTGTCTCAAATCGTTCTGTCAAAGATCTCTGGTATCAACGTTCTTTAATTACCTGTCTGTCTTTTTGGCTTCTACTTATCCCCCACAATTGATTTTCTATCACTGGCCCTCCAAGTGCCCAGAAGCTCTGATTCTATCTTCCTGTCCTCAAGCCTGGGTCACAGTGACTCTTGTCCAAGTTGCTTTCTAGAGCACTCTCTTTTTTTCCCCTAAGGCATGGAAGCAGTGCTTGGGCAGGAGCCAAGTTAATTACTTTCCTGACTCACTTTCACTAGCCTTGGAGAATATCAGTGTAATGACTCTGATGTGGGCTAAGTTACTTTCCATGTAACATAATTTACTAAGGGCTTATAAAAAAGAATCTGGAAATTATGGGTGTGAAGACTTCTAACCTTTGGGTCCCAACCAGAATCTATTATATACTAGACTTAAGATTTTTATTAGTGATTAAGATCTTCCATAGTAAGCTGTTACGGATTGAATTGTGTCCCCCAAAAATAGGTGCTATAAATCCTAACCTCTAAGCCTGTGGTTATAATCCCATTTGGGAATAAGTTTTCTGTTATGTTAATGAGTCAGGATAAGTATAAGGTATGCTTTGAGTCAATCTCTAAAACAGCAAAAGGAGTAGATTAGGCAAACAGAGGTGGGAGAAGATAGATGCCACTCCACATGAAGATCACCAAAAAGCCAAGGAATAAGGACCTTCCCTTAGAGCCAACAGAGAGAAAATCTTTCCCTACAGCTGGCACCCAGAATTTGGACTTCTAGCCTCCTAAACCGTGAGAAAATACATTTCTGTTAAAGCCATCCATTTGTGGTATTTCTGTTATAGCAGCACTAGATACCTAAGACAAAATTTGGTACCAGGAGCAGGGTGCTGTTCTAACAGATACCTAAAATGTGGGATCAGTTTTGAAACTGGGTAATGGGTGGAGGCTGGAAGAGTTTAAAGGTGCCTAATAGTAAAAGCCTAGATTGCCTAGAAGAGACTATTGATAGAATTATGGACATCAAAGGCAATTCTGGTGAGGACTCAGAAGGAAGTGAGGAAAGCTATAGAGAAACTCTCTATCATCTTAGAAAATACGTGTGACACCAGCAACAGAATGTTGCTAGAAATGTGGACATTAAATGTGCCTCTGGTGAGGCTTTAAAAGAAAATGATGACCATGTGATTGCACAGTGGAGGAAGGGTGATGCTTTTTATGCAGTGGCAAATAACTTGTCTGAATTATATTCAAATTTTTGGTAGAAGGTAGAACTTGTAAGTGATAAACTTGGATATTTGGCTGAGCTGATTCCTAAGCAAAATCTCAAAGGGACCACATGGTTTCTCCAAGCTGCTTATAGTAAAATGCGAGCAGAAAGAGATGGACTTAAAAATGAACTGTGTGAAATAAAAACAAAACTTAAAGATCTGGAAAATTCTGTTGTACAAACTAGGGATACATGTCCTAGAATTTTCACCAAGGATGTGGCTATACAATCTTTTGTTACAGAGATTAAGTCTGTGACTGATGGCTCTAACTAACTACCACAGCAGAAAACCCATCAGCTTAGATTAAAGGGGACAGGGAAAGAATGAAAGGAAATAACTCCATCTACCTCTTGGAATTCTATAGGCAAGAAACAGGCCAAAGGACCTACATCTGTTGTCCTCCCAGAAAAGAAAAAGACCATCCCTGGAGCAACTCAGAGATCAGCAGAACACGTGAAGCAGAGCTGCCTCAATTTCAAGGGTGGAACCACAGCTTGCTAGGTTTCAAAGGGTGGGGCCATGGCCTTCTAGGTTTAAAAGAGTCAGATTTTTACCAACTCAGTTCTAGAGCATATGGCCATTCATGAGTGCCAGGGGGTGGGGCTGCTACCCAAAGCTGAGGGGGCAGGGCTGCCATACCCAAGGGGCAGAAGTACAGGGCCTGCCAGGGTAAAGGGGGTGGGGTTTCCATTCAGATGGACTAAGAGAATGGGGCCACCTAAAGCCAAGGGAGCAAAGTTGCAGCCTCAGTGGGCCTGGAATGCAGAGCTGAAGGCCAAGGCCAAGGGGCTTCCACTCATAATCCAGACAGTGTGGCCAGCACCCAGAAATCTGGAGGGCAGGGCCACTGCCCAGATGGTTTCAAAGAACAAAGGATTATTTTCAAGCCTTGAGAGCTAATGTAAATTCTGCTGGGTTTTGGACTTGCTTGGTGCCTATTATCCCTTCTTTCCCTCCAATTTCTCCCATTTGTAATGGAAATATCAACCTTGTGCTTATTTCACCATGGTACTTTGGAAACAAGTAACTTGTATTCTAGATTTCACAGGTTCACAGATGAAGAGAAATTTTTCCCCAGGATGGACTACGCCTAAAGTCACCGCCATATTTGATTTAGATGATTCAGAAGATGAGATTTTGAACTTGGTGTTGATTTAAGACTTTGGGGATGATATGATTGGGTGAATGTGTTTTGCATGTGGCAAGGACATGAATTTTGGGGGGCCAAAGGGTAGAATGTTATGGACTGAATTGTGTCCCCCAGAAATATGCATTGTAAATCCTAACCTCTATGCCTGTGGTTATAATCCCATTTGCGAATGAGTTTTCTGTTAAATTAATGAGGCAAGATTAGTATAAGGCATGTCTTGAGTCAATCTTCAAAAGAGATAAAAGGAACAGACTGAGCAAGCAGAGATGGGAGAAGATAGATGCCATACCACAAGAAGATCACCAAAGAGCCAAGGAAAAAGGACCTTCCCCCAGAGCCAAAAGAGAGAAAGCCTTCCCCTAGGGCTAGCACTGAATTTGGACTTCTAGCCTCCTAAATAAATTTCTGTTTGTTAAAGCCATCCATTTGTGGTATTTCTGTTGTAGCAGCACTAGATAACTAAGACATAAACTGTTTACAAAAATGGCTATACTCTTCCTCTCCCAGTAGACAGGCCTATTTGTAACATGCCCCATTAGGAGGCATTATCTATTTCTGTATGTTTTCAACCTGGGCTGGACTTTTGACTTGCTTTGAATGGTAAAACATGGTGGGAGTAAAGTGTGGTAACAAAGATGGTGTGCTAGTTCTGAGTTTACCCTCCAATGACGTTGGACATTTCTGCTCACTCTCTCAGAAACTTGTTGCACCATGTGAACAAGTCTGGGATAGTCTGCTAGGTTAAGAATTACTTGGCCCAGCTGCTCCGATTGCCCCAGCAACTGGCCATCCAACCCCTGACAACAGAGCCCCAAAACCATCAGCTGATCGCAAATACATGCGTGGACCCAACTGATATCACAATAACCCAAATAGCTGACCCACAGAATTATGAGCTAAATAAATGATTGTTTTTTAAGCCACTAATTTTTAGGATGGCTTGTTACACAGCAAAAGCTGATACATTTTTCAAGTATTCTTCACGATTGAGATTGAAAAAGTCATTAGGATAATTAGACAGAAAAAGTGAATTCAGTTGATATTTACAAGAAATGTCCCTTATTTTAATCCCATAAAAGCAAAAGAATGAAATGTAAAAGGCCAGGAAAAAGAGTTAAAGGGAGTTGTTAAACGTGGAAAGAAACAAAGTTCAATATATTCTTCTTTTTTCCTCCACCTTTGCCAGTATTTTGATTCCAGAAAAGTTTTGTTTTTTTTTCAAATGAGATTGAGCTTTAAATAAATTATTTTTAAAACTTAACTTCTCAGTTCTAAATTTCAGATGCTTCCTTTAATAAAAGCAGGCATCTAATTAGCATTGAAGGTGTGATATGAGTTAAAAGCTAATAAAACTCATGTTAACATTCAAGTTGATTACCGGGTCTGGCTAAGCACATTTTTGAAGTACTTCTTTCAGTTGAACTTAGCTTTAATCTTCATTTTCAGAAAGAAGTCATGTATGCTGTTTCACAGTGTTCCCCTGGATCTAAGTCCAATTTATCTCCCAATCCTACCCTTCGTTTTAGCAAATTTTGTTTGTCCATCCCTTTCTATATTTACCCAAGGCAGGGGAAAAATTACTTTTCACCAGACTCTCTATTTAAATCAATTAATAAACCTGAACCATAACGAGAAATTCAAAGGAAGTCGTACTCAAAAAACTGGCAACTGAAATTTAAGGATTACATTGTCCAAATTTCTTCAGTTAGTCAGAAAGGCTAGAATTTAGAAAAGAATGAAATGGAGATGGGAAGAAAAGAAAATTGTCATCAATTCATCTACTCCAAGAAACAATCTTAGAACATAACAGGAAAGGAAGCTGATCAACAATGGAAAGCTTTGATTTGTCCCCAAAAGATAATAAAAAGTAAAAGAACAATGGACTTTTCATTCTTGGGGAAGGTGGTGATCCACTCTTCTGGAGATTGTGATACAGGAACATGTTACAGAGGTGGAGAGGCATATGTGGCAGATAGAAGTGTAAGTCATAGAGGTGGAGACCCACATCTGCAACCAATAAATCAGCCCTCTTCTACCAGAGAACTATTTCCTCCCTCCCTCAAGCCCAGACCCCATTCCTAACTTTTAAGTTATGAGGTTGCAAATTTTTTCCTGTCTCCAGTAAATGCCTTAAAAACTGTTAAAAGCTAGACAAACTACTTTTCTGCTCTAAAAATCTCAATCCAATGCCAAGCTGAAATAGCTAGAATCATTTTCTTTATTTAAAAAAAAAAAATTATTAAGGGATCCAATTACTTTTTCTTTTCTGGCTCCTCCATCCTTTTTCCCTTTATACTGTAGTAGATACCTACAGCAGAGGTCAGGCTGACTACGTGATTATGTGAGTTCTTTATTGATAAGGAATATTAACGAGTGAATTTTCTAGAGCATGCTATCAAACCAGGCCACTTGTAAACGAGAAAACTTTTCAATCTTCTGTGTAGGAATCAGGGTTAAGTCCTCAGGGCCAAATGACTTTGAATGGCCCTTGAGTTGCATAGTGCCCACTTTTTAAAAGTCATTCTTTGGTGCCAATAATTGCTTTGGAACACCTCTGCTCTTTTCCGCGCATGTTCCTTGTTAACAGTGCTTAAACTCACATTTGATGACTAGTACAATGAAACTTAGGTGAGCCAGAAACTTGAAAAGTAAAATGTTGAACTTAAATCCAGAAAATCTAAGAGTTCTTAAGGACCATGGGATATCAAAGAGAAGAAAAGAAATGAAATAGAGGCTTCTCTTTTAATGGGATGTGGTTTCGATAGAACCAGAGGAAGTGGAGATGATACTGTAATAGTTAGGGCTTATAACATCTTTGTGAAAATATTCCCTTTAAACATCAGGTATGGACTCAGTAATTGCCTGCCTTTCATGGTATGGTTCATACTTTATGAAAAAAATATCTCCTGGATCCTTAGAATTGGTGTCTGTATTCTCTATGTTTCTCTGGGACTTTCAACAGACTCAAGGCTACTGGGGAGATAGGTTCTGATACAAGTAACTCTCGCATCATTGTAGAAGCCCTCCGTTAAAGCAAGTATAGGCTGTTAAAGGTTCCCTGTGTGGTATAATGGTTGGCACTTGGCTGCTAATTTAAGGTTGGCAGCTTTAACTCACCCAGCAGTGGCATGGAAGAAAGGCCTGGCAATCTGCTTCCCTTAAAATCATAGCCAAGTAAACCCTCTGAAGCAGTTCTACTCTGTAACACGTGAGGTTGCTATTAGTCAGCATCAACTCAACGGTAACAGGTTTGTTTGGTTTTTAGGCTGTTAAAGGGTCCGTCAAATTACCAAGACTAAACTGACTGCAATGCAAGACCTTGCTTTAAAAAAGCAAGGGCAACATAGTAAGTGCTTCTCTGATATTCATATATATCACATTTAGATAGAACCTGCAGGGGCCTCAGAGAGCCCCACAGAAGCAACTTTATCTAGGACTGGAAGCTTTATCAGCTGAGTTTTTTTTTTTTTTTGGTTATCTGAGAAACAATTATTTGAAACAATAATTGTTTAAAAAATTAATTATCTTATGTCTTACATATTTGAACCAGAGTAAAATGGATGCTTACAAACCCATGAATGACATTAGCAAATGCAGAGATTTACATGCCTTTGAATTTGCCCTTGTTAATGGATTAGGTTCTAAGCCCCATTGCATTTAGCAGTTAAAATACATTTAGCAAGTTATGACTGGACAGTGACAGCAGTACCTTGTGGCCTTTACCTATAATGAGGCAAAGATAAAATACTGTGGCCTGCATTAGTTGAAATGATGAGTTTGTCCAGTTTTTTCTTGACTGTGTTTCAACCAGCTTCTTACTAATTAATGCAGTGATATTAACATCATTGTTGTACCAGGCTAAGAAATTTTTAAGAAAATATGTCTGAAGGTACCATTAAACCATGGCAGGAAGGTAAGGGGTGTGTATTACATAGGTGTTTAAAAATGATTCTTCCACATTTTTAGATATTTCATAATGAAATTTCAAAGGTAGGAGTGTTTATTAAATCCAAAAAATGTGCTGAAAAGGTAGTAAAAGCAAGTTTCTGGGATAATTGCTAGGCTAGGTTAAAAAGTGAAAGCCCACAAATGTGTTTTAAAAATTTTTGAATTCATTGCCAAATTAAAAAATGTGAACAATTTATATATTAAACAAATCTAGATTCCCAGTATCTCTTGAAGGAAGGATCTGGTAAAGTTGAGTCCAGATTATAGCATGGCAACCTTGGGTTGGACTTGAACATTGGGACATTCCAGTTTGCCCCATCATAATTAACATAGCCAGCTTCACTCATTCATAAAACCTGCTTGACTCCTAGTGACATTGGGATCAGTGGTGTCACTAGGGAGTTGCACAGGAGGGGGGTTGCAGACTGCACCCCTTGACACTGTCAGAGGGGGTGACACCAAAATGAACCCAGGGTCCGGGCGCGGTGAGCAGGCGCCACCTGAGGAGGGAGGGGCTGCCAAGGCAGTGGCATCACTAGGGATGGTGTCACCCTTCACCCAGTGCAATCACTTGTCACAAACACACTCCCCCCGCCCCCCCCCCCACCTGCCAGCTACGATGCAGGCTGGCGGGAGGGTGGGGAGGAGGGTCTCCGCCTTGGCCAATGGGAGAGAGGAAGAGCTGAGGGGAGCCGCGAGGGTGCGGGGCTGGGATGGGCGGGCTGGAAGAGTGGCACTGGGCCGTACACAGGGCCAGATGACTCCACTCACCGGGGGAGGATCCCCTCCCAGCCTGCCCACGGGGGTGGGGGGTGTGTGACACCAACCTTAATGACACCACTGATGGGAATGTTCAAGCTCTGCCCTAGCCTGTTAAGATCACATATTTTACAAAAAGTTCACAGAGTATATTTAAAAGAGCAAAGAGAGGAGCCTAATCTTTTAAAATTAAATAACATACATGGAGTATGTTTCTATGTGTACGTATACTCCACAGTGCAAATGTGTAGGATGCGTGTGTGCATGTCTATGTGTGTATATGCATACGTGAATGTGTGTATTCTAGGTTCTGGAAGGAATTTCAGCATACTAAAAATTGCTCAGTGAATTCTAAACCACATCAAGGACAATCATAATATCTGTTACTCCTATCCATACACTAAATAGGCAATTTTTAACTCTATTACAGATATCAAAACACATGCATGTTAAAATTTGATTTTAATGTTTTTTTATTGTTGTAGTTTAAATGAAGTTTACATTTCAAGTTAGTCTCCCATACAAAATTTTATACATACATTGTTATGTGACTCTAATTGCTCACCCCATTCTGCGACAGCACACTCCTCCTTTCTGTCCCTGATTCTACATGTCCATTCAACCAGCTCCTAACCCTCTCTGCCTTCCCATCTCACCTCTGGACAGAAGCCGCGCCTTTGGTCTCTTGTATCTACTTGAGCTAAGAGACACACTCCTTACAAGTATCACTTTATGTCCCACAGTCCAGTCCAATCCCTGTCTGAAGAGTTGGCCTCGGAAACTGTTTCAGTTCTAGGCTGATAGAGAATCCAGGGGCCATGCTTTCCGGGGTACCTCCAGTCTCAGTCAGACCATTAAGTCTGGTTTTCTTACTAGAATTTAAGATCTGCACCCCATCTTTCTGCTGTTTCAGTAGGGACTCTCTGTTGTGTTCCCTGTCAGGGTGGTCATTGGTGGTAGCCGGGCACCATCTGGTTCTTGTGGTCTCAGGCTGATGAAGTCTCTGGTTTATGTGGCCCTTTCTGTCTCTTGGGCTAATACTTTCCTTGTGTCTTTGGTGTTCTTCATTCTCTTTTACTCCATGTGGTTGGGACCAATTGATGCATCTTAGATGGCCGCTTGCAAGCTTTTAACACCCCCGACACCACTCACCAAAGGAGGATGCAGAATATTTTCTTAATAAGCTTTGTTATGCCAATTGACATAAATGTCCCCTGAAAGCATGGTCCACAGACCCCTACCCCTGCTACTCTGTCTCTCAAAGTATTTGATTGTATTCAGGAAACTTTTTAGCTTCGGTTTAGTCCAGTTGTGCTGACTTCCTCTGTAGTGTGTGCTGTCCTTCCCTTTGACTAATATGATTCTTATCTACTACTATCTACTTAGTAAATAACCCTCACCTTCCCTCCCCACCCTTGTAACCATCAAAGAATGTTTTCTTCTGTGTTTAAACCTTTTCTTGAGTTCTTATAATAGTGGTCTTATACAGTATTTGTCCTTCTGTGACTCACTAAATTCACTCAGCATAATAAGTTCCAGCTTCCTCCATGTTATGTTTCACGGCTTCATCGTTCTTTATCGTTGCTTAGTATTCCACTGTGTGGATATACCACAATTTGTTTATCCATTCATTTGTTGATGGGCACATAGGTTGTTTCCATCTTTTTGCTGTTGTGAACAGTGCTGCAATGAACATGGGTGTGCATATATCTATTGGTGTGACAGCTCTTATTTCTCTAGGATATATTCCAAGGAGCAGGATAGCTAGATCGTACAGTACTGCTTTTTCTAGCTTTTTAAGGAAGTGCCAAATTGATGTCCAAAGTGGTTGTACCATTTTACATTCCCACCAACAGTGTCTAAGTGTTCCAGTCTCTCCACAACCTCTCCAGCATTTATTATTTTGTTTTTTGGATTAAGGCTAGCCTTGTTGGGGGGAGATGATATCTAATTGTAGTTTTGATCTTCATTTCTCTAATGGCTAATGATGGTGAGCATTTCTTCATGTATCTGTTAGCTGCCTGAATATCTTCTTTGGTGAAGTGCCTGTTCATATCCTTTGCCCATTTTTTAATTGGGTTATTTGTCTTTTTGTTGCTGAGGTTATGCAGTATCTTGTAGGTTTTAGAAATTAGACCCTGATTGGATTTGTCGTACCCAAAATTTTTTTCCCAGTCTGTAGGTTGTCTTTTTACTCTTTTGGTGAAGTCTTTTGATAAGCCTAAGTGTTTGATTTTCAGGAGCTCACAGTTATCTAGTCTCTCTTCTGGTGCTTGTGCATTGTTACTTATGGTTCGTATTGTGTTTATGCCAAGTATTAGGGCTCCTAGTGTTGTCCCTAGTTTTTCTTCCATGATCTTTATCATTTTCGATTTTATATTTAAGTCTTTGATCCTTTTTCAGTTAGTTTTTGTGCGTGGTGTGAGGTATGGGTCTTGTTTCAGTTTTTTGCATATGGATATCCAGTTATGCCAGCACCATTTGTTAAAGAGACTGTCTTCTCCCCAATTAATGGATTTTGGGCCTTTGTCAAAAATCAACTGCTCATAGGTAGATGAGCTTATATCTGGATTCTCGACTCTGTTCCATTGGTCTATGTATCTGTTGTTATACCAATTCCAGGCTGTTTTGACTACCGTGGCAGTATAATAGGTTCTAAAATCAGGTAGTGTAAGGCCTCCCACTTTGTTCTTCTTGAGTAATGCTTTATTTATTCGGGGCCTCTTCCCTTTCCATGTGAAGCTGGTGATTTGTTTCTCCATCTGATTAAAAAATGCCAGTGGAATTTGGATCGGGATTGCATTGTATCTGTAGACTGCTTTGGGTAGAACTGACATTTTTACTATTTGAGTCTACCTATCCATGAGCATGCTATGTTTTTCCACTTACGCAGGTCTCTTTTAGTTTCCTGCAGTAGTGTCTTGTACTTTTCTCTGTAAAGATCTTTTACATCTCTGGTTAGATTTATTCCTAAGTATTTTATCTTCTTGGGGGCTATTGTAAATGGTATTGAATTGGTAATTTCCTCTTTGAGGTTCTCTTTGTTGGTGTAGAGGAATCCAACTGATATTTGTATGTTTATCTTGTATCCTGAAACTCTGCTGAAATCGTCTGTTGGTTCCAGTAGTTTTCTTGTGGATTCTTTGGGGTTTTCTGTGTATAAGATTATATCATCTGCAAATAGAGATACTTTGACTTTTTCCCTACCAGTCTGGATGCCTTTTATTTCTTTTTCTAGCCTAATTGCTCTGGCTAGGACCTCCAGCACAATGTTGAATAAGAGCGGTGATAGAGGGCATCCTTGTCTGGTTCCTGTTCTCAAGGACAATGCTTTCAAAGTCTCTCCATTTAGGATGATGTTGGCTGTTGGCTTTGTATAAATGCTCTTAATTATACTGAGGAATTTCCCTTCTATTCCTATTTTGTTGAGAGTTTTTATCATGAATGGGTGTTGGACTTTGGGGAATGCCTTTTCTCCATCGATTGATAAGATCATGTGGTTCTTGTCTTTTGTTTTATTAATGTGATGGATTACATTGATTGTTTTTCTAATGTTGAACCATCCCTGCATACCTGGTATAAATCCCACTTGGTCATGGTGAATTATTTTTTTGATATGTTGCTGAATTCTATTGGCTAGAATTTTGTTGAGGATTTTTGCATCAATGTTCATGAGGGATATTGGTCTGTAATTTTCTTTTTTTGTGGTGTCTTTACCTGGTTTTGGTATCAGGGTTATGCTGGCTTCATAGAATGAGTTTGGGAGTATTCCATCCTTTTCTATGCTCTGGAATACCTTTAGTAGAAGTGGTGTTATCTCTTCTCTGAAAGTTTGGTAGAATTCTTCAGTGAAGCCATCTGGGCCAGGGATTTTTTTTGTTGGGAGTGTTTTAATAACCTTTTCAATCCCTTCTTTCGTTATGGGTTTATTTAGTTGTTCTACCTCTGTTTGTGTTAATTTAGGCAGGTAGTGAGTTTCTAGAAATTTGTCCCTTTATAATTTTAATTTCTATTATGGAGCATTTTAATATCCTTTGCAAGTGTAGTCTATTTGATCAAAGCAGTCAGCTACTTAACAAGTTATTTTGGAATAAATGCACAATCACTAAATTTCTGAATATTTAATAAATGCCATATTCTAGACTAAGTAAAATACTTAGCCCCTTGATATAATGCTAAATAATACATACACATACACACATTTCTTTAACCTTTAACCATCAGAGCAAAGTAACAGCTACACATATAGCAGTGCCTTAATAAATAATAAATAAGTACCTGGGGAACACATGTATGAACACAGAGCATGAGCTATCACAGCCATAGAAATAAAGTATACCACATGTTAAGGAAGTTATAGAAAGTAATCCATGCCACCAGGGCTCCAAGATGAACCAGATTAATTTCTTAAAATATTTTTTTAAAGAAAATTTACCCTGTTCACATTGTTATACAAATTGACAGACTTCTCGGTTAATATGACATCAGGCTATCATTTTCTTCCATCTTCCTAAAATACGGTGTGTTTGCTGTGTGCCTTTGAGTCGATTCCTACTCATAGTGACCTTTTAGCGAACCTACAGGACAGGGTAGAACTGCCCCATAGAGTTCCTAGGCTGTAATCTTTACGGGGGCAGATCATCAGGTCTTTTCTCTCACAGAGTGGCTGGTGGTTTCAAACCAATGACCTTTCAGTTAGCAGCCAAGTGCTTAACCAATGTGCGACCAGGGCTCCTGTGTTAAAATATACTTGAAGGCAAATATAAAAATGTAAACACAGTAACACTGGGAACTAAGGGTAACAGTCAATCATTTGCCAGAATCTGAGAAAAATTTCCTTTGACAATAGCGTCAGTGGAATTCAACCAAGAAACACAGTCTGTTTTATATGTAGCCTTTACCTTCTGTAACAGAACAAATGGATATGCAGACCAATCAAAATTAGGCATCCGCATTTCTTAAAAAATTAAACATAAATTTGCCATGTTGCTGTTGTTGTTAGTTGCTATTGAATCAATTCCGACTCATGGAGACCCCAAGTGTGCAGAGAACTACTGCTCCACAGGGTCTTGAAGGTTGTGACCTTTTGGAAGCAGATCACCAGGCTTGTCTTTCAAGACACCTCTTGGTGTGTTCAAACCACCAACCTTTTGAGTAGTTGTCAAGCACTTAACCATTTGCATCACTCAAAGATAGCCATGAAATGTCTAGAAAAGGAAAACCTATAGATACAGAAAGTAGATTACTAATTGTCTAGGGCAGGAAGAGGGAGGGAAGGAACGTGGATTAACAGTAAACAGGTATGAGAGAGCTTATTGGGGTGACGAAAATGTGCTAAAACTGAGTTATGGTTATAGTTGCATAAATTGGAAATTTTACTAAAAAAAAAACCACTGAATTATACAGTTGAAATGAGTTAATTATATATGTGAAATATGCCTCAAAAAGTTATTAAGAAACAAACAATTAAGCACACAACACTTCTGCACCCCAAGCCAGCTTTCCCCAATATGTGCATAAATCTGCATAGACACTGCTTTAAAAAGCATCTGGGGAAGTGGCCAGCCCATTCACAATCAGCAGCTTTCTGGTTATTGCACCAATACAAATCAGAACCAAGCAAGGAAGGAGTTAGATGATTAATTTTGTGATGAATCATGAGACATACTCTTTCCTTATCCAGAGTTTCATGGGTAAAAGCATACGCAGAAATGTCTTGGGAGTATCTATGCTGGGGTTTATTGTTTTTCATGTATTGAAGGTAAGCAAAGAACAATTACAAGCTGCCTCAAATATTCTAAGATACAAATTTTCCTCACAGTCAGAGAAAGGGACTGAAAAAAAATTACACAGTGTCTTGAGCCAATCCTGAATCTGTAAAGAATGTTCAACATTCAATGATGATTTTTTTTTTAAGGAAGGAAAAGTGAGAAGGGAAAAATGTACACTGGGACAAGGCAATTCCATGGGGCAAGGATAGTTTTTCAAGAAACGGTGCTGAGACGGTTGGACATCCACATTCAAGAATATCAATGTACGTCCCTTACCTCACACTATAGACAAAAATTAATTCAAAGGAATCACAGACTTGAATATAAGAGCTAAAACTATCAAAGTCTTAGAAGAAAACACTGGAGTAAATCTTCTTGATCTTAGCTTAGACAAAAATTTCTTAGATGTGACACCAAAAACATAATGGACTTCATCAAAATTAAAAACTTTTGTGCTTCAAAAGACACCATTAAGAAAGTAAAAAGACAAACCACAAAAGAAAACATTTGCAAATCACATATCTGATAAAGGACTTTTATCTACAATATATAAAGAGCTAAAATTAGAACTAAACAATAAATTAGACAAATAACCCAATTAAAAATGGTCAAAAATTTGAATAGACATTTCACAAAAGAAGATATATAAATGGGCAATAAGCACATGAAAAAATGTCTATATCATTAGAGAAATACAAATTAAAATGAAAATGAGATACCATTTCACACTCAATAGATTAACCACATTAAAAAAGATAAGACAGTAAGTCTTGGTGAGCATACAGAGAAACCAGAACCCTTACCCACTGCTGGTAGAAATGTGAAATGGAATGGCCACTTTAGAAAACAGTCTGGCAGTTTCTTTAAAAACTTAAACATAAACTCACCATATGGCTTAGCAATTCTATTCTTAGGTATCAACTCAAGAGAAACAAAAACTACATGGCCACACAAAGACTTCTTTGTGAATTTTCTGAGCAGTATTACTCATAAAAATGAAAACAATCAAATAACCATCAACTGATGAATATATGAATAGATGAACAAATGTTGTATATCTACACAATCGAATATTATTTGGAAATATAGAAGAATGAAGTACTGATGCATGCCATAACAGGGATGAACCTTAAAAACACTAGGCTAAGTGAAAGCAGCCAGATGCAAAAGGTAACAAACTGTATGATTACAATTGTATGAAAAAACCAGAAAAGATGAAGCTATAGATTCATAAAAAAGATTAGTAGTTGATTGAGGCTAGAGTGGAGAATGAAAAGTGACTGTGAATGAGCATGAGAGATCTTTTTGGTGTGACAGAAGTGCTCTAAAATTGGATCGCGATGATTGTTGTACAACTCTGTACATTTAGTAAAATACAACAAATTGTATACTTAAAACAAGTGAATTTATGTACATAGATTATACATCAATAAAGTTGTTAAAATAAAATGCACTGGGTGAATAGAAAATATTTAATGAAAGAAAAAAAGAACAAACATGTATTTCTGGAAAATATTTACTATGAAAAACAGAAGACAGTTTTCAAAAATATTGTATTCTTAATGAAATAAAAACAATTATGGCCTGTATGAACTAACAACAGAAGGTCATAAGAAGAAATCAAGCTCTGATGAATACAGAGCTGTGGGGAATAAGAAAGCACACAAAGGACATTAAAAATTCAATGAAAGAAGTAAATTTTGCATGGCAATCTTTAAAGAAGGGGACTGAAATGGTAGAAGACTGACTCAATGACATTGAGAATAAACTGAGAAATTGTCCAAATACACAGAGGAAAAGAATAAAAATAAAAGGAAAGGATGAAAAGGTAGTAATAAGGACTACAAAGTTCAGAAAAATCACAAGAAGAGGAGGAAGAAAAAAAAACAACAGACCACATATGATTACCAATCCTATAGTACAAGACTGAGATAAATGAATAAATGTTAATTTTCAGATTAAAGGCTTTCATGGTCAGGGAATATTGATAAACAAAAACCATTACATAGACCATCACAAGTCTGTGAGTTTGTCGTACTGTGGTGGTTTGCATGTTGCTGTGATGCTGGAAGCTATGCCATCAGTATTTGAAATACCATCAGGGTTACCCATGATGGACAGGCTTCAGTGGAGCCTGTAGACTAAGACAGACTAGGAAGAATGACCTGACAGTCTAATTCTAAAAAAAATTAGCCAATGAAAACCTTCTGAATAGCAGCAGAACATTGTCTGATAAAGTGCCAGAAAATAAGTCCCTCGGGTTGGAAGGCACTCAAAGTACCACTGGGAAAAAGCTGCCTCCTTAAGGTAAAACTGACCTTAATGACATGATAGCGTCAAGCTTTCGGGACTTTCATTTGCTGATGTGGCACAACTTAAAATGAGAAGAAACAGTTGCAAATATCTATTAATCATCGGAACGTAGAATGTAAGAATATGAATCTAGGAAAATAGGAAGTCATCAAAAATGAAATAGAACACATAAAGTTCTATATCCTAAGCATTACTGAGCTGAAATGGACTGGTATTGGCCATTCTGAATCAGACAATCATATGGTCTACTACCCATATACTACTATGCTGGGAGTGACAAACTGAAGAGGAATGGTGTTGCATTCATCATCAAAAAGAACATTTCACGACCTAATCCCGAAGCACAACACTGTCAGTGATAGGGTAATATCCATATGCCTACAAGGGATCCGAGTTAATGACTGTTATTCATATTTACGCACCAACTACTAAGGCCAAAGACTAAGAAATCGAACAGTTTCATCAATTTCTCCAGGCTGAAACTGATGAAACATATAATCAAGATGCACTGATCATTACTGGTGATTGGAATGCAAAAGTTGGAAGCAAAGAAGAAGGATTAGTAGTTGGAAAATATGGCCTTGGTGATAGAAACAACACCGGAGATCATGTAATAGAATTTTGCAAGACCAATGACTTCTTCATTGCAAATACGTGTTTTCAACAACATAAATGGCAACTATACACATAGAACTCCCCAGATGGAAAACACAGGAATTAAATCGACTACATCTGTGGAAAGAGACAATGGGGAAGCTCAGTATCATTAGTCAGAACAAGGTTGAGGGCCCATCACTGAAGAGACCATCAATTGCTCATGTGCAAGTTCAAGTTGAAGCTGAAGAAAATTAGAGCAAGTGCATGAGTATATTCCACCTGAATTTAGATACCATCTCAAGAACAGATTTGACACATTAAACAGTAATGATTGAAGGCCAGACGAGCTGTGGAACGACATCAAGGACATCACACATGAAGAAAGCAAAAGGTTAATAAAAAGAAAGAAAAGACCGAAATGGATGTCTGAAGAGACTCTTGAAACTTGCTCTTGAATGCAGAGTAGCTAAAGAGAAAGGAAGAAATGATGAAGCAAAAGAGCTGAAGAGAAGATTTCAAAGGGCAGCAAGAGAAGACAAAATAAAATATAATGAAATGTTCAAAAACCTGGAGTTAGAGAACCAAAAGGGAAGAACATGCTCAGCATTTCTCAAGCTGAAAGAACTGAAGAAAAAAATCAAGCCTCAAGTTACAATGTTGAATGATTCTATGGGGAAAATACTGAGTGATGCAGGAAGCATCAAAAGAAGATGGAAGGAACGCACAGAGTCACTGTACCAAACAGAACTGGTCCACGTTCAACCATTTGAAGAGGTAGCATATGATCAAGAATTGATGGTACTGAAGGAAGAAGCACAAGCTGCACTCAAGGCATTGGAAAAAAAACAAGTGTCCAGGAATTGACGGAATACCATTTGAGATGTTTCAACAAATGGATGCAGCACCGGAAGTGCTCACTTGTCTATGCCAAGAAATATGGGAGACAGCTACTTGCCAACCAACTGGAAGAGATCCACATTTGTGCCCATCCCAAAGAAAGGTGATCCAACAGAATGTGGAAATTACTGAATGATATCATTAATATCACACACAAGTAAAATTTTGCTGAAGATCCTTCAAAAGAGACTGCAGCAGTACATCCACAGGGAACTGCCAGAATAATAATTCCAGAACACTTAATTGTGCTCATGAGGTACCTGTACATAGATCATGGTCAAGGCCCATGGAAGCAGCACTCAAGAGATCAAATAACGTATTTCACTGGACAAATCTGCTGCAAAAGAGTGCTTTAACGTGTTAAAAAGCAAAGATGTCACTTCGATGACTAAGGTGTGCCTAACCCAAGCTACGATACTTACAATTGCCTCATACGCATGTGAAAGCTGGACAATGAATAAGGAAGACCGAAGAAAAGCCGACGCCTTTCAATTATGGTGTTGATGAAGAATATTGAATATACCATGGACTGCCAGAAAAATGAAAAAAATGTCTTGGAAGAAGTACAACCAGAATACTCCTTAGAAGCAAGGATGACGAGACTTCGTCTCATGTACTTTGGACACGTTATCAGAAGGGACCAGTCCCTAGAGAAGGGCATCATGCTTGGTAAAGTAGTGGGTCAGCAAAAAAGAGGAAGACCCTCAATGAGATGGATTGACACAGTGGCTGCAACAATGGGATCAAGCATAACAAAGATTTCAAGGATGATGCAGAACTAGGTAGTGTTTCATTTTGTTGTACATGGGGTAGCTATGAGTCGGAACCAACCTGAAGGCACCTGACAACGAAAACAATATCACAAAGATATGCCCTGATGATGAACTGGTTATTCTCACTTGGCTACCCAGACCCATTTTTTACCTTTCTCTACCCTGCTGTGTGCTCCAGGAGACTGACTTCTGCATAGTGTTCTACCCAGGCTGTCCCACCAGTAGATTCCTAGTTGGAGATGACCAATAGAAGGTCCTGGCAGGAATGCTGAGGGCTGGTGGGTGGGAAAAGAGATCGTTCAGGATATTTCTCTTCACTTTCTCAACACCACATCTTTGGCAATAAGCAAATCCCCTAAGGATGATAGTTCTCACTGGGTGGACCCTACTCTACAGTTCCAGCTTTCTCTGGTCCCAGTAACACAATTTACTTAGCTGGTGTTATCACCTATAAAGGTAGCAATGGCTTCCCAGTGTTGCTAGGCTTTTCTGAATGCCTCAATAGCCCTGATTTGTTCCTTTAATCCTTTCCACACCACTATAAATAACCCTCTTTGTTGAAGCATCTTCATTTGAAACATTTGGGTGAATTTCGTTTTCTACTTGGGGACTGTGACTAAAACAAAGAGTGAAAAATAATTCCATAAGCACAGAGAGCAAATAATTCAAATTACAAAGCAAAGTCAGACTAATTTCACAGTTCTCCAATGCAAAACAAATGCCATAAACTAATGGAACAGAATACATAATTCTTATTTTTGAAAAAAATATTTGGAGTCAGTAATTCCATTCTGCCTTTCATGTGTGAGGCAACCAAATGTTATTTTCAAAAATGCAAAGGCTCAGAAAATATAACATCCACGCACTTTTCCTGGGGGTAAGGACGGGACGAGTCAAAAGCGTCATCTAATCAATTAAAGGGAAAGTTTCAGAAACACAGAAATTGTGGTTTAAAATCATTGACAATAAGTACTGAAATTGTTTGAACATATAGAACTGTTTATATGACTAAAATTGCCCATGAAAGCAAAAGATAAGTCATTAAATTTAAACTCTATACTGTAAAAATGACAAATTTAATAGTATAATAGTAGATCTTAATTTAACAAAGACCGGGCAGTAATGTTAGGGGTTGGACTAACTGAAAGGATTCTTAATTCCTCGTTTCAGTCCTGATTTTGGTAATTGGGAAAAACTGAGCATCATATAGATATTACAAAAACCCTTGAAGTTAACACTAGTAGAATTAAAAATAGCATGTCTACCTTCCGTATCACTGCAGAACATAATTATTCTAATTTAAATTTACTTGTACCTCGAAATAAGTGGAAGCGAAAAAGAGGAAGACCCTCAATGAGATGGATTGACACAGTGGCTGCAACAATGGGATCAAGCATAACAAAGATTTTAAGGATGATGAAATATAAGTAGCTATATTTTACCCTGTAAGACAATACTTTCCATACAACAGAACCTCTTAAATGCACAAGGACAGATGCTACTTGATAAAGACCTATGAAAATATTTTCTTTCTTGAGCAAGCCGGCAGTGAATACAACCTCATACCAACATGTTAATTGCTCATTATGTGCTTGAATAGAATAATCAGTTGGGCTTCCTAATTTTTCTACTATTATTCAAGGTTCTTGGCCAACTTAATGGTATGAATGCTCACTTTGTGAAGAGCAGAAAAAAAATGTAGTTAATTTCATTAACCACTTACCACTATGATCAACTGGCTAGACAAATTGGAAATAACTGAGCTAGTCAGCAGATGAATATAGAATACTTTAAATTTTTAATTTTAAGCGTTTCTAATTCATGCTGACTATAAATGGCCCCATTAAGTGAAATATATAAGTATAAAATGGAAAATGTCAGGAGCGAAGCTAAATGGCATCTTCAAATGTCATTTTCAAATGTCATTATCATCCGGATAAAGATCAGCTTAACTGACCCCAAAACATAGTGGTGGAATTAGAGCAGAGACATCAAATAAGTGATTGTATTGCAATTAAAATGCAACCAAATCTAAAATCTTCTAGATATAGCTGAATTTTCAATTTGGAAAATACTTCCCAAAATACAGTGAAATTGCATGTTGTACTTACCCAAGAGTAACGCAAGTGCTGGAAAACAAAGGAACTGAGTAAATTCTGGTTTAAGGAGCTAAAGCTGGGCTCTTCTAACAGCAATCTTATCTTCTCAAACACCTCTTCGCCCAAGCACTTATGGACAGTTTTTGTACGCATGGCAGTATGTGTGTATGAATTAAATAGAAAAAAAACAGTTCTTCAATTCAGAGAGCATAGAATTTAGCTGCGGAGTCAAATTCCACAATGCAATCTAAAATATCTTGTGCTTGAATACTATTGATCAAAGAGCAACCCTCCTCTCTCTGGTCAGGTGTTTCTCTTCAGGAAAAATATTCATAGAACATTAAGGTAAGAGAGAGACATTTAACCAGACAAATCAGCGTATTCAGTTCTGTTTATGAATGTGGAGGCAGGTAGTTTAGCTGCATTGTCTGCATGTCCCCCAAAACATTTGCAAATGCAAGCCAATGGATGGTGAAACAGTAACAACTAAGAACATGCCTAGTGGAAGAGGGAATGGAATTGGTGGAAGAAATAACTTTATAACAGAGTAAAATGTAAAGGGGAGCTTCAGAAAGCATGGGAAAAGAGAAAACAGAAGTGTTCAAAGCCCTGTATAAAAAAACTGGAGTCAGAGATTGCTGGATGTGAAATTTCATACTCATGAACTTAAAAATTCCTTTTAAAACAAACTATGGTACATACACATAATGGAATTCTAAGCAATGACAAAGAACAATGATGAATCTGTGAAGCATCTCACAACATGGATGAATCTGGAGGGCTTATGCTGAGTGAAATAAGTCGATCACTAAAGGACAAATATTGTATGAGATCACTACTATAAAAACTCACGAAAAGGTTTACACACAAAAAGAAACAATCTTTGATGGTTATGAGGGAGGGGAGGAGTGTGAGGGAAAAACACTAAATAGACAATAGATAAGTGGTAACTTTGCTGAAGGGTAAGACAGTACATAATACTGGAGAAGCCAGCACAACTTGTCCAAGGCAAGGTCATGGAAACTCCATAGACACATTCAAACTCCCTAAGGGACCAAATTACTGGGCTGAGGGCTGTGGGGACCATGGTCTTGGGGAACATCTAGCTCAGCTGGCATAACATAGTTTACAAAGAAAATGTTCTATGTTCTACTTTGGTGAGTAGCACCTTTAAAAGCTTGTGAGTGGTCATCTAAGATACTCCACTGGTCTCACTCGGTCTGGAGCAAGGGAGAATGAAGAAAACCAAAGACACAAGAGAAAGATTAGCCCAAAGGACTAATGGACCACAACTACCATAGCCTCTACCAGACTGAGTCCAGCTCATCCAGATGGTGCCCAGCTACCACCACTGACTGCTCTCACAGGGATCACCATAGAAGGTCCTGGACAAAGCTGCAGAAAAGTATAGAACAAAATTCTAACTCACACACAAAAAAAGAAAGACCAGACTTACTGGTCTGACAGAGCCTGGAGAAACCCAAGAGTATGGCCCCCAGATACCCTTTTAGCTCAGTAATGAAGTCACTCCTGAGGTTCACCCTTCAGCCAAAGATTAGACAGGCCCAAAAAACAAAACGAGACTAAATGGGCATATCAGCCCAGGGGCAAGTACAAGAAGGCAGGAAGGGACAGGAAAGCTGGTAATGGGGAACACAAGGTCGAGAAGGGGAGAGTGTTGACACTTTGTGAGGTTGGCAACTAATGTCACAAAACAATATGTGTATTAATTGTTTAATGAGAAGCTAGTTTGCTCTGTAAACCTTCATCTAAAGTACAATAAAAAATAATTCCTTTTAGGAGTTGTCTTAGTCAGCTCACATAGAGCTATGTGATAATAACAACAAAAACAATAATCTGATGTCTGTATTCCATTAACCTAAAGGTTGGAGTTTCCAATCCATCCAGAGGCTGTGCAAAAGAAAGGCCTGGTGAACTGCTTCCATAAAGATCACAGCCAAGAAAACCCTATGGAGTAGTTCTGCTCTGTAACACATGAGGTTGCCAGAACTCAGGGGTCAACTCGATGGCAACCAACAACAACGTATAGTGTGTCTTACAGCTCATAAAGCACTTTCATGCATATTACCTCATGCTATCCCTGTGAGTAGACTGGATAGGGAAAACACTTATTTTTCTTTAACAGATGATTAAATTGAGGCTCAGTATTAAGTGACTTAATTGAAATTACATAGCTATTATGCTGCTAAAAGAGGAACAGAATCGACGGACCTGAAAATACTTTTACAGTCCTATGTTTCTAGTTCTTACTTCAAAGATTCCCTTTCCATGAGATAAAAAAGATTTTTCCTATGAACATTCTGGAAGTCTTCTCTCAAGGCTTGCTCAGCATTCTCCGAATATGCTCTAGAACTTGGAGACTCTGGGAGTTTTGAGGTCCCTAAAGAAGGCAGGTCATTTTGGGGTCAGAAAGAACATGGCAGTGGCCACGGAGGGGTTGCCAGAGTCCCTGTTCTGTGGCTGTGCAGTTTTGGCTAGCAGAAACCATGGGCTTGGAGCCAGACAGACTTGGGTGGGAACCTGGCCTGCTTATTTAGCAATATTAACCTCTCTGAGTCTTGGAGTCTTCAACTATAAAATGGAAATATTAGTAACATAATTATACATAAAGTACCAGGTACACAGACTAGCATACAATTAGCACTCAGCACTGATGGTTATAGAGCAATTGCAGCCCTGGGGCAATTTTCCATATCTCTGCATCCAAATCAATTGCTGAATTGATCGTCCCAAACATTGAAGATTTAAAGCAAATTAAAATAGTCTTTGAAAGTAACAGGATGTACAACAAGCCTGCTTCTCATATTTTCTCACCAAAGCACCCAGAAATTAAATTGTAGAGGTGATGTTCAGAGTGTCAGAGTTGTCCTCTTGTTCTTGAGTTCCTGCCCTCAACCCCCTTTCTGAGAAGCCTATGTGACTTTGTTTTAGAAAACGCCTGCTGCTTCTGGGGGATAACTGGGCTATGAAATAAGCAAAGTGGAGAACTGGAAGTTTCTAGGAGGTGGGAAATCTCAGTAGATCTCTAATTCTGGAAATGAGGTGAGGCTAGAGTTACCCATCTGCTCCCTTCTCATTTTGTCTGTACTTCACTAAGCACTATGAGAAAGAGTTCTGATGTGAGACCAAAAGGTTGGCAGTTTGAACCCACCAGATGCTCGTTGGGAATCATATGGGGCAGTTCTACTCTGTCCTATAGGGTCACTATGAATTGGAATCAACTCAACAGCAATGGGTTTTGTTTTTGGTTTTTTTTTTTTCCCTCTGCAAAATAGGGTCTGAAACACTCATCTAATTGCCATCCATTCACTCATTTAAACTTAGTTATTTTTTTTATCAGTTTTGTGCCAGGTTTTGGTCTGGTACTGCAAACACAATGATGAATAAAGAGACTCAGTTCTTACCCTCAGAGAGTTTACAGACTAGTAAGGAAAACAGTCACACAAATTAAGTATGAAATGACAGTTGCCATAATATTACAAGAGAATATAGTCTAATTGACTACATGCCAGGCACTAAAGGAGGTACTAGGTGTCCACAGTGACGAAAACAAGCCTGGGCCCGCCCTACCCTTACAGAGCTTACAGTCTGGTTGTTGCCATGAGGACTTCCTAAGAAAACAGAGTATTTGGTACAGTACAGCATATGTGCAGCTAATATCAAAATATAACACATATAAGGCTGTCTTTTTTAATCAGACTTGACCTTTTTTTTTTAACCCTTATTACAGTGGTTTTATGATTTTACTGTGAACCATTTTAACCCTTTTTAACATAGGTGGGATACAGAAGTCAGAGAGGTAAAAAACCTTTCAATAACTATGTAAGTAACATATTTCTATAGGGATATCGAAACACAGGTAAGCGGCTCATTTCTCAGGGGAAGATCACTCAGAGTTCAGCCTAGAGCCCTAGGAGCATGTTAAACTAGCCTCTAGCAGAGTCCAGGTTTGGAGACTTAACCCAATTGGTCATATTTTATCAGGAAACGCAACGAACATCTCAACATGTTATTATTGATAAATATTTTAAATGAGAACTGCAAAAGTATTCAATTGTAAATGTTTAAACAGGTAAAACCCACATTTGTACAAAGCTTTGAAGTCATTAAAGTTTTATAAAGTTCAAAATGCCAGCCAATAAAGGAACTGGGATCTGACCAACTATATGTCATCAGACATGGGGTGTGCAATGTTGATGTATATTTTTATGTAAATGACCAGAAACTTGCAGTTTATAACAAAAAGTTCAATGTGTTTCACAAAATAATCGACCACAGGGATCTGCTGATCACTGTACTACTATGTTTCTACTGGGGGGATGCCATTTGGGTAAAAGTAAAGAGCCACTGACCCAAGACTGTGTGTTAAGAATCACTTCAGAGTACAAGCAACCACATATATAATTTCATGAAAAAAATCCGATAACATTTATACATCTTAAGTAATTACATCTTTAAAAATCCATTCATAACACATGGTAGATATACTGGAAGACAACTTTCTTATGCTTACCTGGCACACTGTTCCTTGCTTTTAATGTTTCTATTATTTCTGCTTGCATTATTCAACAAACTATTAGCTCTGAGAAGACATGACTAAAGTAATAGTGTTTAATTCATGTATTTAAAAATATTTATGGTGATTTCTTCTTAAAATACCACTGACCACTTTTACATTTTCAAATTATAAATAAATTATCAGATCCAGGGAAAAATATTAAAATGACAAAGAAATCTCTCATGAAAACCACCTCTTGGGCTGCTTCTTCACTGATTTATCACTTAATATATTTTTCTTACTCTTTATATCTTAGATAAATATGGCCTATCAAAACCAAGTGTAGTTACGATGAGTTACTTATTTTATATAAGAAGACAAATAGGTCATTGTAAATATACTGGGCAAACATTTATCTATCAAAATACTCTATCTGTAAAGAGAATCTGGGTATATAAATATATTCTCAATGTACTCTTAACAACAACAACAAAGAAAACCAGAGACATCACTGTTGAAATTTATAGTACTAATTATATTTTGTGTTCGAGAACAGAAGTTTTGTAATAGATACGAGATATTAACCAAGTCCACCAAAAATAAAAGTCCCAAGATAGATAGTGGTATTGCACTAGGCCGTTTAAGAGCCCTCTAGAGCAAAAACTGGGAAAAGTTAAGCGAATTATTTTCTTCTAAGACTCCTGTGTGACCGTGAGGGATGAGGCAACACTAAGGGTACAGATTCTAAAATGAAAAGGATCTAATAAGCAGTTCTCCTTATCATCATATCTTACTCTTTCTTCCTTTTCCATCTTCATAGGTTCTCTGCTCATTTTTTGTTTGCTCAAATGTATGTCGTTAATGCTTCTCCAAGCACCCTACCTTAGAAGTTATATGAAAAGATTTCTTCATTCTGAAGCACACAGGGGGTTTCAGAGCTTTGAAAAACAGCAGAACTTCAGAAATGACTGCAACCCTCAATTTAACTGTGACAAAAATTCTCCCCTCTCTGTGCCCTCACTTTATCCTATTTGTACATTAACCTGCCCTGTACTCAAAGAGCTAGTTGTTGTTTCCATGAAATAATAACTTTTACAAAAAACCATATTTTTTTTGTGATACTGAAAGACAGACCATCATTTTTCCCAGGTTACATAAGCTAAAGGCATTTTTCTACAGCAAGAGAATATAATGCTAGTAGCAACTAGCAATCAAGGTATTATAATATGGAAGAAAATACCTTATGATTCTAAGACAGCATCCTAAGAGGTCCCTCTTGTTTGCAGTTGGCAGAATATCAGCTGTGTTATACAAGCAACGAGTTGCAATAGACTCAACTAATTACCCTCATCCTGCCTCCGCTCAACTCTTCTTACTCCCAGGTGCCTACTGCATGCTCTCAGGAGGAGTACATAAGCAGATGGCTGTGAGAAGGTATATAGAACCCTCTGCAGCCACTCACTAGCCCTGAGAGCAATTGGTTGATACCCTGGAAGCCAGTTAAACCCTCAGTAAACGGTTTCCAAACTCTAGCCGATGGCCTAGTGGTCCCAGTGGTGCTGCTCAACATCTATACGACTCCATATAAGGGACTAAAATCTGGCAATTGGAGGATTGTTTCTCTCTGACATATTTTATTTAACATTTTATGATTTTATTCCATAACTAGTGTCATTTCTTCATAATGGAGAGCACGGCCTGGTTCTATTCTCTCCACTGGTGGAATGTGACAAAAGGATGACAGTCTGTGTGGTTAACACTCACCAAGGACTTGAATATGCTTTCATTTTACAACCAAAGAAGCAGATGGTTAACTAAAGCTTTTGCAAGTTATACAAAGACAAAAGTCAAGCTCACAGCCCCCACCCCAGAGCTAGCCAGTTATTGTTGCAGCTCAGTTTTATTATTTACCTTCGTGGAGGATAACAAAAACTACTATGCAAAAATCTTACTTGAATGACACATTCCTGAATTCTAAACATATTTTTAACCTACTTTTTCTGTTTCTGACACTTTTCTGAACACTAAGGTCAACCTCAAATGGATGGAACTGTCCTCCAGAACATTTTTCATTTTTCTTTTATTACATTTAGAGTTTCTTAGCTATCTATCCACTCTCTCTCCCATCCTCTCCATTTTTATTTCTTTTCCCACTACTACCCATATTTATCACACAATGAATGCTATTTTAGAACCCATCTTCTTAATAAAAGGCTACTTTGAAAGTTAGTATCTCTGCATATGTGCTCCTAAATTCCTATACTTTTATTGCTGTATCCTCTAATCAGGGGCTGGAGTTTGGCTTTTATAACTCCAGGGAGAATATGAATCTCCTCTTTGGCATGAACAGATAAGAAAAATGCTATTTTAATTCAAATTAAATTGCCATTTATTTCAATGTTAATTATTTCTTTATAGATCTTTTGTTTCTTTTACCCTTCAGTTATTTCCTTTGCTCTGATTCTGTTCTTTGATGGCAAAATCTTTAAACACTTGAATGTGGAAGAGAACTCTACTCTAAAAGGTAGAACTAAGATGAACTAATTAAAGTTACAATTAGATACATTTCAACTCAAAACAAAGGAATCCTTTAAACAGAGTTATGCTGTCTGTGATAATCTGACATACTATGGAATATCTTGAGGGTTAGTCACTGGCGATATTGTAAGCATTAGACTATTTGAGAGGCCTTGTTAAGACAGGATTGAAGCAATGATTGAATTAGATTAATAGCCTTTTCCATCCTAAAAGTTTGTGGTTCAATGAACTCATAGTAATGTGACAGGACTAGCTCTCCCCTCAACTAACACAAGGCTTATTCCTTCATACTCTGGACACCGTTTCCATTTGGTGGCTGTCTAATTTATTTAGTTAACATATATTTAAATGACACAGGGATAAAAATCATTTACACAGTTTATAGAGAGGCGGGACTCAGATAAACTCAGATATCTGCCTCTGCTCATCTTTCTTTGCTACTCATTTTTAGTATGAAATCATGTCTTTGTTAGCATATTGCGTGAGGACAACAAACCACCCTATAGTGTTGGGGAAAAAAAAAGGAATTATTTCAACAGTCCTATTAGGATTCTGAAAATATATAGCATGCCATGAGATAACTGAATACTGACCTCTTTCATTTTTTCCAGTTCATTCTGTAAAGCTTGCTTTGCAATCTCAACTTCTATAAGCTGTTGCCTCAGTTTTTCATTTTCATCTTCTGTTGTTGTTCTCTTTTCTTCTACATTTTCCAGTTCATGGTGTAGTCTCACAGATACATCCTTTGCAACCTAAAAGTAAAGTGTTTGTAACAATAAAATATAATTAATGACAATATAAGTGGGCTACTATGATAAGTGAGCTAATATTGAAAGCATTAAGAGCCAGTACTTACATAGTGCTTACCATGTGCCAGGCAGTGTTCCAAATGCTTTACATATAAACCATTCATACATACACAATTTAACCCTCACAACAGTCCCATGAGATAGGTACTACTATTCTTCTTATTTTATAGATGAGGAAACTAAGTCCCAGAGACGTGAAGTAACTTGCTCAAGGTCACATGGCTAGCAAGTGGATCTAGGCTCTATTCCCTAACCTCTACACTATACCATAGTCATAAATGTCCTATTGTGTCTTATCATTCAAAAACAAATCCTGTGGGATGGATACTTCCATTATTGCACTACACCATGGTCATAAATGTCCTAATGTGTTTTATCATACGTATAGAAATTTTACATACCCCCTCTAATTCTAAAACAACCCTGTAGGATGGATACTTCCATTACTACCCATTCTAAAGAATGGAAAATAGAAATTTTCTGTTCCAAGTGGGAAGTGGGACTTGAATTTTGATCCTATAGAATTCCAGGTGCTTAATTTTAGGAAACACTTTAGTCCTGGGGGTTAATTTTTTCTTTTTTCTTAATGGTGTGCACTTTTGTCCCATGTTTTGCATGTATCTTTGAAAATTTCAGGGTTTGGAAGAAAAGCGGAGCAGTCTGGTGTAAAGGCTCAAAACACGGTCGTTAAACTGGGTAAGGAGCCAGCCAGGCCACATACTAGCCTGAGGACTGTGTAGGTAACCTCTGTAAAAGGGTCTTCTGCATCTGCAAAATGTTGCTAGTAATAATCTCTACCTTATAGGCTTTTTTTATTCTTGAGAACTAAATGAGATAATAATGTACATAACAATGCTTGTCATGGTGCCTGGTGCATAGCGAGCTCTCATCAAATGTTAGGAAAAGAAAAAAAATCATACAATGACTTTCATAAAATGCTTTCGCATAGCTTTTTAAAGAAACAAATATACAATAACGTTTGATTTTCATATCTTCATGAAGTTAATATAATTAAAATTACATTCATTTGGTTATTTAAGGCCACAAAGATAATATCTGGTTTTCCTTGTCAATAAATCTGCTTTTGGTCAAACTGAACTGAACAGATCACACCTGTCTGAAAAACTGCATTTCACAGTTGAGATTTCTCCACTGGGGAAGCTTCTAAAGGAGCAACTTCCCATTAAGAATTTAGTTCACTCTCCCAGTGGTTAAGTACAGAAAGGACGGAGTCCTGAAAGAAGTGGGGGAGGCTGTCACTTGCAGAGAGAAATCCTAACTCTGATATCTGTTGTGTTGCTGTTCTGGGCCCAGCCGCGTTGAAGAGTACTCACCGCGTTGCTTTGAGTGCCTGAATCCACTTGGCCTTCACTTGGAAAAGACTAGGGAAGCTAGAACAAGGCCAGAGGCTGTGTTCTGCCACGCCCTTGTTTCTGCCCTAGAGGGTGGCGACCTCCTCCCACCAGCTCTGAAAGAGCCACTGCTACTCCTAGGATCGCCAACTCGCTCTCCGCAAGGCCCTCCACACACTCGACTCTTCAGACCCACCTGTCAGTTCTTCTCCTTCCAGGAGCCTGACGTTTCATAGTTAGCATTACGAAACTCCGTGCCCCAGTGAAGGCCTTTCAATTCTCAGAAGCCTTGACCAGAGTCCCCACCCACCGCCCTAATCGCGCGCCCTCGAGCCCCGGCGACCGCCGCAGACCTTGAGGTCCTGCTCCAGGCTGCGCAGCAGCTCCCCGTCGATTTCCCCCGTCTGCGCGTAGCGGAGCCTTTTGCGCTCGGCTTTGCGGAGGCGGTACTGCAGGATCCGGCAGTTTTTGTTGGCTCTCTCCAACTCGTGGCGCATTTCTTGCAGCTGACAGGCATCCTCCTCGAAGAAAGTGTCCCTCATCTCGTCCATCTCGGTCCTCAGCTCATCAATCTCGTTCTGAGGCGGTGATAGGCCGCGGGTCAAAATCAGCTTCGTCCCCAGTCCCTCTGACATGCACCGGGCACACCCCATCCCAGCTCCAAATTCTCAGCTTTATTGCCCCCTCTCCATGAGATAGGCGTGACAAGAAGCTGAGTGAAGGAGACGAAAACAAGGAAAATGGGCCGTCTTTAGGCCTTCTCTCGCTGTTTCACACTAGCTCCCTCCACGAAAATGTGGGGTAAACCTTGGTAATGAGAGGAAGGAAGGCCTAGATTTGGATTTAAATTAAAACCTAATGATACTAATCTCAGGTTCTCTTTCAAACCCTGGAAAGGCCTAGGAACCCTTCTCCCTCCTTTCCTGCCTGCTCCCCTCCCTCATAAGGCTCCCCAACAGTTTAGTAGCCTCTCACACCCGCTGGACACACCCTACCCCCCAAGGCCCATCCCTCTCCTCCCCAACCCGCCTCCCCTCACCTCCCTCACCTTGAGAGTCTCGTTCTCCTCTCGAAGCTTCTCCATCTCCTCCTGCATTTCTTCTTGCTCCTGGAGCTGCTGCGGGTGCGGCTGCGAGGAAGGGGGCGCCGCTGCCTGCATGCCCCCACCGCTCGCGCTGCCCTCTGCGCTCTGCTGGGGGCCCTCCGCCGCCGCCGCCATTGGGGAGGCAGAAGGGACCGCAAGGGCAGTGGCGCCTGCGATTGATGAGCTGCGGCTGTTGCTGCCGCCGCCGTTCTTGCTGTGGATCTGAGCTGCGGCCGCCGCCGCTGCCGCCCGCTCCTTCTTGAGGTGAAACTGGATAAGCTCAGACTGCAGACATCCTTCCTTCCAGTAGCTCGCTCCGCCGCTGCTGGCGCCCCCAGCAACGCCGCTTCCGGGGTTTCTGCCGCTGAGGGCTGGGGTTTTGCCCGCAGAAGAGGAGGATGGCGAAAGGGAGGCCTCCTCCCCGCTGCTGCCGCCCCTCTGCGGAGCGCGCACGCCTTTCCCTCGCCAGCCCCTGGGCGGCGGCGGCGGCTGCAGAGCGCCCCCCTCCCTTTCTCCCGAGCCGCCGCCGGCTCCTCCTCCCTCCCCGCCCCCTCCTCGTCCTTCCCGGGGCGGAGGGGGTTCCCCGAGTTTCGAAGACGCCGACACTACCTCCCGGGGCGACTCTTCCGGCTGGCCCGGCCTCTTGCTGCTCACGCTGGCCGGGGTCGCCACTGAGACTGCTTCAGCACCAGCCGCAGGTTGGACAGCTCCGGACCCAGCGCCTTTGGGCGCAGGGGGCGCCGCCTTCTCAGCCCCGCCTCCGCCTCCCCGGGCGCTGGTCGCAAGCGCCGCTCGGCTCCCGGTCCTGTTGCCTTGCTGCTGCTGCAACTGCAGCTGCTGCTGCCGGACAGAATTGAGTTTAGTGCCGGCCCCCACCGGGGACCGGGTGGCCGCGGTGGTCTGTCGAACCGAATTGTCCCTCGGCCTGGCGGGTGACTGAGCTCGCTGCTGCTTTCTGCTGCTACCCTCCGGGTGCAGACGAGCCTCAGTGGCGGCGGCAGCGGCGGCAGCAGCGGCGGCGGCGCCTGAGGCTGCAGCGGCAGGGGTAGCACCCCCGGTCGGTGGCTGACTCATGGCCGTGTAGGAAGAACCTACCGGATGCGGTTCGAAATAGTCCATTACCAGGTCATCCTCTTCCCTCCTCGCCGCCGCAAACCTTCCTTTCTAAGCTGCGACAGAGACAAAAGAAAGGAAGCACACAGAATGTCTGCATTGTTAAACAGCAAAGGATGATTTTGCTGTACAAGAGAAGCCCTTGAAAATGATGAGATTTGAAAGGTGCCTAATATAAGCTTTGCTCTTAAGGAAGAAAGAGGACCAAGCCTTGACTCTAGGAATAGGATGCAGAGCTGTCATTTCCCATTTTGCCTAGGGAGGCGCTGTCTCCATCTCACTCCACCTCAGTAAAATGTTGGCAAATCTTAAAGTAGCAGAACCTAACATGTTCTCACAATAGCAGGTTTTGGAAAGGGTGAGATGTAGAATCAGAGAGGAATTGATGAAAAAGGACATTATGAAAAAAGAAGAGGAAAAGGGCAATAAACAACTTCAAAAGGAAAAGGTGATGTCCACATGCTAGAGTTGTCAGCATGTGCTTTTTCTGCTTTGATTTTCCTCAGCATCAAACGTGCATTTAAAGCCCAGTGTAATGGAGAAAGTTTTATTTACTTAGTGTTCCCAAGTTTGAATTAGAGAAAAGGGGTTACGATTTAGGTTCCTAGAGAAACGTTTCTATGAGTTAATGACACTTTTCTCTAACAGCTCTAATTCCTAATGTCTTTGTTTAGAGAAATATATCCACTTTCTTTAAGCTAGAACTGAAAGAAAATATAATGAATGACTTTAACTAAATGACTTCCAGGTTTAAGAAAATAATGGCATCAAGAATCACCTATATTCATTAGTCATTCACAATCATAAAGGGATTTTTTGGGGGGGAATAATTTTTAAAATACAGAAAAGCCAGTGGGCAGTCTGCAGTTTCTTATGTCACAAGTGATGACTTTTTCTATACTTACTGAATTAGAAGCTGTGAATCATTTTACTTTCAAGTGTAATTGCTAGATAGATAAATATCTTCATTCACAAGAATCTTTTTGAAGTGTTTGTATCATCATGGGCACAGCTGTAGTTTTAAAATGCCTACTTTCTTCTACAGAGCTAAATTCTAACATAGAATAACACTGCACCCAGAAGGGTAGTGCACCCTCACTCATGGTGGTAAGGTCAATTTCCATTGTATCTTCTTCCAAGATAAATCCATCACTGGCTTATTTAGTCTGAAAAACAGCAAGCCACTGCCTTCTGGTTTCTTCTCCCTAGTAGTTCAGTCAGCTAGTCAACTAGAAACTTTTTGCTTAAAAATATTATTTCTCTCTAAAGAACTGAAAATGGCATGACTAGATAGAACGTTCTGCTTTTAAAAATTCTTCCTATTAAGGAGAGGAAATGCCTGCTAGTCATTTTACTTGTATTATTCATGTTATCGTCTATTTTAAGTATCATAACAGTCAACGTGCAGTAATTTCTCATAAAGAAGTATTGGAGGACGCCCTCCTACCTCTCTTTCTCTTTCCTCGATCTTCCCATTCACTTTGGAAAACAATAGAAAACAAAGAAGTTACCCATCAACTTATTTTCTACATCTTCTCTGGGAACCATAACGCTCCTAGAATGTCTGGCCTACTTCATCCTAATGGGTCACACTAACGAAAGCTATCCTGGCAAGTTATATTGCCAGTGCAACCTTATTTTTATTTCTAATTAGGCAGAATCACCCGGAGCTGGTATGCAATCAGGGAACGCTTAAACGCTTTTACCTAGGAGAAAGCTCGCGTTCCGGGACCTCCACAATCAAAAGGTACCTGGCTCCACAATCAAAGGTACCTGGCAGCTGTCGTGTGGTCTTCACAAAGTGACAAGATGCTGCGTCTCTTGAAGGCTTCCTCTGTGGAAATCTTCACCCAAGTAACCCCAGTTGGGCCCAAATAAACACTTAGAAACTCAAGTTTTATGTGCTCGCTGACCCATCCCATCTCTCATCCTCTCAGCCCTTTAGAAATTCAGAACTGCTCACTTCTCAGCAGGGGCGATGTTTCCGAAGTTGAAGCAAATCAACAGCACTTTCCTACTGATCTTCCCAGGACATCAGGATTTACCATGTTTTCCAGAGCTCAGGAAAGTTCGACTTCGTCTTATCTGCGACTTTCTGGCAGAGCACGACTTGGGCTCGCTCGCCCCAGTTCCACACCTACGGGATTTCTCCAAACAATGGCGTTAATGTCAGCGCGCAGCTGCCCCCAGCGCGGGTTACTTCCCGGCGGTCCCCGGCTGGGCTGGATCTGAAACTCCGAGCAGGCGAACCCGCGAGGTACCAAGCGGTGCCAGACGCTCGCCAGGAAGTGCAATGATATTCATGAGCTGACCTCACGGGCCAGGGGAGGGGAGGGGCGAGACTGCAAGGGAGGACCGGGGAGGAGTAACCGAAGAGAGGTTACTTTGAAGAGGAAAAGGAGGGAGGGGGCCGGCAGGAAGACAAAAAGGCCAGAGCCACGCCCGAGATGCAAGAGCTATCGCCGAGCTCCAAGTCTTTGCTCCGCTCCCATATCCTGTACTTGGCAGAAGCTTCCAAAAACGCTTGAAATCGGATGTACTGGTTTTCTGCAAAGCTTTGTTCTGGTCTGGATCAATCTCCGTCAGTTATTTACTTGAGCTCTTTCCCCAGGGAGGTGGATTAGAACAGCCGTCCGGACGCGACTGACGTCTCCTGATGCAGCTGCCAAGCGCTGGCAGGCGGCTGCTGGGAGTTCTCTTTGTTCACTCACTTTAATTCTCAGTCGAGCTCTCCACGCGTTGTTCCTTCCCCACCCCCATTCCGGGCGGAGTCATCAGACGTCGGTTGCAAGAGCAGATAATGGTTGCCAGACGCACCATCTCACAAAGATTTCTTGAGAAGCAACGACGAATTTCGATCAAACAGAATAAATATCGGTTTACAGAGGCCGTTTACAAATGGGTTTGCCCTCGATACATTTTCCTCCTTCTTTTATTCAGTTCCAGGTTCCATTGTGACACAACGGACAATTGCTGGTCTTCATAATCTTTACTTCAGTACACGCGGTTAACAGGAATCAGGAAGATTGTATGTATAAGATACGAGTTTGAAAGGGAATTCAGAACATATGCCTTTGCAATTTACACTAGTTCATATTGTTCCCCAGTAATAATAATTATATATATATTTAAGCTCTCTTTCCCCCCCACAAAAAATTTTTTGTTCAATTTTATACGGACTTGCTCGCTACGTCTAAGAATTCCATTGTGATCTTGAAGGTGAGAAAAAAAGTAAGCATTTCTTTGGAAAGTGTATTTTCTAAAATCATAGTTCTTTTACATTAAATATTGTAGATCGTAGGTAAAAGGAGGTTAGTATCTTAAAATAATAATATAATTGTTTGTGCCAACATGAATTTTAGTGTAAGCAATTTTATTTTCCAAGTGTAACATCTTGCCTTAAAAATGAAATAAAAACACTTTAGGAGTAGTCGACATACAAGCAATATCATTAGAGCAAAATAAAAAGATGTTCAATGGTGATTAATATCTGCAGTGGCATATAAGACAAAGACGTTATCACCGTAAAATCAAGTTTGTATTCACTTATTCTGAAATACATATTAAGTGCCTGTTGTGTGCCTGGAAACCTTCGTGGTCTAGTGGTTAAGAGCTATGGCTGCTAACCAAAAGGTCGTCAGTTTGAATCCACCCAGGCCCTCCTTGGAAATCCTATGGGGCAGTTCTACTCTCTCCTATAAGGTTGCTATGAGTCAAAATGGACTTGTTGGCAACGGGGTTTGGTTTGGTTTTTTAAAATTGTGTGCCCAGCACTGTCCAAGGTGCTGGGGATGCAAAGATAAATCAAGAAAATGGTTCTTGTGCTGGGAAGGCTCAAGCATATTGGTGGTAATTGAGATAACTACCTTATTCTCCTTTAAATATTTTTGGGAGGTGGAAACGTGACATCTGTAATTAATAGGTCAGATTTTTACTAGTATATCAAAAATAAAGGGAAAAAAGTGAAATGTAGTTACAATTTATTTGGAATTTATAATGGACAATTTGTCATTACGTACGCAAAGTTGACTTGTAATTTCCTTAAGAAATACTAAGACCCACAGGTCTTATTCAGCAAAAATGGATATAATGGATAAAAATATTTTTCCAAGCAGTCTTTACAAATAAAATATTGATATTCTGAATATAGAGTAAGGAAAAAAAAAAGAACATTGTTCTTACTTCTCTGAGAACTTGTACTGTCTTCAATATTTTTAGTTATATTATTAATTTCAATGCAATTAATAACATAAAATCTAATAAGAATCAAGAATACATTATTGTGCATGATTAAATGAAGCAGTCAATGTGTCTAAGTGTTTTATAATTATTATGCAATTTCAAGAATGAAAAAAGGAAATAATATAGAATAAGTATGTGTGTGTGTTAGGTACCATCGAGTTGGCTCCAACTCATATAGACCCTATGTACAACAAAATGAAACACTGCCCAGTCCTGCACCATCTTCACAATCATTGCTATGCTTGAGCCCATTGTTGCAGCCACTATGTCAATCCATTTCATTGAGAGTCTTCCTCTTTTTCACTGACGCTCTACTTTACCAAGCATGGTGTCCTTCTCCAGGGACTGGTCCTTTCTGATAACATGTCCAAAGTACATGAGATGAAGTCTCCCCATCCTTGCTTCTAAGGAGCATTCTGGTCTTACGTCTTCCAAGGCAAATTTGTTCATTTTTGTGGCAGTCCACGGTATATTCAATATTTTTTACCAACACCATAATTCGAAGCCATCAGTTCTTCTTCAGTCTTCCTTAGTCATTGTCCAGCTTTCACATGCATATGAGGCAATTGAAAATACCATGACTTGGGTCAGGCACACCTTAGTCCTAAAAGTGACATCTTTGCTGTTAAACAGTTTAAAAAGATCTTTTACAGCAGATTTGCCCAGTGCAATACGTTGTTTGATTTCTTCACCACTGCTTCCATGGGCATTGATTGTGGATCCAAGTAAAATAAAATCCCTGACAACTTCAATCTTTTCTCCATTTATCATGATGTTGCTTATTAGTCCAGTTGTGAGGATTTTTGTTTTCTTTATGTTGAGGGGCAATCCATATTGAAAGCTGTAGTCTTTGATCTTCAAGAATAAGTATAAGCAATATTAAAGATGCTTCTTTACTCATGTAAATATGGATGAGATATGGAACTTTTGAAACATTTGTCTGGTTTATTACCTTATTTGCTAGTTAAATTATATTTCTCCAATTAAGAAAACTCCAAAGCAGGCAGGCCAACTGATCTTTTAATGTCTGTGTGGAATAATGAGTCATCCACTCTATAGTACAACAAAGTGCAGATCTTTGATCAAGGGAAGAACGCTAAAGTCTCAACATCAATGCTCAAGAAATACGTAGCTTATAATGTCTACCTATCAATTTTCATGATATTAACTATATAATGATATCTTAATCTGTTTAGCTTTACAGGTTGCAAAACCCCTTCATTTTCTATATTCAAAGAGTGAACTAGCTATCTTCTCTACTTTAAATGTGGAGAAACTGAAGTTTAGAGATGTGAAGTGACTTAACCAAGTTCGATTTCACAATCACAATTTGAACTTGGGTCTTCTCCTCATTCAGGTCTGCTTCTTATACAGGTGGCCCCATCTTAGTTATCTAGTGCTGCTATAACAGAAATACCACAAGTGGATGGCTTTAACAAAGAAACTCTCACAGTCTAGGAGGCTAGGAGTCTGAATTCAGGGTGCCAACTCTGTGGAATGCTTTCTCTCTCTGTCAGCTCTAGGGGAAGTCATTGTCATCAGTCTTCCCCAGTACAGGAGCTTCTTAGTGCAGGGATCCCAGGTCCAAAAGATGCGCTATTATTCTGGCTCTTGTTTCTTGGTGGTATGAGGTCCCCTTGTCTCTGTGCTCACTTCTCTCTTTTACATCTCAGAAGAGATTGGCTTTAGACAAAACCTAATCTCATAGATTGAGTCCTGCTTCATTATTGTAACTACCACTAATCCCACCTCATTAACATCATAGAGATAGGATTTACAACACATAGGAAAATCCCATCAGATGACGAAATGGTGGACAATCACACAATACTGGGAATTATGGACTAGCCAGTTGACACATATTTTTGGGGGACACAATTCAATCCATAACAGTCTCCAATTTACGTTGTACTGGAGTTACAAGAACAGCACTTACCACCATTCTATTTTATTTTGCTTTGTTTTACTTCTGATCATTAGTAATATGTACCATGTACAATGCTGCTGTATGTAATTTGCTGATGTTATTATTTTCATACCAACCCCCAAAGACAAATAAATATAAGATTTATAAATTTACTGACAATAAAAGGAAATAATAATGAAAACTAAAAAAAGATAAGAAAAAGAGGTATTCAACTTGTGTCAGAACCAACTTATGACAGTCATGAGAACCAAGCAGGACCTACCTATATTCTTCCCAGATGCCTGTTTTTCATGCCATGACATAAAAATGTGTATACTAAGCCTGATTTTGCACCTGTGTTCTAGTCAAATCTTTTCACCTATGTATAGAATATCTTCATTTGCAGATGACACTATCACCTCAGACTCCATATGAAATTTGTTCTTTCCTCCAAATAGTATCATTTATATACTATTTTTCTTTTAGTGAAGAAAAAATGGTATATTACACATGTGTTTTTCTTTCAGTGAAACTATCATTTGATACTTTGCCACGACACACTGGTTTCTTTATTGCTGTATTGTTTTCCTTCTCTTCTATATCCATTTTTTTCCTTGTTTTAAAATGTCTCTCAGACTTACTTTCTCTTCTTTATTTCCTTTGTAATCACTACCAAAATCTAGACCTTCATAATTCTACGTCCAGACTGCTATGTCAAATGATAGATTCTTTCTCCCAAACCCATGCTGCCTAATGCTGCCAGTTTACATCTTTATTAAACACCATTTTTCTCATGTCACTCTGCTTACCATCATTAAATAATTCCCAACTCTTCTTGCACTTCAAGTAACTGCTCTTTGACCACCCTGTACCAAAGTGTACTCCCTAACACATTACTACACATACCCCTGCCCCAGTTAAACCTTTTGCCTCTTTTTCCCATAAGCATGTGGGGCTCATTTTGCTTACGTGTATTTCCTCGTGTCATTTCCCATGCTTAGCACGTCCTCCCTCCTCTCCTACCCAAAAGCTATCTGTATTTTAAGGCTCAGCTTAAGTTTTAAACCCTTCTGTCATATGAACTTGGGCAAACTATTTAATCTTCCAGAAGCTCAGTTTTTGTTTTATTCATTCATTCATATATACATTTATCATATCTGGTTGAGTTCATGTTATCAACATGCCTAATTTATGTGATTATTATTATAAAATGGTGAAAGTAATTCTTATCATGGTGCATAGAACTTAGTAATAATAACTAACAATAAATGACAATTACTATGTGCCTGGCACTGTAAGCTATCAATAAATGTTAGCTCACATTATTACCATTAATGTTTTATCAATATTATTACACTACTTTGCATCAAATTTAACAATTTGTGAATTCCTATAGAACTAATAACTGATGTCACACTGTTAGAAACACTAGGTTAGCGTAAGATTGTTTCATAACTGTTCATCCAGATAGCAAATAGCTTAAAACAATACTTCAGTTTCTCTCATTATCACCAGCAGAGAGGTGGACACATAGAAGCTGGTCAATATATACTGACCAATTGGTAGAGTCCTTGTTACAGAGAAAGGCTAATGTTTTTAGATCCATCTTCTGTTTTTGGAGAGTCATTTATCTTGGAGATGTGCCATTGTCCTGAGCTCTACTGGCATATGTATGCAGTCAAAAGCCGCATTTGCTCTCTGGATTACGTTTTAGATAATAATTGATGAATCATAGACTCCTTGGGTTGTAAACACCATGATTCATCTTTTTATCTCTAAGCACATTACCCAAACCATATTATACATTGGGTTTACCTTAATTTCAGACATCTCAATAAAGGCTATTCTACACTCTCTCAGAGTAAATGTACACGTTATAGTTTAACAGTATGAATCACATACTGGATTAAGGCTGCTTTGTGAATGGCAGTGTATGTACATGTCTGTCTGTCAGCATTGCACATGCTGATAAGCTGTGCCTCAAATTTCCAGGCAGTCATTAGACTACTAGGAATGAGACACATACACCTATTGGCATCAACCATACTGTGAGTGTTATGTTCGTCTGTGATCAAGCCAGACACGTGAGACACACAGTGTTAGCAAAGTGAAAGCCATTATTATTTACAGAAACCAAAAGACAAACCAAACCCATTGCCGTGGAGTCTATTTCGACTCATAGCTACCCTATAGGACAGGGTAGAACTGCCACATATGGTTTCCAAGGAGCGGCTGGTGAATTTGAACTGCCGACCTTTTGCTTAGCAGCCAGTTCTTAACCCCTTTGCCACCAAGGCTTCTACTTACAGAAAGCAAACATTAAACAGTAAGAGATTCCCAAAGGAGGACAACTTACCATTCCCCAAATTACCCATGTCCATTCTTAAGTTGCTGGGCAGAAGTGCCCCTGGTTCAGGTCAGATGCTGTATTCATGTCACCACTGCCGTGGGCTACTGCTACACTGCCAGGGGTGGGGAAGGGGGTTGGCATGGCTTACAAGGCTTCTGCTCTCTCAAGCCTTCTGCTGTCACTGGGCCTCACTGCTGGACGGAGACCTCTGTGTAGAATCTTCTGAACCTCTGCTGCTGGGCTCTTCTAAGCCTCTGCTATTGGCTCCTGCCACGCTACCCGCTACCACACCTGTTGGACTCTCTTTCCACTTACCCAGTCCCCCTGATGCCTGGGGGGGCTGGGGGTATGTGCAGACTCTGCACAGGGCACACTCAGGCCTCCTCCCTGCATGGGCAAGTGTTACAGCTCTTTTAGCTCTGCAGGCAAGCTTCCTGCCCAAAGACACTCAGCTCTCTCTATTTGGGCCAGGCAGGTTCATTGCTGCTGTCTCTCATGTTAACTCTTGGGTCTAAGAGATTCTCAGCTCAGGGGTCCCTGGTCCTTGGTCCAAAAGATGCACTCTGCTCCAGACTCTTCTTGATGGTAGTGTGGGACCCTTCAACCTCTGTGGTATTAGCCCTTACAAGCCTAGCAGGATAGCAAAACTAACCAATCCCCCGATTAGGCCACTGTTACCTCATTTGCTAGTCTTGCAAGAGTTTTCAGCACTTTATTTGCACAATCCTAGCCAATCATTTTGTGGGAGTTACCAATACCATGGCTGGAAAAGCCATATAAAAGCAATTTGCTGCATTGCAGGCAGAAATTGCTACAGTTCCGTGGATACTTCAGTAATGCGTGCTTTTGCTATTGTGCAAGTTTGCAGCTAGGTTTTGCATAATCAAACTTCTAATGCATTAGTTTTATAAATTCTCATGAATATTTACTCTTGGTAATACAACCCAATGATTAACTACTCATTATAGGCAAAATATTGTTGGTAGCCTGATTTCAACCCTGCCCCATTTCCAATCCTTTCTCAATATTCATGGACATTTTTAACAAGTTTATTAGTTATTATATAAATGGTATACACATTTAGGATTAACATTAAATTTTCTCCTAACATCACTGAGTATAATAATTCAGAATCCTCAAACTTTCTTTCTTTCTTTTTTTATTTTACTTTTTTTTTTATTGTTGTAATTAAATGGAGATTATATTTCACTGCTTTTTTATCCAATCTGCCACTCTCCATCTCTTTATTGGTGCATTAAGTCCGTTTACATTCAGTGTAATTATTGATAGGCATGCATTTAGTGCTATCATCCTGATATCTCTTTTTGTGTGTTGTTCACAGTTTCTTTGTTCTCCTCAGTTTTCTGTGCTGAGTTGTTTTTCTTTATGTTTTTTTTTTTTCTTCATCTTTTTCTTTGTTGTAGATTTTGTGTTTGCTGGATCTTTATGTTTTTCTACTTTTTTATTTTGATTTGTAGGGTTGTTAGAGTCCTTTGTGGTTACCTTAATATTTACCCCTATTTTTCTAAGTTTATACCATCTTTTAATACTTTATATCGCTGTAATTTCCCCTCCATATAAAAAATCAGTGTCTCCATTTTTTAAGTCCCTCTTTTTTGTTTCAATATTATCTTTTGTTACACATTGATATCTGTTTCCCTATTTTCAATGTTTTAGCTTTGATGCATTTTCGATATCCGTATCTGAGTCAATATCTGGTCGCTCTGTCTTGTGTTCTAGTCTTGCATTGTTAGCTGGCGTTATTGATTGTCTTTAGTATTTCTTGTAATTGTGGGTTTTTTTTTTTTTTTTTTTGCAAATTCCCTGAACTTCTGTTGATGTGGCAATGCCCTAATTTCACCATCATATTTGAGAGACAGTTTTGCTGGATATGTAATTCTTGGCTGACAGTTATTTTCCTTCAAGGCTTTACATATGTCATCCCATTGCCTTCTAGCCTGGATGGTTTCTGCTGAGTAGTCTGAGCTTATTTTAATTGTCTCTTCTTTGTAGATGGCTTTTCTTTTAACCCTAGCTGCTCTTAAAATTCTCTGTTTATGTTTGGTTTTAGTAAATTTGAATATAATATGTCTTGGTGACTTCCTTTTGGGATCTACCTTATGTGGGGTTCGATGAGCATCTTGGATAGATATCTTCTCATCTTTCATGATATCAGGGAAGTTTTCTGTCAACAGATCTTCAACAATTTTCTGTGTATTTTCTGTTATGCCGCCTGTTCTGGTACTCCAATCACTCGTAGGTTATTTCTCTTGATAGAGTCCCACAAGACTCTTATCGTTTCTTCATTCTTTTTAATTCTTTTATCTGATTTTTCCTCAAATAACTTGGTGTCAAGAGCTTTATCTTCAATGTCACTAATTCTAAATTCTACCGCCTCAGCTCTGCTCCTATGACTTTCTATTGAGTTGTCTAATTCTAAAATTTTATTGTTAATCTTCTGGATTTCTGATTGCTGTCTTTCTATGGATTCTTGCAGCCTATTAAATTTGGCATTATGTTCTTGAATAACGTTATTAATTTCTGCTACTACTTTGTCTATATGTTCCCTGGATGTTTCTGCATTCTGTAGAATTTCCTTTCTTATTTCTAGAAGAGTTATGTATATTAATCTTTTGTATTCTGTCTCTGGTAATTCCAAGAAGTTCTCTTCCTCCAGAGAATTTATTGATTCTTTATTTTGTGAGCTTGCTGAAGCCATCATGGACTGCCTCTTTATGTGACTTGATATTGACTGTTGTCTCTGAGCCATCAATAATTTATTATAATTTTATTTTGTATTTGTTTAGTGAGACCTAGCTTCTTGTTTTGTTTTGTTTTGATATGCCCAAATAGGCTGCTCAGGTACACTAGTTTGATTTTTGACACCTTTGGATCTCTAACGTCCTGTCACCAGGTAGTTAGTTCTGTAACTAAGTATGTGCACGCAGGAGTCCATTAAATTTTCCTATATGGGTTCAGCTCGGGTATTCAGGCAGTCAGTCACCAAGTGTGTGATGCAGGCTTTCAACCCCAGTCCTAGAGAGGCATGGGTGATTGGTGCAGGCACTGGACTCTGGCTGTGGTAGGGGATCACGTGCTGAGCCAGGCAGGGGGCTGATGGCTGCCCCTGAGAGTTTGGAAGGAAAGCATGTCCCTGTTCTCTAGGGTGAGTAGGTAGGTGAGTTTTGCAGCTGGACTATGAGCACCCCACTCTGTTGACTGTAAAGACTCGAGGGCACCACTTTTTCTTGGACTCCTATAGCAGGTGACTAGGCACTTGAGGTGATATCACCAGTCCTCAAGCCCCTGCTGCAGATCAAAAAAAGTGCCTACTTAAGGGGCAGGGCTGTTTCGAGGGTCACAAATCTGTCAGTTCACAGCTGAAGCAGTTGAAGTTAAACTTCAGATGTTTGCCCTGTTGTACTGTGGTAGTGAAGAGTAATGCTGTTGAGATCAGTCCCCACAAGTCTATACAGGGGTGTAAGGCACTCAGAGTCTGTGGACCCATGATACCTGTGCCTAGTAAAGGAACTGTGCTGACCCTGTGTTCCTCTCTTAGGGGAGCCAGTAGCTTATTTGTTCCTTCTCCAAGGCCAGGAGAATGGGTCAGGGCGCCTTTTGGGATCTACTTCCGGCCCAGCGGACTGCTGGTGCAGAGCATGGAAGGAGGAGGTAAAAGGGAGAGAGGTTTTTCCCAAATGGACTCTTTTTTTTTTTTTTTTAATCCCTGTGAAAGGGTGCATGCAAATACTTATCTTAGCCTCTTGGGAGCTACTTTTCGCTGGTTCAGAGTGTCCAAACAGAATCTCTGCTGCTGGCTCTCTATGTGGAAACTGCTTCCTGAGCGCGGGCACAGCACAGCTGTTTGCCTGCTTCACTGCGACTGGTGTGACTGCCCCGCAGCAGTTTTCGCCACCGCGGCTTTGGCGCTCTTCGCTTCTTCCAAAGCGTCTGCCTCTCCCCTATCACTCAGACGGATTCCTCAACTTTGCCTTGTTCAGGGCTCCTAGATATTCATACAGAATCAAATCACTGGTTTTTCCAGGTCTTTGTAGTAAGGGGGATATAGGAAGTGTCTAACTACTCTGCCATGTTGGCCATGGCTCTCAGAATCCTCAAACTTTCTATTTCATCCCTTTAATAATCTTATCTCACCTGCTATGGATCATACTGGAGCTGTCAGCATTCGCCAATAATTAACTGCCCTAATATGGCATTGTTGATAGAAACAATGCCGGAGATTGCATGATAGAATTTTGCAAGACCAATGACTTCTTCATTGCAAATACCTTTCTTCATCAACATAAATGGCGACTATACACATGGACCTTTCCAGATAGAATACACAGGAATCAAATCAATTACATCTGTGGAAAGAGACAATGGAAAACTCAATATCATCAGTCAGAACAAGGGCAGGGCCGATTGCTGAACAGACCATCAATTGCTCGTATGCAAGTTCAAGTTGAAACTGAAGAAAGTTAGAACAAGTCCACAAGAGCCAAAGTACAACCTTGAATATATCCCACCTGAATTTAGAGATCATCTCAAGAATAGATTTGATGCATTGAAGACTAATGATCAAAGACCAGACGAATTGTGGAATAACATCAAGGACACTGTATGTGAAGAAAGCAAGAGGTCATTAAAAAGACAGGAAAGTAAGAAAAGATGAAAATGGATGCCAGAAGAGACTCTGAAACTTGCTCTTGAACGTTGAGTAGCTAAAGCAAAAGGAAGAAATGATGAAGTAAGAGAACTGAACAGAAGATTTCAAATGGCAGCTCGAGAAGACAAAGTGAAGTATTATAATGATATGTGCAAAGACTTAGAAAGCCAAAAATGAAGAACATGCTCAGCATTTCTCAAGCTGAAAGAACTGAAAAAAAAAATTCAAGCCCCAAGTTGCAATAGTGAAGGATTTTATGGGGAAAATATTAAATGACTCAGGAAGCATCCAAAGAAGATGGAAGGAATACACATAGTCATTATACCAAAAAGAATTATTTGATGTTCAACCATTTCAGAAGGCAAAATATGATCAAGAACTGATGGTACCGAAGGAAGAAGTTCAAGCTCCACTGAAGGCATTGGCAAAAAACAAGTCTCCAGGAACTGATGGGATATCAATTAAGATGTTTCAACAAATAGATGCAGTACTGGAAGTGCTCACATATCTATACCAAGAAATTTGAAAGACAGCTACCTGGCCAACTGACTGGAAGAGATCCATATTTATGCCTATTCACAAGAAAGGTGATCCAACCAATTGTGGAAATTATTGAACAATATCATTAATATCACACACAAGTAAAATTTTGCTGAAAATCATTCAAAGGCAGCTGTAGCAGTATATGGACAGTGAACTTCCAGAAGTTCAGGCCGGATTCAGAAGAGGATGTGGAGCCAGGGATATCATTGCTGATGTCTGTTGGATCTTGGCTGAAAGCAGAGAATGCCAGAAAGATGTTTACCTGTGTTTTATTGACTATTCAAATGCATTAGACTGTGTGGATAGTAATAAATTGTGGAGAATGTTGTGAAGAATGGGAATTCCAGAACACTTAATTGTGCTCATAAGGAACCTATATATAGATCAAGAGGCAGTTGTTTGGACAGAACAAGGGGATACTGCGTGGTTTAAAATCAGGAAAGGTGTGTGTCAGGGTTTTATCCTTTTAACATGCCTACTCAATCTGTATGCTGAGCAAATAATCTGAGAAGCTGGAGTATATAAAGAAGAATGGAGCATCAGGTTTGGAGGAAGACTCATTAACAAACTGTGTTATGCAGATAACACAACCTTGCTTCCTGAAAGTGAAGAGAACTTGAAGCATTTACCAGTGAAGATCAAAGACTACAGCTTTCAGTATGGATTACACCTCAACATAAAGAAGACAAAAATCCTCACAACTGGACCAATAAGCAACATCATAATAAATGGAGAAAAAATTGAAGTTGTGAAGGATTTCATTTTACCTGTATCCACAATCAACACCCATGGAAGCAGCAGTCAAGAAATCAAAAAATGCACCGCACTGGGCAAATGTGCTGTAAAAGACCTCTTTAAAGTGTTGAAAACCAAAGATGTCACCTTGAAGACTAAGGTGTGCCTGACCCAAGTCATGGTATTTTCAATCGCATCATATGCATGCGAAAGCCAAACAATGAATAAGGAAGACCGAAGAAGAATTGACGCCTTTGAATTGTGGTGTTGGCAAAGAATATTGAATATACCATACACTGCCAAAAGAACAAACAAATCTGTCTTGGAAGTACAACCAGAATACTCCTTAGAAGTGAGGATGATGAGACTTCATCTCACATACTTTGGACATGTTATCTGGAGGGATCAGTCCCTGGAGAAGGACATCATGCTTGGTAAAGTAGAGGGTCAGTGAAAAAGAGGAAGACCCTCAATGAGATGAATTGACACAGTCGCTGCAACAATGGGCTTAAGCATAACAAGGATTGTGAGCATGGCGCAGGACCAGGCCATGTTTCATTCTGTTGTACATAGGGTCGCTATGAGTAGGAACCGACTGGATGGCACCTACCAACATAACAACAATAATATGAACATGGTAGGCCAATTCTTATTATGCCAGACCAAGAAGGATGACAATCCTACATGACTCTGTACTTTCCTGGGAAATTTTTGTCCAAGTTTTGTATTCCTACTTCCTCCCTTCCCTCCTGTTTTCTGAAAAAGATTTCCAAGGGTTCTGTGCATAAGTATAATCTAGCAAAGATCCTACTAACTGGAAGTGGATTTGGTAGATTTTGATATTTGCTTCATGCTGAATTTTTAAATAAACTGTAAAGGTAATATTGCAATATTCAATTGGTCCAGTTATAAAAAAATTAGGAAACTGCCACTTATATTTTATATTCTTATATCTTATCTATCTTGTTGTTCTGAAGTATCAGTGAGATTTTAATTCAATGTGTGGTCTGTTGTCACATATTTTAGATACTACAATATGCTATGCTGTTGTTGTTCTTGTCATGTGCCGTCATGTCACTTCTGACTCATAGTGACATAATAGGACAGAGTAGAACTGCCCCACAGAGTTTCATAGGCTGTAATCTTTACAGGAGCAGACCACCAGGTCTTTTCTTCCATGGAGCTGCTGGTGGATTTGAGTTGCTGACCTTTCAGTTAGCAGCCGTGCACTTAAACATCTACCAGTGGAGCTCCTTACGCTATGGTAAGGTTGTATTTTTTTTAACTTTGACAATTTGATTCTTAGTTTTATATGTAAGTATCAAAGACTAGCCTATCTTTGACATAAGATGAGTTAACATGCTTTACAGGACGTTGAGATTTAAACTATATTACTTTTTAGATAGTATGCTACTAGCTAGGGATAGAGAAACTAAAGAAACAAACCTGGTAAATTACAGAGGTAGCATTACAGATCATTGTGGGAGATTATGGATTATTTAATAAATGATGCTAAGACAAATGATTAAGTGTACAAACAAAAGAAATTGGGCCATATCACTTGACAAACAAAAACACTTGGTAATGGATTCATGATTTAAATGTGAAAAGCAAATTTTTAAAACTTTTAGAAGAGAAATTAGGAGAATGTACTTTTTAGTTTGAGATAAGAAAATGTTTTTTAAAAATAAGATTAAAAAAATATATAACACAAATAGAAGTACTAATATATTCTATTGCCATCAAGTCGGTTCTGACTTATAGTGACCCTACAGGACAGAGTAGAACTGCCTCATAGAGTTTCCAAGTCTGTAAATCTTTAAGGAAGCAAATTACCACATCTTTCTCCTGCAGAGTGGCTGGTGCATTTGAACTGCAGATCTTTTGGTTAGCAGCTGAGCTCTTTAACCACAACACCGCTAGGGCTCCTTACTAACACATTAGGCTATAGTAAATATAAGAATTTCCATTCATCAAAAGGTAACATGAAAAAAGAATGAAAAGACAAGCCATAAACTGGGAGGAATAACTTCAAATGTATAACAAAAAAGAATTAGTATCCAGAATATTTAAATATATTCTTCCAAATCAATACAAAAGATTAACAGCTTAAAAGAAAAAGAGATCAAAACACACGAATAAGGAATCACAGAAGAGCAACCATAAATGGCTCATAAATATAGAATATATACTCAGAATTGTTAGTAAAAAAAGAAATATAAGTAAAAATTCTTGGACTACCATGTCATACCCAACATATGTTTAAAATATTTAAAAGTCTGTAAAGCTAAATATCAAAATGAATATGAAGCAACAGAAACTTTTATATATGCTGGTAGGATTATAAATTGGCACAGTCAACTTGGTAAACAATGTAATATTATGCAGAAATGTTGAAGATGCAGAATTTCTACAATTGGGCTCCTCCAAACAAAGAAGTAGAACTTCTTGCATATGTTTACCATAATATGTGTTCATGGAGACATTTGTAATAGCAAAAACCTAGAAAAGATACAAATAAATACATTGTGATACATTCATTCAATGGAGTACTGTTGATCAATGAAAATGAGTGAACTATAGCTAAAAACATCAAAATAGATGGTTCTCAAGAACATTGTGCTAAGCAAGAGAAGCGAGTCACAATTTCCATACACAAAAGCTTACATATATAAGTTTAAAACATGCAAAACTAAGCAGTATATTATTTAGGGATTCATGCATATACATGGAACTAGAACCTAAAGTATAAAGGAGATGAAAACAAAATCAGGATAATGGGTTATTGAATGAAAGAAAAAAGTAGTTCAGGAGTAGGTATGGCTTCAGGAATAGCTGATATGCTTGAATCCAGTGCTCAAAGCGTATTTCCAATTTGTCTTTTTCCTCCTGTACCTCTGCTTTCCTTTGTGTTAGCTTTAAAAAGCTCGGGCATACTCTCTGTAAGGGACTACCAGTAGTTCCAGGCTTTGCAACTGTAGGAGCATAAGGACATCTCTTTCCTAGTAGCTCCAGCAAAATTCCAGGCATCACCCTCATTGCTCCATGCTGAGTTTTGAGTCTACTTCTGAGTGGTCATGGGAGGGTACAATTATCACTACCAGGTCTGGATCATGGGACAGCTGCTTAAGCTAGGTGGTGGGTCAGTCCCACCAGTCCACATGGACGGGATAGGGGAATTCACAGCCTTCTAAATGAACGTTAATGCTCTGTTACCGAAAGAATGGGTTACTGGTGCTGAGATGGCAAAACGAAGTTACGTGCTTTAATCTCAAGGCAAAAAATGACTCTGTCTCTGAACCAAGCACCTAACAACTCTTAAATGGTGGTTGGTAATATGGAGAATCCCTAAAACGCTTAGTTGAATTCTGGTCAGAAATTAGCAGGTAGGAGGAAAAACCACTATTTATCATTGCATTAGGCAAATCTGCTGCAAAAGACCCTTTAAAGTGTTGAAAAGCAAAGACGTCACCTTGAAGACTGAGGTGTGCCTGACCCAAGCCATGGTGTTTTCAATCACCTCATATGCATGTGAAAGCTGGACAATGAATAAGGAAGATAGAAGAAAAATTGACGCCTTTGAATTACGGGGTTGGTGAAGAGTATTGAATATACCATAGACTGCCAAAAGAATGAACAAATCTGTCTTGGAAAAAGTACAACCAGAACGTTCCTTAGAAGCAAGGATGGTGAGACTACGTCTCACATACTTTGGACACTTTATCAGGAGGGATCAGTCCCTGGAGAAGGACATCATGCTTGGTAAAATAGAGGGCCAGAGAAAAAGACGGACTGACATAGTGGCTGCAACAGTGAGCTCAAGCATAACAAAGATTGTGAGGATGGTGCAGGAGCAGGAAGTATTTTGTTCTGTTGTACACGGGGTCGCTATGAGGTGGAACCGACTTGGCGGCACCCATCAACAAGAGTGACAATACACCATGGCATTTTGGAAAATCTGACTCAATCACCAGTACACCAAATCGTTACTAGGGAAGCTCAGACATTCCCATCAAGAGTTCCCCAGAATTATCATCATGAGCTTGAATCAACTCTATAGCAACTAACAATAATGACAACAATGAAACTTTTACTATAGAGAGAGAGAAGGAGGAAATTTCGGATGCTCTCAGATAATAGCACTGAACACTAGGGATGGACTTGAGGTATAAGTCATGGCAACCACTTCTAGTTGAATTCCTTATAAGCATGGGCCCAGGGAATGGGTCAAGCATATTCCTAATCAGAAGGATTTTAGGTGGAAATTTTCAGATCGAGGGGCCTGGGAGAAGTAAGACAGCTGGGACCACCCAGGCACAAACTTGCAGCTTTCCTGCATTTCATATAGGGCAGGAAATCAATGGAAATACCACTAGCCTATTTATTTTGGTTGTGGTGATATACGTATCAGGATAATTTTACCTGTAAATTTCCAGAGGTAGGCAGTCTGAGGAATGGTTAATTTCATATTTCTCGACAATGTTAAGATTTTGATTCAGTTCCCCTAATATTCTCTTGGTTTTACCTCTTGTGGTAGCAGAATAGTTGTGCTGGTTTAGAGTGTCACATTCTCATAGGACAATGTCCAAAGGAAAATAAAGTGGATTGAGGGTTCTTAAGAGGGTAGATTAGTCCGTTATAATTTGCCTTAATTTTAATGGTACCAGGACACTTTTAGAGTAGTTATGAGACACCTCAACTATCCCGTTGAATCCCACTGCCATCAAGTCAATTCAGACTCATAGCAACTCTATAGGACAGAGTAGAACTGCCCCATAGGGTTTCCAAGGAGCTGCTTGTGGGTTCGATCTGCCAACCTTTTGGTTAGCAGCTGAGCTCTTAAACACTGCACCACCAGGGCTCTTCAAGTACAGGCTTTTAAAAAAGGGATTATACAACAACTCTGTTTATGTTTATACATAATTAGTTTGGGGTACAAAATGGGACAGAATGGAATTTTTCTGTATAATGGTTGGGGGGAGGTTGAATTTCCTTGAGTGGTAGAAAACCTTAGGGAAACAAGAACATCATGTAGTACGTTGAAAAAGAGCCATGTAGATTAGGAAAGTTCTATTGTGGGTTATTTATTTATTTCACATGCACAAGTGGTGTCTAAGTTTATTATTGTAAAACATTTTAAAATAAAGAAATTTATATATGAAAAAGTGAAAGTATAATTTCACATCTCTTCCTTATTCCATTTTACAACACTAAAGTGATCATCATTGAAGGGTTAGTTTGTAAAGTTGCTGGCCTTTCATATAAATTTGAATTATAAATATATGAATTAAAAAATGAAATGTGATCACTGTGAGTATACTCCTGCAATATGTTTTATTTTAACTTAACATTATGGGTTAGATATCTTTCTCTGTGAGTTATACTGATTTATCTTATTCTGCAATTGCTGCTTAGTCTACCATAGTATGAATATCCCATTATATATAAGACATTTATACTGTTTCTAACTTTTTATTACAAATACTAATGTAAAAAATCCAATTTGTGCATATATCCTTGGGTACCCATATTTTTCTGTAGACTAGATACCCAGAAGAGAATTAATGATTAGAGTATATGCTCTTTTATCCTTCTGAAGACTTGCCCTGTTACTTTATAGAATGTCAGCATTAATACATTTTCCTACTAATAGATACAATCTTTTAAATTGTTCTTAGTACATTAGATAAAAAACTATATTTTATTTTGTTTATATTTTTTTGATTATGACTGATATTGAGCATCTTTTTTCCATATCATTTGTATTTGAATTTCTTCTTTGTTTCCTTTTCTTATTTTTTATTGGATTGACTTTTCCTTATCGGTTTATAGGAGTTTCTATATATTCCAGGTAATATTTTTTCTCTATTCTATTGGTAAATATTTTCTCCAGACTATCTATTGCCTTTTAACTTTGTGGTGATTTTGAACAAAAATTTTGATTTGTATGCAGACACATTGTTCAATCTTATTTATACCTCTTAGGCTTTGCATCTACTTAGAGATGGTTTCCCCATGAAAACTTTAAATTTTATTCTCTTGTATACTTTTAGTTTCCAATATAATTTTTTAAATAATTAATGGTTATACATAAATCAGGAAGTTACTTTTATGAGTGAGGTGAAATAGTGATTTAAGTATGTTTTTAAGCAAATGAATAGTTAGCTATCTTTTCTCCACTAACCTGGTAATAGTAATTATTGTTGTTGTTAATCTTTTTCTGAAGATTGTGATTATAAAGAGGATTACTAATAACATATTTTTGATTGGTGGAATAGTCTAGCTTTCTAAGTGCTTTGTATGAATTAACTAATTTAATATTATAAATGGGTAGGTACTGTTATTATCCCCATTTGGGGTATGGAAATTAAGGTTCAGTGAAATTAAATAATTTCCCCAAGGTGATACAACCAGTAAGTGGCAGAACCAGGTTTGAACCCAGGCACTCTGATTCCAGAATGCATGTTCTTCACTATTATACTACTCTTATCAAAGTCTAAATTCCAATATTAATATTATTTTCTGTGCTATTCACTTTGTTCATTGATATAGTCTTATGCTAGTGTATGCTATTTTAATTACTAAGAATTCATAGACCATGCTGACATCTGATGGGGCAAATCCCCTCTTATTTATTGAAATCTATTCTTGTCCATTTATTTCCATTTTCTTTTTCAACTAAACATTAAAAGTAGCTCATCAAATTTTATGAAAATTCTGATATGATGAACTAACTTTATACATTTATTTGGGAAAATTAATACCTTTATAATATTAGGTATTATAATATTAAATATGAGATCTTATATAAGGCTATATTTCTCCATTGGTTTTGATTGTTTAAAAAATGGTCCCTAACAATGTTTTAGGTTTTGTTATTGTTATAGTCTTGTACTTTTCTTTTGGTTTTATTTTCCGTTACTAAAAAATATTGGTTTCAATTGTGAACAGAATCTTTTTTCCGCTATATTTATGGCTATGTATGGAAACTATAGTTAGTGAGTTTTTATCTCTGTCACATAGTTGAATTCTCTTGCAAATCCTAATTGTTTTTCCATTTATTCTTTTAAATTTCTTTTAGAAGCAAAGACTATGAAAAGTCTTTTGGGTTTCCTTTAGAAATAAAGAATATAAAAATGTTACACAAACGAAAAAAACAGAGGAAGAAGAGCAAAGAGAAGTATAATGTTCAGTGAATGCATCCATTATAGTGAGTAACAAAATTGAATGTAATTTGAACTAGTTGATGTGAGTGTGAACCAATTTCCTTCACTTGAATAATTTTTTTGTTGACTATTATTTTTGGGGGGACTTTCCCTTTCCTTTTGCAAACAAAAAGTCAATTTACGTTTTTATGATAGTCTTGAATTTTGCTTAAGCAGCTAAAGACTGCCTGACTCAAAGTGAAAATGTCAGCATTATTTGGTGATTTTTCTCATCATATTTGCAAATCTCAGCATCTTTCATAGGCTAAAACTTGATACTATGAATCACTGATGGCCTGAGACAACCTAAAGAATATTTTGTTTGAGACATGTGCACGCACATATGCATACCCCTCTCCCTGCCACAAACACCTCTGAATAGTGAAAACTAAAATCAGCAAAGCAACAAACTGGTTTCAGCCATCTTAGATGAAATGCCCCATTTTGACCAATAGCATCTTGCCAGGAAGAGACAAAACTAGCATAAAGCAGTTTGTAGTAGTAAATAAAAAATGCTATCTTTGTATAAAGCTTTAAACTTGACACTTTTTTTAAATATAAAATCTTTTTCACAATCTAGTGAGATGTGATATTTGCAGGTTTTAGTATCTGTATTCGCTGACTTCTTTGTATAAGTTTTCATCCACTCAAATCTCTATTCCCCCTTACCTGTCTTCTTTTTTCTCTTCTTCATAGCACTTATCTCTAGCTGACACATCCTGCATTGATTTATTTGTTTATTGTCTGTCTCCCCCCTTTAGAAGCGAAGCTCCATGAGGGTAGAATCTTTTTTTTTTTTTTTTTTAATTGCTATATCCTCAGGATCTTAGTAGGACCTTAGTAGGCACTGAAAAATGTGTTTACTTTTTGAATGGATGGATAGGTGGATGAACAGATGGATGGATGGAAGAAAAAAATGAATGCATGAATAAATAAGAAAAATATTTGGTAGATGTTTCAAATGCAAAAACAGAATTTTGTTTTGATAGGAAAAGCATAGGGATACATTGTAGGTACTTGAGGGAGTAGAGCTTATCTGACAGTTAAGAGCAGAGTAAATCTGAAGAAGACAAAAAGAAGAGCAAGGAAGGGATTGCTATAATCCAATCTGAGATCATTAAGTTAGGGAAATAGTTACAGAAATGTAGAGAAAGTAGTGAATTCAAGTGGATTGGCTGAATTGATCACAGTGGGTTGGGGGGAGTTGCATTTCATAGGTATTCCTAATACTGTACTAAGATCTTTTAAAAACTGGAAAGTGTTGGGGCCTCTCTTAATGAGGAAGAAATTGGGAAGTTAAGCTTGTTTGGGTAAAATGACACAGCTAGGGGTTGGGGATGAGGAGCAGCTGTAGTTCAGTGATAGGTTTTTTAAAAACTATTATTATTTTGACTCCACAGTACTCTTTATTGCTATTATTTAGAGAAAGGTGAGTGAACACAAAATTTTTAGTCATAAAAGACATTTCAAACAGTGTGTTTTTCTTTTTGTTTTAAATTGCTCCTCCGTATATCACACGGCTGTAATTTGATCCATAAACTAATCGGCAGAGGAGTGATCTTGTACTGCTCCAAATTAATTTAGGATGTGTTCCTGCTGGGTCTAAAAGAGTCATAAAACTAATATATGAGTCCCCAGATTCTCTCTGGTTTTACCCCTCTAGTCATGTCCCCATTTCAGCACTCTGCTTTCACAGGCAGCACATCAGTATAATGGAATCTCAACAGATAGAGAGATACAGAGAGACAGAGAGGATCTGAATTGTTTTATTATTTGGGGGGTTCTGCACTAGAACCAAGTATCTTTAGGTATTTCCTTTAATCTTTAATTTCTGAAGAGTGTAAGTTATTCTTTCTTCATTAGTTTATAAGGCCTAAAATCAGGAACTTTATACACTAATGGAATAAAACCATACCACTCTTCTACATTCCAAGCTATTGAAATCTCCAGTGGTAGGATTATCTGGGAGGACTGAGCCATTCAGATATCCAGGATTGAGGTGATGGTTGTAAGAGGTGACACTCATTTGCAAAGGGCTTGGGATTTCTGGGAAGGTTTATTCTAATGAGCCACAAGCTTTGAACTTATTAATTTCTTATTTTTTGGCTTTTGGACTTTTTTTTGGCATGTTTCCTCTTTTGACATTATTATATATGATGGGAATTAAACCTGAACAGATTTAAGAGGTAAGGACTTAAACTGTGAGGCTACTCTTTTGAATGGAGAGATTAAAAGATAAAAAGATACATTTATTGATGGGAGACCTTATTATCAAATATGAATAAGAAATATGAATAATCAACCACTGGAAAGGCAACATTGCCATGGAATATAGGAATAACTGGAACCAGGGACATGAACACTGCTAGGATTCTCTTTCTCAGCCTCTCTCTGCTTTTCAGCTTCTTTTTTTTTTCCTACTCAAAGCTAGCCTCCTTCCCAGCTTCCACAGCACCTACATTTCACATCCTGTTGCTCCCACTACTAGAAAAACATGGCTAGTTTTTCCTAATTCCTGTTTGAAAAATCCCAGGGAAGGAGACTAAGTGGCTCTATTTAGGTCACATGCTCACCACTAGTGTATTTAGCCAAAGCCAAGGGCCATGAGGCCTGATGGGCCCAGCTTGAATCTGATGCCAATTCCTGACCAGTCAATATCACAGGAGGTGTGTGGTTTTGGGAGTCAGATATGAAATAACATAAGAATTCTCATTTGAACCATGTGGTCAGAGAAGGGAGAGGGGCAGCTCCAGGAAGAAAGGGTATGTTGATCCAGAGAGGTAAGCAAACAAGCCATGTAACTATACTTTGAGCAAAAAGAGATTTCAGGAAATAAGAGGAGGCCTTTCTGTTTCTATAAACATTGTTTTCCTACATGCTTAGAATTGTAAAATTTCATATTAGTGATTTATTCCTTTGATTTAAGGCTAGAATCTGTATAAAAATTACAAACAAAATAAAACGATTCTTGGACATATGTGGTGCATACTGGTAGTTGTCTGTACAACAACCACCACATTCCATCCTTTTTCCTTGCTGGCAGAGGAAATCTCTTTCTTTAGAGGTTGAAGATATTCCCAGAACCGAACACCATTTCTGGCACATGGTAGACACTCAATAAATCTCAAAGAACTGAGTGATTAATATAGAATGAATAAATAAAGAGCCCCAGTATAACACACCAAGAGGCCACGTAGCCTGGTGATTAGGTCCAAGTACTTTGGAGCCATACAGACCTTAGTTTGAGTCTCAGTTCTGACCTTGGGAAGTTACAAATTGGAAAATAATATATTCCTCATCAACTATTATTATGATTATACACACACACACACATACATACATACATGCAGAGCTTTTGTATAAAAGTGCCTGGTAAAGTGTCTAGCAAATAATAATAATAGTAGTATAATAGTAATAATGATAACAATTAAACTTATATAATGCTTACAAGGTGTCAGACACTTCTCTAAATGCTTACGTCTATTTATTCACCTAATCTTTATTACTCTTATGAGGTAGGTAAAAAAAAAAAGTTACCATAGGACTGACTCCAACTCATGGTGACTTGATATGCGTCAGAGTAGAAATGTCTCCATACGGTTTTCAGTGGTTGATTTTCTGGGAGTAGATTGCCAAGTCTATCTTCCAAGTCACCTCTGAGTGGACTTAAACCTCTGACCTTTCAGTTAGCAGCCGAGTGTGTTAACTCTTTGCACCACCCAAACTGGTTGGTAGGTAAATTTACTATTCTCATTTCACAGATGAGGAATCAGAAGCACAGAGAGGATAAATGATTTGTCCTAGGTCACCCAGTAGAAGATTATTTGATCAGTGTCTACAGAAGTCAATAAATAAATATTGGTTATCATTGACTTAAAATCATTAAAAACCATTGAAAGAGCCTGAAACACAATAGAACAAAACAAGGGGGATACACTATATTTAATAGGTTGTATACTACCATCTAGTGATGATCTAGAGCATTTCAGCATTATTCATATTTTACTCTAATAACTGAGGCAGTTTTATTTTTCCTAATGTAATCTTTAAAAAAGACATAATAAATTGGCAATAGATTTATAATCACATATTTTCATATTTGATAGGCCCAGTAAGAGAACAGCAAACATCTAAAGGATCATTTCAATTAATATTTAAGAAACCAGCTTTCTAATGTGATGTTGACCATATTGTTGAAATTTTAAAAATCTGGGATAAATTTTCTTGCAGAAAACAGCCATTTGTTCTCCCAGTTTGAAATAAACCAGATGTTGAGATTGTGATAGTTTGACATACGATCCTTCTTTCTGGGAAACAAATAGTTGATACTAAGAATGAAATGAAAAGTTAGTAAGTGCTAGGGCGAGCCTGTTATGACTTGTCTTTCTGGAGGATGTTCTTTTTTATCCCAGAGACCTGCACTGGGAACTGCTCTGCCAGTTTGCTGCTAGGACAGAGAGACTAGCCGCAGGGCACAGAGCTGGCTGGTCAGCCTGGTTCTGAATCCACATCACCACTTTGGTACCACCAAGTAACTTGAAACAATGCTGTTCCCCTTCTATAAATGTGATTTATAGTAGCACAATTCTACATTTATCATTTCTACATAGTATGCTAGGAGTCCTGGGTAGCACAAATGGTTAAATGCTTGGCTACTAACTGAAGCGTTGGTGGTTTGAGTCCACTCAGAGGTACCTTGGAAGAAAGGCCTTGCATCTACTTCTGAAAGATCAGCCATTGAAAACACTATGGAGCACAGTTCTACTCTGAAACACATGAGTCAGAATCGACTTGACGGCAGCTGGCTTGGCATAGTCTAGCACAATTTTAGGGTAAGGGATAACTGGCAACTTTCTTTAAAAAAGCATTAACCTCTTTCAATATGTTTTAAGATTATATTTAGTTGAACATTACTTGATATTTTTAGTATACACTTAGACTTACATTGCAGAAATAACATTTCATAGTGCATGTGATCAATAAATTTGTCCCTGAAACACTCAATGCATTCCAAGAGCTTTTATGTGTCATTGGAGAATTCACCATACCATGCTCTGTAAGCCTGGTTTCTGGCTAATTTTCCAAAATATCCAGTTAGCTGAAGAGGTCATTCAAATCTTGATACTATTACCAAGACAGGGGAAATCATAAGAAAGTAGTTACCTCTGAGTTACCTCTGAGGTAACAATACTTCATGATGTGTGGAAATATTATTCTAACCTCCCTCTAAGTGAAAAAGACCTGCTACTTCAGTTTGTTGAAATTAGTTTAAAACTAAGTTAACTCTCAATTCCTGCATCAAATGCCAGCAGGGAAGTAGTTTTAGTGACACAGATAGACTAACAGCTGGTGAACGCAACTGACTGAGTGGTAAAATTTAAAATTAGATTCACTATGAATATGCATCTCATTTGTTTAAAAGCACAAGTTGGGTTGTTTTTTAAATGGAGCCTTAAAATACAAAATGTATGCACGTAATCATCAATATATAGTCTATTTGGTAAAATTATGTGGGTGATAACATATTTTATTACATATACTTGGGATATTTACTGAAGCCAACTGTCGTTCTAGATGTTATTTTAAAATATAATACCTTAACCACAATTTAGAAAATGCTTCCCTGCAATATCTCCTGCTCTACCATTCTCTCATTCCTGAGAAATTTGTAGGTGACCCAGAAAACTGTTAGGATTCATTAGGAGTCACTATGCATTCACACACTCAGGGCTCAAGATCTTGGGATTCCTGAAAGAGTGGCATTTGGTCATATCCTCCTGATTGGGGAAAGTGTTGTTTTTGTTGTTAGGTGTGTCGAGTCGAATACAACTCATAGCAACCGCATGAACAACACAACAAAACACTTCTCGGTTCTGTGCCATCTTCACAGTGGCCACAATGTTTGAGTCCACCATTACAGCTACTGTGTCAATGCATCTCGTTGAGGGTCCTCTTCTCTTTCACTGACCCTATACTTTACAAAGCATGATGTCCTTCTGCAGGGACTGGTCTCTCCTGATAACAAGTCCAAAGTACGTGAGACGAAGTCTTGCCATCCTTGCTTCTAAGGAGCATTCTGACTGTATTTCCTCCAAGACAGATTTGTTGGTTCTTCTGGCTGTCCATGGTATATTCAATATTCTTTGCCAACACTATGATTAAAGGCATCAATTCTTCTTCGGTCCCCCTTATTCATTGTCCAGCCTTCGCGTGTATATGAGGCAATTGAAAATACCATGCTTGGGTCAGGCACACGTTAGTCCTTAAAGTGACATCATCTTTGCTGTTGACGTTTGAGAGAGGTCTTTTGCAGAAGATTTACCCAATGCAATAATTCATCTGATTTCTTGACAGCTGCTTTCATGGGCATTGATTGTGGATTCAAGTAAAATGAAACCCTTTCCAACTTCAATCTTTTCTCTGTTTATCATGATGATACTTATTGGCCCAGTTTTTGTTTTCTTTATGTTCAGGAGTAATCCATACTGAAGGTTGTAGTCTTTGATCTTCATCAGTAAATTCTTTAAGTCCTCTTCACTTTTATCAAGCAAGGTTGTGTCATCTGCATATCTCATGTTGTTAATGAGCCTTCCTCCAATCCTGATGCCACATTCTTCTTCATATAATCCAGCTTCTCAGATTATTTGCTCAGTAGAAAGATTGAATAAGAATGATGAAAGGATATAACCCTGACACACACCTTTCCTGATTTTAAACCACACAGTATCGCCTTGTTCTGCTCCAATGACTGCCTCTTAGTCAAGGTACAGGTGCCTCAATTAAGGGTTCTGGAATCCCCATTTATCACAATGTTATCTATAATTTGTTATGATCCACACAGTCAAATTTGTCATTCTCTGCGTAGGAGCCCATACAATAGTCTGATTCCAAATGGCCAATACAAGTCCATTTCAGCTCACTAACACTTAGGATATCAATCTTTATGCATTTCATTTTTGACCACTTCCAATTTTTCTGGATTCATTCTTCATACTTTCCATGTTCTGATTATTGACGGATGTTTGCAACTGTTTTTTCTCATTTTGAGTCATGGCACATCAGCAAATGAAGGTCCCAAAACTTTAGTCCATCCACTTCATTAAGATTGACTTTACTTTGAGGAGGCAGCTTTTCCCCAGTCATATTCTGAGGGCTTCCAACCTGAGGGCTCATCTTCCAGTACTATTTATCAGACAGTGTTCTGTTGCTAGTCATAAGGCTTTCACTAGCCATTTTTTTTTTTTTTTTTTCAGAATGAGACCACCAGGTCCTTCTTCCTAGTCTGTGTTAGCTGGAAGCTCCGCTAAAACCTGTCCACCATGGGTGACTCTGCTGGTGTTTGAAATAACAATGGCAAAGCTTCCAGCATAAAAGCAACATGCAAGCTACCACAGTATGACAAACTGACAGACGAGTTGTGGTAAGAATCACCAGTGACTGGAATGGGAAAGTTGGAAACAAAGAAGAAGGATCTGTAGTTGGAAAATATGGCCTTGTTGATAAAAATGACACTGGAGATTGCATGACAGAATTTTTCAAGATCAATGACTTATTCATTGCAAATACCTTTTTTCAACAGCATACACAATGACCATACACATCAACATCGCTGGATGGAATACACAGGAATCAAATCAACTACATCTGTGGAAAGAGATGATGGAAAAGCTCATTATCAATCAGAACAAGGCCAGGGGCTGACTGTGGAACAGACCATCAATTGCTTATACGTATGTTCAAGCTGAAGCTGAAAAAAAATTCAAGTCCACAAGAGCCAATATACGATTTTGAGTATATCCCACCTGAATTTAGAGACCATGTCTAGAATAGATTTGACACATTCAACATTAATGACTGAAGACTAGATGAGTTGTGAGATGACCTCATACATGAAGATAACAAAAGGTCATTAAAAAGACAGGAAAGAAAGAAAAGACTAAAGTGGGTGTCAGAAGAGATTCTGAAATTTGCTCTTGAACATAGAGCAGCTAAAGTGAAAGGAAGAAATGATGAAGTAAAAGAGCTGAACAGAAGATTTCAAAGGGCAGCTTGAGAAGAACAAAATAAAATATTACAATGAAATGTGCAAAGGCCTGGAGTTTGAAAACCAGAAGGGAAGAACATGCTTGGCATTTCTCAAGCTGAAAGAATGGAAGAAAAAATTCAAGCCCTGAGTTGCAATTTTGAAAGATTCTATGGGCAAAATATTGAACAATTCTGGAAGCAACAAAAGTGGATGTAAGGAATACACAGAGCTGCTGTACCAAAAAGAATTGGTCGACATTCAATCATTTCAGGAGGTAACATGATCAAGAACTGATGATATTGAAGGAAGAAATCCAAGCAGCACTGAAGGCATTAGGGAAAACAAGGCCCCAGAAATTGATGGAACACTAGTTGAATTGTTTCAACAGATGGATGCAGCACTGAGGGCGCTAGCTTATCTATGCCAAGAAGTTTGGAGGACAGCTACAGGCCTACCAACTACAAAAGATACATATTTGTGCCTTTTGAAAGAATGGTGATCCAACAGAACGTGGAAATTATCGAACAATATCTTTAATATCACTCACAAGTAAAATTTTGCAAAGATAATTCAAAAGTGGCTGCAGCATTACATTGATAGGGAACTGCCAGAAATTCAAGCTGGATTTGGAAGAGGACATGAAATAAGGGATGTCATTGCTGATGTCAGATGGATCCTGGCTAAAAACAGAAAATATCAGAAAGATGTTTACCTGTGTTTTATTGACTATAAAAACGTGCAGGACTGTGTGGATCATAACAAACTATGCATAACATTGTGATGAATGGGAATTCCAGAACACTTAGTTAAGCTCATGAGGAACTTGTACATAGACCAAGAGGCAGTCACTGGAACAGAACAGCGTATACTGCGTGGTTTAAAATCAGGAAAGGTGTGCATCAGGGTTGTATCCTTTCACCATACTTATTTAATCTTTATGCTGAGCAAATAATCCAAAAACTAGACTATATGAAGAAGAATGTGTCATCAGGATTGGAAGAAGTCTCACTAACAACCTGCGATGTGCAGATGACACATCTTTGCTTGCTGAATTTGAAGCGGACTTGAAGCACTTACTGATGAAGATCAAAGATTGCAGCTTTCAGTATGGATTACACCTGAACATAAAGAAAACAAAAATCTTCACAATTGAACCCGTAATCAGCATCATGATAGGCAGAGATAAGATTGAAGTGGTAAAGGATTTCATTTTACTTGGATCCAAAATCAACGCCCATGGAAGCAGCAGTCAAGAAATCAAATGACATGTTGCTTTGAGCAAATCTGCTACAAAAGAACTCTATAAAGTATTTAAAAGCAAAGATATTACCTCGAGGGCTAAGATGTGCCCGACCCAAGCCATGGTATTTTCAATCCCCTCATTTGCCTGTGAGAGCTGGACAATGAATAAGAAAGACGGAGGAAGAATTGATGCCTTTGAATTATGGTGTTGGTGAAGAATACTGAATATACCATGGACAACCAGAAGAACAAACAAATCTGTCTTGGAAGAAGTACAGCCAGCATTCTTCTTGGAAGCAAGGATGGACATGTTATCAGAAGGGACCAGTTCCTGGAGAAAGACATCCTGGTTTTTAAGGTAGAGGGTCAGCAAAAAAGAGAAAGACCCTCAACGAGATGGATTGACACAGTGGCTGCAACAATGGGCTCAAGCATAACAAAGATTGTGAGGATGACCCAGGACAAGGCAGCGTTTTGTTCTGTTGTACATGGGTCGCTATGGTCGGAACCGACTCGAAGGCACCTGACAACAACATCTCATCTATCTAAGGAGCCCTGGTGGTGCAGTGGTTAAGCTCTAGACTGCTAACCAAAAGGTTAGCACTTCCAACCCACCAACCACTTCATGGGAGAAAGATGTGGCAGTCTGCTTCCGGAAAGATTGACAACCTCGGAAATCCTATGGAGTAGGAAGGAAGAAAGACAGAAGGGAGAGGGGAGGCAGAAAGAGAGAGGAAGGGATCAACAGGGTATGAGTATGAAAGAGTAAAAATTATGATTATTTGCAAGTGATAAGATCATTTACCTAGAAAATCCAAGATAATCAAATAAAGAACTGTAAGTGCAGATGAGAGAATTTAGAAAGACAACTAGCTCCTAGAATAAAAGTAGAAAATTAAAGGATTTCTTATATTTGAGGGATTAAATAAACTTTTCTTTGTTTCTTTCTCTCTCTCTTTCTTTTTCTATCTTCCTTTCTGCCTGTCTTATCGCTTTAGTTAAAATTTCCTAAACAACGTTGAACAACATCAGGCAATGAAACTTCTTTTATTGTTTATATTATACTTTTCATGACTTAACATGTGAATAGTTTGGTTTGCATTTGTTTTACAATTAAGTATAATATTTTCTGTTGGTTTACCATCTGGGCTAAGTGAAAGATAGGAATGATGGCCGGTGATCCATGCACCATCCTCCATGAAATTTCATAAGATGTTTGTAGAGTAAGGCTGCAAACTCCCCTTTCCCTTCCTCATTCATCACCCTCCCTACTTCAGGGTCGGGTTTGTCTACATTCCCTGCCCCTTGGAGGTGATTATGTTTTCAGATATTTTCTGGAGCTACCGTCTATTGACTTTCTAGGTGGGCATTTTCTTCCTAGATAGTGACCTGCTGGGTGGTCTGTCCTTCTGTAGTGTGATCTCACCAGTACCAAGTCCTCCAGGACTTGCTTGAAGTTGCACTTCTTTGATTTCCTTTATTATTAATATTTTTTATGGGATTTTTAATGGGAATTTAATAAACAAATCAGTTCAACCAACCCACTTGAACAAGTTAATTGTTCTTTTAAAAATAAAATTTATTATTTTCAATCCTCCAATGACAAAGCATAAATGAATTCTCCCTTAACTGATGAAGGAAATAATATACACAGACTCATCTCTTACTGGACACCAGTGATGATCACTCCTTTAAAAATGTTGACCTGCTTAAGCTAATTAACATAGATTAAGAGCTTTACTTCCAAAGTAAAATTATGAACATGAATAGGTTGTCCCTTTCCAAAAGAGGTGAAAACTAAGCACTTGTGTTGAAAGAGGGCTTTTCATTCCAATTATTCTACAATTTCTTTCTCTCTCTCTTTTTTTTTACGTTGGCAAAGAATCTTCCTAAGAAACAATATTGAGTTTTAGATCAACACTGCATACTAGCTTAGGAAAACAGCAACAACAACCCACCTCTTATTTTTCTGCCTGAATAACAAGTATTTTTTCAGTGGGACCACTGTAGATTTGTGCATATTAGTGCCCAGTTTTTCAAGAGTCACTAGTCAGACCTATGCTTTGCAGCAGTAGGAGTCATTGTGTCTTTTGCAGTGAAATGTTGTCATTGTTTGAATCACATCTTTAGCAGGATGGGGTTCTGTTACATTCCATGGGAATATGGGAAACTGAGAGAGGGAGGAGACAGCTCTTCTTATCTATGAAGCTTATACTTTAATTTTTGTTCTGGCAGCTAGGAAATTTGCCCCTGTGTATGACAGGGGCATAAAAATACCCGTAATGCTTGATCAAACTAAATTAGTTTCTCACAGCAAAGGGATACCACACATAGCAAAAGTATGTACTGAGAAGCTTTTTTTTTTTTTTCTGTTTTGTTTATATGCTTTTAAACTTACTCCAAAATTAACAATTAATTTGAATGCTGTCTCCACTCTATACCACTACACTTGAACTTTGTTCTCACACTCTCCTTCTTCAGTCACCTTACGTCCTTATTTTATTGCTTCAATGGACAACAGTTAGCACTTTGTTCCCTAATCCAACCCTGTTCACTCTGTCAGTAATCCATGCTCTGAATCTTCCCAGATTTTTCTTTATCTCACTCAACTAGTTCCCTGATTTCTTTTACCCACTTCCTTGATTTCCAAGGTAAAATCTGGTTGATCCATCAAACAAATTCTAAATCTAACCATAGTATTCTTTTTCTCTACACTATAATCTCACTTTAACTCATTATTGTGACTTTATTTTAAAGGACCTGCATTATTTTCCAGGAACTGAATATACAGGATGGGTGTATATTCAGTGAGAATACATCTGCAAGCTAAGGAATGCCAAGACACCTGGAGCTTCAGAAGCTTAAAGAGACTAGGATATTCTCCTAGAGTAGACAGAGAGAGAGCATAGTCCTGCCGATGCAATTAACTCGTACTTCTAACCTCCAGAACTATATGAGAAAATAAATTTCTGTTCTTTAAAGCCACTCATTTTATGATATTTTGTTATGGCAGCCCTATGAAGCCAGGATGGTGAGACTTTGACTTACTTTGGATGTGTCATAAGGAATGACCAGTTGCTAGAAAAGGACATAATGTTTGATAAAGTAGAGGACCAATAAAAACCAGGGAAAGCCCCAATAAGACGGATTGGCATAACAGCCACAACATTGGACTCAAATGTACCAACAGTCATGAAGATGGCCCAGGACAGGGCAACATTTTATTAAATTATACATAAGGTTGCCATGAGTTAGACCCAACTGGAAGGCAACTATCAATGACAAGAACAACTGGAAACTAAGTCACCATAACCAAAGTTAAAAATTTGTCCCAAATTACAGAGAAAATTTTTATATTCAGATCATATTATGTTATGATTTTATAAATCATTGAGATGAAGAAGAATAAAAACAAAACCCACTGCTGTTGGGTTGATTCTGACTCATAGTGACCCTATAGGACAGAGTAAACTGCCCTATAGGGTTTCCAAGGCTATAAATCTTTACAGAAGAAGACTGCGAGATCTTTCTCCCAAGGAGCAACTGGTGGCTTCGAACCACTGACATTTGGTTAGCCGCTGAGTACTTTAACCACTGTACCACTAGGGCTCAGTAGAAAAACAGGTAAAGAACTTGAATAGGCAATTAATCCAAGAGGGAAGAACTGGAAAAATATCATTTGCAAAGGTTATTAATCTCACTAAAAGAAAAATACAAAATATAGCAATTAGAATTTTATTTTATCGGTTACATAGGCAAAGATTACAAAGATTTATAAAACATCACTGAGAGATGGAGAGTGTACAAATTTACTTAATAAGGGCAGTAGTATAAATTAATATATTATTCCTGGGTTCAATGTGATAACACTTTTCAAAATTTAAACGTGTGTATATTTTGACCCAAAGGAAAACTTTCTTAATGTAGATACACATTTTTTGTTTAGTATGATATGAGATAGTGGGAATAAAATGGGAAATAAGCACATTTACTGAAGAATCATTTTTACTATTGTAATTCATAAAGGGAATTTGCATGCTTAGAGGTTGCTTACGTGAATTATTACATATATACTTACAATGTAGCATTATGTCAGCTTTAGAAAGAACAAAGTAAATATGTAAGTGCCAGCATTTCTTTTAATTTATCAATATCTCTGCATAATTATACAAGATTAAATTATATTTAAGAAAAGTAAGTTGAAAACTTCCTAACGTAATTCCATTTTGGTAAAAAAAAAAGTATTCATCTGAAATAATATAGAAAGATATGTATCAAAATTTTGTCATTGAATTGTTAAAATTATTGTTTTGTTTTTATTAGCATTTTAGCATTAGAACTTTTTACAAATGAGTGAATAAGGAAACAAATTAATGAGAGTTAGATTATCAAACATTAACTTCCTACTTTCTATATCATATTATTCTTTACTTTTGTTATGTTTTGTTTCCAAACAGTATGACTAGAAAACTACGTTGAGCAAAACTGTTAAAGGTAATACTTTTGCATACAAAATCATTACGGTTTGTTTTAATAGTCCTTGAAGTATAGTAAACTAAAATCTTAACAGTTATTTAACGAATATCTGTTTTAGTTTAAAAGAAGAAAATCTTCCTCAAAACCTACAACTGTGTTTGCATCTTCCCGTTTCTCCTCTCTGCTTTTTAGCAGGGACCCAAAGCCTATTCTCTTTGGCCACACGGTGGCGGCATCGGAATACTGCAGCTCATTTCCTTCTGGCTGCTCGACAGTACTAGGCAAACCTTAGGTGCAGTGCGATTGGAGGGGCGTGTCTAAAGGAGGCCTTCATGCCAAGACTGCTAACATGCTCTCTATTACTTTCCTATGAAAATAGTCGCTGTCAAAGAAGAAAATAATATCTAAGGTTGAATTGCCACATATGAAAATTATATACCTTTTGAACATTTAATTCTTAGAAACTAAGTAACCTTCAGAATAAATGTCAATGTTAGTAATACTTCTTATAATTAACCTGACTTCCTTCCCTTATTCGCTTAAAAGATAAAGTTAGTAATTCTAACTCTTAAATTACTCCTTCTGTCTATTACTAAAAGTAAAAGTAAAATTTGTTTTTACTTGTCTGGGGATGAGTGAGGGAGGGAAGAGAATTCTTTTTAGGAGTATATTTTAGTTTTAGGAAATTAAGTTGTTGCTATGGTAATGCACATGTAGGCAGGAGAGAACATAATTTCCATGGTCACCATTCTCTTCCTGGTACCTAGCACCTTGTCTGGAATGAACAAATAAATTAATGATGATTTTTTATTCACTGGGTGATCATTTGCCTTCCTAGAGCTGCTGTTTTGATTATAATATCATCAAGGAACGATCCTAAAAATTGTTCATACAAGATACTCTAAAATGGACTTGTCTTTTAAAAATATCTGGTATGATTTAAATTTTAATGTTAATATAAATGTTAACAAAACACCTTTCAGAGACTTTTGCATTGCTTTTCTTATAGTGTGTCACTATGCTTTGGTAAGCATAGTTTCAGCATCACCTGCTAAATTTGTGGTTCACAGCGAGAACTTTGAGAGAGATGACTGTCATGTTCACGTAAGATAAATAAATAAAACATCATTAGGTCAATTATGGTTAAGGAAGTAGTCTTCTGAGTCAAACATATTGAATCTCAGTTTATTTTACTTACCTAGATGTTCTTGTAAATTCTCTAAAACTTAGTGTTCACATCCATAAAATGAGACAAAAATACATCTTTTATAGAATGTTGGGAATATTTAATGCGATAATGTGTGAAAAACACCTAGTACAGTGCCTGGAGCACAGTGAGTGTTATAAAAGATACCTGGTTGCTATTATTATGATAAAAACTAGAGACTATATTGCTGAAAGTAGGGAAACTCAGTATTCTGCATTATAATGAGACAGTTTTACACTAGTCAAGAACACAATGAATGGTCAGGCTGTTCATAGATATTCATCATCAATTAAAGACATGGTTTATAGGGTGAATGCATTTGTGTGTATGTGTGTATGCATATTAAGGATAATTAGGTAGATAGAGTGGATTATTGCTCATAGTTAACCTCACTCTGGACTCTGCAAGAAGAGGTAGGACAAAACAAACAAGCAAAAAACCCTTTTCTCACTTTAGAGAACTATTTTCCACTCTATGTTATGTGTATAACTATTATCTCAAAGCCTTCATTGGTGCAGACTATAAGGCCAGGTTTTTCCCACTCTTACCCTTGCATTTCATTTTTTGGGGGCTGTTTTCACATGCTTCTTCTTTAACATGTATGCTAGAAATCAATTGGCCAAGTTCCTAAGTCGTTACTTTTGGATTTGTTGGAATTGCATTACATTTATGAGTTATAAAACATCCTTCTAAAGCAAAACCTGACTAGGTCAATCTTGATCAAAATGCCTAAATTAATTCCCATTTTTTAGAGGATAAGGTAAAACTCCTTAAATGACATGAATTTAAACAGTTTGACCCATGGTTACCTCAGCTACTTCATTTCCTCCTATTTACAACACTTAAACCTTCATTTCCAGTGATACTAAACTATTCCTGTGAAGACAATCTTGTGGACTTCTACTCATCCTTTCAATGTCAGCTGATTAATCAAGGGAAAAAAAGTATATGAAGGCTTCAGGAAATATGATTAATTTAATTTGGGAAAAATTGAGGTTGTGTTCTCTGTAAGCCGTTCAGATATGAAGTTTGCGATTAAATATTTGTGCTGATTTCAGCATATTGTAGACTAAAGATGCAGATCTGGAAATCTTCCATTGTAGATAATAATAAAAATTATGGAACTGTATGAAGTAACTCAGGACAAATATTTTCAATGCCAAGAGAAAAGAGTCATGGCTAGTCCTAGGAGGAATATGTGGGGCAAGGAAGAGGACCTAGGGATATAGACTCAGAGAGAACTGTTAGAAAGATGAGAACCAAGCCAAAATGGAGACTGTGTGGATCATAACAAATTATGGATAACATTGCCAAGAATGGGAATTCCAGAACACTTAACTGTGCTCATGAGGAACCTGTACATATATCAAGAGGCAGTTGTTCAGACAAAACTAGGGGATACTGTGTGGTTTAAAATCAGGAAAGGTGTGCTTCAGGGTTGTATCCATTTACCATACCTATTCAAACTGTATGATGAGCAAACAATCCGAGAAGATGGACTATATGAAGAAGAACGGGGCATCAGGATTGGAGGAAGACCCATTAACAACCTGTGTTATGCAGATGACACAACTTTGCTTAGTGAAAGTGAAGAGGACTTGAAGCACTTACTGATGAAGATCAAAGACCATAGCCTTCAGTATGGATTACACCTCAACATAAAGAAAACGAAAATCTTCACAACTGGTCCAATAAACATCATGATAAATGGAGAAAAAATTGAAGTTGTCAAAGATTTCATTTTACTTCGATCCACAATCAACACCTGTGGAAGCAGCAGTCAGGATATCAAAAGACACATTGCATTGGGCAAATCTGCTGCAAAAGACTTCTTTAAAGTGTTGAAAAGCAAAGATGTCACCTTGAAGACTAAGGTGCGCCTGACCCAAGCCATGGTATTTTTAATCACCTCATATGCATGAGAAAGTTGGACAACGAATAAGGAAGACTGAAGGAGAATTGATGCCTTTGAATTGTGTTGTTGGCGAAGAATATTGAATATAAAGTGGACTACCAATAGAATGAACATATCCGTCTGGGAAGAAGTAAGATCAGAACGCCCTCACATACTTTGGACATGTTGTCAGGAGGGCTCAGTCCCTGGAAAAGGACAACATACTTGATAAAGTAGAGGGTCAGCAAAAAGGAGGAAGACCCTCAATGAGATGGATTGACACAGTAGCTGCAACAATGGGCTCAAGCATAACGACTGTGAGGATGGTGCATGACTGGGCGGTGTTTCGTTCTGTTTTACATAGTGTCGCTATGAGTGGGAACCAACTCGATGGCACCTAACAACAACGTTATGTTTTGTACCTAGCTTACAAATCTCTTTAAGTGGTACTTGAAATCTAGTTTTCTTGATGTCCTGGATAAACACATCATCTTATTTTTTTAAATTACAGACAACTAAACCAATTTTTTTCATGAATTTAATTATAAATTTTGAAAATATTCTCATGGCAAAATGCAAAATTAGGAGCCACAAGCTAGGTATTGTCTCAGAATTTCAAAGTTGTTTACTATTAGCAAATATACTGACTTAATTCACCATACATATAAAAGAGAAAAAAAATCAATCAATGAAAACTAATCATTGGATAATAGTGACAAAAAACACAATTACAGAATGGATATGAATTTTCTTATCATGATAAAATATGTATTTCAGAAGCCCATAGTAAGCATCATTTTCCTGTCAGTTTGTCATCCTGTGGTGGCTTCCATGTTGCTATGCTCCTGGAAGCTATGCCACTGTATTTCAGATACCAGCAGCATCACTCATGGTGGATAGGCTTCAGTGGAGCTTCCAGAACAAGACAGATTAGGAAGAAGGGCCTGGCAATCTAATTCCAGAAATTAGGCAATTAAAACCTTATGGATAACAACTATATATATATATATTTATTGTGCTTTAGATGAAGGTTTACAGAACAAATTAGTTTCTCACTAAACAATTAATAGACATGTTTTGTGACATTGGTTGCCAACCCCATGACACGTCAACACTCTCCCTTTCTTGACCTTGGGTTCCCAATTACCTGCTTTCCTGTCCCCTCCTGCCTTCTCGTACTTGCCCCTGGGCTGGTGTGCCAGTTTAGTCTTATTTTGTTTTATGGGCCTGTCTAATCTTTGGCTGAAGGGTAAAAGTCAGGAGTGACTTCAGTACCGAGTTAAAAGAGTGTCCGGGGGCCATGCTCCCGGGGTTTCTACAGTCTCTGTCAGACCAGTAAGTCTGGTCTTTTTTTGTGACTTAGAATTTTCTACATTTTTCTCCAGCTCTGTCCAGGACCCTCTGTTGTGATCCCAGTCAGAGAAATCAGTGGTGATAGCCGGGCACCATCTAGTTGTGCTGGATTTGGTCTGGGGAGGCTGTGGTAGTTGTGGTCCACCAGTCCTTTGGACTAATCTTTCCCTTGTGTCTTTAATTTGCTTCATTCTCCCTTGCTCCAGGAGAGGTGGAATCAGTGGACTGTCTTAGATGCCTGCTCACAAGCTTTTAAGACCCCAGATGCTACTCACCAAAGTAGGATGTAGAACATTGTCTTTATGCCAACTGAACTAGATGTTCCCCGAGGCCATGGTCCCCCGCCCTCCGTCCAGTAATTTAGTCCCTAAGGGAGTTAGGATGTGTCTATGAAGCTTCCATGTCCTTGCCTTGGTCAAGTTGTGGTGACTACCCCAGTATTGTGTACTGTCTTACCCTATATCAGAGTTACCACTTATCTATTGTCTAGTGTTTTTCCCTCTCCACCCCTCCCCTCCCTTGTAACCATCAAAGATTATTTCTTTCTGTGTGTAAACCTTTTCATGAGTTTTTACAGTAGTGGTCTCATACAGTATTTATCCTTTCATGATTGACTTGTTTCACTCAGCATAATGCCCTCCAGAATCATCCCCACTGTGCAATGTTTCACAGATTCATCGCTGTTCCTTATCTTTGGGTAGTATTCCATCGTCTGTATGTACCATAGTCTGTTTATCCATTCTTCTGTTGATGGGCACTTAGGTTGTTTCCATCATTTTGCTATTGTGAATAATGCTGTAATGAACATGGGTGTGCATATGTCTATTCATGTGACAGCTCTTATTTCTCTAAGATATATTCCTAGGAGTGGGATTGCTGGATCGTATGGTTATTTCTATTTCTAGCTTCTTAAGGAAGCGTCTATCATTTTCCAAAATGGTTGTACCTCTTTGCATTCCCACCAGCAGTACATAAGTGTTCCAATCTCCCCACAACCTCTCCAACATTTGTTATTTTCTGTTTTTGTGATTAGTGCCAGTAATTCAGGGGTAAGATGGTATCCCGTTGCAGTTCGGATTTGTATTTCTCTAAAGGCTAGTGATCGAGAGCATTTCCTCATGTGTCTGTTAGCTGTCTGAATGTCTTCTTCGGTGAAGTGTCTGTTCGTATCTTTTGCCCATTTTTTAATTAGATTATTTGTCTTTTTGGATTTCACTATAGATTTTAGAGATTAGACCTTTATGGGATTTGTCATAGCTAAAATCTTTTTCCCCAGTATTTAGGTTCTCTTTTTACTCTTTTAGTGAAGTTTTTTGACGAGCGTAAGTGTTTAGTTTTTAAGATCCTAGTTATCAAGCTTATCTTCTGGTGTTTGTGTATTGTTAGGTGTGGTTTGTGTTCTGTTTATGCCATGTATTAGGGCCTCTAGCATTGACCCTATTTTTTTTAATGATCTTTATAGTTTCTGGTTTTATATTTAAGTCTTTGATCATTTTGAATTAGTTTTTGTGTATGATGTGAAGTATGTGTCCTGTTTCACTTTTTTACAGATGGATATTCAGTTTTGCTAGCACCATTTGTTAAAAAGACAGTCTTTTCCCATTTAATGGACTCTGGGCCTTTGTTGAAGATCAGGTAACTGTAGGTAGATGTATTTACATCTGGGTTCTTGATTCTGTTCCATTGGTCAATGTGTCTGTCATTGTACCAGTACCAGGCTGTTTTGACTACCGTAGCTGTATAGAAGGTTCTGAGGTCAGGTAATGCATGTCCTCTTACTTTTATCTTCTTCAGCAGTGCTTTACTAATCCAGGAACACTTCCTTTTCCATGTAAAGTTAATGATTATTTCTTCCATCTTGTTAAAGAATCCTGTTGGTACTTGGATTGAGATTGCATTGTATTTGAAGATTGCTATAGATAAAATTGACATTTTCACAATGTTGAGTCTACCTATCCATGAGCATGGTATGTTTCTTCCACTTACATAGGTCTTGTCTGGTTGCTTGAAGTAGTGTTTTGTAGTTTTCCTTGTATAGGTGTTCTGTGTCCCTGGTTAGATTTCTTCCTAAGCATTTTATTTTTTTAGGGGCTATTGTAAATGGTATTGATTTCCTGATTTCCTTTTCATAATTCTCTTTATTGGTGTATAGGAATCCACCTGATTTTTGTATGTTTATCTTGTATCCTGCTACTCTGCTGAATCTTTCTATTAGTTCCAGTAGTTTTCTTGTGAAATCCTTTGGGTTCTCTATGTATAGTATCACATTATCTGCAAATAAAGACAGTTTTACTTCTTCCTTACCAATCTGGGTGCCCTTTATTTCTTTTTCTTGCCTTATTGCTCTAGCTAGAACTTCCAGTACAATTTTTATTTTATATTGAAAATATCTTTTTTAATTTTTGTTTATTTATTTTTATTTTTATTGTACTTTAGATGAAGGTTTACAGAACAAAAAGTTTCTCATTAAACAGTTAGTACACATATTGTTTTATGACAATGGTTAACAACCCCACGACATGTCAACACTGTCCCTTCTCAATCTTGGGTTCCCTATTACCAGCTTTCTTGTCCCCTCCTGCCTTCTAGTTCTTGTCCCTAGGTTGTTGTGCCCCTTTAGTCTCATTTTGTTTTATGGGGCTGTCTAATCTTTGGCTGAATAGTGAACCTCGGGAATGATGTCATTACTGAGCTAAAAGGGTGTCTGAGGGCCATATTCTTGGGGTTTCTCCAGTCTCTGTCAGGCCAGTAAGTCTGGTCTCTTTTTGTGAGTTAGAATTTTGTTCTACATTTTTCTCCAGCTCTGCCTGGGACCCTCTGTTGTGATCCCAGTCAGACCAGTCAGTGGTGGTAGCCAGGCACCATCTAGTTGTACTGGACTCAGGCTGGTGGAGGCTGTGGTAGTTGTGGTCCATTAGTCCTTTGGACTAATCTTTTCCTTGTATCTTGTTTTCTTCATTCTCCCTTGCTACCAAAAGGGTGAGACCATTAGAGTATCTTAGATGGCTACTCACAGGCTTTTAAGACCCTAGGTGCTACTTACCTAAGTAGAGTGTAGAATGCTTTCTTTATAAACAGTTTTATGCCAACTGAGCTAGATGTTCCCTGGGACCATTGTCTGTATGTACTGTAGTTTGTTTATCCATTCATCTGTTGATGGGCATCTAGGTTGTTTCCATCTTTTTGCTATTGTTAACAATGCTGCAATGAACATGGGTGTGCATATGTCTTATTTCTCTGGGATATATTCCTAGGAGTGGGATTGCCAGATTGTATGGTATTTCTATTTCTAGCTTTCTAAGGAAGTGCCATGTCATTTTCCAAAATGGTTGTATCATTTTGCATTCCCACCAGCAGTGCATAAGAGCTCTGATCTCCCCGCAGCCTCTCCCACGTTTGTTATTTTCAGTGTTTCTGATTTGTCCAGCACAGTTTTAAACAGGAGTGGTGATAAAGGGCATCCTTGTCTTTTTCCTGTTCTCAAGGGGAATGTTTTCAGTCTCTCTCCATTAAGAATGATGTTGGCTGTTGGTTTTGTATTGATGTCCTTTATTGTGTTGAGGAATTTCCCTTCTATTGTTGGACTTAATCGAATGCCTTTTCTGAGTCAATTGAGATTATCATGTGATTCTTCTATTTATGTGGTGGATTACATTGCCTGATTTTCTAATGATGAACCATCCTTGCATACTTGGTATGAATCCCACTTGGCTGTGTTATTTTTTTGATGTGATGCTGAATTCTATCGGCTAGAATTTTGTTGAGAATATTTGCATCTATATTCATGAGAGATGTTGGACTGTAATTTTCTTTTTTTGTGGTGTCTTTGCCTAGTTTTGGTATCAGGGTTATGCTGGCTTCATAGAATGAATTTGGAAGTATCCCTTCCTTTTCTATGTTCTGATACAGTTTGAGTAGTACTGGTGCAAACTCTTCTCTGACTGTTTAGTAGAATTTTCCAGTGAAGCCATCTGGGTCAGGGTTTTTTTTTATTGCTGTTGTTGTTGTTTGGAGTGTTTTTTTTTTTTTAATTACTTTATCAGTCTATTCTCTCGTTATGGTTCTGTTCACATTTTTGACCTCAGTTTGTGTTAGTTTAGGTAGGTAGTGTGTTTCTAGAAATTTTTCCATTTCCTCTAGGTTTTCAAATTTGTTGGAGTATAGTTTTTCATAATGCTGTGCTATGATCCTTTTTATTTCATTTGGGTCCATTGTAATGTCCCCCATTTTAGTTTTTATTTGGGTTATTTATTTCCTCTCTTGTTTTTCTTTTTCAGTTTGGCCAATGGTTTGTCGATTTTGTTGATCCTTTCAGAGAACCAACTTTTGGTCTTGTTGATTCTTCTTATTGTTTTTCTATTCTCTAATTTATTTCTGCTCTGATCTTTAGTGTTTCCTTTGTTGTTGTGGCTGTTGGCTTCTTTTGCTGTTGTGTTTCCATTTGTTTGAGTTGTGTAGCTAATATTTTGATTTTGTCCCTTTCTTCTTTTTTGTTGTGTACATCTATTACTATAAATTGACCTCTGAGCATTGCCTTTGCTGTGTCCCAAAAGTTTTGGTCTAATGTGTTTTCATTCTCATTTGATTCTAGAAATTTTTTGACTGTATCTTTGATTTCTTCTATTACCCAGTGGTTTTTAAGCAAGGTGTTATTCAGTTTCTAAGTATTTGATTTTTTTTCCCCATGTTTTTCCTGTTATTACTCTCTACTTTAAAGCCATGGTGATCAGAGAAGATGCTTTGTATTAGCTCAATGTTTTGTTTTTTGTTTGAGGGTTGCTTTGTGGCCTAAGATGTAGTCTATTCTGGAGAACGTTCCATGTATGTTGGAAAAAGGATGTGTACTTTGATGCTGTTGGATGGAGTGTTCTATATATGTCTATGAGGACAAGTTGGTTGATTGCCTTTAGGTCTTCTGTATCTTTGTTGAGTTTCTTTCTAGATGTTCTGTCCTTTACTGAGATTGGGGTGTTGAAGTCTCCTAATATACTGTGACACTGTCAATTTCTCTTTTCAGGGCTGTTAGAGTTTGTTTTATGTATCTTGGAGCCTTGTCGTTGAGTGTGTAGATATTTATTATGGTTATGCCTCATGGTGGATTGTCCCTTTAATTATGAACAATGTCCTTCCTTGTCTTTTATGCTGACTTTTGTTTTAAAGAGTCTATTTTACCTGAGATTAGTATTGCCACTCTTGCTGTTTTTTGTTTTCTGTGTGCTTGATACACTTTTTCCATCCTTTGAGTTTTAATAAATTTATGTCTTTGTTTCTAAGGGATGTCTCTTGTAGATAGCATATTGATGAGTCTTTTTTTTTTAATTGATTCTGTCACTATCTGTCTCTTTATAGGTGAATTTAAGCCATTTACATTCAGTGTGATTGTTGGTAGGTGTGAGTTTATTGTCATTTTGTAGTGATTTTTTGTGGTGCTAACATTTTCTTTGTTCCTTTTACTCTTCTGTGCTAAATTCATTTTGTTCGTGGATTTTTTTTTGTTTCTTCTGTTTTTGTAGATTTTGTGTTTACTAAGACTGTATATTTTTCTGTATTTTGATGAGTAGGTTTGTTAACTTTCTTTGTGGTTACCCGAAATTTACCCCTATCTTCCAAGTTTAAACCAGTTGTCATGGTTTAAATTATGTCCCCCAAATAATGTGTGCATCAATTTGGCTGGGTCATGATTCCCAGTATTGTATGATTGTGTACCATTTCATAATCTGATGTGATTTCTTTATGTGTTGTAAACTCTAACACTATGATATAATAAGATGGATTAGTGGCAGATATACTGATGAGGTATACTAGATTGAATAGTGTCTTAAGCTAATCTCTTTTGAGATATAAAAGAGAGAAGCAAGCAGATACACATGGGGACATCATAACACCAAGAAAACAGCACCAGGAGCAGAGTGCGTCCTTTGGACCTGAAGTTCCTGCACTGAGATGCTCCCAGACCAAGGGAAGACTGATGACAAGGACCTTCCTCTGGAGCCGACAGAGAGAGAAGCCTTTCCCTGGAGCTGATGCCCTGAATTTGGACTTGTAGCCTACTAGACTGTGAGAGAATAAATTTCTCTTTGTTAAAGCCATCCACTTGTAGTATTTCTTTTAGAGCAGTACTAGATGACTAAGACACCAGTCTTTTATTACTTGACTTCCTCTCCACTTGAAAGTTCTATACCTACACCATTTATTCCCTCTTGTATTGTTTTGATGTTGTTGTCATTTACAGATTGACCTCTCTGGTTCCCTGTTGCAAATCTTTTAGTTTTGTTTTATCTTTGAGAGTTCATTGCCTAGGTGGTATCTGTCTAATGCTGTCTTGTGTCCTAGATTCAGTTTGTTGTCTGATGTTTGTTCTCAAACCAAAGGACTCCCTTTAATAGTTCTTTTAAGTTTGGTTTTTACATATTCCCTTAATTTCTGTTTATCTGGAAATGTCTTAATTTCACCATCATACTTAAGTGAGAGTTTTGCAGGATCTATTATTCTTGGTTGGCAGTTTTTTTTCTTTCACGTTTTTGTATGTGTCATCCCATTGTCTTCTTGTGTGCATGGTTTCTGCCAAGTAATCAAAGTTTAGTCTTAATATTTCCCCTTTGTATGTGACTTTTTGTTTTTCTTGAGGTGGTCTCAGGATTCTTTCTTTGTCTTTGGTATTAGTGAGTGTGATTGTGATTATGATATGTCTTGGTGATTTTCTTTTGGGGTGTATCCAATACGGGGTTTGTTGAAGTTCTTGGACAGTCAGCTTTTTGTCTTTCATATATTTTGGGAAATTTTCTGTCAACAACTCTTCAGTGACCCTCTTCGTGTTTTATGTTTTCTTCTCCTGTTCTTTAACTCTGATCACATGCAAATTTTTGCTTTTGATTTTATCCCAATTGTTCTCAGAGTTTCTTCATTTTTATTCATTTTTTCTCTCATTTTTACTCAAACAAAGTGATATCCAAGGATTTGTTTTCAATTTCGTGGATCCTGTCTTCCAATGTTTCAAATTTGCTCCTAAAACCTTCTATTGCACTGTCTATTTTTGAAATCTTGTCTTTTATCTTTTGGATTTCTAATCACTGTTTTTGTATGATTTCTAGTTGTTCATTTATTTTGATTTTGTTCACATATTATTTTCCTGAATTCTTCCATTGCTTTGTCTGTGTTTACCCTGATTTTTTTTCCTGTATTGTATTCCATGATTTTGTCTATTTTTTCCTTATTTTTGTCTGCATTTTCCTTCATCTCTTGGAGAACCCTGAGTATTAGAATTTTGAATTCCTTATCAGGTACTGCCTTTTCTTCTATTGGAAGGCCGTCTGGTGTTTTATTTTGGTCGCTTTCTGGAGCCATCCTGTCCTGCTTTTTTTTATATGTTTTGATACTGTCTACTGTCTCTGGGACATCCAGGAATTGTTTTCTTTGTTTATTGACTATAAATTTGTTTTTTATATACTGCTTTTTTGTTTTATTTGGTTATATCTGGGTATGTGAGCTGGGCATATTTTGTTGCTTGCTCACCTGTGGCACGATACTTCTTACCACCTTGCCTATATGGGCAGGATTGGTCACTCAGCTATAGTGCAGCAGGGTGTGTCCAGCACGGGTGGAGGGGCTGGAAATGGTCATTTGCAGCACGTACTGGGACTGATGGGTTGGGGCCAGGGTGCAGTGCAGAGCAGGGCCCGACACATCACATTAGTGCAACTCAGGGGTGCAGCACTAGGTGCATGGTGCAGATAGGCAGGAGGGAAGGGAGAGGAAATGAGTGGATGAAAGAAGAGAAAGAAGAGAGAGAAAAAAAGCAACCCCCCCAAAAAGAACAAAAAATGAAGAAAAAGACAGTGAGTAAAATGGTGACATGGTAGAATTTGGTGGGTGAGGGCAGGACAAGCCCAGCGAGGCCATTTGTCAGTAGCTGCCTAGCTGAGTGCTGCAGCTTGACCTGTCAAGAAGGGGCGTGGGAGGCATATGGAGCTAGGTGGGTGGAAGAAAAGAAAGGAAAGAGGGGAAAGTGAGAGAAGAAACCAACAAACAAAAAATAAAAACAACAAATATGTATATATATATATAGTGGTGAGTGAGCTGGCCATTGGGCACCAGGTGGAATTGGAGTGGTGGATAGCTCATGTGTTTCTTGCTGGGCAGCACGGCACTGCCTGTGGGAAGGGGCAGAGGCAATGCACGGCCTAGGTGGGAGGAAGAAGTGGAAAGAGAAAGATAGTAAAAAATATGGCTCTGAGGAGGGAGCCGGCCTGTTGGGGCAGTGCAGACCGAGGAAGGCCATGTGCCAGAGGCTCTCCAGCTGAGCAGTACAGTGCAGCTTGCCAAGAAGAGGGGGGATAGTTCATGGGGCTAGGTGGGTGGGAGAAAGTAAAGGAAGAAAGAGAGGGAGAGAGAAGAAACAGCAAGAAAATAGAAAACAAAAATAAACAAACAAAAAATAAATGGTGCTAAAGGAACCAGTTGGTGACAGTGGCACAGACCCAGGGAGGCCATGTGCAGTGACTCTCCAGTTGAGCAGTACAGCATGGACCCTCAAGAAGGGGCAGGGGTGGTGCACAGGGCTGGGTGGGCAGGAAAAAGGAAAGGAAAGAAAGGAGAGAGAGAGAGGAAACAAAAAAAATAAAAATAAAGAACAACACAAACAAACCAAAAAATTACAGCCCATCAAGAAGGGGAGGGGATGGCACACATGGCTAGCTGAGTGAGAAAAAGGAAAGGAAGAAAGGGAAAGAGAGAAGCAACAAAAAACAAATAAACAAAAAAGAAAAACAAACAAAAATGGCACTGAAGGGGCCAGCCACTGGGGGCAGTGTGGATCTAGGTGGCAAGGAGCTGTGTCTCTCTGGCTAAGCAATTCGTGGTCCATTAAAATGTGGCAGAGACCGTGTAGAGGGAAGAAGGGTGGGGGGTGGGAATGCGTGTATCCCTGGTTACTGGGTGCTCTGTCTCCTGTTGGGAGCAACATGAAATTGCCTTCCTGTACTCACTGTCTGCATACCTTGGAGGCTTAGGTCCACAATTGGATACCTGTGCTATGTTACCTGGTAGGGGACCTCCACTCCGTAGTTCTCCTAGTTCTCTGTTCTCTGTCAGTTTGTTATGCCATTTGATGCTTGATCAAGTTCTTTATTCCTTCATTTGATGCTTAGGGTTCCAGTATAGACATCTGTATCTGTTTTACTGAATGTTTTGGGTCTTTGCTGCAGAGGAATGGCATGGTGCTTCTGTCCATAGCACCACGTTGACTCCATTGAGAATATTTTTAAAATTAGTTTTTGCACATATTTGGACTTAGGATGAAGGACATTTCCAAGCATCAGACATTCTTGATGTTGCAATTGTTATTTTGTTGATAGTAAATGGTAGAGTTAAATTTGAAGAAGCAGAAAAAAATTATTGAAAAATATTACTACTTTCTAATTTATAAAGGTTAATTTATAAAAACTAAATGCAGCCCTAGAAAAACTGGGCAAAAGATGGGATGAAAATACTCAATAATAAATAAATAAAAATAGCTAATAAATTTACAAAAGTTTTGTCATCACAAAGAGTCAAAGAAATGAAAACTAAAAATGAAGTATATATTTCTGGCTTATAAATCGGAAAAATTTAAAAACTATCAGTCAGTGTTCATCCTACAATGGGAAAATAAACTCTTATTAGCAGCTGTAAGTGCAAATTCTTACAAAATTTCTAGATACCAATTGGCAGTATGTTGTAAATGCCTTTAAAATGTTCGTATCCTTGGTTCCATACAATCCGATTATAATAATTTACCCAAGAGACATAACTGAGTAAGAGTGCAGATATGGAGTGGCATGTGGGGCAACTGGAGAGAAATTCCAATTGAATTTTAGTTTTATTTCCTGTTCCTACACAAATCCTGAACAAGCATACTCTTTGGCTTCCTCAACCAAAATTAACTTATAGAAACTACAGAGGGTAAACACCCAGAAAAAATAGAAAATCTCAGAAATCCCTGTGGTGACTGTGCTGAGGTTGCGGTGGCTTTTACTTGGAGCGGGAAGCAACCAGGTAGCGAGACACAGAACGTACCTCAATTCCTGCTGCTGAAGCCCTGGTGCCACAATGGTTAAGAATTCAGCTACTAACCAAAAGGTCAGCAGTTCGAATCCACCAGCCATTCCATGGAAACCCTATGGGGCAGTTCTTCTCTGTTCTGTAGGGCTGCTTTGAGTTGGAATCGACTTGACGGCAACATGTAGGACGTAGTATTCAGGGGTAAAATCAGGGCGGTATAAAAGACCCCTGCTTAAGAGATGCTAAGAAAAAATAGAAAAGGATGAATTAATTTTAGGAAGTCAGAGCCCACTTTTTCTTTTTTCAAATACTATGATTACTGAATTAAAATCTAAGAGGTTCTTCTTCCAGATTCTGCTCCTCTCTGAGGGACAAAGGATGAAATTCTAACCTGAAGACTTGCTTTATAGGAAAGAAGTAATTGAATGGGTTTTCTGATTAAAACAATACAAAAAAAAAAATAGAAAATTTTTTAAAAATAAAAGAAAAAGTAAGGGAGATGGCAGACGAAAGTAGAGTATTAATATCCACATTAGAAAATATAACAAAAATATTTGAAGATATTTTAATAAAAACCGATAAATTTCCCAGAATATAAAACATCAAAGACTATGTAAAACGACAAACAGGATGGAAACAAAAAGGAAAACTCACACCTAGAGATAGAATAGTAAATTTAAAAATATTAAGAAAACATAATACATTCTAGAAACTTGCAGAAAAAAATAGCAGATCACATATGAAAATCAGATGACTTAGATATTTCACCAGTAAGAGTGTATGCAAAAATACAATAGAGTAGTGTTTTCAATACGCTAAAGAAAAAGAGCTTAGATCCTAGGACTTTATATCTAATCAAACTGTCATTCAAGTTTCAGGACATAAGAAAATATTTTTTCTGAAATCTAAGATCTTCAAAACTTTGCAATAATACAGTTACAATAAATTTAATTTAAATGAAGTGTTTAAAAAAGAGAAAGGATAAATCTAGGACATACTGCAAGAGATCCATGAAGTTAATGTGATCAAATGAATAAAATCAATAAAATATTTTGGTAAAATGTGCTTTTATCTTAAAAAAATACCACAAAGATAAAAGTGTGTTTGTATGTGTGTGTGTGTAATGTATACAAATATATAAACACACCCATATTTTATATACATACATTTATATATAAACATAACCTAAATATGTGTATACCAAAAAACCAAACCAAAACTGTTGTCATTGAATTGATTCCGATTCATTGCAGAGTTAAAATGATAGATATTATTAACATGATGGAAATTGGAGGGCTTAGTGAACAAGCCCATGTTATTCTTTTTTTTTTTATTGCACTCAGGTGAAGGTTTACAGAACAAATAGTTTCTCATGAAACATTAGTACGCATATTGTTTTATGACATTGGTTAACAACCCCACGAAATGTGAACCCTCTCCCTTCTCGACCTTTTTTTTTGGTGAAAATATACATAGCCAAAGATACACCATTTCAAAAATTTCTACATGCACAGTTCAGTGACATCGACTATGCTCTTCCAATTGTGCTGCTATTCTCACTTTAGGTGAAGGTTTACAGAACAAAATAGTTTCTCATTAAACAGTTAGTACACATGCTGCCCTATGACAATGGTTAAAAACACCACAACGTATCAACACTATCAGTACTCAAACTTGGGTTCCCTATCCCCAGCTTTCCTGTCCCCTTCTCGCTTCTGGTCCTTGTCCTTGGACTGCAGTGCCTCATTAGTCCCGTTTTGTTTTATGGGGCTGTCCAATCCCCAGCTGAATGGTGAACCTCGGAAGTGACTTCACCACTGAGCTTAAAGGGTGTCTGGGGGCCATACTCTCAGGGTTTCTCCAGTCTCTTTTAGGCCAGTAAATCTGGTCTTTTTTATGTGTGTTAGAATTTTATTCTACATCCTTCTCCAGCTCTATCCAGAACCCTCTGTTGTGATGCTGGTCAGAGCAGTCAGTGGTGGTAGCCAGGCACCATCTAGCTGTACTGGACTCAGTCTGGTGGAGGCCTTGGTAGCTGTGGTCCATTTGTCCTTGGGACTAATCTTTTCCTTGTATCCTGTTCTCTTCATTCTCCCTTGCTCCTGGAGAGGTGAGATCAGTGGAGTATCTTGAGTATCTTAGATGGCTGCTTACAGGCTTTTAAGACCCCAGACGCTACTCACCAAGGTAGAATGTAGAACCTTGTTTTTATAAACTGTGTTATGCCAATTGAACTAGATGTTCCCCGAGACCATGGTCCCCACAGCCCTCTGCCCAGCAATTCAGCCCCTCAGGGAGTTTGGATGTGTCTATGGAGCTTCCATGACCTTTCCTTGTACAAGTTGTGCTGGTTTCCCCTGTATTGTGTACTGTCTCATCCTTCACCCAAGATACCACTTATCTATTGCCTATTATTTCCCCCCACCCCTCCAATCCCTGGTAATCAACAAAGATTGTTATATTTTGTGTGTGAACTTTTTCATGGGTTTTTACAATAGAGGTCTCATACGATATTTGTCCTTTTGTGACTGACTTATTTCACTCAGCATAATGTCCTCCGGTTTCATCCATGTTATGAGATGCTTCACAGATTCATCATTGTTCTTTCTTGTTGCACAGTACTCCATTGTGTGTATGTCCCAGAGTTTATCTATCTGTCTGTTGTTTCCATCTCTTTGCTGTTGTGAACAATGCTGCCATGAACATAGGTGTGCTTATGTCTATTCGAGTGATGACTCTTATGTCTCTAGGATATATTCCTAGGAGTGCGATTGCTGGTTTGAATGGTATGTCTATTTCTAGCTTTCTAAGGAAGTGCCAAATCATTTTCCAAAATGGTTGTATCATTTTGCATTCCCACCAGCAGTGCATAAGAGTTCTGATCCTCCCGCAGCCCCTCCAACATTTGTTGTTTCCAGTGTTTTTGATTCATGCCAGTAATGCCGGGGTGAGATGGTATCTCATTTTGGTTTTAATTTGCATTTCTCTAATGGCTAGTGATTGCAAGCATTTCCTCATGTGTCTGTTGTCCGCTTGAATGTCGTCTTTGGTGAAGTGTCTGTTTATTTCCTTTGCTCATTTTTTAATAGGATTATTTGTCTTTTTGTTGTAGAAGTGTTGGATTTTCTTGTAGATTATGGAGATTAGACTTTGTCTGACTTGTACTGTACAAAATTTTTTTCCCCGTCTGTAGGTTCTCTTTTGACTCTTTTGGTGAAGTCTTTTGAAGAGCATAGGTGTTTGATTTTTTGAAGATCCCAGTTATCTAGCTTATCTTCTGGGGTTTGTGTGTTGATGGTTATGGTTTGTATCCTGTTAATGCCGTGTATTAAGGCCTGTAGCATTGGTCCTATTTTTTCTTCTATGAACTTTATAGGTTTTGGCTTTATATTTAGGTCTTTGATCCATTTTGAATTAGTTTTTGTATACGGTGTGAGGTATGGGTCCTGCTTCATTTTTCTGCAGATGGATATCCAGTTTTTCCAGCACCATTTGTTAAAAAGACTGTCTTTTCCCCATTTGATGGACTTTGGGCCCTTGTCGAAGATCAGGTGACCGTAGGTGGATGGATTTACATCTGGGTTCTCAATTCTGTTCCATTGGTCAATGTATCTGTCGTTGTACCAGTACCAGGCTGTTTTGACTACTGTAGCTGTATAGTAGGTTCTGAGGTCAGGTAGTGTGAGTCCTCCAACTTTATTCTTCTTCAGTAGTGCTTTACTTATTCTGGGCTTCTTCCCTTTCCATATAAAGTTAATTACTAGTTCTTCCATCTCTTTGAAGTATGTTGTTGGTATTTGGATTAGGATTGCATTGTATTTGTAAATTGCTTTGGGTAGAATTGTCCTTTTCACAATGTTGAGTCTACCTATCCATGATCATGGTATTTTTTTCCATTTATGTAGATCCCTTTGGGTTTCTTGCAGTAGTGTTTTGTAGTTTTCTTTGTATAGGTCTTTTACATCCTTGGTTAGATTTATTCCTAAGCATTTTATCTTTTTAGGGGCTACTGAAAATGGTATTGTTTTCCTGATTTACATTTCATCATTCTCTTTGTTGGTATATAGGAATCCAACCGATTTTTGTATGTTTATCTTGTATCCTGCTACTCTGCTGAATCTTTCTATTAGTTCCAATAGTTTTTTGTGAAGTCTTCAGGGTTTTCTATGTATAGTACCATATCATCCGCAAACAGGGACAGTTTAACTTCTTCATTACCAATTGGGATGCCCTTTATTTCTTTTTCTTGCCTTATTGCTCTAGCTAGAACTTCCAGCACAATGTTAAGTAGGAGTGGTGATAAAGGGCATTCTTGTCTTGTTCCTGTTCTGAAGGGAAATGTTTTCAGCCTCTCTCCATTCAGAATGATGCTGGCCTTTTGTTTTGCATAGATGCCCTTTATTATGTTGAGAAATTTCCCTTCTATACCTATTTGATTGAGAGTTTTTATCAAGAATGGGTGTTGGACTTCATTGAATGCCTTTTCTGTGTCAATTGAGATGATCATGTGATTCTTCTCTTTCCTTTTATTTATGTGGTGGATTACGTTGATAGATTTTCTAACACTGAACCACCCTTGCATACTTGGTATGAATCCTACTTGGTCATGGTGTATTATTTTTTTGATATGATGCCAAATTCTATTGGCTAGAATTTTGTTGAGAATTTTTGCAACTATATTCATGAGAGATATTGGTCTGTAATTTTCTTTTTTTGTGGTGTCTTTGCCTGGTTTTGGTATCAGTGTTATGCTGGCTTCATGGAATGAATTTGGAAGTGTTGCTTCTTTTCTATGCTCTGAAATAGCTTGAGAAGTACTGGTACAGGCTTTTCTGTGAATGTTTTGTAGAATTCTCCAGTGAAGCTGTCTGAGCCAGGGCTTTTTTTGGTTGGGAGTCTTTTTTACCTTTTCAATGTCTTCTCTTGTTATGGGTCTGTTCAGATTTTCAACATCACTTGATTGTAGTTTGGGTAGGCCGTGTGTTTCTAGAAATTTATCCATTTCCTCTAGGTTTTCAAATTTGTTGGAGTATAGTTTTTCATAGTATTCTGTTATGATCGTTTTTATTTCAGTTGGGTCTGTTGTAAAGTCACCCATTTCATTTCTTATTTCGGTTATTTGTGTCCTCTCTTGTTTTTCTTTTGTCAGTCTGGCCAGTGGTTTGTCGATTTTGTTGATTCTTTACAAAAACCAACTTTTGTTTTTGTTGATTCTTTCTATTGTTTTTCTGTTCTCTATTTCATTTACTTCTGCTGTGATCTTTATTTCCTTTCTTCTGGTGGCTGTGGCCTTTTTTTTTGCTCTTCTCTTTCTATTTGTTTGAGTTGAGTAGTTAATATTTTGATTTTGTCTCTTTCTTCTTTTTTGATGTGTGCATCTATTGCTATAAATTGTCCTCTGAGGATTGCCTTTGCTGTGTCACAAAGGTTTTGGTATGATATGTTTTCATTCTCATTTGATTCTAGGAATTTTTTGATTCCATCTCTGATTTCTTCTATTACTCAGTGATGTGTAATTAGGGTATTATTCAGTTTCCATGTAATTGATTTGTTTTCCTTGCTCTTTCTGTTGTTAATTTCTACCTTGATGGCATTGTGGTCAGAGAAGATACTTTGAATAATCTCAACATTTTGGATCTTGTTGAGGATTGCCCTATGGCCTAAGATGTGGTCTAGTCTGGAGAATGTTCCGTGTGCATTGGAAAAGAATGTGTACTTTGCAGCGGTTGGATGGGGTGTTCTATAAATGTCTATGAGGTCCAGTTGGCTGACTGTGCCCTTTAGGTCTTCTGTATCTTTGCTGAGTTTCTTTTTAGTTGTTCTGTCCTTTACTGAGAGTGGTGTGTTGAAGTCTCCTACTATTATTGTGGAACTGTCAATTTCCCTTTTAAGTGTTGTTAGAGTTTGTTTTATGTATTTTGGAGTCCTGTCATTGGGTGCGTAGATGTTTATTATGGTTATGTCTTCATGATGGATTGCCCCCTTAATCATAATATAGTGTCCTTCTTTGTCTTTTATGGTGGACTTTATTTTAAAGCCTATTTTATCTGAGATTAGTATTGCCATTCCTGCTCTTTTTTTGTAGTTGTTAGCTTGATATATTTTTTTCCAACCTTTGGCTTTTAATAAATTCACATCTTTGTTTCTAAGGTGTGTCTCTTGTAGACAGCATATTGATAGATCCTGTTTCTTATCTATTCTGTCACTCTCCATCTCTTTATGGGTGCATTGGGTCCATTTACATTCAGTGTAATTATTGATAGATGTGAGTTTGTTGCTGTCATTTTGTAGTGCTTTTTTTTGTGGTGCTGATGTTTTCTTTGTTCTTCTTACTCTCCTTTGCTGAGTCACTTTTGTTTGTGGGTTTTTTTTTTTTCATTTTTTTGTTTTTGTAGGTTTTGTTTTTGCTGAGACTTTATGTTTTCCTCTTTATTTTTATGAGTATGTTGATTAACTTTCTTTTTGGTTACCATGAAATTTACCCTTATTTTTCTAAGTTTGAAGCAGTCTATTATTACTTGGTATCACCTTGCCTTCCTCTCCATTAGAAGGCTCTATACCTACACCATTTATTTCCTCTTTTAGTGTTCTGATGTTGCTGTCATTTACTGATTAGCTGCTCTGATTCCCTGTTGTATTTCTTTTGGTTTTGGATAGTCTGCAAGAGTTCATTTCCTAGATTGGTATCTGGCTTGTACTATGCTGCATCGTAGATTCATTCTGTGAGCTGAAGTTGTTTGTTCTCAGATCGAAGAGCTCCCTTTAATAATTCTTGTAAGTTTGGTTTGGTTTTTACATAGTCCCTTAATTTCCATTTATCTGGAAATGTCCTAATTTCACCATCATATTTGAACGACAGTTTTGCAGGATATATTATTCTTGGCTGGCAATTGTTTTCCTTCAAGGTTTTATAAATGTCATCCCATTGCCTTCTTGCCTGCATGGTTTCTGCCGAATAATCTGATCTTAGTCTTATTGTTTCTCCTCTGTATGTGACTTCTTGTTTTTCATGAGCTACGCTCAGGAGTCTTCATTTGTCTTTGGTTTTGGGGAGTGTGATTATGACATGCCTTGGTGATTTTCTTTTGGGGTCTGTCCTATATGGGATTTGTTGAGCTTCTTGGATGGCCAGCTTTTCATCTTTCATGATATTGGGGAAGATTTCTGTCAGCAGTTCTTCAATGATCTTCTCTGTGTTTTCTGTTTTCTCCCCCTGTTCTGGAACTCTAATCACTTGCAAATTTTTGCTTTTGATTGTATCCCACATACCTCTCAGGGTCTCTTCATTTTTCTTTCTTCTTTTTTTGAGTTTTCCTGAAACAGAGTTGTATCCAAGTGTTTAACTTCAATTCCACTGTTCCTGTCTTCCACCATTTCATATCTGCTCCTCAGCCTTTCTATGACACCATACATTTCTGAAATCTTGTTGTTTATCTTTTGGATTTCTAATTGTTGTTTTTGTATAATTGCTAGTTGTGAATTTATTTTTGGATTTTGTTCCTGCATTATTTCCTGAATTATTCCAATTTTATGTGTGTATTTTCCATGAATTTGTCTATTTTTTCCTCATTTCTGTCTGTTTTTTGCTTCAACTCTTGGAGAATTCTGAGTATTCAAGATATGAATTCCGTATCAGGTAGTTCTAGTGCCTTTTCTTCACTGGAAAGTCTTCTGGTGTTTTATTTTGGACGCCTACTGGAACCATCCTGTCCTGTTTTTATAAATGTCTGCTGTCTTCGGGGCATTGAGTAGTTATTTTTCTCATTTATTGATTATAGATTTGTTTGTTTTGTCCTTTTTTTTTTTTTTTTTTTGGCTATGTCTGAGCAGGCACGCTGTGTGTTCTTTGTTGTTTGCTTGTCTGTGGGCATGGTACTTTTTCCCACCTTCTCCAACTGGCAGGGTCAGTCGCTTAGATATGGTACAGCAGGGCAGGTCTGCTGAAGAGGAGTTACTGAGATGGGTTGTTTGTGGCACTTACTACAGCCACCAGGTGGGTCTGTAATCAGTGCAGGCCAGGTTCCAGTAGGCTGTGCCTGTGCTGCTTGGTGGTGTGGTGTTAGGTGCACAGTACAAATAGGCAGGATGTAGCGGGGAGATTGTTATGTGTGGACCTAAGATGGATATGGGAGAGAGGATAAAGGAACAGGAGCCAAAAACATACAAAAAAACAAAAAAGAGTGCTAGGGGAGCTTGCTGTTGGAGTGGAGAGATGAGAGACTATGAAATGGAGAAAAACAAAAAACGGAAGAAGAAGAAAGAAAAAAATAGAATGAGTAAATAAAAATCAGAAAGGAGAAAGAACAAAGCTCCCAGGGATCCCACCGGTGCAGCCATGAGGTCTGGTGAAGTTGTTCTCAGGTTTTGCAGTACAGTCTGGCTAAAGGGCGTAGAGGTATTCAGTGCCAGGTATTCAGGGAACAGAAAGAGAAGGAAAGTATAGAGAGATGAGAAACTGAGTAATGAAGAAAGACAAAAAGGGAAAAAGAGGGAAAGGAAAACAAAACAAATTAAAAAAAAAAAAACAAGAAAGCCCCCCAAAAAAAACAGAAAAAAGAAAAAAGCCCGTGGAAAAAGAAATGTCCTCAGGGATCCCTCTGTGTGTCTGCACAAGCCGAGGTGGTAGGCTGCAAGCCACACATCACCGCCCGGCCAGAACAGGCTCCCAGCTCACGAAAAGGAAAAGAAAGCAAACAAACCACCCAAAACAAACAAACAAACAAAAGCCCTGGGATCCCACCAGCGCAGCAGCCCAGACCGGGAAGCAGCTCCACACTTGAACGGAGCTCCGCAGCACCTCAGGAAGAAGCAAAGATGGCCCACGGAGCCAGGTATTTGAGCAAAAGGAGGGGGAGATGGTGAGAGGTAAGGAAGAAATCAAAAGGAGCAGAAAAAAAGCAACACCAGCAGCCAACAAATGGCACTCAGGGATCTGGCCAGTGCAGGCAGGTGGAATCCATGCAGCCGGTGCTTCCTGGACAAGAGATTGTGGCTGTGGGAAGCAGAGGAGGCCTAGTGGGGTTGAAGAACAGTGAGGGGTGGGAAAGCATATATTGCAAATTACTGGTTGTTTTGTCTTTCGCTGGAAGCTCCTTGAAGCTTCCCCCTGTTTGCTGGTCTCGGATAGGAGTCCAAGATGGTGGATCCGCGCTGCGTTAGCTGATAGGGGACCTCTGCATGAATCTCTCCTCGCTCTGTGTTCTCTGTCAGTTTTCTCACTCCACTGGTACTTGGCTGAGTTCTCTCTCTCTTTATTTGATGTTTTAGGGTTTCAGGATTGCTGTTTTCTCTGTTTGGCTTAGTTTTTTGGATCTTTGCTGTGGAGGGACGGTGTGGTGCTTCTGCCTAGAGCCCCATTTTCTAAATGTCATCATGTTATTCTTAAAGTAGAAAGAAATTTAAAACTTTGGCAGGTAGGAAAAAATGAAATAAAAAATTAAGACAGTAAAACTAGGTTGGCAAAAGAGCTCTTGCAGTTGTAGTAATATTATATAAAATAAGCTCTAAAACAAAAATTATTAGTAGTATAGGAGACAATTATTACATAATGATAAAGATTATCATATTTCAACACATATACCCTTAATAAATAATAATAATAAAATGTTCAATTTACCTCTTATCATTAATGATCTAAAATTATATGAAGGAAAAATTAAAACCATCGTCATGGTGATATATTTTAATACAGCTGTATTGATCATTCATAGTTTAAACTAACAAAAATCTCAGTAATACTGTAGTAATATATAGCATATATCAAAGCCTATGCAAAGAAGCATCAGTAGTGCTTCAAAGGAAATTTATATATTAACAATGACGAAAGTAATAAATTGATTTTTTTTCTATCTCTAGCAGTTAAAAAGAATATAGAGAAAAATCCCAAACAAGCTAGAAAAAAATGATACAAAATATAAAAGTAAAAATAAAGGTAGTAGAAATAAAAAATTAGAACTAGAGAAGACCAACAGAGACAACAGCTGATTCTTTGAAAAAATCGTTCTGTCCAAATAGGCAAAATGGACACTATCTACTATAAAAAAGAGACGATGCAAAACATATTATGAGTGAAAATAAGATTAAGAATGAAAAAGTGTAAAAACTGTAAAGATAATAATAAAATTATCTGTAAGAGCTATATTTAATCAAACCGAAAAACTTGAAATAAATTAGTAGAAAAAGATAATTTACCAATACCTACTTAAAATGAAATATAGGGCTTCAATAGTTCTTTTACTATTTTAGTAATTTTAAATAGTTAAAGCTGGTCACACGTAAACAGATTATTTCAAAGGCAGGTTTTATTAATCTTTTAAGGAACAGATTATTCTCCCTTCATTCAAATTCAAACAGTTAAACAACTGGGAATATTCTCAGTGTATTCTAGAGGTGTGCTGTCCAATATAGTAGCTACTAATCACATGTGACGATTTAAATTTAAATTAATTAATATTGAATAAAATTCAAATTCATTTCCTTAGTTTCATCAGCCAAATTGTTAAGATCTTAATGGCCACATGGTATTGCTGGCTACCCTATTGGACAGAACAGATAATAGAACTTTTCTATCATTTAAGAAAGTTCTGTTGGGCAGTACTGTTCTTTAGATCAGCATAACTCTAATAACAAAACAGACCAGACCATTACAAAAAAGTAAAATTAAAGACCAATTTTGCATGGCAATATAGATGCATATGTCTTAAACAAAACATTATCACACTGAGTCAAACAGAAGTTAACTCAGGTTTATCTCAAGAATGCAAGGCTTATTTAATATTAGAAAAATTCACATCTGTAAACTATCACAATAACAGATTAAATAAAAATAATTATCTGCATAGACGTGAGCAACATATAGTAAATTCAACATCTATTCATGATTTAAAACTTAAAACTTAAAACTTAAAGAGGAATATGAAATAACTCCCTTAAAGTGAAAAAAAGGTGTCTACAAAATATTAAAAAACTGTATAATCTTTTAACCATGACAAACAAATTGGTACCGGACTTGTTCTCTCTTTGTAAACAACTAAAAAGTAAGACCAAATGAATGAGAAAATGTCCCAGGGAGAAGAACATAAATTTTTACGCACTGAACTCTAATGATGGAAGAACAGAAGAGTTGTGGGAAGACATCAAGGATACCATACATGAAAAAACTGAAAGGTCATTAAAAAGACAGGAAAGAAAGAAAACATCAAAATAGATGTCAGAAGAGACTTTGAAAATTGGTCTTAAAGCTGAGTAGCTAAAGCTAATAGAAGAAATGATGAAGTAAAAAACCTGAACAGAAGATTTCAAAGGGCAGTTCAAGAAGACAAAGTAAAGTATTATAATGAAATGTGCAAAGACCTGAAGTTAGAAAACCAAAAGGGGAACCACTGCTCTACTAGTGATTCTCAGAATTGGTCTCTAACCAGCAGTATTAGCATCGCCTGGGAAATTGTTATAAATGCAACAACAACAAAAAAAAGAAAACCAACAAGGAAGAATATGTTTAACATTTCTCCAGCTGAAAGAACTGAAGATAAATTCAAGCCTCAAGTTACATTACTGAAGCATTCTATGGACAAAAACGTGGACGAAGCGGGCAGCATCAAAAGAAGATGGAAGTGGTCTCGGGTAACATCTAGCTCAATTGGCATAACACAGTTTATAAAGAAATTGTTCTACATTCTACCTTGGTGAGTAGCATCTGGGGTCTTAAAAGCCTGTGAGCAGCCATCTAAGATACTCTAATGGTCTCATCCTTTCGGGAGCAAGGGAGAATGAAGAAAACAAGATACAAGGAAAAGATTAGTCCAAAAGACTAATGGACCACAACTACCACGGCCTCCACCAGACTGAGTCCAGTACAACTAGATGGTGCCTGGCTACCACCACTGACTGGTCTGACTGGGATCACAACAGAGGGTACCAGGCAGAGCTGGAGGAAAATGTAGAACAAAATTCTAACTCACAAAAAAAGACCAGACTAACTGGCCTGACAGAGACTGGAGAAACCCCAAGAGTATGGCCCCCGGACACTCTTTTAGCTCAGTAATGAAGTCACTTCCGAGGTTCACCATTCAGCCAAATATTAGGCAGCCCCATAAAATAAGATGAGACTAATGGGGCACAACACTCCGGGGACAAGGACTAGAAGGCAGGAGGGGACATAAAAGCTGGTAATAGGGAACCCAAGGTTGAGAAGGGACAGTGTTGACATGTTGTGGGGTTGTTAACCAATGTCATAATGAGAAGCTATTTGTTCTGTAAACCTTCATCTAAAGTACAATTAAAAGAAAAAAAAAGAAGAAGGTGGAAGGAGTACAAAGTGTCACTGTAACAAAAAAAAATTAAAAAGGCCAATGCCCAACCATTTTAGGAGGTAGCATATGATCAAGGACTGCTGGTACTGAAGAAAGAAGTTCAAGCTGCACTGAGGGCATTGCTGAAAAAAAATAAATAACAGCTCCAGGAATTGACAGACTACCAACAACAAATTGGTATAATGCTGGACGTGCTCATTTGTCTATAACAAGACATTTGAAAGACAGCTACCTGTCCAACAAGGTAGAGATCCTTATTTGCACCCATACCAAAGTAAGATAATTAAAGAGAATGCAGAAATTATTAGATAACATCATTAATATCACATGGTAGCAAAATTTTACTGAAGATAATTTTTAAAAAAACTGCAGCTGTACATTGACAGGGAACTGCCAGAAGTTCAAGCCAGATTCAGAAGAGAACATAGAACAAGGGATATCATTGCTGATGTCCAATGGATCTTGGCCAAAAGCAGAGAATACCAGAGAGATGCTTACCTATGTTTTATTGACTACTCTGGATTACATAATGCATACATCACCTTTCTAAAATTAAAAAAAAAAAAAAAAAAAAAACCTTCCAAATGCGAAATTGCTGTTGTGGTTGTATCAGTTACCTATTGCTATTTTACACACCACACCAAAACCTGGAGGCTTATAACAACATTCATGTATGAGATCACAATCTGTGGGTCAGCAATTTGTATTAGACTCAGCTGTACAGTTCTGGCCCCTCCTGAGCTCACGTGAGTTCAATAAGTTTGTGGTTAAACTAAAGCTGGATGGTCTAGGATTCCTCGTGGTGGTTGGCTGATTATCATCTGGTTTTCCACTAAGTGACAATTTAGCAAGCTAGATGAAGCTTGTTGACATTGTATCTGCTTTCTAAGAGGGCAAGGACAGAAACTGCAAGGCATTATGAGGTCTAGACTTGGAAGTCACTTAACTTTCACCACATTCTATTGGTCAAAGTAAATCACAAATCACCCCACTTCAATAATTGGAGAAAGGAACTCTATCTCTTCATGGGTAGAGCTTCAAAGAATTTGTGGCCATGTAAAAATTATCACAGTTATGTTATCCATACAGGATTATGGATCCGTAGTATCACAGGAGGTCAAGTGTCAAAACTGTCCATGAAAATATTCTTGTTGTCACTGGAATTCTTCTTATTCTTTTAACATAATGAATGATAGACAATCATGGTAAAAACCAAGAGGTGAGGTACCAGATTGATAATTTAAACTAGTCAGAATATTGTTACAAAAATTTGGCAATCAACAAAAGGATGGAGATGAAAGTCAATAGAAATGATGGTGTTATAGGATTACGTGAATAGGACGTTCAACGGGAGTAGCTTTCAGTTTGCTTAGTCTGCATTATGGTTCATAAGTGTAAAAGAATTAAGGAGTGTGCCAAGGGAAAGATAGGTATCTGTTAAAGTAAAAGGATAGAAATGGAGGGAATGTCTGTGAAGAAGATGGGGATTATATTTGTACTTATTTAAAATGAACAGAAGACACAATGGGAAGAGCTCAAAGATAATTCAATATAGCAATGGAAAGGTGAGCCTAGAGGATTCTATACTTAGGTTTTTTGAAGAAAAACGTTTGTCCTTGGAAAATATTTGATAAAATTTTTGTAAAAGAAAATTTGACAGAATGACATGTCTGTAGCTGTTGATTATGATCCAGGTCAAGGATGTGAAAAATCTTGGAAGAAGTTTTGTTTGGTGATAAAGAAAGGGCAAGAAGAACATCACTGTATATGCTCCTTGAGTAAATCAACTCAATTATCCGGCAATAAAAACTATCAACATATCAGAAAAGCAAATTAATATTAATCTGCCTTTGCAAAGACAAGGTACATTGAATTCCGAGTTATTGTAGTTTAGGCTATCTCAGGGCAAGAAAATACTGAAGCTGGAAGAAGGAAAATGTTCAAGAGGAAAGAGGGAGATGGCTGTCATCAAAGGAATGAGTTGGAAAGAGTTATACCCTTCCTCTACTGCTGGATATTGACTTTGGGAGGTGAACTGGACCCATGTAAGCCTCAGGCCAAACCAAATACCTTGGAGTCAGTTTCCTTTTTCCTTTTACTTCACATACACTTCATCAGTAAATAATATTGTTTCTTACAAGAAAGACTGGAGAGCAGCCTAATAAAAATTTCTCCAAGGTGCAGGTAAGGATGGAACTAGCAGCTACTGGATGAGGGGCATAAATTTCACCTGGACCCTTTGCACCTATTTTTCCTATGGAGCAAAAGCTCTAACCTATAGGTGAGACTTGGAGAGGTCAATAAAAACTCACTCTTAGGGCACAGGTGAAAACCCATTGCAGCCAGGGTAAGTTAACAAAAATATTTCTATGGAGGAGGGGCAAGAATACATACCAGATCCAGAACTTCATCTGAAGGATGGGTAATAGCACTTGTGCAGGTAATAGAAGGAGAGGTGAGGCCAATCTCAGGCAAAAAAAGAAAAAGAAAAAGATTTACCCTAGTCTCTGTTGTCCTACACAAAACGTTCATTTTCATTTTCAACAAAAAGTTACAAGACATAAGAAAAGCAGGGAAAAAATACTCCCAAGATACGAAGAAATTAGGACCAGAACCAGCTATTACACAGCCTGTGGAAGCATCTGACGGGGAATTTAAAATATCTAAGTTCCCTAGGTGGACGAACTATTTGCACTTGACTGCTAACCTAAAGGTTGGTGGTTCAAACCCATCCAGTGGTACCATAGAAGAAAAGGCCTAGCAATCTGCTTCCATTAGGATTATAGCCAAAACTAAAATAATAGTATGGAGCAGTTCTACTCGGCAACAGACGGAGTTGCCATAAGTTGCAATCAACTCAATGGAAACTAAAAACAATAGTAGCAATGATTAATATGTTAGAGGCTCTAATGGAAAGTTAATCAACATACAGTATAATATGGATAATTTCAGCAAAGAGGTGGAAACTGTAAGAAGGAATCAAATGGAAATGCTAGAAATCAAAAACACAGTAACAGAAGTAAAGAATGACGATGGCAGATTTATCAATATACTCAACACAACTAAGGCAAAAAATTGATGAACTTGAAAATAGGTCAGTAAAAATTACCAAAACTGAGGTAAACAAAGATTTAAAAACAGAACAGAGAAGAGAAAAGGGGCAGAAAAATTTTTGAAGAAATAATGACTGAGAATTTTCCAAAATTAATGACAGACACTATCTTGATTATCTAGTGCTGCTATAACAGAAATACCACAAGTGGATGGCTTAAGCAAACAGAAGTTTATTCTCTTACAGTCTAGGAGGCTAGCAGTCCAAATTCTGGTCGTCAGCTCCAGGGGAAGGTTTTCTCTCTCTGTCAGCTCTCGGGAGCTCTGTCAGGTCTTTGTCATCAATCTTCCGCTGGTCTGTGAGTGTCTCAGCACAGGAACCCTGGGTCCAAAGGATGTGCTCAGTCCCGGAGCTGCTTTCTTGATGGTATGAGGCTCCCATATCTCTCTGCTTCCCTCTCTCTTTTATATCTTAAAAGAGATTGACTTAAGATACAACCTAATCTGGTAGATTGAGTCCTGCCTTATTAATGTAACTGCCTCTAATCCTGCCTCATTAACATTATACAGGTAAGATTTATAGCACAAAGGAAGATCACATCAGATGACAAAATGGTAGACAATCACATAATACTGGTAATCATGGCCTAGCCAAGTTGACACTTATTTTGTGGGGACACAATTGAACACATAATGGACACCAAACTACATATCCTAGAAGCTCAGAGGACACCAAGCAAAATTCATCAATTAAAAAAAAAATCAACTAGGTATATCATATTAAAACTTATGAAAATAAAAGACAAAGTCCTGAAAATAGAGGGAAGAAGAGACATTACATATGGTGGAATGCAGGTAAGAATTTTACCAGGCTTCTCATCAGACATTATGTGGGGAGAAGACAATGGAGTGACATTAAAAAATACTTATTTCTATAGTGGTGAGTACATATATGGAAACCCTGGTGGTGTAGTGGTTAAGAGCTAGGGCTGCTAACCAAAAAGTCGGCAGTTCGAATCCACCAGGAGCCCCTTGGAAAACCTATGGGGCAGTTCTACTCTATCCTGTAAGGTCGCTATAAGTCAGAATCAACTCGATGGCAACCGCTAACGGGAGTACATACATAAGAAAAAATTTGACATTTCAACATTTTTTTACAAGTATAATTCGTTGATATTAATTACTTTCATCATGTTGTGCAGCTATCACCACTATCCATTTCAAATTTTTCTATCGTCTTTAACAAAAGCTCAGTTGCTCCCCCCTCCCCCAAGCATTCTCCCCTCTCTGCCTTCCCTAGTAAACACTAATAGATTTTGGTCTCTATGTGTTTGCCTAGTCTAGGTAGTTTATGTAAGTGGGATCATACAATATTTGTCCTTTTATGACTGACTTATTTCACTCAGTATGATGTTTTTGAGGTTCACCTGTGTAGTAGTATGTACCAGGACTTCATTTCTCTTTATGGCAGACATACTCCATTGTATGAATGTACCACACTGATTACCCGTTATCTGTTGATGAACATTTAAGTTGTTTCCACCTTTTGTCTGTGTTAAATAGTGCTGTCATGAACATTGGTATACAGTTATCCGTTTGTGTTCCTGTTTTCAATTCTTTAGTAAAATTGTTGGATTTTATGATAATTCTATGATTAACTTTTTGTGGAACCTCTAACTTGTTTTTCACACTGGCTGTACCATTTTACAATATCTCCACCTATGGATGAGGGTTTCAATTTCCCCACATCTTGCCAACATCTATTATTTTTTGTCTTTTGAAAATACATTATTATTCTAACCATCTTATTGTTGTTAGTTGCCATCAAATCACGATGGTGACCCCATGTACAACAGACTGGAACATTGTCTGGTCTTGTGCCATCTTCATGATTATTGATATACTAAAGTTCATTATTGTGGCCACTGTGTATTTTGATTGCCTTACAACCTAGGGGGTTCTTCTCGCAGCACTATATCATGTAATATTTTGTTGTGTTCATAGGGTTTTCATTGGTTAATTTGCCAAAGTAGGTCACCAGACCTTTCTTCCTAATCTGACTTAGTCTGGAAGTTCTACTGAAACCTGTCCATCGTAGGTGACCCTGCTGGTATTTGAAATACCAGAGGCATAGCTTCCAGCATCACTGCAACACACAAGCCACCGCAGTACAAAAAACTGACAGACAGGTGATGGACAGCCATCTCTGTGAGGGTGAAGTGATATTTCGTTGTGGTTTTGATTTGCATTTCCCTAATTGCTAATGACGCTGAGCAGCTTTTCACGTGCTTGTTGGCCATTTGTATTTCTTGTTTGATGAAATGTCTATTGATGTCCAATTTTTTAATTGAGTTGTTTGTCTTTTTGTTAAGTTGTAGGACTTCTTTGTATATTATGGATATTAAACCTTATCAGATATATTTTCTGAAACATTTTTCCCATTCTGTAGGTTGTCACTTCACTTTTTTTATAAAGTCCTTTGATGAACAAATTTTTTAATTTTAATGAAGTACCATTTATCTATCCTATCTTTTGTCACTCATGGAATGACATTTTTATAGTGCTGAATGAAAAACAAAACAATACTATCAATCTAGAATTTTATATTCAAATAAAATAGCTTTCAAATAGAAGGAGGAAGAAAAACTTTCCCAGACAAATATTGAAAGAATTCATTGTTAGTAGACCTTACCTAAAAGATACAGTAAAGAAATTCCTCAAGCAAAAGAAATATGATACCAGACAGAAACTTATCTCCATATGGAAATGAAGAGTTCTGGAAATTTATTAAATGAAGATAAAACAAAAACCTAGAGGAGAAATTATTTCAAGGAGTGGTCTCAATGATGTGGTGATTTGAGGAGTATATAGTGGCAGTAGCAGTGGCCTGAATTCAAGACTTTAGGGCAGAGGCCCAGTAGAGTCATGTGTTGCTTAACGTCCATGATATGTTCTGTGAAATAGGAAGTTATGTGATTTGGACATTGTGCGAACACTATATTTTATACAGACAGTCCCTGGGTTACGAATGTTCCACTTACATACAAACTGTAGTTATGAACCAGCCCCCATAAAACCTGTTATATATCTGGCAGCACAATTTCTTTGTACAGAAGAGACATGAGATAGACGTGTTGGGTATGGGAAGACATTGCATTCACTATGTCCTGTTACATCTGCTATGTCCTGTTCTCCAACTGGGATTTCTGAATTTAGGGAACCACAGATGTATATGCAGTCAGGTGTTGCCCAAATGGACTTTATGCAGTGTATGACTATATATTAACCATATGATTTTTACATGACTGATATATCCATGGTGGATTATATGTAGGTAAAAGAATATCCTCTAAGAAAATTATACCATAACAGTAATTTTAACTTTATGTTACATAAAGTATTATTAATTGCACTGTAGAGGTTATAATCAAAGTGAAGGAAGCTTCATTTTTAACCTGAAATATTTGATGTAAGAAACTACCTTGTATATTAAAAAATTACAGCAATGTCCTTAAACAATCCCTGGACCACTTCCATTTCAGTGTAGCACAATTCTATGGTATTGCTGTTGCATCCGTCTATACAAAGCACAAATTCTTTTTCTGAGGTAAATTTGAAGAAATTACAACAGATGAGGTGATAGGGGCATAGTGGATGTGACAAATAAAACTGTGGTTGAAAAATATTTATTAAATACTTTTTGAGCATTATACCATAAAAAAAAAACTTAAGGGCAGTTAATGAGGCTTTCAACTGATTTAATGCCAGGTGATATTAAAGTCTTGCTTGGATTAGAGGTAGCTGGCATTTGATAGCCATTGTTAATGAAAATCTTTAGTCAATATAAGAATCAAGTTTCATTTTTAAGAGTTGAAAACTCATAATTATGAAATTTGCGTACAGCAAGAATAACTAATAAAAATGAAGGATAATAAGAAAGACTGAATGTAGCAAATCTCTGTGGCATAAATAATTTAAACCAGGAAAAGCACTCTTTAGAGAAATTGAGCTCTTCTTTTTCCTTTTCACTGTCCTATTCAGAATATATTCAGAATATGTTTTATTTGCTAAAGGTAAATGGAGTCATATACCTACAGCATTCAAGGCAATGTGCTAGATCATGAAGATTTGTAGAAGGATAGAAACTTGAGTCGAGATAAAAAGTATAATAGAGTTAACTGGAGATGATAAGGAGAAAGTTCTATTTGGGAGAAAGATATGGACACACAGAAATAGTAAAAAGAGCAAAAGGATCATTAGAAGGACAATGAATGAATTATTTGCTTTAAACAGATAGTTGGACATGGCTGAAAATCTTATAGGTGATCAAACTGTGGAGGTAGTCTGGACTTGGTTAAGTGGAAATAGGGTTTAAAGTAATGTGTTGAGTGGTCTCACTGTTGTGGTTATTGGTTGCCTTCTAGTAGATTCCACTCATGGTGACCCCATGTGTGCAGAATAGAACTGCCCCATAGGATTTTCAAGGCTGTGACCTTTCAGAAGCAGTTCACCAAGCCTGTCTTCCGAAGCACATCTGGATAAATTCAAACCACCAACCTTTTGGTTAGGAGTCACCCAAAGACCTGAATTAGTGATTAGAATAAGAAAATCAGCATAATCAAGAAAGATATATAACTATGTAATATAATTTTGTTTGGCTAAATCAATGCAATTCACTCAAGAAAGTCAACAACATTGTGAGGGAAGGAGGTAACAGAATCCAGAATCCTGTTTCTAAATTCTCGTATAATCTGTTTCAAAAAAACTGTAAAGTAAAAGCAATGAATCCACATTAACATTATTACATACACCTTACAATAATATAAAAGTCAAACAATTATAAGTACATTTTAGTTTTCTTTAAAGTGCACAATTAAGAAAATATCACAAGAGTGTGGATTTTTGAATGTATATACAGTGTAGACAAAACAGGAACTTCCATTGTAATTTTTTTAAAAAAAATAAACTAAAACACATTAACAAAAAAAGAAGATAAACAGCAACTGAAACCTTTGATATTTGTAACTAAATGCTGCTCCCCAAAATGTCTAACTTGTTATGTTTTACTAAGAGGAATAAAAAAAGGAGCCAGTTTTTTTTTTTTTTTTAATTGTACTTCAGGTGAAGGTTTACAGAACAAATAGTCTCTCATGAAACAGAAGTACACATGTTGTTTTATGACATTGGTTAACAACCCCACAACATATCAACCCTCTAACTTCTCAACCTCTTTTTTTTTTGGTGAAAATACACATAGGCAAAGATACACCATTTCAAAAATTTCTACATGCACAATTCTGTGATATTGACTACGCTCTTCGAATTGTGCTGTTATTCTCACTTAAGATGAAGGCTTACAGAACAAAATAGTTTCTCATTTAACAGTTACTACAAATGTTGCCCTATGACAATGGTTAACAATCTCACAACACATCAACAATATCCTTACTCAACCTTGGGTTCCCAATCACCAGCTTCCTTGTCCGCTTCTGCTTTTTGGCCCTTGTCTCTGGACTCCTGTACCTCGTTAGTCTCATTTGGTTTTACGGGGCTGTCCACTCCCAGGCTGAACTGTGAACCTCGGAGGTAACTTCACCACTGAGCTGAAAGGGTGTCTGGGGGCCATACTCTCGGGGTTTCTCCAGTCTCCTGTAGGCCAGTAAATCTGGTCTGTTTTTTTGTAGGTTAGACTTATGGTGTACATCCTTGTTCAGCTCTGTCCAGAACCCTCTGTTGTGATCCTGGTCAGAGCAGTCAGTGGTGGTAGCCAGGCACCATCTAGCTGTACTAGACTCAGTCCTGTGGAGGCCTTGGTAGCTGTGGACAGTTAGTCCTTCGGACTAATCTTTTCCTTGTATCCTGTTTTCTTCATTCTCTCTTGCTTCGGAAGGGATAAGACCAGTGGAGTATCTTAGATGGCCGTTCACAGGCTTTTAAGACCCCAGACACTACTCACCAAGGTAGAATGTAGAGCATTGTCTTTATAAGCTGTGTCATGCCAGTTGAGCTAGATGTTCCCTGAGACCATGGTCCCCACAGCCCTCTGCCCAGCAACTCAGTCCCTCAGGGAGTTTGGAAGTGTCTATGGAGCTTCCATGACCTTTCCTTGTACAAGTTGTGCTGGTTTCCCTACTATTGTGTACTGTCTCACCCTTCACCCAAGATACCACTTATCTATTGCCTATTTAGTATTTCACCTCCCCACCCCTCCCGTCCCTGGTAACCAACAAAGATTGTTACTTTTTGTGTGTGAACTTTTTCATGGGTTTTTACAATAGAGGTCTCATACAATATTTGTCCTTTTGTGATAGACTTATTTCACTCAGCATAATGTCCTCCAGTTTCATCCATGTTATGAGATGCTTCACAGATTCGTTGTTGTTCTTTCTCGTTGCATAGTACTCCATTGTGTGTAGGTACCATAGTTTGTTTATCCATTCATCTGTTGATGGGCATCTAGGTTGTTTCCATAGTTTTGCTATTGTGAACAATGCTGCTATGAACATAGGTGTGCATATGTCTATTCGAGTGACGACTCTTATTACTCTAGGATATATTCCTAGGAGTGGGATTGTTGGATCGAATGGTATGTCTATTTCTAGCTTTCTGAGGAAGCGCCATATCATTTTCCAAAATGGTTGTATCATTTTGCATTCCCACCAGTAGTGCATAAGTGTTCCGATCTTCCCGCAGCCCCTCCAACATTTGTTATTTCCACCGTTTTTGATTTGTGCCAGTAATGCCGGGATGAGATGGTATCTCACTGTGGTTTCCATTTGCATTTCTCTAACGGCTAGTGATCGCGAGCATTTCCTCATGTGTCTGTTGGCCATTTGAATGTCTTCTTTGGTGAAGTGTCTGTTCATTTCCTTTGCCCATTTTTAAAAAAAAATTTTTTATTTGTCTTTTTGTTGTAGAGGTATTGGATTTTCTTATAGACTATGGAGATTAGACCTTTGTCTGACTTGTACTGTCCAAAAATTTTTTCCCAGTCTGTAGGTTCTCTTTTGACTCTTTTGGTGAAGTCTTTTGAAGAGCATAGGTGTTTGATTTTTAGAAGATCCCAGTTATCTAGCTTATCGATTGGGGTTTGTGTGTTGATGGTTATGTTTTGTATCCTGTTAATGCCATGTATTAAGGCCTGAAGTGTTGGTGCTATTTTTTCTTCTATGAACTTGATAGTTTTAGGCTTTATATTCAGGTCTTTGATCCATTTTGAAGTAGTTTTTGTATACGGTGTGAGGTATGGGTCCTGTTTCATTTTTTTGCAGATGGATATCCAGTTTATCCAGCACCATGTGTTAAAAAGACTGTCTTTTCCCAATTTGATGGACTTTGGGCCCTTGTCGAAGATCAGGTGACCATAGGTGGATGGATTTACATCTGGGTTCTCAATTCTGTTCCATTGGTCAATGTATCTGTCGTTGTACCAATACCAGGCTGTTTTGACTACTGTAGCTGTATAGTAGGTTCTGAAGTCAGGTAGTGTGAGTCCTCCAACTTTATTCTTCTTCTTCAGTAGTGCTTTACTTATGTGGGGCTTGTTCCCTTTCCATATAAAGTTAATGATTAGTTTTTCCATCTCTTTGAAGAAAGTTGTTGGTATTTGGATCGGGATTGCATTGTATTTGTAAATTGTTTTGGGTAGAATTGTCATTTTCACAATATTGAGTCTGCCTATCCATGAGCATGGTATGTTTTTCCATTTATGTAGATCCCTTTGGGTTTCTTGAGTACTGTTTTGTAGTTTTCTTTGTATATGTCTTTTACATCCCTGGTCAGATTTATTCCTAAGTATTTTACCTTTTTGGGGGCTATTGAAAATGGTATTGTTTTCCTGACTTCCTTTTCATCGTTCTTCTTATTGGTGTATAGGAATCCAACTGATTTTTGAATGTTTATCTTGTACCCTGCTACGCTGCTGAATCTATTAGTTCCAGTAGATTTCTCATGGTGTCTTTAGGGTTTTCTGTGTATAGTATCATATCAACTGCAAACAGGGACAATTTAACTTCTTCATTACCAATTTGGATGCCCTTTATTTCTTTTTCTTGCTTTATTGCTGTAGCTAGAACTTCCAGCACAATGTTAAATAGGAGTGGTGATAAAGGGCAGCCTTGTCTTGTTCCTGTTTTCAAGAGGAATGTCTTCAGCCTCTCTCCATTAAGAATGATGTTGGCTGTTGGTTTTGCATAGATACCCTTTATTATGTTGAGAAATTTCCCTTCTATACCTATTTTATTGAGAGCTTTTATCAGGAATGGGTGTTGGACTTTGTCAAATGTCTTTTCTCTGTCAATTGAGATGATCATGTGATTCTTTTCTTTCCTTTTATTTATGTGGTGGATTATGTTGATTGATTTTCTAATGTTGAACCATCCTTGCATACCTGGTATGAATCCTACTTGGTCTTGGTGTATTATTTTTTTGATATGATGCTGAATTCTATTGGCTAGACTTTTGTTCAGAATTTTTGCATCTATATTCATGAGAGATATTGGTCTGTAATTTTCTTTTTTTGTGATGTCTTTGCCTGGTTTTGGTCTCAGCGTTATGCTGGCTTCATAGAATGAATTTGGAAGTTTTGCTTCCTCTTCTATGCTCTGAAATAGCTTGAGTAGAACTGGTACAAGCTCGTCTGTAAATGTTTTGTAGAATTCTCCAGTGAAGCCATCTGGGCCAGGGCATTTTTTGGTTGGGAGTTTTTTTATTACCTTTTCAATCTCTTCTCTTGTTATGGGTCTGTTCAGATTTTCAACATCACTTTGTTGTAGTTTGGATAGGTTGTGTGTTTCTAGAAATTTATCCATTTCCTCTGGATTTTCAAATTTGTTGGGGTACAGTTTTTCACAATATTCTGTTATAATCCTTTTTATTTCAGTTGGGTCTGTTGTAATGTCCCCCATTTCATTTCTGATTTGTGTTATTTGTGTCCTCTCCTGTTTTTCTTTTGTCAGTCTGGCCAGTGGTTTGTTGATTTTGTTGATTCCTTTAAAGAACCAACTTTTGGTTTTGTTGATTCTTTCTATTGTTTTTCTTTTCTCTGTTTCATTTATTTCTGCTCTGATCTTTACTATTTCCTTTCTTCTGGTGGTTGTGACCTTTTTTTGCTGTTCTCTTTCTATTTGTTTGAGTTCTGTAGTTAAGGTTTTGATTTTGTCCCTTTCTTCTTTTATGATATGTGCATCTATTGCTATAAATTGTCCTCTGAGGACCTCCTTTGCTGTGTCCCAAAGATTTTGGTATGATGTGTTTTCAGTCTCATTTGATTCTAGGAATTTTTTGATTCCATCTCTGATTTCTTCTATTACCCACTGATGTGTAAGCAGGGTATTATTCAGTTTCCATGCACTTGATTTTTTTTCCTTGGTCTTTCTAGTGTTAATTTCTACCTTGATGGCATTGTGGTCAGAGAAGATACTTTGAATTATCTCAGTGTTTTGAATCTTGTTGAGGATTGCTCTGTGGCCTATGATGTGGTCTATTCTGGAGAAAGTTCCATGTGCATTGGAGAAGAATGTGTACTTTTCAGTGGTTGGATGGAGTGTTCTATATATGTCTATGAGGTCCAGTTGGCTGATTGTGCCCTTTAGGTCTTCTGTATCTTTGCTGAGTTTCTTCTTAGTTGTTCTGTCCTTTACTGAGAGTGCTGAGTTGAAGTCTCCTACTATTATTGTGGAACTGTCAATTTCTCTTTTCAGTGTTGTTAGAGTTTGTTTTATGTATTTTGGAGTCCTGTCATTGGGTGCGTAGATGTTTATTATGGTTATGTCTTCATGATGGATCATCCCCTTAATCATTATATAGTGTCCTTCTTTGTCTTTTCTGGTAGATTGCATTTTAAAGTCTATTTTATCTGAGATTAAAATTGCCCCTCCTGCTCTTTTTTGGTAGTTGTTAGCTTGATATATTTTTTTCCAACCTTTGGCTTTTAATAAATTCACTTCTTTGTTTCTAAGGCGTGTCTCCTGTAGACAGTATATTGATAGATCCTAGTTTCTTATCCATTCTGTCACTCTCCATCTCTTTATGGTTGCATTGAGTCCATTTACATTCAGTGTAATTATTGATAGATGTGAGTTTGTTGCTGTCATTTTGTAGTGCTTTTTTTTGGGGTGCTGAAGTTTTCTTTGTTCTTCTTACTCTCCTGTGCTGAGTTACTTTGGTTTCTGGATTTTTTTTTCTTTTGTTTTTGTAGGTTTTGTTTTTGCTGAGACTTTATGTTTTTAATCTTTATTTTAATGAGTTGGTTTGTTAACTTTCTTTGTGGTTACCATTAATTTTACCCTTATCTTTCTAAGTTTGAAGCTGTCTACCATTACTTGGTATCGCCTTGCCTTCCTCTCCATTAGAAGGTTCTATACCTACACCATTTATTCCCTCTTTTATCGTTTTGATGTTGTTGTCATTTACTGATTAACTGCTCTGATTCTCTGTTGTATATCTTTTGGTTTTGGATAGTCTTCGAGGGTTCATTTCCTAGATTGTTATCTGGCTTGTGCGATCCTGCATCCTAACTTCTGCCTGTGAGCTGAAGCTGTTTGTCCTCAGATCAAAGAACTCCCTTTTATAATTCTTGTAAGTTTGGTTTGACTTTTACATATTCCCTTAATTTCTGTTTATCTGGAAATGACCTAATTTCACCATCAAATTTGAACAAGAGTTTTGCAGGATATATTATTCTTGGCTGACAATTTTTTTCTTTAAAGATTTTATATATGTCATCCCACTGCCTTCTTGCCTTCATGGTTTCTCCCCAATAATCTGAGCTTAGTCTTATTGTTTCTCCTCTGTATGTGACTTCTTGTTTTTCATGTGCTGCTCTCAGAATTCTTTGTTTGTCTTTGGTTTTGGTGAGTGTGAATATGATATGCCTTGGTGATTTTCTTTTGGGGTCTCTTCTATATGGGGTTCGTTGAGCTTCTTGGATGGCCAGCTTTACATCTTTCATGATATTGGGGAAGTTTTCTGTCAGCAGTTCCTCAATGATCCTCTCTGTGTTTTCTGTTTTCTCCCCCTGTTCTGGAATTCCAATCACTCACAGATTTTTGCTTTTAATTGTGTCCCACATAACTCTCAGGGCCTCTTCATTTTTCTTTGTTCTTTTTTCTGAGTTTTCCTGAATCAGAGTTGTATCCAAGTGTTTGTCTTCAGTTCCACTGATCCTGTCTTCCACTGTTTCAACTCTGCTTCTCAGCCCTTCTATGACATCGTCCATTTCTGAAATCATGTTGTTTATCTTTTGGATTTCTAATTGTTGTCTTTGTATAATTTCTAGTTGTGAATTTATTTTGGCATTTTGTTCCCACATTATTTTCCTGAATTCTTCCAATGTTTTGTCCCTATTTTCCACCAATTTTTCTATTTTTTCCTCATGTTTGTCAGCTTTTTGCCTCAGTTATTGGAGAATTCTGAGTATTAGAGATTTGAATTCCCTATCAGGTACTTCTAGTGCATTTTCTTCCACTGGAGAGTCATCTGGTGTTTTATTTTAGATGCCTACTGGAACCATCCTGTTCTGTTTTTGTAAATGTTTGTTATTGTCTGCTGTCTTCAGGTCATTTAGTTGTTATTTTTCTCATTTATTGATTGTAGATTTGTTTGTTTCATCCCTTTTTTAAAAAAAATTTGACTATGGCTGAGCAGGCGGACTGTGTGTACTTTGTTGTTTGCTCGTCTGTGGGCACAATACTTTTTGCCTCCTTCTTCAACTGGCAGGGTCAGTCACTCAGATATAGTATGGCAGGGCAGGTCTAGCTGAAAAGGAGCTACTGGGACGGGTTGTTTGTGGCACTTACTACTGCCACCAGAGCTGGTCGGTAATCAGTGCAGGGCAGGTTCCAGTAGGCCGTGCCTGTGCTGCTTGATGGTGTGATGTCTAGTGCATGGTGCAGGTAGGCAGGATGCAGTGGGGAGATTGTTACATGTGGATATTAGAGAGAGGAGAGAGGAACAGGAGCCAAAAACATACAAACAAACAAAAAAGTATGCTAAGGGAGCTTGCCGTTGGAGTAGAGAGATCAGAGACTATGAAATGGAGAAAAACAGAAAGGGGAGGAGGAAGAAAAGAAAAGAATGAATAAATAAGCATCAGAAAGGTTAAAGAACTGCAGAGTTCCCAGGGATCCCACCGGTGCAGCTATGAGGTCTGGGGAAGTCTTTCTCAGGTGTTGCAGTACAGCCTGGCTAGAAGGCATAGAGGTATACAATGCCAGGTATTCAGGGAACAGAAAGAGAAGGAAGATATAGAGAGATGAGAAACTGAGCAATGAAGAAAGAAAAAAAGGATAAAGAGGAAAAAGAAAACAAAACAAATTAAAAAAAAAAAACAAACAAACAGAAAGGCCCTCAAAGAAACAGGAAAAAAAAAAAAAAGAACAAACGTAAAAAGAAACGCCCTCAGGGATGCCTCTGCAGGTCTGTGGAAGCTGAAGGGGAGTCTCCCTGACACACAGCTCCGCCTGGCCTGAAAGGGCTCCCACATCAAGAAAAGCAAAAGAAAACAAACAAACAATTCAAAACAAACAAACGAAGAAAAGCCCCAGGTTCCCACCAGCGCGGCAGCCCAAACCGGGAAGCAGCTCCATGCTCGAACGGAGCTCTGCAGCCCCTCAGGAAGAAGCAAAGATGCCACACGGAGCGAGGTACTTGAGCTAAAGGAGGGGGAGGTAGGGAGAGGCAAGGAAGAAATAAAAAGAAACAGAAAAAAAGCAACACCGGCAGCCAACAAATGGCACTTGGACAGCCACCCGTTCGGGTGTGTGGAATCCAAGCAGCTGCTGTTTCCCGGTCAAGAGACTGTGGCCACGGGAAGCAGAGGAGGCCGAGTCGGGGTGAAGAAGTGTGGGGGGTGGGAAAGTGTATATCACCAATTACTGGTTGTTTTGTCTCCCGCTGGAAGCTCTGTGAGGCTGTTTTCTCGTACTCCCTGTTTGCTGGTCTCCGATAGGTGTCCAAGATGGCAGATCCGCGCTGCGTTAGCTGGTAGGGGACTTCTGCATGAATCTCTCCTCGCTCTCTGTTATCTGTCAGTTTTCTCACTCCATTGGTACTTGGCTGAGTTCTTTATCTCTTTATTTGATGTTGTAGGGTTTCAGGATTGCTGTTTTCTCTGTTTGGCTTAGTTTTTTGGATCTTTGCTGTGGAGGGACGGTGTGGTGCTTCTGCCTAGAGCACCATTTTGCTGGAATTCAGGAGCCAGTTTTTAACTTAACATTTTCATTCTAGCAGAGACAAGAGTTTGTCTGGGTTTACAATCCTATCTTTTTTGATGGTGAATGGCAAACTAATGGTGTCATAAGAAGATCAAAATTTTGCTATGAGACAGTTTTTCAGGATACATTGTATGAAAGTAACTGGATCAGAAAGGAACAGAATTACAGATGCTAGTATCCTGACTTTGCAATGCTCCAGGAATGTAAGAATAACTCTTAGAAATAAGATGCCAGGTAAATGCAGTAATAAACAAGGGAGAAATTTAAAGAGATTAACAATAAGACTGGTGGAAGACTGCTGAAGGTTGGGAGAGGGAAGAGACCAAGACACCGTTTATATGCTTTGAAACCAATGGGTTTACTACAGTTATTAGCCTAGGATTCCGAACATCTTAGAGAATCCATGTAAAGGCTTAGACCACAAACCAAGCGAGTAGACTTATTCAGATATCCAGTCCTGGTATGATAGCACTAACCATTTCACCTCTGGATAGGAAATATATTCTCTACTTCAACCTTATATTGCCATTATTAATGCAAATGTCTCACCCTGATGTGATAGCAGAAACCATCTCCTTTGTACAGCCAGTAATAATACTCTACTCAATTTACTACAGATTTGATTAAATGGTCTGTTCAACCAGGCCTCTGGCCAACTCTCTGTGAAGTAGAAAGGAGTTCATACTCCAGAACGTGTGCTCTTTCTGGGTAACTTATACTGCTTAATTCTGAAGCTTAACACAAAATGCTGCTTGAAAAATATGGTTTGAAAGCTTACAAATGAACAAAGAGGGGACTAACAGAGCTTTGTACGGTAATATAAATCACAACTCTCAGGACCCCCATTGCTGTCAAGTTGATTCAGACTCAAATCAACCCTAGTAGAACTGTCCCATAGGGTTTCCAAGACTGTAATCTTTACGGAAACAGACTGCCACATCTTCCTCCTGTGGAGAAACTGGTAGGTTCAAACTTCCCACCTTTCAGTTAGCAGCAAAACACTTAACCTTTGATCTACCAGGACGCCTTACTCCTAGGATAGGCAGAGACTATTCAAATTATTTATTATTTAAGGAAATGTTTCCTTGTTTATTATGTATTTGGCATTTACGCAGTGTATTCCTCAGGAATATTCTTTTGTTCTCAAGAAGTGTAAGTGTGTGTGTGTGTTTGTGTGTTTATGTGTGTGTATATGTTCCAAAAACAGACCTGTAGAAAAAGGAAAATAAAGTGCACCCTCTCTGTGGTGGCACTTACGGAAATTAAGAAATGTAACAATGAAAGGAAGTGTGCTCATTCTGATGTTGTGATAGCATTTTGCTTTGCAAAAGGGAAGAAGTAGTCTTAAGATTCTTAGAAGGTAATGCTTCCCTCTGAAATGAACCAGACACAAAAGGCTATATATATTATAGGATTCTATGTATATGACATCTTGGAACAGACAAAATCACAGAGACAGAAAACCCATCAGAGGTTGTCAAAATTGGGGGGAAGGGGAGAGGCTGACTATAAAGGGACCACAGAGGGAAATTTTTAGGATTATGGAATTGTTCTGTTGAACTCTCCGTGTAAGATTGATAGTTCTTTCTTCAATGTTTAATAGAATTACCTGCTGAAACCATCTTGTCTTGGAGATGTTTTACATTTTGTTTTTATTTTATAGAAAGTTTCTTAAGTATAAATTCAATATCCTTACTGGATACAGGGCTAATAATATGTTCTATTTCTTCTTGATTCAATTAATGTATACTAGGGGGCCTTCAAGGATTTTGTTCATGTTTTTGTCACAAAGTTGTTGTTTTCATTCCCAAAGGGCGTCTACTCAGAAATAAAGGGGGAAAAAAATCAACTGAAACATGCAATAATATGGTTGAATCTCAAAAATGCCATGCTAAATGAAAGAAGCCAGACAGCATATTTCGCCCTATTTGATTTTCTTATTAATTACAGAGAAGGAAAAAATTATATTAGAGAGGTTCTATTTCAGACACAACAGGCTGAAGTTCTCTGTGGACCTGCTCTTCACCAAAACTGGTGAAAATTATAAAGAAAACAACCATTTAAAATATCTGAACATGACTCTAAGGACATACAGCAAATAAACATGTTTTCAAGAAAATCTACTAAAACTTGTTAAAAACTGCCAAAGTCTGATTTTTTGAACCAAGACCCATGCCTTTACTCTTTTTCAGCTCAGCAAGATTAAAATTCCACTGCGGATTGATACAGCTCTGAACTCAGTGTTCCCCCTTCCCCTAGATTCCAGTTGGAGGATTATCTTCCTGGGAGGAGTAAGACTTCAGCATTTCTCATCTTGCCCCCAATTACCTGTAACTGAGGCTAGTTTCTAAGGGAGTGCAACTGAGAGATGACGGCTCCCTTCTTAAACCCAGCCCCACTCAAGGAGCAGAGGCTCTACCTCAGACATGGTGCTACTGAGAATATGGGACCCTGATTATCCTTGCCCCAATTCATGGGGTTGAGGTTTCGCACTGAGAGAAGTAAGTTGAGGAGATCTGGGGTTGCTGCGCTTCCCCATTCACAGAAAGCATTTTCTCTCCAAGCACTAGAAGGAATTGTTAGGAATAGAGGAATAAGGCTTAAATGAACCTTCATTTTGTGTAAGATTACCAGCAGAAAAGACCACAAGTATGAAGGAATGCTAATAACATGAGGATAGCTACAATTACAAAACAAAGCCAGCCAAGTTCAGCAAGCTGCATGGAACTTGTTCCATGATTTTGGGACTAGCTGTCTACCTCAGCTGTTGTCTGCTTCTGGCCACAGGGGTGTCTCAAAGTGATCTTTAGTTCTCTAGAAGGCTGACTAGTCTGCAGAGGTGTTTTAGCTGTGACAAACGAATCCAAGGTTTTATTCCTTTTAGATTGGTGACACACAGATTGGTGGCACTTGGATTGGTGAGGAGGACTAAGTATATTCCCTTCCAGTGAGGCTCTAAGGAGTCTTTCAACTGATGTCTTTTTCAATGTACATATTCTCCTGGAGCAATGTTAAGCAGATTTTTGGGATTCTAGCATCTGGCCATGAAAAAACTTCTTTAACCTGTGAAAAATATTCAAATTAAGTATGTCAGATACAGCATTTTACCATACTAGAAAGAAAGATTACAAAACAAAGAAGCGATTTTTTTTCCGTCATCCTTTTCAAGAGGAAAATCAATTACTTATAATATCAGTTAAGGAAGGCACAGGATTGTTAAGAATCAACATTAACAATCGATTTTAATAATGGCGTAGGTGCTTCTTCGTGCAGTAGTAAGGATGTTAAGGGCCATTCAATTTGGAAGAACTATTTCTGCCATCATAGTCATTTCAGTATTCATTTCTTGGAGTCCATGGGTGGAATCATTTAAAACACTCTGTCTTAGTTATCTAGTGCTACTATAACAGAAATACCACAAGCGGATGGCCTTAACAAACAGAAAGTTTATTCTCTCACAGTTTAGAAGGCTAGAAGTCCAAATTCAGGGTACCAGTTCCAGGGGAAGGCTTGCTATTACTGTTATCTCTGGGTGAAGGTCTTTGTCATCAATCTTACCCTGGTCTAGGAGATTCTCAGGGTAGGAGTCCCAAATCCAAAGGACGCACTCTGCTCCTGGCACTACTTTCTTGGTGGTATGAGGTCCCCATGTCTCTTTGCTCACCTCTCTCTTTTACATCTCAAAGGAGATTGACTTAAAATATAACCTAATCCTGTAGATTGAATCCTGCCTCATTAACATAGTTGCCTCTAATTCTTCCTCATTAACATCATAGAGGTAGGATTTACAAGACATAAGAAAATCATATCAGATAACAAAATGGTGAACAATCACACGATACGGGGAATCATGGTCTAGCCAAGTTGATATGTATTTTGGAGGGACACAATTCAATCCATAACACACTGAATATATTTAGTCAGAACTTTGACATGTGCCATAACATCTTCTAATCCATAGGATATTCTGCAGTCAACAGAACGTTATTATTTAAGAAAATAACTGATTCTTACATTAAAAATGGAAAGGAAAAAAAGTTTCTTATATCTAAAAATAGTACACTGAACATTAGTAACATTTTCATATATACCTTATAGTAATTCTTTTAGATTACTCAGTCATATGTAGTTAACTTTGGTTACATGCAACTCTGGACCAATACCAGTCTGAAAACTTCACTAATTTCTACATAAGAGTTCTGGAAACCTTGATTCAATCTAACAACATCCACTTTCAAAATATCACAGTCCTTTTCATAAGTCCGATATAGTCCATCTTTTGTTGAAATATTTTGGTCAAGCCTTTTCGGCAAGTCAGCAAAGTAAAAACCTATCTGCCATTATGAAAACGTTTAAAGAACTAATGGAAACCAGGCTTAAAGAAGCAAGTATGATGACAATGTCTCACTGAATACAGAATATCAATAAAGAGACAGAAATTATAAAAACTGTCAAAGAACAAATTCCCTCACTCTGTTAGGAGTAGAAAAGAAATGAGTTTTATTGAGGAATAGCAGCATGAGTTGGGGCAACACTAGGTAAAGATTACAAAGTGCTCCCAAGTACAGATGTGGAGAAGGGCCTTTTATACATGAAAAGTTTAGGGAAGCATTAACTATTGGTCACATCAGTTAATCTACAGACATCCTGGAGTCAGCCTGCAAGCATTCTCTCTGAGAACAAGTTGCACAAAAGTGCAAAATTACTGATTCAAATCTTGACCACATACTTTCTGAGAAGCAGCTCTAGTTTTACCTCCTTCCTTCCTCATCCCCTTTAGAGCCAGTGCAGATTAACCCATTACCATGAGCTCAGCCCAAACGCCTCTTTAATTTAGGGGTCTGCTGACACAAAACAGAACGAAATGGAAATTCAGGAGTTGAAAAGCACAATATTAACTCAAATTCACAGGATCAAATGCTAAATAAGAAAGTTAATAGAACATATTTATAAATGCATCTTTTTCTCCTTTCTTACTTCAGCTTCTTTAAAAGACATAGATATGTAAATAAATAATTTTAACAAACTATTGTGGCTTTACTCCTACCTTGAGAAGGCTCTCTTTCTCTGGTTCCCTCTGTTAAACTTTTAGCTGTTCTATCATTTAACATTGCTATCATTGAGCTGCCCACTTCCTCTTAATTGCTTAACAACAAATCTCCACTGGTTTTGACAACATCCTTAGGCATGAATTTACCCATGCTCTATTCCAAATAAAGTCTGTCCCCTTAGGGGGAACTTCGTATTTCTCTGTTCTTATAGCCTGCTTCCTCTCCTCTCCCAGGTAGAATCTCTGCACCACCAAATCTGAGATGGGAGTAAGCATAGTGACCCAGTTCTGTGGGAGTAACACTATTGTTCTGTGAGCTGGGTGCTGGGCAAGGATGGTAGTCCCTGGTCTTCTCAACTTGCCCCTCCCAAAGTGAAGCCTACATCTATGAGTGTGCTGGGGTCCATGACTGGGGCTAAGCATTATAGGTCTACTATGCCTAAGCTAGAGCTTCTTCGTGAAAGCTTCAAAGAAAAATAAATTTTTTTACGTCTTTTAACAGTTTGGCTGGGTATTCAATTTTAGCTTGTAAATCATGTTTTTCCTTAGAATTTTATAGGTACTGTTTTATTGTCTTTCAGTTCCTAGTGCTTTACCTGAAGAATCCGGTACATTTCTTACTCATGATTATTTGAACAGGGTATGGTTGTTCTCTTGGGAAAATTTTGCTGATCGATATTATTGTAAAACAAAATCTTAGTAAATACTTTTTTCCCTCTCTGTTCTCTGTAGAAATTGCTTCACTATCTTCTGAATATTGCTGTGGAGAAGTGTGAATGAATATTGTTTTTTCTGTCATTGTGTATGATTTGCTTTCTTTGACTGGATTCTATTCACATCATCTTCATCTATGGTGTTTAGTAATGTCATCAGAATACGGCTCAGTGTAGATCATTCAATGTCATTTCTTGTGCGGCAATTCAAGCCTTCTTAATTTTAGTAAATATTCTTTGAGTTTTTTATTCAATATTTTCCTTCTTCTTCTGGAAAAGAACAATTATATGCATTGGTTCTCTTGATCTCATTTCTTTAATTATTTTCATGTTTTTATTCCTTTCTGTTTCATTTTGGGTGACTTACGCATGCTTATCAAGTTCATTATACAAATTTGAATTAGTATTTATGTCATTTTTGTTGTTTCTGTAACTATCTTATTTTCTTTTCTTTCTTTCTAGAGTTCTGCAAGTCTATTTGTCATTTTGTTTTGATGCCTGCTCATCTTTTCTTTGAGTCTTTGTATCTCTTCTTTGAACACTTTACCTTAGTAAGTTTTTATTGTCTGTAATTCCTGAGAAGTTACAATTATTCGAATACTTTCTCTGACTCTGTATCATTTCTATTCTGGTATAGTTCTTTACTTTTATTTTATTATTTCTCCACTTTTAGTCTTTTTAAAATCTTTTTTCTTTTCATTAATTGATGTTTTCCAATTTCTATCTTATTTTCCAGTTATTTCTCGAGATTATACTCATCTTTGAATAAGGCCAGTTTAAGAATAAATTAGGAAAGGACAGGGGAAGAGTGACCTAGGAAAACCTAGATCCAAATTTGTTGTCCTAATAAATCCCTATGAAATCTTTACTTTCTTTTTCAGGCATGTCTCTCCTCAGTTTTCTGAATTCAGATATTTGGGATGAGTAACAGTAATAAAAGAAGCCCTCATGGCACAGTAGTTAAGCACTAGGCTATTAACCAAAAGATCAGTGGTTTGAACTCACTAGCTGCTCTGCAGCAGAAGGATGTGGCAGTCAGCTTCCATAAAGATTACAGCCTTGGAAACCCTATGGAGCAGTTGCACTCTGTCCTATAGGGTCTCTATGAGTCAGAATCAACTTGAAAGCAATGAGTTGTTCATTTTTTTTTGGATTGCCCTTCTTTGCGACCTCATAGTCTAAGAGAGTTTGTCAGTCTCAGTATGTCACATTTACAGTCCAATCCAGGAAAAAGGAACAGAGAAGAAAAGACAAGCTGTCTTTTCAGAAGGTTCCCTGAAAGCTGTAACCTAACATTTTGGCTTACTATCAATTGGCCAGAGTTCAGTCACATAGCCACACCTAAGTGTAGATGAGACTAGATAATATAGTCTTTATTCCAGGAGGATGGTTTAGTGCCAAAAATCAGGGATTTTTTATTAAGAAGAACAATAAACTTTAGATAAACTTCTAAAATTCCTGGTAATACTTCTCATTGTGATTGTTGGAATTGATGCATTAACATCTTCATGATATTGAGCCTTCCAATCCAAAAAAATAACAATAAAAGTGTTCAATTTTATTAGTATTCTTGAAGATTTTTTACCATATAGATCTAACACATTTATTTTAATTCCTAGGTATTTCAGCCATTTTGTTGATATTATCAATAGGGACCTTTCTTATATTCTTTTTTATTTTATTCCCTAATTGTTTTTACATATAAAAGCTATTGACTTATATAAACTAACTTACTGCCTGGCCACTTTTACTAAATTCTCTTTTTCTTCTGTATTACCTCTCCCATTTATTCTCTTTTATTTTTCAGATACTATCATATCATCTGCAGAAATGATATGATCATTTCCTTACTGCCAGTTTTATACTTCTGATTTCTTTACCTTTACTGGCTTCATTGTATGGTACCTTCAAAGAAAAGATAAATGATTATAACGCTGTTATTGCTGTTGTTAGGTGCTGTCAAGTCAATTCCAACTTATAGCTACCCTATGTACAACAGAAAGAAACACTGCCTAGTCCTCCATCATACTCACAATTGTTATGCTTGAGCCCATTGTTGCAGCCACTGTGTCAGTCCATCTCGTTGAGGGTCTTCCTCTTTTTTGCTGACCCTCTACTTTACTAAGCATGATGTCCTTCTCAGAGACTGATCCTTCCTGATAACATGTCCAAAGTATGTGAGATTTAGTCTCACTATCCTTGCTTCTAAGGAGCATTCTGGCTGTACTTCTTCCAAGACATTTGTTCATTCTTTTGGCAGTCCATGGTATATTTAATATTCTTTGCCAGCACCACAATTCAAAGTTGTCAATTTTTCTTAGGTCTTCCCTTATCCATCGTTCAGCTTTTGCATACATATGAGACAATTGAAAACACCATGGTTTGGGTCAGGTGCACCTTACTCTTCAAGGTGACATCTTTGCTTTTTAACACTTTAAAGAGTTCTTTTGCGGTAGATTTCCCCAATGCAATGTGTCATTATAATGCTGGTAGTCATTTTATCTTATTTTGGGCTTTAAAGGGAATTCTCTTAAGTTTTCCCTACTGAGCCTAACTCTCACATTTAGTAATAGAAAAGTGTGTCTTATGGTAAATATCCATTTATTTATTTTTATAAAATGAAATGTACTTTTTTAAGAAGGCCCAGAATACTTGTGCTCTTGATCAGAACTTAACAGCAATTCCCATCATTTTCTTTCTTATATTTTATTGTACGTCAGGTGAAGGCTTACAGAACAAACAGTTTCTCATGAAACAGTAGTACACATGTTGTTTTATGACATTGGTTAACAACCCCACAACATATTAACCCTCTAAATTCTCAACCTTTTTTTTTTTTGGTGAAAATACACATGGCCAAAGATACATCGTTTCAAAAATTTCTACATACACAGTTCAGTGACATTGACTACGCTCTTCGAATTGTGCTGTTATTCTCACTTAAGATGAAGGCTTACAGAACAAAATAGTTTCTCATTTAACAGTTACTACAAATGTTGCCCTATGACAATGGTTAACAATCTCACAACACATCAACAATATCCTTACTCAATCTTGTGTTCCCTATCACCAGCTTCCTTGTCCCCTTCTGCCTTCCGGCCCTTGTCACTGGACTCCTTTACCTCGTTAGTCTCATTTGGTTTTACGGGGCTGTCCACTCCCAGGCTGAACGGTGAACCTCGGAGGTAACTTCACCACTGAGCTAAAAGGGTGTCTGGGGGCCATACTCTCGAGGTTTCTCCAGTCTCCTTTAGGCCAGTAAATCTCGTCTTTTTTTTTTTTTTTTTTTGTGAGTTAGACTTATGCTCTACATCCTTCTCCAGCTCTGTCCAGAACCCTCTGTTGTGAACCTTGGCAGAGGAGTCAGTGGTGGTAGCTGGGCACCATCTAGCTGTACTGGACTCAGTCCGGTGGAGGCCTTGGTAGCTGTGGACAATTAGTTCTTTGGACTAATCTTTTCCTTGTATCCTGTTCTCTTCATTCTCCCTTGCTCCCGAAGGGATGAGACCAGTGGAGTATCTTAGATGGTCGCTCACAGGCTTTTAAGACACCAGACACTACTCACCAAGGTAGAATGTAGAGCATTGTCTTTATAAGCTGTGTCATGCCAATTGAGCTAGATGTTCCCCGAGACCATGGTCCCCACAGCCCTCGGCCCAGGAATTCAGCCCCTCAGGGAGTTTGGATGTGTCTGTGGGGCTTCCGTGACCTTTCCTTGTACAAGTTGTTCTAGTTTACCCTGTATTGTGTACTGTCTCACCCTTCACCCAAGATACCACTTATCTATTGCCTATTATTTCCCCCCCACCGCTCCCATCCTTGGTAACCAACAAAGATTGTTACATTTTGTGTGTGAACTTTTTCATGGGTTTTTACAGTAGAGGTCTCATACAATATTTGTCCTTTTGTGATAGACTTATTTCACTCAGCATAATGTCCTCCAGTTTCATCCATGTTATGAGATGCTTCACAGATTCATTGTTGTTCTTTCTCATTGCATAGTACTCCATTGTGTGTATGTACCTTAGTTTGTTTATCCATTCATCTGTTGATGGGCATCTAGGTTGTTTCCATCATTTTGCTATTGTGAACAATGCTGCCATGAACATAGGTGTGCATTATGTCTATTCGAGTGATGACTCTTATTTCTCTAGGATATATTCCTAGGAGTGAGATTATTGGATCGAATGGTATGTCTATTTCTAGCTTTCTGAGGAAGCGCCATATCACTTTCCAAAATGGTTATATCATTTTGCATTCCCACCAGTAGTGCATAAGTGTTCCGATCTTCCCGCAGCCCCTCCAACATTTGTTATTTCCAGCGTTTTTGATTCGTGCCAGTAATGCCGGGGTGAGATGGTATCTCATTGTGGTTTTCATTTGCATTTCTCTAATGGCTAGTGATTGCAAGCATTTCCTCATGTATGTGTTGGCCATTTGAATGTCTTCTTTGGTGAAGTGTCTGTTTATTTCCTTTGCCCATTTATTAATAGGATTATTTGTCTTTTTGTTGTAGAAGTGTTGGATTTTCTTATAGACTATGGAGATTAGACCTTTGTCTGACTTGTACTGTCCAAAAATTTTTTTCCAGTCTGTAGGTTCTCTTTTGACTCTTTTGGTGAAGTCTTTTGAAGAGCATAGGTGTTTGATTTTTAGAAGATCCCAGTTATCTAGCTTATCTGTTGGGTTTTGTGTGTTGATGGTTATGGTTTGTATCCTGTTAATGCCATGTATTAAGGCCTGAAGTGTTGGTGCTATTTTTTCTTCTATGAACTTGATAGTTTTAGGCTTTATATTCAGGTCTTTGATCCATTTTGAAGTAGTTTTTGTATACGGTGTGAGGTATGGGTCCTGTTTCATTTTTTTGCAGATGGATATCCAGTTTATCCAGCACCATGTGTTAAAAAGACTGTCTTTTCCCAATTTGATGGACTTTGGGCCCTTGTCGAAGATCAGGTGACCATAGGTGGATGGATTTACATCTGGGTTCTCAATTCTGTTCCATTGGTCAATGTATCTGTCGTTGTACCAATACCAAGCTGTTTTGACTACTGTAGCTGTATAGTAGGTTCTGAAGTCAGGTAGTGTGAGTCCTCCAACTTTATTCTTCTTCTTCAGTAGTGCTTTACTTATGTGGGGCTTGTTCCCTTTCCATATAAAGTTAATGATTAGTTTTTCCATCTCTTTGAAGAAAGTTGTTGGTATTTGGATCGGGATTGCATTGTATTTGTAAATTGTTTTGGGTAGAATTGTCATTTTCACAATATTGAGTCTGCCTATCCATGAGCATGGTATGTTTTTCCATTTATGTAGATCCCTTTGGGTTTCTTGAGTACTGTTTTGTAGTTTTCTTTGTATATGTCTTTTACATCCCTGGTCAGATTTATTCCTAAGTATTTTATCTTTTTGGGGGCTATTGAAAATGGTATTGTTTTCCTGACTTCCTTTTCATCGTTCTTCTTATTGGTGTATAGGAATCCAACTGATTTTTGAATGTTTATCTTGTACCCTGCTACACTGCTGAATCTATTAGTTCCAGTAGATTTCTCATGGTGTCTTTAGGGTTTTCTGTGTATAGTATCATATCAACTGCAAACAGGGACAATTTAACTTCTTCATTACCAATTTGGATGCCCTTTATTTCTTTTTCTTGCTTTATTGCTGTAGCTAGAACTTCCAGCACAATGTTAAATAGGAGTGGTGATAAAGGGCAGCCTTGTCTTGTTCCTGTTTTCAAGAGGAATGTCTTCAGCCTCTCTCCATTAAGAATGATGTTGGCCATTGGTTTTGCATACATGCCCTTTATTATGTTGAGAAATTTCCCTTCTACACCTATTTTATTGAGAGCTTTTATCAGGAATGGGTGTTGGACTTTGTCAAATGCCCTTTCTGTGTCAATTGAGATGATCATGTGATTCTTTTCTTTCCTTTTATTCATGTGGTGGATTATGTTGATTGATTTTCTAATGTTGAACCATCCTTGCATACCTGGTATGAATCTTACTTGGTCTTGGTGTATTATTTTTTTGATATGATGCTGAATTCTATTGGCTAGAATTTTGTTCAGAATTTTTACATTTATATTCATGAGAGATATTGGTCTGTAATTTTCTTTTTTTGTGATGTCTTTGCCTGGTTTTGGTGTCAGCGTTATGCTGGCTTCATAGAATGAATTTGGAATTGTTACTTCCTCTTCTATGCTCTGAAATAGCTTGAGTAGAACTGGTACAAGCTCTTCTGTAAATGTTTTGTAGAATTCTCCAGTGAAGCCATCTGGACCAGTGCCTTTTTTGGTTGGGAGTTTTTTTAATTACCTTTTCAACCTCTTCTCTTGTTATGGGTCTGTTCAGGTTTTCAACATCACTTTGTGGTAGTTTGGGTAGGCCATGTGTTTCTAGAAATTTATCCATTTCCTCTAGGTTTTCAAATTTGTTGGAGTATAGTTTTTCATAAGATTCTGTTATAATCCTTTTTATTTCAGTTGGGTCTGTTGTAATGTCCCCCATTTCATTCCTGATTTGGGTTATTTGTGTCCTCTCCTGTTTTTCTTTTGTCAGTCTGGCCAGGGGTTTGTTGATTTTGTTGATTAACTTTTGGTTTTGTTGATTTTTTTCTATTGTTTTTCTGTTCTCTGTTTCATTTATTTCTGCTGTGATCTTTACTATTTCCTTTCTTCCGGTGGTTGTGAGCTTTTTTTGCTGTTCTCTTTCTATTTGTTTGAGTTCTGTAGTTAAGGTTTTGATTTTGTCCCTTTCTTCTTTTTTGGTATGCGCATCTATTGCTATAAATTGTCCTCTGAGCACTGCCTTTGCTGTGTCCCAAAGGTTTTGGTATGATGTGTTTTCAGTCTCATTTGATTCTAGGAATTTTTTGATTCCGTCTCTGATTTCTTCTGTTATCCACTGATGTGTAAGCAGGGTATTATTCAGTTTCCATGTAGTTAATTTTTTTTCCTTGCTCTTTCTAGTGTTAATTTCTACCTTGATGGCATGTGATCAGAGAAGATACTTTGAATTATCTAAACGTTTTGGATCTTGTTGAGGATTGCTGTGTGGCCTATGATGTGGTCTATTCTGGAGAAAGTTCCATGTGCATTGGAGAAGAATGTGTACTTTTCAGTGGTTGGATGGAGTGTTCTATATATGTCTATGAGGTCAAGTTGGCTGATTGTGCCCTTTAGGTCTTCTGTATCTTTGCTGAGTTTCTTCTTAGTTGTTCTGTCCTTTACTGAGAATGGTGTGTTGAAGTCTCCTACTATTATTGTGGAACTGTCAGTTTCTCTTTTCAGTGTTGTTAGAGTTTGTTTTACATATTTTGGAGCCCTGTCATTGGGTGCATAGATGTTTATTATGGTTTTGTCTTCATGATGGATCATCCCCTTAATCATTATATAGTATCCTTCTTTGTCTTTTATGGTAGATTGCGTTTTAAAGTCTATTTTATCTGAGATTAGAATTTCCACTCCTGCTCTTTTTTGGTAGTTGTTAGCTTGATATATTTTTTTCCAACCTTTGACTTTTAATAAATTCACATCTTTGTTTCTAATGTTTGTCTCTTGTAGACAGTATACTGATGGATCCTGTTTTCTTATCCATTCTGTGACTCTCCGTCTCTTTATGGGTGCATTGAGTCCATTTACATTCAGTGTAATTATTGATAGATGTGAGTTTGTTGCTGTCATTTTGTAGTGCTTTTTTTTTTGTGGTGCTGAAGTTTTCTTTGTTCTTCTTACTCTCCTGTGCTGAGTTACGTTTGTTTGTGAATTTTTTTTTCATTTCTTTTGTTTTTGTAGGTTTTGTTTATGCTGAGACTTTATGTTTTTTCTCTTTATTTTTATGAGTTGGTTTTTTAACTTTCTTTGTGTTTACCATGAATTTTACCCTTATCTTTCTAAGTTTGAAGCAGTCTACCCTTACTTGGTATCGCCTTGCCTTCCTCTCCATTAGAAGGTTCTATACCTACACCGTTTATTCCCTCTTTTATCATTTTGATGTTGTTGTCATTTACTGATTAACTGCTCTGATTCTCTGTTGTATTTCTTTTGGTTTTGGATAGTCCTCGAGAGTTCATTTCCTAGATTGTTATCTGGCTTGTGCAATCCTGCATCCTAACGTCTGCCTGTGAGCTGAAGCTGTTTGTCCTCAGATCAAAGAACTCCCTTTTATAATTCTTGTAAGTTTGGTTTGACTTTTACATATTCCCTTAATTTCTGTTTATCTGGAAATGACCTAATTTCACCATCAAATTTGAACGGGAGTTTTGCAGGATATATTATTCTTGGCTGACAATTTTTTCTTTCAAGATTTTATATATGTCATCCCACTGCCTTCTTGCCTGCCTGGTTTCTCCCCAATAATCTGAGCTTAGTCTTATTATTTCTCCTCTGTATGTGACTTCTTGTTTTTCACGAGCAGCTGTCAGGATTCTTTGTTTGTCTTTGGTTTTGGCGAGTGTGAATATGATATGCCTTGGTGATTTTCTTTTGGGGTCTCTTCTATACGGGGTTCGTTGAGTTTCTTGGATGGCCAGCTTTTCATCTTTCATGATATGGGGAAGTTTTCTGTCAGGAGTTCCTCAATGATCCTGTCTGTGTTTTCTGTTTTCTCCCCCTGTTCTGGAATGCCAATCCCTCATGAATTTTTGCTTTTAATTTTGTCCCACATAACTCTCAGCATCTCTTCATTTTTTTGTTCTTTTTTCTGAGTTTTTCTGAAACAGAGTTGGATCCAAGTGTTTGTTTTCAGTTCCACTGATCCTGTCTTCCACTTTTTCAAATCTGCTTCTCAGCCCTTCTATGACATCATCCATTTCTGAAATCTTGTTGTTTATCTTTTGGATTTCTAATTGCTGTTTTTGTATAATTTCTAGTTGTGAATTTATTTTGGCATTTTGTTCCTGCATCATCTTCCTGAATTCTTCCAATTTTTTGTCTGTATTTTCCATGAATTTGTCTATTTTTTTCTCATGTTTGTCAGCTTTTTGCCTCAGTTCTTGGAAAATTCTGAGTATTAGAGATTTGAATTCCCTATCAGGTACTTCTAGTGCATTTTCTTCCACTGGAGAGTCATCTGGTGTTTTAATTTGGACGCCTACTGGAACCATCGTGGCCTGTTTTGTAAATGTTTTGATATTGTTTACATTCAGTAGATATTTCTCTCATTTATTGGTTGTAGATTTGTTTTTTTCATCCCTTTTTTTAAGAAAAAAATTTGAGTATGTCTGAGCAGGTGGACTGTGTGCTCTTTGTTGTTTGCTCATCTGCGTGCTCAGTACTTTTGCCTCCTTCTCCAACTGGCAGGTTCAGTCACTCAGGTATGGTACAGCAGGGCAGGTCTAGCTGAAGAGGATCCACTGGGATGGGTTGTTTGTGGCACTCACTACAGCCACCAGGGCAGTTCGGTAATCAGTGCTGGGCAGGTTCCAGTAGGCCATGTCTGCACTGCTTGGCGGTGTGCTGCCAAGCGCACGGTGCAGGTAGGCAGGATGCAGCGGGGAGATGGTTATGTGTAGAGCTAAGCTGGGTATGGGAGAGAGGAGAGAGGAACGGGAGCCAAAAACCATACAAACAAACAAAAAAGAATGCTAGGGGAGCTTGCCGTGGGAATGGAGAGATGAGAGACTATGAAATGGAGAAAAACAGAAGGGGGAAGAGGAAGAAAAGAATGAACAAATAAAAATCAGAAAGGTTAAAGAACCACAAAGTTCCCAAGGATCCCACTGATGCAACTATGAGGTCTGGGGAAGTCTCTCTCAGGTGTCGCAGCACAGCCTGGCTAGAAGGCACAGAGGTATACAATGCCTGGTATTCAGGGATCAGAAAGAGAAGGAAGATATAGGGAGACGAGAAACTGAGCAATGAAGAAAGACAAAAGGGAAAAAGAGGGAAAAGAAAACAAAACAAATTAAAAAAAAAAGAACAAGAAAGACATCCCAAAAAAACAGGAAAAAAAAAACCAACGAAAAAAGACAAGTCCTCAGGGATCCCTCTGCCCTTCTGTGGAAGCCAAAGGGGAGTCTCCCTGGCTCGCAGCTCTGCCTGGCCAGAAAGGGCTCCCAACTCAAGAAAAGGAAAAGAAAACAGACAATTCAAAATGAAGAAAAGCCCCGGAATCCCACCAGTGCAGTAGCCCAGACTGGGAAGCAGCTCCACACTCGAATGGAGCTCTGCAGCCCCTCAGGAAAAAGCAAAGATGGCACACAGAGCCAGGCACTTTTGTGAAAGGAATGGGAGGTGGCAAGAGGCAAGTGAGAAATCAAAAGAAGCAGAAAAAAAAAAGCAACACTAGCAGCCAACAAATGGCACCCAGAGAGCCGCCCTCTTGGGTGTGTGGAATCCAAGCAGCCGGCGCCTCCCTGTCAAGAGACTGTGGCTGCAGGAAGCAGAGGAGTCCGAGCCAGGGCGAAGAGGGGTTGGGGGTGGGAAAGCGCACACCGCAAATTACCGGCTGTTTTGTCTCCCACTGGATGCTCACTGAGGCTGCTTTCTCATACCCCCATTTTCTGGTCTCCGATAGGAGTCTGAGAAGGTGGATATGCGCTGGTTTACCTGGTAGGGGACCTCTGCATGAATCTCTCCTTGCTCTCCATTCTCTTTCAGTATTCTCACTCTGTTTGGTGCTCAGCTGAGTTCTTTGTCTCTTCATTTGATGTTCTAGGGTTTCAGGATTGTTGCATTCTCTGTTTGGCTTAGTTTTTTGGATCTTTGCTGTGGAGGGACAGCGTGGTGCTTCTGCCTAGAGCGCCATCTTGCTGGAACCTCGCCCCATCATTTTCTTTTTATATTAATATGCCTGGAATATTAAATAGGATGTAGGATAAATAAGAGATAAATCAGTTGAAAACTGCTGAAGGATAAATAATCTGGATGAACCTAGAAGTGAGTAGAACACTTGACCTTCCAGGAAGCATATGTATCTCATGATGCTGATTGGGCTTTCCAGATGCATTGCCTATAAATGAGGCAATCATGTTCACTATGTGTAAGTAAAACCCAAATAACAGTGGTTTAAAAAAGGTAGAAAGTTACTACTCTCTCAAGTAAAATGAAAACATAGATTTCAGTACTATCTCATGAATCCACAGTCCTCTGGGTGTCAGATAACCTCCAGCTTTCCATTTTGTCACTTGCCACCATCCTTAAGATGATGTCTTTATGCTTATGGGTCAGGATGAAGTTTTAGTCATTATATCCACAATTCAAGAAGCAACACGGAGTAAGGGAAGAGGAAGTGGCATCCTAGAAGTTCGGACACCACTTCCACTTATATCCCAGTGGCCAACACTTATTCACATGGTTGTTTGTGCAAGGAAGATTGAAAATATAGCCTTAATTCTGGAAGTACATGTTCCCAGCTAAAATCCTAACATTCTTTTACTGATGAAAAATGAAGCAAATGTATTGACTACAGTTTTTGCCAACAGATGACTTTCTCTATTGGATATGGCTAATTTGACATATTTCCAGCTTCTTTCTTGAAAACAACTTCTGTTATAACTGGATCATCCTCATCTTTTTCAATACACATTTGCATTATTACAAATCCTAGTATATTGATTTTCAACTTATTTCATATTTTCTATGAACTATGTTAAAGGGTTTCTTATAAGAAGGAAGTATTGTAATGTCATGGGTAATATATGTGGTAACCACAATGTAGGCTGGGAAACTTCTGGAAGGTTTCTGTTGAAAAATAGTTTTATCCAAAATGCGATAGACAATCTTAACCTTGTGTTTAGCTTCTGACACAGTGATCTAACGCAGAATGGGTAGCAAAATTTAATTATTCTAAATGTTATCCAAAGTATCAATTCCATCTACATTGCCTCTCCAAACAGTAGCTGTATAAATTCTGCATGGACTATCTTTTTAATAGGAAACTCAACCCTTGTAAGGGAGCCCTCTTTTATTCTCATGAAATTCTAATCATTAGGAATATCTTCCTATATTAGTTGAAATTCATCTGAAGTTATCACCTATTATAACTTTGTTTTTCCTTAGAATCTAGAGATATGTGATTAAGTGAAAAATCGGACATAAGGACCATATGACTTTAGTATTCATATTAAACAAACATTGATAAATAAGTTAAAAATTATTTTCTGAGTCCTTTGGTGAGAAAGCAACTACTGGGCATCTGAAGGTTTTTCACTGGGAACCTATGTTCAGAGATTTACTGAAGGTACTCATGGAACTTAGCATACTGTTCTACTGTATAAAAATAAAATTTTTATTTTTTTATTGTACTTTAGATGAAGATTTACAAAACAAATAGTTTTCTCATTAAACAGTTAGTACACATGTGGCTTATTAAAGCAATGCGATGAGGATACATAGCAGAATTGTAAGGGAATGTTCACAGGCAGAGTCCGGAGGAAAACATGTGCAGACTCTCTCATGCTCTCTCCCTCTCGTGAGGCACCACAGAGCACATTTTCCCCCAGCAATAAAAATGCAATGACATGTACATGATTTTTTTCACCATTGTAAGTCCAATAGAGACTCATGTCCAAGATTTTTGTTAAAGGATGATCACATAGGCACCCTCTGACTAGCACATAGGAAAATTCCAGATGACCAGAAAAAAAAGCAGGCGTTCAGCATACACCATATTGTTTGTGCAGTCTAAATCAAAACCAACCAACCAAACAAACAAACCTGTTACCATGGAGTCAATTCCGACCTATAGCGACCCTATAGGACAGAGTAAAACTGCCCCATAGTGTTTCCAAGGAGCGCCTGGTGGATTCGAACTGCCAACCTTTTATTAGCAGCCACAGCTTTTTTTAATTAATTAATTAATTTTTTAATTATACTTCAGATGTAGGTTTACAGAACAAATAGTTTCTCATTAAACACATAATTGTTTTATGACAATGATTAACTACCCCATGACAAGTCAACACTGTCCCTTCTCAACCTTGGGTTCCCTATTACCAGCTTTCCTGTCCCCTCCTGCCTTCTAGTCCTTGTCCCTGGACTGTTGTGCCCCATTAGTCTCGCTTTGTTTTATGTGGCTGTCTAATCTTTGGCTGAATGGTGAGCCTCGAGAGTGGACTTCATTACTGAGCTAAAAGGGTGTCTGGGGGCCATACTCTTGGGGTTTCTCCAGTCTGTCGGGCCAGTAAGTCTGGTCTTTTTTTGTGAGTTAAAATTTCGTTCTACATTTTTCTACAGCTCTCTCTGGGACCCTCTGTTGTGATCCAGGTCAGAACAATCAGTGGTGGTAGCTGGGCACCATCTAGTTGTACTGGACTCAGTCTGGTGGAGGCCGTGGTAGTTGTGGTCCATTAGTCCTTTGGACTAATCTTTTCCTTGTATCTTGTTTTCTTCACTCTCCCTTGCTCCTGAAGGGTTGAGACCAGTGGAGTATCTTAGATGGCTGCTCCCAGGGAGCCGTAGCTCTTAACCACTATGCCACCAGCAGGCTAGGCATGGTAAATCATCCTTATCAGTTACCTGTTGATTGAGAACACTCTGACAGCCATAGACCCCAGTTGACAGCAATTCTTGCAAACAGGTCTTTCTAAGGATAAGGACAGCAGTCTGGGGCCAGTTATGTTAACTCTTTTTCTGAAAAGATAGTTAAGTGTCCATAACTTTACATTTCTAGAAGAGTAAGTTCAGAATAAGTGTACTTAAAGGCCGTAAGAAAAGCAATGTAAATATGATAGCTTTTTCAAAAAAGCGTTAAAGCACTGAACTCATTTAACATTATTCAACAACTTTTTTCAAATGTCACATGAATGATACACAACACTGGCAATGTTATTTAATGAAGGAAGCACTCTATTTTTGTTGGTAAGGTAGTCCTATCTTTATTCTGTCATCTCCAGAGAAAAGAAAACAAAGCATTGATAGGCTGGGATGTAAGAAAAAACAATGACTTCCTTCTCAGTTTCCCAATAAAAGTCTGCCAGATCTTCACCCGCAGCTTTGGCACCATGGCTTTCCTTCTTTCCTGGACCTGTGTGATCGTTGGTTGTCTTTCTGCTTCTTTAGCAGTAACATCTAATCTCTCAGATCTGTATCCCCCTTTATGGGTGGAGAGTCCTGGTCAGTTCAGTGATTACAGGATGAAAGATGGACAGTACATTATCAATTCCTGGGTATACCCTCAGAGAATGGGGATGTATAAAATCCTATTGACTCAGACAGCCAGGTATTTTGAAAGATTTGCTCCAGAAAATGAACAAAATATTTTATGGGGATTGCCTCTGCAGCATGGCTGGCAATATCATACAGGTAAGAGTGATTCTTTTTCATTACAATGGTCTTCCAATATATCCATGAAGTAATTGTTAAATAAGACTCTGTATATACTATATCATTCTTTTGAAAATTGATTCTTTGACTTTTCTCTCTTTTTTTTAACGTCATAATCATTACTCTTCTCCTTCTCCACAAATAGTTCATTAATGGGCTGTTTCTACTAGAAATTGCAATGAGGCATAAAGCATAGGTACCAACTACAAAAAGACTTTACTGACAGAAAAAGGGACATTTAACCTTGCCTGAGTACCAAGAACACAGTACAACTCCAGACATATTCAGTTTGAGACGAAAAAAAACCAGATAGCACGTAAGTTCAAGTGAGTGTTTAGGGCTATAGAATAATTGTCAGCAGCATTAAGGCACTGTTTGAAGGTATCATGCAAGGTGAACTCTTTAAGGGATTCTAAGTGAAGCAAAAGGGGTTGGTTACTGTAAGGAGGAGGTCCAACCCACAAAGGAGAAGAAAGAGAAGAAACAGAGGAAGAAAGTTTTATAGATTTATTTTCAATCTAATTTAGTATCTAAGAAATAATCAATCAGGAAAAACTCACAATTCTAATTCATTTTGGTTAACAGCACTAACAGATTCCTCAGTATCACTGCTTTGAGAGTAAACAAGTTAAGAGAGCTGAGTGGCAAGAATAATGAGATTAAAAAGAAAAAAACTGAACGTATGTATGGGAAAGAGATGAGCAGAACTGTCATGCGCATGAAACAATAAAAGGAAAAACAAAGAGGGTGTAGTTGTGGAGGAACATAAGGAAGAGAAAGTGAGTGCAAAAGAGAAAAGGTAGTAAGGAAATAAGGAAATGCAACATATAGGTCACTAGAGACCTGAAGGCAAGATTGGAGGTGAAGAAGTGAGAATAAGTCATAGATTCACTTAGGTGGAAGTGAGGGGAAAAAGGAGGTTAGCAAGACTGGAGAGAATAAACTATAGATGAGCTAGTTTTAAAAAAAAGAAGCTCAAGAAGCAACAGTTAAGACAGAGGAGAGAATTAGGTTTTAGAATCAGAACAAATAAACAAAAGACGAGTAAGAGAGAAGGAAAAAAAGACATAAACTGAACATAAAAAAATAGGGAAAGAGAGGGCAGGGCTTAGATGACGGAGTAGACAGATACTTCCTGTGGTCCCTCTAACAACAAAGACCCCCCCTCAAAAAAAAAAAAGTGAATCAATTATATATGACTAAGAGCCCTGAATATCAAAGGCAAAGCTGAGGAATTGAACTGAGCATCAGGGGGAGGGAGAGACAGTTCAGAAGCAGTGAGGAGTTGGCAGACCTGACCGGGTAGGAACCAGCACCCTTCAGCCCGGATATGATGGGGTGCATGGTGAGGCAAGCAGTGGCAGTCGGGATGCGTTTTCCACATCAGGACAGACTAAGCAATAGAGAGTCCACTCACACCTTCAGAACCAGTGAAAAGCAGCACTCAGTTGGCAAAAAATAAGTACATGCGTCTAACCTACTGTGTGGACCAAAAACACCTGCTTTGGGAGAAAACTCTCTCCCATTTACTTGCACCCTCTCTGCTCTGTGCTGGGTCCCGGGGCCAGCTTCAGCAATTGCTTGCCAAGTCCTCTGGCCAGAAGTAGGACCTGTCACATGCCCTAAGCCATTCTCCTGGCCTTGGAGAGGGAACAAATTAACTAACAGGGGAAAAAATAATCTTCCAGCTCCCCTAAACTGGGAACTCAGGGTAGGCACAGCTCCTTTCCCAGGCACAGGAACATGGGGTCCACAGACACTGAATGCCTTTCACCCCTGCACAGATCTGTGTGGGCCCATTTCAATGGTGTAGGCCCTCATTAGCATAGCACAACAGGGTATATACCTGAAGCCTAACTTCAACTGTTGAAAGCTATATGGTAGAGTGGCATGTTTGTGAAATTTGACATTGCTCTTCCCATTAAGCAGGGTCCTCACCTATCCACATCAGGGGCCTGAGGACTGGTGGCTCCACCCATGCCACCTAGCCACCCACCACAGGGGCCCAAGAGTAAGTGGTGCCTCCCAGTTCTTACAGCCAACAGCACTGGGCACCCTTAGTTTGGCTGCAAAACCCACCCCCTTATGCATTCTAGGGAACAGGAACATGCTTTTCTCCCAGACACTCAGGGGCAGCCTTCAGCCCCCTGCCTTGCTCAGCATGTGACCCCCTACTACAGCCAGATACCTGTGCCTACACCAATCACCCCTGCCTGTCTAGGACTGTAGGTGAGAGCCTGCACCACAGGCTTGGTGACTGACAACCTGGACACTTAAGCTGAACTCATACAAGAAAAGTGAACAGATTTTTGGGCTCACATACGAAGTAACAGTTCTAACCACCTGTTGACAGGACGTTAGAGCTTCAAAGGCACCAATAATCAAACTAGCTCACACGAGCAGCCAATTAGGGCATATCAATACAAAACAAAGCAAGAAGCTAGGTCACAGTAATCAAACATAAAATAAATAAACATAATAACTTATTGATGGTTCGAGGACAACAGTCAATATCAAATCACATAAAGATGCAGACCATGACGGCTTCAGCAAGCTCCCAAAATAAAGAATCAAGAAATCTACTGGAGGAAGAGAACTTCTTTGAATTACTGGAGGTAGAATACAAAAGATTAATATACAGAACTCTTCAAGAATCAGGAAGGATATTAGGCAAAACACATAACAAGCCAAGGAACACACAGATAAAATAATAGAAGAACTCAAGATTATAGAAGAGAACAATGACAAATTTAACAAGCTGCAAGAATCCACAGAGAGACAGCAAACAGAAATCTAGAAGATTAACAATAAAGTTTCAGAATTAGACAACTCAATAGAAAGTCATAGGAGCAGAACTGAGGCAGTAGAAGTTAGAATTAGTGACATTAAAGATACAGCACTTGACGCCAACTTATTTAAGGAAAAATCAGGTAAAATCACTTAAAAAAATGAATAAATCCTAAGAATTATGTAGAACTGTATCAAGAAAAATAACCTACGAGAGATTGGAGTACCAAAACGGGGGGGGGGGGGTGGTAACAGAAAATACACAGAAAATTGTTGAAGATTTGTTGGCAGAAAACTTCCCTGGTATCTTGAAAGATGAGAAGTTATCTATGCAAGATGCTTATCAAACCCCACATAAGATAGATCCCAAACACAGTCACCAAGACACATTATAATCAAACTTGCCGAAACCAAAGATAAAGAGAGAATTTTAAGAGCAGCTAGGGAAAAATGAAAAGTCATCTACAAAGGAGTCAATAAGACTAACTTTGGACTACTCAGCAGAAACCAGGCAGGCAAGAAGACAATGGGATGACTTACGTAAAGCCTTGAAGGAAAAAACATTGCCAGCCAAGAATTATGTATCCAGCAAAACTGTCTCTCAAATACAATGGTGAAATTAGGGCATTTCCAGATTAACAGATGTTTAGGAGATTTGTAAAAACCAAACCAAAATCACAAGAAATACTAAAGGGAGTCCTCTAGTTAAAAAATCAATAACATCAGATAACAACCCAACACTAGAACACATGACAGAGCAACCAGATATCAACCCAGATAGGGAAGCCACCAAAATAAATCAAAGCTAAAACACTGAAAATATGGAAACAGAGACATCAATATGTAAAAGATGACATTAAAACAAAAAAGAGGGACTAAATGACGTAGTCGTATATGTTTTCAAGGTGATATAAAGAAATAAAAGAGAGATTTAAACTTAGAAAAATAGGGGTAAATATTAAGGTAACCACAAAGGAAACTAACAATCCTACACATCAAAATAAGAAACAAGAAAAACAAAGACTCAGCAAATAAAAAATCAACAAGAATGAAAAAGATGAAAAGAAAATACATAAAGAAAAACGACTCAGCACAGAAAATTAAGTGGAACAAAGAAACTGTCAACAACACAAAAAATGATATCAAAATGACAGCACTAAACTCATACCTATCAATAATTATGCTGAATGTAAATGGACTAAATGCACCAGCAAAGAGACAGAGAGTGGCAGAAAGGATAAAAGAACACAATCCTTCCGTATGCTGCCTATAAAAGACACACCTCAGACTTAAAGACATAAAACAAACTAAAACTCAAAGGTTGGAAAAAAATATATCAAGCAAACAAAAATCAAAAAAGAGCAGGAGTGACAATATTAATCTCTGACAAAACAGACTTTAAAGTAAAATCCACCGCAAAGGATAAGGAAGGACACTATATAATGATTAAAGAGTCAGTACACCAGGAGGACATAGCCATAATAAGTATTTACATACCCAACGAAAGGGCTCCAAAATATATAAAACAAACTCTAATAGCATTGATAACAGAGACAGACAGCTCCACAATAATAGTAGGAGACTTCAACACACAACTTTCAGTGAAGGACAGAACATCCAGAAAGAAGCTCGATAAAGACATGGAAGATCTAAATGCCACAATCAACCAACCTGATCTCACAGACATATACCAAACACTCCACCCAACAGCGGCGAAGTATACTTTCTTTTCCAATGCACATGGAACATTCTCCAGAATAGACCACATATTAAGCTGTAAAGCAAGCCTTAACAGAATCCAAAGCATGAAAATATTACAAAGTATCTTTTCTGACCATAAAGCCATAAAAGTAGAAATCAATAACAGAAACAGCAAGGAAAAAAAATCAAACACATGGAAACTGAACAACACCTTGCTCAAAAACTACTGGGTTATAGAAGAAATTAAGGATGGAAAAAAGAAATGTACAGAATCAAATGAGAATGAAAACACATCCTATCAGAACCTTTGGGACACAGCAAAAGCAGTGCTCAGAGGTCAATTTATAGCAATAAATGCACATGTCCAAAAAGAAGAAAGGGCCAGAATCAAAGCTTTAACCCTACAACTTGAACAAGTAGAAAGAGAGCAGCAAAAGAAGTCCTCGGGTGCCAGAAGGAAGGAAATAATAAATATTAGAGTAGAATTAAATGAAATAGAGAATAGAAAAATGATTGAAAGAGCAACTAGGGTCACATAACAATGTGTGTATAAATTTTTGAATGCGAAACTAACTTGAACTGTAAACTTTCACTTAAAGCACAATAAAAAGAAAAAATAGTGAGAGATTGAGAAATCAGCAGTTGTTCATTGGCAAGGATAAAATATTTGCTATTACTGATGGAGCAGTATACACTGCGTGAAACACTTTTAATGATATTTCTCACTTGACATAACAACTTCATGAGGTTGTTCTTAGGTGTCGCTGAGTTGGTTCCAACTAGTAGTGACCCTATATGTATCAGAATGAAACACTGCCCGGTCCTGCGCCATCCTCAAAATTGTTGCTGTGTTTGAGCCCATTGTTGCTGTGTTTGAGCCCATTGTTGCAGCTGCTATGTCAATCCATCTCATTGAGGGTCTTTCTCTTTTTTGCTGACCCTCCACCTTACCAAGCATGGTGTCCTTCCCCAGTGAATGGTCCCTCCTGATAACATGTCCAAGGTACATGAGACACTGTACTCCAAGGTACATAAGACACTGTACCTTGGACATGTTATCAGGAGGGACCAGCACTTTGGCTGTACTTCTTTGAAGACAGACTTGTTCATTCTTTGGCAGTCCATAGTATATCCAGTATACTTTACCAACACCATAATTCAAAGTCTTCAATTCTTCTTCAGTCTACCTTATTCTTACCAAGATTTCACATACATATGATGTGACTAAAAATACCATGGCTTGGTTCAGGCGTAACTTAGTCCTCAAAGTAACATGTTTACTTTTCAGCACTTTAAAGAGATCTTTTGCAGCAGATTTGCCCAGTGCAATACATCATTTTATTTCTTGACTGCTGCTTCCATGGGTGTTGACTGTGGATTCAAGTAATATGAAATCCTTGACAATTCCAGTCTTTTCTCCTATTATAATGATGCTGCTCATTGGTCCAGTTGTGAAGATTTTTGTGTTCTTTACATTGAGGTGTCTCCCGTACTGAAGGCTGTAGTCTTTCACCATTATGAATAAGTGGATCAAGTCCTCTTTCCTTTCAGCAAGCAAGGTTGTATCTTCTGCATAGCGCAGGTTATTAATCAGTCTTCCTCTAATCCTGATGCCACGTTTTTCTTCATATAGTCCAGCTTCTTAGATTATTTGCTCAGTGGACAGGTTGAATAAGTATGGCAAAAGGATACAACCCTGACACACATTTCCTGATTCTAAACCATGTGATATTCCCTTGTTCTGTTCTGACGACTGCCTCTTGGTCTATGTACAGTTTCCACATGAGCAAAATTAAGTATTCTGGAATTCCCATTCCTTACAATGTTATCCATAATTTGTTATGATCCACACAGTCAAATGCCTATTCATAGTCTATAAAACACAGGTAAACATCTTTCTAGTGTTCTCTGCTTTCAGACAACATCCATCTGGCATCAACAATGATATCCTTCATTCCATCTCCTCTTCTGAATCCAGCTTGAATTTCTGGCCCTTCCTTGCCAATGTACTGATGCAACCACTTTTGATTATATTCAGCAAAATTTTGCTTGTGTGTGATATTAATGATATTGTTCGAATATATCTGCATTCTGTTGGATCATATTTCTTTGGAAAGGGCACAAACATGGATCTCTTCCAACTGGTTGGCCAGTAGCTGTCTTCCAAATTTCTTGGCATAGACAAATGAGCACATCTGTCACTTCATCTGTTTGTTGAAACATCTCAGTTGATACTCTGCCAATTCCTAGAACCTTGTTTTTTGCCAGTGCCTTCAGTGCAGCTTGAACTTCTTCCTTCAATATCATTGGTTCTTGATCATATGCTACCTCCTGAAGTGGTTGAACATTGACAAATTCTTTTTGGTACAGTGATTCTCTGTATTCCTTCCATCTTTTCATCGCTCCATATTTTGCCCATGGAATCCTTCAAAACTGCAACTCGAGGCTTGAATTTTGTCTTCAGGCTTGAGAAATGCAAGCGTTTTCTTCCCTCTTGGTTTTCTAACTCCAAGTCTGCACATTTGATTATAATACTTTACTTTGGCTTCTCAAGCCGCCCTTTGAAATCTTCTGCTCAGCTCTTCTACTTCATCATATCTTCTTTTTGCTTTAGCTGCTTTATGTCCAAGAGCAGATTTCAGAGTATCTTCTGACATCCAGTTTAGTCTTTTTTTCTTTCTTTCCTGTTTTTTAATAACCTTTTGTTTTCTTCATGTATGATGTCCTTGATGTTATCCCACAATTCACTTTGTTCTGACTTATGATATTGAGCGGTTTCTATTGTCTCTTTCCACAGATGTAGTTGATTTGATTCCTGTGTATCCCATCTAGTTAGGTCTATGTGTATAGTTACTGTTTATGTTGTTGAAAAAAGTATTTGCAACGAAGAAGTCATTGGTCTTATAAAATTCTATCATGCGATCTCCAGCATCTTTTCTATCACCAAGGCCATATTTTCCAACTACAGATCCTTCTTCTTTGTTTCCAACTTTCACGTTCCAATCATCAGTAATTATCAGTGCATCTTGATTGCATGTTTATCCATTTCAGGCTGCAGAAGTTCGCAAAAATCTTCAATTTCCTTCCCTTTGGCATTAGTGGTTGGTGCATCAATTTGAACAATAATCATATTAACTGGTCTCCTTTGCAGGCCAGTGATATCATTCTATCACTGACAGAGTTGTACTTCAGGATAGATCTTGAATCTTTTTTTTTTTAATAATGAATGTGACACCATTCCTCTTCAATCTGTCATTACCAGCATAGTAGACCATAGGATTGTCCAATTCAAAATGGCCAGTACAAGTTCATTTCAGTTCACTAATGCCTAGGATATCAATCTTTAGGTCTTCCATTTAATTTTTATACAATTTCCAATTTTCATAGATTCATACTTTGTACATTCCAGGTTCCAATTATTAATGGATGTTTGCAGCTGTTTCTTCTCATTTTGAGTCATGCCACATCAGCAAATGAAGGTCTTGGAAGCTTACCTCCATTCACGTCATTGAGGTTGACTTTACTTTGAGGAGGTAGCTTTTCCCCAGTTGTATTTTAGTGCCTTCTAACCTGAGGGGCTTATCTTTCGGCACTGTATCAGACAATGTTCCACTACTATTCATAAGGTTTTCATGGCCAATACATTCAGAAGTACATCACCAGGTCCTTCTTCCTAGTCTGTCTTACTCTGGAAATTCCACTGAAACCTGTCCACCATTGGAGACCCTGCCAGTATTTGAAATACTCGCGGCATAGCTTCCAGCATCACAGCAACATGCAAGCAACCACAGCAAGACAAACTAACAGAAGAGTGGTGGAACAACCTTATGAGGTAGTTAATTTTATTATTCCTGTTTTACAGCTGAGGATACTAAGCTATAAGAGATTTAATCATTTAGCCAAGGTCAAACTAGTAATGATGGAGCAGGGATTTGGATTGACTCTAGATCTCTTTTAATCTCTATGCATATTGCCTCCTTAATTTTGAAGGGATTTATCAAAGGAAATAGAAGAGAAAATAATTACAAAAGTAAGGAATGCTTAAGAGAGATAATTAAAAAGTGTAAAATTGTGGTGTTGTTAGCTAAAGAAAAATTTGTTGAGATAGGAAAAGAAGAATAAAGAGTGACGGGAAGACAAACACAAGTCATTCAGGAGAAAAGTGTTTTGTACATCCTTAAAAATAGAATACATCTAGGTAAGTGACAAAGATAAGCAATTTTAAAATGGGCATAATGTATATGACTGTGTATCCTCTCTCTTCTAGGCAGATTAGCTGATCCCACCCATAGGACCAACTGTGGCTATGAATCAGGAAATCATTTGTGCATCTCTGTGGATAGTTGGTGGGCTGGTAAGTTTATTTAAATAGTAAAACAGTAAATTACTAACCTTCTCAAAAATAATGTAGTCAACCTAAAATCTTAAGTTCAGAGAGAGGACTTAGTTATGGTTGCAAGCATGATCACAAATTAAACTTGCATATATAAAATTCAAAATATCTCTTTATCAAAGCTATAATCACATTACAATATTTTAGGAAAATACACATTTTGCAATAATCCATCAATGAGAGTCTTTGTCCCATTTTGTGGAAAAATCTGTAACTTTCTTCCTACTTTACTTAATGATTTGAAAAAAATTGAATATTACCAAATACTTTAAAATTATTTTTTGTTTGAAAATATTATAGGTGCCTACTCTAACCCACATTTATTAATGATTATAAGATTATTTATAGAAACATGTTAAAGTTATGTATATGATCCTTAGGAGGGTTTGTATTTAATATTTTTTCTGTGGCCTTACTTTTATCACATGTTTCTGGCCCAGCGAGTTTTTTTCTTAATGGTTTACAGCTCCTTCAAAATACCCTTGTTCAACGTTAGAAAACCTACCAATGTAATACACTACATTAATAGAACAAAAGAAAAGAGCCCCATGATCATCTCAACTGACGCAGAAAACGCATTTGACAAAATCACTTTCATGATTAGAACATTCAACAAGATAGGAATAGAGAAGAAATTCTTCAATATAGTAAAGGATATTTGTGAAAATCCCACGGTTGACATCATACTCAGTGGAAAAAGACTAAGAACTTACTGTTAAGTTCAGGAACTAGACAAAGATGCCCACTCTCACCACTGCTATTCAACATTGTACTGGAAGTCCTACCCAGAGCAAGAAGAAAAAATTAAAAAGTATCCAAATTTGGTAGAAGGAACTAAAACTATTCCTTTTAGTTGACAGAAAACCACAAAAAGATTCCACAAGAAAGCTATTAGAGCTAATAAATGAATTCTGCCAAGTTTCATTGTATAAGGTCAATGCACGAAAATAGTTGGATTTCTATACATTAGCAATGAGCATTCTGAAAAGGAAATTGAAGAAATGTTTACAATAGCATCTAAAATATATATACCAAGGAATAAATTTAACCAGGAAAGTGAAAGACTTCTACACTGAAAACTATAGAAAATTACTAAGAGAAATTGAAGAAGACCTAAATAAATGGAAAGCTATTCCATGTTCATGGATTTTAAGACAATATTATTAAGATGTCAATACTATTAAAGCAATCTATAGATTCAATGTAATCCCTATCAAAATGCCAACAACCTTCTTTGAAGAATGGAAAAACCAATTTCAAATTTATATGGAACAGCATGGGGACCAGATAGCCAAAACAATCTTGAAAAGGAAAAACAAAACAGGGGGACTCACTCTTCCCAATTTCAAAATATACTATAAAGTTACAGTAATCAAAACACTCTGGTGCTGGTATAATGATAGATATACAGAAAAATGGAGCAGAACTGACAGTCCAGAAATAAACTTATACATCTAAAGTCAATTGATTTTTGCCAAGGGAGTGAAGTCCGTTCAATGGGGTAAGAATAGTCTCTTTAATAAATGGTACTGGGGCAACTGGATTTCTACGTGCAAAAGAATGAAGCTGAACTCATACTTCACACTTTATACAAAAATTCAATCAAAATGGATCAAGGACCTAAGTGTGAGAACTAAAACTATAAAACTCTTAGAAGAAAATATGGGGGTAATGCTTCAGGGCATAATTTTTAAAAACAGATTCTTGGATATGACACCAAAAATATGATCAGCAAAAGACAAAGTAGATAAATTGGACTTCATCAAAATTAAAAACTTTTGTGCATCAAAGCACTTTATTAACAACATGAAAAAACAAACTATAGATTGGGAGAAAATTTTGGGGACCCACATATCTATCTGGAGCCCTGGTGGCACAAGTGGTTAAGCATTTGGACGCCAACTAAAAAGGTCAGCAGTTTGAATCCACCAGCCGCTCCTTGGAAACCCTATGGGGCTGTTCTACTGTGTCCTATAGGGTTGCTCTAAGTTGGAATCGGCTTGTCAGCAATGGTTTATATATATGTATATATATATACATGATCACGATTTAGTATCCAGAATATATAAAGAACTCCTACAATTTAACAACAAAAAGAAAGACAATTGAATCAAACATTAGTCAAAGGAAATGAATACACGTTTTATGAAAGAGGATATACAAATGGCCAATAAGCACATGGAAAGATGCTCCAAGTCATTAATTGGTAACCCGTTGCTGTGGAGTCAATTTGGACCCATATCGACCCTATAGGACATTGTAGAACTGCCCCCATAGGATTTCGCAAGACTGTAATCTTTTTAGAAGCAGACTGCCACATCTTTCCTCCGAAAAGTGGCTGGTGGGTTCTAACCACTGACCTTTCGGTTAGCAGCCAAGCACTTAACCACTGTGCCACCAGGGATTCCATTAATCTTGAGGGATATGCAAATAAAAACCATGGTGAAATACCACTTTACTCTTGTTAGAATGACTACGATTAAAAAAAAAGCAGAAAATCACAGATGCTGGTGAGGAGGTGGAGAAATTGGAACCTTCGTCCATTACTGGTGGGAATGCAAGGTGGTACCGCTGCTGTGGAAAACAGCTTGGCGGTTTCTCCAATAGATGAATGGATAAACAATATGTTTACATACATACATACATACATACAATGTGGAATATACATACAGTGGAATACTACTCAACTGTAAAGAGAAATGAAATTCTGGCACATGCTATAACATGGATGAATTTTGAAAACATGTTTTAAGTGAAATAAGTCAGTCACAAATGACAAGTAGTGTTGATTCCACTTATATAAAACAGACAAATGTATAGCGACTGAAGTTTATTAGTGGTTATCAGGGATGGAAGAGAGAATAGAAGGCTGAGTCATTGCTTAGGGGGCACTGAGTTTCTGCTAATGGTGGTGGAATAGTTTGGAAAGAATAGTGATGATACCTGCATTAATGCTACTGAATTGTACATTTAAAAAATATTGCCTTGGCAAATGTTTTGTTTTATATACATATACACATGCACGTATATATAAAACAATAAAAAATGCCCTATGACATTTGCTAGTGCTTGTGGTAATGAAAATCTTTTTGCTCTTACAGATATAAATTATTTTCTATGCGCACTACCTTTCCTTGCTGCGGTTGATTCTGGTGTAATGGGAATATCATCAGACCAAGTCACCCTTTTGCCACCACCCAAGGATCAGAATCTGTTTTGTCTTAATGTTTCTGCCTGTTGTTCATCATTCCCAGAGACAATGGGCAAGTGGAATGCCTTTTACCAGGTTCCTTCTTTAAAATTTATAATTTATACTTAAGAGATGGCAAGAGAATGTCTTTTGGGATATAACATTGTTTTGTCTAGTATTGTTTGTGTGCATGGTATATTATTTTCCTTCGTATGAAAACATTAAGTTTTATGTAATCAATGTAGTAGGGCATCACATGTCATCAACACTCTTTCCCAAGACAGTATTAACACAAAATAGATACCCTTTTCTCACTATAAATAAATTATACTCAAATGTGTAAGCACACAGGATCTTGGTGAATGGAGAACATACTGTTGTGGTTAATTTGAACTTCAGGTCAACTGAAGACTAACCCTTGCATAAATGTGATTATGGAAGTTGTTTTAGTGCAGTTTATGAATTTATTCCAACTGAATTTATAAATTATCACATATGGGTGGAACATAATAATTATAGCAATCAAAACCAAATATTCAATGACCAAAATAAAACACATCGGTTAAAAGTAGACATGGACTAAGACTATTAATGAAAAAATAAATTTACTAATACTTTAGATTATTGGAGCCCTGGTACTGCAGTAGTTAAGAGCTTGGCTGCTAACCAACAGGTCGGCAATTTGAACCCACCAGCTGCTCCTTGGAAACCCAATGGGGCAGTTCTGCTCTGTCGTATAGGGTCTCTATGAGTTGGAATTGACTCGATAGCGACAGGTTTTTGGTTAGATTATTAATTCATTAATTTAGATATAATTAAATTAAATATTATAACAGGTTTTTTTTTCCCACTTCTTACTCTTTTAAGATTTTGTGGTAATTTCAGCTATGATAGCAGAAAAAGAAGTGACAAACAAAAAACAAAGACCTCCAGGAGAGTATAAATTACTGACTCTAAAAAATACTTGCAGTTCATTTCTTCTAGATGTATGCACTATTATTAGTAATAACTATATGTATTATGCCCTTTACATAATGTTAGGCATTAAGGTGTTACACATAATAATTCTTAAAGTGAAATTCTCCTCTCATTTATAATGTTGCTAAATTATACATGCGAACAATATTGAACTGTAGGGAGAAGAATTACTACAGTTGCTAAATATTAATAAGATTTTTTTTTTGCTTTAGCATTTGAAGTTACCTTCTAGTACCTTTGATGACCTGTTGAAGTACTTATGGGTTGCACATACCTCAACCTTAAAGGATACTCTCCAAACTTTTGAATCTAGGTAAGAATGGATCTAAAGTCATTTCTATTTAATACGTAGATGATTTGGGTCTTGTTTGTGACATTTCTTGTTTTACTTCTACTTCAATCTTCCTAATAAATAATAAGTCCAACCATTGAGGATTATGATGATCAGGCATAAACATTTTAATATGATCAAGTTTAAAAACTGTTTTATGAAGAGGGGACAAAAATTTGAGGTGGAAAAAAAACAATCTCACCAAAAAAAAAAAAAATCAAATAAAAACATGCAATGAAATTTTCTATTTGTAGAAAATAAATATCTGGATAGTTTTCATTATTTTGATCACATATACATAATACGGTGGCACATATTTGGGTAAAAAATCAACTAGCATCAGTTATCAGTGTCAGCACTCAAAGTAGCCTAGATTATCAAGACACTCCATATAACACTGAGTGGTCAAAGTATGAGAATGATTTGAGTTTGATACGAATAAAACTATCCAGAGGGTGAAATTAACCAACCAAAGTAAGGAGTAGGGTAGAAATCTGGGTAGGGCAAATAGCAGGAACAAAGAAAGGAAGGGTCATTGGTATTGTATAAGTAGATATGTAAATCCAGGCAAGAAGGTTTGAGTACTTTGTGTTCCACTGACTGGATCACTAGCAAGGTAAATCACTCAGCAGATTCGAAACATTTCCTCTTCTATGCATTGATATGGCTTCAACAACTGAGTATTAAATCAGGCAATGGAGGAGTTCACACCTTGGTATTGTCTGTGAGATCATTAGGGCTTGCAGCCATTTTAACAGCTATATCTCAATTGCTTTTTCTATTCTGATGACATAAAAAAGGGATGAGATTTTCAGACAAGGAATTCCAGTGCAGATTGTTAACCTTAATATGTATGTCATTATAACAAATTATTTTTATTTGCTGACCTCTCTGGTTCATATCCAAAAATAAATCACTAGAAAATACAGCTTTGTACATAGGAAACATACCCATTGCCATCGAGGTGATTCCAACTTCTAGTCACCCTAAAGGCCAGAGCAGAGCTGCCCCATAGGGTTTCCAAAGCTGTAATCCACATCTATCTCCTGTGGAGTAGCTGGTTGAGTTTGAACCGCTGATGTTTCGGTTAGCAGCTGAGGGCTTAACCACTGTGACACCAGAGCTTTCATAGGAAGCATAGGAGTACTTTAAATTGTAAAATTCAAGGCGATTACAGATTTTTTTCCCTGTGGCTAAATTTTCTTTATTTCGTGGATTTAAGCTTTCAAGCTCATTGTACTTGTTAATTTAAAAATTGCTCAAAAATCACACAACATAAGAATTTTTGGGGATTAAGTTTAAATTTGTATGATTACTTTGATCACAAGCACAGAAACTAAAAAAAAAAATCGTTTTCTGCTATTAGTAGAACCCTCAATCTCATGAAATATATATTAAAAAATTACTTTTGATTAGCACATTTTATTTTCTGAACTTCTATCTTTTTGACTTGACCTTCCATTCAAGTGTCAACAAATGACCTTCTTAGATAAATTTTTTAAAATAGCACTATTAAGAGCCCTGGTGGTACAGTGGTTAAGAACTATGGTTACTAATCAAAAGGTTGGCAGTTCCAATCCACCAACTGCTCCTTGGAAACCCTATGGGGCAGTTCTTCTCTGTCCTATAGGGTCACTATGAGTTGAAATCGACTCGATGGCAGTGATTTTTTTATTATTATTATTATTTATTAAGTGTAAAAATAAAATTTAAGTATTCTTAATATTAGGAATAAATAAAAGATATTGCACTAAGTACTTTCATGTAATATAATTCACTTTAAAATAATTACTTTTTATAGATACTTAGTCTGAGCCTGAACTATTTATCAACTGGTTACTTTTCTTTATAACTTTATTCTCCTTAGATTTGATAATTGTCTTGTGTTTTTGTCTACTTAGTTTTTCATGTACTTGTGTGTCGTGGACTCAATTCCAACCCTGTAAGACAGAGTAGAACTACCCTATAGACTTTGCAAGGCTGTAATGTCTTTGGAAGCAGACTGCCACATCTTTCTTTCGTGGAGAGATTGGAGGGTTCGAACAGTCGACCTTTCAGTTAACAGTCAGCCCTTTACCACTGTGCCACCAGGGCTCCATGTACACAACACTAGTGTATCGCAAACTGACGAACTAAGGAAGTGTTAAGTCACCCAAAAGCATCAAGAACTCTTCCATTTCTTATTCTTAAAGATGTCTCTTTCAGAGCTGTTTGCTTTGCACTTATCTGCCAAGGTAGCTAGATATGATTCTGTGATCTTTCTTTACTACTTCTCTGGGGACTCCCCTTGCCTCTTTTCTATGTTGGATTACCCATTTTCAGTAGCCCACATCTTTCCATTTCTTGGTGTACTTTGTTTTGGTAGGTTCACAGCCTCCAGGATATTCTGAATAGGCATACGATAAGTAAAATTTTTTTAATCTTTGCAGACCTGAAAATATCTTTATTTTACCATGACTCTTGACTGATGTCTTTGCATGTATACAGAAATCCTGGATGAGATAATTTTCTTTAGAATTTTGAAGGCAATTCTCTGCAATTTTTAGCTTCACTTTTGCTGTAGAGAAGTCTGAACCAGGCTAATGTTCTTACCCCTGATCCAGCCCCTTCCCCCACAGCAGCCATAAAGCTCTTTTAAAAACACAAATCAGGGGGACTTCCAGAAAAATGGCTCTCTAGGCAGAAGCACCATGCCATCCCTCCATAGCAAAGATCCAAAAAAATAAGCCAAACAGAGAAAACAGCAATCCTGAAACCATAAAACATCAAATGAAGAGAAAAAGAACTTAGCCAAGCACCAAATGGAGTGAGAAAACTGAAAGAGAATGGAAAGTGAGGAGAGATTCATGCAGAGGTCCCCTATCAGCTAATGCAGCGTGGATCTGCCATCTTAGACTGCTATCAGAGACCGGCAAACAGGGGCTAAGAGAAAGCAGCTTCACAGAGCTTCCGGTGGGAGACAAAACAACCAGTAATTTTCGATATATGCCTTTCCACACCCCCCCTTCTTCACCCCCACTCTGCCTCCTCTGCTTCCTGCAGCCACAGTCTCTTGTCCGGGAAGCACCGGCTGCTTGGATTCCACCTGCCCACACTGGCCGGCTCCCTGAGTGCCATTTGTTGGCTGCTGGTGTTGCATTCTTCCACTTCTTTTGATTTCTTCCTTATTTCTCGCCACCTCCCCCTCCTTTTGCTCAAATGCCTGGCTCCATGTACCATCTTTGCTTCTTCCTGAGGGGCTGCAGACCTCCGTTTGAGTGTGGAACTGCTTCCTGGTCTGGGCTGCTGCGCTGGTGGGATCCCGGGGCTTTTGTTTGTTTGTTTTGAATTGTTTGCTTGTTTACATTTCCTTTTCTTGAGTTGGAAGCCCGTGCTAGCTGGGCGGTTCTGCATGGCTTGGGGTCTACCCCCTTGGCTTGTGCAGACGTGCAGAGGATCCCTGAGTGCATTTCTTTTTTCACATCTTTTTTTTCTGTTTTTTGGGGGGCTTTTCTTGTTTTTTTTTTTTTTTTAATTTGTTTTGATTTCTTTTCCCTCTTTTTCCCTTTTTGTCCTTCTTCATTACTCAGTTTCTCGTCTCTCTATACCTTCCTTCTCTTCCTGTTCTCTAAATACCTGGTGCTGAATACCTCTACCCCTTCTGGCCAGGCTGTACTGCAATACCTGAGAACAACTTCGCCAGACTTCATAGCTACACTAGTGAGATCCCTGAGAGCTTTGTTGTTCTTTTTCCTTTCTTATTTTTATTTATTCATTCTTTTCCTTTTTTTTCTTCTTCTTCCCTTTTTTGTTTTTCTCCATTTCATAGTCTCTCATCTCTCCACTCCAATGGCAAGCTCCCCTGGCACTCTTTTTTGTTTGTATGTTTTTGGTTCCTGTTCCTCTCTCCTCTCTCCCATATCCATCTTAGCTCCACATATAACCATCTCTCCCCTCCATCTTTCCTACCTGCATCGTGCGCTTAACATTACCCCACCAAGCAACACAGGCACAGCCTATGGGAACCTGCCCTGCACAGATTACCGACCAACCCTGGTGGCTGTAGTAAGTGACACAAACAATCCATCCCAGTAACTCCTCTTCAGCAGACCTGCCCTGCTGTACCATATTTGAGTGACTGACCCTGCCAATTAGAGAAGGAGGTGAAAAATATCGTGCCCACAGAGCAGCAAACAACAAAGAACACTCAGCCAGCCTGCTCAGACGTAGACAAATTTTAAAAAAAAAAGGATGAAGTAAACAAATCTATAATCAATAAACAAGAAAAATAACTACTGAATACCCTGAAGACAGCAGACAATATGAAAACATTCACAAAAACAGGACAGGATGTTTCCCGTAGGCTTCCAAAATAAAACATCCAAAGACCTTCCAGTGGAAGAAAAGGCACTAGAACTACCTGATAGGGAATTCAAATCTCTAATAATCAGAATTATCCAAGAGTTGAAGCAAAAAGCAGACAAAAATGAGGAAAAAATAGACAAATTCATGGAAAATACAGACAAAAAATTGGAAGAATTCAGGAAAATGATGCAGGAAAAAAATGCCAAAATAAATTCACAACTAGAAATTATACAAAAAGAACAATTAGAAATCCAAAAGATAAACAACAAGATTTCAGAAATGGACAGTGTCATTGAAGGGCTGAGGAGCAGACTTGAAACTGAGGAAGACACGATCAGCAGAATTGAAGACAAACACTTGGATACAACACTGTTTGAGGAAAACTCAGAAAAAAGAACAAAGAAAAATGGAGAGACCCTAAAAGTTAAGTAGAATACAATCAAAAGCAAAAACTTGCAAGTGATTGGAGTTCCAGAACAGCGGGAGAAAACAGAAAACACAGAGAGGATCATTGAGGAACTGCTGACAGAAAACTTCCCCAATATCATGAAAGATGAAAAGCTGGCCATCTAAGAAGCTCAACGAACCTCATATAGGACAGACCCCAAAAGAAAATCACCAAGGCATATCATAATCACACTGGCCAAAACCATTCTTTGTTTAAAGAATCCTGAGAGCAGCTCATGAAAAACAAGAAGTCACATACAGAGAAGAAACAATAAGACTAAGCTCAGATTATTCGGCACGAACCATGCAGGCAAGAAGGCAATGGGATGACATATATAAAACCTTGAGAGAAAAAAATTCCAGCCAAGAATAATATATCCTGCAAAACTCTCATTCAAATACGATGGTGAAATTAGGACCTTTCCAGATAAACAGAAATTAAGGGACTATGTAAAAACCAAACCAAACTTAGAAGAATTATTAAAGGGAGTTCTTCGATCTGAGAACAAACAACTTCAGCTCACAGGATGAATCTAGGACACAGGATCATACCAGCCAGGTACCAGTCTAGGAAATGAACTCTCAAGGACTATCCAAAACCAAAAGAACTGCAACAGGGAATCAGAGCAGTTAATCAGTAAATGACAACAACATCAGAACACTAAAAGAGGGAATGAACAGTGTAGGTAGAGAACCTCTAATGGAGAGGAAGGCAAGACGATACCAAGTAAAAATAGACTACTTCAAACTTAGAAAGATAAGGATAAATTTCATGGTAACCACAAAGAAAGTCAACAAACATAAAAATAAAGACGAAAAACATAAAATCTCAGCAAAAACAAAAGAAATGAAAAAAAAATACACAAACAAAAAAGTTATTCAGCACAGGAGGCTAAGAAGAACAAAGAAAATGTCAGCACCACAGAAAAAAATGCACCAGAAAATGACAGCAACAAACTCATATCTATCAATACTTACACTGAATGTAAATGGACTTCAACGCACCCATAAAGAGATGGACAGTGACAGGATGGATAACAGAACGGGATCCATCAATATGCTGTCTACAAGAGACACACCTTAGAAACAAAGATGTGAATTTATTAAAAGTCAAAGGTTGGAAAAAAATATATCAAGCTAACAACTACCAAAAAAGAGCTGGAGTGGCACTACTAATCTCAGATAAAATAGACTTTAAAACAAAATCCACCATAAAAGACAAAGAAGGAATCTATATAATGATTAATGGGATGATCCATCATGAAGACATAACCATAATAAACATCTATGCACCCAATGACAGGGTTCCAAAATACATAAAACAAATTCTAACAACACTGAAAAGAGAAACTGACAGTTCCACAATAATAGTAGACTTCAACATACCACTCTTAGTAAAGGACAGAACAACTAAGAAGAAACTCAGCAAAGATACAGAAGACCTAAAGGGCACAGTCAGCCAACTTGACCTCATAGACATTTATAGAACACTCCATCCAACCACTGCAAAGTACACATTCTTTTCCAAAGTTCATGGAACATTCTCCAGAATAGACCACATCCTAGGCCACAGAGCAATCCTCAACAAGATCCAAAATGCTGACATAATTTAAAGTATCTTCTCTGACCACAATGCCATCAAGGTAGAAATTAACAACAGAAAGAGCAAGGAAAAAAATTAACTACATGGAAACTGAATAATACCCTGCTTACACATCACTGTGTAATAGAAGAAATCAGAGAGGGAATCAAAAAATTCCTAGAATCAAATGAGAATGAAAACACATCATACCAAAACCTCTGGGACACAGCAAAGGCAGTCCTCAGAGGACAATTTATAGCAATAGATGCACACTTCAATAAAGAAGAAAGGGACAAAATCAAAACAGTAATTACACAACTCAAAGAAATAAAAACAGAACAGCAAAAAAAGCCCACAGTCACTGGAAGAAAGGAAATAGTAAAGGTCAGAACAGAAATAAATGAAATAGAGAACAGAAAAACAATAGAAAGAATCAACAAAACCAAAAGTTGGTTCTTTGAAAGAATCAACAAAATCAACAAACCACTGGACAGACTGACAAAAGAAAAACAGGAGAGGACACATATAACCCAAATAAGAAATGAAATGGGGGACATTACAACAGACCCAACTGAAATAAAAAGGATCATAACAGAATATTATGAAAAACTATACTCCAACAAATTTGAAAACCTAGAGGAAATGGATAAATTTCTAGAAACACACAACCTACCCAAACTACCACAAAGTGATGTTGAAAATCTGAACAGACCCATAACAAGAGAAGATATTGAAGAGGTAACAAAAAAAATCTCAACCAAGAAAAGCCCTGGCCCAGATGGCTTCACTGGAGAATTCTACAAAACATTCACAGAGGAGCTTGTACCAGTACTACTCAAGCTATTTCAGAGCTTCGAAAGTAAGCAACACTTCCAAATTCATTCTATGAAGCCAGCATAATGCTGATACCAAAACCAGACAAAGATGCCACAACAAAAGAAAATTACTGACCAATATCTCTCATGAATATAGATGCAAAAATTCTCAACAAAATTCCAGCCAATAGAATTTAGCATTATATCAAAAAAATAATACACCATGACCAAGTAAGATTCGTACCAGGTATGCGAGGATGGTTCAACATTAGAAAATCAATCAAAGTAATCCACCACATAAATAAAAGGAAAGAAAAGAATCACATGATCATCTCAATTGAAGCAGAAAAGGCATTCGACCAAGTCCAACACCCATTCCTGATAAAAACTCTCAATAAAATAGGTATAGAAGGGAAATTTCTCAACATGATAAAGGGCATCTATGCAATACCAACAGCCAACATCATTCTTAATGGAGAGAGGCTGAAAACATTCCCCCTGAGAACAGGAACAAGACAAGAATGCCCTTTATCACCACTCCTATTTAACATTGTGCTGGAAGTTCTAGCTAGAGCAATAAGGCAAGAAAAAGAAATAAAGGGCATCCCAATTGGTAATGAAGAAGTTAAACTGTCCCTGTTTGCGGATGATATGGTACTATACATAGAAAACCCTGAAGACTCCACAAAAAACTATTGGAACTAATAGAAAAATTCAGCAGAGTAGCAGGATACAAGATAAACATACAAAAATCGGTTGGATTCCTATATACCAACAAAAAGAATGATGAAATGTAAATCAGGAAAACAATACCATTTTCAGTAGCCCCTAAAAAGATAAAATGCTTAGGAATAAATCTAACCAAGGATGTAAAAGACCTATACAAAGAAAACTACAAAACACTACTTCAAGAAACCCAAAGGGATCTACATAATTGGAAAAGCATACCATGCTCAAGGATAGGTAGACTCAGAATTGTGAAAATTACAATTCTACCCAAAGCAATTTGCAAATACAATGCAATCCTATTCCAAATACCAGCAACTTTCTTCAAAGAGATGGAAAAACTATTAATTAACTTTATATGGAAAGGGAAGCAGCCCCGAATAACTAAAGCACTACTGAAGAAGAATAAAGTTGGAGGACTCACACTACCTCACTTCAGAACCTACTATACAGCTACAGTAGTCAAAACAGCCTGGCACTGGTACAACGACAGATACATTGACCAATGGAACAGAATTGAGAACCCAGATGTAAATCCATCCACCTACAGTCACCTGATCTTCGACAAGGGCCCAAAGTCCATCAAATGGGGAAAAGACAGTCTTTTTAACAAATGGTGCTGGAAAAACTGGATATCCATCTGCAGAAAAATGAAACAGGACCCATACCTCACACCGTATACAAAAACTACTTCAAAATGGATCAAAGACCTGAATATAAAGCCTAAAACTATAAAGTTCATAGAAGAAAAAATAGGACCAACACGACAGGCCTTAATACACAGCATTAACAGAATACAAACCATAACCATCGACGCACAAACCCCAATCGATAAGCTAGATAACTGGGATCTTCTAAAAATCAAACACTAATGCTCTTCGAAAGACTTCACCAAAAGAGTAAAAAGAGAACCTACAGACTGGGAAAAAATTTTGGACAGTACAAGTCAGACAAAGGTCTAATCTCCATAATCTACAAGAAAATCCAACACCTCTACCACAAAAAGACAAATAATCCTATTAATAAATGGGCAAAGGAAATGAACAGACACTTCACCAAAGAAGACATTCAAATGGCCAACAGATACATGAGGAAATGCTTGCAATCACTAGCCATTAGAGAAATGCAAATGGAAACCACAATGAGATACCATCTCACCCCGGCATTACTGGCACGAATCAAGAACTCTGGAAATAGCAAATGTTGGAGGGGCTGCAGGGAGATCGGAACTCTTATGCACTGCTGGTGGGAATGCAAAATGATACAACCATTTCGGAAAATGATATGGCGCTTCCTTAGGATGCTAGAAGTAGAAATACCATACTATCCAGAAATCCCACTCCTAAGAATATATCCTAGAGACATAAGAGTCGTCTCTTGAATAGACATATGTCCACCTATGTTCATGGCAGCATTGTTCACAACAGCAAAACATGGAAACAACCTAGATGCCCATCAACAGATGAATGGATAAACAAACTATGGTACATACACACAATGAAGTACTATGCAACGAGAAAAAACAATGATGAATCTGTGAAGCATCTCATAACATGGATGAAACTGGAGGACATTATGCTGAGTGAAATAAGTCAATCACAAAAGGACAAATATTGTATGAGACCTCTATTGTAAAAACCCATGAAAAAGTTCACACACAAAAAGTAACAATCTTTGTTGGTTACCAGGGACGGGAGGGGTGGGGAGGTGAAATACTAAATAGGCAATAGATAAGTGGTATCTTGGGTGAAGGGTGAGACAGTACACAATACTGGGGAAACCAGCACAACTTGTACAAGGAAAGGTCATGGAAGCTCCATAGACACTTCCAAACTCCCTGAGGGACTGAGTTGCTGGGCGGAGGGCTGTGGGGACCATGATCTAGGGGAACACCTAGCTCAATTTGGCATACCACAGTTTATAAAGACAATGTTCTATATTCTACCTTGGTGAGTAGCATCTGGGGTCTTAAAAGCCTGTGAGCAGCCATCTAAGATACTCCACTGGTCTCATCCCTTCGGGAGCAAGGGAGAATGAAGAGAACAGGATACAAGGAAAAGATTAGTCCAAAGGACGAATGGACCACAGCTACCAAAGCCTCCACCCGACTGAGTCCAGTACAGCTAGATGGTGCCTGGCTACCACCACTGACTCCTCTGACCGGGATCATAACAGAGGGTTCTGGACAGCACTGTAGAAGGATGTAGAACAAAATTCTAACACACACAAAAAAGACCAGATTTACTGGTCTAAATGACACTGGAGAAACCCCGAGAGTATGGCCCCCAGATACCCTTTTAGCTCAGTGGTGAAGTCACTTCCAAGGTTCACCATTCAGCCGGGGATTGGACAGCCCCATAAACCAAATGGGACTAATGAGGCACAGCAGTACAGGGACGAGGGCTAGAAGGCAGAAAGGGACAGGAAAGCTGGTGATAGAAAACCCAAGGTTGAGTAAGAGCAGTGTTGATGTGTTGTGAAGCTGTTAACCATTGTCATAGGGCAACATGTGTACTATCTGTTTAATGAGAAACTATTTTGTTCTGTAAGCCTTCATCTAAAGTGAGAATAGCAGCACAATTAGAAAAGCATAGTTGATGTCACTGAACTGTGCATGTAGAAATTTTTGAAATGCGTATCTTTGGCTATGTATATTTTCACCAAAAAAAAAAAAAAAAGGTCAAGAAGGGAGAGGGTTGACATGTCATGGGGTTATTAGCCAATGTCATAAAACAATACGTGTACTACTATTTAATGAGAAACTATTTGTTCTGTAAACCTTCACCTGAAGTACAATAAAAAATATATACATATTGATTAAAACACACACACACACACACACAAAAATAAGTCTGAACCAGCCTGATTCGTGATCCTTTGTATGCAACCCATCTCCTATTCTTTTGTTTCTTTGTTATTTTGTTTTGATGTCTTTTATCCATGTTAGGAGCTTTCCTCAGATAACTGGATATCTCACCACCACCACCACCACCATCTGCCATTGAGCTGACTCGGATTCATGGTGACCCCATGTGTATCAGAGTAGAACTGTGCTTCATGAGCTCTTCAGTGGCTGCTTTTTCTGAAGTAGATTGCCAGGCCTTTCTTCTGAAGTACCTCTGTGTTACTAGCAGAGAACGTTAACTGTTTATGCCATCCAGGGACTCCACCTGGATGTCCACTCATACTTAAAGAGGAGTGCTAAGAGCCTCAGAGTGCATGAGTGGAATTTTTCAATATGAACACACCTCCTGAGCAACCTTGGTGGGCCGTTCAACTTGGGAATCCTTGATATCAATAATTTTCTCTTAAGCTTACCCAATTCTCCAGAGAAAATAGTTTGTGTCACCTGCTTCAAAAGGGAAGTCCTGGCTGCTGGTATTCTTAAAGTCAAGAGAGAGAGGGAGGCTGGGCGTTTTAGTATTCAGTATAATCTATTCACTTAGAACCCTTGTTTTTAATGTGATGTGCCTGCCTTCAACTATGTCTAATTTGTCCAACTCAGGGACAGTTGGCTCTACCCTTTCCAGTGTGAGGAGTAATAGTTATCTACTATGTGGAATCTTTGGGTGTAACTGCTTCTTTAAAAGACTTTTAAATAATCACTCTCATTTTTAGCACACTCTCTTTACTCAGAAGGTACCACTCTGGTTGCCAAGGATTCAGATTTCTTGATTACATTAGATCATTTTCACTTGTTCCATTTTATCTCTAGTTTCCAAAATAATGTTGTTCCTGTCTTACCTCTTGTTTTTCCAATCCTTTTTAGCTTATTGCTTCTTTCTGCCTTTTTACTGGGGTTTTGACCAAAAAACTTGTTGCGGTCAAGTCAATTCTGACTCATAGCGACCCTATAGGACAGAGTAGAACTGCCCCATAGGGTTTCCGAGGAGCAGCTGGTGGATTCCAACTGCCAGCCTTTTGGTTAGCAGCGAAGCTCTTAACCACTGTGCAACCAGATGCAATTGTTAAAATTAGCACTGTTACTTAAAAATCTTTTTATTGTTTCTTTAATTGAGATAATTTCCTTTTGTTGCTTCTTAAATTGTGATCATTTCAGAATGCTCTATTAATATTATGGATAATTTACATATTGTCTTATGCTTATTCACTAGAGAAACAAAACCAGTCAAACGTGTGTGTGTGTGTGTGTGTGTGTGTGTGTGTGTGTATGTGTGTGTATGTTTATGGTGAGAGAGAAAGATTTATCTCAAGGAAATAGCTCAGGCAGTTTTAGGGACTGGCAAATTCCAAGACCATAGGTCAGGAGTCAGACTGGAAGTTTCTCCTGATTCGCTTAGCTGCAGGGGCTGACAAACCCCAGACTGGCAGGTCAGATGGCAGAGTTGTGGCTGACGTGCTGTGGAGGCCAACTAATCCCAAGGTCAGCAGGCCATTCAGCAGGCTGCTGACTCAAGTCCCAAGAACTGGAGGTCAGATGATGACAAACTTGATGCAGGATCCACAGTGAACAAAAGCCAGCAAGCTTTGCCAGAAGATCCATACATACTGGATGCAGGTAACCCCCGCCCCCCACCCCGACCCCGAGACTTCCCTTACAACAGATTGGCTGATCACATCAGATCACATCATGGAGATGATTACATTATATCACAAAATGGAGGATAACTTTATCATTACATAACTGTCAAATTACATCATTATGTAACTGCCAAACCGCTCAGAATCATGGCTCAGCCAAGGTGACACACAACCTTAACCATCACAAGTATTAATTAAGGCTAAGAATACAAGTTTTCTACCAATCAATTTCACTGAAAATTTTGGTATTTCCTCTGGTAATTAGAATCCTTTTGAACCTATCTTGATGGAAGATAGATTTTTTGATGTTATTAGCATGGAAAATTTCAAACGGCTCTTTACAAGGCCTCTGGTTTGTCCAGTTTTAAGAATTCTTATTCAGAGGTTATAGACTACTTATTATTCCTTTATATAGAGTAATAATGTATAGATTAAGATCTTATGTTTTGGAGTTCAACAGATATGAAGTTCTAATACAGACTCACTTTGACATAGGGATCCAAACACTTATAAATCCAATTCTCTCATTTTTAAAGTAGCACTAACAGTACCTAACACATGGGGTTATTTGGATGATTAGTTGAGAAATGTAGTCAGCATGCTTAACATACCTCAGGCATATGAGAAGCATTCAATATAAAATAACTATTATCATCATAACAAGAGGCAGTAGAGGGCATCAGTAAAGTATATGGACTTTAAATCCATATTCCAGGGTTTAAATCTTGGCTCTGTCATTCATAATCAGCTTTTCTCACAAGAATATAACATAACTGACAACCACTAATCCTTAGTGTCATACAACAGGAAGCATTCATTGCTCACACCTCTACAATGATTTGTTGTGCTGATCTTGCCTGGGCTCACTCTCATGTCTGTAGGGGTTGATTACTCAGTAAGCAAGGTAAGCATGGGCTTATCGGTGCTTACTTACTTAACTGTAGTGAACAATTTTACATGGATTTCACCACACTGTCCCCGTCAGTTACTGTAAATTTGAAAAGAGGCTTTGATTCTATAGGAAGATGCTGTGGGGTTGGAAGAGAGAGAGTTGCCAGACACACCTAGAAGCAGAGTCTTTGATGTGATGAAAAAATGTGAAACTGTTCACCACAGGTGATCTGGTAAGCAAGGTACGCACCGTGCTTACGTTACTTATTGCGTAATCCGCCCCTGTACACCCGACTGACTTAGAGTGGTACCAGCAGGGGTAGCTGATGAAGTTCACCTTGGCTCCACTTGTCTCTCATTCTCCATCAGGCCAGCCTAGGTGTTGTTCATAGTGATGGCAGAACTTCAAAAGAGAGAAGACAAATTGTGAAAATTTATGCAAAGTGTCTGCTGTGTTAAGTTAGCTGATATCTTGTTGGTCAAATTAAGTTACATGACTAAACCAGGAGCAGGAAATTATGCCTCCTGCAGTGCAGTGAATTACTTAATATGGCCCTTCTAGCCATAGTCTTTGAGACTCACACACAATGATTGAGTAGGAATATGCAAATAAGGTGTATGGAGCCTGTGATGGTTGGGGTTATATGTTGGCTTGGCTGGCCATGATTCCCATATTGTGTGGCTGTCCTCCATTTTGTGATCTGATATAATTATCCTAATATCCTCCTCCATTTTAAGTGCCCTAAATCCTAACCTGTATATATTAATGAGGCAGGATTGAGTGTGGGGTATATATTGAGTCACAACCTTGCAGGAGGGTGGGACTTGAGTCATCTCTAACATCAACAACATCAACTTACTGGGGTGTGACCTGTGTCCAATGTATACATGTAGGTGCTCTGGTGGGGCTTTCTCTCTCTGCATCTGGATCCTGTGCTTGGTTCATCACTGTCTCACCTCCAGTTCTTGGGAACTTGAGCCAGTGGCTTGCTGTCTGACCTGCCGCTTCTGGGATTTGCTAGCTTCCGCAGCTCTGTGGGACAGCATCCTTTCGTCTGACCTGATTTGTCAGCTTCCGCAGTCTTGTGAACCAGCAGCCTATCACTTGGCCTGCCAATATGAGTTCATGAGCTTGTTAAGCCACGTAAGTCAGGAGAAGCCTACTCCTGACCCATGGATTTGGGACTTGCCAGCCTCCACAACTGCATGAGACAATTCCTTGATATGATTTGTGAGTTCTGTGAGACGTTGCAGTGAATCACGAAACCAAATAGTGGAAGAAGAGTAGGGAGGGGAGGAGGAGGGAGTAGTTGATGTTAGAGATGATGGAGTGGTACAACAATTTGGAAATGCTGGGCATTTGAGACATCTTTAACCTCTGCCTCATAGGAACCAGCTTTGTGCTGATCCTTACAAGAGAAATAATTCATTCACTTCCAATTACTGTAGAGGGTGAGGGGTACTATAAAGTTACGAGACAAAAGGCGTGGGGATAAGGATGGGTGAGGATTTAGGGCCATGGTTACAATCTGGGAAACTTCTTTAAGATCTCATGAGTTACTTTCTTTAAGAGTTGTTTAAGTGAGACCGTGCTGAATGCTGTGTAGACTGTGTATACTCAAATAAAACTCTGTGGTCCTGAATCCAAAGATTGGCTGGTGCCTGTATATATATTTTAATTAAAACAAACTATTTAAGGTGTGTATATATATGTATATATTTATAAATATATATTTAATAATTATATTTAATCTGGCTTATTATACGAACTAACATGCAACGGTCAGTTCAACTGAACAATTTGAAATTGAAAGAGCCAAGTGAAGCATTTGAAACACACTGGATGTCACTTCTGCTCTTATGCCCTTTGTGTCTTAAACTGGTACCTCATCACTTTTTTCCTTTTTTAGTGTTGTTGATCCCTTTGCAATTTGTTTAATACAGTGTTACTAGGGCTCTGTGGCCTTTACTCAAAATCCTTATGGATTCACTTTACCTTTCGTCTTTACATGACAGTCAGCTGTGATGTATTATGGAGCGTTGGCTCCAAATCAAACTCTTCTGTCGTCATACACGGGTCCACTCTACGCACTCTATCACTTCTGGGCATGGGAGCATGGGCGTCAAACAGCAAGTGTTCCTCTGGGTTCACTTAACATGGGCAAGCATAATGCAAACATCTTTTGTTTAATGGACTGCATATATGTACTTTGGAAAAAGAGAAATTAGAATATAACATAATATCTAAAAAATGTAATACAACATGATCAGACACACACAACAGTAACTATGCCAATTGTATGGTACCATGTGAACATAGAGGAAGAATTAACCCATCGCACCTCAGGTGGGCTGGAAAACTTCTTGAAGGCGGTGATATCTATGATGAGACTTAAACAGGGTCTAGGAATGTACATGGGTGAGCATAAAGGGAATTATACCATGTTTCAGGAGGATGAAGCCTATTTGCAAAACTTCGAGTTCTTCAGCATGCATATACAACAAGGACAGAAGCAGTGAATTATGTTATTATAAAACTGTTTACTACACCTAAACTTTATGCTCAAATGATTTTTCCCAAACAAGTAAGAGAGTTTAGCAGACTCCATTAGAATACTAGCAGACTTCCACCGTGAGAGAAAAACAAAACAAAACAATTGTTTAGGAAATCAGACAAGAAAAAGCAAACATCTGTTCAACTGTGTGGATCATAACTAATTACGAATAACATTGCAAAGAATGGGAATTCCAGAACACTTGACTGTGCTCATGAGGAATTTGTAGATAGACCAAGAGGCAGTTGTTTGAACAGAACAAGGGGATATCGCATGGTTTAAAATCAGGAAAAGTGTGTGTCAGGGTTGTATCCTTTCACCATACTTATTTAATCTGTGTGCTGAGCATATAATCTGAGAAGCCTGACTATGTGAAGAAGAACTCAGCATCAGGATTGTAGGAAAACTCATTAACAACCTGAAATATGCAGATGACACAACCTTGTTTGCTGAAAGCCAAGAGGACTTGAAGCACTTACTGATGAAGATCAAAGACTACAGCCTTCAGTAGGGACTACACCTCAACACAAAGAAAACAAAAATCCTCACAACTGGGCCAACGAATAACATCATGATGAATGGAGAAAAGACAGAAGTTGTCAAGGATTTCATTTTTCTTGGATCCACAATCAACGCCCATGGAAGCACCAGTCAAGAAATAAAACCAGGTGGTGCACTGGGCAAATCTACTGCAAAAGACCTCTTTAAAGTGTTAAAAAGCAATGATATCACTTTGAGGACTAAAATGCACCTGATTCAAGCCATGATATTTTCAATTGCCTCATATGCACGCAAAAGCTGGACAATGAATAAAGAAAACCAAAGAAGAATTGATGCCTTTGAATTGTGGTGTTGGTGAAGAATATTGAATATACAATGGACTGCCAGAAGAACAAACAAATCAGTCTCGGAATAAGTGCAGTCAGAATGTTCTTTAGAAGTGAGGACAGTGAGACTTTGCCTCATGTACTTTGGACATGTTATCAGGAGGGACCAGTCCCTGGAGAAGGACATCATGCTTGGTAAAGTAGGGGATCATCGAAAGAGAGGAAGACCCTCAATGAGATGGATTAACATAGTGGCTGCAATGATGGTCTCAAGCAAAGCAATGATAGTGAGGATGGCTCAGTATAGGGCAGTGTTTCGATCTGTTGTACATAGGGTCGCTATGAGTCAGAACCAACTCGATGGCACCTAAGAACAACAATAATTTCTTTGATGTTCAATGTTTTGGGAATTCCCTGATTTCAAGAAACCAACAGCTTTACAAAAGATTGCCAGAGTCCAGCAAAATTTTTGCTTTAGAAATTTTGATTTTTATCTCTACATTCTCAAAGAGTATGACTCAGTCAGGGCCTTACATCTGGACATTATGTCATATTCAAGTATAATGTGTCCAATTAAAAGAGATAAAAACTTAATGGAAAATATAAACAATTGATGAGATGGTCCTTTCCAGCATGAAATTTTAATTGTTGTTAATTGTTGTTAGGTGCCGTCGATACCTATATCCATATCTCCAAAGGTACAGGCTGAAGTTATCATATTCTTAAATCTATATTCTAAATTGTAAAATTGTGAACTTAATTTGCTGGCAGAAGATAATATTTTTTAAAAAAGCAATAAAGTAAGAAATTCTGAGTGAATTAATTATAATTTTATACTTTTCCACTTGTCTTTTAGATTAAACAATTATCTTAAACCAGAAGCATATTTTGAAATAAGTTGGTCTGTGGCTGTGGAATATATTGCTGCCTCTAACTTTCCTACAACGTTGATCAGAACATCTGACTTCCAGAAGGGTCTGCCACCACGGATGCTTGTTACAGGGGATGTAGCCCCTTTCATCAGGAACTTTACTGCCTTTCAGAACATAGTCCTCTTTAGTGTAAATACTCTTCACAAAGTGGATAATGCTACAGGTAAGGCCTTATAAACATTACTTTAAACAAAATCAATATAGGTAGCCCCCTACTCACGCACAGGGTTCCATTCCTATAACTCTGTCTTAAGTTGGTTCTGACTTAAGCAGAAAATTTCATTTTTCTTTTTTAGTTTTCATTATTATTGCCTTTTATTGTCAGTGTCTTTGTAAATACAATCTTTATTTGTCTTTGGGGGTTGGCATGAGAATGCAACCATCAGCAAATTACACACTGCAAGTCATGTAGAATATATTACTACCAATAAGATGAAAAAAGAAACAAGGACGGTCCTAAGTGCAGTTGCTCGCAACTTGAATAGGTCGTATGTCAGGGACTACCTGTATTGTATTGAATAGTTAAAGGAAGAAATATTAATTAGATCAGAGATATATATCATTACTACATTTACTCTAAAGAGAAAGTCATGATTTCCTATGGGTATCTATTCCACACATTTTCCACTAATGGTATGTTCTTTTATTTGGGGTCCTTGCTGACCCTTGAAGCCACCTGACCACCTCAGGCAAGTGTTTTTTTGGTTTTGTTTTTTGTTCCATGTAGTCAGACACATCCCTTTGTTTTGGGGTCATCAGTATTTGTTTGTTTGTTTTCCTCCTACATAGCTCTTAAGTTTAAAGAAAATACATAAATCTCAAAAGGAAATCTGCCAAGATTAATGGGAAAGCTAGCAAATTGACTCCCCTAAGCGTCCTCTACCCAATTCTTTTAGCCACGGAAGAAGTGTTTGCTCCAGTCCTTCAACTGCTGGGTTTCCTAGCAGAGTGAAAGACAGATTCTACAATTGCAAGTTTGAAAATATAAATCGTCTACATTTTCCAGATATGCACTTTATGAATTGAGCCAAGCATAAAACATAATTATACTGTGTAAAATGACCTGTGGGCAGTGTCCGACCTCCTCCAACCCCACAGAGGGAAGGAGAACCAAAATAACAGCACAAGGCTGACTCCCAAGAGGCAGAGGTCAGACATGCTACCTCTGTCTGCCATCTTTACCAACTCTTATACCAATTGTCCCTTCTACAGTACTCTCCACTCCTCTGCTGAGTTCCACAATTCATTGCAACGGCCACACTGAACTCACAGACCACACTCACGATTATGGGATTTATTAGGGAAGTGACAAGTTACAGTTCAGGTTTAGGAATGCTCAGGATACAGTTCTTCTATCAGGACAGCCTCTTCCCAGCCATGTTTGCAGGCATGCTTCTCCCTGGCCCTCAGTCTCTGCCCAAAGGCACTCAGCGTTCTTGCTCCATGGTCTCGGAAGCCCATTGTGCCATCTCCTGCAGGTCTTTCTTGCTGATCTCTCTTTCCTTGGTGGTGGTGGGCTTTTCTCTCTCCTGCCTCAGGGATGGCTCATTTCAAGCCCAGCAGGATGGCAAAAGTGACCAACCCCTTTGGTGGGCCACAATTTTCCAATCACACAGTCCAGCCCAATCACTTGGGTGGGAGTTACAAGACCATAGTGAGAAAGGCCATATTAAGTAATCCATTACACTGCATACTGTTAATATTTTTCAGAGAAAAAAAATCTGAAATATAAAAATGAGGAAAAGTAAACATTAATAAATGTAATATATATTTCTGAAAACTAATTTCAAGATCACATGGTAGTATTTTGCAAGACCAATGACTTCTTCATTGCAAATACCTTTTTTCAACAACATAAACAGTGACTATACACGTAGCCCTAACCAGATGGAATACGTAAGAATCAAATCAGCTATGTGTGTGGAAAGAGACAGTGGAAAAGTTGAATATCATCAGTTAGAACAAGTCCAGAGACCAACTGCAAACAGACCATCAATTGTTCTTATGTAAGTTCCAGCTGAAGCTGAAGAAAATTAAAACAAGTCCACGAGAGCCAAAATTAAAACAAGTCCACGAGAGCCAAAATTAAAACAAGTCCACGAGAGCCAAAATATGACCTTGAGTATATCCCACCTGAATTTGAAGACCATCTCAAAAATAGATTTGACACATTGAACACTAAAGACTGAAGACCAAACGAGTTGTGGGAAGACATCAAGGACATCATACGCGAAGAAAGCAAAATGTCATTAAAAAGACAGGAAAGAAAAAAGAAAAAAGACCAAAACGAATGTCAGAAGAGACTCTGAAACTTACTTTTGAACGTAGACTAGCTACAGCAAATAGAAGAAAAGATGCAGTAAAAGAGCTGAACAGAAGATTTCAAAGGGCCACTTGAGAAGACTAAGTAAAATATTATAATGAAATGCGCAAAGGCCTAGAGTTAGAAAACCAAAAGGGAAGAACACCCTCAGCATTTCTCAAGTAGAAAGAACTGAAGAAAAAATTCAAGCCTTGAGTTTCAGTTTTGAAGGATTCTATGGGCAAAATGTTGAATGACACAGGAAGCATCAAAAGAAGATGGAAGGAGTACACAAAGTCACTGTACCAAAAATAACTGGTCAATAGTCAACCATTTCAGGAGGTAGCATATGATCAAGAACCGATGGTACTGAAAGAAGTCCAAGCTGCACTGAAGGCATTGGCAGACAAGGCTCCAGGAATTGATTGAATACCAATAGAGATGTTTCAACAAACTGATGCAGTGCTGGAGATCTCACTTGTCTATGCCTAAAAATTTGGAAGAGAGCTACGTGGCCAACAGATTGGAAGAGATGCATGTTTGTTCCCATTCCAAAGAAAGGTGATCCAACAGAATGTGGAAATTATCAAACGATATTAATATTATATGCAAGTAAGATTTTGCGGAAGATCTTTGAAAAGCTGTTGCAGCAGTACATCCACAGGGAACTGTCAGAAATTCAAGCTGGATTCAGAAGAGGACGTGGATCAAGAGATATCATTGCTGATGTCAGATGGATCTTGGCTGAAAGCAGAGAATACCAGGAAAATGTTTACCTACGTTTTATTGACTATGCAAAGGCATTCAACTGTGTGGATCATAACAAATTATGGATAACATTGGGAAGAATGGGAACTTCAGAACACTTTAATTGTGCTCATGCAGAACCTGTACATAGACCAAGAGGCAGCCATTGGAATAGAGCAAGGGAATACTGCATGGATTAAAATCAAGAAAGGTGTGCATCAGGGTTGTATCCTTTCACCATATTTATTCAATACTGCACAGTTTGGAGAAGGGTTGGACACATCTTTCGCTTCATCTCATTATCTGTTGATATGAAATAGTCAAATTGCTCCATACTTGGATGCAAGAGGGTAGCAAATTAAATTATTTCCTAATCACCACTATCATGTGATTATTCTATCCCATGAAAGGAGAAATATGAATTTTGTTGGTCAGCTAGCCATCTCCGTAAAATTATTTGATATCATAATTTCATTCTATGCCTGTATCCTATAAACTGGGTCCTTTCTCTTAGGATATAAAGAGTGAGGAATTGAGTAGAGTCCGAAGTTATTTAAATTGAAGTTTGGAAGTGTCAGACTACAAGACTTTATTACACATTCTAGTATTACTGAAATTTAACTTTGAATTTAATATGTGATTTTGAGTTGTTTCCACAGAAAAAAAAATGGGAGGCTAAATTGTAGAAAACTAATGTGAAAGAAAAGTAACCTTGTTAGCATAATTGCTTAGATATTATAAAACTAGATACTATTATTTAGTAGTCATTTTCATTGCCAAACCCTTTCCTTTGTCCCACTGACATTCAGGAGTTCCTGGGAGGTGTAAACGGTTTAGTGGTTAAGAGCTAGACTACTAGCTGAAAGGTTGACAGTTCCAACGCACCAATTGCACCTAGGGAGACAAGCCTGGGGATCTGCTTTTGAAAGGTCACAGCCTTGAAAACCCTACGGGGCAGTTCTACTCTGCACACATGGGGTCTCTATGAGTCATAATCCTCTTGATGGCAACTAGCAACAAGTGATTATTTTCATGAGTAATTCCTCTCCTTTGTCCCATTGACATTTAGAATTCAGTCAAGAGGTGCCAAAGGCCTTGGCCTTCGAACTAAGTAGAAAATAGGCAAAACTGATGTACTGAAAACAAAGCAGTAGTAAAAAAAATAACAATATTTATAACTAAGCTATTTTAGTTTATCTTCAGGAGATATTAATATATATTTACATAAAACTTCTCAAAGTATCATTTAGCTCATTTAGCTATTCTTTAGTGTTCAGAAGTCTTTTAATTTTGCTTTTCACATGGAACTTGCCTTAATTTGATTGGATTTCATCCATAAAGTAAAATTAACAATTTCAGTCTCCAAGTTAGAGGGAGTCCTTTATTATTATTGCTGATAGGAAGAATTGGCCTTGAGTTTTTCTTTTTTAATTATGTAAAATCCTCAGCCACCTCTTAATCTATAGTGGCATCAAGTTTCAGTCCTTAAATACACATAGCTAATAGTGAAGAGCTCATACTAAATTTGAAAAATAATATTAGCTGGTAAATATGTAGTAAGAAATGAAGCTTGCCTAAATTTGAATTTTTTCACAGGTGATATTAAAATAATCAATAAAGACTGAAGCGGTTTTAAAACTGTCAGAAACTGGATGGTTTGTGTTAATATAATTCAAAGTGTTTTAAAAACTTATTCAATTTCAAATTTGATCATCTACTGCACTCAATTAAAAATATACGGTGTGTACAATATAGAGTTAAGTGAGTAATATGAGGAAGGAAATGCACATTTATTAAACACCTTCCATGTGCCTGAAATTGAAATTATGCAAGTGGGTTTTTTTTTCTTTTTTCTGTCATCATATTTAAATATCACTAGAGCCCTGAGAGAAAAATGTTATTGTCAATATTTTACTGACAAAGAAACAGGGGCTTAGAGAGTTTAATAGTTCATCAGCTGGTAAGTGGTGATTTAGATTTGCATCCTGGCTGTATATGTTAAAGTCTGTGCTCTTGCATCTTATCAAATAATCTTGTAAACCGACACCTGAAATCTGGAATAGTATTGTGTGTGTGTGTGTGTGTGTGCGCGTGTGTGCGTGCGTGTGTGTGAGCACTTTAGGTGAAACTTTACAGCACAAATTACAAATTAATTTCTCTTTCAAAAATTTGTTCTGTGACATTGGTTGCAATCCTTGCAATGTGTTAGCACTCTCTCCCTTTCCCCCGGGTTCTCCATTTGTCCAGCTTTCTTGTCCATTCCTGCCTTCTTGTCTCGCGTTTGGGTAGAAGTCGCCCATTTGGTCTCATATACTTGATTGAACTAAGAAGAACTTTCCTCACATGTGTTAACTGTTTGTTTTATAGGCCTGCCTAAACTGTCCGAAAAGTGGACTTCAAGAGTGGCTTCAGTTCTGAATCAGCAGGGTGTCCAGGGGCCATAGTCTTAGGGGTTCCTCCAATCTCTGACAGACCAGTAAGTCTGGTCATTTTTTTTTTTTTTTTTGTGAATTTTGTTCTACACTTTTCTCCTGCTCTATTGTGATCCGTGTCAGAGTGGTCTGTGATGGTAGCCGGGCACCATCTAGTTCTTCTGGGCTCAGGCTGGTGGAGGCTGTGGTTCATGTGGTCTTTTAGTCCTTTGGGATAATATTTTCCTTGTGTCTTTGGTTTTCTTTATTCTCCTTTGATCTGGACAGAATGGGACCAATAGATGTATATTAGATGGCTGCTCACAAGCTGTTTTATTTTAAATTTTATTGTGCTTTAGGTGGAAGTTTACAGCTCAAGTGAGTTTGTGTCATTCAAAAATTTATACACATATTGTTTTGTGATTGGTTCTAATCGCCACAATGTGACTGCACTCTCCTCCTTTCTACCCCGAGTTCCCTGTGTCCATTTGTCCAGTTCCTGTCCCTCCTGCCTTCTTATTTTGCTTTTCGGCAGGAATTGCCCATTTGGTCTCTTATATTTGATTGAACTAAGAAGCACGTTCTTCACTTGAGTTATTGTTTGTTTTATAGGCCTGCCTAATCTTTGTATGAAAAGTGGGCTTCAGGAGTGGTTTTACTTCTGAGTTAGCAGAGTGTCCAGGGACCATAGTCTTGAGGATTCCTCCAGTCTCTGTCAGACCAGTGTGTCTGAACTTTTTTTGTAAACTTGAATTTTGTTCTACAATTTTCTCCCGCTCTGTCAGAGACTGTCTGTTTTGATCCCTGTCAGAGTGGTCAGTGGTGGTAGCCAGGCACCACCTAGTTCTGGACTCAGGCTTGTGGAGGCTCTGGTTCATGCGGTACTTTAGCTCTTTGGGCTAGTATTTTCCTTGTGTCTTTGTTTTTCTTTATTCTCCTTTGCTCCAGATGGGATGGGACCAATAGATGTATATTAGATGGCCGCTTGCAAGCTTTTAAGACCCCAGATGCTACTCACCAAAGTAGGATATAGAACCTTTTCTTTATGAACTATATTATGCCAGTTGACCTAGATGTCCCCAGAGACCATGGTCCCCAGCCGTCAGCCCCAACAGCTCGATCAGTCAAGATGTTTGGATGTGTCTAGGAAACTTCTATGACTTTGCCTTGGTCAAATTGTGCTGACTTCCCCTATATTATGTGTTATCTTTCCCTTTACCAAAGTTGACACTTGTATACTATCTAGTTAATGATTTCTCCTCCCCACTCCTCCCTACCCTTGTAATCATCAAATAATTTTTTTCTGTGTGTAAACCTTTTCTTGCAGAGCCCTGGTGGTGCAGTGATTAAGAGCTAAACCTTTTCTTGAGTTCTTATGATACTGGTCACATACAATATTTGTCCTTTGGTAATTGACTTACTTCACTCAGCATAATGCCCTCCAGATTCACTCATGTTGTGAGATGTTTCATGGATTCATCATTGTTGTTTATCATTGTGTAGTATTCCATTGTGTGTATGTACAATAATTTGTTTATCCATTCATCTGTTGATGAGCACTTATGTCTTGTTCATCTTTTTGCTATTGTGAATAGGGCTGCAATGAACATGGGTGTGCATATGTCTATTTGTGTGAAGGTTCTTATTTCTCAAGGATTTATGCCTAGGAGTTAGATTGCTCAATATATGGTATTTCTATTTCTGGCTTTTTAAGGAGACACCATATTGTTTTCCATAGTGGTTGTGTCATTTTACTTTCCCACCAGAAGTATGTAAGAATTCCAGTCTTCCTACAACCTGTCCAACATTTGTTATTTTCTGTTTTTTTGAATAGTGCCAATATTGTCAGGGTGAGATAATATCTAACTGTAGTTTTGGGATTTGCATTTCTCTAACGGCTAACGAGTATTTCTTCATGTGTCTGTTAGCTACCTGATTGTCTTCTTTGGTGAAGTGTCTGTTCATATCCTTTGCCCATTTAAAAAAAATAAATTTTTATTGTACTTTAGATGAAGGTTTACAGAACGAACAGTTTCTCATTAAACAGTCAGTACGCATATTGTTTTATGACATTGGTTAACAATCCCACGACATGTCAACACTCTCCCTTCTTGACCTTGAAGGACCTTTTTTTTGGTGAAAATATACTTAGCTAAAGTTACACCATTTCATAAGTTTCTACCTGTATAATCCAGTGACATGGATTACATTCTTCCAGTTGTGCTGCTATTCTCACTGTCCTTTCCCAAATTATTCCATCACCATTATCTTCAACTCACTGCCCCCTAGGCTTCCCATCAAATCTTTGAGTTGCTGTTGTCAATATGATCTCACATAGATAATACTTTTTTTTTTAACCTTAGATGAAGGTTTGCAGAACAAATAGTTTCTCATTAAACAATTTAGTACACATATTGCCCTGTGACGATGGTTAACAACCCCACGACATGTCAACACCGTCACTTCTCAACTTTGGGTTCCGTATCACCAGCTTCCCTGTTCCCTCCTGCCTTCTAGTCCTTGTCCCTGGACTGCTGTGCCTCATTAGTTCCGTTTTGTTTTATGAGGCTGTCCAATCCCCAGCTGAATGGTGAACTTCGGGAGTGACTTTACCACTGAGCTAAAAGGGCATCTGGGGGCCATACTCTCGGGGTTTCTCCAGTTTGTCAGGCCAGTAAATCTGGTCTTTTTTTGTCAGTTAGAATTTTGGTCTACATCTTTCTCCAGCTCTGCCCAGAACCCTCTGTTGTGATCCTGGTCAGAGCAGTCAGTGGTGGTAGCCGGGCATCATCTAGCTGTACTGGACTCAGTCTGGTGAAGGCCTTGGTAGCTGTGGTCCATTAGTCCTTTGGACTAATCTTTCCCTTGTATCCTGTTCTCTTCACTCTCCCTTGCTCCCGAAGGGATGAGACCAGTGGAGTATCTTAGATGGCTTCAATCCTTTCCCCTTTTTTTAATTGGATTATTTGTCTTTTTGTTCTTGAGATGTTGATATATTTTATAGATTTTAGAGATTAGACATTTGTTGGATTTGTCATAGCCAAATTTTTTTTTCCTAGTCTGTTGGTTCTCTTTTTCCTCTTTTGGTGAAGTTTTTTGATGAGCATAAGTTTTTAATTTTTAGGACCTCCTTGTTATCTAGTTTCTCTTCTGGTATTTGAGCATTGTTACTTATGGTTTGTATTCGACTTATGCCATGTGTTAGAACCCCTAGAGTTGTCCGTATTTTTTCTTTCATGATCTTTATCATTTTAGGTTTTATGTTTAGGCCTTTTATCCATTTTGAGTTAGTTTTTGTGTATGATATGAGGTATGAATCTTGTTTCATTTTTTTTACAGATGGACATTAAATTATGCCAGCACCGTTCATTAAAGAAACTGTCTTTTCTCTATTTAACGGACTTTGGGCCTTTGTCAAATATCAGCTGCTCATAGACAGATGGATTTACATCTGGGTTCTCAGTTCTGTTCCGTTGGTCTATCTGTCTGTTGTACAAATATCAGACTGTTTTGATTACCATAACTGTATAATAGGTTCTAAAATCAGGTATTGTGAGGCCTTCCACATAGTTCTTTTTCTTCAATAATGCTTTACTTATCCGAGGCCTCTTCTCTTTCCATATAAGATTTATGATTTGTTTCTCCATCTCGTTAAAGAATACTGTTGGAATTTGGATCAGTATTGCATTGTATCTGTAGATTGCCTTGGATAGTATTGACATTTTCACAATGTTGAGTCTTCGTATAAATGAGCTTGGTATGTTTTTCCATTTATGTAGGTCTTTTTTGGTTTCTTGCAGTAGTGTTTTATAATTTTCTTTGTATAGGTCTTTTATGTCCCTGGTTAGACTTATTCCTAAGTATTTTATTGTTTAGGGGCTATTATAAATGGTACTGCTTTCCTGATTTCCTTTTCGAAGCTCTCTTTGTTGGTGTAGAGGAATCCAACTGATTTTTGTATGTTAACCTTTTATCCTGCTACTTTGCTGAAATCTTCTATTAGTTCCATAGTTTCTTGTGGAGTTTTTTTGTTTTCTATGAATAAGATCATATCATCTGCAAATAGGAATAGTTTGACCTCTGCCTTACCAATTTGGTTGCCCTTTATTTATTTTCTTGCCTTATTGCTCTAGGCAGGAATTTCATCATGATGTTGAATAAGAGTAGTGATAAAGGCATCTTTGCTTGTTTCCTTTCTCAAGGGGAATGCTTTCTGTCTGTCTCCACTGAGAATAATATTGGCTGTTGGTTTTGTATAAATGACCTTTATTATGTTGAAAAATTTCCCTTCTATTCCTATTTTACTGAGATTTTTTAATCAGGAATGAGTGTTGGACTTTGTCAAATGCCTTTTTTGTGTTGCTTGAGATGATTATGTGATTCTTTTCTTTTGTCTTATTTATGGAGTGGATTACATTGATTTATTTTCTAATGTTGAACCATCCTTGCATATCTGGTATGAATTCCACTTAGTCATGATATATTATTTTTTCAATATGCTATTGAATTCTATAGGCTAGAAATTTGTTGAGAATTTTTGTGGCTGTAATCATGAGGTATACTGGTCTGTAGTTTTCTTTTTCTTTCTTTTTTTTTTTTTTTTTTGCGGTGTCTTTGCCTGGCTTTGGTATCAGGGTTATGTTGGCTTCATAGAATAAATTTTGGAGTATTCCTTCCTTTTCTGTGCTCTGGAAAACTTTGAGTAGTATTAGTGTGAGCTGTTCTCTGAAAATGTGATAGAATTCTCCATTGAAGCCATCCAGGTGAGGGCTTTTTTTGTTGGGAGTTTTTTTTATTACCTCTTCAATCTCTTCTTTTGTTCTGGGTTTATTTAGTTTTTCTACCTCAGTTTGTGTTAGTTTAGGTAGGTAGCGTGTTTCTAGAAATTTGCCCATTTCCTCTAGGTTTTCAAATTTGTTGGAGTACAGTTTTTCATAGTATTCTCTTATGATCCTTTTTATCTCAGTTGGGTTTGTTGTGATATCACCCGTCTCATTTCTTATTTGAGTTATTTGCGTCATCTCCTGTTTTTCTTTTGTCAGTTTGGCCAGTGGTTTGTTGATTTTGTTGATCCTTTCAAAGAACCAACTTTTGGTCTTTTTGATTTTTTCTATTGTTTTTCTATTTTCTATTTCATTTATTTCTGCTCTAATCTTTATTATTTCCTTTCTTCTGGTCCCTGCGGGCTTCTTTTGTTGTTATCTTTCTATTTGTTCAAGTTGTAGGGTTAAAATTTTCATTTTGGCCCTTTGTTCTTTTTGATATGTGCCTTTATTTCTATAAATAAACCTCTATGCACTGCTTTTGCTGTATCCCAACTGTTTTGGTAAGAAGTGTTTTCATTCTCATTTGACTCTATGACTTTTTCATTCCATCCTTGATTTCTTCTAATACCCAGTAGTTTTTAAGCAAGATATTGTTCAGTTTCCCTGTATTTGATTGTTTTTCCTTGCTGTTTCTGTTACTGATTTCTACTTTTACAGCATTATGATCAGGAAAGTCTCTATATTATTTCAATCTTTTCAATTTTGTTGATGCTTGCTTTGTGTCCTAAGATGTGGTCTATTCTGGAGAATATTCCATGTGTGTGGAGAAGAATGTATACTTTGCTGCTGTTGAGTGGAATGTTCTGTATATGTCTATGAGGTTGACTTGGATGATTGTGGCATTCAGTTATTCTGTATCTTTATTGAGTTTCTTTCTAGATGTTCTGTCCTTCACCAAAAGCAGTATGTTGAAGTCTCCTGTCTTTTCAACTTTGTTAGTTTGTTTTATGTATTTTGGAGCCCTGTCATTGTTGTGTATGTATTTCATATGGTTAAGTCCCCCTGCCATACTGACTGTAATTATTATATAGTGTCTTTCCTTATCCTCTATGGTGGATTTTACTTTAAAATTTATTTTATCAGAGATTAATATTGCCACTCCTGCTCTTTTTTTGGTTATTGCTTACTTGATATATATTTTTTCTAACCTTTGAGTTTTAGTTTGTTTATGTCTTTGTGTCTAAGATGTGTCTCTTGTAGACAGCATATAGGTGGATTGTGTTTTTTTTTTTTTTAATACATTCTTCCATTCTCTGTCTCTTTACTGGTGCATTTAAGCCATTTACATTCAGAGTAATTATCGATAGGAATGAGTTTACTGTTGTCATTTTGTTGTATTTTTTGTGGTGTTGATGGTTTATTTTCTTTGTTCCTCTTAGTTTTCTGTAATTAGTTCTTTTTGTTTATGTATTTTCTTTTCATTTCTTTCATTAATGTTGATTTTGTGTTTACTGAATCTTTATGTTTTTCTTTTTTATTTTGACGAGTAGGTTTTTTAGCTTCCTTTGTGTTTGCCTTAAATTTACCTTTATTTTCATAAGTTTAAACCAGTCTTTTATTTCTTGATATTGCCTTGATTTCCTTTCCATACAGAAGTTCTATAACTATCCCGTTTATTCCCTCTTTTTTGTTTTGACGTTGTCATCATTTACCTATTGATGTCTCTGGTTCCCTATTTTCAGTCCTTTAGCTTTGTTTTATTTTTGAGAATTCTCTGTCTGGGTTGGTTTCTGGTTGATCTGTCCTGTGTCCTTAGTGTTGGATTTTTGTCTAATGTTGTTGGTTCTCTAACCAGAGGACTTCTTTAAATATTTCTTATAATTTTGGTCTAGTTTTTACATATTCCCTTAATTTTTGTTTATCTGAAAATGTCCCAATTTCACCATCATATTTGAGAGACAATTTTGCTGGACATATAATTCTTGGCTGGCAGTTTTTGTTTTTTTTTCCCCTTCCGTGCTTTATATATATCATCTCATTGCCTTCTTGCCTGCATGGTTTCTGCTGCGTAATCAGAGCTTAGTCTTATTTGTTCTCCTTTGTAGGTGATTTTTTGTTTTTCCCTAGTCTCTCTCAGGATTCTTTCTGCGTCTTTGGTGTTGGTAAGTTTGATTATGGTATGTCTTGGTGACTTTCTTTTGGAGTCTATCCTATATGGGGTTCACTGAGCTTCCTGGTTGGATTTCTTCTTGTCTTTCATGATACTAGGGAAGTTTTCTGCTAGCAAATCTTAAACAATTTTCTCTGTGTTTTCCATTATCCCCCCTGATTCTGGAACTCCAATCAAACTTATGTTTTTCCTTTTGACGGTATCCAACACAGTTCCTAGGCTTTCTTCCTTTTTCTTCATTCTTTTTTCTTATTTTTCCTCTAACAAATTTTATCAAGGGATTTGTCTTCTTTCTCACTAAATCTGTCTTCCATCCTCTCAAATCTGCTCCCATGTCCTTCTCTTGAGTTGTCTAATTCTGGAATTTTATTGGTAATCTTTTGAATTTCTAGTTGCTGTTTTTGTATGGTTTCTAGTAGCTATTAATTCCATTGTTTTGTTCTTGTATTGTTTTCCTTAATCCTTCTATTGCTTTGTCTATCTTTTCCTTGGTTATGCCCATGTCTTCCCTGATCTCTTTCTTGACCTCTTAAAGAGCTCTGTATATTAGTCTTTTGAATTCTTTACCAAGTAGTTCCATTGCCTCATCTTCCAGAAGGTTTTCTGGTTCTTTCTTTTGTGTTGCTTGCTGAAGCTATCTTGTCCTGGTTCTTCATGTGATTTAATGTCGACTGTTGTCTCTGAGGCAACAAGAAGTTATTATATTTATTGATTGATTGTTTGTGTACTGCATTCTGAATTTTTGTTATGTTTTGTTTTGATATATCTGAGTAAGTTGGGTGTGTGTGCTACTCTAGTCACTAATCTGGACATGCTGAAGATCTCACCTCCTGTCTCCAGGTAGATGGAGCAGCTACTAGGTGTGTGAGCATGAAACCCTGTTCACTGTTCTTCCGCAGCTGCTGAGGACATAAGTGACATTTTTGGTGAGGTGATATATCTGTCCTGCTGGTCTCCTGGTTGTGGGTGCAGGGGTTGTTCTCCCTGGTCATTGGGTTGGGGGTTGTGTGTGCACTCAGCCACTTCTTGGATGGTCAGGGCAAAGTTGCCCGGGTCGTCGGACACTGAGTGTGTGGTGTGAGGACTCTCAGCAATGGTCCTGGGTGGGCAGGGCTGCGTGAGGGAGTTTGGAGTAGGTATAAGTCTCTGATGGCAGTGGGGGGTGATGCAGAGGGTAAGGCAGGGAGCTGTCAGCTGCCCATGTGTGCCTGGTTTGGAGAGTGTGACCTTGTCCACTAGAGCAATGCTCGGGTGCCCGGTGCTGTTGGCTGGAGGTATTGGGGAGCACCACTGGTCCTCAGGCCCCTGTTGTGGGTGGCTGGATGTAGTGGGCAGTACTGCCAGCCCTCAGGCCCCTTGCATGGGTGGTTGAGCTCCTTTTTTAGCTGGCAGTGTGGTGGTGAATGCCACAGGTCTGTGGCTCCCGCTTGGTTGTTGCAGGTGAAGTGGGCTTCAGTTGGTACACTGTCCACCTTGCTCCAGTGTGGGCATGCTGTGCTGGCTCAGCCATCAAGGTGCTGGTGTGAGTGATCAGAGGAGGTGAAGGGTACTGCAATTTCATGGACTCCCTGTGCCAGTAGCTGGGAAAAAGGGCGGACATTTCAGACCAGGACAAGAACTACCGGCTTAGAGGCATGGTGTTGTTGAATGCCACAGATCTGCAGCTTCCGCTTGACTGCTGCAGATAAAAATGGGCTTCAACTGGGAACCCTGCCCACCTTATGCCAATGTGGATGTGCTGTGCCAGTTGGCCAGTGAGGCTATGGTGCAGGTGATTGGTAGTGGTAGAAGATGCTGCAAGCCTGTGAATCCCCTGTGCCAGTGGCTAGGTGAAGGAGTGGGTACCTCTCGACTGGGCTGTGAGTTCCCAGCTTAAGGGGCATGGTGGTATTGAATGCCACCAGACTGGTTATGGAGCAGGGAAGGGGATGTATGAGGGGGAGGGAGGGCTTCTTGGCCCCTGGAACCCTGGTGGGTTGGGGGTTGTAGTTCACCTGATGGGTTAGGTGCATGCACTTAACTTTCACAGATCTGGTATCACTCCTGTTTCTCTCTGAAAGTTCGTTCAGAGTCTCTCCTGCTTAGCTGCACCAGGTGGGGTGGGTTTCAGCTTGGGATGCTGCTGCTTGCTTCAGTATGTCCATGCTGTGCTGATTCAACTAGCAGGACATCAGTGATCTGTAATCCTCTATTTCTGCTGTTTTTGAATTGTCTCTCCTTCCACCTGTCGCTCAGCCCAATTCTTCAGCTTTGTCTTTGATGGTTAGAGTTCCTAGATTGTAGTATATCTCAAATTCACTTGGGTTTTTTTTTTTTTTTTTTTTTGGTCTTTGTTGCAAGAGGGTTGACACAAATCATCTGACTATTCCTCCATCTTGGTCCACCTCTAGAATAGTTTTAAAATCTGGTGCCAACACTTTGTTACTGTTGTTGTTCTTGGCATTCTTTGATTTGACAGTAGGACTGACTCAACATTAGTGGAATCTTCATTTTATACCTTCATTCAACCAATAAATTAGTCACAATCTACACATAAGTCAGACAGGTTTGCTACTCCCATAGCATACAGTCTAGTTAGAGAAGACAAATTGTCTGAAAAGCATTACAAATGTAGCAAGCATTTTAAAGGGCAAATACAAGTGCCACAGGACCACCTACCAAAGAGACGTTATCCTCTACAGTTAAAATAAGGCTTAAAAGACACATATCTAATATTCCAAAGACAGAAGTAACATAATAAATTTAATACACACTAAAGCAAGTTTGTTTATTCAAAAATCATTTATGTTGTTCCTATGATGTTGTTGTTAGGTGCTGTCGAGTCAGTTCCAATTCATAATGACCTTAGTACAACAGAAAGAAATACTGCCTGGTCCTGTGCCATCCTCACAATCATTGCTATGTTTGAGCCCACTGTTGCAGCTACTGTCAATCCCTTTCGTTGAAGGTCTTCCTCTTTTTTGCTTACCTTCTGCATTACCAAGCATGATGTCCTTATCCAAAGACTGATCCTTCCTAATAACATGTCCAAAGTACATGAGATGAAGTCTCACCATCCTCGCTTCTAAGGAGCATTCTGGCAGTACTTCTTCCAACACAGATTTGTTCGTTCTTCTGACAGTCCACGGTATATTCAGTATTCTTTACCAGCACCATAATTCAAAGGCATCAACTCTTCTTTGGTCCTCCTTATTCATTGTTAAGCTTTTGCATGGAGATGAGGCGATTGAAAATACTATGGCTTGGGTCAGCCACACCTCAGTCCCTAAAGTGATATCTTTTTAATAGTTTAAAGAGGTCTGTTGCAGTATATTTGGCCAGTGCAATACAGTGTTTGCTTTCTTGACTGTGCTTCCATCGGGATTGTGGATCCAAGTATATCAAATCCTTGACAACTTCAATCTTTTCTCTGTTTATCGTGACGCTGCTTATTGGTCCAGTTGTAAGAATTTTTGTTTTCTTTATGTTGACGTGTAATCCACACTGAAGGCTGTAATCTTTGATCTTCATCACTAAGTGTTTCAAGTCCTTTTGGGCTTTCAGCAAGCGAGGTTGTGTCATCTACATATTGCAGGTTGTTAATGAGTCTCCCTCCAATCCTGATGCTGCGTTCTTCTTCATATAGTCCAACTTCTCGGTTTATTTGCTCAGCATACAGACTGAATTAATATGGCCAATAAAACACAGATAAACATCTTTCTGGTATTCTTTACTTTCAGTCAAGATCCATCTGACATCAGCAGTAATATCCCTTGCTCCAAGTCCTCTTCTGAATCTGACTTGACTTTTTGGCAGTGCCCTCTTGATGTACTGCTGCAACTGTTTTTGAATTATCTTCAGCAAAATTTTACTTATGTGTGGTATTAATGATATTGTTTGATAGTTTCCTCATTCTGTTGGATCATCTTTCTTTGGAATGGGCAAAAATATGGATTTCTTCCAGTCAGTTCGCCAGGTAACTGACTGGAAGAGATCCATATTTTTGCCCATTCCAAAGAAAAGTTATCCAACAGAATTTGGAAATTATGTAGAGTACTATTTAAGGTACTGGAGTCCTGGTGATGCAGTGGTTAAGTGTTCAGTGCTAACCAAAGGTTGGCGGTTCAAATCCACCAGCTTCTCCTTGGAAATCATGTGGGGCAGTTCTACTCTGTCCTATAGGGTCACTATGAGTCAAAATTGACTTGATGACAACGGGCATTTAAGATACTTGGAGATAAATATAATAGTGGAAGAATGTATAAGAGCAGTGACAGCAAGTGCGTAACTAACTCATAATTGGTAGCACAGAGTAGAAAATTGCTGGAAATATGACTTAAAGTGAAAATCAGTGAGCATCGAAAGAGTGGAACAGGGAGGTCACTAAAAGAAATGAGACTGAGTAGAGGCTAAAAACAAAGATAAAGAGAAATAAATGGATTTGAGAGATATTTAAAAATTTTTATTGGTCAGATTAGAGATCCTGGGTGGCACAAACAATTTGCAACTGAGTACTAAATGAAAGTTGGCAGTTTGAACCCACCCAGCGGCACCACAAAAGAAAGTCCTGTTTATCTGCTTTTGTAAATATTACAGCCAAGAAAACCCTATGGAGCAGTTTTACTCTGCAACATATGTGGTCACCATGAGTTGGAATCAACTCGACAGCAGTGAGTATGGGAATTGGTAGGGTTTGGTGATGAATTGGATAGACAGAATGAGGGAGAATAAGGTATCAACCATGAAGTCTGGAATTCTGGTCTAAGCAATTATGTGTATAATGTAGTTGGGGAACACTAGGGGATTGTAGAAGATGGGGGTTGAAATTCTGAATAATGGTGAGAAATTTAGTTATGCACATGCTGGATTTAAGGAAACTGTAAGATAGCCATGTGACAAAGTAGAGTTGATGGTTATATGCATAAGTATGTAGAACTCAGGGGAGAATTCTTATATGCAGATTATTTTGGAGATCATTGGAGATAAAAACTACTGATTCAATGATAATTCATGGCATTTTTGTTTGGTTTCCAAAGTGGTTTTTAATTTTAAAATTATTTTTCAAAATATAGTTGTCATGGATTGAATTGTGTTCCCCAAAAATGTCTGTCCACTTGGCTAGGACATGATTCCCAGTATTGTGTGATTGTCCACCATTTTGTCATCTGATGTGATTTTCCTATGTCTTATAAATCCTATCTCTATGATGTTAATGAGGTGGAATTATCATCAGTTTTGTTAATGAAGCAGGACTCAATCTACAAGATGAGACTGTGTCTTTAGCCAATCTCTTTTGAGATATAAAAGAGAGAAGTGAGCAGAGAGACAGGGAGACCTCATATCACCAAGAAAGCAGAGCCAGGAGTGTACGTTCTTTGGACCTGGGGTCCCTGTGCTGAAAAACTCCTAGATCAGGGGAAATTTGATGACAAGAACCTTCCTCCAGAGCTGACAGAGAGAGATAGCCTTCCTCTGGAGCTGCTGCCCCAACTTCAGACGTCTAGCCTCTTACACTGTGAGAGAATAAATTTCTCTTTGTCGAAACCGTCCACTTGTGGTATTTTTTTATAGCAACACTAGATAACTAAGACACTAGTATTGGGAGACTTCACAGAAAAAATGTCTAGATTTCTCAGACTCTCCTGAAAACATAATAATACAGGCTACATTGGGACACATTTCTGAGTGTCAGCTAACTACTGGAGTTAAGTAGCAGCTTCCTCTTCTTGAAATAATTTTAATAGCTACCTTTATTACTGATTGTCTTATATTTATCTGGTATCATCCATTTATTCTACTTGCTGATCACTGTAGGTATTAGATTTTGCAATTTCCAGTGTAGGTGGTGGTTAATGTTATGTGTATGGTATAAATCCCTCAAAAAATGAGTGTTTGTAATACAGAGGGAGCAATAAATTACACCCTTTTGGTCATCACCCAAAATTGAAACCAATTGAGACAAAGGAGCAAATGAAAGGAGATGAAACTTCAGCTTTAATAGCAGCAACTGATTGAAAAGGGTGATTTAGATGGACGGGAACAATAGTCTCCCCACTTCATAACCCTACTCCAGACCTGGGAAAGCCATCCAGAGTCTGAAGTATAGGTCACTTAAGCTAGTATCTCTACTGCATTGGTCTAGATAGGAAGAAGAGAAAAAGAGCTATTCTTGACTCTTAGGGCTTTGATAGATTAGCTCCAACCAATTGAGAAACATGTACCAAAATCTCTCATCCACTGTCTTAGTTATCTAGTGCTCCTATAACAGAAATACCACAAGTGAATGGCTTTAACAAACAGAAATTTATTCTTTCACAGTTTAGGAGACTAGAAGTCTGAATTCAGGGCAGCAGCTCTAGGGGAAGACTTTCTCTGTCAGGTCTGGGAGAAGGTCCTTGTCTCCTTTCAACATCTGTGGGCCTCACGTTCCTTCGACATCTACATGTATCTTGGCATCAATGTTCCTCTGGGTCTAAGAGGTTTTTAGCACAAGGACCCTGGATCCAAAGCACATGCTCTTCTCCCGGCTCTTCTTTATTGGTGATAGTCAGGTCCCTCCCTCTCTGCTAGCTTCTCTCTCCTCTTATCTCTGGTAAGATAAAGGGTGATGCAGGCCACACCCCAAGAAAACTCCCCTTACATCAGATCAGATCTGTGACCTGAATAAGGGTGTTGCATACCACATTAATCCTGCCTTATTAATATAACAAATATAACCTAATCCTTTTTACATGACCTAATCCTTTTTCATTAACATAAGAGACAGCTCACTCCCAAATGGGGCCATAACCACAGGCATAGAGGCTAGGACTTAACAACACATCACAAAATGGAGGGTAATCACCCAATACTGGAAATCATGGCCTAGCAAAGTGTTACATATTTTGGGGGGACATAATTTGATCCATGACACCCACCAATCAGGAAATATACTCCACTTCCAAAGAAAAGAGTAAAGGATGCTCACGAAAATAGCTCTTCATGGAAATTAAGCATTACCCGCCCCAAAAGAATCTAGAGGAAGAAAAAGAAATAGACCAAGAGTTCTGAATAATTCCAAACTGTTATCTCTTGTATGTAACAGATCTAAACTGAAATGTCTGCTGTCTCAGAGATTGCTTTAAAAAAATCACTAATTGCTTATTTTCTCTTTATTCATAATACATTTTAATTGCTATAGCTTTTTATTTATTTAATTTAATATACGTAAGATAGTCAAATGATAAAAATGTATGTATTTTAATTAAATGAAATTAAAAGTCTTCCTCTTAACCAACCCTCTATACTTACATCTCTTAGCCCTTAAGCTAATTTTTAAAAACCATTCTTAAGTGCAAATTTCTAGAAAATTTTTATACATAAAACAGTGCTTAGTGAATAAACAAAACCTGTGTTTGCACAAGTGGAATCATACATACCTCTGCACTATACTTTTATTTTACTAGAAATTCTCTTGGACCTTTTTCTATATCAGGACATGGTGACCAACTCATTTTATTTAATGGATATGCAGTGTTTTATGAAATGAATTTACCATAGCTATAAGCTGTTGCCAATAATACAACGATGGCATTCCATATACCTTTCTTGGCATAGTTTATGATTCTACCAGTACATTCCTAGAAAAGAAAGGAAATAAAATTCATTGAGCAGATATTGTTAAAGGTACTCAAACAAGTTTTCAGGAGTTTACGTTTTTATCATAAAACTCTGTATTAAAGTTCCTACTTTCACCAGCCCACTATCCCATACCAATTTCTGTAATTTTGAGATTGATGTAGTACAGATTTTTTAATGCAGAAATTTACTGTTGCATGGATTTGTAGTTCTTTCAATAGTTTGTGCATTCTTCTCAGTTTTCTCATTTGCTGCTTATATTTCTTCTTTATTTTTATACGAAGATCTGGAAGTTTATTTTAAATTTAAAAATCTTATCAGCATAATTACTGTGTTATGAACATATACTATTTGCATGCAAAATGCATGGAATTTTGTTTAAAACAAATATTTAAAAATTGTGTATAAATTTAAATTTATATACACACAATGGAGTACTATGCAACGAGAAAGAACAACGATGACTCTGTGAAGCATCTCATAACATGGATGAAACTGGAGGACATTATGCTGAGTGAACTAAGTCAATCACAAAAGGACAAATATTGTATGAGACCTCTATTGTGAAAACCCATGGAAAAGTTTACACACAAAAAGTAACAATCTTTGTTGGTTACCAGGGATGGGAGGGGTGGGGGGGAAATAAAAAAAAAAATTTAAGTTTGTATGTAATAGTTTTGTATCTTTTCCAGGTCATTCATCTTTAATTATATGGAAAAATTTAATGAAGACACAAGTTGCAAGGCGATTTGTTCTAGAGATTTTGGAGATAATTCTCAATTTTTTTCAATTCAGCACTTATGGAAATGATTAATGAATTAAAAATGAGCAATTTTAAACTGGTGGGTTGAGAGACAATAATTTGAAATAATTATTATGGTCACAATCCGATAATTTTCTTGTGTCTGATAATTTTCACTTATGCATGTTTAATAGAATTTTGTCAGTGTATTCTTGACTTCTAAATTCAAATTAATGTGATTATTTTACTCAATAATTCTTGATTAAAAATTAATCAATATTTTAAATGATTAAGATCTAAAAGAGATTACATTAAGTTGCCATAAATGACTGACAAATTAATAAGCAGACATTAAATTTTTATGGCTCTTCTTTGTTATCCTACGTAAGCTAATTTCATGATATTTAGAACAATATATCTTGCTAATTTATAATCAAATTTCACAACACAATCAAATAAAATACTGAAAGCCAATTTAAATGTTTAAAACTCATAAAACTGAACTAGCAAATAAAATACACTAGCTGATATATCCCATTGTTTGTATGTGTGCGTGTTTTCTCTGACCACAGTTTACTACAATTACCTTATAAATTAGTTCTCGTTATTCACACATGACAATAATGTTTAAAGGTCAAGTTTGTCAAGCTTGTTATCTTTCGGGAATCCACTGACCAGGAGGTGATTTACAGAGCTGATATGATATGTGAAACTAGATTTGGCCTTTTGTCTCTGATTTCTGAAAATAGCTCTTGCAATCCCTCACCAATCAAGATGTCTTTGTTTTTTAAAACTGCCACTTAATGCTTAAACATGTGCAAATGAATTGAGAGCACCCAACTTATCACCTGACAACTAACCACAGGGAGGAGGGTACATAGTGGAGTCAAACATGCATACTCATTGATTCATGCATATGTATTGAGGTCCCAGTGACTAAGGGACCCTGGAGCTCCCTCTTTTGGGGCTTCCTGCGTTGGTGAGACCATCCAAGCATGGGAGGGAGTGGCAAATCCCTGGGGACAGTGGAGTCTTACTCCTGGACCTCACCCAGACCTTTCCTAATATGTCTCTTCACTTGTATCCTTTCTAGTCATAAATGGATAACTCTAAGTATAGTTAATTCTGTCCATGAATTTTGTGGGCTATTACAGAGAATTAACAAACCCACAGGGGCACTGAAACTCTTACTTACCTTGGGGTTGCTAACTCAGAGAAAGGCTGCACAGTCAATTTGTGAAGACCCAGCTCTGTGTGACTGGTGGTCAGGGAAAGGCCGCAGGTCAATTGATTAAGAAGTATAGTCTTTCTACCTTGTGACCCGGCCCCAGGGGATGAGAGAAAGAGAGGGAGGGAGGGAGATCGAGCAGCTTATCTGAACTGCAAAGAGTTGTACAGACTCCTGAGCCTAGGGCTGGTACCAGATGACCTAGCCCCAGATGGCCGGGATGTTTTGAAATGGCTCAGGGTGGCTGGGGATGAAGTCTGACCTAATTTTAGGTGGTAAGGGTCAGATAGAGAGAAAGTGCCATGGATGTGGCTAGCCACAAGGATCATGGAGCTGTGGGAAAGTGAAGCCTGGATCCATTTTCAGGTGGGAATTGGATTCATGGTGATCCTTACCATGCAGTTAGTGATAAAGGTAGGGCTTGCCCATTTTGCCTCTTTTTTAGTGGAGTTGGCAGCACAGAAGCTTTCACATAAAGGCTTTACAAGGGCCTCATCCACAGATTACTCTACCCACTAACTCTTGGAAATATAAATTGGATAAATTGGTTTGAATAACATGACATTTGAAGAAAGATGTAGTTTAATTCTCAGCTCTGTCATTTTCTAGTTGAGTGAACTTGGAGAGTCTTCGAGGCCCACAGTGCCTCAGTTTACTTATTGTTAAAACAAAAATCATGCAACCTACTTTTCAGGATTGTTTTGAGAAGTCAATAAAAGATGAATATAAAGTGACTAGTACTCTTCCCAACACGTAATCGGCATCCAAAAAGGTAGGGTTTGTCACAATAATTGTTCTTAGAGATCAACCTGTACTTTATTGGTGGGGCAGTAAAAATGCATGTGATGAGTCAAGGCCATGCATATGTTTTTGTTAAATCTGAAAACAAAATTTCCAGGTATCTCTGGACAATGGAGGCAGTGTAGTAAACAACCTGCCAAAATCTGCTCTCCAAAAGATGTAAAATAATTGCAAATATACAAAGTCTACACAGAACTAAATCATCAATATTACTTCATCAGACATTGATGAAATGTCAAAATATCTCTGAGTAAAAAGAGAAAAATCAATACTTTATAATTCTCAGTCTACAAGCTTCCACCCCAGCCCAGCAATCAAAGGTAGATGGAGAAAAACTATGAGGGAAGATGGACGAGGGGCTGTAGCAAAGAAGCCTGAGGGTGGGATGGAGTGACCACCAGAAAGATTAAATCTAACCTTATTCTGAAAATACTAAAAAGCAATGAAGCAGATCAGAACACACCAGAGCACAACTGCAGGGAAAGGATTCCAAAACATAAGCACATCTTAAGGAGCCAGGTGCCCGAAAATGAGCCAGGACTGTGATTTAAAGGGACAGCCAAATTTAAAAAGCTAAGCACAATTTAAAGTGACAGTCTTCCAAATGCATAACTTCTGAGGGAGAAAAAAGGCAAAAAAGAAGAAAGATGTCCTTTTTGGCAATTGCATGGTGAAGGAGCAAAGAAGAAAAGGAAAGAAATTTAGGGACCTGTTTCAGTGATGTAATGCTGCTATAACAGAAATACCACAAGTGGATGGCTTCAACAAACAAAAGTTTATTCTCTCACAGTTTAGGAGGCTAGAAGTCCAAATTCAGGGTGCCAGCTCTAGGGGAAGTCTTTCTCTTTCTGTCAGTTCTGGAGGAAGGTCCTTGTCATCAATCTTCCCATGGTCTAGGAGCTTCTCAGCACAGGAACCCCAGGTCCAAGTGACACGCTCTGCTCCTGGCACTACTTTCTTGGTGGTATGAGGTTTCCCAGTCTCTCTGCTGGCTTCTCTCTTTTATATCTCAAAAGAGATTGACTTAAGATACAACCTAGTCTTGTAGATTGAGTCCTGCCTCATTAACATCACAGAGGCAGGATTTACAACACACAGGGAAATCATGACATGACAAAATGGTGGACAATCACACAATACTGGGAATCATGGAATAGTCAAGTTGACACATATTTTTGGGGGACAAAATTCAATCCATAACAGGCCCTTTGAGAGAAAAGAGAATCACAAAATCTGAGTACTCACAACTTCTCTCCCATTACCACATCAAATAAGCAAAGAAGCAAACAAAGCAAAAACAGCTCAATTACCAAAGTTTAGGTAGACTGACAGAAAATGGCACCACCAATTAGATTGTAAAACACCTATGTTGTGTTTTACACTTATATGCTTGTAAAACTCCACCGTATAATAAAAATGAACAGGAAGAAAATAAAACCTGTAATGAACAATTGCAGAAAATTAGGAAAAAAGATTTCACATAAATCAACTGAGGAAAATATCTCCTAGAAAACAAAACTGAAGAAGAAGAAAACTGTAAGTCTATAAACAGAATTGTTGTTAGGTGCTATCCAGTCGGCTCTGACTCATAACAACCCTATGCACAACAGAACAAAATACTGCCCAGTCCTGCGCCATCCTCACATTCATTGTTATGCTTGAGTGCATTGTTGCAGCCTCTGTATCAATCCGTCTCATTGAGGGTCTTCCTCTTTTTCACTGACCCTCTACTTGACCAAGCATAATGTCCTTCTCCAGGGCCTGAACCCTCCTGACAGTATGTCCAAAGTATGTAAGACGTAGTCTCACCATCCTTGCTTCTAAGAAGCATTCTGGTTTTTCTTCTTCCAAGACAGATTTGTTCATTCTTCTGGAAGTCCATGGTATATTCAATGTTCTTCGCCAACACCACAGTTCAAAGGTGTTATTTCTTCTTCAGTCTCCCTTATTCATTGCCCAGCTTTTGCATGCATATGAAGCAATTGAAAATATCATGGCTTGGGTCAGGCGCACCTTAGTCTTGGAGGTGATATATTTACTTTTTCAACACTTTAAAGAGGTGTTTTGCAGCAGATTTGCCCAATGCAATATATCGTTTGATTTCTTGGCTGCTGCTTCCATGGGTGTTGATTGTGGATGCAAGTAAAATGAAATCCTTAACAACTTCAGTCTTTTCTCTGTTTATCATAATGTTGCTTATTGGTCCAGTTGTGACGATTTTTGTTTTCTTTATGTTGAGTTGTAATCCGTACCGAAGGCTGAGGTCTTTGCTCTTCAACAGTAAGTGCTTCAAGTCCTCTTCAGTTTCAGCAAGCAAGATTGTGTCATCTGCATAACACAGGTTGTTAGTGAGTCTTCCTGCAATCCTGATACCCTGTTCTTCTTCATATAGTTCAGCTTCTTGGATTGTTTGCTCAGCATATAGATTGAATAGATATGGTGAAAGGATACAACCCTGATGCACACCTTTCCTGACTTTAAATCACGCAGCATCCCTTTGTTCTGTTCAGACAACTGCCTGATGGTCTATGTACAGGTTCCTTATGAGCACAGTTAAGTGTTCTGGAATCCCCATTTCTCGCAATGTTATCTATAATTTGTTATGATCCACACAGTCAGATGTCTTTGTATAATCAATAAAACACAGGTAAATATCTTTCTAGTATTCTCTGTTTTCAGCCAAGATCCATCTGACATCAGCAATGATATCCCTGGTTCCACATCCTCTTCTGAATCTAGCCTGAATTTCTGGCAGTTCCATGTCGATATGGTGCTGCAGCCGCTTTTGAATGCTCTTCAGGAAAAATTTACTTGCATGTGATATTAATGATATTGTTCAATAATTTCCACATTTGGTTGGATCACCTTTCTTGGGAATAGGCATAAATATGGATCTCTTCCAGTCAATTGTCCAAGTAGCTGTCTTTCAAATTTCTTGGCATAGATGAGTAAGCACTTCCAGCGCTGCATCCGTTTGTTGAAACATCTCGACTGATATTCTGTCAATTCCTGGAGCCTTGTTTTTTGCCAATACCTTCAGTGCAGCTTGGAATTCTTCCTTCAGTATCATCGGTTCTTGATGATATGCTACCTCTTGAAATGGTTGAATGTTGACCAATTCTTTTTGGTGTAATGACTGTGTACTTCTTCATCTCCCTTTGATGCTTCCTGGGTTTTTTAATATTTTCCCCATAGAATCCTGCACTATTGCAACTTGAGGCTTGAATTTTTTCTTCAGTTCTTTCAGCTTGAGAAATGCTGAGCATGTTCTTCCCTTTTGGTTTTCTATCTCCAGCTGTTTGCACGTCATTATAATACTTTAATTTGTCTTCTTGAGCCACCCTTTGAAATCTCTTCAGTTCTTTTACTTTGTCCTTTCTTCCTTTTGCTTTAGCTACTCCATGTTCAAGAGCAAGTTTCAGAGTCTCTTCTGACATCCATTTTGGTCTTTTCTTGCTCTCCTGTCCTTTTAATGACCTTTTGCTTTCTTCAAGTATGATGTCCTTGATGTCATTCCACAACTCGTCTGGTCTTCTGTCATTAATGTTCAACATGTCAAATCTGTTCTTGAGACGGTCTCTAAATTCAGGCAGCATATACTCAAAATCGCAGTTTGGTTCTCATGGACTTGTTCTGATTTTCTTCAGTTTCAACTTGAACTTGCATATGAGCAATTGATGGTCTATTTTTCAGTCAGCTTCTGGCCTTGTTCTGATATTGAGATTTTCCTTTGTCTCTTTCCACAGATGTAGTCCATTGGATTCCTGTGTATTTCATCTGGTGAGGTCCATGTGTATAGTCACCGTTTATGTTGGTGAAAAAAGGTATTTGCAATGAAGAATTCATTGGTCTTGCAAAATTCTATCATGTGATCTCTGGCATTATTTCTATCACCAACGCCATATTTTCCAACTACGGATTCTTCTTTGTTTCCAACTTTCGCATTGTTATACATCTTGATTGCATGTTCGATAAACTTCAGGCTGCAAGAGCTGGTAAAAATCTTCAATTTCTTTACCTTTGGCCTCAGTGGTTGTTGAGTAAATTTGAATAATAATCGTATTAACTGATCTTCCTTGTAGGTGTATAGGTATTATCCTATCACTGACAGTGTTATACTTCAGGATATATCTCGAAATGTTTTTTTTGACGATGAATGCAACACCATTCCTCTTCAAGTTGTCATTCCCAGCGTAGTAGACCATATGATTGTCCAATTCAAAATGGCCAATACTAGTCCATTTCAGTTCACTAATGCCTAGTATATCGATGTTTATGTGTTCCATTTCATTTCTGATGATTTCCAGTTTTTCTAGATTCATACTTCATGCATTCCACGTTCCGATTATTAATGGATGTTTGCAGCTGTTTCTTCTCATTTTGAGTCGTGCCACATCAGCAAATGAAGGCCCTGAAAGCTTGACTCCATCCACATCATTAAGGTCAACTCTACTTTCAAGAGGCAGCTCTTCCCCAGTCATCTTTTGAGTGCCTTCCAACCTGGGGGGCTTATCTTCCGGCACTATATCAGACAATGTTCTGCTGCTCTTCAGAAGGTTTTCACTGGCTAATTCTTTTCAGAAGCAGACTGCCAGGTCTTTCTTCCTAGTCTGTCTTAGTCTGGAAACTCAGCTGAAACCTGTTTACCATGGGTAACCCTGCTGGTATGTGAATATCAGTGGCATAGCTTCCAGCATCACAGCAACATGCAAGCCCTCACAGCATGACAAACTGACAGACATGTAAACAGAATTAAATATACTCAAATTTCTGAAATTCTTTTGTCTGTTTTCCACTTCTTTCCTGAGTATACTTAATTCTGTTTAAAATATTAATTCTTTTTAAAATATTAATTCTGTTTAAAATATACTCAAGTAAGAATTTTAGGATGTGACAAACCAACTTTAATCAGATATTCAAAATTTTAAAGCAGAGATGGATTAAAAAAAAAACATGAACAAAGAGTACATAAACTCAGGAAAGAAGTAGAAAAAAGACCAAAAAGATCTCAGAAATGAAGAATAAAGTACAATAGAATCAAATGTAATTTTAGTAACGGATCAGAATAGAAGAGAAATTCCATAATTATACCAAATGCATATGGAGACATTTGGCTCGTATATTATGACTCAGGTCCAAATCCTACGCACCACCTGTTTTTTGTAAATAAAATTCAGAGTATCACAGCCATATACATTCTCGTATGTATTGTCTATCACAGTTTCATGCTACAAAGGCAGAGCTGAGTGGTGGTGACAGAGACTTAATGGTCTGTGTTATGGATTAAATCGTGTCCTCCCAAAAAATACATTGAAATCTTAAACCCTATACTTGTGAATATAACCCTGTTTGGAAATAAGCGTTGTTCTTTTGTTATGTCATGAGGTATATCAGAGTAGGTTGAGTCCTAAACCTAATCATTTCTGAGTTATAAAAAGAGCAAAATAGACACAGATACACACACTAGGGGAAGAGACATACAGATAAGGAGACAGATGCATCTACAAGCCCAGGAATGCCAAGGATTGTTGGCAGGTACTAGAAGCTGAAATAATAGATAAGGAAGGAGCTTACACTAAAAGCCATATCCTAAGTTTGGACTTCTAGTCTCCTAAACTTTTAGAAAATAAATTTCTGCTATATACACTTGTAGTATTACTATTACTGGCAGCACTAGGTAATTAAGACAGCCCACAAAGCTTAAAAGCCTATTTACTAGCTGACTATTCATTGAAAAGTTTGCCTGATCCAACTCTAGATAAATAAGCCTGGGAGAATAGCTAGAAAGTTTTTTTGTTTTTTGTTTTTTAATGGGAAAACAAAAAATGACGGTGCTTCTTCAACCAGATATTAAAATTTACTACAGGTAGTCCCTGACTTCCAACATATTCAAGTTCCATTAACCGCACTTACAGTAGTTTTTTTTTTTTTTTTTTTTTTTGGTACATCGTTAGCAATACGTACTACATACAATGTTGCAGTGCATAATTTGCTGATGCTATCATTCTCAGTATCTTGGAAGAAGTACAACCAGAATGCTCCTTAGAAGCAAGGATGTTGAGACTATGTTTTACATACTTTGAACATGTTATCAGGAGGGATCAGTCCCTAGAGAAGGACATCATGCTTGGTAAAGTACACGGTCAGCGAAAAAGAGGAAGACCCTCAACAAGATGGATTGACACAGTAGCTGCAACAATGGGCTCAAGCATAACAATTGTGAGGATGACACAGGACTGGGCAGTGTTTCGTTCTGTTGTACGTAAGGTCAGTATGAGTTGGAACTGATTCAATGGCACCTAACAACAACAGCAGCATTCTCAGATGTTCACTCACAGATGTTCAAAGTTATGATTTACTGTTCAAAACACTGTCATATAGCAGGCAATCATGAAAAATTAAAAAAGAAAAGTATTCAACTTACTTCAGAATCGACAATACAATGGAGTGGTTGGAATGGAACCCCATAGTAAGTTGGGACTACTTGTTTATAGCTACAATTGTTAGAGCCATGAGCACTGTGTGATGCACAAGATAAACAGAGCAGTAGTTTACTAAAATATAATTATAAAAATAAAAATAATAATTCTGGATTAAAAAAATCCAGAATAGACTTCTCTGTATTAGTAAAAATAAATAAATAAAAATTAGTATATGGTAAATGTGGTACTTTTGATCAAGGAGGAAAAAGGAGCAATTAATAAATTTAGGAAATTAGGTCCATTGACCAAACATATGGAAAAAGAAAGCTACATCCTTTCTTCCACTTTATACCAAAATAAATCGATAAACTCTACTCAGTCACTACATTTTTTCCAATAATTTACTTTATTTGTTGTTGCTATTGTTAAGAATATACCCAGCAGAACATTCACCAATTCAACAATTTCTCCATGTGCAGTTCAGTGACACTGATTACATTCTTCAAGTTGTGCAACCTTTCTCACCCTCCTTTTCCAAGTTGTTTCTCCCCCATTAACAAACCCACTGACCCCTAAGTTTCCTATCTAACCTTTCAAGTTGCTGTTGTCAATTTGATCCCATATAGATAGCTCTTAAAAGAGCAAAATGCTCAAGCTAAACTAGTTAAGCTAAACTATTGTTTGGTGTAAAGAAGACTTCAGGGGCTATTTTTGTTTTGTTTTGTTTTTTTCTTTGTTAGAATCAATTGTCTTTTTTTTTTTTTTAAATTGTACTTTAGATGAAGGTTTACAGAACAAATAGTTTCTCATTCAACAGTACACATATTGTTTTATGACAATGGTTAACAACCCCACGACATGTCAGCACTGTCCCTTCTCAACCTTGGGCTCCCTATTACAAGTCTTCCTGTCCCCTCCTGCATTCTAGTCCTTGTCCCTGGACTATTTTGTGCCCCATTAGTCTTGTTTTGTTTTATGGAGCTGTCTAATCATTGGCTGAATGGTGAACCTTGGGAGTGACTTCATTACTGAGCTAAAAGTGTGTCTGGGGGCCATACTCTTGGGGTTTCTCCAGTCTCTGTCAGGCCAGTAAGTTTGATCTTTTTTTGTCAGTCACTACATTTTTGGTAGCTAATTTTAAAGATGTAAAAACACCCACGTTGAAGGTTACATGGGAAGATATTTTACAGTGGCTTTATTGAATGTCTATCAATAAACTAATGTTATATAAATAATAATATGTCAATATTATGGAATCTTATACAATTATTTTTAAATGAACTAAAATTTCATACATGTGTGTATGTGTACAATATCTTTTTAAAAATAATATTTTATTGAGTTTTTGCTGAAAGATTACACAGCAATTTAGATTCCCAGTTGACAATTTCCACACTCATTGTTCAGTGATGTTATTTACATTTATCACAATGTGTCAACATTTTCTTTGTGTTCAGTTTGTTTCGTTTCCAGTACTCTAATTTCCCTGCCCCCATCTTGCCATCTCTGCCATTGAGTAATTGTTGACATTTGGTTTCATACTGATGGTTTTTAAGTAGGGAATTGATCTTGCTGGTAATATACTTTATTTTGTGTGCCACTCTGCTATTTCACTAAAAGATGATCTCAGGGGATAGTCTTGGTTCTAGGTTTAAAGAATGTTTCAGTGTGACAGTCTCAGTGAGTCTTCTGTTCTCTACTGTTTCAGTCAGTTTATCTTTTTTTTAAGAATTTGTGTTCTGCTCGGTATTTTTGGGGGCCCTGGTGGTGCAGTGGTGGAGTGTTTGGCTGCTAACCAAAAGGTTGGCGGTTCGAATCCACTAGCCACTCCTTGGAAACCCTATGCGGCAGTTCTACTTTGTCCTGTAGTGTCACTATGAGTTGGAATCGACTTGACAGCAACTGATTTTTTTTTTAGGTTTTAGTGTATATACCTAGGAGTGGTATTGCTAGATCATTAGGTAATTTTACTTCTAGTTTTTTGAGAAAGTGCCATACCATTTTTTATAGTGGTTGTACAATTTTACAGTCCTACCAGTAATGGATAAGGGTTCCAGTCTCCAGACATCCTCACCAACATTTGCTTCTGTTTTTTAAGTCAGTGCCATTTTAGCTAGGGTAAGATGGCTTCTCACTGTAGTTTTAATATACATCTCTCTAACAGCTAATGATTATGAACATCTTTTCTTATGTTTGTGGTTGCTTGGATGTCCTCTTTGGTGAAGGTTCTATTCATATCCTTTGCTCATTTTGTGATTGGGTTGTCTTTTTGTTGTTGAGTTGTTGGAGTTTCCTATAGATTTTAGAGATTAGATCCCTATTGAATAAGTTGTTTTTAAAGATTTTTTCCAGTCTGTAGGTTGTCTATTTACTGTCTTAATAAAGTCTTTTGATGAGCATACATTTTTAATTTTTATGAGGTTTCAATTACCTATTTTGTCTTCTATTCGTGCATTTGTTGTAACGTTTGTCATCCTGTTTTTAAAAATATTAGGTCCCATGGTTTTCTCCCAGGAATTTTATGGTTTTAGGTTTTACATTTAGGTCTTTGATCCACTTTGAGTTAGTTTTTGTGTATGGTGTGAGGTATGGGCCCTGTTTCATTTTTCTGGAAGTGAGTATCCAGTTTTGCCAACACTGCTTATTAATGAAACTACTTCTGCCCTACTGAATGGGCTTTAACCCCTTATTGAAAATCAGTTGACCATAGATTAAAGAAAAAAAAAAACAATCCATTGCTGTCTAGTAGATTCTGACTCAAAGTGACCCTATAGGATGGAGTAGAACTGCCACTACAGCGTTTCCAAGGAGCAGCTGATTAGCAGCGAAGCTCTTAACCACTGCATCACCAGAGCTCCTGTCCATAGATGGTTGGGTTTAATTCTGAGTTCTCAGTTCTGTTCCACTGGTCTATGTGTCTATCACCGAACAAACAACAGGCTGTTTTGATAGGGTCACTATGAGTTGGAATTGACTCAACAGCAGTGGATTTTTTTTTTTTTTTACTAATATGTTTTGATATTGGGGAGTGTGAGGTGTGAGTCCTCCTGCTTTTTTTTTTTTTTTTCCTTTGAAATTGCTTTGACTATTCAGGGTTTCTTTCCTTTCCATATGAAGTTGAGCATTAATTTTTACTTTTCAGTAAAGAGTGTTGTGGGGATTTACATAGGGACTGCATTGTATCTGTAGGTCACTTTAGGTAGAATTGACATTTTCACTATATTAAGCCTTCCAGTCCATGAGCACAAGATGTCTGTCCATTTTTGTAGGTCTCCTTTAGTCTCTTGTAGTAGTGTTTTGTAGTTTTCATTGTGTAAGTCTTTTATGTCCCTAGTTAGGTTAATGCTTAGGTATTTTATCAATTTGGGGGCTATGGTAAATGGTATTGTTTTTGTAATTTCTTTCTCGGAGTAGTCTTTGTTAGTGTAGGGGAATCCAACTGATTTTTTCTGTTGATCTTGAATCCGGCAATGTTGCTAAATTCTTCTATTAGTTCCAGTCGTTTTCTTGTGGAATCTTTAGGGTCTTCTGTATATAGGATCATGTCATCTGCAAATAGAGATAGTTTTACTTCTTACTTTCAATTTGTATACCTTTTATTTCTCTTTCTTGTCTTATTGCTCTGGTTAGGACTTCCAGTTTAATGTTGAATAAGAGTAGTGATAATGAGCATGCTTCTGTCTCGTTCCTGTTCTCAAAGGGAAGGCTCTTGGCCTTTCTCTGATGAGTATGATGTTGGCTGTTGGTTTTGCATTTATGCCCTTAATTATGTTGAGAAATTTCCCTTCTATTATTATTTTGCTGAGAGTTTTTATCAGGAAAAGGTGTTGAATTTTATTGAATGACTTTTCTGCATCAGTTGATATGATCATATTTTTTTTCCTTTGTTTTATTAATTTGGTGGATAACATTGATTGGTTTTCTAATTTTCAACCACTCTTATAATCATCATGCTTGGTAAAGTAGAAGGTCATAGAAAAAGAGGAAGACCCTCAATGAGATGGAGTGACAGAGTGGCTGCAATAATGGGCTCAAGCATAACAACGCATAACAATGAATGTGAGGATGGCACAGGACCGGACAGTGTTTCGTTTTTTTGTACATAGGGTTGCTGTGAGTCGGAACTGACTTAATGGCACCTAACAACTTGTAATCCTGGTATGAGTTCCACTTGATCATGTGTATGATTTTATTTGATATGTTGCTAAAGTTTGTAGGCTAGAATTTTATTGAAATTTTTTGCATCTATGTTCATAAGGGATGTTTAAAAAAAAAAAAAAAAAAAGACCAACCACATTGCCGTCTAGTAGATTCTGACTCATAGTCACCCTACAGGATAGAGTAGAACTGCCCCACGGCGTTTCCAAGGAGTAGCTGATGGATTCAAACCTTTTGCCACTGAGCCACCAGGGTTTTTGTTTTTTGTTTATGTGGTGTCTTTGCATGGTTTAGGTATCAGTGTTATGCTGGCTTCATAGAAAGAGTTTGGTAGTGTTTCTTCCTCCTCTATATTTTGAAGAGATTTGTGTCAACTCATCTCTTAATGTTTAGTAGAATGCACCAGTGTAGCCATCTGGTCCTGGTTTTTTTTTTTTTTTTTTTTAATGACATTTGCAATCTCTTCTTTTATAATAGGTCTGTTTAAATTTTCTATCTCTGTGTTAGTTTGGGTAAGTAGTACGTTTCTAGGAATTTGTCCATTTCATTTAGGTTTTCAAATTTGTTGGAGTACAATTTTTCATAGTAATCAGTTATGATCTTTATCTCTATTGGACTGGTTGTAATGTCACCAGTTTCATTTCTTAAGTTGGTTATTTGCCTCTCCTGGCTTTTTTCTGTTGTCAGTCTAGTCAGTGGTTTGTCTATTTTATTGATCCTTTCAAACAAACAATTTCTGGTTTTGCTGATTCTTTCTGTTGTTTTTTCTATTTCATTTATTTCTGCCCTGATCTTTATTATTTCCTATTTTCTGGTAGCTTTTGGCTTCTTTTGCTGTTCCTTTTCTGTTTATTCCAGTTGTCGGTTGAAGTTAATGATTTTGAATCTTTCTTCTTTTTTAATGTAAGCATTTATTGCTATAAATTCCCCTCTGAGTACTGCTTTTACTGTATCCCAAAGGTTTTGATATGTTGTGTTTTCATTTTTGTTTATTTTAAGGAATTTTTAAAATTTCACCTTTGATTTCTTCTAGGACTCAATCGTTTTGTAGTAGTGTATTGTTTAGTTTCCATGTATTTATTTTTTCCTTATTTTTCCTATTGTTGATTTTGAGCTTCATGCCGTGTCTTAGTCATCTAGTGATGCTATAACAGAAATACCACAAATAGATATCTTCAACAAAGAGAAATTTATTCTCTCACAGTCTAGTAGGTTACAAGTCCAAATTCAGGGTGGCAGCTCCAGGGGAAGGCTTTCTCTGTCAGCTCTGGAGGAAGGTCTTGTCATCCGTCTTCCCTTGGCCTGGGAGCATCTCAGCACAGGAACCTCAGGTCCAAAGGACGTGCTCTGCTCCCAGCACTGCTTTTTGGTGGTATAAGATCTCCCAATTCTCTGCTTGCTTCCATTTCCTTTTATTTCTTGTAAGATAAAAGGTGGTGCAGGCCACACCCTAGGGAAACTCCCTTTATATTGGATCAGGGATGTGACCTTAGTAAGGATGTTATACAATCCCACCCTAATCCTCTTTAACATAAAATTACAATCACAAAATGGAGGACAACCACACAATACTGGGACTCATGGCCCAGCCAAATTGATAAACACATTTTTTGGGTGACATCATTTGATCCATGGCATACTGTTTTGGTCAAAGAAAATGTTTTGTATGATTTCACTCTTTTTAAATTTGTTGAGACTTGTTTTGTGTCCTAGCATATGGTCTATTCTAGAAAATGATCCATGTGTGCTGGAAAATAATTTCTATTGTTCTGAAGCTGAGTGAAGTGTTGTATCTCTGTTAGTTCCTGTTGGCTTATGGTTTTATTTAAGTTGTCAATGTCTTTAGTGATCTTTTTTTTAGATATTCTGTCTATAGTTGAAAGTGATGTGTTGAAGTTGCCTACTATTATTGTGGAATGTCTATTTTTCCTTTCATCTTAGTCAGTATTTTTTTCATGTATTTTGGTGCACTGCTATTAGATGCATATATATTTACAATTATTATGTCTTTTTGCTGGATTTATCCTTTTATTATTATATAATGGTACCTTCTTTATCTCTTGTAATATATTTTGATTTAAAGTCTATTTATCTGGTATCAGTATGGCACCTCTATTCTTTTTTGTTTACTGGTTCACATGGAATATTTTTCTCCATCCTTTTATTTTCAGTCTGTTTGTGTCCTTATGTCTAAGGTGTGTTTCTTGTAGACAGCAAAAGGATGGATTATATTTTTTTATCCTTTCTGCCACTCTCTGCCTTTTGCATGGGGCTTTTAGACTATTCATTTACATTTAAGGTTATTACTGAAAACATAGTGTCTACCTTACTCATTTTGCTATTTGTTTTTTGAGTGTTTCATATCTAATTTTTTTATTCTGATTTTTCTGTTTTTGTTTGCATTTGGCTGCCTTCTTGTGATGGGCCTTTTTTGCTAGCTTCCTTCTTCTCCTGAATGTTTCTTTGATTTCTTAGTGGTTACCACATATGTTACATTACACAACTTATGATTACAACAATGTTTAACATATGAACAACTGTTAATGTCCAATCTTAACATAATAAATCAATTCCTGATGTACTCCACCTTCTCCCATTTCGGTTGGGGTGTCTCTATTAATACCAGTATACAACCTATGTTCGATAAGTACCTTGTACTTATTTCTTACAAACTTGGTGTTGCACTTGCAGGATTTAATTATTGAGTTTATTTGCTGAAAATATATACTTGGTCATGATTGCCTGTGTTGTTGTGTTTTTTGGAGATCTCACTCTTATTGTTTATTTTTTTTTTCTGTGTATAGATACAAGTATTTGTTTAAGCTCTTACCTTTCCATTTGGACTACTCCCTTGAGTAATACTTGCAGAGTTGGTCTGGTGGTGGCAAATTCCCAGAAGTTCTGTTTGCTTGGGAGTGTCCTGATTGCCCCCTCATTTTTGAACGACAACTTTGTTGGGTTAAGAATTCTTTGTTCGCAATTGTTTACTTTCAGTATTTTATGTATGTTACTCCATTGTCTTCCAGCCTCTAGGTTTCTGGGGAGAAATACACACTGATTCTTTTGAAAGCCCCTTCATATGTTATATTGCATTTTTCTTCTGCTGCTCTAAGAATTCTCTCCTTGTCTTTGGTTGTTAAGAATTTTATTATGATATGGTGTGGAGTTGATATCTTTGTGTCTCTTTTAATTCAGGTTCATGTAGCATCCTGTATATGTAAGGTTGGTTGTCTGTTCACTTCTGGGAAATTCTCTCTGATTATCTCTTTAAAAATGGTTTCTGTGCCTTTATTGTTGTCGTGGTGCTCTGAGATTCCAATAATTTTAATGTTAGATTTCTTAATTGAATCCCATATTTCCTTTTGGGTTTGTTCGCTTTTCTTTGTTCTTTTCTCTTGTTTTTCTTGAGACTTGATAAGTTCAGTTATTTTTTCTTCTTGTTCATTTCTTCTATTTTCTTTCTGATGAACTCTATTGCTCAGTGTTTCTCTTGCTTTTTCTAATTCAGTGGTTTTACTCTTCAGTTACAATAGTTCTCTGTGTTTTTTTCTTTTTTTTTTTTTTTTGATGTTTTCAGTTTCTATGTTGAGTGTCTCATTTTGTTCCTCTGTTTGTTTCCGAATCTCTGCTCGTTTGTTTTCTGTGTGCTTTTTGCTTTCTTTAAACATACCTAGCACAGTACTCTGAGAGTTATCAATTATTTGCATAATTCTGACCTCCATAGAAGAAACTTTCTCTTCTTCATGTTTTGCTTTTGACTGGTCCTTATCCTCTCCTGATTTTGTGTGTTTTACTATTTTTTGTTGAACTTGAACCATTTTGTTGTCTTTGTATTTTATTTTAAATTTTGTATTCTGGTTTTTGTGGCAAAATTTTCTGATCAGACACCTTGGTGGCACAGTGGCCAAGCGCCCAGCTGCTAACCGAAAGGCTGGGGCCCACACCCACCAGCCACTCTGCAGGACAAGATGCAGCAGCCCACTTCTGCAAAGACATACAGCCCTGGGAACCCTATGGGGAAGCTTCACTCAGCCCCACAGGGTGGGGAAGAGTCAGAATCAACCCAGCAGCAGTGGGCTTTGTATCTTCTCCTACGAACCACTAGAGGGCACTCTTATCCTCACTTTTTTTTTTTCAATGCTGAATGAGGAGTTCTGAATGCTTGACTTCTGGAATTCAATACACATGCACAAGGGGGTGGGGGGCAGTTAGCTTGTTACAGACGCTGACATAAGCAGTGGGGCTTGACTTTCAGGTGGCTAACGCAGGGGATTCGCTATATCTTTCCCTCATGGGTGTCCCTGCACAGGTCGCACTGCGAGCCATTTCCTTTTGTGTTGCCCCGTAAGTCTGAAGTATTCCCCTCACCCTGCTGTCTTTGTTGTTCCTCCCAGTCCTAATGCTAGTCCATCCTGGGCCTCAGTAAGATTCAAGAGCACTTTTGCAGCACCACGGTCTCCCTTTGCCCTTTCACAATCATGCAGCTGGCCAATTCCCATGGTCAATTGGCATCACCTTAAAAAAATCAGGCTACAGTTTCATCAGATTAGCTCCTTCTCTGTGTTCCATGTTTGGGATGTTACCCAGCTCCGTCCCAAAATGGCTGTGATGAGTGAGCACTCCTGATTTTAGCAGGTAAGTTCTCCCAGCTTCTGTATTGTCCCCGCTCCTCCTTTCCCCTGCTTCTGGACTCACCTTCACTCTCTAACACCTCAGCCGCTATCTGGAGTTTTGCAATCTTGGTCTTTTCTTGTTTTTATTCCTTGTTAAGTGGGTTAGTGGCTGGAGGAGTAAATGGGAGGCTCTACTCACTACGCCATCTTGCACCCATGTATAATATCTGAATATCTGAAAAGGGGAAAAATATGTTTTCAATAAATTAAGTAGAAAAAAAATGAAGTAAATGGTGGAGTAATACGAATAATGTCATAAAGTTTAACAACAATAGTAAAATCCCTGATGAGTATGTCTTATGAGCATAGAGAAAGTTGTGGAATGTCACACACAAAGTTGTTTCAATTGGTTGCCTCTAGGTTTGGAAATATATGTATAATATATATATATATAATATATACAGATAATTTTTTGTTTTTATTCATCCCTTATGTAAAAGGAGCATATATTCCATCCTAGGAGGAAGAAAAGAAGATTAATTTGTTCTAATGGAAAGACCATTATGTGATAGGCAAGGACTTGGGTTTTCACCCAACTAGGACAGGCCTGGTAATCTGCTTCTGAAAGGTCACAGCCTTGAAAACTTTATGAAGCAGTTTTACTCTGCACACGTGGTCACCCTGAGTCAGAATGTTGACTCCCCAATAACTAACAACAACAACAGCAACTACCATCAACTTCCACTTTCTTTAAACTTTTTATTTGGAAATAATTATAGTCTCCATAAGAAGTTATGAAAAAAAAATACAGGAGCTTCTTTGTAACTTTACCTAGATTCCTCTAATTATAACTTCTTACATACAAAACCAAAACAAAGCCCATTGACATTGAGTCGATTCCAACTCATGGCGACCCCTTGGGTTACAGAGTAGAACTGCTCAATACAGTTTTCTTGGCTGTAATCTCTATGGAAGCAGATTGCCAGGCCTTTCTTCAGCGGTGCCACTGGGTGAGTTCATACTGTCAACCTTTATGTTAATAGTTCAGCACAAACCAAAATTAGATAATTGGTGTTGGTATAATACTATTCAGTATTCACTAATCAGGTCCCTGGGTGGCACAAATGGTTTACACTTAACTACTAACCTAAAGGTTGGTGGTTTGTGCCATCTTTGTTTCTAAGGAGCATTCTGGTTGTATTTTTCTAAGAATGATTTGTTCATTCTTCTGACAAGAGCTTTAGTATTTTGTTTTTCTGTTGCCATGCAATGAATATTCCACAAAATCTTATAAGAATTTAATGAAATGGGGAGATGGGGAACTAAAATCATTCTATCTAATCATATGCAAAATAGTGAGCAAGATCTCTAAAGGGAAACGTGATCTTTGCCCATCTCTTGTTTCACCTATGACACTTTATTTTGAATATCAAATATTTGATTTTGACAGACAAATGACTGTTTCTATCAACTCATGTATCATTATTTATGTAGAATGTTGAATATAGCTGATGGAATTTGCTATAACCCATTCCATAATTGTATTTTTCCTCTTGGTTATATTGTTGTTCTCATTCCTTGAGCCTGAGATTGGGACTTTTACAACTAGGAATTGTCCATTTTTCTAATATCTACTCATCTCTGGGACAAAGTATAAGGCATTTAATCTAGGATAGAACTTTTATGTTTGCTTTAGTAATGCAATGTAAAGCAGAAGCAGCAGAGACCATTTTAGCATAATAATCTCCAGAAGACATGCTAGAAAGAGGCTCATCTTGGTTCCCATTTAATCCCCACTGTCCCACCCACACTTCCAGGTCCTTGGAAATGGATGAAATGGAATGTTTGACAACCTATACCAGGACAGGCTGAGAAAAAGATGCATGAATCTAGGGAAGAAGCAGTAGCATCAAGGGACACAGAGTTGAGAGCAGAGGAGATTGGAGATAGTAGTTCCAGAGAGGAAGTCTTCTTATTTCCTCCTGACTACAAATACAGTGAGTGTTGGGCAGCCCTAACACGTAGTTGAAAAGCCCCAGACCTCTTGATGGTGTGGGCATGATTTTTTTTAAGGAAGAACAGCTACTTTGAATAATCTACCTGTTGTGAAATATATATAGACTGGAAGATTTAATTTAAAATTTTGAAATGGAAGGATTTTTTGATACTTTGTTCTGGACTCCTAGTGTGTGATGAAGAAACAGATCATTCAATATGAGACTCTATCACTCTTCTCTTCCATTGTTAGTGCACAGTATCAGGACTCTACATCTACATATATACAAGGGTATATCAATTCTTCTGCTCTTGGGCTCTTCCAATGCATGTCATGAAGAAGAAAGCTGGATAATTACATTTATAACAGGTTTTCTTCAGCCTTAGTACATTGCTGTGAAACACTGCTATTAACTTTCACCAATCCTCCTCTAGACCAGTTCTTGGAAACTGATCTTCATGAAGCCAGACCTTTGAAGAAGATACAAATATGCTAACAACCAAGAGATAAATAAATAGAAACATATTTCTAGAAATTTCTCAGCAACACAAGTGTTGTCTTTCATGCTCTTATTTCTTCTGACAGCTGAAAAACTAGATCATGATGTTCTGAAACACCAGGAATCACTGATTATCTAAATAATCTATTCTACTAGTTTGCCTTGGGTAGCCCTTGGACCAAGTGGCAGATGATAGCAGCACCATATTTATATATGAACATGAAAAACATATCTGAAGGCCTGTATTTGAATTTCCTGGAAATGTTCTATCTGCTTAGGTCACCTTCAGAATATCAAACCCATTCACTTGGAATGAGGGTCTCAATATATTAAGGATATCCAGTAAATGTTGGATTTTAATGGATTTCCATGTTCCATTTTTCCAACTTCACTTACATGTTTAATATTTTAAAAAATTTTTTATGAAAAATATTCTTGTTCACCAGAACATTAATGGTTCTTGTGTTTGATACATAATTTAAAAGATTTCTCTCAACCTGGGATTATTTATCATATGTCTGGTAGTTTGTTGTAATTTGGTGGCTTGCATGTTGCTGTAATACTGGAAGTTTTGCCACTGGTATTTCAAATGCCAGCAGGGTCATCTTTGGTGGACAGGTTTCAGTAGAGCTTCCAGACTAACACAGACTAGGCAGAAGAACCTGACAGTCTACTTCTGAAAAAATTAGCCTGTGAAAACTTTATGAATAGCAGTGGAACATTGTCTGATATAGTGTCAGAAGATGAGTCCCTCTGGTTGGAAGCACTCAAAATACGACTGGGGAAAATCTGCCTCCTCAAAGTAGAACTGACCTTAATGACATAGATGGAGTCAAGCTTTCCAGACCTTCATTTTCTGAGGTGGCATGACTCGAAATGAGAAGAAACAGCTGCAAACATCCATTAATAATTGGAATGTGGAATGTATGAAATAAGAATCTAGGAAAATTTTAAGTCATCAAAAATGAACTGGAATGCATTAATGTTGATATCCTAGGTGTTAGTGAGCTGAAATGGACTGGTATTGGCTATTTTGAACGAGACAATCATATGGTCTTCTATGTGGAAATGACAAATTGAAGAGGAATGGCGTAGCTTTCATCATCAAAAAGAACATTTCAAGATCTGTCCTGAAGTATAACACTATCAGTGATAGGATACTATCCTTACGCCTAATGGAAAACCAGTTAATATGACTATTATTCAAATTTACGCACCAACCTCTAAGGCCAATGACAAAGAAATTGAAGATTTTTTACCAACTTCTACAGTCTGAAATTGATCAAACATGCAACCAAGAAGCATTAATAATTGCTGGTGACTGGAATGTAAAAGTTGAAAACCAAGAAGAAGGATTGGTAATTGGAAAATATGACCTTGGTAATAGAAAAGACGCTAGAGATCACATGATAGAATTTTGCAAGACCAACAACTTATTCATTGCAAATATCTTTTCTCAACAACATAAATGGGGACTATACGTGTGAACATAGCCAGATGGAATACACAGGAATCAAATCGACTACATCTGTGGAAAGAAACGATGGAAAAACTCAATACCATCAGTCAGAACAAGGCCAGGGGCCAACTGTGGAACTGACCATCAATTGCTCATGTGCAATTTCAAGTGGAAGTTGAAGAAAATTAGAACAAGTCCATGAGAGCCAAAGTACGACCTTGAGGATATCCCGTCTGAATTTAGAGACCATCTCAAGAATTGATTTGACGCATTGAACACTAATGACCGAAGACCAGATGAGTTGTGGAATGACATCAAGGATATCACACATGAAGAAAGCAAGAGATCATTAAAAAGACAGGAAAGAAAGAAAAGACCAAAATGGATGTCAGAAAAGATTCCAAAACTTGCTCTTGAACAGGGTAGCTAAAGCGAAAGGAAGAAATGATGAAGTAAAAAAGCTGAAGAGAAGATTTCAAAGGCAGCTAGAAAAAACAAAGTAAAGTGTTATAATGAAAAGTGCAAAGACTTGGAGTTAGAAAACCAAAAGGAAAGAATACGCTTGGCATTTCTCAAGCTGAAAGAACTGAAGAAAAAAATTCAAGCCTCAAGTTGAAATATTGTAGGATTCTACAGAGAAAATATTAAAAAATGCAGGAAGCATCAAAAGAAGATAGAAGGAATACACAGAGCAACTGTACCAAAAAGAACTGATTGACATTCAACCAATTCAGGAGGTAGCATATTATCAAGAACTGATGGTACTGAAGGAAGAAGTCCAAGCTGCACTGAAGGCATTGGCAAAAAATAAGGCTCCAGGAATTGATGGAATACCAACTGAGATGTTTCAACAAATTGATGCAGCTCTGGAAGTGCTCACTCATCATCTATGCCAAGATTTTGGAAGACAGCTACCTGGCCAATCAACTGGAAGAGATCCATATCTGTATGCATTCCAAAGAAAAACAATTCAGCAGAATGCGGAAATTATCAAAAAGTATCGTTAATATCACACACAAGTAAAATTTTGCTGAACATCATTCAAAAGCAGTTGCAGCAGTACATCAACAGGGAACTACCAGAAATTCAAGCCAGATTCAGAAGAGGATGTGGAACCAAAGATATTATTGCTGATGTCAGATGGATCTTGTCTGAAAGCAGAGAATATCAGAAAGTTGTTTGCCTGTGTTTTATTGACTATGAAAAGGCATTGGACCATGTGGATCATAACAGGCTGTGGATAACATTGTGAAGAACAGGAATTCCAGAATACTTAATTGTGCTCATGAGAAAGCTGTACTTAGATCAAGAGGCAGTTGTTCAAATAGAACAACGGGATACTGCATGGTTTAAAATTAGGAAGATGTTTGTCAGGGTTGTATCTCTTCAGCATGCTTATTCAATCTGTATGCTGAGCAAATAATCTGAGAAGCTGGACTACATGAAGAAGAACGGAATATCAGGATTGGAGGAAGACTCATTAACAACCTGTGATATGCAGATGACACATCCTTGCTTGCTGAAAGTGAAGAGGACTTGAATCACTTACTGATGAAGATCTAACAACTTAGCCTTCAGTATAGATTACACCTCAATGTAAAGAAGACAAAAATCCTCGCTGGATCAATAGGCAACATCATGATAAATGGAGAAAATATTGAAGTTGTGAAGGATTTCACCTTACTTGAATCCACAATCAACTCACATGGAAACAGCAGTCACAAAATCAAATGATGCTGCTGCATTGGGCAAATCTACTGCAAAAGACCTCTTTAAAGTGTTTTAAAAAAGCAAAAATTTCATTTTAAGGACTAAGGCGGGCCTGACGCAAAGCCATGGTGTTTTCAATTACTTCAATATGCATGTGATAGATGGACAGTGAATAAGGTAGACCAAAGAAGAATTGAAGCCTTTTGAATGATAGTGTTGCTGAAGAATATTGACTATACCTGGACTGCCAAAATGAAGGAACAACAAATCTGTCTTGGAAGAAGTACAGCCAGAATGCTCATTAAAAGCAAGGACGGCAAGACTTCGTCTCACATACATTGGACATGTTAATCAGTAGGGACCCATCTCTGAAGAAGGACATCAAGCTTGGTAAAGTAGAGGGTCAGAGAAAGAGAAGAAGACCCTCAACAAGATGGATTGACACAGTGGCTTCAACAATGGGCTTAAGCATAGCAACAATTGTGAGAATGGTGCAGGACCTGGCAGAGTGTTGTTCTGTTGTACATAGGGTAGCTAGGAGTCGGAACCAATTCAAGAGCACCTAACAGCAGCAATATTTTATTCTAGCATTTCTGCAATTTAATGTTTTTCATTAACTTTCTAAATCATCTCAAATATGTGTGTGTGTGTTTTTCTGTAATGTAGACTTTATTTTCCTGACGTGGTGATCTACTTTGATTATTATTCATTTAGCTCAACACATTACTGAAAGAGCAAACTGATTTGAAACATCACTTTTATAAGCCAAATTGTTTCATATACTTGGGTCAATTTATGATCTTTTTCTGTTCTACCTACTTGTTTGTCTTTCACCATTACCACATGTCTTGTTTACTTTTCTATTTTTTTCCTTTGGCTAAACTCCTCCCCCGACAAAATAGAAAAGCTTTGAATTTTCTGTTTTTATTCAAGAAACCAGTTGTCTTTCTAAATTCTCTCATTTATACTGACAGTCCTTTCTTTGATTATCTTGGATTTTATTGGTAAATTCTAATTCATTTGCTTGATACTTGTGTTTTATTGTATTAAAAAATCTTTTTCAAGTCATCTATGGATACAGTGACCGAAATTGCTTGGAATTCACCTTTATGTGTATCTTTATATTATTAATAGATAAATCTTTTTAAAAAATTCATTTTTTGATTTCGTGGTTAGGAAAAAATAAAACAAGATAAAGTAATGATTAGTTTACACATCTTTCCCTCCTAGAGAATTAAATCTGTGGAAGGGTTTTTATTTCATATTCATATTTATACTTATATTACCCAGTATACCATTAATTATCAGAAGGGTATATCTGAAAATCAAATCTGAAACATTGTTTGCTCCTAAAACAGTATTTCACAGCAGATAAGACTGTTTTGTTACATACACTTAAGTACAAAAGAATCTGTGTGGGAAATCCTTCAGGAATTCTGGTGAAATTTCACAGTTGATGTGATATGGTATCTTGTAGCTTCACCAAACTGAATAATGTTGAGAAAGTCTTCTGTAAATTATTTTTCAGCTTTAGAAAAAAAAAAATGATCTAAAAGATTTTTTAATTAGCAAATATAAAAAATGTTTAAAATATCTTATTCTAAGTAAACTCAATTTCTATTTGTGCTTTATCTTCTCCAAACCTTAAGTTTATTTATAGTTTACCATGTAGCTCAAATACTAGAAACTTAAATTTCAATATAATACAATCAATTGCAAATCTTCAAATCAAAGTTTTTACTTTTCTACAGAGAACTTGAATAGCAACATAGAGTGCCTTTTCTTGAATTACCTTTTAATTTTTTTCTAATAGTAGTATATTACTTCCTAATTTTCCTGCCTCAAGATTTTTGCCTCTGTATTTTTACATTGTTTCTAATTTTTTCCTTCTTGTCTGTGTCCAATATGCCACTGGGGGCCTTGAATAAGCAGGCTACCTACAGAGCTCCTGGGAAATTCAGAAGCCTAAGTGCTTCTTCCAGCAGCTCCCCATTCCCTCATCCAAAGAGGGAAAGACCAGGTTATTGATCTCATTAAAACAAAAATACAGCACAAAACAATTGAAATTTTATTTCATCAGTTATATAGGCAGATATAATGATTTATGATAAAATTTTTGAGAGTTGGGAGGTACAATGTGATAACATCATTCAAAAATTTAAAAGTAAAGATATATACCAAAGACTTCAAAGACTATATATATAGCCTTCAGTATGGCTTATACCTTAACATAAAGAAAACAAAAATCCTCACAGATGGACCAATAAGCCACATCATGATAAATGGAGAAAATATTGACGTTGTCAAGGATTTCATTTTACTTGAATCTGCAATCAACACTCATGGAAGCAGCAGTCAGGAAATCAAAGGACGTATTGCACTGGGCAGATCTGCTGCAAAAAACCTCTTTAAAATGTTCAAAAGCAAAAATTTCACTTTGAGGACTAAAGTGCGCCTGACCTAACCCATGATATTCAATCACCTCATATGTATGTGAAAACTGGCCAATAAATAAGAAAGACTGAAGAAGAATTGATGAATTTGAAATACAATATTGGTGAAGAATATTGAATATACCATGGACTGCCAGAAGAACGAACAGATCTGTCTTGGAATAAGTACAGCCAGAATGTTCTTTAGAAGTGAAGATGGTGAGACTCTGCCTCACGACCTTTGAACATGTTATCAAAAAGGGACCAGTCCCTGGAGAAGAACATCAATTTGGTAAAGTAGAGGGTAAGCAAAAGAGACGAAGACCTTAATAAGATGGATTGTCACAGTGGCTGCAACAATGGGCTGAAACACAGAAGTGATTGTGAGGATGGCGCAGGACTGGGCAGCATTTGTTCTGTTGTATTTCGAGTCATTATGAGTTGGAACCGACTTGACGGCACCTAACACCAAGAATGACAACAATATATATAATATATAGATTCTACATATTTTACTATACAGATAGTTCCCGACTTAGAACATATTTGAGTTATGACATACTGCACTTATGACTAATTTTTTTTAGTAATATGTACTATATACAATGTTAAAATATGCCTGTAAGTTTATATGTAATGTTTCCAACCCCCACAGACAAATAAAGATCTAATTTATAAAGATACTGAAATAAAAGGCAATAATAATGAAAACTAAAAAAAAAAAAAAAGAGGAATTTGACTTACATCAGAACCAGCTTACAATATTCATTGGAATGGAACCCCCTTGTAAGTTGGGGACTACCAGTAAAACCTGCAAAAACTAGAACCTGTATAAAGCAGAAGCAAACCTGTCAGAGAAGGAAAGCTCAAATATTTTCCACTAACAGAGAGCCAAAAAAAAACAGCCAAGACCGCACCCTGTCAAAGGTGGAAAACTTGTGAGAGCCTGAAAAACAAGGCAGTCCTGCTGAGTTCCTGCTCTCACAGGTTTGCTGTATATATTTTGACCCAAAAGTAAAGCTTTCCCAATGCAGATACACATTTTTTATTTAGTAAATAGTTATTGTCACCTGTTATGTGCCAGACATTATGTGAGACACTTGGAATAAAGTGATAAATAAAAACATTTACTGCAGGATTATTTTGAATACAAAAATTCATAAAAATCAAAATTTCCATGCTAAGAGATTGGCTATAGGAAGACAAAGAAATTATGTAAGTCCTGACATTTCTTTTAATTTACCACATCTCTAAATGTACAGCATTAAATTATATATAAAAAAAATAAGTCTGAAACTGTAATTCCATTCTGGTAAAAAAAATAAGTAGGCATCTGAAAAAATATAGGATACCTACCAAAATTTTGGCACTAACTCTAACAAGTTAATTGTTGGTTTCGTTTTTATTGTCGTTAGGACCACTGGCCTAAATGAGTACATAAATGAATGAGGAAATAAATTAATAAGAGTTAGATTATAAAAACAAAACATTAACTACTTACTTTCTAAGTCATGTTATTTTTTTTTTTTCTGAATAGCATGAACGGAAAACTACGTTAAGAAAAACTATTAATGAAAATATTCTTCCATATAAAAATCATTATGATTTTGAATGGCACATAAAGTATGTAAATGTAAAATATTAGCAGTTATTTAATGATTAGCTGTTACAGTGAAAAAAAAATCCTCTCGGAACCTACAATTATGTCAACACCTTCCAACTCTCCTCCCTGACTTTTAGCTGGGACCCAGTGCCTGCTTTTTTCTGCCACATGGTGGCAGCATCCGGACACTGCAGCTCATTTCCTTTTGGGTATGGGAGTCAGGTGGCACGGTGCTTAAGAGCTCAGCTGCTAACCAAAAGGTCGGCAGTTTGAGTCCACCAGCCGCTCCTTGGAAACTCTATAAAACCAAAAAACCAGTTGTCATCAAGTTAACTCCAACTCATGGAGACCCTGTAAGACAGAGTAGAACTGCCTTCGTATGGTTTTCAAGGAGTACTGGTGGATTTGAACTGACGACCTTTTAGTTAGTTAACCACTTTGCCACAGGGTTTCCTGGAAACTCTATGGGACATGTCTACTCTGTCCTATAGGGTTGCTATGAGTTGGAATGGACTTGGCAACAATGGTTTGCGGGAGTCAGAATTGACTCCATAAACCAAGACCTAGGCACAGTATGATTAGAGGGACATAGTTAAACGAGACCTCCATGCCCAAACCGCCAAAGTGCTCTGTAATGCCTCCCTATGAAAATACTTTCAGTCCCAGAAGAAAATATCATCTAACATTTGATCTGCATATAAGAAAATTATACACGTTTTAGAACACTTTAATACCTGGAAAGAGCTTAATATCAGTTTAGTAACCTTCAAAGTAAACTTCAGCACTAGCAATACTTTTTATCATTGGCTGTTTTTTCCTTTCTCAGTCTATAAAAAGAAAAATGTAGTAATCCCGACTCTGTGAACTTTCACCTAATGCACAATAAAACATTTATATTTATATATATATATATATATATATATATATATAAAACTTCTAGTGTCTCACTAAAAGTAAAATAAAATTTGTTGAGTGTGTTTTCTGGCAGTAGGTTTGGAGGTGGGGGAGAGCCCATTTAAGACAGTATATTTTAGATTTAATAAGTTCGATTGTCATAATGTAAATGTGACTGTAGGCAGGAGAGAACATTAAAAAATTTCTGTGTTAGTCATTTTGATCTTGGTATCTAGCACCTTGTCTGGAATGAATGAGAAGTTGATGGTCTCTTATTCACCATTTGATGATTTACCTTTCCTGGAGCTGCTGTTTTAAGCCGTGCTTAATCATAATAGAATGATACTAAAAATTGCTCGTAAAATATACTTCTAAAATGAATTTGCTTTTTTGATAACACCTGGAGCACATACATTTAATATAAATTTTAACCAAACACCATTGAAATACTTTCGCGTTGGTTTTCTTGTAGCCTGTTAACGTGCTTTGGTAAGCATAGATTTTATATCACCTGTTAAATTTGTGATTCATACAGAGAACCTTGAGTGAGATGCCTGTCAGGTTTCATAATATCAATAAATAAAACTTCATTGGGTTGATATGATTAAGAAAATATGTCTTCTGGGTCAGACATTCCAAAGTTCAGGGTAGCCACATATTCATCTAGATGTTCTTGTACAGGCTACTTAAACTCTGTAACATTCAGTTTTCTCATCCATAAAATGAAGACAAAACTATATTTCTTATAGTTTGGGGATAATGTTTGGAAAACACCTAATACAGAGCCTGAAGCATAATGAGTGTTGTAAAAGGTACTTGGTTGCTGTCATTGTTTGAATTAAGTCCCCCAAAAAACGTGTGTATCTTTGGCTAGGCCATGATTCCTGGTACTGTGTGATTTTCCTGTATGTTGTAAACCTGCCTCTATGATGTTAATGAAGGAGGATGGGTGGCAGTTGTGTTAGTCAGGCAGGACCTGATCTACAAGCCTGGATTGTGTCCTGAGGCAATCTCTTGAGATATAAGACAGAAGTGAGCAGTGAGACAGGGGGACCTCATACCATCAAGAAAGCAGTGTCGGGAGCAGAGCGCGTCCTTTGGACCGGGGTCCCTGCGCCAAGAAGCTCCTAGTCCAGGGGAACACCTAAGAGAAGAAGGCTGACAGAGAGAGAAAGCCTTCCCCTGGTGCTGACACCCTGAATTTGGACTATTAGCTAACTTTACGGTGAAGAAATAAATTTCTCTTTGTTAAAACCGTCCACTTGTCTTATTTCTGTTATAGCAACACTAGATAACTAAGACAATTGCTATTACTGTGATAAAGACTAGAGAGTACATTGCTGAAAGTGGGAAAACTTAGGATTCTGCATTTTAGCGAGACAATTTTACACTGCTGAAGAACCATAGTGAATGGGCAGACTGTTCACAGAGATTTATCACCAATTATAGACATGGCTTACAGGGTGAATGCGTTCATGTGTATGTGTGTGTGTGTGTGTGTGTGTGTGTGTGTATTAATGTTAATCCTGTAGATGGAATTGACTATTGCTGACTGTCAGCCTCAAACTAGACTCTATGTGAGAAGAGGTAGGACAAAAAAAAACGTTTTGTCACTGTAGAGAAATATTCTCCACCTTTTGTATGCTGTGGCATTATATTTCAAAGCTTTCACCAGTGAAGACTGTAAAGCCATGTTTTTCCATTCTCTCTTTCCTATTTTATTATTTGGCTATTTTCACATGCTTGTTCTTAAACAGGAAACCCTAGTGGTGTAGTGGTTAAGAGCTATAGCTGCTAACCAAAAGGTTGGCAGTTTGAATCCACCAGGCACCCTTAGGAAATGTTATGGGGCAGTTCCACTCTGTTCTATAGGGTAACTATGAGTTGGATTGACTTGATGGCAATGAGTTTAGTTTTGATTTTGTTCTTTAATATGGATTTTAGAATTTTTTGACCAATTACTTTTGAATTTTCTGGGATTGAATTACATTTATGAGTCATAAAATATTCTTCTGAAGCAAAACCTGAAAGTCTTGATCAAAATGCCTTAAAAATTATTTCCCATATCTTACAGGTAAGGTCAAACTCCTTGAATGACATATGAATTTAAACCATCCGATCCGTGCCTATGTTAGCAATTTCATTTCCTCCTATCTACCACATACATCTATCCTTATTTCCAAACAGACTACTCCTATAAAGACATTCGCAAAGACTTCTACTTATCTTTTTAAATGCCTGCTAATTAATCATGAAAGGAGATAAAGGAGTATATAAAGGTCTGAGGGAATATAATGAATTTAGTTTGGTGAAAACTGAGGTTGAGTTCTCTCTCTGTATGCCTTTCTGATTTCGTGTCTGTAACTAATTATCTGTACAGATTTCAGTGTATTATTGTAGACTAAACCTGTAGATTTGGGAAGCTTCCATTGTAGATAATAATTAAAATCATGGAAGTGTATGAAATTAGTTAGGACAAGAATTTTGAATGACAGAAGAAGAGTGAAATGGCTAGGTGTGGAAGAAGGAACAGGAAGTAAGGATGTAAATTCCGAGAGCTGTAAGAGAGATAAGAGGAAAACTAAGTCAAGGATGGAGAACGTTTCAAAAAAGAAAAAATGATAAGAAATTGTGAAATATAATAAAGTTCCGACAGACGAAGAATTGCAAAGAAAACATTAGATCAATAATTAAGTGGTGATCAGTGACCCTTGACTGAACAATACGTGTTGAAAGTTTCCAGACTGAACTAGTTGAGAAATAAATGTAAAATAAGCTAATAGCGAGTCAGTATGGGTGAATATCTTGGGACACATTCTGGCAAATGAAAGAGTAACAATAACACTGTAGCTATGAGAATACACAGAAAGTTTATTTTCTTTTTTAAAATATATACCAATCTTTTTTTTTTTTTTTTTTTAGTACTTTCCGTTGTTTTTTTAAAGATTGGGGTATAACTAGTCCTACTCTGAGTCCGAGTTAGGGGAAAAAACACTAAAAATTGAAGATTTAGAAATGAGATGGGTTTATAGATCTTGGGGGTCTTGAAAGGTTAGATAGGACAGAATCAACAGCAAAGATGAAGGGAATAGACTGGGGAAAAAATAAGGGAATTCTCTTTTCTCCAAGATAAAGAAAAGGAAAAGAGGAATGATTTTCTTCTGTTAATTACTACTTCCCCTCAACTTTCCTGTTAGAATAATTTCTCCAGTGATCAAAGTAATCAATCAACAAATTAATCAACTTTTATCAGGGTGTGTTTCTGTACCTCCTAGCTACAATGCTCCTCCTTACCACTAGCATACGACAGCAAATTCATGCATTTTTAGATATGTCCTAGAAAGGAAATTGCAATTCTTTGCAATCTTTTCTGTTAAATGTGTGTGTGTGTGTGTGTGTGTGTGTGTGTGCCTAAAGTAACTTCCAGTAAAAATTAAGTAAAAAGTTTGAAGCCCAAGCTCACAAACATTTTCCCAATTATAGGATGGACATGAATTCCTCCAGTGTCTCTGGGGATATTAATATCCTTTTAATTAGAACTATTTGTTATAAATTAGGGGACTCCATAGAGCACCTACAATATCTATGTTGGGAAAAATAAGGGAATATAAGCACCATCTATAGAAGAAACAAATGAACAAAAACCCACTGCCTCTGAGTCAATTCCAACTAATAGCGACCCTATAGGACAAAGTAGAACTGCCCTACAGGGTTTCCAAGGAGCAGCTGGTGGATTTGAACTACTGAATTTTTTTTTGGTTAGCAGCCGAGCTCTTAACCACTGTGCCACCATGGCTTTATAGAAGAGGAAAATAAATGCTGCTTATATAGAAAAATGAATTTAAATACAGCAATTGTAATGTCTCAAATTTCTGTTGACTACACTATAAAAGTTATAATGAATTCTCAGCTCTCACCATTGTCATAGATGTGTTCATAGTAATATCATATGAATCAGTGAATATTATAAATAAAGGGAGATTTTTAGCCATTGTTAAGACTGATATTTTTAAAAAATAGTTATTCCAGATAAAGCTGTAGACCTATGTAAATATCAAGCTATTCATTTTATTTTTTGTAAAATTAAATTTTAAAAAATGTATTTTTTTTTGGTGCAGGCTACTGAAACATTTTCTACCTCGGTTGTGGAACTGTATAATTCCATTTCAAAAAAGTGCTTGCGTTTCCTCTATTTCATCACAATCGGTTGTCTAAATAAATAAATGTTACTACAAAAACAGAAGTTAAACTGGAACGTTAGACAGGAATAGTTTTCTTTTCAGTGTGTCTCTTCTTTCACAGTTTGTAGTGTGTTTTATTCCTAGCTTATAAATCTCTTTAAGTGATATTTGCTGCTTTTAATTTAGTTTTCCTGATACCCTGTCTAAAAAAGTCATGCTTTTTTTTTTTTTTTAAATCAGAGACAAGCTTACAAATTTTCTTTGTTCATAAATTTAATTATAACTTTTGAAAATGTTCTTTATGGTTAAATGAGGCCATACATCACAGGCTGTATTTTGTCTCAGAATCTCAAAGTTGTTTGAATTAGGAAATTTATTACATTAATTCATCATTTTCATAGATTAAAGACACAAATCATTGGATAATATTCAACATCAATGAATGATTAAAAAAAATTCTTAGCAATCACTGAATAGACTTGGAGTTATAATGATGAAAGGTATTTTTCCAGAAGCCTTTAATAAACACCATTCCTAATAATGGAAGTATTGTATTCAAATTAAGTAACATGATAAGGATGTCCAATAGCAATACAGTTCACCACTATATTGGAGGCCTTAGCCTGTATATTTAAAAATAAAATATATAAAACAAAGATTAGAAAAACATATTTAAAAAATTGTCATTACAGTTAGATAATATTATCTTGCATATAAAAATTGTAAGGGTTCTAAAATAAAGATGTAATTTTATTAAAAAATAGTATTCATAATAGAAAAACATGAAGCAATTAAACATGAATCTTAAAAAAACTGTAAGACATTATAGAGAAAATTACAAAATTAAAGGAAATTATATGTTTATGCATAAGGAGATGAAAATATTTTGTAGACTATAGATTCACTGCTATGAGAATTTAAATCCCAACAGGTATTATTTAATATAAACTGACAGGTGATTTTAAAATATATTTAGAAGAACAAGGTAAAGTGTAGTCAAGAACATAAAATTGGGAACAATTTGCCTACCAGATATTAAGACATAGTATCAAATTGTAGCAATTAAGAGTGGCACATTAAAGTTTCAAAATACAGTAGCTTAAACAAGCAGAAGCTAATTTCCGCTCTCCAGTGAGTCTATGGTAAACAAGTGGGTGGTCCAGATTGGTAGGCAACTCTAACATTCTCAACACACGGCTTGCTATATCAAGTCTTCAGGGAAGACTGGAAAATGTAATACTTAGGTAGGTGGTCAAGAGTCAACTAAAACCATTGATTTCTTTAATATTTAAAGTGGGCTAAGCAGCAATAACAAATAGACTTCCAAAACTCACTTCGCTCAATATTTGGTACTCAATGCCATGCCGTCCCTCATCACAAATTCTCTCCTTGTCATGTGTGGGCTCCAAAACCTGACACCAGCTATTCTTTGATGTGAATGCCCTCCTCACTCTTCTCTGGCTCATGTTAAGCCAACTCTCAGGGGAACAAATTCCTCACTATTTTTGGTCTCTGACATCCCACACTGCATATCCCCTTGTGTAGATAGATGCTTTTCTCACCCTATCTGTGTATCCCCTTGTTTTGTTTGAACCAATGCCTCTTGGTCTATGTACACATTCATCATGAGCACAACTAAGTGTTCTCAAATTCCCATTCTTTGCAATGTTAGCCACAAATTGTTGTGATCCACACAGTCTAATGCCTTTGCATCATCAATAAAACACAGGTAAACATCTTTCTGGTATTCTCTGTTTTCAGCCAGCTTCCATCTGACATCAGTAATATCCTTTGTTCCACATGCTCTTCTGAACCCAGCTTGAACTTCTGGCAGTTTCTTGTCAATGTACTGCTGCAACAGCAAAATTTTAGAGAGGCAGAACCAACATGGCACTATAGACAGAAGAACCATGATATCCCTCCACAGCAAAGACCTGAAAAACTAAGTATAACAGATACAAATGTCAATCCTGGAACCCTAAGCATGAAATGAAGGGATAAATAACTCATCCAAGCACAAAATGGAAAAGAAATTGACAAAAAACAGAGAATGAGGAGGGCTATGGAGTGGAGGTCCCCTATTAGCTAGCAAAACACAAATTCACCATCTTGAACCCCTTAGCCACCAAGCGTGGTGGAGAGGGAGTATGGGAAGTAGCTTCATGGAGCTCCCAGCAGGAGACAGAGCACCCGGTAACTATGGATACATGCTTTCCCACCCCTCACCCTTCTTCCCCCTGCAAGGCCTCTGTGGCTTTCCAGCAGGCCAAGGTCCCTCAGCTGGGGAGATACCAGCTCCCTGCCACTTGGATTTGCCCTGCCCCCACTGGCCGACTCCTTCATTGCCATTTTTTTGTTACTCTTGTTGATTTTTTGGCTTCTTTTGGTTTCTTCTCTCTCTCTCACCTCCCTCCATTCCTTTCTAATGAACATCTGCACCACTGTCTGCCATCTCTGCTCCTTGATGGGCTGAGTGGCACCACTCTGCCTGGGAACCACTTCCTTGGTCCACACCACCAAGCCAGTGGGCTCCCTTGGGGACTTTTTTGTCTTTTTTCTTTTTCTCAGTTTCTTGTCTCTCTCTACCTTTCTTTCTTTCCCTTCTCCTGAACACCTGGCACTGTGTGCCATCTCCATTCTTTCTAGACAGGCTGTGCAGTGCTGCTTGGCTGAGGAGCCTGTTCCTTGGTCTGCATCACCACACCAGTGGGATTGCTCAGGGCATTTTTTTTCCCTTTCTTTCTTTTCTCAGTTTCTTGTTCCTCTCTACCTTCTTTCCTTTGCCTTCTCCAGAACACCTGGCACCATGTGCCATCTCCATTCCTTCTAGACAAGCTGTGCAGTGACGCTTGGCTGGGGAGCGACCATGCCAGTGGGCTCCCTTGAGGTATGTTTTTTTCTTTTCTCAGTTTCTTGTCTCTCTCTGCTTTCCTTCCTCCCAAACACCTGGCACTGTGTACCATCTCTGCTCCTTCTTGACAGGCTGTGCAACACAACTGGGCTGGATTGCCGATTGCTTGGTCTCCGCTGCCACACCAATGGGCTCCCTGGGGGATTTTTTTTCTCTTTGCTTGGCTTCTTGTCTCTTCTCCAGAACACCTGGTGCTGCATGCCATCTCTGTTCCTTCTTGATAGGCTGTGCAGCACCGCATAGCTGGGGTGCTGCTTCCGGTGGGCTCCCTCTGGGCATTTTTTGTTTTTTCTTTCTTTTTTTTCCAGTTTCTTATCTCTCTATTCCTTCCTTTCCTTTATCCCACCCACCTAGCTGCGTGTGCCAGCTCTGCCCCTTCTTGACAGGCTATGTCATGCCATCTGGCTAGAAAGCTGCCAGCACATGGCTTCCCTGGGTCTGTGTCACTCCAATGGCAGACCCCCACAGCACCTTTTTTTGTGTGTTTGTTTAGTTTTTTACTTTGTTTTGTTTTATTTTTTGGGTTCTGTTTCTCTCTTTTCTTCCCCATACCCACTTATCTCCACACATCACATTCTCCCATTCCCTTATGCCTATCTGCACAGCATGCTGGGCACTGCACCCCCGAGTGGCACAGGCACTGACCAACAGACCCTGCCTTGTACTGGCCCCTGGCCCCTCCCTGTCAGCTCCAATATGTGCTGAAAATGACCCATCCCTGCCTTTTCTCTTCCACTGGACCTGCCCTGCTGCACCATAGCTGAGTGACTGGCCCTGCCCATTGGACCGGTAGTGAGAACTATAGTGCCCACAAAAGTGCAAACAACAAAGAAGCCCAGCCCACCTGCCTAGACACAACCAAATAAAACAAAATGCAGGACTAAACAAACAAATCTATAGTCAACAAAAGAAGAGACTAATTACTGAATGTCTCTAAGACAGCAGGCAATATCAAAAGATGCTAAAAAAATAGGACAGGTTGGTTCCAGTAGGCATCCAAAACAAAACACCAGATGGCCTTCTGACAGAAGAAAAGGCACTGGAACAACTGGTAGGGAATTCAAAACTCTAATATTCAGGGCTATCCAAGAGATGACAGAAAAAAACACAAACATAAGGAAAAAGTAGACAAAATCATGGAAAAGACAGACAAAACAATGAAAGAACTCAGGAAAATAATACAAGACAAAATGTCAAAATAAACACACAACTGGAAATCATACAAAAACAAAAATTAGAAATCCAAAAGATAAACAACAAGATTTCAGAAATGGACAGTGTCATAGAAGGTTTAAGGAGCAAGTTTGAAACAATGAAAGACAGGATCAGTGAAATTGAAGACCAACCCTTGGATGCCACTTTGTTTGAGGAAAAATCAGAGAAAAGAACAAAAAAAAATGAAGAACAATGTTGGATACAATGAAAAGCAAAAATTTCCAAGTGATCGGAGTTCCAGAACAGGGAGAGAAAAGGGAAAACACAGAGAGGATCATTGAATAATTTCAGAGAGAAAACTTCCCTAATATCATGAAAGATGAAAAGATGACCATCCAAAAAGCTCAATGAACCCCATAGAGGATAGACCCCACCCAAAATCACCAAGACATATAATAATCACACTTGCTAAAATGAAAGACAAGAAAGTGTCCTGAGAGCGCTTGAGAAAAATGAAAAGTCACATGCAGAGGGGAAACAATAAGACTAAGCTCTGATTACTCGACATAAACCATTGCAGGGAAGAAAGCAATGGGATGACATATATAAAACCTATGAAGAAAAAAAATGTCAACCAAGAATAATACATCCTGCAAAACTCTCACTCAAATATGATGGCAAAATTAGAATATTTCCAGATAAACAGAAATTAAAGGAATATGTAAAAATCAAACTGAACTTGCAAGAACTATTAAAGGGAGTCCTTTGGTTAGAGAATCAACAATAGCAGTCAACAAACTGAATCTACTGCGCAGGACTGCATCAGCCAGATACCAACCTAGGTAATGAGCTCTGAAGGACAAAACAAAACTAAAAGGTTTATAGCAGGGAACCAGAGAGGTTAATCTGTAAATGACAGCAACATCAGAACAATTGAAGAGGTAATAAATGGTGTAGGTATAGGGCTTTCATATGGAGAGGAAGTCAAGGAGATACCAAGTAATAAAAGACTGGTTTAAACTTAGGGAGATAGGGGTAAATTTCAAGGTAACCACAAAGAAACTTAACAAACCTACTCATCAAAATAAAGAAGAACAACGTAAAGTCTCAGTAAACACAAAATCTACAAAAACAAAGGAAATAAACAAAAATACACAAACGAAAGGAATTCAGCACAGGAGAGTAAGAGGAACAAAGAAAATGTCAGGACCATAAAAAAAGGAAACCACTATAAAATAGCAGCAATAAACTCACACCTATCAATAATCACACTGCCTAAATGCACCCATAAAGAGACAGAGAGTGACTGAATGGATAAAAAAACAGCACCCATCAATATGCTGTCCACAAGAGACACACCTTAGAAACAAGACATAGAGTAATTAAAAAGCAAAGAATGGAAAAAATATATCAAGCAAACAGCTACCAAAAAAGAGCAGGAGTGGCAATACTAATCTCAGATAAAATAGACTTTAAGACAAAACCCACCATAAAGGACAAACAAGGGCATTATAAAATAATTAAAGGGACAATCAATCACAAAGACATAACCATAATAAATGACTATGCACTCAATAGCAGGGTTCCAAAATACATAATACAAACTCTAACAGCACTGAAAAGAGAAATTGACAGTTGCACAATAATAGATTTTAACACGCTGCTCTCAATAGCCCCCACACATGTGTCAGTTTGTCCTACTGTAGGGACTTGTGTGTTGCTGTGATACTGGAAGCTATGCCACCGGTATTCACACACCAGCAGGGTCATCTATGGTGGACAGGTTTCAGCTGAGCTTCAGACTGAGTCAGACTAGGAAGAAGGACCTGGCAGTCTACTTCTGAAAAGAATTAGCCAGTGAAAACAGTCTGAATAGCAGTGGAACATTGTCTGATATAGTGCCAGAAGACGAGCCCCGCCCAGGTTGGAAGGCACTCAAAAGATGACTGGGGAAGAGCTGCCTCCTGAAAGTAGAGTTGATCTTAATGATGTGGATGGAGTCAAGCTTTTGGGGCCTTCGTTTGCTGATGTGGCACAACTCAAAATGAGAAGAAACAGCTGCAAACATGCATTAATAATCAGAAAGGGGAATGTATGAAGTATAAATCTAGGAAAATTGGAAGTCATCAAAAATGAAAAGGAACTCATAAGTGTCAATGTCCTAGACATTAGTGAACTCAAATTGACTAATATTGGCCATTTTGAATTGGGCATTCATATGGTCTACTATGTGGGGAATGACAACCTGAAGAGAAATGGCATTGCATTCATTCTCTCAAAAGCATTTCAAGATCTATCCTGAAGTATAGTGATGTCAGTGATAGGATAATATCCATATACCTACAAGGAAGACCAGTTAATACTATTATTCAAATTTATGCACCAACCACTAAGGCCAAAGAGGAAGAAACTGAAGATTTTTACCAACTTCTGCAGTATGAAATTGATCGAACATGCAATCAGGATGCATTGATAATTACTGGTGACTGGAATGTGAAAGTTGGAAACAAAGTAGAAGGATCGGTAGTTGGAAAATATGGCCTTGGTGATAGAAATGATGCTGGAGATCACATGAGAGAATTTTGCAAGACCAACAACTTCTTCATTGCAAATATGTTTTTAAACCAACAAAATAGTGACTATACACATGGACTTCTCCAAATGGAATACACAGGAATCAAGTTGACTACATCTGTGAAAAGAGATGATGGAAAAGCTCAATATCATCAGTCAGAACAAGGCCAGGGGCTGACTGCAGAACAGATCATCAATTGCTCATATGCAAGTTCAAGTTGAAACTGAAGAAAATTCAAACAAGTCACAAGAGCCAAGTACAACCTTGAGTATATGCCACCTGAATTTAGAGACCATCTCAAGAGTAGATATGACGTGTTGAACACTAATGACCAAAGACCCAATCAGTTGTGGAATGACATCAAGGACATCATACACAAAGAAAGTAAGAGGTCATTAAAAAAACAAGAAAGAAAAGACCAAAATGAATGTCAGAAGAGACTCTGAAATTTGCTGTTGAACCTCAGCTAAGGCAAAAGGAAGAAATGATGAAGTAAAAGAGCTGAACAGAAGATTTCAAAGGGCAGGTCCAGAAGACAAAGTAAAGTATTACAATGACATGAGCGAAGATCCGGAGATGGAAAACCAAAAGGGAACTACACGCTTGGCATTTCTCAAGCTGAAAGAACGGAGGAAAAAGTCAAGCCTAGAGTTGCAATATTGCAGGATTCTACAGGGAAAATATAAAATGACTCAAAAAGCATCAAAAGAAGATGGAAAGAATACGCAGAGTCACTATACAAAAAAGAATTGGTTGATGTTCAACCATTTCAGGAGGTAGCATATGATCAGGGACCGATGTTACTGAAGGAGGAAGTTCAAGCTGCACCGAAGGCATTGTTGAAAAACAGGACTCCAGGAATTGATGGAATACCAGTTGAGATGTTTCAACAAACGGATGCGGCGCTGGAAGTGCTCACTCGTCCACGCCAAGAAATTTGGAAGACAGCTACCTGGCCAACCGACTGGAAGAGAGCCATATTTATGCCTATTCCCAACAAAGGTGATCCAACCGAATGTGGAAATTATCAAACAATATCGTTAATATCACAAGCAAATAAAATTTTGCTGAAGATCATTCAAAAGCAGCTGCGGCAGTATATCGACAGGGAGCTGCCAGAAATTCAAGCCAGATTCAGAAGCGACATGGAACCAGGTATATCATGGCTGTTGTCAGTTGGTTCTTGGCTGAAATCAGAGAATACCAGAAAGATGTTTACCTGTGTTTTATTGACTATGCAAAGGCACTCGACTGTGTGGATCATAACAAATTATGGATAATATTGTGAAGAATGGGAATTCCAGAATGCTTAATTGTGCTCTTGAAGAATCTGTACATAGACCAAGAGGCAGTCATTTGAACAGAACAAGAGAATACTGCATGGTTTAAAGTCAAGAAAGTTGTGTGTCAGGGTTGTATCTTTCACCATGCTTATTCAATCTGTATGCTGAACAAATAACCTGAGAAGCTGGACTACATGAAGAAGAATGGGGCATCAGGATTGGAGGAAGACTCATTAACACCCTGCAATATGCAGATGACACAATCTTGTTGAACGTGAAGAGAACGTGAAGCTCTTACTGATGAAGATCAGATACCACGGCCTTCAGTATGGATTACACCTCAATATAAAGAAAAAAAACTTCCTTACAACTGGGCCAGTAAGCCACATCATGATAAATGGAGAAAATACTGAATTTGTCGAGGATTTCATTTTACTTGGATCCACGATCAAGGCACATCAAAACAGCAGTCAAGAGATCAAATGCAGTGTTGCACTGGGCAAATCTGTTGCAAAAGACCTCTTTAAAGTGTTAAAAAGCAAAGGTATATCACTTTAAGGATTAAGGTGCACATGACCCAAGCCATGGTATTTTCAATGGTCTCATATGCATGTGAAGACTGAAGAAAAATTGATGTCTTTGAATTATGGTGCTGGTGGAGAATACTAAATATACTATGGACTGCCAAAAGAACAAACAAATCTGTCTTGGAAGAGGTACAGCCAGAGTGCTCCTTAGAAGCAAGGATGAGGATACTTAATCTCATATACTTTGGACATGTTATTAGGAGGGATCAGTCTCTGAAGAAGGACATCACACTTAGTAAAGTAGAGGATCAGCAAAAAAGAGAAAGACCCTCAAGGAGATGGATTGACACTGTGGCTGCAACAATGGGCTCAAGCATCACAAGGATTATGAGGATCTCGTAGGGCTGGGCAGTGTTTCATACTGTTGTAAACAGGGTCTGTCCCTAGGAACCAGAAATGACTCGATGGCACCTAACATAATAACAAAGAAAGTCTCACAAATTTCAAAGAATAGGTATTACACAGATCATGACTTTTGACCAAATACAACTGAATAACAAAAACCTATATATATAATCTCAATATATTCAGAAATTTAACAGCCATGGTAAGTTAAATAAGAAGTCATTATGAATGATAAAAAAAGCATAATTGTAACTGAGTATTAATGAAAACACTGTATATTAGAGACTATGGGAAGAATCATACAGAGTTCTTCAAAGATAATTTATAATTACACTTACATTAGGAAAGAAGAAAGAATAAAAATGGAATTGTTTTTGACTTAAGTAGGTTATAAGAAAAAAAATTCCAAACAAAAAATATAATACAAATAAAAGTGTAAATAAAGGAAGTAGAAAACAAAAATACACTAGAGACAATCAACAAATTCAAAAGTGTATTCTTTGAAAAATATTTAACAAAATAGGCAAAGGTGGTAAAATATACCATAAAAAGAAGGTTCACATACTGTTGTCAATGTAAATATAATTATGAATGAAAAGATGATATAACTACAGATGATAGTTTAATAATATAAGGGAACATTGCAAAAGCTACAGACAATCAAATCAGAACAGTTCATGAAATCGATAAATTCATAGAAAAACTTCACTTATCAGAACTTACTTAAGATGAAATATAAAGTTTATATAGCTCCTTTATTATTAGTAATTAAAATAGTAGTTAGCAATCTTCATACATAGGAAACACCAGGTCTAGGTCATTTTAAAGCCGGAAAACTGCATAGGAGTTTCTTTAAGTCTAAGGCTTAATACAACCTGGGCATCCATAAGGTGAAACACCAAAAGCCTGGGCAAAGTCCAGCTTCAGGAAGCAAAAGATTAACAATTCCAAGAGGTCACACAGCAAGAAACAGCAATAGAAACGGTACACTTACAGAACATATAAAATAACTTTTTTCCTCTTTTTAAATTTGTTTAAAGTAAAATTGACTGTGTAAAGCAAAATTAGTAAAGATTTTTGTGGCATTTATAAATGTAGATAGCAGTAACATATAGGACAACAATAACAAAGAGTTTAGGAGAGGAGAAATGGAAGCATACTGCTGTAAATCTCTTTCATTATAATTAAGTGGCATAATATTATATGATAGCAGTGTGTAATGAGTTAAAGATGCATATTGAAAATTCTAGAGCAAACACTAAAAATATAAAATTAAAGTTATAGCTAAAAGCCAATGGAGGAGATAAAATGGATTACTAAAGAATAACAGTCCAGAAAAAGTAGGAAAAGAGAACAAAGTACAGATGGAACTAATGTAAAACAAATACAAAGAGGGGAGACTGAAACTCAACCATATCAGTTATTACATGAAATAGAAATGATTTATACACTCTAATTAAATTTTTAGAGATTATTAGGCTGGGTAATAGAAGTAGACCAAATTATATGTTTTTGTTGTTAGATGCCGTTGAATTGGTTCCGACTCATAGCAACCCTACGTACAACAGAACGAAACAATGCCCTGTCCTGTGCCATCCTCACAATTGTTATGCTTGAGCCCGTTGTTGCAGCCACTGTGTCAATCCATCTTGTTAATTGTCTTCCTCTCTTTCACTGACCCTCTACTTTACCAAGCATGATGTCCTTTTCCAGGGACTGATCCCTCCTGATAACATGTCTAAAGTATGTGAGATGAAGTCTCGCTACCCTTGCTTCTAAGGAGTATTCTGGCTGCACTTCTTCCAAGACACTGAATTGTATACTATCTACAAAAAGTGTATGTTAAATATAAAGACACAGATAGGATTTAAGGTAAGAGAATAGAAAAAGGCATATCATACACAAATTAATTATTAGAAAGCCAGAGTGGTTATATTAACATCAGACATCCCTGGTGGCACAGTGGTCAAGTGTTCCGCTGCTAACTAAAATGTCGACAGTTCAAATCCATCAGCCGTTCCTTGGAAACCCTTAAGCTCTGTCCAATAGAGTAGCTATGAGTCAGAATTGACTCGACAGCAACGGATTAAAGTACACTTCAGGACAAGGAATTGTACCAAGGATAAAGAAGGGTATTTCTTTATGATATAAAAAGGAGCAATAGACACAATTACAGTAGAGAATTTACTGGTTTCTCAGTAATTGGTAGAACAATTAGATATAAAATCAGAATGGATACAAAGACTTGAACAATACAGTCGATGAATTTGACAAAATTGATGTTTATAGACTACAACACACAACATTGTCAGAATACAGATTTGAACTCATCCAGCAGCCCTGCGGGAGAAAGACCTGGTGCTCCGCTCTCTTAAAGATTATAGACTAGAAAACCCTTTGAGGCCATTTTACTCTGCCACGTGGTGTAGCTATGAGTTGAAATGAACTCAATGGCACCTAGCAACAACATGACTAAATAAAAATAAATTAATGAAATATATCTCAAATATTTTCCAAACATTTTAAAATTTAAAAACACATTTTTAAATGCCTTATGAGCCAAGGGAGAAAGCACAAAGGAAATTAGAAATAATTTTGTATACAATGAAATTAAAAGCATGACATACCAAGTTTGTCACATGTAGCTAAAGCAGGGCTTAGAGAGAAATATAATCTAATATTAACTGTTTTAAGTTGCAGAGAGGGATCAGTCCCTGGAGAAGGACATCATGCTTGGTAAAGTGGAGGGTCACCAAAAAATAGGAAGACCCTTAACAAGATGGGTGGACACAGTGGCTGCAACAACGGACTCAAGCCTATCAACAATTGTGAGGATGGCACAGGACCGGGCAGTGTTTCGTTCTGTTGTGCGTAGGGTCGCCATAAGTCAGAACTGACTCGAAGGCACCTAACAACAACAAGAACTTTAAAAAAAAAATTTCAAAATAAATTATTTAAGCTTTCTCCTTAAGAAACGATATTTAAAAAATTTAAAAACAATATAAGTTAAACAAAACAAAGTAGGAAGTGCTAGAAATAAAAGTGCAAATCAATGATATGCAAAATAAATAAGCAATAGTGAAAAATCAGTGAAACCAATGGTTTTTGTAAAGATTGATACAATTTATAAGAATTTGTTTAGATTGCTCAAGGTAAAAGAAGACACAAATTACCAAAGGCAGGAATAAAAGAGCAGGCATCACTACATATTTCACCAGCATTAAAAAGATAGGGATATAGTATGAACAACTTTATGCCAACAAGTCTGACAACTCAGATAGTATTGATAAATTTCTTGAAAGAGTAAAACACAAACTGGCACAAGAAGAAATAGAAAATCTTAATAGCCATACGTTAAATAAAGAAGTTGGAGAAGTAATTTTAAAAAATCTTCCTACAAAAACAAAAAACTTTCTAGGCCCAGACAGCTTTACTAACTAGTGAATTCTCTCAGACAACAAAGAGAAAATATTACAATTTCATATAAACTCTTTCTGAAAATACTACAACAGACAATACTTCTCAACACATTTATGAAGTTTGCATTACTAAAACCAATGACAAGGACATTCCTCATGATCATAGATACAAAAACACCTAATGTAATAATAGCAAATTGAAACTATCAATACATAAAAAGGATAGTACATCAAGAACAAATCTGGTTCATCCCAGCTTATAAATGTAGTTAAATCTTTGAAAATTAATCAATGTAATTCATCATATTAACAGAATTTTGGAGAAGAAAACATGATCTTCTCAATAGATTCATAAATATCACTTGGCACTTTCACAAGGTAAAAAAAATGGATCTATGATACTCTATTGTTATTGTTAGCTGCCACTGAGTTGACTCCAACTCATGGTGACCTTACATACAACAGAATAAAATTCTGCCCTGTTCTGTGTCATCCTCACAATCACTAGTATTTCAAAGTCCATTGTGGCTACTGTGCTGATCCATCTCACCGAGGGTCTCCCATGCCTTGTGGCCCTCTATTTCACTAAATATTATGTCCTTCTCTAGTGATTGATGCCTTTTGTTCAAGTGCCCAAAGCAAACAAGTTAGACAATGTTCTGTTCCGAATCATAGGTTTGCATTGGCTAATTTTCAGAAGTAGATCACCAAGCCTTTCTTCCTAGTCTGTCTTTGTCTAGAAGCCCCACTGAAATCTGTCCACCATAGGTGATCCTGCTGGTATTTGAAATACCAGAAGCATAGCTTCGAGCATCACAGCAACATCAAAGTGTAACAAACTTAAAGACGGGTGGTGGATGAAAAATCCATAGCGAACATTATATTTAGTGGTAAATACTGAATGTAAGTCACTAAGACCAGACCTGAGGCAAAAAATCTACTCTTACCACTTCTATTCTACGTTGTAATGGAGGTCTTAGGTAGTGAAATAAGAAAGAAAAAAATAAGTCATACAGATTGGAAAACTAAAAGTAAATGTCTTTCATCTCAGAAAACATGATTAGAAATAGCATAATCTCAAATTGAATGCAACCATAATTAAAATCCCAGCAGGAATTTCTATAAATTGACAAGCTGCTAAAATGTATAGCAAAATACAAAGACCTTTTAGAGCCAAAACAATTTTGACAAAAAACTGGACAAAGTTATAGGACTCTTATTCCTTATTTCAAAATGTAATATAAAGCTAGAGTAAATAATGTAATGTGATGTTGAAATAAGAATAGACATGGAAGTCAATGGAACAAAAGAGTGAGTACAGAAATAGACCACCACATTATGTGTTTATTTGATTTTGAAAATAGTGCCAACAAATTCAATGCAAAAAGTACAGTCTATTCAACAAATGGTCCTGGAAAAACTGGATATCCACACAGAAGAAATAAATGACAGCCCTACCTGACAACATACAAAAATTTAATTTTAAAAAATCATAAAGCTTAACAAAAAAAGGTGATAATCTTTATGGTCTTAGAGTGGGTAAAGATTGTTTAGTTAGGGTGCAAAAAGCAGGAACCATAAATGAAAAAATACTAAATTGGACACAGAATTAAAACATTGGTCTTCTAGAGACACTTTGAGAAGATGTTAATGCAAGCCACAAAACTGGAGAAAAGTATTCACATTACACATATTGGAGAAAAGACTTGTATCCAGCAAATATAAAGAACTCTGACAAGTCAAAAATAAGTGTGCAATTAGAAATTCTGTGAAAGAAGCAGGATTTCCAAAATGGTTGTGTGAGGACTCCATTAAACCTTTCACAAAAAGCAATAGCAAGCTTGGAAGAACTATCAAAACAACCATTTCAGAGTGTTGTAAATTGATCAAAGGCATACAACAAATTGAATAAAAATGCTCATTCACAGAAAACTACGAAACCTCAGTAAGAGTAGTGATGTTTTAGTATGGGGCTGCTCTGGATAACCTCCCTCACCGAGCTCTGTCAGTACAGTAGTTCTACCAGGACAGAGGCAAGATACGAAGCCAGGAAGCTTTGATCCAGGATAGCTGACTTGATTTGGAGAAAAGCGTGGAATAATCCATGTCCAGGGGTGTTGTAAAGCAACAGCACTCTCAGTGTCAAGCAACTGGGGAAGGCCAACATCATAGCTAGCCTGAGATTTTGATATCAGTTGTGTGTAAGCAACAAATCAGTGAGAAAATTAGTAGGGAGATCTTAGAAAGAAAAAAAGAAAAAAACTATAGTGGGCCTTGATGAATTCCCACATATCTCTGACAGTCTGGTCGTCTATGTGGGTGGAGAAGGCTGCACACATGCTCAGGAGAAAGCAGAAAGTGCTTCAGCTGTTTCTTGTCTCTGGGTGAACATTAGTTCTTTGACATATAGAAAGTAAAAGCTGATGAAGTCTTGTAAACTGCCGGAATTTTGAATGTATTCTCCAACTCACATACAAATACATTGGCAAAGTATTGAAGCCTTAGTAGCTCAAGGTATTTTGACCAATCATTGGCTCACCATGAGCAAACCCTAAGAAGTTAACCTCAAAAATAAAAACAAGACCAAAAAAAACTGAGCAAAAGTGTTAGTTTCTACACACTGCATGAATGATGTATCTACAGAATTAAAACTATGATGATAATGACTCATCAAATAGGGAATATCAATAAAGACATAGCAACTACAAAAGTAACTGTCTTGGTCATCTAGTGCTGCTATAACAGAAATACCACGAATGGATGACTTTAACAAACAGAAGTTTATTGTTTCACAGTTTAGTAGGATAAAAGTCCAGATTCAGGGTGTCAGCTCCAGGAGAAGACTTTCTCTGTCAGTTTTGGAGGAAGGTCCTTGTCATCAATTTTTCCCTGGACTAGGAGCTTCTCCACACAGGGACCCCAGGTCCAAAGGATGCGCTATGCTCCCTGTGCTTCTTTCTTGGTGGTGTGAGGTCCCCCTATCTTTCTGCTAGCTTCTCTCTTTTCTATCTCCAAAGAGACTGGCTTAAGACACTACCTAATCTTGTAGATGTCATCAATATAACTGCCACTAATCCATCCCATTACATCATAGTGATAGGATTTACAACACATAGGGAAACTACATCAGATGACAAAATGGTAAACAATTATACAATACTGGGAATCATGACCTACCAAGGTGACAGATATTTTTGGGGGACACAATTCAACTCATAACAGTAAGCAAATGGAAATTCTAGAGTTGATGGTAAAATAAATAAAAAATTTACTCCGGGACTCAACAGAAGGCATGAACTGACCCAAGAAAAAATCAGGAGATTTAAGATGGGTCAATAAATTTAACCAAGCTGAAGAACAGAAAGAAGAAAGAACAAAGAAAATTAATAGAGCCTTAAAGACATTTTAGACACTATCAAGTGTACCAACATACATTTAATAGGAGTCATAGAAAAAGAAGAGAGAGAGAAAGGACCAGAAAAAATATTTGAAGAGATAATAGCCAAAAACTTCCCTAATTAGAGGAAAAACATTAATATACATGCCCTAGAGCTCAATGAATTTCCAGGAAGATTAAACACAAAGAAATACATACTTAAGTATATCAGAGTTAAACGGTTGAAAGGCAAAAACAAGGAGAATATTTTGAAAATGAATGTTTTGAAATATTCAAAGAGAAAATGATGCATGATACAAGAGAAGTACAATAAAGTTAAAAACTTATTTCTCATCAGAAATGATGGAAATCAGAAGGCACTGGCAAAACATATTCGAAGTGCTAAAAGGAAACAACAACAAAACTGTCAATCAAGAACTCTATATCTAGCAAAACTACTCTTCAAAAATTTAAATGAAATAAATACATTTTCAAGCTCCTTACACTACCGTTTCTGAAATCGTACTCCCCACTCAAGTTACTGATATTTTCCCTTTCAGTGAGCCCTGTCAAGCATTGTACTTCAGCCACTACATTCCACTATCATATCCTAGACCACTTCATTATCTAAAACTGAAAAGATATCTTAGATTTGACCCACCCTCCCTTCACTATTTCCTCTCTTTCTAGGTAATTCCTGCTTGTATTCTAACCACGCAAGCACTTAACCATGCTAGGATTCACTTATTTGTTTTTTATTATCCCTCACCTCCTTTTACATTCCTGCTTCTCTGCTGACTGAGATTACATTTAATTCCAAGCTCAATTATTATAATCAATTCCCTGTACACACATTTGTTGACATTCACAATTGGATTGGTAGGAGTTAGAGCTTGAAAGGATTGGGTTTAAGGGGAAATGGCAACAAAATGATTCCCAAAACCCAGTGCCTCTGAGTTGAATCCCACTCATAATGACCCTCTAGGGCAGAGTAGAACTGCCCCATAGGGTATCCAAGACTGTAAGTCTTTAAAAAGCTGACTGCCACATTTTTCACTCTGTGAAACTGCTGGTGGGTTCGAATTGTCAACCTTTCAGTTAACGGTCAAGTTCATGAACACTGCACCACCAGGGCTCTTTGCAACAAAAGATTAAAGACATCAATTACATGCGTTGTTTTCCAAGAGTTTTGCTACAAAGGGGAGTGGCAAAATGGGTGGGGGTAGAATATGTAGTTCTAGGTTTAAGCAGATACAAGAGAGGGTTTCTTTTTAAAGCTGAATGTTAACTTTACTACATTGTCATGGTGTATTCTTACTGGAATGATGCAATATAGAAAAAATTGAAGATGTGAGGGATTGTAACATATTGGCTTCTCACCAATGTTTAATTTTTTTTCTTTTTATACTTTATATTATTTTTGTTGTTGCTGAGAATTTATACAGCAGAAATATACACCAATTCAACAAATTCTACATATACGATTCAGTGACACTGATTGCATGCTTTTGAGTTGTGCAGCCATTCCCACTCTCCTTTTCTGAGTTGTTCCTCCTCCATTAACAAAAACTCATGGCCCTCTAATTTCCTACATAATCTTTCAAGTTGCTGTTGTCAATTTGATGTCATATAGATAGATCTGAAAAGAGCACAGTGTTCAAGGCAGACATTCTTTACTAGTTAAGCTAAACTATTGTTCGGTTTTAATAAAACTTCAAGGGATATTTTTGGCTTAAGTTTTAAAGACTATCTCAAGGCAATAATTTCCCAGGTTCATCCAGTCTCTATGGCTCCAGAAAGTGTAGATTCCATGAGAATTTGAAATTCTGTTCTACATATTTCCTCTTTCAACTAGGATTCTTCTATAGAATATCTGATCAAATTGTTTGATAATGGTACCGGGCACCATCCAATTCTTCTGGTCTCATGGCAAAGGGGATAGTTGTTCACGGAGAGACTAAACATTTGTTTTCCTTTCAATATTCCTAGAATTTTTACATAAAAAATTTTGGTGAAATCAGTATCCATTGTTAAATTATTATGATTATATAAATATTATTCACACCTGACCCATATAGTGTAGTCATATTTATTTATTAAATAGGACTACTTTTTTTTTCTTCCTTAAATTAGTAATTGGTTAACTCCCCACCATCTATTTTCTTTATTTTCTCTGTACTGAATCCTAATTAGTTGACAATGTTTTTTTGAGTTCTATAACTTCTTCCAATGTCATCAACATCATCTGTTAATCTATGTTTTGATTTTTCTTGAAAGCATACCTTCTTCCTACATCCTTACGCTCCCAAATATGATTGCTGTCTACATTGTAATCTTTATTATAATCCTTGGAATTCCCCTTGACTCTCTTCTGTTCCACATCTCCAGTTTCTCAAGCTCAACGCCTTTCTTTTACTTGGTTTGTTCCCTTGATATCACAGAGCATAGTTTCCAGCAGATTTTAGAGAAAATTTCCTGCATGCCAAAATATATATATATTCTACCCTCACCTTTAACAGTTTGGCTAGATATTCACTTCTATTTTTTCCTCAGAATTTTAAAAGTATTACGTTATTGTCTTCTACCACTTAATGTTCTATCTGAAGAGTCCAGAACATTTTGTATCATGATTCTTTTAATATGACATGCTTTTTCTGGAGAATTTTGATGATTGCTGTTATTATAATAAAACTCTTAGGAAATTCTTTTTTCTCTCTGATCTCTGTGGAAATTCCTTCACTATCTTTTGGTACTCAGTATTGTTATGGAGAAAGATGAATGAATCCAGTATTTTTGTCTTCGTGACTTGCTGTATTTGCCTGGATTCCATTTATATCTGTATTCATCTATTCTGTTCAGTAATGTTACCAGGATATGGCTCAGTGTAGATCATTTAGTGTCATTTTTTTGTACTTCCAGTTCAAGAGTTTCTTAATTTCAGGAAATCTCCTTTGAAATTTTTTACCAATTTTTTTTTTTTTTTGGTCTTTTTTAAGGTAGGAAAGAACAATTACGTGTATTGGTCCTTTTATTTCCTTGTATATCATTTTTAAAATCCTTTTCATTTCTTTCTCTCTTTCTTCCTTTTAATATCATTTTGGGCAACTTCTTCCTGTCTAAGGAGCCCTGTGGCAAAGTAGTTAAGCACTAGGCTGCTAACTGAAAAACTGGCAGTTTGAACTCACCATCCGCTCCATGGAAGAAAGATGTGGCAGTCTGCTTCCGTAAAGATTACAGCCTTGGAAATCATATGGGGCAAATTCTATGGGGCAGTTCTACTCTGTCCTTTGGTGGCGCTATGAGTCAAAATCGACTCAACAGCAGCGGATTCTTCCTGTCTATATATCAGTTTGTTATAACTGTATATCAAATACTATTTAAATTCATATTTATGTCATTTTGTTGCTTCCTGTAACTGTTTTATTTTCTATTTGCTTTCTCTATAGAGCTCTGTAAATCTATTTGTCATCTTGTTCTGATATCTTGTCTTTTCTTTGAGCAGGTATATATCTTCTTTGCGCACTTTATCTTAGTGAGATTTTATTGTATACAATTTCTGAAAGACTGTAAATAATTATTTGTTTCAACTCTTTTCCTGTTTCCTTGTGTAAAATCTCTTGTGGTATATATTCTTTACCTTTGATTGTGTTATTTCCAATCTTTAATTGTTTAAAAAACTGTTTTCTCTCATTGATTTATATTTTCCAATTTTCTTATGTTCCATATTTGTTTTTAAGACTGTGCTCGAAATTAAAAAAAAAAGTGCTTCTTAATTAAGCACTTTAATGACAAACCAAAAAAAAAAAAAAAATTTATTAACTTAAGAACAGAGAAGGGAATTTGCACTTCCTTCCCTGCAAACCATAAGGAAGAAAGACGACTTCTCATTAAACTGTAATCATTGCAACTAATATGAGCACACTTATTGTACAACTTCTAGAATCAAAATTATGCATCACCAAAGTAAGGACTTGTGACTGACTAATGCAATTTTAGCAAGCATTTCCCCAGTAATACAGTTCTTCTTTTCAGTCTGAGATATTCTACTTTGAGCTGTATGGATTTTTATCGATTTGGGTAAAACAATAGAGCTGTCATAGGTCACTGCTAATATACCACTACATCTAATTGAAGTCTCATGCTCACAGTGACTGAATCTCTACTACCAAACTAAACCAGAGAATAGAAACAATTACCTAATTAAAGTTTTTATTCAATTGCTTAGATAATTCAAGCAAAATATGTTTTGCCTGAATAAAACGCTTTCCTGGGGGCGGGGCGGGGGTGGGGAGAAAATAACAATAAGAACCCAATAGCTATTTATGTATGGAACAAATCATAATTCTTCAACACATGAATTCTTAATTTCTGTTGATTCAACAACATAGGTGGCTCATCAATGTTTGAGATGAATCCGTTTAGTTAAAACGTATATATATGAACATTTTTGCTGTTTTAGAGTCAATAAATGTTGGCTGAATAAATGTTGGCTGAAATCGGAATGAATAGATTTATTCATAAACACACACAAACATACACACAAATATGCACAAGATTGTGCTTATTTGGAATGAGGCCAAGTTAAGAAGAGGTGAGGAAGGACCGGAGAAAGAGTGACCTAAGAAAGCCTATAGTCTTGATTCAACATTGTTGCCATATTAAATCTCTATCAAATCAGTATTTATTTTCCCCCAGGCATGTTCCTCCTCAATTTTCTGAATCCATGTTTTTGGGAGAACATACAGTATAAAATCCCTCATCTCTTGGGTATAAGAGTTTAACAATCTGATGATTTCTTTTCTTCCCTCCTTCACCTAATTTCACCTCTGACAGTGTTTTTACTAACCAGGAAAGGTTACAGATAATCAGAATCACATCACCTTGATTTATCCCTTAATTTCTTATCTTTTTGTCTTCAAGGATTTGCAAGTGGATCTCTACCCACTGGTGACTCAAGACCTGACAAGATTTAATGCTTATACTACACCAATTTAAGGAGTTCAGCATACATCTTTGTCTTCATGTAGATTTTATATTGTTGTTGTTAAGTGCCGTTGACTGGATTCCAACTCATAACTACCCTATGTACAACAGAAGGAAACACTGTCCAGTCCTGCACCATCTTCACAATCATTGCTACTCTTGGGCCCATTATTGAGCCACTGTGTCAATCCATCTTGTTGACATGACAGTCTTCCTCTCTTTCACTGACCCTCTGTACTTTACCAAGCAAGGTATCTTTTTCCAGGGACTGGTGGTGCCTCCTGATTACATGTCCAAAGTATGAGATAGGAAGTCTCACCATCCTTGCCTCTAAGGAGAATTCTGGCTGTACTTCTTCCAAGATCAATTGTTTGTTCTTTTGGCAGTCCATGGTGTATTCAATATTTTTCACCAACATCATAATTTAAAGGCATCAATTCTTCTTCTGTCTTCCTTATTCACAGCCAGGCTTTCTCATGCATATGAGGTGACTGAAAATACCATGGCTTGGGTCAGGTGCACCTTAGTCCTTAAAGTGACATCTTTGCTTTTTAACATTTTAAAGAGGTCTTTTGCAGCGTATTTTCCCAATGCAATACGTCTTTTGATTTCTTGAGTGGTGCTTCCATGGGGCATTGATTGCGGATCCAGGTAAAATTAAATCCTTGATAGCTTCAATTTTTTCTCCATTTATCATGATATTGCATACTGGTCCAGTTGTGAGGATTTTTGTTTCCTTTATGTTGAGGTGAAATCCATACAGAAGACTTTGATCTTCATCAGTAAGTGATTCAAGTCCTCTTCACTTTCAGCAATCAAGGTTGTGTCATCTGCTAGTAGCAGGTTGTTAATGAGTCTTCCTCCAATCCTGATGTCACGTTCTTATTTGTATAGTCCAATTTTTCAGATTATTTCCTCAGCATATGACTGAATACAGATTTTATAGTATTTGAAAAATGTTTCATAGTCTGTGATTTTCAAGTACATCTATATCCTTGTTCCAATGAACATGAAGCTTTGGTGGTTTTTCTTTCCCCTCTATAATTTATGCCATAAGTGAGGCCATAAAAATACTTTACACAGGAGTAAATAAAAGTCCAGTTCAGACAAAAAAGAGCTCCTTCCATACAATATTTACTTAAGAAAAATTACTTCCCCAATACATTATTACGCTTGTATACACATATCTTATATAAGTGAAAAAATGAACTATAAGATATATCTGACTGGTTCTTAAATGTACATCAGTTAAGTTTTTTCCTATGTTTATCAAGAATGTTTATTTTATTTCATAAAAAGTAGCCATAGCTTTTCTTTTAGGCACTATTTAAAAAGTTATTGATTATCAACATTTTACATGAGTGAACATGACACCGTGTTTTACATAAAAAAGAATCTAATCCTTTCTACACTTTGATGCTGAGGACTAACAGGAGGAAGATGAATGCATTAAGGTAATTTAATAATATAACCAAATGATTAATAAGTCAAGGCACATATTTGAAAGTACATGGAGATGAATCAAATATATCCTCAAGTGGTTGTTTAATTCTAATGAAAATAATTTTTTAAATTTTTTTGCATTATTTTATACTCTTTCACACCTTTGTCTACAACTTATCTTTTTGGTTCCCTGATTACTCTGTGCAGAAGGTAAGAATGGTTTTATTAATCTTATTTGCAGAGGATAAAATTTAGAATGAGAGTGACAACGGTCACACTGTGAGTGTCAAGGCTGAGATGAGATTATGTCTCTTGGGTATAATTCCCTGGCAGTTTACACAACATTATGCCACCAAAAGCTATATACTTGCAATCACATTGTAGGCAAATGAACAAAATGTCTCGAAATACATAAAATACTGAATTGTTTGAATATAATTTCTTCCCTTATATCAATGAAAATTTTCCTATAGTATTATTTTGTAGAACAATTTACGTAGCCACCAGCAGCCCTGGCTTTGACATCAGGACGACCTGGGATCAAAATCTGGCTTTCCACTCCACAGCCTAACTTACTTTGGCTAAGTTGTTTAACCTTGTTAATCTTCAATTTCCTTATTCATAAGATGTTATTGTTCTTGTTAGGTGCCATCCAGTCAGGATGAACTCATAGCAACCCTATGTACATCAGAACGAAACAACTCCCAGTCCCGCACTATCTTCACAGTCGTGGTTATGGTTGAGCCCATTGTTGAAGCCACTGTGTTAATCCATCTCATTAAGGGACTTCCTCTTTTTTACTGACCCTCTACTTTACCATGCATGATGTCCTTCTCCAGGAACTGGTCCCTCCTGATAACATGTCCAAAGTATGTGAGATGTTGTATCTCCACCCTTGCTTCTAAGGAGCATTCTGTCAGTACTTCTTCCAAGATAGATTTTTCATTCTTTGGGCAGTCCATGATGTATTCAATATTCTTTTCCAACACCATAATTCAAAGGCATCAATTCCTGGATCTTTCTTATTTATTGTCCAGCATTCACAAGCATATGAAGAGATTGAAAACACCCATGGCTTGGGTCCGGCACACCTTAGTCTACAAGGTGACATCTTTGCTTTTTAACCATTTAAAGGGGTATTTTCACCAGATTTGCCCAGTGCAATGCATCGTTTGATTTCTTGACTGTTGCTTTCACTGGTGTTATTATGGATCCAAGTAAAATTAAATCCTTGACAACTTCAATCTTTTCTTCGTTTATCATGAAGTTGCTTATTGGTCCAGTTGTAAGGATTTTTGTATTCCATATGTTGAGGTGTAATCCATACCGAAGGCTATAATATTTGATCCTCTTCAGTAACTACTTCAAGTCCTTTTCGCTTACAGTAAAGCAAGTTTGTGTCACCTGAGTATGGAAGATTGCTAATGAGTCTTCCTCCAAGCCTGATGCGCCATTCTTCTACATAATGTCCAGTTTCTCAGATTATTATTATTTATTAACTTTTTTATTGTACTTTAGATAAAGGTTTACAGAGCAAATTAGTTTCTTATTAAACAATACACATATCGTTTTGTGACCTTGGGTTCCCCAGTACCAGTTTTCTTTCCCCTCCAGCCTTCTCGTCTTTGCCCATGAGCTAGCATGCCCATTTAGTCTCATTTCATTTTATGGGCCTGTCTAATCTGTTGCTGAATGGTGAACCTCAGAAGTGACTTCAGTACTGAGTAAAAACAGTGTCCAGGGGTCATATCCTCTGGGTTTCTCCACTCTCTGTCAGACCAGTGAGTCTGGCCTTTTTTGTGAGTTAGAACCTTGTTCTACGTTTATCTCCAGCTCTGTCCTGGACCCTCTACTGTGATCCCTGGCAGAGCAGTTGGTGGTGGTAGCTGGGCACCATCTAGTTGTGCTGGACTCAGTCTGGTGGAGGCTGTAGTAGTTGTGGCTTCTTGGTCCTTTGGACTAATCTTTACCTTGTACCTTTGGTTTTCTTCATTCTCCCTCACTCCAGATGGTGTGAGACCAGTGAAGTATCTTAGATGGCCACTCCCAAGCTTTTAAAACCCCCGATGCTACTCACCAAAGTAGGATGTAGAACATTTTCTTTATAAACTATGTTATGCCAATGGAGCCAGATGGCCTCTGAGACCATGTCACCCATTTCTCAGCCCAGTAATTTGGTCCCTCATGGAGTTTGGATGTGTCTATGAAGATTCCATATCCTTGTCTTGGTCAAGCTGTTCTGACTTCCCCAGTATTATGTACTGTCTTACCCTTCACCAAAGTTACCACTTATCTACTGTCTATTTAACGTTTTTCACTCCCCAGCTCACTTGATTTCTTGACTGCTGCTTTCATGGGCGAAGCCTGTGGAAACAAGTAAAATGAAATCTGACAAATTTAATCTTTTTTCTGTTTATAATGATGTTGCTTGTTGGCCCATTTGTGAGGACTTCTGTTTTCTTTATGTAGAAGTGCAACCCATACTTAAGGCTGTAGTCTTTGATCTTCATCAGTGAGTGCTTCAAGTCCTCTTCCCTTTCGATGCACAAGGTTGTGTTTTGTTCCTTTGTCCATAGGTTGCTATAAGTTGGAACACACTCAAAGGCACTTAACAACAACAACAGTCTTCTTGCAACCCTGTTGCTGTGGTTTTTTTCATATAGCCCAGCTTATCAGATGATTTGGTCAACATACAAATTGAATAAGTATGGTGGATGAATACAACCCTGACACATGACTGTTCTGACTTTAAACCAAGCATTATCCCCTTGTTCTTTTCAAATGACTGCCTCTTGGTCTAAGTACGGGTTCCTCATGAGCACAATGAAGTGTCCTAGAATTTCCAATTTTTGGCAATGTTATCCATAATTTGTCATGAGCTACACAGTCGAATGCCTTTGCATAGTCAGTAAGACACTGGTAAACATCTTCTTGGTGTTCTCTGCTTTTAAGCAAGATACTTCTGACATCCACAGTGATATGTTTTGTTTCATGTACTCTTCTGAACCTCACTTGAATTTCTAGCTGTTCACTTTCGATGTACTGTTGCAGCCGCTTTTGGATGAACTTCAGAAAATTTCACTTGTGTGTGATATTAATGATATTGTTCGATAATTTATGCATTCCATTGGGTCACCTTTCTTTGGAATGATCACAAATATGGATATGTTCTAGTGATTGGGCAGGTAACTGTCTTCCAAATTTCTTGACATAGGCGGGTGAGCACCTCCGGTGCTAAAGATAAACTTTAGATAGTCTTCTAGAATTTCTGTTAATAGGAGGTGGGGCCAAGATGGCAGCATAGTCAGACAGCTTCTTATATCCCTCTTACAACAAAAACCTGGAGAAACAAGTGATTTGATTGCATATGAATATCTAGGAGCCCTGAACAAGGAAAAGTTGAGGAATTGGACTGAGTGGCCTGGAAAAGGGAGACTGTTTGGAAGAAGCGAGCAGCACTAGAGTGGCAGCGGGACTGCAGGCAAACAGCTGTGTGCCCATTCGGGAAGCAGTTTCCGCATCGAGAGAGATCCGGCAGCAGAGATTCTGCTTGGACACTCCAAACCAGTGAAAAGCAGCTCCCAAGTGGCTAAAGATAAGAGCATGCATGTGGCCTTTCACAGGGATTTTTTTTTTTTTTTTTAAAAGCCCATTTGGGAAAAACCTCTCTCCCTTTTAATTCCTCCTTTCCTGGTCTGCACCGGGGGTCCCCTGGGCTGGAACTAGACCCAAAAGGTACCCTGATTCATTCTCCTGGCCTTGGAGAGGGAACGAATAAGCTACTAGCTCTCCTAAGCCAGGAACTTAGGATTGGCACAGCTCCTTTGCTAGGCACAAGCATAAGGGGTCTACAGACTCTGAGTTCCTTATACCCCTGTATAGACGTGTGGGGACCCATCTCAACAGTGCTAGCCCTCACTACCACAGTACAACAGGGTAAACATCTGAAGTTTAACTTCAACTGTTTCAGCTATGAACTGGCAGATTTGTGACCCTTGAAACAGCCCTGCCACTTAAGTAGGCAGTTTTACTGATCTGCACCAGGGGCTTGAGGACTGGTGGTGTCAACTAAGCCACCTTGTCACCTGCTACAGGAGTCCAAGAAAAAGTGGTGCCCTCGAGTCTTTAAAGCCAACAGAGTGGAGTGCTTATAGTCTGGCTGTAAATCTCACCTGCCTACTTGCCCTAGGGAATAGGGACACCCTTTCCTTTTAGACTCTCAGGGGCAGCTGTCAGCCCCCTGCCTGGCTCAGCACGGGATCCCCTACCACAGCCAGATACCAGAGCCTGCACCAATCACCCATGCCTCTATAAGACTGTAGGTGAGAGCCTGTGGTGCAGGTTGTCTAGACACCTGAGCTGAACCCATGTAGGAAAATTTAATGGACTCCTGTGTGCACATAATTAGTTACAGAACTAACTACCTGGTGACAGGAAGTTAGAGCTTCAAAGATGCCAATAATCAAACTAGCGCACACGAGCAGCCTATTGGGGAATATCAAAACAAAACAAAACAAGGACTCACTAAACAAATATAAAGTAAAATTATAATAACATATTGATGACTCAGAGACAACAGTCAATATCAAATCACATAAAGAGGCAGTCCAGGATGGCTTCAGCAAGTTCCCAAAATAAAGAATCAATAAATTCTCTGGAGAAAGAGAATTTCTTGGAATTACCAGAGGCAAAATACAAAAGATTAATATACAGAACTCTTCTAGAAATTAGAAAGAAAATTCTACAGAATGAAAAAACCTCCAAGGAACATACAGACAAAGTAGTAGCAGAACTTAAAAATGTTATTCAAGAACATAATGCCAAATTTAATAAGCTGCAAGAATCCATAGAGAGTCAGCAATCAGAAATCCATAAGATTAACAATAAAATTTCAGAATTAGACAACTCTATAGAAAGTCATAGGAGCAAAATTGAGGCAGTAGAAGTTAGAATTAGTGACTTTGAAGATAAAGCACTTGACACCAAATTATTTGAGGAAAAATCAGATAAAAGAATTAAAAAGAATGAAGAAATGATAAGAGTCATGTGGGACTCTATCTAAAGAAATAACCTACGAGTGATTGGAGTACAGAAGCGGGGCAGATAACAGAAAATACAGAGAAAATTGTTGAAGATTTGTTGACAGAAAACTTCCCTAATATCATGAAAGATGAGAAGGTATCTATCCAAGATGCTCATCGAATCCCACATAAGGTAAATCCCAAACAAAAGTAACCAAGACATATTATAATCAAATTTACCAAAACCAAAGATAACGAGAGAATTTTAAGAGTGGCTAGGGATAAAAGAATAGTCATCTACAAAGAAGACTCAATTAGAATAAGTTTGGAATACTCAGCAGAAACCATGCAAGGAAGAAGGCAATGGATGACATATATAAAGCCTTGAAGGAAACAACTGCCAGCCAAGAAATATATATCTAGCAAAACTCTCTCTCAAATATGATGGCAAAATTAGGACATTTCCAGATAAACAGAAGTTCAGGGAATTTGCAAAAACCAAACCAAAATTACAAGAAATACTAAATGGAGTCCTACAGTTAGATAATCAATAACACCAGATAACAACACAAGACTAGAACACAGGACAGAGCAACAAGATATTGACTCAGATAGGGAAGTTGAAAATACAACAAAACTAAAACATTGAAAATAGGGAAACAGAGATATCAATATGTAAAAAAGGACAACATGAAAACAAAAAAGAGGGACATAAAAAATGCAGACATTAATTTTTTCATATGGAGGGGAAGTCAGGTGATATAAAGTAATAAAAGACTGGTATAAACTTAGAAAAATAGGGGTAAATATTAAGGTAACCACAAAGGAATCTAACAATCCTACAAATCAAAATAAAAATGTAGAAAAACATAAAGATCCAGCAAACACAAAATCTACAACAAAGAAAAAGATGAAAAAAATACATAAAGAAAAACGACTCAGCACAGAAAATTAAGGGGAACAAAGAAACTGTGAACAACACACAAAAAGAGATATCAAGATGACAGCACTAAACTCATGCCTATCAATAATTACACTGAATGTAAATGGAGTAAATGCACCAATAAAGAGACAGAGAGTGGCAGATTGGATTAAAAAACACGATCTGTCCATATGCTGCCTACAAGAGACGCACCTTAGACTTAAAGACACAAACAAACTAAAACTCAAAGGATGGAAAAAATATATCAAGCAAACAACACTCAGAAAAGAACAGGAGTGGCAATATTAATCTGTGACAAAATAGACTTTAAAGTAAAATCCACCACAAAGGATAAGGAAGGGCACTATATAATGATTAAAGTGTCAATACACCAGGAGGACATAACTATAATAAATATTTACACACCCAACAACAGGGCTCCAAAATACATAAAACAAACTCTAATAGCTCTGAAAAGAGTGATAGACTGCTCCACAACAGTAGTAGGAGGCTTCAACACAACACTTTCAATGAAGGACAGAATGTCCAGAAAGAAACTCAACAAAGACATGGAAGAGCTCAATGCTACAATTAACCAACTTGATCTCATAGACATATACTGAACACTGCACCCAACAGCAGCCAAGTATACTTTCTATTCTAACGCACGTGGAACATTCTCCAGAATAGACCACATATTAGGCCATAAAGCAAGACTTAACAAAATCCGAAACATTGAAATATTACAAAGCATCTTTTCTGGACATAAAGCCATAAAAGTGGAACTCAACAACACAAAAAGCAAGGGGAAAAAATCAAACACATGGAAAGTGAACAATACCTTGCTCAAAAACTACTGGGTTATAGAAGAAATTGAAGATGGAATAAAGAAATTCATAGAATCAAATGAGCATGAAAACACATCCTACAAGAACCTTTGGGACACAGCCAAAGCAATGCTCAGAGGTCAGTTTATAGCAATAAATGCACACATCCAAAAAGAAGAAAGGGCCATAATCAAAACATTAACCTTACAACTGAAACAACTAGAAAGAGAGCAGATAAAGAAGCCCACAGGCACCAGAAGGAAAGCAATAATAAGAATTAGAGCAGAATTACATGAAATAGAGAATAGAAAAACACTTGAAAGTGTTAACAAGTCCAAAAGCTGGTTCTCTGAAAAGATCAACAAAATTGATAAACTGTTGCCCAAACTGACAAAAGAAAAACAGGAGAGGAAGCAGATAGCCCGTGTAAGAAATGAGATGGGTGATATCACAACAGACCCAACTGAAATTAAAAGAATCATAACAGATTACTATGAAAAATTGTACTCTATCAAATTAGAAAACCTAGAGGAAATGGACTAATTTCTAGAAACTCACTACCCACCTAAATTAGCACAAACAGAGGTAAAACAACTAAATCAACTCATAACAAAAGAAGAGATTGAAAAGGTTATTAAAAAACTCCCAACAACAACAACAAAAAAAGCCCTGGCCCAGAAGGCTTCACTGGAGAATTCTACCAAACTTTCAGAGAAAAGATAACACCACTTCTACTAAAGGTATTTCAGAGCACAGAAAAGGAAGGAATACTCCCAAACTTGTTCTATGAAGTCAGCATAATCCTGATACCAAAACCAGGTAAAGACACCACAAAAAAAAGAAAACTATGGACCGATATCCCTCCTGAACATTGACGCAAAAATCCTCAACAAAATTCTAGCCAATAGAATTCAGCAACATATCAAAAAATTAATTCTCCATGACCAAGAGAGATTTATACCAGGTATGCAGGGATGGTTCAACATTAGAAAAACAATCAGTGTAATCCATCACATAAATAAAACAAAAGACAAGGACCACATGATCTTATCAATCAATGCAGAAAAGGATTTGACAAAGTCCAACACCCATTCATGATAAAAACTCTCAATAATATAGGAATAGAAGGCCATTTATACAAAACCAACAGCCGACATCATCCTAAATGGAGAGAGTTTGAAAGCATTTCCCTTGAGAACAGGAACCAGACAAGGATGCCCTCTATCACCACTATTATTCAACATTATGCTGGAGGTCCTAGCCAGAGAAATTAGGCTTGAGAAAGAAATAAAGGGCATCCAAATGGGTAAGGAAAAAGTCATAGTATCTCTATTTGCAGATGATATGATGTTATACATGGAAAACCCCAAAGAATCCACAAGAAAACTACTGGAACTAATAGAAGATTTCAGCAAAGTTTCAGGATACAAGATAAACATACAAAAATCAGTTGGATTCCTTTACACCAACAAAGAGGGCCTTGAAGAGGAAATCACCAAATCAATACCATTTTACAATAGCCCCTAAGAAGATAAAATACTTAGGAATAAATCTAACCAGAGACTTAAAAGATCTATACAGAGAAAACTACAAGACACTACTGCAAGAAACTAAAACAGACCTGCATAAGTTGAAATATATACCTTGCTCATGGGTAGGTAGACTCAACATAGTGAAAATGTCGATTCTACCCAAAGCAATCTACAGATACAACGCAATCCCGATCCAAACTCCACCAGCATTTTTAATGAGATGGAGAAACAAATCACCAACTTTATATGGAAACGGAAGAGGCCCCAAATAAATAAAGCATTACTCAAGAAGAAGAACAAACTGGGAGGCCTTATACTACCTGATTTTAGGACCTATTGTACTGCCACAGTAGTCAAAATAGCCTGGTACTGGTACAACAACAGATACATAGACCAATGGAACAGAGTTGAGAATCCAGATATAAGCTCATCCACCAATGAGCAGCTAATATTTGACAAAGGCCCGAAGTGCATTAATGGGGGAAAAGACAGTCTCTTTAACAAATGGTGCTGGCATAACTGGATATCCAACTGCAAAAAACTGAAACAAGACCCATACCTCACACCATGCACAAAAACTAACTCAAAATGGATCCAAGCTTAAATATAAAATCGAAAACGATAAAGATCATGGAAGAAAAAATAGGGACAATGCTAGGAGCTCTAATACATGGCATAAACACAATACAAACCATAAGTAACAATAAACAAGCACCAGCAAAAACACTAGATAAATGGGAGCTCCTAAAAATCAAACACTTATACTCATCAAAAGACTTCACCAAAAGAGTAAGAAGACAACCTACAGACTGGGAAAAAATTTTGGCTACGACAAATCAGATCAGAGTCTAATCTCTAAAATCTACAAGATACCGCAAAACCTCAACAACAAAAAGACAAATAACCCAATTAAAAAATGGGCAAAGGATATGAACAGGCACTTCACCAAAGAAGATATTCAGGCAGCTAACAGACACATGAAGAAATGCTCATGATCATTAGCCATTAGAGAAATGCAGATCAAAACTACAATGAGATAGCATCTCACCCCAACAACACTAGCCTTCATCCAAAAAACACAAAATAATAAATGCTGGACAGGTTGTGGAGAGACTGGAACATTTATACATTGTTGGTGGGAATGGAAAACGGTACAACAACTTTGGAAATCAATTTGGCGCTTCCTTAAAAATCTAGAAATAGAAGTACTGTGCGATCCAGCTATCCTGCTCCTTGGAATATATCCTAGAGAAATAAGAGCCGTCACACAAATAGATACATGCACATCCATGTTCACTGCAGCACTGTTCACAATAGCAAAAAAATGGAAGCAACCTAGTGCCCATCAACGGACAAAAGGATAAACAAATTATGGTATATCCACACAGTGGAATACTACACAACAATAAAGAACAATGATGAAGCTGTGAAACGTATTATAACATGAAGGAAGCTGGAGGTCATTATGCTGAGTGAATTTAGTCCGTCACAGAACAAATATTGTATAAAACCACTATTATAAGAACTCAAGAAAAGGTTTAAACACAGAAGAAAACATTCTTTGATGGTTACGAGGGTGGGGAGGGAAGGTGAGGGTTATTTACTAACTAGACAGTAGATAAGAATTATCTTAGGTGAAGGGAAGGATAGCACACACTACAGGGGAAGTCAGTACAACTGGACTAAACCAAAGCAAAGAAGTTTCCTGAATACAATCAAACACTTTAAGAGACAGAGCAGCAGGGGTAGGGGTCTGGGGACCATGCTTTCAGGGGACATCTAGGTCAATTGGCATAACAAAGCTTATTAAGAAAATGTTCCAAATCCTACTTTGGTGAGTGGCATCTGGGGTCTTAAAAGCTTGCAAGCAGCCATCTAAGAGACATCAATTGGTCCCAACCACCTGGAGTAAAGGAGAATGAAGAACATCATGGACACAAGGAAAGCATTAGCCCAAGAGACAGAAAGGGCCACATAAACCAGAGACTTCATCAGCCTGAGACCAGAAGAACTAGATGGTGCCCGGCTACCACCAATGAATGTCCTGACAGGGAACACCACAGAGAGTCCCTGATGGAGCAGTCGAAGGATGGGGTGCAGAACTCAAATTATAGTAAGAAGACCAGACTTAATGGTCTGACTGAGACTGGAGGAGCCCTGGAGAAAGCATGGCCCCTGGACTCTCTATCAGCCCAGAACTAAAACAATTTCCGAGGCCAACTCTTCAGACAGGGATTGGACTGGACTGTGGGACATAAAGTGATACTCTTGAAGAGTATACCTCTTAGTCAAGTAGATACAAGAGACCAAAGGGGCAACTTCTGTCCAGAGGTAAGATGGGAAGGCAGAGAGGGTTAGGAGCTGGTTGAATGGTCATGGGGAATCGGGCAGAAAGGAGGAGTGCGCTGTCGCAGAATGGGGTGAGCAATTAGGGTCTCATAACAATGTATGTATAAAAATTTTATATGGGAGACTAACTTGAAATGTAAACTTCATTTAATAACAACAAAAAATTCTGTTAATACTTCTCATTGTGATTGTTGGACTTCATAGATTAATATCTTCATAATATTGAGCCTTCCAATCAAAAAAATCCATGAAATTCTTCAATTTTAGTTGTGTTTTTCAATATTTTTTCGATACAGATCTAACACATTTATATTAATTCCTAGATATTTTGCCATTTTATTGATATTATAAATAGGGACCTTTCTTAGATTATGTTGTCTTTCATTTTATTTCCTCATTTTTTTTAAACATATAAAAGCTATCGATTTATATAGACTAACTCACTGCCTGGACCGTTTTACTAAATTCTCTTTTTCTTGTAAGTTTTCTCTTCCATTTATTCTCTTTTATTTTTCAAATGCTGTCATATTATCTGCAAAAATGATACTATTACTTACTGCCAATTTTATACTTCTAATTTCTTTATTTTTACTAGCTTCATTGTGTAGTACCTTTAGAGAAAAGATAGATGATTGTAATGCTAGAAGCCATTTTACCTTATTTTTGGCTTTAAAGGGAATGCTCTTAAGTTTTCCCCACTGAGCCTGAATCCTGCCTTTCATAACATAAAGTTGCATTTTATGCTAAATATCCATTTATTTCTCTAAAGATGAAATGTAATTTTTGAATGGTCCAGAATTCTTGTGCTCTTGGTACAGAACTTAACAGCAATTCTCACACTTTCTTTTTATATTAATATATCTGGAAAATTAAATAATTATTGATCAGATAGATGTTGGATAAATAAGAGATAAATCAGTTGAAAACTGCTAAGGGATACATAATCTGGACCAAACCAGGAGTGAGTTGTACCCATGACCTTCCATGAAGCATATGTATCTCATGTTAATTGGGCTTTCCAAATGCATTGCCTATTAATGGGCAATCATGTTCACTATGTGTAAGTAAAACCCAAACAACAGTGGCTAAAAAACAGATAGAAAGTTACCTCTGTCAGTTAAAATTAAGATATAAGATTTCATGAATATCTCATAATTCACAGTTCTCTGGGACTCAGGTAACCTTCAGCTTGCCATTTTGCCATTTGCCACCATCTTAAGATGGTGCCTTTATGCTAATTTGTCAAGATTGAGTTTTAGTCATCATATCCACAATCCAAGAGTAACATGGAGAAAGGGAAGAGAAAGTATCATCCCCTTGCTTTTAAGATCATGTCCCAGAATTTGTAGACACCATTTCAGCTTATATTCCAGTGGTCAACATTTACAGTTAGTTACATAGTTTTTTCTGCAAGGAAGACTGAAAATAAAGACTTAATTCTGGAGGTTTCCAGCTAAAATTCTAACATTCTTTTACTGATGAAGAAGGAAGAAAATATATTGGAAATTGACTACGTTTGCCAACAGCTTTCTCTTTTAGATATGGATAATTGGACATACTTCAAGCTTGTTTCTTGAAAACAACTTCTGTTATAACTGGATCATTCACATCTTTTTCAATACACCTTTACACATCATTAAAAATCCTAGTATATTGATTTTCAACTTATTTAATATTTTCTATGAAATATGTTAAAGCATTTCTTATGAGGGGATCATCCTAATGTCATGGGTGATGTATCTTGTAATCAGAATGTAGCCTGGGGAACTTCTGGAAGGTTTCTGTCAAAAAATAGATAATCTTAACCTTGTCTTTAGGTTCTGACACCGTGTTCTAACACAGAATGGGTAGCAAAATTTAGTTTTTCTAAATGTTATCGAATATATCAATTCCCTCTACATTGCCTTCCCAAACAGTAGTTGTATAACCTCTGAATGGACAATTTTATTAATAGGAAACTCAACCCTTGTAAGGGATCCTGTTCAATTCTCATGAAATTCTAATTATTAGGGATATCTTCCTATATTAGTTGAAATCCATCTGAAGTTAGCATCTATTAGACTTTGTTTTTCCCTAGAATCTAAAGATATGTAATTTAGTGTAACATCTGACATTAGGGACCATATGACTATAGTTTTCATATTCAATAAACATTTATAAATAAATAGAAAATTGTTTTCTGAGTCCTTTGGTGAGAGATAAACTACTGGATATCTGAAGATTTTTCACTAGAAACCTATGTTCAGAGATTTACTGAAGGTACTCAGGGGACTCAGCATACACTTCTACTCATGGTTAAGATTTATGAAAGCAATGCAGTGAGGATACACAGCAGAATTGTAAGGGAACAGTCACAGGCAGAGTCTGGAGGAACACATGTTCAGACTCCTTCTTGCTCTCTCCCTCTCACGAGGCACCACAGAGCACTTTCCCCCAGCAATAAAAATGCAACGACATGTGAGTGATTTTTTTTTTTTTTTTTTTTTTTATCATTGGAAGTCTGTTACAGGCTCATGTCCAAGATTTGTATTGAAGGATGATCACATAGGCATCCTCTGACTAGTACACAGGAAAATTCCAGACTACCAGAAGAAAAAAAAAGCAAATATTCAGCATACACCATTTTATTTCTGCAGTCTAGGCACAGTGAATCATCCTTTTCAGTTAACTGTTGATTGGGAACACTCTGACAGCCATAGACCCAAGCTGATGACAATTCTTGCAGACAGGTCTTTCTAAGGGTGAGGGTAGCAGTCTGGGGACAGCTATGCTAATTATTTTCCCGCAAAAATAATTAAATGCCCATAGCTTTAAATTTCTGTAAGAATAAGTTCAAGAATGTACTTAATTTAAAGGCAGGGGGAAAAAAAAAACAATGTAAATATGATAGCTATTTTTAGAAAAAAGTTTAAAACATTTAACTCATTTAACATAATCCAACAGCTTTTTTCAAATGTCACATGAATAATAAATTACAATGGCAATGTTATTTAATGAAGGAAGCACTCTATTTTTGTTGGTAAGTTAGTCCCATCTTTATTTTACCATCTCCAGGAAAAAGAAAACAAAGCATTGATAGGATGGGATGTAAGAAAAAACAACTTCCTTCTCTGTTTCCCAATAAAAGTCTGTCATATCTTCACCCGCAGCTTTGGCACCATGGCTTTCCTTCTTTCCTGGACCTGTGTGATCGTTGGTTGTCTTTCTGCTTCTTTAGCAGTAACATGTAATCTCTCAGATCTGTATCCCCCTTTATGGGTGGAGAGTCCTGGTCAGTTCAGTGATTACAGGATGAAAGATGGACAGTACATTATCAATTCCTGGGTATACCCTCAGAGAATGGGGATGTATAAAATCCTATTGACTCAGACAGCCAGGTATTTTGAAAGATTTGCTCCAGAAAATGAACAAAATATTTTATGGGGATTGCCTCTGCAGCATGGCTGGCAATATCATACAGGTAAGAGTGATTCTTTTTCATTACAATGGTCTTCCAATATATCCATGAAGTAATTGACAAATGAGGCTTTGTATATACCATATCATGCTTTTGAAACTTGATGCATTTTCTCTTTTTTTAACCTCAGAATTATTACTTTTTCCACTTCTCTCCAAATCCTTCTTTAATTTGTTGATTGTGTCTACTAGAAATTGCAATGAGGCATAAAGCACAGGTACCAACTACAGAAACACCTTACTGACAGAAAAAGGGATATTTAACATTCCTGAGTACCAAGATCACAGTACAACTCCAGATCCAGACATGTTCAGTTTGAGATGAAAAGAAACCAAATAGCACATAAGTTCAAGTGAGTGTTTAGAGCTGTAGAATAATTGTCACCAGCATTAAGGCACTGTTTGAAGGTATCATGCAGGATGAACTCTTTAAGGGAGTCGAAGTGAAGCAAAAGGAGTTGGGTACTACAAGAAGGAGATCTAGCCTCCAAAGGTAACAAAAGAGATGGAACAGAGGAAGAAAGGTTTACAGGTTTATCTTTCATTCTAATTTAGTAGTCTGAGAAATAATAAATTAGGAATAACTCACAATTCTAATATTCACATTGATTAACAGCACCATCAAGTTCTTCAGTATCATCACTTTGAGAGTGAGCAGGTTAAGAAGAGCTGAGTGGGCGAAATAATCAGATTAAAAAGGAAAGAACTGGACATAACTGTGGGAAAGAGATGAGCAGAATTGGCATGCTCATGAAAGAATAAAGGAAAAAACAGTGTGTGGTTGTGGAGGAACATAAGGAAGAGAAAGTGAGTGCACAAGAGAAAAAGTAGTAAGGAAATAAGAAAATGCAGCATATAGGTCACTAGAGACCTGAAGGAAAGGTTGGAGTTGAGGAAGTAAGTGAGGATTAGTACTTAGGTGGAAGTGAAGGGAAAAAATAGGTTAGCAGGTGTGGAGAGAATAAACTGTAGATGAGGTAGGTTAAAAAACAAGGTCAAAAAGCAACAGAAGAGAGAATTAGGACATAGAATCAGAAGGGATAAACAAAAGATAAGCAATGGAGATAAGAAAAAATGACATAAACCAAACATAAAAAACAACGAAAGAGATTGAGAAATCAGCATTTTTTCTTTGGTGAGGATAAAAATATTTGCTAGTATTAATGGAGCAGGTAAACATTGGGTGAAACACTTTTCACCATTTTTCTCACTTTACATAACAACGTTATAAGGCAGTTGATATTATTATCGCTGTTTTATAGCTGAGAAAACTAAGGTATAAGAGGTTAAGTTATTCAGCCAAGGTCAAGCTAATAAATAATGGAGCAGGGATTTGGTTTGACTCTAGACCTCTTTTCTTCTCTATGCACATTGCCTCCCCAATTTTGAAGTGATTTATCAAAGGAAGTAGAAGAAAGAATAATTACAAAAGCAAAAAATACTTAAGACAAATAATTTAAAAGTAGAAAATCGTGGTGTTGTTAGGGAAAGAAAAAATTGTTGACATGGAAAAAGAAGGACAAAGTGCTGGGAAGACAAACATAAGTCATTCAGGAGATAAGTGTTTTGTACATCCTTAAGAACAAAATGCATCTAGTTAAGTGACAATGATAAGCAGTTTAGAAATAGGCATAATAAATATGACTGCGTATCCTCTCTTTTCTAGGCAGATTAGCTGATCCTACCCATAGGACCAACTGTGGCTATGAATCGGGAAATCATTTGTGCATCTCTGTGGACAGTTGGTGGGCCGGTAAGTTCATTTAAACAGCAAAACAATAAATTACTAACCTTCTCAAAAATAATGTATTCAACCTAAAATCTTAAGTACAGAAACAAGGACTTAGTCATGGTTGCAAGCAAATTAAACTTGAATATACAAAATTCAAAATACTCCTTTATCAAAGCTATAATCAAATTAGAATATTTTAGGAAAATATACATTTTACAATAATACTTCAATGAGAGGCTTTATATCATTTTGTCGAAAAGTATAACTTTCTTCCTACTTTACTTATTGATTTGAAAAAATTGAATATTACCAAATCCATTAAAATTATTTTTTGTTTTAAAATATTATGGGTACCTACTCTAACCTACATTTATTCATGATTATAAGATCATTAACAGAAGCATGTTAAAGTTATGTATATTATCCTTACGAGGGCTGGTATTCAGTATTTTTTCTATGGCCTAAATTTATCACGTTTTTGGATCAGTGAGTTTTTTTCTTAGTGGTTTGTAGCTCCTTCAAAATGCCCTTGTTCAACATTAGAAAACCAATCAATGTAATACACCACGTTAACAGAACAAAAGAGAAGTGTCACGTAAGTGAAAGAGTTGTACACTGAAAACTATAGAACATTACTAAAAGAAAGTAAAGATCTAAATAAATGGAAGGACATACTACATTCATGGATTTGAAGACTTAATATTGCTAAGAAGTTAACATTACCTAAAGAAATTTATAGCTTCAATGTTGCCGTTGTTAGGTGCTGAGTCCATCTCAACACACAGTGACCCTATGTACAACAGAACAGAACACTGCCTGGTCCTGAGCCATCCTCATGATCATCGTTATGCTTGAGCCCATTGCTGCAGCCACTGTGTCAGTCCATCTCATTGAGAGTCTTCCTCTTTTTTGCTGACCATCTAACTCACCAACCATGATGTCCCTCTCCAGGGACTGGTCCCTCCTGATAACACGTCCAGAATATGTGAGATGAAGTCTTGTCATCCTCGCTTCTAAGGAGCATTCTGGCATTACTTCTTCCAAGACAGATTTGTTTGTTCTTTCAGCAGTCCATGGTATATACAGTATTCTCCACCAACACCATAGTTCAAAGGCATCAGTTCTTCTTCTGTCTTCCTTATTCACTATCCAGCTTTTCCATGCATAGGAGGTGATTGAAAACACCATGGCTTCGGTCAGGCGCACCTTAGTTTTTAAAGGATATCTTTGCTTTTTAACACTCTAAAGAGGTCTTTTGCAACAGATTTGCCCAGTGTAATGCGTCTTTTGATTTCTTGACTGCTGCTTTCATGGGTGTTGATTGTGGATCCAAGTAAAATGAAATCCTTGACAACCTCAATCTTTTCTCAGTTGTTCATGATGCTGCTTATTGGTCACGCTGTGAGGATTTTTCTTTTCTTTATGTTGAGGTTTAATACATAATGAAGGCTGTAGTCTTTGATCTTCATCAGTAAGTGCTTTAAGTTCTCTTCACTTTCAGCAAGAGTTTGTATCATTTGCATATCACATGTTGTTAATGAGTCTTCCTCCAATCCTGATGCCCTGTTTTTCTTCATATACTCCAACTTCTCACATTATTTGCTCAGTATACAGATTGAATAAGTATGGTGAAATAACACTGACCCACACCCTTTCTGACTTTAAACCATGCAGTATCCCCTTGTTCTGCTCGAATGTCTGCCTCTTGGTCTATGTATAGGTTTCTCATGAACACAATTAAATCTTCTGGAATTCCCATTCTTTGCAATGTTACCTATAATCTGTTATGATCTATAAAGTTGAATGACTTTCCGTGGTCAATAAAACACAAGTAAACATCTTTCTGGTATTCTCTGGTCCCAGCCAGGATCCATCTGACACTAGCAATGATATCCCTCATTCCATATCCTCTTCTGACTCTGGCTTGAATTTCTGACAGTTCTTATAGATGTACTGCTGCAGCTGCTTTTGAATGATCTTGAGCAAAATTTTACTTGTCAGTGATATTAATGATATTGTTAGATAATTTTCCCATTTTGTTGGATCACCTTTCTTTGGAATAGGCATAAATATGAATCTCTTCCAGTCAGTTGGCCAGGTAGCCGTCTTCCAAATTTCTTGGCATAGACGAGTGAGCACTTCATCACTGCATCTATTTGTATTCCGTCAATTCCTGGAAACTTGTTTTTCACCAATGTCTTCAGTGAAGCTTGGACTTCTTCCTTCAGTACGATTGGTTCTTGGTCACATGCTACCTCCTGAAATGATTGAATGTCGAACATTTCTTTTTGGCACAGTGACTCTGTGCATTCTTTCCATCTTCTTTTCATGCTTCCTACATCATTCAGTATTTTGCCCATAGACTCCTTCACTATTGCAGTTTGTAGTTTGAATTTTTTCTTCACTTATTTCAGCTTGAGAAACTTAGAGAGTGTTCTGCTCTTTTGGTTTTCTAACTCCAGCTCTTTGCACAAGTCACTATTATACTTTGTCTTCTCAAGGTGCCCTTTGAAATCTTCTGTTCACCTCTTTTCCATCATCATTTCTTCCATTCACTTTTGCTACTCGACATTCAAGAGCAAGTTTCAGAGTTTCTTCTGACACCCATTTGGGTCTTTTCTTCTTTTCTGTCTTTTTAATGACCTTGTTTCTTCATGTATGATATCCTTGATGTCATTCCAGAACTCGTCTGGTTTTCAGTCATTAGCGTTCAGTGAGTCAAAGCTATTCTTGAGGTGGTCTCTAAATTCAGGTGAGATATACTTAAGGTCCTACTTTGGCTCTTGTGGACTTGTTTTATTTTCTTCAGCTTCAACTTGAACTTGCGTATGAGCAATTGATTGTCTGTTCAGTCTAGCCTTTTTCGCACTGATGATATTGAGCTTTTCTATCGTCTCTTTCCACAGATGAAGTCGATTTGATTCCTGTGTATTCCATTTGGAGAGGTCCACATGCATATTCACTGTTGAAAAAGTCATTGATCTTGCAAAGTTCTATCATGCAATATCTGGCATAGTTTCTATCACCAAGGTCATATTTTCCAACTACTATTCCTTTTTAGTTTCCAACTTTCAAAATCCAATCACCAGTAATTATCAATGCATCCTGATTGCATGTTTGATCAATTTGAGACTGCAGAACTTGGTAAAGATCTTCAATTTATTCATCTTTGGCCTTAGTGATTGGTGCATAAATTTGAATAATTTCTGATATAGTGTCGGAAGATGAGCCCCTCAGGTTGGAAGGCACTCAGAAAGATGAATGGGCAAGAGCTGAGTCCTCATTCTAGAGTCGACCTTAATGATGTGGATAGAGTCCAGCTTTTGGAACCTTCAGTTGCTGATGTGACATGACTCAAAATGAGAAGAAACAGCTGCAAACATCCATTAATAAGGGGAACTTAGAAGTATGAATCTAGGAAAATTGGAAATCATCAAAAAGGAAATGGAATACATAAACATCAGTATCCTAGGCATTAGAGAACTGAAATGGACTAGTATTGGCCATTTTGAATGAGACAATCATATGGTCTACTATGCTGGGAATGACAAAGTGAAAAGGATTGATGTTGCATTCATCGTCAATAAGAACATTTCAAGGTCTATCTTGAAGTACAACACTGTCAGTGATAGGATAGTATCCATATGCCTACAAGGAAGACCAGAGTCAATGTAATTCCTGTCAAAATCCCAACAGCCTTCTTTGAAGAAATGGAAAAGCCTATCTCAAATTTATATGGAATTGCTGGGCACTGGATAGCCAAAACAATCTTGTACAAGATGAACAAAGTAGGAGGACTCACATTTTCCAATTTCAAAATATTCTATAAAGTTACAGTATTCAGTATAGTCTGGTATTGGTATAATGACAGATACACAGACAAGTGGAATTGATTTGAGAGTCCAGAGATAAACATATACATCTAAGGTTAATTGATTTTTGACAAAGGTGCAAAGTTTGTTCAATTGGGAAAAAATAGTCTCTTTAATAAATGGTGCTGGGGCAACTGGATTTCCACTTGCAAAAGAATGAAGCTGAACCCATATCTCACACTATACACAAAAATTCACTCAAAATGTATCAAGGACCTAAGTGTGAGAACTACAGCTATAAAACTTAGAAAAAATATGGAAGTAATGCTTTGGGACCCAGTTTTTAAAAACTGATTATTGGCTATTACACCAAAAGCATGGATCAGGAAAAGACAAAGTAGAAAAATTGGACTTCATCAAAATTAAAAACTTTTGTGCATCAAAGGACTTTATCAATGACATGAAGAAACAAACTATACATTGGGAGAAAATTTTGTTTAATATCAAGAATATATAAAGAATTCCTATAACTTAACAACAGAAACAACTGAATCAAAAATTAGTCAAAGGAATTGAATATACATTTTACCAAAGAGGATATTCAAATAGCTAATAAGTACATGAAAAGATGCTCTAAGTCATTAATTGGTACTCATTGTTGTGAATTCAATTCTGACTCATAAAGACTCTATAGGGCAGAGTGGAGCTGCCCCATAGGTTTTCCCAAGGCTGTAGTCTTTAAGGAAGCAGACTGCCACATCTTTCTCATGATTGACTGTTGAGTTCTAACCAAGCACTTAACCACTGCACCACCAGGGCTACCATTAATCTTGAGGGATATGCAAATCAAAACCACAATGAGATACCACTTCACTCCCATTAGAATAACTATGATCAAAAAAGCAGAAAATAACAGGTGTTGGTGAGGAGGTGGAGAAATTTGAACCCTCATCTATTGCTGGTGGGAATGAAAAGTGATACATCTGCTGTGGAAAACAGCTTGGAGTTTCCTCCACAGTTGAACACAGTAGTATCATATGACCCAGCAATCCCAATCTTAGGTATATACCCAGAAGAAGCGAAGGCAGGAGCATAAACAGAAACCTGTACACCACTGTTCACTGCAGCACTGTTCACAATACTCAAAAGGTGTAAACAACCTAAATGTTCATCAATAGATGAATGGATTCACAAAATGTCTGCATACATACATACAATGTGGAATATGCATGAAATGGAATATTACTCAACCATAAAGAGAAATGAAATTCCGGCACATGCTACAACATGGACAAATCTTGAAAACATTATGTTGAGTGAAATAAGTCAGTCACAAAAGGACAAATAGTGTATGATTCCACTTACATAAAATAGACAAATGTATAGCTCCCAAAGTTTATTAGTGGTTACCAGGGATGGAAGGGAGGGGAGAAAGAAGAGTCATTGCTTACGGTGCACTGAGTTTCTGCTAATGGTGGTGGGATAGTTTGGAAAGGGAATAGTGATGATATTTGCATCAATGTCATTGAATTGTAAATATAAAATATATTGCATTGGGAAATGTTTTGTTATATATATGCATGTGTGTATATTGAAGTCCTGGTGGCTCAGTGGTTAAGCATTTGGCTGCTAACCAAAAAGTCAGCAGTTTGAATCCACCAGCCACTCCTTGGAAATCTTGTGGGGCAGTTCTACTCTGTCCTATAGGGTCGGTTGCTCTGAGTCAACTTGATGATAATGGGTTTGCATACATATATATATATGTATAATTGTTATATATATTATTGTTCTATTATATATATATTATTATTCTAATGTTATATATATTCTTTATTACATAAAAGAATAGAACAATAAAAAATATCCTCTTACATTTTCTAGTGCTGGTGTTAATAATAAGCATTTTGCTCTTGCAGATTTAAATTATTTTCTATGCGCACTACCTTTCCTTGCTGCGGTTGATTCTGGTGTAATGGGGATATCATCAGACCAAGTCACCCTTTTGCCACCACTCAAGGATCAGAATCTGTTTTGCCTAAATGTTTCTACCTGTCGTTTTTCCTTCCCAGAGACAATGAACAACTGGAATACCTTTTACCAGGTTCCTGCTTTAAGATTTATAATTTATACCCAGTAGGTAGCAAGAGTATTTTGGGGGGTATAACACTTTTTGTCTAGGATAGTTTGTGTGCGTGGTACATTATTTTCCTTAGTGTGAAAATGTAAAGTTTTGTGTAATCATTGTAGCAGGGCATTACGTGTCATCAATACTCTTTCCCAAGACAGCATTAACACAAGATCAATCCCCTCTCTCTCACTACAAATAAATTATATGCAAATGTGTAAGCACACGGTATCTGGCTGAACGGAGAACACACCATTTTGTTAATTTGAACTTAGGTCAATTGAAGAATAGCCTTTAGGAGAAATGTGAGTTTGGAAGCGGTTTTAGAGCAGCTTATCAACTTATTCCAATTGACTTAATAAATTACTACATATGGGTGGAACATAATTATAGCAATCAAAACCAATTATTCAATTACCAAAATAAAACATCAGTTAATAGTAGACAAGGACTAAGATTAATGATGAAAAATACACTTACTAATTTTTTAGATTATTAGTTCATTAATTTAGATATAATTAAATTAAATATTATAATGAAAATTCTTTTCCACTTCTTACTCTGAAGATTTTGTGGAAATTTCAACTATGATAGCAGAAAAAGAAATGACGAACAAAAAATACAGACCTCCAGGAGAGTATAAATTACTAAGTCTAAAAATATTTGCAGTTCACTTCTTCTAAATGCACACTGCACTATTACAGATAATAACTATATGTATTATGCCCTTTACAGAAAGTTAGGCACTAAGGTGTTACACATAATAATTTTTAAAGTGGAGTTCTCCTCTCATACAGAATATTGCTAAAGTATACACGTGAACAAGATTGAATTGCAAGGAGAAGAATTACTACAACTGCTAAATATTGATAAGATTCTTCTTTTTCTTTAGCATTTGAAGTTACCTTCTAGTACCTTTGAGGACCTGTTGAAGTACTTAAGGGCTGCACATACCGCAACCTTAAAAGATACTCTTCAAACTTTTGAATATAGGTAAGAATGGATCCAAAGTCACTTCTATTTAACATGGTAAATGAGTTTTGGCCTTGTTTATGACTTTTCTTGCTTCACTTCTACTTCTATATTCCTAATAAATAACAAGTCTAACAGCTGAGGATTATAATGATGAGTTGTAGATATTTTAGTATGCTGCTGTTGTTAGGTGCTGTTGAGTCGGTTTCTACTCATAGCAACCCCACGTAAAACAGAATGAAACACTGAGCGATCCTGCGCCATGCTCACAATCACTGTTATGCTTGAGCCCATTGTTGCAGCCACCATTTCAATCTCTCTCATTGAGGGTCTTTCTCTTTTTCACTGACCCTCTACTTTACCAAGCATGGCGTCCTTCTCCAGGGACTGATCCCTCTTGACAACATGTCCCAAGTATGTAAGACGTAGTCTTGCCATTCTTGTTTCTAAGGACCATTCTGGTTATACTTCTTCCAAGAAAGATTTGTTCCTTCTTGTGGCAATCCATGGTATATTCAATATTTTTCACCAACACCACAGTTTAAAGGCATCAATTCTTCCGTCTTCCTTATTCATCGTCCAGCTCTCACATGCATATGAGGCGATTGAAAACATCATGGCTTGGGTCAGGCGCACTTTAATCTTCAAGGTGAAATCTTTGCTTTTCAACATTTTAAAAAGGTCTTTTTCAGTAGATTTGCCTAAGACAATGCATTGTTTGATTTGTTGACTGCTGCTTCCATGGGTGTTTCATTGTGGTTCCAAGTAAAATGAAATCCTTGACAACTAGTGTGACCAATATGTTTTATGAAGAGGGGACAAAAATTTGAGGAAAGACAACACCTATCCCTGATAAAATTCTCAACAAAATAGGTATAGAAGGGAAATTCCTCAACATAATAAGGGGCATCTATACAAAACCAACAGCCAACATCATTCTTAATGGAGAGAGGCTGAAAACATTTCCCTCAAAAACAGGAACAAGGCAAGGATGTCCTTTATCACCACTCCTATTTAACATTGTGCTGGAAGTCCTAGCTAAAGCAATAAGAAAAGAAAAATAAAGGGTGCCCAAAGTGGTAAGGAAGAAGTAAAACTGTCCCTATTTGCAGATGCATACATAGAAAACCCAAAAGACTCCATGAGAAAACTACTGGAACTAATAGAAAGATTCAGCAGAGTAACAGAACACAAGCTAAACATACAAAAATCAGTTGGATTCCTATACACCAATAAAGAGAACGACAAAGGAAATCAGGAAAACAATACCATTTATAAAATACTTAGGAATAAATCTAACCAGGGATGTAAAAGACTTATAAAGAAAACAACAAAACACTACTGCAAGAAATCAAAAGAGATCTACATAAATGGAAAAACAACTTACCATGCTCAGACAAAAAAAAAAAAAAATGAGGAAAGAAAAAATAGTCTCATCAAAAGGAAACAAATAAAAACATGCAATGAAATTTTCTATTCGTATAAAATGAAGTAGAAAATAAAAATGATCTGGATTTTTTCCATTATTTTGATCACAGATACATAATATGGTGGCACATACTTGGGTAAAATATCAACTAGCATCACTGTTAGCATACAATGTAGCCTATACTGTCAAGACACTCCATATATTGTAACACTTACAGGTGAAAGTATAAGAATGATTTGAGTTTTGATACGAATCAAACTATCTAGAGGGTGAAATCCACCAACCAAAGTGAGGTATGAGGAAAAAAGTCTGGGTAGGGCAAATAGCAGGAACAAAGAAAGGAAAGGTCATTGGTGTTGTATAAGGAGATATATAAATCCAGGTGTGAAGGTTTGAGTATTTCATGTTCCACTGACTCATCAGTAGCAAGGTAAATCACTTACCAGGTTCAGAACATTACTGCTTTTATGTATCGGTATGGCTTCAACAACTGGGTATTAAATCAGGCAATGGAGGAGTTTACACCTTGGCATTGTCTGGGAGATCATTAGGGCTTGCAGCCATTTTAACAGCTATATCTCAATTGCTTTTTCTATTCTGATGACATGAAAAAGGGATGAGATTTTCAGACAAGGATTTCTAGTGCAGATTGTCAACCTTAATGTTTTGACCAACAGAATATCTTCATTACAGATTGCTTTCTTTTTATTTACTGATCTTTCAGGTTCATATCCAAAAATAAATCACTAGAGAATACAGCTTTGTACGTAAGGAACATACCCATTGCCATCAAGTTGATTCTGACTCCTAGTGATCCTATATGCCAGAGTTGAGCTGCCTCATAGAGTTTCCAACACTGTAAACTTTAAGGAAGAAGACTGCCACATCTTTCTTTCTAAGGAGCAGCTGGTGGGTTCCAACTGCTGACTCAGCAGCTGAGAGCTTAACCATTGCTTTACCAGGGCTTTCATAGGGAACGTACAAAAAAAAACCAAACCCACTGCTGTCGAGTTGATTCCAACTCATAGTGGCCCTATAGGACAGAGTAGAACTGCCCCATATGGTTTCCAAGCAGTTCCTTGATGGATTCAAACTGCTGACCTTTTGGTTAGCAGCCATAGGGTTTAACCACTACACCACCAGGGTTTCCATAGGGAACATAGGAATACTTTAAATTGTAAAATACAAGGAGACTACAGATTTTCTTTCCCTGTGGCTATATTTTCTTTGTTTTATGGACTTAGACTTACAAGCTCATTTTATTTGTTTATTTAAAAACTGCTCCCAAATCACACAACATAAGATTTTTTTGGTGAATAAGTTTAAATCTGTATGACTGCTTTGATCACAAGCATGGAAACGAAAAAAAAAAATCCATTTTCTGTTACTGATAGAATAGAACCCTAATCTCACTAAATATATTTAAAAAATTACTTTTGATTAGCACATTTTATTTTTTGAACTTCTGTCTTTCTAACGTGACCTTCCATTTGGGTATCAACAAATGACCCTCTTAGATGAATTTTTTAAAATAGTTACTATTTATTAGGAGCCCTGGTGGTGCAGTGGTTAAGAACTACGGCTGCTAATCAGAAGGTCAGCAGTTCTAATCCACCAACTCATAGGTTAGCCATGAGTTGAAATTGACTTGATGGCAACAGGTTTGTTTTTTTTTTTTGGGGGGGGGTTACTATTTATTAAGCATAAGAATAAAAATTAAGTATTGTTAAATATTAGGAATAAATAAAAGATACGGCACTAAGTACTTTCATATAATACCTCACTTCAAAATAACTCCTTTTTGTAAAGAATCTGAGCCTGAGCTATTTATCAACTTGTTTCCTTTTATTCTCCTTAGATTTGATAATTATCTTGTGTTTTTGTTTGCTTAGTTTTTCATGTATATATCATTTGTTGTTGTGTGCTGTTCAGTGGACTCCAACTCATAGAGACTCTACAGGACAGCACAGAACTACCCTACAGGCTTTCCAAGGCTGTAATCTTTATGGAAGCTGACTGCCACATCTTTCTCCCATGGGGCAGCTGGTGGATTCAAATTGCTGACCTATCAGTTAGCAGCTGAGCACTTAAACGCTGTGCCACCAGGGCTCCATGTACAGAATGCTAATGTATCCTGAACTGGCAAACTAAGGAAGTGTTTTCTTAAGTAACCTAAAAGCATCAAGAACTCTTTCCATTTTTTGTTCTTAAAGAGGCCTCTTTCAGAGCTATTAGACTTGCATTTATCTGCCGAGGTAGATATGATCCTTGATCTTTCTTTACTACTTCCCTGGGGATTCCCTTTGCCCTTTTTCTATGTTGGATCACCCATTTCCAGCAGCCCACATCTTTCTGTTTCTTGGTGTATTTTGTTTTGATAGGTCACAGCCTCCAGAAGATTCTGAATGGGTATATGATAAGTACAATTTGTTGAAGCTTTGCATATCTGAAAATATCTTTATTTTACCATGACTCTTGACTGATTCTTTGAGTGTGTACAGAAACCCTGGCTGAGATATTTTTGTTTAAAATTTTGAAGGCATTTCTCTGCTAATTTTTAGCTTCACTTTTGCTGTAGAGAAGTCTGAACCAGTTTGAGTCCTGATCCTTTGTATGTCCTATTTCTCTTATTCTTTTGTTATTTTGTTTTGATTCTCTTATCCGTGTTAGAGGCTTTTTTCAGATATCTAACTACCACCACTGTTAGTTGTTATTGAGTCAGCTCCGACTCATGGTGACCCCATGTGTATTAGGGTAGAACTGTGCTCCATAGGGTTTTCAGTGGCTGCTTTTTTTGAAGTAGATTGCCAGGCTTTTCTTCTGAGGTGTCTCTGTATTAGCAGCAGAGCACATTAATCATTTGTGCTATCCAGGGACTCCACCTGGATGTCCACTCATACTTAAAGAGGAATACTAACAGCCTCTGAGTGCATAAGTGGAATTTTTCAATATGAACACACTTCCTGAGTAATCTTGTTGGGCTGTTTAACTTGGGAGTCCTTGGTATCAGTAACTTTCTCCTGAGCTCACCAATTCTCCAGAAAAACTAGTTTGTGTCACTTGCTTCAAAAGGCAAGCCCTGGTTGCTGGTATTCTTAAAGTCAAGAGAGAGAGTGAGGCTGGGAATTTTAGTATTCAGTATAATATATTCACTTATAACCCCTGTTTTTAATATGATGCACCTGCCTTCAACTGTGACTAATTTGTCCAATTCAGGGACAGTGGGCTCTACACTTTCCAGTGTGAGAAGTAATAGTTACCTACTATGTGGATTCTCGGAATGAATCTTTGGGTATAACTGCTTCTTTAAGAGACTTTCAAGTAATTGCTCTGATTTTAGCACATTCTCTTCACTCAGAAGGTATCACTCTGTTTGCTAAGGATTCAGATTTCTTGATTACATTGGATCATTTTTACTGGTTCCGTTTTATTTATAACTTCCAAAATAATGTTGCACCTGTCTTACTGCCTGTTCTCCCAGTCCTGAGCTTATTGTTTCTTTCTGTCATTTTACTGGGGTTTTGGCAGGTGGTAAAAATAGATGCATTTGTTAAAATCAGCATTGTTACTTAAAAATCTTTTTGTTGTTTCTTTAAAATAGATATAATTTTCTTTTGTTGTTTCTTACATTGGGATCATTTCAGAATACTCTACTCACATTATGGGTAATTCATATACAGATTCACTATTAATTAAGGCTAAGAATAAAAGTTTTCTACCAATCCACCTCACTGGAAATTTAAATAATATTTCCTCTGGCAATTAAAATCCTTCTGAAACCCTGTCTTGATGGAAGGTTGATTTTTTGATGATGATTATTATGGAAGATTTCAAACACCTCTTTATGAGGTCTCTGGTTTGTCCAGTTCTAAGAATTTATATTCGGAGGTTATAGGCTGCTGATTACTTGAGATAAAGTAATAATGTACAGAATAAAATCTTCACATACCACAGGCATATGAGAAGCATTCAATACAAAATAACAATTATCATCATAACAAGAGGCAGTATAGGGCATTAGTAAAGAATAAGGACTAAATCCAGATTGCCTTTTGTATTTACATGACAGTCAGCTGTGATGTATTATACAGCATTGACTCCGAATCAAACCCTTCTATCATCACACACGGGTCCACCCTACTCACTCTATGACTTCTGGGCATAGGAGCAAGGAGTCAAACAGCAAGTGTTTCCTCGGGGTTCACTTAACACGGGCAAGCATAATGCAAAAACATCTTCTGTTTAGTGGAATCTGTATGTAAACTGTGGAAACAGAGAAATTAGAATATAATGTAATAGCTAGAAATTATAATATAAGCTGCTGAAACAAAGCTGTAACTATGTGGATGTTATGGTACTATGTGAATATAGAGGAAGAAATGACCCGTTCCACCTCAGGTGGGTTGGAAAACTTCATGAAGGAGGTGACATCTACGATGAGACTTAAAAAGGGTCTAGGAATGTACATGGGTGAGCAAAAAGGGAAGTACACCGTGTTTCAGGGGGATCAAGCGTACTTGAAGAACTTCAACTTCTTCAGCATGCTTAGATGATGAGGACAGCTGCAGTGAATTTTATAGTTATAAAGCAGTTTACTACACCCTACACATTATGGTCTTGTGATTTCCCCCAAACAGATGAGAGACTTTAGCAGACCCTCTTCGAGTACTAGCAGATTTTGTCCAGTAGGAAAAAAAAAAAAAAACCAATTATTTAGAAAATCAGACGAGAAAAACAAACATCTATTTCTCTAGGATGTTCAATGTTCTGGGGTTCCCCTGACTTCAGGAAATCAACGGTTTTACAAAAGATTGCCAGAGTCCAGCAAAAATTTTTGCCTTAGGATTTTGATTTTTATCTCTATATTCTCAAGGAGTATGACTTAGTAATGGCCTCACATCTGAATATTATATGATATTCAAGTATAATGTGCCCAAGTAAGAGAGAGAAAAACAAAGGAAAATACAAACAGTTGATGGGATGGTCCTTTCCAGCATGAAATTTTAATTACGTCTCCATATATCCAAAGGTACAGGCTGAAGTTATCACATTCTGAAGTCTATATTCTAAATAGTAAAATTATGAACCTAATTTGTTGGCAGAAGGTAATCTTTTTAAAAAGCAGTAAGATTGAAATTCTAAGTGAAATTATTATAATTTTATGCTTTTCCACTTGTCTTTTAGATTTAACAATTCTCTTAAGCCAGAAGTGTTTTTCATGAAAAGTTGGTCTGTGGCTGTAAAATATATTGTTGTCTCTAACTTTCCTACAACCTTGATCAGAACACATGGCTTCCAGAAGGGCCTGCCACCATGGATGCTTGTTACAGGGGATGTAGCCCCCTTCATCAGTGACTTTACTGCCCTTCAGAACACAATGCTCTTTAGTTTAAATAATCTTCACAAAGTGGATAACGCTACAGGTAAGGGCCTTATAAACATTATTTTAAATAAAATCATTACAGGTAGTCCCCAACTTACGACGGGGTTCCATTCTGACAATTCCATCGTCAGTTCTGATGTAAGTAGAATACCTCTTTTTTTCTTTTTTAGTTTTCATTATTATTGTCTTTTATTATCAGTGTCTTTATAAATAAGATCTTTATCTTTGAGGGTTGGCATGAGAATGATAACATTAGCAAATCGTGTACTGCAATAGTATGTAGTACAGATTGCTAACGATAAGATGGGAAAAAAAGGTCATCCTAAGTGCAGTTTCTTGTAATTCGAATATGTTGTAAGTCGGGGACTAATTGTATTGAATAGATAAAGGAAGAAATATTGATTGAATCAACCATATATACCATTCCAACACACACTCTAAAGAGAAAGTCATGATTTCCTATAAGTGTCTATTCTACACATTTTCCACTCATGGTATGTTCTTTTATTTGGGGTCCTTGTTGACCCTTGAAGTCACCAGACCACCTCCAGCACGTGTTTTGTTCCACGCAGTTGGATACACCCCTTTGTTTTTGGGTCATCAGTATTTTCTTTTCCTCCTACCTAACAGTTCAGTTTAAAGAAAATAAATCTCAAAAGGAACCTACCATGATTAACGGGAAAACTAGCAAATTGACTTCTCTGAGCTCCTTCCACCCAACTCTGTTAAGTCATGGAAGAAGTCTTTGCTCCAGTCCTTCAACTGCTGGGTTTCTCAGCAGAGTGAAAAACAGAGAGATTCTACAATTACAAGTTTGAAAATACCACATCATCTATGTTTTCCAGATACGAATTATGAATTGAGCCAAACATAAAACATAATTATATTGTTAATATTTTTCACAGCAAAAAAATTGAATTTAAATATAAAGAGGAGGAAAAGTAAACATTACTAATGTTTTTGAAAACTAATTTGGATAAGTTAGGGTAACAAATAAACTCAAACAGTTTAGGTACTTCATGCAATCGAAGTTTCTTCTTGCTCCAGTAATGGTTTCCATGCCATATTATCAGTCAGTAGGCAGCTTTCCCTCACACAATGATCCAGCATCTCCAGCCTCTTTTCCGCCTGTGGTTCCTCCAGCCCCTGCCCTCTTTACTGTCTACATCCCATCAGCATAAAAATACTACATTGTTTGGAGAAGGATTGTGCACATCTTTTACTTCATTTCACAGTCTTCAAGGGACTAGGAAATTAAGTTGTTTTCTGAGAACCAGTATCTTGTGATTATTCTACCCCATGCAAGGAACAATATGAATTTTGTTGATCAGCTAGCCATCTCTATAAAATTATTTGATATCAAAATTGCATTCTAGGCAGCATTCTATAAATTGGGTCTTTCCTCTTAGGATGTAAAGAGTAAGGAACTGAGTAGAGAGTCTGAAGCTATTCAATTTGAAGTTTGGAAGTGTCAGACTACAAGAGTTTATGACAAGTTACAATTTTACTGAAATGTAGCTTTGGATTTAGTGTATGGTTTTGAGTTGAATTAACAGGAAAAAAATGGGAGACTAAAATTTTGAAAACTATTGATGAAAGAAAAATAGTGAATTTTGAGAGTATAATTGCTTAGATATTGTAAAACTAGATACTATCATCTAATGGTTATTTTCATGACCAACCCCCCTCCATTGTCCCAGTGACGTTCAGAATTCACAGGGTGTCAAAAGCATTTGCATTTAGAATTAAGCAGAGAATGGGGAAAACTGATGTACTGAAAACAAAGTATTAGTAAAAAATATATATACATACACAGTGATATATATAACTGAGCTGTTTTAGTTTTTATCTCCATTAGTAATTAATATGCATTTATATAAAAATTATCAAAGTATCATTTACTACTGTTTAGTCTTTAGAAGTGTTTTAATTTTGCTTTGAACAGGGAACTTGATTTAGTTTTATTGAAAGTAACCCATAAAGTAAAATGAACATTTTCAGATTTCAAGTTAGAGGTAGCTCTTTATTATTACTGCTCATGGTAAGAACTGGCATTGAGTTTTTCATTTTTAATTATGTAAAATTCTCAGCCACCTCATAATCTACAGTGGCATCAAATTTTAATCCTTAAATACACATATTCTAACAATGGAGATCTCATATTAAACTTGAGAAATAATATTAGCTAATAAATAAGTTGTAGAAAAAGAAAGCTTGCCTCAATTTGTTTTTTCATGAGCGATATTTAAAATAAACAATGAAGGCTGATGCAGGTTTAAAACTGTCAGAAACTGGATTCATGTTAATATAATTCAAAATGCTTTAAAAATTTATTAAATTTCAAATCTGATAATCTGTTGCACTCAATTGAAAATATACAATGTGTACAATATAGAGTTAAGAGAGTAACATGAGGAAGTTGGTACCTGAAAACCACAGTGGTATCATTGTCGCATGACAAACTATGAAAAGAAATGTATGAACTTTGCTGGTGAGCTTGCCATTTCTGCCAATTCATCAGCTATCAAAATTGCATTCTAGGTCTGGATCATATACTGACACTTTCTTCTTAGGCTGTAAAGACTCTTAGTATGTCAAGAGTCATTTAATTTGATACTTGGAAGTGCCAGATCAAGATTTTATTACAAACTCTAATTTTACTAAAATTTAGCTTTGAATTTCATATGTGGTCTTCAGTTACTTTCAGAGGTTAAAAATAATAAATTGGAGATTCAACTATCAAAAACTATTAGTGAAAGAAAAGGAGACCTTAATTGTTTTGGTGTTATAAAACCAGGTATATGGCATCATCTAGTGGTTATTCTCACGGTCAACTTCTCCCCGTGGACCCATTGACACTCAGTCATGATGCATTTTCTGTTAAGAAGAGAAAAGAGAAATCGCATGTATTGAAAACAAAGAATTAGTTTTTAAAAAATCTATATTTACACTGAGCATTTTAAAATTTATCTTCAGTAGAAATTGATATACATTTACATGAAAGCATCGAAAGTATCGTTTAAACTACTTTGCAGTCTGCAGAAGTGTTTAGATTTTACTCTTCACAAGGAGCCTAACTTAATTTACTGGCCTTCATTCAAAAGTAAAATTAACACTTTCAGGCTTGAAGTTTGTGTTAACTATTTATTTTTTTATTTGTTGCTGCGGTAACAATTAGCATGGGCTTTTTTTCATTTTTAATTATGTAAAATTCTCAATCACCACTTAATCTGTAGTGGCAGCAGTTTTCATTCTTCAGTATACATATTCTAGCATTAGGGAGCTCAGATGAAAGTCAAGAAATAATATTAGCTAATAAGCAAGTTGTAGAAAAGTTATCTAATTTTAGATTTTATCATGGGTGATACTGAAATGAAGACTGAATGCAGGTTTAAAAGCAATATAAACTGGATGATCCAGATTAATATAATTCCAAGTGATGTAAAAATTTATTAATCTTCAAAATGGTGATATATCGTTTGACCTGAAAATACATAATGGTTGTAATATTGAGTTAAGTGGGTTACATGAGAACGGAAACTCACATTTAATAAACACCTACAATGTGCCTGAAATTATGCCAGGGGCATCTTTTTTTCTTTTTCTTTTTTTCATTATCATATTTAAATAGCACTATAAACCTGGTTGGAAAATATTATTGTCAATAGTTTATTGATAAAGAAATAGAAACTCAGAGCGTTTAAATAATTCACTAGCTAATAAGCGATCCAGCTTGGATTTGCATGCTGGCTGTATATGTTAAAGTCCATACTCTTGCACTTTATCAAATAATCTTGTAAATTAAAACCGCAAGTCTGGAATAGTGTTTAAATCTGGGGTCAGCACTGTGGTGTTGTTGTCGGCATCCACGGATATGTCATGGTAGTACTGATTCAACATTAGACAAATCAGACATACTCAACAAGTCTTCATTTCATACATTTATTCAATCAATATATTAGTCACAGTCTACGTGTAAGTCAGACAGGCTCACTGCCCCAGGGTACACAGTCTAGTTGGAGAAGACAAATATCTGGAAAGCCAATAAGAATATGGTGTTATGAAGGGCAAAAACAAGCGCCATAGGAATGTAAGTCACACAGACGTAATCCTTCACAGTTAAAATAAAGGTTAAAAACAGATATCTAAGATTCCAAAGATAGAATTAGTATAGTAAATTAAATGTATGCTAAAGGGAGTTTATTCATTCAAAAATCATTTGTTATATACTATGATAAGTCAACTATTATACTGTTGTTGTTTTTGTTGTGTGCTGTCAAGTCAATTTCTGACTCACAGCGACCCTATAGGACAGAGTAGACTGCCCAATAGGCATTCCTAGGACGTGATCTTTACAGGAGAAGATTGTTAGGTCTTTTCTCCCACAGTGTTGCAGGTGGATTCAAACCACCGACCTCTGAGTTAGCAGGAAAGTACTTAACGTCAGGCACTGTAAATGTAAAAATAATAATAATAATAAAGTCAATTTGATCACAAGAAACTAAGGGAGGAGAGATATGTAAGGTACTATTTACAATACTGGGAAATAAATACAGTTGTGTATTGTTGTATTAAGAGCGGTGCCAGCATGTGTCTAAATAACTCAAGATTGTTTCCAGGGAGGAGAAAATTGCTGGAAATGTGACTTAGAGTGCAAATGATATTTAGTGAACATTTTGAGGGTGAAATAGGAAAGTTATTAAAATAAATACAAATAAGTATAACTAGAGGCTGGAAAGAGATGGAGAGAAGTAGATGGATTTGAGAGATACTTAAAAAGCAATATTGGAAGGATTTGGTGATAAATTATGCAGAGTGATGGGGAATAAGGTGTCAAGATTGATGTCTGAGTTTCTAGTCTGAGCAATTAGGGGTGTAGCGTGGCTTTTCATTGAGTTAGGAAACTCTGAAGGAGAATCAAGGATGGGAGTTGAAAATGTGAGTTGAAAATGTGGGTGTTTGCTGTTGTTAGGTGCTATGGAGTCAGTTTCAACTCATAGCGACCCTATGTACAACAGAACAAAACACTGCCCGGTCCTGTGCCATCCTCACAATCCTTGTTATGCTTGAGCCTGTTGTTGCAGCCACTGTGTCAATCCATCTCCTTGAAGATCTTCCTCTTTTTCGTTGACCCCCTGCTTTACCAAGCATGATGTCCTTCTCCAGAAAGTGGTCCCTCCTGATAACGTGTCCAAAATATGTGAAAAGTCTTGCTATCCTCACTTCTAAGGAGCATCCTGGCCTTACTTCTTCCACAATAGACTTGTTCATTCTTTTGGTAGTCCATGGTATAGTCAATATTCTTCACCAACACCATATTCAAAGGCATCAATTCTTCTTTGGTCTTCCGTAGTCATCATCCATCTTTCGCATGCACATGAGGTGACTGAAAACACCATGGCTTGGGTTAAGTGCACTTTAGTCCCTAAAGTGACATCTTTGCTTTTTAACTCTTTAAAGAGGTCTTTTGCAGCAGATTTGCCCAATGCAACGTGTCATTTGAATTCTTGACTGCTGCTTCCACGGGTGTTGATTGTGGATCCAAGTAAAATGAAATCCTTGACAACTTCAATCTTTTCTCCCTTTATGATGATAAAGTGTGGGTATGGTGAGAAATTAAGTTTTGCACATGTTCAATTTAAAATATCTATAAGATATCTATGTGGTAAAGTGGAAAATGTGGTAATACATATGTAGGTCTAAAACTAAAAGGTGATATTTAGGATGTAGAATATTTTGGGGATTATTAGGGTCTATTGGAGTCCCTGGGTGGTGCAAATGGTTAATTGCTCTGCTACTAACCAAAAGGTTGGCAGTTCGAATCTATCCAGAGGTACTTTGGAAGAGAGGCCTGGTGTTTTGCTTATAAAAGGTCACAGCCATGAAAAGCCTATGGGGCACAGTTCTACCTGTAACGCATGGGGTCACCATGAGTTGAATCAACTTACTAGTAACTGATTTCTTAGGGTTTATAAACTATGACTCACTGGTGGTTCAGGTCATTTTTCTTTGTCTTACAAAGTGGTTTTTTACATTAAAATTATGTGTTAAAATATTATATTGGGATATTTCACAGAAAAATCTAGATTTCCCAGACTATCCTGAAAATATAACAATACAAGCTACATTGGATGCACATTCTTGCAAGTCAACAATCTGCTGGATTTGAGTAGCAGCTGCTTCTCTAGGTAGTTTTTTATAGCTACCATCACTGCCGATTTATATATATATATCTCTGGTCTCACACATTTATTACTTGCCTGGCCTCTGTAGGCATTAGATTTTCCAGACTTTCATAGTTGGTGTTAGATTCATTTGCATGAGCTTGCTCCTTCATGGGAAGAATGTTGGAAACCGAGAGGGCTCAATAAATTACTCTTTTTTCCTCACCTCAAATCAGAACCAGTTGAGATAGACGAAGAAGTGAGGTGAATGGTCATCAAACGTAAGATTTAATACTAGTAAAACAATTGGAGAATGTGATTTAGATGGGCAGCAACAAAGATCTCCCCACTACATATTCCTGTTCTTGACCCAGGAAAGGCCATCCAAGGAAAAGTTCGAGTCCTCAGAACAGGTCACTTAAGCTAGTATCACTTCCTCACCAGTCTAGATAGGAAGAGAAAAAGAGGTAACCTTGGCTCCTAGGGCTATGCTAGATTAGCTCCAGTCAATTAAAAAACATAGACCAAAATCTCTCACACATCAATCAGGTAGCATGCTCCTTTCCATGTAAAGGAGCAAAGGATGTTTATGAAAATAGATGCTTATGAAAATTAAGCATTACCTCCCGAAAGAGTCTAGAGGAAGGAAAAGAAGTATGTACACCTAGGGCCAAGTGCTCTGAATTTTCTAAATCATTACCTATTGTACATCAGCTGGTCTAACCTGAAATGTTTACAGTCTTCAAAAAGTAAAAAAATCTCCAGTTGTTTAATTTCTCTTCATTAATAATACATTTTGATTGCTGTAAATTTTTATTGATTGAAGTATATTTAATAACGTTAAACTGTTACAAATTCAAAATGTATAGACACAAATAAAAATAAGTCTTCCTCTTCACCATCTCCCTTTACTTAGATCTCTAGGCCTTCATCCAATTGTTTAAAACTATTCTTTGCAATCTTTGGTACAAACTTATAGAAAATTGTTACAAATTAAACCCATGCTATTTGTACAAAAGAAATTACATTCAATTACTCTATTTTATATATATATATATGTACTACACATTTTTCTTGGAGCTTTTTCCATATCAGGGCATGGTGGCCCAACTCATTTTATTTAATGGGTATGTACTGTTTCATTAAATTACTTTACCATAATTATCAACATTATTTAATGTGATAAGCTATTGCTAATAATACAACAATGGCATTCCATGTATATTTTTCTTGGCATAATTTATGATTTTACCAATAAATTCCTAGAAAGGATATGAAATAAAATTGATGGGTCAGATATTGCAAACTGGAACTCAGAAAAGGTTGCCATTTACATTTTTGTCATAAAACTATTTATTGAGCTTGTGTTTTCCTCAACTCACTATCATGTAGCAATTTTTATATTTGTTTTAGTTTGTTATGTGGAAAATGCTACCATAATGTTGCATAAATTTGCAGTTGCTTAAATGAGTTTGTGACTTCTTCCCAGTTTTCTGATTAGTTACTTGTATTTTTTACTGACTTTTATATGATCTGGTAAATTAATTTTAAATTTTAAAAAGCTTCATTGGGTAGTTACCGTATAATGAATACAATATAGTTACATGTGAAATACGTAGACTTTTGTTTAGAATAAACATTTCAATAATTAGATGTGAGTTAAATTTACATATAATATTTTTGTATCTTTTCTAGGTACATTATCTTTGACTGTATGGAAAAATTTAATGAAGACACAATTTGCAAGGAAGCTGGTTCTAACAGATTTAGATATATTTCTTAAACTCTTTAATACTACTCTTACAAAAATGATTAAGAAATAAGAATTCTTAATTGTTGAGAGACAGCAATTTCAAATTAATATAATTATAATCACAAAATTTTCCTGTGTGTGGTGATTTTGATCTATGCATGCTTAGTAGAATTTTGTCAGTGTATTCCTGATTTTAAGTTCAAATTACTGTTGCGATTATTTTGCTCTATTAATAATTCCTAATTTTTAATTCATCAATATTTTAAATGATTAAGACCTAGAAGAGGTTACATTAAACTGCCATAAATGAGTGAAAAATGAATAAACAGGCATTAAACTTACATGTTTCTTTTCTTGATACCCTATGTAACTTAATTTCATGAAATTTAGGGGAATATAGCATGTTTATTTATAATCAAAATCCAAGATATTTTAAAATAAAATACTGACAATCTTTAAAACACATAAAACCGTACTGGTATTCTAGGACACACTAACTGATTTGTGAATTTTTTGTATGTTTTCACTGACCACAAGTTTACACTAATTACATTATAAATTTCCCCTCCATTGATCCACACTTGATAATCAATACTTGAAGGTCCAGTTTGTCAGAGTTTCTCTTTAAAAACAGAATGCACTGGCCAGGAGGTAGTGATGCTCTTATATAAAAGTGTTCCCAGGGTCTCATCCATAGACTATTTCTACTCACTAACTGTTGGAAAAATAAGTTGGATGAATTGGTTTAAATTACATGGGCATTAGCTTCAGAAAAATGTACTTTCATTTTCAGCTCTATCATCTTCCAGCTGAGTGAACATAGGCAATTTTCTACTCTCTCATTTTACTTTTGTTAAAATGAAGATTACAAAACCTACTGTTAGAAAATAATCCTTTATTTTTAAGACGTCAATAAAAAGATGAATATAAAGTGACCAACATCTTCCCAACACATAGCAGGCATCCAAAAAAGTAGCAATGTCATTATAATTGTGTATATGAGAAATACGGTACTTTGTATCAATGGAAAAATGGAGAGATTATTAAGCTTATGGAATCAGGTCCATTGGCTAAATATTTGATAAAAGAAATAATGTTACATCTTTTCCTCAACTTTATGTCAAAATAAATTTCATAATCTCTACTCAGCCATTCCACTGTTGGCAATTTAATTTAATTTAAAGATGTAAAATGTCTATATTAAAGCTTACTCATGGAAAAATATTTTACAGAAACTTTAGTGAATACTCATTGATACATTAATCATTCGATAAATAATGATATATTCATATCATGGAATCGTATAGAGGGTCAGCAAAAAAGAGAGACTCCCAACAAGATTGATTGACACAGTGGCTGCAACAATGGGCTCAAGCATAACAATTGTGAGGATGGCACAGGACCAGGCAGTGTTTTGTTCTGTTGAACATAGGGTTGCTATGAGTCGAAGCTGACTCAACAGCACCTAACAACAACACCAACACAGACCTATTATAAAACTAAACAAACAAATATATATATATGTGTGTGTATACACACACACACACACACACACACACACACACACACACACATATATATATATATATAAGGGAAGGATGTGTTTATAAAAGATTAAGTGGGAAAAAATCAAATGATGGAGTATGATACAATGTAACAACAATAAAATCCCAAATAGTAGGTTTGTGTGAGCAAATAGAAAGGTGTGAGATGTTAGAATTGGTTAGCTTTGGATTTGGGATTATATGAGATAGGAAGAAAGATGAATTCATTTTAATTATCCATCTCATTATCTAAAATGAGCACATATTCCCTGAGTGGGATAAGATTAATTGGTTGTATTGGGAAAATCATGTGAAAGCAGGGGACATAGGTTTTTATCCCAGTACTGCTGTCAATCTCCACTGTTTAAAACTTTTTATTTTGAAATAACTGTAGGTTCATCTAAAAGTTAGAAAAAAATGGTACAGACAGCTCATCTGTGTTCTTGTTAGGGTTCCCCAATGATAACATCTTACATAACTATAGTAAATTGATTGAGACTAGAAAAATGACATTTATATAGTACTGTTGAGATCCCGAGGTGGCACAAACAGTTTGCGCTTGACTGCTATCCTAAAGTTGATTGTTCCAACCAACCCAGCAGTGCCACAGAAGAAAGGCCTGGAGATCTGATTTCATAAAGATGATAGCCAAGAAAACCTTATGGAGCAGTTCTATTCTGTAACAGGTGGGGTTGCCTTGACAGTAATGCGTTTGGCTTTTGGTTTTTCTAATATTATTAACTCAACTACAGATGTTATTAGGATTTCTCTTATTTTGTGTTTGTTTGACTTGTGTGTGTGTATGTATGTGTGCATGTGTAATATCACTTTATGAAATATTATTGCATGTATAAAACCAAAAAAGCCCCAAACCTTTTGCCGTCGAATCAATTCTGACTCATAGCAACCCTATAGGACAGAATAGAACTGCTTCATAGGACTTCTAAGGAGCAGCTGGTAGATTCAAACTGCTGACATTTTGGTTAGCAGTCTGAGTTCTTAACCACTATGCCACCGGGGCTCCACAGATTCCTGTAAATCCTACTGCATTCAGGGTACACAACTGATCAATTAATGAAAGAAATTTGCTGTGACATTCCTTTTTGTCAATCCCTCCACCAATTCCTAAGCCTTGGTAAACACTAATCTGTTCTATATCACTGTAATTTTGTCTTTTAAAGAAATGTTATTAAAATGGGGATATAGGAAGCAAAGGAAGGGAAGTTCTAATGTAAAAGTTCTAACACTGAGGGTCCCTACAATCCCCAAAATACTGAGACATCAAGTAGCTGTTGTTACTTGCCATTAAGTCAATTCTGACTCATGGCAACCTCATGTGTTACAGAGTAGATTTGTTCTATAGGGTTTTGTTGGCTGTTCTTAACAGAAGCAGATCTGCAAGTCTTTCCCTCCACGATACCAATGAGTTAGTTTGAACCACTAACCTTTTGGCTAGTAGTCCAAAGTAAACTGTTTGCTCCAAAAATTAACATTTCAATCATGTTTTAAAAATCCAAATTGACTGTTCAAATTTTCTATTAACATATTCTGTCCTTCAGTACACCATACTGGGGAAGCCAGCACAACTTGTACAAGGAAAGGTCATGGAAGCTCCATAGACACACTCAAACTCCCTGAGGGACAGAACTGCTGGGCTGAGGGCTGTGGGGTCCATGGTCTCAGGAACATATAGCTCAATTGGCATAACACAGTTTATAAAGAAAATGTTCTACATTCTACCTTGGTGAGTGGAGTCTGGGGTCTTAAAAGCCTGTGAACAGCCATCTAAGATACTCTACTGGTCTCACCCCTTTGGGAGCAAGGGAGAATGAAGAAAACAAGATACAAGGGAAAGATTAGTCCAAAGAACTAATGGACGGACCACAACTACCACAACCTCCACCAGACTGACTCCAGTACAACTAGATGGTTCCCAGCTACCACTACTGACTACTCTCATGGGGATCACAACAGAGGGTCCCGGACAGAGCTGGAGAAAAATGTAGAACAAAATTCTAACTCACAAAAAACACCAGATTTACTGGCCTGACAGAGACTGGAGAAACCCCAAGAGTATGGTCCCTGGATACCCTTTTAGCTCAGCAATGAAGTCATTCTCGAGGTTCACTGTTCAGTCAAAGATTAGAAAGCCCCATAAAACAAAAGGAGACTACTGGGGCACAACAGCCCAAGGACAAGGACTAAAAGGCAGGAGGGGACAGGAAAGCTGGTAATAGGGAACCCAAGGTTGAGAAGGGACAGTGTTGACATGTCGTGGGGTTGTTAACCTTTGTCATAATACAATATGTGTAGTGTTTAATGAGAAACTATTTGTTCTGTAAACCTTCATCTAAACTACAATAAAAAAAAAAAAAAAAAACATATTCTGTCTTTTGACTAGGGAGCTCAAAAATTTATTCCTCCCACTTTTATAAAATTAATTTACATAGGATAATAATGAAAAATCTCTCAGCTTTTATGACTATAAATTTACCAGTAATTGTTAGTGGTTCAACTGATGCAAAATTGGGCTGTAAACATTTTAGTAATTGGTGGTTAGTAATCCAATAACTATTAATTAGACAAATTAACAGACACCTTAATTCAAATTTAAATACTCAGGTACAGACAATAATAAAAATTACAATAAACCAAGGATTAATTTTTGAAATTGCTGTTCCTCAACAATTTACTGTTATTGATTTTTATTTCATTGTATATTTCCAGAAGCATTTATTTGAAAGAATAATAATAATTAAATTCCAAAATCTTCAGAAAGTATCCTAGCAACTAGGAACCTCATTAAAGTTTTCTATATAGTCAAAGACATTGTTCCTAGAGAGATATTGAACACATCAAAATGGTCTAAGTCAAATGAATCTGTATATGGACGACCCCAGGGAATTCACATGAACGCTATTAGAACTGATAAACGAACTCAGCAAAATGGAAGGATACAAAATCAACACATACAAATCAGTAGGGTATTTATATACCATCAATGAACAATCTAAAATTAAGGAAACAATTCCATTTACAATAACATCTAAAAGAATAAACTACCTAGGAATAAATCTAACCAGAGAGGTGAAAGACTTGTACACTGAATACTACAAAACATTACTGAAAGAAATTAAAGATAATCTAAATAAATGGAAAGACATTCTGTGTTCATGGATCAGGAGACTCAATATTGTCAAGATGTCAATACTACCTAAGGCAATCTACAGATTTAATGCAATACCCATCAAAATTCCATCAGTCTTCTTTATAGAACTGGAAAAAATAATCCTCAAATTTATATGGAACTGCAAAGGGCCTTGAATAGCCAAAGTAATCTTGAAAAAGTAGAACAGAGTAGGAGGACTCACACTTCCCAATATAATAACGTATTATAAAATTACAATAATCAAAACAGTCTGTCACTGGTATAAGGATAGAAGTATAGATCAATAGAATAGAATTGAGAGTCCAGAGATAAACACTCTATAGTTAATTAATATTTGACAAGAGTGCTAAATCCATCAAATGGGGAAAGAATAGCCTCTTCAGTAAATGGTGGTGGGACAACTGGATTTCCACATGTGAAAGAACGAAGTTAGACCCGTACCTCACACCGCATACAAAAACTAACTAAAAATGCATCAAAGACCTAAATGTGAGAAGTAGAACCATAAAACTCTTACCATATAGGGGCAATGCTTCAGGGCCCAGTCTTCAACAACAGATTCTTAGGTATGACACCAAAAGCACAAGCAACAAAATACAAAATAGATAAATGGGAAGTCATCAAAATTAGAAAGTCAATCATAAAAGGACAAATACTTTGAAATATCTGGAATGGACAAACGTATAGAGACCAAAGTTTTATTAGTGGTTACTAGGACAGGAAGGAGGGGGAAAAAGGAAGTCATTGCTTAGGAAGCAGTGAGTTTCTGTTTATAGTGATGGAACATTCGTCACAATTATTGGTAAGGCTGAGCAACACAATTAATATAATTGACGTCACTAAATTGTACATGTGAAAAACATTGAGTTGGTAAATATTGTGTTTCTACAACAATAAAAAATACACTGTCAATGCAAAAATGATTTAAATTTGTGGATATATTAAAAAAGAAAATGCTATTATTGGAATTTTAAAAATAATAATTCAATTCCAAAAACCAATAAGTAAAAGCTAAAAATTAATAACTTAGAGAATAGTATACATTTTCCTTCTACCAGAAGTATTATTCTAAGCTGTGATCCCAGAGACACAGAGTGAAGGACAAGGAGGGGGAGAAAATGGAAAGAAGAAAAGCCAAGACAAAGAGAGATAACTGAGTTGCTCCCACTAAGGGCATGAGTGCTTAATATCATGGGATTTATGAGGCACCTTACGTAAAGAACCATCAGCTCTAAGAAATGGAAATAAAAAGCATTATCCTTCTGCTGTCATTATGTATTGCGCAACTCTAGTTGCATTAGATTGAGTACTAAGTGGGTTTTCTCAGGTGTCCCATGAAGCAGCAGAGTTAGGGCAGTAGGTAAGAGGTACAAGGAACAGTTGATACGTGTACACCAGTGTTCATTGCAACAGTAATCATAATAGTCAAAAGATAGGAACAACCTAAATGCCCATCGACAGATGAATGGATAAACAAAATAGGGTACATACATACAATGGAATGTTACTCTGCCGTAAAGAGAAATGAAGTCCTGATGTATGCCACAACATAGATGAACCTTGAAAATATTATGCTGAGTGAAATAACTCCATCACAAAAGGACAAATATTGTATGTTCCCCTTATATAAGATACCTAGAACAGGCAAACATATACAGACCAAAGTTTATTAGTGTTTACCAGTGGTGGGAGGGAGGAGGAAAGAGGGAGTCACTGTTTAGGGGATACTGGCTTTCTGTTAAGGGGGTGGATAGTGGTTATGGTTGTACACATGATGAACATAATTAATGTCACTGAATTGCACAAGTAAAAACTGTTGAAATGTTTTGTTATATATATATACTTAGCACAATTTTAAAAAATATATAAAAAAAGAAGTTACCATTGTAAACTTTTATTTCATTGTAGATTTCCAGAAGCATTAAAAGCATGAAGGATAAATTCCAAAATGTATAGAAAAAGTTTTCTTGCAACTTTTATTTTCATTAGAGTTTTCCAAACAATGAAAAACAAGGTTCCTAGAAAAATGGTAAAGATATTTAAAAGTTGTAGGTGAAATTTTAATGTTGATACCCAAATACTGAAATTATTTAAAAATAATTTCAATTTAGTTACTTTAAAATTAGCATAAATTCATGCAAGTTCTTTACTAAAACATGTAATGTTTTGCTGTTTAAAATTATATGTATACTTTTACACTTAACTTTTGAGATATGTAAGTAAATAAAGAGAATAATGGGTGAAACATAACAGCCATGATTAAATACATGAAAATCCAAAAAGACTGAAGATCCATCTTTCCCATATCAGCTTGGTGCAAATTAAAATGTTTGCTCATTTTTGTTGTCTATACGTGGAAGCAGGAAACTTAATTAACAGAACATGCGGTTTTTTAAACTACCATTTGACAATACCTGATCCATAAAGTCATTTCTAGTAATTTTTTTGTCATTTTTCTAACACATTAAGCCAATAAGAGTATGCTTCGAAAGTCACTTTTTTAATACTTGCAAGAGCCTAAAGCTGGAAACAATATAAATGCACTCAATAAAAACCATGTATTATTTAAAAAGAATGATGTGTGTCAGTATTTTCTGACTTGCAAATGTCTCAAAGATAAGTTGTTAGTGAAAAATATATAGCACAGAGCAATATCATGCATATAATCCTATTTATGGAGACAACAAAGTTTTTATCAATTCTTTGTCTATTTATATTGCGGTATGTATAATTATTCTTAGGGGTGAACTCCAAACGTTTTTGGAATATTATCAGGCAAGGAAGCAAGGCACAGAGCTGAAGAGGTAATGATGGAGAGGGTAAGTTTTATTTTCATTAAATAACATTTTGTAGAGTTTGGATTTTTAATAATATACCTAATTAATATGTTTTTAAATAAGTAAAAATTATAGCCATAAAAATTAAGTAGTACTTAAAAATGGAGAAAAATTATTTAGCAATACGTAGTACAGATTTTGAGTAGAAGAAATGTGTCAGAATGAATCAGTTAATTTGTAAGACAGAAAAATACAGAACCTTTTGTCCTAGGTCTATGTCTCTTTTCTTCTGACTCACAGTTAGGAAAGTAATGTTATTCCCCATTGTTTTGTTTCATGAGGAGCTATTTCCATGAACATCCCCAGGCCCTTGCTCCACCCCTAACTCTTCTCCATGGAGGTATGTGACTGATGGCTGACAACTGGTTACCAAAAAACCAAACCCGTTGCTGTCAAGTCCATTCGGACTCATTGCGACGGTATAGGACAGAGTAGAACTGCCCCATAGGGTTTCCAAGCAGCGGCTGGTGGATTCAAACTGCCGACCTTTTGGTTAGCAGCTGAGCTTTTAACCACTGTGCCATACATACATACATACATACATATACATATATATATAAATTCTCAAAAGCCAAGAATCACATATTCCCCATATTCTTCCACACTAGGGGAATGAGGCAGTGACACTAGATAAATGTTCCGTTCTGCAGACTAAATTTTCTCTTGGGTGACCGTTCCCAAATCAGGTTGAGGAAAATATATCATTATCCAAAAAAAAAAGGTGCTAATTCTCCAAATCAGTCAAAATAATGGAGACTTGAATCCTCAAAAACAGTAAGGCTTAAAGGCAAAACTCCTAAGCAAATCAAAAGCTAATTTTAGTAAAACTGGAGCTCACAAAAATCTAGATATCTGTTACAGCAAAACCTGTGAAAACTGGAACTCGATGGGACTGCTTTGTTTTTCTGGGTTTCACAAGTTTTCCACCTTTAACAGGGTGACACCTTACCACTTTTCTCTAACAGGTTTCTACTTTACACAGGTGCTGACTTTCACAGGTTTTAATGTATATACAATCCTCAAATGTAATCAGTTCTACCCATGGATTTAATCCTTCACTTTTTACATATTAGGAAGTTAGAGTTTGTTTACATCATTTGGGTCTAGAATGTACATCTAACAATGTGACAAAGATGGCTGGCAATTAATCAGATTTTGTGCTTTTGCTGTCAGTGGGCCTAGACAAGAATTAACTTTCCCACGTCCCATTCCCCTCTCCTCTGCAGGGTGGAGTGACTCTTCTTGCCAGTGGTATGTGGGATAAAGTCACACTTGTCACTTCTGGCCTTTAAAAAGAGGGAGTCTCTTCTTTAAGCTCTCTAATTCCTTTTATTTTTCAGGATGCAGACAATTGAAAAACCATTAAGATTGATGGAACCACAGATGGAAGGATCCTAGGTCCCTGGGTTACCATGGAGGAAAGCTTCGTGTCAATTGAGTAAACATCCTAAATCATTATGTAAGTAAGAAATGGAATCCCATTGAATGAAGCCATTAAAATGTGAGATTTATTTTTTAAAGCAGCAAATGTTACTCTGAGAAATGCACAATTTATTCATTTTTATTTTGTCTCATATCTTTTGAATTTGATTTTGAATTTTCCTTTAGGGAATAGAAATTTTACATATATACATATATTTGCCTTAATAAATTGTAACTGGGAAATTGAATGATATGGTAATTTTTGAAATTTACTATTGTGTAATTTCTTCTCTGTTTTCATTATTAGTATTCCCAAGATTTGAATATTTTGGAGAAATACACTTTCATAACCAAACTTTTTGTGGGTTATGTTTTTTTTTTTATGTCTGAAATATGGAACTGGAGGAGGAGCATTCATATAACAAAATTTATTTCTTGCATCCATTAATAATGTCAAAAGTCATTGTCTTGTTTTGTTTTTGTTTTTATTTAAAAACAATGGAGGAGATAAAAAATAAAATAAAACTTGCCCAATAAAAAGTAGAGTGATTTCCCCTTGCTTTCTTGTCAAAATAAAATGGCGTACAACTGATCTGTTGTCTTCATACACTGGCAAGAATCCCATAGAAAAGGACACAACAAGTAAAGAAAGACCTTTAATATATGCCCATTAAATGAAATCTATCACAAGCCCACAATAATTATTACTAAAACTTCGCAACAAACATCTATAGGAAATTAAAATTTCCTTCTTTAGAGAGTCTTTTGTGATGATCTATAATTCTAATTCTATTGCTATCTTTTCAGCTATATGAAATTAACACAATGTATAGAATCTACAAAAATAAATTAAATCTTTGGGTTTCTTACCTGTATATTTATGCATTTTGTGGAGAAAATTTACACCAAGTAGGAGTATATTTTGAAAGTTGGTAAAGTCACTGATGAATGGGGCTCTATCTCCAGTAACCAGCATTCATTGTGGCTGGCCATTCCGGAATTTGTATACTTCAATCAAAGTTGTAGGAAAGAGTGGTGGAGCTAAATAATCCACAAATAAAGCCTAGCTTCTTTCAAAGTCTGCTTCTGGTTTAAGGTAATATTTTAACCTAATAGACAAGTGGGGGAAAGTATGCATTTATAATTAGTCTACTCAAAATTTTGCCAACTCAATTTTCAAAACAGGTGATCTGTTCAAAACTAAAAACGACATTATTCTACTTTGTAGAAAATAGATTGTAGAAGCTTCAGTCCCTAGATTTGGAAATGTGAGAAGATATTATTTTAAATCTAGAAAATACCACTCCAGAAAATATGTATTTTAGAGTTGAGTATTTTTCCCTTTTCACAAAGCACACAGTACTTTTATAACCTCTAAAATGCGAACATTTCATTATTTAGAAATGTAAAAATAAAAATCAAAGATTCTGAGGTTAATTTCTCCTCTAGTCGACATCCCTTGAAGAACACATGATTTCATGCCACATAGCCACTGGACAGTGAAATAACTTACAAAGAATTCTACTTGTTTTTCTAGTTATTTTTTTTCCTCACAAAAGAATGCTAGAAAGCCATTTTTTCTCATCTTATTGAGGAAGAAATTGTAACTTTAAGATTGCAGTGAATAGTTCTATACCTATGTAATATGTGTAACCTGTCTCAGTCAATCTTCTAGTCAGGCAAACAACTTTTTGAAACATACTTACTCCCTCTGAAACATTTCACACTCTAAAACTCACTCATTATGTCTATGTTCTTCAAGGCTTATTATGAAAGTAATGTGATTTGTTAAATTTCCCCTAGTATTACTCTAAGTAATGAAGACATGCTGTGGATTCATAAAGCAATTACAACATATTCTCTGGTCAGTATCTTTGGAAAGAAACATACATGTATATATGTGTTTCATTTGAAGCTATGGGGGTATAGAAAATGAAATAACTAAATCTGCTCTTGATTACATACAGTCTGAAGAACTACTTTATTTTTTGTAAGTCATGTTTGCTGGCAGTGAATCATTCCAGTCTTTTTTTTTTAAATGTCTTAATTTATCCTTCATTATTGAAAGATAGTTTTTCTGGATATATAATTCTTGGTTGACAGTCTTTTTCTTCAGCACTTTAAATATATCATAGCCCTTTTTTCTGGCCCCATTGGTTTCTGATGGGAAATCAGCTGTTAGTCTTATTGAGGATAACCTGCACACAATGAGTCTTTTTTCTCTTGTTTCTTTCAAGATTCCCTCCTTGCATTTGTCTTTGGGAAGTTTGATTCCAACTTGTCTAAGTGTGGCTCTGCTTGAACTTATCAAACTTAGAGGTCACTGAATTTCTTAAATGTATGCATTAATGCTTATTTATCAAGTTTTGGAAGTTTCTGTCCATATTTCTTCATAGTCGTTCTGAACTTAAATGAGCACATTGATATTATAAAAATAGTATAGTAAAAATAATATCAACAAATAAATTAGAAGATAAAACTGAGAAAAATGGACAGAAAGTCCAAGAGACAAAAATGTGGAAAATAAGAGATAGAAACCTGTCATAGATTGAACTGTGCCCCCAAAAAATGTGTATCAGTTTGGCTAGGCCATGATTCCCAATATTGTGTGATTGTCCACCATTTTGTCATCTGATGTGATTTTCCTATGTGTTGTAAATCCTAATCTCTGCTGGTGGTTAATGAGGCAAGATTAGATTATGTTAAAGAGAATGAGTGGGATGTAACACCCTTGCTCAGGTCACATCCCTGATCCAACATAAAAGGAATTTCCCTGGGGTACGGCCTGCATCCCCTTTTATCTTACAAGAGATAAAAGGAAAGGGAAGTGAGCAGAGAGTTGGGGGATCTCATACCACCGAGAAAGCAGCTCGCGGAGCAGAGCACATCCTTTGGATTTGGGGTTCCTGTGCAGAGAAGCTCCTAGTCCAGGGAAGGATTGATGACCACAAAGACCTTCCTCCAGAGCCCACAGACAGAGAAAGCCTTCCTCTGGGGTTGATGCCCTGAATTTGGACTTCTAGCCTACTAGACTGTGAGAAAATAAATTTCTCTTTGTTAAAGCCATCTACTTGTGGTATTTCTGTTATAGCAGCACTAGATGACTAAGACAAAACCTATAAAATTTAGAGTTATGATATAGGAGATTCAACATTGAAATAACAGAAATTTGAATAACAGAACAGAGATAATAGTTTTAGATAGACTGTTTGCTCCACAAAATGAATGAAAAGAAATATACCCTAAGGGATAACTCTTGAAATTTCAGAACTTTGTGGAAAAAAGAAAAGAATACTGTATACTATTCTAGAAATAAAACAAGATATATTTGAAGGATCAGTAAGCACAATAAATTCAGGTTTCTTAACAGCTAGTTGTTAATGAAACAATGGTTATAAATCTGAAATAAAATTATTTTTTGTCTGTGAGTCTATACCAAACAAAATTATCAATCAAGTTTCATGGTGGAATAAAGATATTTTGAGACATGCAAAGACTCAAATTTTACCTCCCAACAACTCTTCTCTCTAGGAAAATGGAATGCACAGAAACAAGACAGTAAGCCATGAAAAAGAAAGATATGAGATGTAGGTGTGAAGGGAAGCCTTGTTTATTTAACTGATTAAATCTATGGCTTATTTCACTTCACTTTGTAAGGCTATGGAACAAAATCTATCTTTCTTATGTTTTTATCTAAATCGTTATCTAATACATTACTTTGTATACTATAATCTTTAAGAAATACTATTGTTTATTATATCTTTAATGAAGAAAGAGAGGTGTGGTTGCCATTGATCTCTGAACACTAATTCGAAGGATGCGTAGTTTTATGAACAGTAGATCTCTGATGGTAAAAGCATGGTCAGAGAGTTCTTGATAAATACCTTCATTCTGTCACTGACTAGGTGTGTAACTCAGAAGAGTTAGTATATATAAAAGCTTACTGTTGTAAGAATTGAGCAAGATATAAGAAAATTCCTAGTCCAGATTCTGGCACTTACACAGCTATTTTTAAAAATCTCTAAATAGGTGGAGATCAACACCTACCTACACAGATGGTCATGAAGAAAGAGAGAGGTTTAAGAAGTAAAGTCAAATGTGTTAATATTAAAAAAAAATTATTGTTGTGTTATATTTGTATGTTCCTACTAAGAGCAGCAAAAAGACTTTTGTTCTGAGGTGGTTTGTGAAAAAAAGGCATGTAAACATTATACTTCTTTTCTGAGCTATTCCTACAGATGTCATTTATCTCAGGTTATTTATAAATTAGTCAAATATTTCTAAATTAGTCCCATTCGATAGTTAGGAATAAACGTAATGAGCTTGAAAAACTAAGTAAGCAATAGATAGAAATGGTATTTATAAGAAAAAATTATCTGCAACATCCTCAAACTGTAGCTACTTGAAGCATTCTCATGCTTGTGAAAATTTAAAAAAAAAAAAAAATCCCCTTATTCCTAGGAAAAGATGGACTTCTCTGCAGTCATTGTAACAAGTGGCCACCAAAACCACTTTTTTGACCTCTTCAATCAAGAAACACTTGCCTAAGTGAATAGCTTTTTATAAGCCTCCACTCAGTGAAATTCCTTCACTTCTTAATTCAATCAGGAAAGAACTCCCTCCAGTAAACTTGCCTCTGAGTGCCAATCAACCTCAGTATCACCTGAGTAATCTCCTTATACTGATGATCCAACCTGCATACGTACTACTAAAAAATCACCAGTCCCTGAAATCTGCACCTCCAAAAACCCACTGCAAGTTTGGAAGACTATTCTGCTCAGGAATACTGTGCCTCATCAGCATAGCTCTCCCTCCCTATCCAGCTCCAGGTCCAGGTTCAGTTGCTGTGGAGTCGATTCTGACTCATGTTGACCCCCTGTGTTTCAGAGTAAAACTGTGCACCATAGGGTTTTCAATGGCTGTGATATTTCAGAAGTAAATTGCCAGGCCTTTCTTCAGAGCACCTCTGGGTGGATTTAAATCACCAACCTTTCCTTTAGTAGCTGAAGGAATTCTCTTCCTTCCTATAAATCAAAAACCAAACCAAATGCTGTCAAGTCAATTTCCACTCTTAGTGACACTATAGGACAGAGTAGAACTGCCCCATAGAGTTCTACTTTACCAGAAGTATTTAATTTTGCATGTGATTGGAAAAGTCTATTAAAAAAAAAAGTTTTTGATAAGGTTTTTCCTATAAACTATAACAGCTTGCTGTCAGTTGCAGTCTTAATGTTGACAAACCTTTCTCTATCTACTTCCTTAACTAATAATCTTACCCCTTCTTGGCATTCATCAGAAATAGGTTGAGCAGTTGAGTCATAGCAATCTCACAAGTATGCCAAGGGAATGAACTCTTCCATTGTCCAATTGAAAAAATATGCCCTTGAAGCAATACTAAAGATAAAATGTGCAAAGCATTGTTAATCTCCTGACTCTGATTTATCTTAATGAGATCTGGGGTCCACAGGGAAAACTGCAGCACATAGTTATCAGGACATCTTCAAACATGAATGCCCGTGTTTAAATATGTTCTTAACATCAGTAACCCATCCCTTCTTTTCTTCTATCCCATGCCTCACTCTGGTGGCAGATACCACCTCTTATTTAGTGTTTCCACTCACATTCCAATGCCTCATACAATCTCATTTGCTATAAAATGGGGAGGATTTTGACATAGTTTTAGCTATCTGGTATGATAAAATGGATGCTTCTTGGATATTTTCCTCCAAATATGTGTTAGCCAAACTATTTTTCTCTGATTAAAATTATGCAGCAATTTATACTTACTTTTTTTTATTATTCTTTATTTATACTTACTTTTCATTACATACTTTTGACATATAGTCACTTTGTTATTGTTAGCTGCAGTTGATTAGACCCCAACTCATGGTAACCTCATGCATCACAGAACAAAACACTTCCAAGTCCTGTTCCACCCCCATGATGAGCTGCTGATTAGACCATTTGTGATCCATAGGGTTTTCATTGGTTGATTTTTGAAAGTAGATTGCCAGGCCTTTCTACCTAGTTCATTGTAGTCTAGAAGCTGCACTAAAACCTGTTTAGCATCACAGCATTGCGTAAACTATCACTGATAGACAGGTGATGGCTGTGCATGAGGTGCATTGAAAGGGAGACAAACCCTGGTCTGTCACAGGTAAAGTGAGAATTCTACTAGTGAACCACCAGGGCCCTCATTAATTTGTGTTCAAGCAGCCTTTTTTTTTTAAGTCACTTTGTACTTCTAGTTCATTTTAGTTTTGTTTTCTTTTTGTGATATAAGATTACATTTCTTCAGATTTTTGCTCTCCTACTTACAAAATACTTTTTTGACCTTTATCCAGTAAAACATTTTACTGTCAGTTTTCTTTTTATAATAATACTCCCCTATGCTTGACATATTGATAAACAAGTAAATTGAAAAAGAGTTCAATGAAAAAGATGGCATAAGATGAAAACGTCTGTTACCATATTAAAAGAAAATAACTTTGGATCCATTCTTACCTACTGTGAAAACTTTTACGAGCAACCTCCAGGCATGAGACGTGCAGCCCATAAGTACTTCAACAGGTCATCAAAACTACTAGAAGGTGACTTCACTTGCTGCTCAAGAAAGAAAGCCTTATTAATATTTAGGCAACTGTGACAATCTCTCTTTCTGATAACCAATTGTATTTATGCTTATAATTCTGCAACTTTCTAAATGAAGGGAGAAAAGAAGTTTAGGTATGAAAGATTTAATGCTTAATACTCTCTAAAGAGCCTAATATTTTGCTGCCGTCAAGTCGATTCCGACTCATAGTGACCCTACAGGACAGAGTAGAACTGCTCCATAGGGTTTCCAAGGAGCGGCTGGTGGATTCAAACTGCTGACCTTTTGGTTAGCAGCCGAGCTCTTAACCACTGCACCACAAGGGCTCCTAAAGATCCTAATATTAGTTATATTAATTAGTAGTAATAGTGAATAAATGAGCCCTGGTGGCATAACGGTTAAACAGTCAATTGGTAACCTAAAAGGTTAGCAGTTCAAACCCACCCAGAGGCTCCACAGGAGAAATGACCTGATGATCTGCTTCCATAAAGATTACAGCCTAGAAAATCCTCTGGGGAAGTTTATACTCTGTCACATGGGGTTGCTCTGCCCAAAGGTGCCTGTGGGCACTTACTGGCAGGGGCGAAAAGAGCTTTGTAACACTGCCTAAGCAGAGCCAGGGAGAGGCATGCCTGAGAGCACAGCGAGGAAGAGGCCGTCCAGATGGAAGAATTGTATCCTGAGTATTCCTCAACCTGAACTGTAACCTGTTACTTCCCTAATAAACCCCATAATTGTGAGTATTGTCTGTGAGTTCTATGTGGCCATTGCAGTGAATTATCAAACCCAGAAGCAGAGAGTGCTGTGGGAGGGACAGTAGGTATTCAGAATTGATAAAGATGGCAGAGATAGGAAGCATGTCTGACATCCACCTCAAAGGAATTAGCCTTAGGCTATTGCTCTTGACTCTCCTTACCCCTTGTGCACTTAGAAGTCAGACACTGCTTCCACACCATTTTTTATTTTAGAGATTATTTTGTGCATCCCTGAAAGCATAATGTATCTCTAAGGTTTTAATGATAAGCAGGTTGGAATGGGTCTAATAAACCTAACAAGGCACCCTCTGTCTTCTAGGCAGATTAGCTGATCCCACCCAAAGGACAGACTGTGGCCATAAATCTGGGAATCATATGTGCATCTCTGTGGACAGTTGGTGGGCTGGTGAGTTCAATGTAACAATCAAACAACAAACTGATGACCTTCCTAAAAAAGAATTGATTCAACCTAGAATCTCAATGAGAAAAACAAAAACAAAAATCAAAGCTATTGCTTTTATGAAAAAAAGAATCTGTTTGACCCAAATCTTCTGAATATTTTGAAATAGTTTTTTACATAGATAATGTTTAAATGGACTTACCAATATATTCAATTATGAAAATGTTAATTGGCAGAAACTAGCAATCCCAAAACTTGCTTTAAATATATATGCCAAAACTAAGAATCTATGATACCAGTTTATCAAATAAAAGTTTGTTAACAAAAATTTTAACATACAATTAATATTTTAAAATTCCAGTATAATTATTATCCATTATTTAAAATAACAATCTCTATTACCTCTTTTAATATTAGCAATGTTAATAATAACTCTTTTTGTTTATACAGACCTTAATTATTTTCTGTCAGCAATACCTTTCCTTGCCGCAATTGATTCCGGCATAATGGGGATATCAGCCTCTGCCCAAAGGTGCTCAGCTCTAGTACCATGGGTTAGCAAAACTAGCTCTACCAAGTGCCTGGAGGCACCCTACTCCACCAGCAAGCCTCCTGCCTGCTCAAAGGCGCTCAGCCTTCTCAGTCCACCAGCCAGAAAGCCCACCACACGGTCTCCTGCAGGTCTCTCATACCAGTCTCTCCCGCCACTGTTTCTCTGCAGCAGCTTCTCACCCTCTTCGGTGTTAAAAAAGCTCTCTCCCTCTCAGTCTCCTGGTTCCAGGAGCTTCTCAGTGCAGGAATCCCAGGTCCAAAGCTCTGGTCTTGGCTCTCCTTCCTTGGTGGTAGTGGGATCCTCTTCTTCCGGCCTCTGGGATGGCTCATTTCAAGACCAGCAGGATGACAAATCTAACCAATCCACTTGGTGGGCCACAATTACCCTATTGGACATCCCACCTAATCAACTGAGTGGGAGCTACAAGACATGGTGAGAAAAACCACACAAAAGCCATCCATTGCACCAAAGGGTGGGATAAGCTGATCTGCCTAGAAGACAGTGGGTGCCTTGTTGAGTTTATTAGACCCATTTCTAACCTTTACAATCACAAAACTTAATAGATACATTATGCTTTCAGGGATGCACAAAATGTTTATTCTCTGAAATAATAACGTTGGCCTTACCATCACTATCTATCCTTCAGTTTGTGACTTTATTTTTTCACATCTTTCATTCAAATTCTTTTCTTTAACATCCCTGCAATGAACTACTCTCTTTCCTAGGTCATTGAACCACCAGGGCTGAATATGTCTAAAAGAGTGGTGAAACTTTAAAACTTTATAAGTTCTTACTCTTCTGACAGAAAAAGGAAAGCTCACAGAGGAGCCTTGCTTGGGTGTCATGACCATGAGTTCAGTCTCAGATATGTTCAGTCTGATGTGAACTTGGAACCACCAATGGAGAATCTCAGTAGAAACGGAGGACGTTGAAGATTCAGGGTTGACTATAGGAATAGACCCTATGACAATCACTGAGGTTAGCATAATGGTTGGACTTTCTGAGAGAGTGATTGGGTTTAAAAGGACAGACAGTCTTGGAAGCAGGATTCAGAGCAACCCCTAAAGGAGACAAAATATAAGAACCAGGAGAGGAACGTTTCAGTTTTGAATTCGTTCCAATTTATCAGAGGAGTAATGGAGTAATACATTACCAGAACTACTCAGATCTTTACTCTTGCTCATTGGAGGCTAAACAGGTAAAGAAGAACCAAGTAAGGAAATAGAGTGAGAAGAGAAAATAGAAACAAATACATTCATGGGAAATAGACAGAACTGTTCAGATGAAAGGATATAGTGAGTGTAGGGGAAGAGAATAAAAAAGAAGATAAGGAGTGGTTGAGTAGAAAGAAGGGTACACACCCAGTAGATGAGTAAGGACTGGATAGCAAGAGAGAAGTTGGAGAGGTAAGTGGGAAGTCACAACATTGTTTACGTAGGGACTAGAGCAAAGAACAGGTTAGCAAGAGAAGAAAGAATAAGCCAGGTATGGAAATGGACAGGAAAGAATGGTTGAAGACGGAAACAAATGGACACAGAATCAGAAGAGACCTGAAGGAATATGCAGAGAGTATAGGCGGAAGAAGTAGCCATGGTGACACAACAGTTAAGTGCTCGGCTGCTAACTGAAAGGTTGGCAGTTTGAACCCACTCACTGGCTTCCAAGGGAAAAAACCTGGCTATCTGCCTGTGTAAAGATTACAGCCTAGAAAACCCTATGGGGCAGTTATTCTCTGTGAGTTGAAAATCTACTAGATGGCACCCAACAACAACTTCCTTCTTTATGACCATTCTGGGCCAGCTTCCTGTTGTTGTTGCTGTTTTTTTTTTTTTCTTTTTCCTCTGAAGAATTTTTTCTTACCTTCAATGGCAAAAAATACATTACTCAGTAAACTTGACAAAAACTGCTTTTTTGTCATACCAATTTTTTCAAGAACACAAAGTAAGACTTTATTTATTACTGTTTCAAACTCTAATTCCAACTCCAAACTATTTTCCAATTATATTATCTCCCTACAATAACATATGTATTTCCCATACTCCCAACATTTCCCTCTCTTTCTCTCACAAACATCACATTAATGTCAAACCCTGACCTTTAGCTTATTCTACTTCTTTTTTTCATAAATTATTATTATTGTTTCTGTTAGGCGCCATCAAGTCGGATAAGACATATAGCGACCTTATGTATAACAGAACAAAACACTGTCCTGTCCTGCACCATCCTCACAATCATTGCTATGTTTGAGTACATTGTTGCATTCACTGTGGGTCTTAATTTAGTTGAGGGTCTTCCTCTTTTTCGCTGACCGGGTACTTTACCAAGCATGATGGTCTTCTCCAGGGACTGATCCCTCCTGATGACATGCCCAGAATAAGTGAGATGAAGTCTCACTATCCTCGGTTTTAAGGAGCATTCTGGCTGTACTTCTTCCAAGACAGATTTGTTCATTCTTCTGGCAGTTCATGGTGTAGTCAGTATTCATCATCAACACCATAATTCAAAGACATCAATTCTCCTTTGGTATTTCTTATTCATGGTCCAGTTTTTGTATGTATATGAGGTGATTGGAAATTCCATGGCTTGGATCAGGGGCACCTTAGTCCTCATGGCGACATCTTTGCTTTTTAAAGCTTTAAAGAGGTCTTTTGCAGCAGATTTTCCCAGTGTAATGCATCGTTTGATTTCTTGTCTGCTTGCTTCCATGGTCATTAATTATGGATCCAAGTATGGTGAAATCCTTGACAATTCATCATGATGTTGCTTATTGATCCAGTTGTACAAACACTAAGTCTTCATTGATAATCTAAACCATATTGCCTAAGGGACTGTCTTAGTTATCTAGAGCTGCTATAACAGAAATACCACAAGTAGATGGCTTTGATAAACAGAGATTTATTCTCTCACAGTTCAAGAGGCTAGAAGTCCAAATTCAGGGTGCCAGCCCAAGAGGAGGGTTTCTGTCTCTGTTGGCTCTGGGGGAAGGTCCTTGTCATCAATCTTCCCCTGGCTGAGTTGCTTCTCAGCACAGGGACCTGATGTCCAAAAAACATGTTATTCTCCTGTCTCTTGTTTCTTGGTAGTATGAGGTCCCAATGTCTCTCTGTTTGCTTCTCTCTTTTAAAAGAGATTGATTTAAAACAAAACCTAATCTTGTGGATTGAGTCCTGCCTCATTTACATAACTGCCTCTAAACCTGCCTCATTAACATCTTAGAGTTAGGATTTACAACACATAGGAAAATCACATCAGATGAAAAAATGATGGACAATCACATCACCTAATGGTGGGAATCATGGCCTAGCCAGGTTGACACACATTTTTGGGGAGTATGATTCAATCCATAATAGTGACCAATTACAACTCCTTATTCTGACTTTGAAGATTTCTCTTAAACTAGCCCTAATTTCCTCAAATTTAGCACCCACTACTCACATTCCAATTCTCCTGGCAATCTAGCAGAGTTTTGCTCCCAATACACCTGCTGGCATTGTCATTTTTGTAAATATTTTTCCAGCAATGCCTTCACAAAATTATTTGGTCCCCCTTCATTCTCATAGTTTTACTGTATATGTATATGTATTTATATATATATGTCTCCACTTTCTAATTAGTTTACAATTACACCAAAAGATCATTATAATGAAAAAGAAAATCATTCTTACCAGTATGATATTACCATCCATGATGTAGAGACAATCCCCACAGAATATTTTGTTCATTTTCTGGTGCAAATTTTTCAAAGTACTTTGCCATCTGATTCATTAGGATTTTATGAATCCCCATTCTCTCAGGGTATATCCAGGCATCAATAATCCACTGCCCATCTTTCATCCTGTAGTCACTGAACTGACCAGGGCTCTACTCCCATAGAGGGGGATAGAGATCTGAGAGATTGGATGCCCCTGCTAAAGAAGCAGAAAGACAACCAACTATTACACAGGCCCAAGAAGAAAGGAAAGCCATAATGCTAAAACTGGAGGTTGAGAATATGGCAAGGATTTTATTGCCAACTGGAGGAGGGAGTCATATTATTTTAACCCATTCCAGTCAACACTTTTCTTTTCCAGGAGATGATAGGGTAGAGATGGGAGTGCCTTGACAAAGAAACAGGGTGCCTCCTTTGTTATAAGATGTTGATTATGCATCAGTTTTAGACTTTTTAGTAAGATTGATTTCTTCTTAATTTTATTTCAGTCTCTGAGTCTTTTTGTCTGTAGTATTAACTACAATACTAAACTATATGTTCTTACCATATATATTTGTATTTTTTTAAAAAATGATGGCAGTTAATCCAAATAAATATCTAACTGGTAGGATTTCAACAATATAAAAAAATAAAGCAAACAATTCTAGAAAGAAGTTGGAAGCTATTTTAGGGATATATGGGACTTCACTAAGTCCCTTTTAAATTTCATTTCATATGCAAGCCCAAACTTGCAGGTCAGACCTGTCTTAACCCAAGACTACATCAGCAAGGTCTGTACCAAAGGCCGAAATGCAGGTAGCGTATTTGGGAATGTTATCCCAGTAATATAGAATTGCAGAATGAAGGATAAGGAAGGGAAAAAAGTGAAGGAGGAAAAGCTAATGCAAGAAAGGATAACTGAGTTGCCCTCACTAAGGATGGTTAATGTTATGGACTAGTGAGGAACTTTATGAAAGGCTTCTCAGAACAGTTAGCCCTGAAGAATGGAAGTGAGAAGCATTTCCATTTGCTCTCATCATCCATTGGCCAAGGGTGGCTCAAGAGTTGGAAACTCTCCTGCAGCTCTCATTGCACAAACTTGAGTACCAAGCAGGTTCTTGGCAGGTGTTCCATGTAGCAGCAGAGGCATAGAAACCCAGCGTAGTAGGTAAGTGGCACAAGCAACAGCTGAAATTAAGCTGCCAAATTGCACCTGCATGAAGCAAGTCAAAGGCTGTGTGGAACTGGTCATAGAACAGTGGCTGCAATCAGAAGAGAGGCCACAGGATTCAGGAGTTGTGTACAGGATACGGCTGGTTCAGAGCCCGTGTCCTATGACCTGAATTGCATGCCAAATGGGAATATGCAACCCATGGGCTTTTGCAGGCCCAATCCTCTCCTAGATGGATGTACTGTGTGTTTTTATCTAATCACAATGAGTTTTCAGAAAACTCTTTATTCAAAAAAAAAAAAAAAACCTACCCAAACCTCACATTTCATTTAACACATATTTATTGAGCAGTGACCTTATTCCTCATACTTTATCAGCCTTGGCCTACAGCAGTGAACAAGGTAGAAAAGATCCCTGTCTCTGAGATACTGGACAAATGATTACTTAAAAATTTAAATAATTTGAATGTGTGATAGAAGAATTTTACCTTCTTGTTGTAATTCATTCCTTGTTACATAGAGAAGAAGCAACACTTATACAATGGTTGCTGATGTGCTGTTATTTGCCATCCAGTTGATTCCAACTCATGGCGACTCCATGTGTGCAGAATAGAACTGCTCTGTAGGTTTTCAAGGCTGTGACCTTTCAAAAGCAGATCTCCAGGCCTCAAGAACTGTCTTCCAATACACCCCTAGGTGAGTTCAAACTGCCTACCTTTCAGCTAGTAGTCGAACACTAAACCTTACATCACCCTGGGACTCCATATGTAATGGTAGAAGACTGCAAGGAAGAAGGAACCAGTTTAACATTAGTGAACTTTTTCAGTGGGATAAGAGGGATTATGTGTATTTTATTAGGTCAGAAAGTCTATTTTTTTGTCTATCATAATATTTTTACTAATATTAAAGTCTTTTAGACCATATTGACCCAACAGATCCTAAGAATTCAGGATGGCCTTTTAAGCAACTTCTTACCTCATGAATCTAGATACAATAGAAAGTTTATTTTAGTTATTTTTTTATTTCTTCTGGAAAAGGGATATTACTTCATTCTTTCATTCATTTTTTGACTAAATATCTATTTAGTGAACACCAAATGCAAAGTATTATGGAGAATGCAAAATTTTAAAGGATCACCAGACAAGTATAGGAAAAAAAAATTATAGTCAAAGAGATACAGAAGTTAAGAAAAGGGAGAGATAACTCCAGCTTCAGATAAGAAAAGATTTTTATGGAGGAGATGGCAATGAGTTGGAACTCGTTTTTCTTTACACACATAGCTTCTCTTTCCACGTAACTTTTTTATCCCTAGAAATAGGTGTTCCAAAAGCAGCTGGAAGTGGGTTGAAGCAATCCACTGGAGGACATGATAGATATAGTGTGAGGGATAACTCATTCAGATGCACTTAGCTGAGTTTCAGGCCTGAGTTATAGCATGGTTTAAGATACCAGATCAAATTTCTGTTCTTCCACAAATCTCTCATGACCGAGCACATTGCCTTGCATACAGTATGTTTTGATTCAACATAGCCATAGAAGCCCAGAGTAGAAGGTAAGAGGCGCAAGGAACAGCTGAAATTAAGCTGTCAAGTTGCACCTGCATGAAGCAGATCAATGGTTGTATGGAACTGGTCGTAGGAATACTTCACATTTACTAAAGGCAAATGCAAGCAAATGCATTTGATTGCATTTTTCTTTAACGAATGTGAAATATTCTGGATATATTCTGAATAGGCCAATGAAAGAAAAAAAAAAGAACTCAGTTATTTTTAAGATGGTATTTTTTCAATTCTAAATTAATCGTTTTATGCAGAACGGTTACATACAAGCTTTTTTACAAAATTATCCTTCATGTTAATTCATTCTTGCTGTACGCTAGTTTCACAATTCTTATAATGAAAATTTATTTCCATGCTACTTACATTGGGAAAAGACATTGCTTAACATTAGCTAATCCACTGTTAATCACTGCTATTTGTGCAGAATTTTAATATCTCTGGACATTAAATCAGTTGAAAGTCTGTTTAATTGCCAATATTTTTTCTTGTTTAACTATTAATAAGCATCTAATAAATATTTTTCACCCACAATTTTCCTCATCAAATTCAGTGTGTCTTCTATCACTCAACCTGTTGTAATTTTTTTTTTTTTTCAAATCTACTTCTGAAAACAAAAGCTGATGCTTTCTATAAAGGGATGAGTGGATGATGTTACAGAATTGTGCTGACACTGAAATAGAAGTGGCTAAAGAATTAGTTAAGTATGTTGTTTTAATCTTCCAGGACTGGAGGTGGTTTTCTATATCACAGATGGCAGGCACAAAACTAAGCTTCTTTCACTTTATTATAATCTCTACTAGAAAACTGAGTAAAGATAATTCAAACTTTGTATTTAACCTACTGCTAAGGGTGCAAACTTCCATCAAGGGCAATTTGTTTGTCTGTTTTCTATTTGTGGTTATGTTATCATTTTGATATTCTCTTAGATTAATTTTTTTAATGTTAATACTCAATTTATTGTTTTAACCTATATTTTTAGTGAATTCAAACAATTCAGGAGCAAGTTAGCTGGGCAGTTTTGGCTCAGGCTCTCTCATGAGGTTGCAGTCAAACAGTGGCTGAGACTGGATCATCTCAAACGCTTCTTTACTTACATAACTGGTGTCTGGGCTGGGAAGACTCTAGTAGGTACGACTAGAACAGCTGAGGTTTCTCAAATTTCTTTTTCTAGTCCTTTATTGTTCATCCGCATGGTCTCTCCAGCATGGCAGCTACAGGGTCGCCATACCTTTTACATGGCAGCTCCCAGCTCTAAATGCAAGTGTCCTAAGAAAGTATCACCTTTTATGGCTTAGCCTCTGTCTTAGTCATCTAGTGGTGCTCTAACAGAAATACCACAAGTGGATAGCTTTAACAAAGACAAGTTTATTTCCTCACAGTCCAGTAGGCTACAAGTCCAAATTCAGGGCATCAGCTCCAGGGGAATACTTTCTCTGTAGGCTCTGCGGGAAGGTCCATGTAATCAATCTTCCCTTGGTCTGGGAGCTTCTCTGTGCAGGAACCTCAGGTCCAAAGGATGTGCTCTGCTCCTGGCACTGCTTTCTTGGTGATATGAGGTTCCCATGTGTCTCTGCTCATTTCTCTCTCTTATATCTCAAACGAGATTGGATTAAGACACTACTTAATCTTGTAGACATCATCAGTATATCCTCATCATAGTGATAGAGTTTACAACACATAAGGAGATCACATATAACCTCATCATAGCGATACAGTTTACAACACATAAGGAAATCACATCAGATTACACAATCATACAATACTGGGAATCATGACCTAGTGAAGTGTCATTTCCACAGGTCTACCCAGATTACAGGTCAGGGAATATATAGACTCCACTGATCACTGGAAGGATGTTAGTGTCTCATTATAAGAAAAGCATCAGGGACTGGCATATATTGACAAAACCATCTTTGGAAAGTACAATTTGCTGCAGATGGATTTTTAAAAACCAGCTATCTGGAAATAATATATATCTAAGATATAAGAAAACAAAAAAGTAAAAGTAAATATAAAGAAAGAGATATGCCAGCATATACCAAGCAAAAGGATTTTGGTGTAGCTATTTTAATGTTAGAGAAAATATGTTTTAAGAAAAAGTTTTGCCAGAATTATAGAAGATCACTATTTAATGCTGAAGCATTCAAATTAACAGAAAGATACGGCAATTCTAAGTCAGTAGGCATCCAGTAGCATGCAATCAAATCTGCTGACTGTAGCGACAGCAGTGGTGGGAGGGAAACTCCAGGCCATTTCAGCCCAGTTCCACAACCCGGGCACTAGTGGGCAGTCCCATTTGCCAACAGCAGCAGTAGCAGTGGAATCTTGTATCTCTCTTCCCTCCACTAGTGACTTCTGCTCCCATCTAGCAGTCTCCAGGCACAATAAGTGCCTCAGGGAATTTCCTTCTGCCCCTCCAGATACAGTAGAAACTCAATAGCACCAGAATATCATTGCAAGGACTGAGAAAACTAAATTGTCATTCAAACTAAAGCCACAGAAGTAGACTAGAATTTATTTGCTAAACCTAAACAGGTCAACTGCCTGTGAAAATGGAAGATTTATATAGGATCAAGAACTTCCTAACACAATGACAAAAAATGTCCAGGATACAATCAAAATCACTCACTACACTAAGAACCAGGAAAACCACAATTTGAATGAGAACAGACAGGCGACAATACCTAGACACTAGATAGATGCATCAGATGTTGGAATTATCTGCCAAGAATTTTAAAGCAGTCATCATAAAAATGCTTTGGAATATATTTGACATTTATAGAAAACTCCACCCAAAAAGAGAAAAATACAAATTCTTTTCAAGAGCTCGTGAAATAGCCATGAAGATAGACCATATATTGGTTATAAAACAAACTTTAACAAATGTAAATTAATTTGAATCATACAGAGTATGTTCTCTGACCATAAAATAGTCAAGCTAGAAATTATTAACAGATGAAAACAAGAAACTATCCCAGGATAGAAGATCAACAAGCAAACATCAACTGTATTTCTATATGCTGACCAAGAGCAAGTGGAAACAAAAAACAAAAAAAAGGAAGAAAAAAATTTATAATTGCTCCAAAGAAAATGAATTAGATTTAAATCTAAGAAAACATGTATAGGATCTGTATGATGTCAAAGAAGACCTAAATACTTGGACACACCATATTCATGGAATGGAAGACTCAATGTAGTGAAGAGGGCAATTTTTGACACTTTCCTATAAAACTAAACATACATCTACCATGCTTGGGCAATAAAAATTTATGTTCATATAAAAACCTGTGTATGGATGTTCATAGAAACCTTATTCACTATAACAAAACGTGGAAACAACTCAAACGTCTTTCAGTGGATTAAAGGTTTAGCAAACTGTGCTACATCCATAAAATGGAATACTACTCATAAATAAAAAGGAGTAGACTACCGATACAATGTAAAAAGTTGGATAGATTTTAAGGCTTTATACTAAGTGAAAAAGTCAATCTCAAAAGGCACATGCAGAATTGTTCCATTTATGTAACATTTTTAGAGTTAGAATTTGGAGATATGGGAGTGGATGAGGTCACCTAGGTAGAGGGTGTAGGCAGAAAAAAGAAAGGGATATAGAAAAGAGCTCCAGAGAGTTTTTAAATTAGATGTTGAGCAGCAGAGGAAAAAGCCAGCAAATGATATGATGACATAGCAGTCAATAGAGTAGAAAGGAAACCAAGAATAGTAGCAAACCTATGAAAACAAAACATTTTCAAAAAGATTAAGAGGTTAATTTTGCCAACCACTGCTGAGGGTTTAAGCTGGGTAGGAACAGAGACCTGACCATGGGATTGAAAAATATGGAGGCCATTGGTGACCTTGACAAGGTGCTGTGGTGAAAATGGCAGCCTGATCGGATGAGGATGAGGTTAAGAGTCATAGAGGAGGTTGTGGAGAACTTAATCCTTTCAAAAATGTTGCTGTGAAGGAAACAGTGGAAACAAAAGTCAGCAAAGAGAGGTTGACTTTCTTCTCTCCTCTCTCTCTCCCTTTCTCTCTCCTTCACATTTATACTTTTTTTAAAAAGATAGGTGATCATCAGTTGGATTCCTATACACCAATAAAGAGAATGATGAAAAGGAAATCAGGAAAACAATACCATTTGTAATAGCCCCTAAAAAAAATAAAATACTTAGGAATAAATCTAACCAGGCATGTAAAAGACCAATACAAAGAAAACTACAAAACACTACTGCAAGAAACAAAAGGGATCTACATAAATGGAAAAACATAACATGCTCATGGATAGATAGACTCAACGCTGTGAAAATAACAATTCTACCCAAAACCAAACTTACCCAAACCCACTGCTGTCATGTTGATGCTGACTCATAGCAACCCTACAGGACAGAGTAGAACTGCCTTGTAGGGTTTCCAAGGAGCAGCTGGTGGATTCGAATTGCCAACATTTTGGTTAATAGCTGAGACCATTATGACACCAGGGCTTCATTCTACCCAAAGCAATCTACAAATACAATGCAATCCCAATTTAAATACCAACAATATTCTTTAAAGAGATGAAAAAACTAATCATTAACTTTATATGGAAAGGGAAGGGGCCCCGGATAAGTAAAGCACTACTGAAGAAGAAGAATAAAGTAGGAGGACTGGCACTACCTGACCTTAGAACCTACTATGTAGCTATGGCAATCAAAACAGCCTGGAACTGGTACAACAGACACATTGACCAATGAAACAAAATTTAGAACCCAGATGTAAATCCATCCACCTACAGTCACCAGATCTTCAACAAGGGCCCAAAGTCCATCGGATGGGGAAAAGTCAGTCTTTTTAACAAATGGCACTGGCAAAACTGGTCCATCGGCAAAAAAAATGAAACAGGACCCATACCTCACACACAAAAACCTCATACACAAAAACTAATTCAAAGTATATAAAAGACCTAAATATAAAATGAAAAACTATAAAGATCATAGAAGAAAAAATAGGATCAATGTTAGACACCCTAATACATGGCATTAAAAGGGTACAAACCATAACTAACAACACACAAACTCCAGAAGATAAGCTAGATAACTGTGATCTTTTAAAAATTAAACACTTATGCTAATCGAAAGACCTCACTGGAAGAGTAAAAACAGAAACTACAGACTGAGAAAAAAATTTTGGCTATGACAAATCCTACAAAGGTCTAATCTGTAAAATCTGCAGGAAAACCCAACACCTCTACCACAAAAAAGACAAATAATCCAATTAAAAATGGGCAAAGGAAATGAACAGACACTTCACCAAAGAGGACATTCAAGCGGCTAACAGACACATGAGGAAATGCTTGCAATCACTAGCCTTTAGAGAAATGCAAATAGAACAACGAGATACTGCCTCACCCCAGCATTACTGGCACGAATCAAAAAAAAAAAAAAAAAAAAATGTTGGAGAGACTACAGGGAGATTGGACTCTTATGCACTGCTGGTGGGAATGCAAAATGGTACAACCACTTTGGAAAATGATATGGTGCTTCCTTAGAAAGCTAGAAATAGAAATACCATATGATCCAGTAATCCCACTCCTAGGAATATAGCCTAGATAAATAAGAACCATCACACGAATAGACATATGCACACCCATGTTCACAGCAGCATTGTTCACAATAGCAAAAAGATGGAAGCAACCTAGATGCCCATCAATAGATGAATGGATAAACAAACTATGGTACATACAGACAATGAAGTACTATACAACGATAAAAAAACAATGATGAATCTGCGAAGCATCTCACAACATGGATGAATTGGAGGGCATTATGCAGAGTGAAATAAGTCAATCACAAAGGGACAAATATTGTATGAGACCACTACTATAAAAACTCATGAAAAGGTTTACATACAAAAAGAAACAATCTTCGATGGTTACGAGAGAGGAGAGGGGTGGGAATGGTAAAACACTAAATAGACAATAGATAAGTGGTAACTTTGGTGAAGGGTAAGACAGTACACGGTACTGGGGAAGCCAGCACATCTTGTCCAAGGCAAGGTCATAGGAGCTTTATAGACACATCCAAACTCCCTGAGGGACTGAATTACTGGTCTGAGGGCTCTGGGGAACATGGTCTCAGAGAACATCAGCTCAGTTGGCATAACATAGTTTATAAAGAAAATGTTCTACATTCTGCTTTGGTGAGTAGCCTCGGGATTTAAAAGCTTGTGAGCGGCCATCTAAGATACTCCACTTGTCTCCCTGTCTGCAGCAAGGGAGAATGAAGAAAACTAAAGACACAAGGTAAACATTAGTCCAAAGGACTAATGGACCACAACTACCACAACCTCCACCAGACTGAGTCCAGTACAACTAGATGGTGCCGAGCTACCACCACCGACTGCCCTGACAGGGATCACATTAGAGGGTCCCAGACAGAGCTGGAGAAAAATCTAGAACAAAATTCTAACTCATAAAAAAGACCAGACTTACTGGTCTGACAGAGACTGGAGAAACCCCTAGAGTATGGCCCCCAGGCACCCTTTTCAGCTCAGTAATGAAGTCACCCCTGAGGTTCACCCTTCAGCCAAAGATTAGACAGGCCCATAAAGCAAAGTGAGACTAAGAGGGCACACCAGCCCAGGGCAAGAGGGAACCCAAGGTTGAGAAGGGAGAGTGTTGACATGTCATGGGGTTGATAACCAATGTCACAAAACAATATGTGTACTAACTGTTTAATGAGAGTCAATGTACCAAAAAGAATTGGTCAACGTTCAACCATTTCAGGAGGTAGAATATGATCAAGAACCGATGGTACTGAAGGAAGAAGTCCAACCTGTGCTGAAGGCATTGGTGAAAAACAAGGCTCCAGGAATTGATGGAATACCAACTGAGATGTTTCAACAAAAGGATGCAATGCTGGAAGCACCCACTCATCTATGCCAAGAAATTTAGAAGACAGCTACCTGGCCAACCGACTGGAAGAGAGCCATATTTATGCCTGTTCCAATGAAAGGTGATCCAATGAAATGCAGATGTTATCGAACAATGTCACTGATACCACATACAAGTAAAATTATGTTGAAGATAATTCAGAAATGGTTGCAGCAGTACATTGACAGGGAACTCTCAGAAACTCAAGGCTGGTTCAGAAGAGGACATGGAACCAGGGATATTATAGCTGATGTAAGATGGATCTTGGCTAAAAGCAGAGAATACCAGAAAGATGTTTACATGTGTTTTATTGACTGTGAAAATGCATTATACTGTGTAGATCATAACAAATTATGGACAACATTACAAAGAATGGGAATTTCAGAACACTTAATTGTGTTCATGTAGAACCTATACATAGACCAAGAGGCAGTTATTTGAACAGAACAAGGAGATACTGTGTGGTTTAAAATTAGGAATGGTGTGCATCAGGTTGTGTCCTTTCACTATACTTATTTAAAATTTACTGTTCAAATAAAATCTTCTACCTTTTGATTATAAATCATAAAAATCTATTCCTCCAGATTTTATACAAGTATGCTACATAGATTATAAACAGAAGTCAGTCAAGTTTTCTGAATTTTTATTAATTTATCAGTCACTGTTAGTAATTTGTCTGAATCTACAATAGACCATAAACATCTTAGTTATTGCTGATTGTGTATTCAGTAATTATTAATTATTCAAAGTAGGACTAACTTTTGGAAGTATTGTTCCTCCAGATGCTACTATTGTTGATTTTTATTTCCTTATACCTTCCCAGATGCACTGAATTAAAATATTGAAGGGCAAATACCAAAGTTTCTAGAAAAAGTTTCCTTGAAACTTGTAACTTTATTAAAATTTTCTGTACCGTCAGAGACAATGTTCCTATAAAAAATATAAAAGTTATTAAAAAGTCATCGGCCAAAATTTAATCTTGCTACCCATATGTTCAAAATTTTAAAAACAAAATTCAACTTAATTAGTATAATTATAATTATAATAAATCACGTTTTGAAATTTATTAAGGTTTTTTTTTTTTGCCTTCATAGTCAAACTAATAAGAAATCTAAAAGAAGTGTAAATAATTAAAGAACATAATGTGCACAGCCTACAACCACAATTAAAGAAACGGAAATCCCTAAACAATAAAGAACCCTTTTTCAAATAAGTCAAGGGCAAATTTAAATGTTTGTTTATACTTATTGCTGGTGACTATGCAACAATAAGAAACTTTTTTTTTTTTGGAAGGAGCATAAACTACAAAATCTTTTGAACTGTTGTTCAGCAATTCCTGATCCACTAATTCATTTCTAAAAATTTACTTTATGAATATTTTCACTAATTAAGTTAACAAAAATACAAATTTGATGTCATTCTTACACTGCTTGCAAAAGCCTAAAAGTTTGAAGTAATGTAAATCTATTCAATGGAAGCTATATATTCTTTAAAGAGAATGATGTGTGCCAATATTGCTGGTTTTCTAGTAATATCTCCTGGAAATATCGTTATTGAAAAAAACAGTGCAGAGCAATGAGATATTCATAACTCCATTTTTACAAACAATAAAAGTATTATTAATTTATTCATTTATTTATATTAATTGGAATGTGTATAAATTTATTTTGTAGGAGTGAAGACCAAAATTTCCTTGAAAAATATTAAGCAAGCTATCAAGGCAGGGAAATGAAAAGAGTGGAGAGGGTAACTTTTATTTTTATTTAATAATTTTCTGTATAGTTTCAATTATAAAAATAGATATATATTAAATATGTGTTAAAAATAAATCAGGAAAAATTTGAGTCATAGGAAATAAAATATTATTAAAATAAAGTATATCAAGAAATGATTAAAAGTATTTAGTGATAGTACGGAGATTTTCAAGGAGAAGAAACATATCAGGTTACTTCAGTTAATATGCAAGAAGTAACAGTTTTCAGGACTAAACCAAAGCTAAGAAGTTTACTGAATACAACCAAACACTTTGAGGGACACAGTAGTAGGGGCAGGGGTCTGGGGACCGTGCTTTCAGGGGACATGTAGGTCAAATGGTATAACAAAGTTTATTAAGAAAATGTTCTGCATTCTACTTTGGTGAGTGGCGTCTGGGGTCTTAAAAGCTAGCGAGCAGCCATCTAAGATGCATCAATTGGTTCCAACTCACCTGGAGTAAAGGAAAATGAAGAACACCAAAGTCACGAGGAAAGTGTAAGCCCAAGAGATAGAAAGGGCCACATAAACCAGAGACTTCATCAGCCCGAGACCAGAAGAACTAAATGGTGCCTGGCTACCACCAATGACTGACCTGACAGGGAACACAACAGAAAGTCCCTGTTGGAGCAGGAGAAAAGTGGGGTGCAGATCTCAAATTCTAGTAAAAAGACCAGACTTAATGGTCTGATTGAGACTGGAGGATCCCCAGAAAGCATGGCCCCTGGACTCTCTGTCAACCCAGAACTAAAACCATTCCCAAGGCCAACTCTTCGGACAAAGGTTAGACTGGACTATGGGACATAAAATGATACTCGTGAAGAGTATGCTTCTTAGTTCAAGTAGATAAATGAGACTAAATGGGCAGCTCCTGTCCGGAGGTGAGATGAGAAGGCAGAAAGGATCAGGAGCTGGCTGAATGGACCCAGGAAATCCGGGGTATAAAGGAGGAGTACGCTGTCACAGTATAGGGAGAGACATGAGAGTCACATAAGAATGTATGTATAAATTTCTGTATGAGAGACTAGCTTGAGTTGTAAACTTTCACTTAAAGTACAACAGTTAAAAAACAAAAAAAGTAACAGTTTTCAAAGATTCAAAAGCCTAGGTCCTAGGCTACTTCTCTTTTTTCTCTTTTATTCTGTTGCCAGGAATGAGTTGGGGGAGGTTAACGATTATTTTCCATTGTTTTTTCTCTAAGAGGAGTTATTTCTATTTAAAAAAAAAACAACAACTGAATTCTTGTCCTCATCCCTTATTCCTCTTCATCTAGGAAGAGCAAGGAATCTGACTGATGGATGCCAGTTGATTGAGACTAATACACGAGAATTTCTAAGGTCCAAAAATCACTGTTTCTTCCTCTCCTCCTCTTGTTCTGTACTAGACCAATAAGCCAGCAATCATAGGCAAGTGGCCTGAACTTGCCTGGAGCGGGCTTTTCCAGACCTGATAGATAAATAAAAAAATATTTTTTAAAAAATGCCAATAATGGCAGTACAATAATGGAGTGTTAATCATAATCTGAAGACTCAAAAAGCTTAAATACAATGAGATTCAGTTCAGTTTACTGAGTAATGCCAAATCATAACACTTCTGATGTGAAAACAGTAGCTGAATGTTATGTTAAAAAGATTTAACCTATACGTCAATGTCAGTAACTATAATCTAAATAAACCAATCTTTTATTAATGGTTTTCTGCTTGTTATTTTCCCTCTATCTTCACTGAATTCAAAACATCTGTTTAGGCTGTTGACACTGTGCCTGAAATCTGAGCTTCAATTAGAGTAGGGAATCATTAGATGATGACAGACAGACAGACAGACAGATTTAGTACACTCCAGTTTCCCATTTTAACCCATGGGATCAACTCAAAAATTCATATCAAATTCTATACTAAATTTCAGTAAAATTGACCCTATACAATTTAGACACCTCAATAATCAGATAAAGTAATTCTACCTCTCCATTCAATCCAAAGGTGCAAGAGCTTGTTTATATTATCTGGGTCTAGAATGTAAGCATTATATCTGACAGTGTGACAAAGATGTCTGGCAGATCACCAAATGGTATGCTCTTCCTGTCGGTGGTGCAGACAAGAACTAAGTTTCCCAGATTCCTACACCCATCCACCGTCCCGTCACTCCCATCTAGGTGTTTCCCTGTGACTTGTTCTTGCAAATGGTATGTGAGATAAAATTATCTCTGTCACTTCTGATCCTAAGTATTTAAAAAGAAGTAGCACCTTTAATTTCACTAGTGCCTTTTGTTGGGCTGAATGCAGACAACAGAGAGTCCTTAGGGATTGGAGAAGTCACAGATGAACGGATTCAGGGTCCCTGAATTGACATGGAAGAAAACCTCTCGACATTGGGATTAATATTCTGAGCCATTATGTGAACAAGAAAGAATTCTGTTGAACTAAGTAGTTAAAATTTGGTGGTTTTGTCTAGTAAAGCGGTTACTGTTATGGTAAGCAATGCTGGCATGATTTTTTTTTAATTTAACATACAGAGTATGATATTTACTTTAATTTGGACACATCTCTTATTTTTTAATTTGAATTTTTCTTTAGAGACTACAAATTATGTATGTACAAATATTTTTTCTCAATAGGACATGGGTAAATTATAAAATCATTTTCCAATTTGTCATTATGCAGTTTCTTTGGTGTTCTCCATCATCAGCGTCCCCAGGATTTGGAAAATGTTGGAGAAAAATACTTTCTTAATGACTAGAATATTAGAGGACAAAGTTTTTGTTTATATTTGTGATCCATAGACTAAATGAGGAGAGTTTGTGTAAGACCATTCTTGTTTTTATTAGTCATGGCTAGTATCATTGTTGTCTTTATGTTTTCTTTTCATTTAAAAAATTAGGGGTTTAAAAAATAACAAAAACAAAAACAAACTGAACTCACTCAAGAAAAAAATAGAGCAGCTTTCCATGACCTCCTTGTCAAACTAAAATGTGGTACAATCAATCTGTTGTCTTTATGCATTGGTGAGGACCCCAAGGACAAGACATGCCAAGGGTTTGAAAGCCCATAATATATGCCCATTAAATGAAACCTATCATAAGCCCATGATGATTGTTGCTAAAACTTTGGAACAGATACCTGTAGGATATCAATAGTTCCTTCTTTAATGAATCTGTTGTAATGGCCTATGGTTCTCTTCTAATTCAAATGCTATTTCTTCACCTATCAAATGAAAATGATATAAAAATAGAAGTTACAAAAATAATATAAATTTTAGGTATGTCTTACCTCTAGTATTATGCACTTTGTGTACAAAATTTAGGCCAAACAGAATTGTTTTGGATGTCAGAAAAGTCACTGATGAAGGGGGCTTTATCCTAGCAAGAAGCATTTGTGGAGGCAGGCCTTTCTGGAAGTCATATACTCTAAACATTGTTGTAGAAAAGTGTGGTGTAGCTAAATAATTCACAAATATAACCCAGGTTCTTTGGAAATCTGCTTCTGGTTTAGAATAATATTTAAATCTAATTCAAAAGTAGAAAAAAGTTTTCAATTAGTCTGTTTAAAATTTCACCATGTCAATTTTCAACAAAGATGATCTGCTAGCAAACTATATTATTTCACTCATTACAATAAAGACTTTAGAAGGTATTGATGATTTAGGTCTTATTTTTTTAAAAGGTGAAGAAATATTCTTAAAAATTTAAATCTGAAAAGGAGCATACCAAACAAGTTTAATTTTTAGTCAGATTTTCCCCTATTTAATAAGACATGTTATGCTTGCATACCAGCTAATATCTCTGGTTAAATCACATTTTTTTAATGTACAGGTAAAAATAAAATCTAATAAGACAAAATTTCTTCTGGACTTGCACATCTTTAAAAGAACATGTCAGCAACCACTCAAAAATGAAATATCATATAAAGACTTTTGTATTTTGTGTGTGTGTGTGGTTTGGGTTTTATCTTACTACATTTTAAGATTATAGAGAATAGCTTTACAGTTATATAATCTGCATCCCTGTCTGAGCCAATGATCAAAGTATGATGAAAAATTTGTAGTGTTGCAAATAAGCTTGTTTTGAAACATTTCACCCTAATCAGATTCTACTTACTCAAGTCACATGGGGTAGCTAGGTTCAAGAGACTCAAAAAGAAATTAGAATATAATCCCTGGTCTACCTGTAGTGGAAAAAAAAAAAAAAAAAAAAAAACACCTCACACCTGAAAGTATGTGGTTTATATAAAATTATGGTAGCATAGAGGAAAAAAAAAAAGATTAATTCTGCCCTTGGTCACTGAAGAGTTTGGTTAGTATTTTAAGCTTCTTCTCAAAAAAGCATAGCTGACTTTCAAATTTAAGAAAGAGAAAACATGAATTCTTAAGGATATTCAGTAAGGATCTTAATAATAATGCAATAGCATGATTAGATGTTAAGTGGATTCTAGGAAAGTTAGCAGAGAGGTGAAAAGAGACCAGGAGACTAGAGAGCATTAGAGAAGAGGTGGAAAGCTTTTCAGGTTTCCTGCAGATGAGCGGTTTATCTATCATTTAATTAACAACTCATTGAGAGTGCAATCATTGAAAAAGTCACAAATATATCTCTAAAGGTTTATGTTAACTTAAAACGCAGATAATAATCCTTCAATCTTTTGTTGCAAGACCATAGCTTTTGTTTGAAATTAATTGTGGCTTTGGAGTTCAGTATTGTCTTTCTCACATAAACCACGTTCACGGTGTTTTTTACTACCACTTTTGTCAGCGGTGAAACAGAAACCCTAAGTCATCTGTGAGGCTCTCCCTTCCCAGGTGAGTGGAATGCCATTTTTACTCCAGTTGATTCTGCAGCACCCTTCTAGTCCCTCATGGTCCATTTTCTATTTTTCTCCAAATTAAATGGCTAAAACCACAACATCTCTATTCACTTGATCCAAAGACAAAATTTGTCCTGCCCTCATTACTAGGATTACAGAGTTTCTCTATATGAACAATACAACGGAACCTCTTAAATGAGAAAGTGAATGATCTAAATTTCAGGATTTACCTTAAATAGATAATGGGTATTGGTTAAGTCCGGTAAATAATTTCTTAAAAAATAGTAGAAATCGATAGTAGAATACATTCTGAGTGGATTTTGCAGATAGAAAAGGATTTTCCAGAAAGGGAGGAAGGAAAGAAAGAAGGAAGGGAAGGGAGGGTGGGAGGAAAGATGGAAGGAGGGAAGGAAGGAAGGAAAGAAGGAGTTATATTTAAAATATCAAGATTCAGAAGAACTTAAGGCTTCTCAACTATAAAATTAGAGGCTAAAATTTAATGGAGCTATGCTTCAACAGAGCCCTGGTGGTGCAGTGGTTAAGAGCTATGGCTGCTAACCTAAAGGTCCACAGTTCGAATTCACCAGCCGCTCCTTTGAAACCCTACGGGGCAGTCCTGCTCTGTCCCATAGAGACGCTATGAGTCAGAATCCACTTGACAGCGGTGGTTTGGTTTTGGATTTTTTATGCTTCAAAAAACTGAAAAAAAATATTGTTTCCAACCTGGAATCCTTTACTTAGAGAAATCAGCAGTCAAATAGTCATAGGGGAATACAGATGTTTTCAGACATGCAAAGACTCAAAAAAAAATTACTTCCCATTAATTCTCTTAAAAAAAAAAAAAGACACAGAAAGATAAATTGCAATGATATTAGGGAGTAAACTCAAGAACATTGAAGAAATAAGACACAGAAGAGTAAGTGTGAAAAGAAAGTGTGTTTATTTGACAAATTACTTCTGTGCCTTATTTTCCTTTAAGTTTGTGAGATTCTTTACAGAAAGAAATATACTTTACATTTCGTTCCTAACTTATTGTCTAAAATTTTTTTTTACACATCGTCAATGTCCAATAAGACTTTCAATTGTTTAAAATGGCTTTCAAGAGAGAAGAAGAGCTGTGGTACATACTGACCTACGAACACCAGGTGTAGGACCCATAGTTTTATAAGCAGTAGAGCACTGAGCATTAAAATAAAGGCTTGTGGATTCAGACAGCTCTTGGTTTGAATCTCATTCTTTCATTGACTAAATGTGTAACTTTATTAGGAGAGTACTATCTATGAGAAGGGATTATTTTGAGAATTAAATGATATATAATAATGGAAGTTTAGTCTAGCCTGGCACTTATAGGGTTCTATAAATAGTACCTACCCCCTCCAAAAAAAAAAAAATTTCTATAGAGGAAAAGTTGATTGACACCTATATTGAACATCAAGTATGAAAGATACAGCTCTAGGAAATAAAGAATATTAATAAAGAGAATTCATTTTTATACTGTTTCTATTAATAACAGCAAAAGGGACTGGTTTTTCTGGAGGTTTGTGATTGAAACAGACAGAGGTTTAAACTTATTTAACAAATAATTCAGATTTATGTGATTTTGTCACAAAATTTTCATAAATTTAACTTCTTGAGAAATGAAGACTTTTTCAAAATTAGTCACTTTCTATAATTAGGAATAAGTATAATGAGCATGGAAGACTAAGTTCTTGAGAGACAGAAATTGCATCTATAAAGAAAAAAAGTATCTACAACTTCCTTGAACTTTAACCGGTTGAAGCACTGTCATCCTTGTGGAAATTAAAAACAAAAACACACAGAAGAAAACCTTCCCTCATTTCTAGAAAAAGCTGATTGCTCTGATAGTATGGAACAAGTGACCACAAAACTATTTTTATACCTGTTTAATTAAACAGCAAAAAAAAAAAAAAAGTGCCTCATTGAACAGGTTTTTGCAAGCTACCCATCAGTAACATCCCTCCAGCCCCAACCCTTACCTCACCCTGCCACCTTCTGCAACACCCCCCCCCCCCCCCCCAGTCAGCCAATTAGCAGGAAATAGCTCCCTCCAATAAACATGCCTGGAGTTCCAAGGGAGAACATTTTAGCCCAAGTAACCACTATTCTACTAATGATTTGACACTAATGTCCCTGAAAATCAACTCCTCCTGGAACTCTGTTTCTAAAACCGATCTAAAAAGATCAGCAGACTTCTGTGCTCTGAGAGACTTGAATGACCAACTTAGCTCTCTCTTCTTATTAAAAAAAAAAAAAAGATAAAACAGTTGCCATTCAGTAAATTTCAACTCATGGCAACCCCATTTGTGTCAAAGCGGTGCTGTGCTCCACAAAGTTTTCAATGGCTGATTTTTTGGAAGTAAATCACAAGGCCTTTCTTCCAAGGCACCTCTGGGTGTGTTTGAACTGCCAACCTTTCAGTTAGTAGCCCAGCACCAAACCATCTGCACCACCCAGGGAACCTCTCTTCTTATAGGACACAATTAAATCAGCTCAGTCTATTTTATTTCAAATAGTCAAGTGACAATATCGTCCTTGGAGATTTGGTATGAACAACGTTATTTTCTTTAGTGATTTAATTTTGGATGTTTATGGAAATGTCTATAAGTTTTAAAAATAGTGAAAATATAATTTATAACGAATGCTTTACTATCAGTAGGGATCCTAATGTTGACAACACTCTCTTTATTTCCTTGGCTAATGAAATTACCCCTATTTGGCAGTCATCAGAAATAGGATGAGAAGTTGGGTCATAGCATCAAGGCCTTACGATGGTTACAAACCCAATTCAATTCACAGGCACAGCAAGGAAATTAATTCTGCCATTGTTCAATTAAAAACCAGTGTTTGAAGGAATACCAAAGGATAACAAATGCAAAGTAATGTGCATTTCTTAAATCCATGATTTGTGTGTCTTAATGGAGGTTGGAGTCAGCAGGAAAGAAAACAAAACAAAAAAGGCAAGGATTAACCAGAAGTCCTCAAATATGCATGCCTGCTTTTGTGTATATATATATATATATATACATATATATATGTATAAATAAATGTGTATACACACACACACACATATATCTTCTTAAAGCCAAGAGCCCATCCTTTCTTTGTTTCTTCTACCCCATATCTCTCTGGATGGGAGATTCTACCCCCTATATAATATCTATCTACTTTCTCTGTTTATGCTTCCAAATACACCACCATTTGTTATAAAATGGGGTAAGGTTTGATATTTTTCTAGGCTATCTGGTGTGATAATGGAGATGTGCCTTGGATTATTCCCCTTTTCCCCAGTAAATGCCAGCCAAAATATTTTTCTGTGGCCAAAGTGATGCAAAGGTCCAGATACTCACTTTGCATCTTGCAGGCCCATGGAAACCAATTTGTATTTTAATAGACTTTTTTTTTTTTTTCCTATTCCCTAGCACTTCTGGTCTAGTTTTCGTTTGTTTGCTGGCTTTTATTTTGCTTTCATTTTCATGGGAGCCTATTTTTCTTCATATTTTTGACTTCCTACTTATAGTTTTTTATGCTGTTTTTTTTTAACCTTATCCAGAAAAATATTTTATTGTCAATATTCTCTTCGTCATAATGTTTCCCTGTGGCTGACACATTGGTAAGTAGCTAAATTAAATGACACTTCAAAAAACATACTGTGAAGCTGAAAGTTGGCTGCCATACTAATCATAAAAAATAACTCCAGATCCATTCTTATTGATTGTCAAACCCGTTTCCAGCCATGTCCAGGGATGAGACATGTGCCATCCATAAGTACTTCAATAAGTCATCAAAGCTACTAGAAGGTGATTTTAAATGCTAACAAAGGAATAAAATGTTATTAAAATTAATATTTAGGCAACTATAATAATCCCTTTCCCTGAAAAAAATTGAATTTGTGTACATAACTTCTCAGGATCCTAAATGAAGGAAGAACATGTTTTCTAACAGTATTGTAAAGCCTTGGTGTTTAATACTTTCCAGAGAGATTTATTAATAGCTATATTGATTTAAAGTAATAATGAATACATCTGAAAGAAATTTTTTTTTTGAATGTCTGAATTTTGTACTAGACAGGACAGAACCAGACCTTTAAGATTTTATTTATTTGGTTTTTTGCTGCCATAAAATGAGCTGCCCATAAAATCTTGAGTCAGAAATTGGGGAGGAAAGCAGGCATTCAATCTAAATTTAATCTAATCACTTTCATAATAATAATAAACATAATAAACAAACGGTGACTTGACTTTAAGCCATATCTTAGTTTACCAGTGACACTGTGTTTTGGTTATCCAATACTTGGTTTTGAATGCTAAATAATTATTTAGTCAACCTATAAGTGATGATTTATCAAGATAGTTGAACCAAGCTATTGAAATTTGCTAAATCCATAATCACATTTCTAAATAGACTTTTTATATCTTAGATTGGAGCCCTGGTGGTGCAGTAATTAAGAGCTCAGCACTAACCAAAAGATTGGCAGTTCGTATCCACCAGCTACTCCTAGAAAACCCTGTGGTACAGGTCTACTCTGCCTTGTAGAGTCGTTATGAGTTGGAATTGACTTGATGGCACTGGGTTAGGTTCTGATATTTATAGGTTAATTATAATAAACTAGAACACTTTTTTCAAAATTGAACAATAATTTCTCTGTGCTGATGTGTTTCTGAATAATTTATTTGGTGTGAGAAGAGTGGATAAGTCTCCATCAATACTGTATTGGGAACAGGGTTCTCGTGAGACATGGTATCATGCAGCAATCTGCTAATGTTAATATTACCATTACAAAAATTAACATTTTCAGATTAACTTTATTTCTTAAGAACATATTATTCAATACATAAAAAGTCCTACCTTAAGATACTATTCAAAAATTATCTAGCTACCCCCTAAGATTATTAACACTTTTTTAGAAAAAACCTGGTAAAATGAATTCCACTTTCTCATTGCTTCTAGGAAGGATGAGCAACAGCTAGAAACATTATAACAAAAATTCATCTGATCTTTGGGTGGTAGCAAAAGTGTGACACTGTCTGATGATATCCCCATTATGCCAGACTCAACTGCAGCAAGGAAAGGTATTGCACACAAATAATAATTAAGATCTGTATGAACAAAAAGAGTCATGATTAGCATTATATGTCAAAGAAATTTTTTGAAATAGCAAATATATGTCAAAAGAAAATCCCACAGATTCAGAAACATGTAGTGAAGTTTAAGCAATAGCTGTAAACATGACTGAAAATTTTATCAAAAATTTCCGCAAGGAAAATTGTATCAAAATTTTCTCAGTGCAGTGAACACATACTCCCAAGGATCATATGCAACTTGAATATGCTTCTATTAAAAACCCTGTTGTCAGGAACCAAATGGACTATAGTTGTAGGTATAATTTTTTTTAAATAAAATAAATCCATTGGATTTTGTAAATTAGTAATCCACTACAACAAAAAAACAAAACAAAACAATAAGTAACAAAAAAAAAAAGAAATAGCTGATCTAGAGAATGGTATACTTTCCATCAATAAAGAATTTTTTATTCTAAGTGGAGATGTGGAAATTCCCTAAGAGATTTTAATATATATATAAATATGGTAAATCAAAATTCTGCTTTTGTAATTTATGTTTACTCTACTAATATGGCATCACAGGTTTCTTTTCATGTTATACATATATATGTTTAAAGCAACTTTTTGGGTTACCAGTTATTACCAATTGATCTTTTAATTGGCTTAACCAGTAATTATTTAAAAAAAAAAAAAATTACCTAAAAACACATTTCAGATTAGTAAATTTTAGGTCAAACAGATTTTTTCAAAAGCAATTTGACCTTTGTTTTTGTTTCTCTCACTAAGATTTTAGGCTGGAAAAATTCTTTGTAGAAAGGTCATTCATTTCATGTGTAACTGCTACATTGACCTCACCAGCCCACCAACTGTCCACAGAGATGCACGGATGATCCCCAGATTCATAGCCACAGTCTGTCATCTAGGTGGGATCAACTAACCTGCCTAGAAGAGAGAGGATAACGAGTTTGCTTCATTAGGCCTATTTCTAACCCGAATATCACTAAAACTTAACTAGATACATAATTTTGCTGAAATGCGCAAAATTCTTATTTACCAAATAAATTGTGTCTGCTTTCTCCTCACTCTCTTTCCTTCACGTTACAAGCCCATGTTCTTTTCTTCCGTATTACTACATTAATGCACTGTCTCTCCTTGGCCTTAAATTTCCTTTATGTCTGTAGCTTTTGTCTCTTCTACTTACAAACTCCTCTATGTTACCTTCAAAGTTTGGGAGGTAATATTAATGTATATTAAAGGAGATCTAGAGTCAGCTTCCCTAAAATCAAAGCCATGTCCTATCACTAACTTATTGTCTGAGCGTGGACAATTTGTATCTGTAAATATCAATTTTCTAATCTATAGACTGGGGATATTAATATTAATTACCTCAAAGAGATTTGGGAGTGTTAAATGAAGATGGGCATGCAAAGTGCTCAGTGCAGTGAACACGTGCTCCACAAATGTTAGCCATTTTTTGATATTTTTTGTTGTTGTTGTTTTCCTTTTCTTTTTGTCATCCTCCCTTATCCCCTATTTTCAAAACTTTCATTTCTGTTCTTTCCACATTCGATTTTTTTTTATGGGTTGTACGCATAGGCCCCTCATATCTTTCCATTTCCATATCTACTCTTTGTAATCACGTCTTTACTCAAGCTTCCATCTAAGCAGTACTCTGAATATTCACTTGCCACTCTAGCCTCTGTCTTGTGAAGTCCTTACTCAATTCTCAGGTGTGTATCTTTTTCTTCTAACTGCTCTTCTCATGCAGCATTCACTTTCTCTTCTTTTTCATTCCCTTCTCCTACCCTTGCTATATCCCTTTCTCTCACCTGTTGTGCCTGTCTGTTTGCCATGAAAATATTTGCTTCTCTTTTCTCATCTCATTCTAGTTCCTTACTTGGCTCTTCTTGAGCTGCTTCACCTCAAGTGAGCTAGAGCAAAGATCCGGGTAGTTCTGTTAATACATGTAAATTTCTCAAACTCATTATTTCTCTCATAAACTGGAATAAAATTCAAATCTGTGAAACATTCCACTCCTAGTTCTTATATTTTGTCTCATTTAGGTGTTGTTTTGAATCCTGCTTCCAAGACTCTCTCTCCTTTTAAACCATTATGCTAGCCTAACGATTGCCCTATGGTGCCTACTTCCACATCTTCAGCTCTGAACACTCAGTGTGCTCCATTTACATTTTTGTCACCTCTCTACTGAGCACTTCCATTGGAAATTCCAAGTCATCTCCAACTGAACAAGTCTGAGATTGAACTCATCGTCTTGAACGCAAGCATATCTCCTTTGTGAACTTTCCTTTTTCTGTTGGAAGAATAAAATCTTTTTAGTTTTATCACTCTTCTAGACATTTTCAGTTCCTCTCCCTTTTATAGGTAGCTGTGCCACCATCTTATCAGGTCTTTTTTTTTCTTTCCTTTAAAGAATTTTTGTTTTTCCTTTCCTTGGCCACTCCTTAGTCCCTACTATTACCTCGTACCTGGGTTAGTTCTATAATGTTTGAGTTGGTCCGAATGATCCATGTTCTTCTTCTCGTCAGCCTAATATATTCTAATATATTGTTCTCAATAATCCTGAACAAAAATCTGTTTTTGTCGTATTTCTCTCTTTAAGGCACAAAGTAATTGTATATTACTTGCTGTTTAAAACTCAAATTCCTGGCCTACTCACCTAATATTCTAATTACATTATCTCTAAGTACGTCATATATATCTTCTATTTTGGTTGGGCCTTTCCTCTCTCTTTCCCTCCTTTCTTGGTATCAAACACACGTACATACACCCACACTTCCATTCTCTGTTTATTGTATTTTTTAGTATTATTTATTTCTTCATTATATGAATTAATACTCCTTTCTTCTCTTCCATCTATCCAAATTCTATCAAAATTTCAAGATTCCCTTCAAATTATCATTTCCTTCATTGATTTTCCAGCACACAGCACTCTCTCTCTTTTGTCAGTCTTATTGCACTTCCGTTCAGCATCTTATGTTTTGGTCTCTTACTATTCAGTGTTTTTTAATCCCTATTTTTCTTTCCTAACTCTGTGGTAATTCTTCTAGGGCAGATATAAAAATCTCTTTTAAATGTCTTGCATATGTTCCACAGCCCTTATAATTGAGCTTAGAGGGAGAAAAATAAATGTCACCTCACTGGGAAAAGTCAGAGTGTCTTGTTCCTATTCATCAAATTGTGGGAAAACAAATATTTAGCTGCTCACTGCTCCTCCTTTTTCATCCTTTTCTCACTTTGGTGGTACTCCTTTACCCTGCCACAGTTTCCCAAATATCCTCTTACTGGATTTATCTTTTGTTTTATTTTTTAATTACAATTTTTCTCTGCTAAGGGAAAGAAATAAAAAAATAAGAAAGAACTATTGGTAAACACATGATAGACAAATCTGAATAATTATTCTTCACGAAGAAAACATCCTCTATGATTCCGTTCATATAAAATTCTAAAATATGCAAAGTTATCTAAAGTGACAGAAAGCAAATTAGTGGTTGCTTGGGGTAAGGGGTGAAAGGGTGGGAAGAGGCATGAGGAAGGGATTACAAGGGATGCAAAGTGACTTTTTGCAACGATAAAAGTGTTTGTTATCTTGATTGTAGTGATAGTTTCAAGTGTATCTGTACATGTCAAATTACCAAAATGTATGATTTCAGTGGGTTCAGTTTATTGTATGCCAATTATACCTCAATAAAGCTGTTTTCAAAGATCCTCTGCTAATCAAGCAAGAAGCAGACATTTTAAGTGCTTAATTATTGGGCAAGTTCTAGATCATACTTGCTAGGTGTCACCACAGATCCAACCTTGAAGAATCTCCTCCCCAAACTTTTCCACATAACAAGACAAACTTTATCATTGGTTCCTATCAGTTACCTCTTAAACTGCTTTTGTTAGCCAAAACAAAGATAATTTTACATTTATGAAAATTTTTGTGCCAAAAAAATTCTCAATCTAACTCCTGAGTGTTGATATTATATCTGAGGCGGCGGGGGGCGGGGGGACATTTATAGAGAAAGGTTCTCCTACACGAGTTGTCTTTCCTTTGTTATTACCATTTCCATAATTACCTAATCTCATATATGGTACACTAATCTTATACAGTCTTATATAAGTAATATACAGTCTTAAATATCTTGTTCTTGGATCTATTCACAGTACTTAGAACTGAGCTTGGCATATAATAGGAGCTCAATTAATAGTTGTTGAGCTATATTTCAAGATTTACAGCTGTTGGACCTATCAATGATGAACTGTTTCTAAGTCTTTAGAGATTGACAAATGTCTCAGCTCCTCACACGGGGCACCATCTGTCGCAGCTCCTCACACGGGGCACCCATCTGTCGCAGCAGCGACGGTTGTCAGGGCGGCAGAGACAATAACCAATGCCACAACTCTTACAGAGAAGTGGGGCCAGGAGGGTCTCTCTGAGGAATCGAACTCCGGCTTTAGTCCCAGGAGTTTATTTTATAGTCAATACAGCAAGCAGTGAAGCAAATAACAGAACAATGGGTTTTGGGTGAGTAACAATAAGTTTCTGGCAAGGGAGAAGGAATTCAGGTAAACAAGCCAATCAGTAACAGGACAATAGGTTTGGGAAAGCAAGTCGTGCCTAATCTCTTTCTCATTGCTGACAAGTCTCCAACATGTCATATACAGCATAGAGGGCTGTGGGAGCTGCAGTTGTCAATAGTGCAGCCATGTTTAAATGGCATATATCCCCACAGACAAACATGTAATTTGCCTCAGTGAATACCCACTGGTTAGTACTGTGCTGTCCAGCACAGCAACCATGAACCACTTGGATTATTTAAGTTTAAATTAATTCAAATTAAATAAAATTAAAATTCCATGTCCTCAGTCACACTAACCCCATTTCAACTGCTCAATAGCTACATATGGCTAGTGCTACCATACTGGTCTGTGTAAATATACAATATTTCATCAACATAGTTCTATTGGACAGTACTAGATAAAAAATTCTTGTACAGAGGGCATTCCATAATTGCTTGATACTGAAGAATAGGGAGAAAAAAATAGGCCATGGGAGAAGAAAGAGGTGGGGAAGGAGCAGTAGGGGAAAGAGAGAAAAATCATCGATTTTCAAGAACTTGATATCCTAATTAGCTTGCAGTTATATTGGAAATTCACTACAATAGAAAAGAAAGTAATTCTTACCTGAATGATATCACCAGCCATGGTGCAGAGGCAATCCCCATAAAATATTTTGTTTATTTTCTGGTGCAAATCTTGCAAAATATCTGGCTGTCTTATTCAATAGGATTTTATACATCCCCAGTCTCTCAAGGTATACCCAGGCATCAATAATGTGTTGTCCATTCTCCACCCTGTAGTCACTGAGCTGACTAGGACTTTCCTTCCACAGAGGTGGATATATATCTGAGAGACTGGACGTTCCTGTTAAAGAAGCAGAAAGACAACTAACTATTACACAGGCCCAGGAAAGATAGAAAGCCATGGTGCCAAGTCTGAGGATTGAGATATGGCAGGGATTATATTGGGAAATGTAGTTGGAAGTCATGACATTTTTCACATCCTAGTCAATCAACACTTTGCATTCCCCTTCCTAGTGATAATAGGGTGGAGATCGGCATTCCTGACCAATAAAAATAGGGTTGCTAATATGGGATTTTATTCACATGACTCTTGAGGTAAGCTTCTTATTGTAAAATTTGAAGGTTATTAACACTTCTGCATATGTTCCTTAATATTGCATATCTGGAAATTTGAGAATATGCATATTTATTTAGGTCATATTAAATTTTGTTGCACAAAAATATTTATAAGGAAAGTCATTTTTCTTTATTTCTAAAGTCTCTACTTTCTCCATGGAAATATTTCAGAAATCAAATTTGGTTTTTTCTTCCCCAAGAAGATTTGAAAATGATTGGCAGTTAGAACTGCATTAGAGTAGAATGAACTGCATTGAAATTATGAGTCCGTGGGTGGTGCAAATGGTTAAACATTCAACTATCAGCTGAAAGGTTGGTGGTTCAAACCCACCCAGAGAAGCCTTAGAAAACAGGAATCTGCTTCTGAAATGTCACAGTGTTGAAAATTCTATGGAGCAGTTCTATTCTGCACACATGGGGTCACCATGAGTCAGAATTGACTTGACGACAACTAACAACAAGGGCATTGGACTGGAATGGGATGCCTTAAAGGTCCAAATTTCCAGTCATTAACAAGTTTTAAGCAGAAGTGATGCAATTACTGGTTGGAGCTGATTGTAGAGGGCATTTGTACATTGACTAAAATTTAGGGTGTTTGGACATAGAGACCCCTCTGTGGCAGAGATTTTATATTCTCTGTGTTCTAAAATTGAAGGACATTATTTGAAAAAATTAACTATCATGAATGAACATATTTATTTAAAGGATCTTACCAGAAGTGTCCTAACCATGATGAGATTTATAGATATTCTACCAATGAGTCAAACTATTTCCTTCTTGTCGGCAAGCTAAAGAATAATTTATGAAAAATATGAAATAAATTGATGATTTGAATACTTCGCGATATTGTACAAAGATGTTTTGAAAAAGGGGCAACTGATCTTGTAATGATAGAAGATTCTGCTGAAATAAAAAGTAATACTGAAATGAAGCCTACCTGTGCCTATGCTGAGTGAATGACAGACTTTCACAGAGATTTCCCAGTAAAGCAGCCTTATAATTTTAGCTGGGCACATGAGCACTGAAATAAATGTCTACATTTCCATTCTCTCAAGCAGCAAGTTGTAACATATGACTAAATACTGGCCACCAGGATGAAGCAGAAAAGTTGCAGCCTCTGGAATATATCCTCTACCCTTCCTCCATGCTGCTACTTGGACTGTGGATGTGATGGCTGAAATTTCATATCGTCTATACCAGAAAGGACATTATTTTAAGAATAATAGAGTGGAAAGCTGGAGGCTACCTGTGTCCTAGAGGATTTACTGAAGAGAAAAAAAAAAAAAAAAACCCTATATTTTATCTCAAAACCTTTTTTCAGGCTTCTGTTTTTAGCTAGTGAACCTATTCCTAACTGTAAACTGGTTGAATGTGTTTCATTTTTCTCCAAAAAAAAAAATAAAATAAGAGAATGCTGTGTTATATCTCACACTACCCTAATTCTGTTAAGTTGAATGTTATTTGGGTTCAATTACACTGATTGGGTTTGTTTTTTATGTAGGGACACAATACTAGATGTTTTATATACAATAGATCTTTTAATCTCCATTTGAAGTGGAGAGTTGTATTCTTCTCATTTACAGATAATAAAACTGAAGCTTGTTTGGTTAGATTGACCAAAGTCAGACAGCCAGTGATTGGTGAGACCTAGTTTTGATCTCAGAACTGCCTGATGCCAATGTCAGCATTCTCAACAACCATGCTACACAGCATACCAAAATGATAATGTTATTACAAATGAGTCCTAATTAACCTAGATTGTTTATATTGAATTGTGACTACCTGAGCATGTTTGCAACCTGAGAGAGCCAGGAAAGGAGGAGACATTGAATACACACTAGCCTGTTGAAGAGTCCAACGAATGGGGTAAGAAGCCAAATTCTCTTCCTTTAAAGAAGGAGAGAAGAAAGCAGCTGTGCTGAAGACAATTCAAAAGTGGTTGCAGCAGTACAGTGACAGGAAACTGCTGGACATTCAAGCTGGATTCAGAAAAAAACATGGAACCAAGGATATCATTCTTGATGTCAGATGGATCTTGGCTGAAAGCAGAGAATACCATGAAGATGTTTACCTGTGTTTTATTGACTATGCAAAGACATTCGACTGAATGGATCATAACAAATTACGGATAACATTGAAAGAATGGGAATTCCAGAACGCTTAATTGTGCTCATGTAAGACCTGTACACAGATCAAGAGGCAGTCATTTGAACAGAACAAGAGGACGCTGCATGGTTTAAAATCAGAAAAGGTATATGTCAGGGTTGTACCCTTTCACCATACTTATTCAATCGGTATGCTGAGCAAATAATCTGAGAAGCCGGACCGTCTGAAGAAGAACACAGTATCAGGATTGGAAGAAGACTCATTAACAACCTGTGATATGCAGATGAAACAACCTTGCTTGCTGAAAATGAAGAGGATTTGAGGCACTTACTGATGAAGATCAAAGACTACAGCCTTCAGTATAGAGTATACTTCAACATAAGGAAAACAAAAATTGTCGCAATTGGACCAATAAGCAATAACATGATAAATGGAGAAAAGATTGAAGCTGTCAGGGATTTCACTTTACTGAGATCCATAATCAATGCCCATGGAAGCACCAGTCAAGAAATCAAACAACATACTGCATTGGGCAAATCTGCTGCATAAGACCTCTTTACAGTGCTAAAAAGCAAAGATGTCACTTTAAGGACTAAGGTGCACCTGACCCAAGACATGGTATTTTCAATCACCTCGTATGCATGTAAAAGCTGGACAATGAATAACGAAGATGGAAGAAGAAATGATGCCTTTGAATTATGGTGTTGGTGAAGAATACTGAATATATCATGGACTTCTAGAAGAATGAACAAATCTGTCTTGGAAGAAGTACAGCCAGAATGCTCCTTAGAAGCAAGGATGGGAAGACTTCTTCTCACTTGCTTTGGACATGTTATTAGGAGGTTTCAGTCCTTGGAGAAGGACATCGTGCTTGGTAAAGCAGAGGGTCAGCAAAAGAGAGGAAGACCCTTAATGAGATGGTTTGACACAGGGGCGCAATGATGGACTTAAGTGTAACAACGATTGTGAGGATGGCACAGGACCAGACAGTGTTTCTTTCTGTTTCACATAGAGTCACCATGAGTCGGAACCAACTCAGTGGCACCTAACAACAACAGCAACAGATAAAGATACCTCAGAAAACACTGGACAGATAGTTCCCTTTAATTGTAAATGTCTTCTATAACTACCTTTTGTAAAGAATGTTCTATTTATATTGTGAGTGGGATATATTTCAATTTAGATGGGAGTAAGTATATACTCAAAACTCAACAGTCTTAGCAAAATGTCCCTACTTATTCTTAAAATAGGAGACCATGGGTTGTGCAAACAGTTAAGCAGTCAGCTACTAGCCAAAAGGTTAGAGGTTTGAACCCACCCAGAGGCACCTTGGAAGAAAAGCCTAGAGATCTGCCTCCCAAAAGTCACAGACATAAGAATCCTGTGGAATGCAGTTCTAGTCTGCAGACCATAGGGTCTCCATGAATTGAAATCGACTTGACAACAACTGGTTTTTTGGTTTTATTCATAACACACTCTTTTGCTATTTTGCTCTTTCCCGCTACAGATTGTTTTTTTCTCCATCCCTTGCCACTCTGTGGCTATTCAATTGTCTTTTAGTTTTGAAGTTTTATGCTTGTAATGCTTCTATTATACTTAAATTGTAGATTCTAGTGAGAAACTATTCAGTAAATTGTATACACATCTTAAGAACCATGGGAGAAAACAGTTGGATTTTGATTTGTATTTAGGTTGGAATATTTTGTAACTCATGTTGCTAATTATGTGTCCCTATTTTAGATCACAATATTTTTTCTGCAACTGAAAGAAACTTCACCATGGACTTTCTAACTACTATAGAGTTTTGTGAGGCAGCAAGATATCGCCCATAGTTTGAAAGTTCAGCAGAATTACTTGTGGGTTTCCCACATAGGCTGCTCACAGACCAGGATCAGCACTTTCTCACAAGTGAGTTCAGCATACGTGAAATAGCACTTTTGAGCGTAGTAAAACTCATTTCAGGAATAAATGAAATCACAGGTATGATTAAGAACTATAATATGTATCAGGCTTAAGTGAACAAATGTCATATAAGATCTTAATTTATACGATCATTCATTCAGCAAGAATTTATTGAGTACTTGCCATATGTTAGGAGCCCTGGTGGTGCAGTGGTTAAGAGCTTGGCTGCTAACCAAAAGGTTGGCAATTTGAATCCTCCAGCAGCTCCTTGGAAACCCTGTGGGGTAGTTCTACTCTGTCCTACAGGGTCTCTATGAGTTGGAATCGACTCGATGGCAATGGGTTTTTAGTTTACCATATGTTAGGTCCATTGAGTACAATTGTGATAATTAATAAATGTCGCCCTTCTAAGACCTCATATCTTAATAAAGCAAAGAGATACATAAATAAATTACTACAATGTATTTTTAACAATGCAATAATATAAAAAACCCGTTGCCGTTGAGTTGGTTCTGACTCACAGCAACCCTACAGGACAGAGTAGAACTGCCCCATAGGGTTTCCAAGGAGCACCTGGTGGATTCAAACTGCCGGTCTTTTGGTTAGCAGCCATAGCTCTTAACCACTGTGCCACCAGGGTTTCCGCAATAATGTAAGTACACTCAAATTTACATCTATGACAATGCTTATAAAAAAGCAAAAGTGGTTAAATAATTCCTCGTAAATGACAAAATATATGTTTTAATTGTTCTAGTTTGTCATTCCCTCTTAGTTTTCCAGGAAGCTGTCCCCAGCCTTTTGCTCTTCTCACTCTTTCCAGATGAAACATCAAAGCATATTGTTTGATTTAGTACCAACATAATTATTGTAAGGAACCCTGGTGGCACAACAGTTAAGTGTTTAACTACTAATTAAAAGTTTGGTGGTTTGAAACACCCAGCAGTTCTGCAGGAGAAAGACCTGAGTATCTGCTCCTGTAAAGATTACAGCCTAGAAAACCCTATGAGACAGTTTTACTCTTTCACATGGGGTCACTATGAGTCAAAAATGGACTTGACTGCACCTAAACTAAAAACATAATTATTGTTATTTCCAGCCAAGACCCCGCTGCTGAACGTTAACTACTGGACATTTTCACTTCCATCTCACAGTTTTCACATTTAACATTTCAAAGTGTCATTATTGTTTCCACTTAACTTCTTTCTCTTAAGTTACGAAGTTCTATCATTTTGTCTCCTTATCACAATTGATAATGCCACCTCTTTTTCATTACCTGGATCACCCTAGGATGAATCTTTATCATTTCTCACCTAGTTTTCATCACTAGCCACCTTACTGGTCTATCCACATTTATTCTAAGCCAAACTCAAAATATCACTGTGCTACTGCAGTAATGACATTTCTAAAATGAAAATATTTATGTGTTTCTTCTTTAAATTTTCATTGTCTGTCTAATAGCATGCTGGTTTTGGATTAAGATTCAAGTCCTGTGAAAACCAGACTTTTCAGTTTTGACCCATAACTCTTGTCTCTTATAACACCATACCTTTGTGACTAAACTACTACAGTTCTGTAACATGTCATGCTGTTTCCCCCATACAACCTATTCTCTACCCAGAATCCTTCTTCTGCCTCGCTTTTGTATGACTACTTCCTGGCCTTTACGTTCATTTAAAGGTCATTGCCTCTGACCACTACCTTGATCTCTCCTGGATGTGCTGATATCAACAACCGCCTTCTCAAAGGGTGAATTGGAGTGGAATCTCCACCATTGCACTTATCACACTATGCAATCACACAGTAATAACTTGTTAGTATTTTTTCCCTGCAGGGGGAGAAAACATATTTTTGTTTGTTTTGTTAACTTGTACCTAGGGTCCTAGGGTCATAAAACACGTTTCAGTAAATGTTTATTGAAAGAAGGGATGAGATGAGGAAAAAAGAAGGGAAAAAGTAAGGAAGGGAACCAGGAAGGAAGGAAGGGAGGAAGGAAAAAAGAGATAATGGAACTCTATTCATCAATATCCCATGCTTTGTAAGTTAACGAAATCTGCCCCTACACTAAACACTGTAACTCACCCATTATGGGTAGGTGGCCAAACATAGACCATTGTGATCTAGGTAAAGAGAACATTTAAGAGGAAGACAGCACTAATGGAGTTTATGAGGTTAAAGCAGGATGGAAGAGAGGTGTCTCCAAAGAAGACATGACAACTGGGTGGTGGGGGGAAGGTCAATGTGAATTGCACAGTCATCTCATATTTGGACTGACTAAAGAAGTGCTAGGAGCCCTGGTGACACAACAGTTAAGCACTCAGCTGCTAACCAAAAAGTTGGCAGTTCAAACCCACCCAGAGGCTCCATAGGAGAAAGATTCGGCAATCTGCTTCCATAAAGATTACAGCCTAGACAACGCTATGAGGCAGTTCTATTCTGTCACATGGGGTTGCTATGAGTTGAAAGAGACTCGAAGGCACCTAATAGCAACAACAAAGAAGTGCTAAGGGCATTTAAGCAGGAAGTGATGTGATTTTTCAGTTAAGTGGTGATACTGGATGGTGGATTTTAAGAGTCTGAGACTGGAACTCTTACTAGGGCTTATGAGGAAATTAATACAGCAATAAAAATGGGTGTCGAGGAGGCGGGGCAAGATGGTGCTCTAGGCAGAAGCACCACACCGTCCCTCCACAGCAAAGATCCGAAAAACTAAGCCTAACAGAGAATCAACAATCCTGAAACCCTAGAACACCAAATGAAGAGATAAAGAACTCAGCCAAACACCAAACAGAGTGAGAATACTAAAAGAGAACAGAGAGCGAGGAGAGACTCATGCAGAGATTCCTTACCAACTAACGCAGCGTGGATCCACCATCTTGGATTCCTATTGGAGACCAGCGAATGGGAGAGCATCCTCGCAGAGCGTCCAGTGGGAGACAGAACGACCGGTAAACTGCGTCACTCATCTGTACATTCCAACGACAAGCTCCCCTAGCATTCTTTTATGTTTGTATGCTTTTTGCTCCTGCTCCTCTCTCCTCTCTCCCATATCCAGCTTAGCTTCACACATAACCATCTCCCCGCTGCACCCTACCTACCTGCACCATGCACTTGACATCACACCACCAAGCTGTGCAGGCACGCCCTATTGGAACCTGCCCAGCACTGACTACCGACCATCCTGGTGGCTGTGGTGAGTGCCACAAACAACCCGTCCCAGTGGCTCCTCTTCAGCTAGATCTTCCCAGCTGTACCACAAGGACGAAACAAAAAAAAAATCTACAATCCATAAACGAGAGAAATATCTACTGAATGCCCCCAAAACAGCAAACAATATCAAAACATTTACAAAAACAAGACAAGATGGCTCCAATAGGTGTCCAAATTAAAACACCAGATAACTCTCCTACGGAAGAAAATCCACTAGAAGTACCTGATAGGGAACTCAAATCACTAATACTCGGAATTTTCCAAGAACTGAGGCAAAAAGCTGACAAACATAGGAAAAAATAGACAAATTTATGGAAAATACAGACAAAAAATTGGAAGAATTCAGGAAGATGATGCAGGAACAAAATGCAAAAATAAATTCACAACTCGAAATTATACAAAAACAACAATTAGAAATCCAAAAGATAAACAACAAGATTTCAGAAATGGACGGTGTCATAGAAGGGCTGAGAAGTAGATTTGAAACCATGGAAGACAGGATCAGTGGAACTGAAGACAAACACTTGGATACAACTCTGTTTCAGGAAAACTCAGAAAAAAGAACAAAGAAAAATGAAGAGACCCTGAGAGTTATGCGGGACACAATTAAAAGCAAAAACTTACGAGTGATTGGCATACCAGAACAGGGGGAGAAAACAGAAAACACAGAGAGGATCATTGACGAACTGCTGACAGAAAACTTTCCCAATATCATGAAAAATGAAAAGCTGGCCATCCAAGAAGCTCAACGAACCCCATATAGAAGAGACCCCAAAAGAAAATCACCAAGGCATATCATATTCACACTCACTAAAACTAAAGACAAACAAAGAATCCTGAGAGCAGCTCGTGAAAAACAAGAAGTCACATACAGAGGAGAAACAATAAGACTAAGCTCAGATTATTCGGCAGAAACCGTGCAGGCAAGAAGGCAATGGGATAACATATATAAAATCTTGAAAGAAAAAAATTGTCAGCCAAGAATAATATATCCTGCAAAACTCTCATTCAAATTTGATGGTGAAATTAGGTCATTTCCAGATAAACAGAAACTGAAGGAATATGCAAAAGTCAAACCAAACTTACAAGAATTATTAAAGGGAGTTCTTCGATCTGAGGACAAACAGCTTTAGCCCTCAGGCAGGACCTAGGACCTAGGACGCAGGTTCACATGAACCAGATACCATTCTAGGAACTGAACTACAGAGGACTTTCCAAAAACAAAAGAATACAACAGGGAATCAGAGAAATCAATCAAAGGATGACAACAACATCAAAACAATGAAAGAGGGAACAAGCGGCATAGGTATAGAACCTTCTAAAGGAGAGGAAGGCAAGATGATACCAAGTAACGGTAGACTGCTTCAAAATTATAAAGATAAGGGTAAAATTCATGGTAACCACAAAAAAAGTTAACAAACCAACTCATAAAAATAAAGATTAAAAACATAAAGTCTCAACAAAAACAAAACCTACAAAAACAAAAGAAATGAACACAAAATCCACAAACAAAAGTAACTCAGCACAAGAGAGTAAGAAGAACAAAGAAAACTTCAGCATCACAAAAAAAGGCACTACAAAATGACAGTAACAAACTTCTATCTATCAATAATTACACTGAACGTAAATGGACTCAATGCACCCATAAAGAGACCGAGAGTGACAGAATGGATAAGAAAACAGGATCCATCAATTTGCTGTCTACAAGAGACACACCTTAGAAACAAAGATGTGAATTTATTAAAAATCAAAGGTTGGAAAAAATATATCAAGCTAACAACTATCAAAAAAGAGCAAGAGTGGCAATTCTAATCTCAGATAAAATAGACTTTAAAACAAAATCTACCATAAAAGACAAAGAAGGACACTATATAATGATTAAGGGGATGATCCACCATGAAGACATAACCATAATAAATATCTATGCACCCAATGACAGGGCTCCAAAATACATTAAAAAAAACTCTAACAGCACTGAAAAGAGAAATTGACAGTTCCACAATAATAGTAGGAGACTTCAACACACCACTCTCAGTAAAGGACAGAACAACTAAAAAGAAATTCAGCAAAGATACAGAAGACCTAAAGGACACAATCAGCCAACTGGACCTCATAGACATATATAGAACAATCCATCCAACCGCTGCAAAGTACACATTCTTTTCCAATGCACATGGAACGTTCTCCAGAATAGACCACTACTTAGGCCACAGAGAAATCCTCAACAAGATCCAAAATGCTGAGATAATTCACAGTATCTTCTCTGACCACAATGCCATCAAGGTAGAAATTAACACTAGAAAGAGCAAGGAAAAAAAATCAAACACATGGAAACTGAGTAATAATCTGCTTACACATCAATGGGTAATAGAAGAAATCAGAGATGGAATTAAAAAATTCCTAGAATCAAATGAAAATGAAAACACATCATACCAAAACCTTTGGGACACAGCAAAGGCAGTCCTCAGAGGACAATTTATAGCAATAGATGCACATATCAAAAAAGAAGAAAGGGACAAAATCAAAACATTAACTACAGAACTCAAACAAATAGAAAGAGAACAACCAAAAAAGCCTACAACCACCAGAAGAAAGGAAATAGTAAAGATCAGAGCAGAAATAAATGAAATAGAGAACAGAAAACCAATAGAAAGAATCAACAAAACCAAAAGTTGGTTCTTTGAAAGAATCAACAAAATCGACAAACCACTGGCCAGACTGACAAAAGAAAAACAGCAGAGGGCACAAATAACCCAAATAAGAAATGAAATGGGGGACATTACAACAGACCCAACTGAAATAAAAAGGATTATAACAGAATATTATGAAAAACTATATTCCAACAAATTTGAAAACCTAGAGGAAATGGATAAATTTCTAGAAACATACGGCCTACCCAAACTACAACAAAGTGATATTGAAAATCTGAACAGACCCATAACAGGAGAAGAGATTGAAAAGGTAATAAAAAAACTCCCAACCAAAAAAAGCCCTGGCCCAGATGGCTTCACTGGAGAATTCTACAAAACATTTACAGAAGAGGTTGTACCAGTTCTACTCAAGCTATTTCAGAGCATAGAAGAGGAAGCAACACTTCCAAATTCATTCTATGAAGCCAGCATAACGCTGATACCAAAACCAGGCAAAGACGTCATGAAAAAAGAAAATTACAGACCAATAACTCTCATGAATATAGATGCAAAAATTCTGAACAAAATTCTAGCCAATAGAATTCAGTATCATATCAAAACAATAATACACCACAACCAAGTAGTATTCATACCAGGTATGCAAGGATGGTTTAACATTAGAAAATCCATCAAAGTAATCCACCACATAAAGAAAAGGAAAGAAAAAAATCACATGATCATCTCAATTGACACAGAAAAGGCATTTGACAAAGTCCAACACCCATTCCTGATAAAAGCTCTCAATAAAATAGGTATAGAAGGGAAATTTCTCAACATAATAAAGGGCATCTATGCAAAACCAATGGCCAACATCATTCTTAATGGAGAGAGGCTGAAAACATTACCCTTGAAAACAGGAGCAAGACAAGGATGCCCTTTATCACCACTCCGATTTAACATTGTGCTGGAAGTTCTAGCTAGAGCAATAAGGCAAGAGAAAGAAATAAAGGGCATCCAAATTGGTAATGAAGAAGTTAAACTCTCCCTGTTTGCAGATGATATGATACTGTACATAGAAAACCCTAAAGACTCCATGAGAAATCTACTGGAACTAATAGAAAGATTCAGCAGAGTAGCAGGATACAAGATAAACATTCAAAAATCAGTTGGATTCCTATACACCAGTAAAGAGAATGATGAAAAGGAGATCAGGAAATCAATACCATTTTCAATAGCCCCTAAAAAGATAAAATACTTAGGAATAAATCTGACCAGGAATGTAAAAGACCTATACAAAGAAAACTACAAAACACTGCTGCATGAAACCCAAAGGGATCTACATAAATGGAAAAACATACCATGCTCATGGATAGGCAGACTCAACATTGTGAAAATGGCAATTCTACCTAAAGCAATTTACAAATACAACGCAATCCCGATCCAAATACCAACAACATTCTTCAAAGAGATGCAAAAACTAATCATTAACTTTATATGGAAAGGGAAGAAGCCCTGAATAAGTAAAGCACTACTGAAGAAGAAGAATAAAGTTGGAAGACTCACACTACCTGCCTTGAGAACCTACTATACAGCTACAGTACTCAAAACAGCCTGGTACTGGTACAACAACAGAGACATTGACCAATGGAACAGAATTGAGAACCCAGATGTAAACCCATCCACCTACAGTCACCTGATTCTCGACAAGGGCCCAAAGTCCATCAAATGGGGAAAAGACAGTCTTTTTAACAAATGGTGCTGGCAAAACTGGATATCCATTTGTAGAAAAATGAAACAGGACCCATACCTCACACCATATACAAAAACTACTTCAAAATGGATCAAAGACCTGAATATAAAGCCTCAAACTATAAAATTCATAGAAGAAAAAATAGGACCAACGTTTCAGGCCTTAATACATGGCATTAACAGGATACAAACCATAAACATCAACACAAAAAAACCAACAGATAAACTAGATAACTGGGATCTTCTAAAAATCAAACATCTATGCTCTTCAAAAGACTTCACCAAAAGAGTCAAAAGAGAACCTACAGACTGGGAAAAAATTTTTGGACAGTACAAGTCAGACAAAGGTCTAATCTCCATAATCTACAAGAAAATCCAACACCTCTACAACAAAAAGACAACCAATCCTATCAAAAAATGGGCAAAGGAAATGAACAGACACTTCACCAAGGAAGACATTCAAATGGCCAACAGACACATGAGGAAATGCTCGTGATCACTAGCCATTAGAGAAATGCAAATTAAAACCACAATGAGATACCATTTCACCCCGGCATTACTGGCACGAATCAAAAATACTGGAAATAACAAATGTTGGAGGGGCTGCGGGGAGATGGGAACTCTTATACACTGCTGGTGGGAATGCAAAATGATACAACCATTTTGGAAAATGATATGGCGTTTCCTCAGAAAGCTAGAAATAGACATACCATTCGATCCAGCAATCCCACTCCTAGGAATATATCCTAGAGAAATAAGAGTCATCACTCGAGTAGACATATGCACACCTATGTTCATGGCAGCATTGTTCACAATAGCAAAACGATGGAAACAACCTCAATGTCCATCAACAGATGAATGGATACACCAACTATGGTACATACACACAATGAAGTACTATGCAACGAGAAAGAACAACAATGAATCTGTGAAACATCTCATAACATGGATGAAACTGGAGGACATTATGCTGAGTGAAATAAGTCAATCACAAAAGGACAAATATTGTATGAGACCTCTATTGTAAAAACCCATGAAAAAATTCACATGCAAAATGTAACAATCCTTGTTGGTTACCAGGGATGGGAGGGGGGGGGGGAAATACTAAATAGGCAATAGATAAGTGGTACCTTGGGTGAGAGGTGAGATAGTACACAGTACAGGGGAAACAAACACAACCTGCACAAGGAAAGGTCATGGAGGCCCTATAGACACATCCAAACCCCCCAAGGGACGGAGTTGTTGGACGGAGGGCTCTGGGGACCATGGTCTCGGGGAACATCTAGCTCAATTGGCATGACACTACTTATAAAGATAATGCTCTACATTCTACCTTGGTGAGTAGTGTCTGGGGTCTTAAAAGCCTGTGAGCGACCATCTAAGATACTCCACTGGTCTCATCCCTTCGGGAGCAAGGGAGAATGAAGAGAACAGGATACAATGAAAAGATTAGTCCAAAGGACTAATTGTCCACAGCTACCAAGGCCTCCACCAGACTGAGTCCAGTACAGCTAGATGGTGCCCGGCTACCACCACTGACTGCTCTGACCAGGATCACCACAGAGGGTTCTGGACAGAGCTGGAGAAGTATGTAGAGCATAATTTTAACTCCCCCCCCAAAAAAAGACCAGATTTACTGGCCTAAAGAATACTGGAGAAACGTCAAGAGTGTGGCCCCCAGACACCCTTTCAGCTCAGAGGTGAAGTTACCTTCGAGGTTCGATGTTAAGCCTGGGAGTGGACAGCCCAGTAAAACTAAATGGGACTAACGAGGTACAGGAGTCTGGTGACAAAGGCCAGAAGGCAGAGGGGGAGTAGGAAACTGATGATAAGGAACACAAGTTGAGTAAGGACACTGTCGATGTGTTGTGAGATTGTTGACCACTGTTATAGGGCAACATTTGTAGTAACTATTAAATGGGAGGCTGTTTTGTCCTGTAAGCCTTCATCTTGGGCGAGAATGGCAGCACAATTGGAAGAGCATAGTCAATATCACTTAAATGTGTAAGTAAAAAATTTTGAAATGGTGTTAAAAAAAAAAAATGAGACTAATGAGGTACAGTAGTCCAGTGACAAGGGCCAGAAGACAGAAGGGGACAAGGAAGTCCCCTGGTGATAGGGAACACAAGGTGGAGTAAGGATATTCTTGATGTGTTGTGAGATTGTTAACCATTGTCATAGGGCAACATGTGTAGTAACTGTTAAATGAGAAACTATTTTGTTCTGTAAACCTTCATCTTAAGTGAGAATAACAGCACAGTTGGAAGAGCGTAGTCAATGTCACTGAACTATGTAGAAATTTTTGAAACGGTGTATTTTTGGCTATCTGTATTTTCATCAAAAAAAAAAAAAGGTTGAGAATTTAGAGGCTTAATATGTTGTGGGGTTGTTAACCAATGTCATAAAACAACATGTGTACTACTGTTTCATGAGAAACTATTTGTTCTGTAAGCCTTCACCTTAAGAACAATAAAATATAAAAAAAAAAAAAATGGGTGTCAACGTGACAGGTAAGATTTGAATGGACATGAAGATGTCAAAGAAATAAGACTTGGTCATAGGAGTTGAGGAAGAGGGAGAAACAGATCATGACTCAGTGATTTTTGGTTTTGTAGAGACTATAAGGTAGTACCGTGCACCAAGATGGAGAATCTAATAAGAAAAAGAAATGGTCGGGGTTGAGTAAGATAAGTATAGAGAGAGGCACTTATATAACATTTTTGAGCATCAGCTAAATAATGGGTATTAGGCATAATCTCTCACACATCATTATATTTAATATCCATAATAACAGTATGAAATAGGTGTCAATGTCCTCTTTTTTTTTTTTTTAGCAAAACGTACCATTGGCATTAGATGTCATGCCCAAGGCCATACACTTTGTAAGTAATTGATGTAGATTTATGTTAGAATTTGTCTGACTTCCATTCTCCTGCTGTTTTTCTCTTTCACTATGCAATATAGCTTTCTTTGGAAATATTAAACTGTCATTGAATTAACGAAAGCTATACATTTGAAATCTCAAAGTTTTAGGATTAGAGACAACTATGTGGAGTCAGTATCATTCCTCATTTCACTGACAGACTCAAAGGATGAAGAGGGATGAGTTGGCAAATATCGCTCAGTTTTAATGTCAGTTGAACAACAACCTAGTCTTCTTCCTCCCAGGAAAATATGTCATTATGCCAAGACCCTGTTCACAGAGTCACAAAGGAGTCGCCAGTCTTAAGAATATTTAGCATTCATCTTTCCTTGTTTCCACAAAAATACTGATGCTAAATATTGTTTTTGAATAATGCGCCTAGCTTACGAATAAGGTAAAAAGCCAATCGTTTATGTAATTAGGCTGCCCAGCACAAAGCTTCTCCTCATAAGTATTGCTGCAAATAATTGTCAGCCAGGACTACTAATTTATGATGAATTTTGTAATTAGGAAATTTAATCAAATTATTCGATACAACTAAATGTCTAAAATGTATTGCTATTTTTATTAATTAATTGTTGACATGAATTTCTTCTACATTCACAGGAGGGCTCTTAGAGATTTGGAAGAAAGTCATGAGTACAGGGCTTGTATGGGCCATTGGATGGTTCCTCCTTAAAAGTCTACTCCTAATACCAAGTCATTAACAGCTTGTTGTTACATAGTAGTACCTTGGTCAGAGTACTTCCATACTATAAAGCAACTATAATTCCACAATTACTGTTTTATTAAAAATTCCCTGGTTCCTACCTATCCCCTTTAAACTTCCTAACTTAGCAGTCAGTAGTTCCCCCCACTCCCACCAGACTGCAGAATTTAGCCACACATCTGGTGGTAATCTAGTTTGCCTACAGAATGCTTGAGTTACATATGAATATGCAAATGTATGCGTTGAAGGCAGTTTATACTACCTAAGGTTTTGATTATTTTTTTCAACGCTCATAGATGGTTTGCTAAACAAGGCAAAATTTTCTCTAATAGATTATTCTCACAAGATACAACTTTGGGCACCTGGAATAGAAATTTTAAGGACTTTATATTCTAGGACTGAGCTTAAAGTGCCTGCTAATGTGAACGTAATTGTCAACCCAGACAGTGAGAGAGGCTGTTTCCTTAGTGTCTGAACACTGGGGAAATCATTTTCACCATCCGTAGGATCTTTGACCTACTCCAGTGCAAATCGCTCCAGCCTATTATTTTCCTTTTTCTAATTTTTTTTTTTTTACCACTTTTGAAGCTCCTATATGGAAAAGAGATATTAAAAATAAGAGGTAAAGCTTTATTTGAAATTTACCATCTTCAGATCTTTGCTGATGGCATTAATCAAAATAGTTATATTAGACAAAGTATTATCTGGTATACCTGTTCCCTACGATGTGTTACTCTTCTTTTCCCCCGGGATCCCAATATTCTTTAATTAATTCCCAGCCAAAATTGTCCCTTAAGAAAATATCTGAAATTTTTTATATTATCAGTGTTGCTTAAAAGAAAGACTTTCTAAGCAAGACCCAAGATTCAAAAGTCAAATGATCAGTTTATCAGTGTCTACACAAAAATATTTTTACATAAAGATATAAAACTAATAAGAGAAGTCAAGAGATAGCAATATGGAAAAAAGAAGTATGCAACATATATGTCAAAAAAGGGCTTGCAGAATTTTACATATCAGTAAGAAAAATAGTCAGTGAGAAAATTAGGTAAAGGATTTGAAAAAATAGTTCAAAGGGTGAAAAATTGCATGTGTCTCTTCATTTTTTAAAATGGATATTATCAAAAGATTTGAAATTAGAGTATTGATAAGTCTGTGAGACTATATGCATTTTTCATCACTGTTGGAACAAATTTTGACAATATTTTTTAAAAATTTAAAATTCCATATATATTTTATTATTCAAATATTATTATACTTATTCTATAAATGACTACACAAAGTTTTTCACTGAGGTATGTTTATTTGGAAGAGAACAAATGAACCAAAGTAACTATTAAAAGGATCTTGATAAATGTATTATCATAAATTAATATACAATATGACAAGATACAATTAATACAAGCGAATTCTATGCAGTCCATGAAAAAGAATGGGTAGGTTACTATCTTATTTATCTAGTGCTGGTATAACAGAAATACCGCAAGTAGATGGCTTTAACAAAGAGAAATTTATTCTCTCACAGTTCAGGAGTCCAGAAGTCCGAATTTAGGGAGGAAGCTCCAGGGGAAGGTGTTCTCTCTCTGTCGGCTCTGGGGGAAGGTCCTTGTCATCAATCTTCCCCTGGTCAAGGAGACTCTCAGTGCAGGGACCTCTGTTCAAAGGAAGCACTATGCTCCTGGTGCTTCTTTCTTGGTGATATGAGGTCCCCCTGTCTCTCTGCTCGCTTCAGGCTTTTATATCTCAAAAGAGATTGACCAAAGAAAGGATCTAATCTTATAGATTGAGTCCTGCCTCATAAGCATAACTGCCTCTAATCCAGCCTCATTAATATCATAGCCACATTGACACACAATTCTGGGGGACACATTTTAATCCATAACAATTACTATATACTAATATGTTAAAATCAAGTTTTAAAAAAGCTCACAAAGTTGTTTACAATACATTCCTATGTTTGTAAAATATGCATTTACAAAGGTTGGATAAATTTCTCTCCCTCCTTTCTTCTCTCTTTCCTTCTCTCACACACAGACACATACACACACACAAACAGAAATAGAAAGATGGGAGGATGAGAGGCTTGCTTTTCAATATCTATTCTATATCTTTTTTTACACCTACATTAAGAAGGGGCATGTCATAGTTGGAAAGGACTCATAATGTTCATAAGTTAAGTTAGCTGCTCCACCATTTTTGCTAGGAAGAACCATGACTCATAAACTTCCTGCAAAATGTCTTTAGGACAAATTCTTTACAGGCTCATATGCAGCTTAGGGAAGATGTAGAGAACAAAATTTCAATTACTTCTCTATAGTAGCAGAATGAATCACAGTCTTTGACTTACAGAAGCTGTTTAACTAGAAAAGTATGTGTTGAATGCTTGAAACTACTCTGAAAAATACTAAAAACTACAATTTTCTGGGACTTTGCCTGAAAGTGGATCAAGAATTTTCCCTAAAGCTCTTAAATGAGAATGAATCAATACACAGTATTTCACAGAGTCCTGTAATTCACACATAACTGGGCTGTTTTTCTCCTGGCCCCTCAAAAATTGTGAGCAGAATCATTTCAGGATTCCCCAACATTTCCTCTGAGATCATAATATCATAGTATGTGATCTTATTGTATTATCATAAACTATAAATAAGGAATTGCTCTAGGGAAAATAAACAAGTTCATGAATGTTAATCTAAATTTTAATATTTTTCCAGTTAAAAGTCTAATCAATTGTTCCTTTTCTAAGTTCCTCTTAGTTATTAGTCTAGCTAAACTCATGGTAAATTTAAAATCCAGTTACAAAGCATCATTTACTCTTATCATAGTTTTTAATGAAAGCATGCATTTTTTATTTATTGAATTACCTGGTGATACATATCTGATCTTTAATGGATCATCTGTTAATGTAGGAAGTCTGGTATGAAATCTGCTTGCTATAAAGATGCTTCACAAACTACAGCAGTCAAGAAGTTTGTGTATTTTTTTTCTAAAGCTGAATACACATATGATCAAACAAAATACATAATTAGCACTTTCACAAAATCATACAATTTTTATTAATTAAAAAAATAGCATGAAAACTAGACAGTGTATTACTAAGTAATTCAGCTTAAAAAGGAACGTACAAGAACATGAAAAATTATTTGTATCAGATGATAATTAAAACAGTGCATACCAAAACTGTTGAGACCGTGTAAAAGTAACACACAAAGGGAAATTTTAAGATCAAATATATTTATTAGTGCAATACCTACTCTGCTGTACCAACTACAATAGACTTGAGCTTGGACTAACAGTTTGCCCCATGAGACCCAATAGGCCTCAGCCATATACTGTAATAGCAGAGCAAAAGTCCTGTGACTCCTATACTCACCAGTCTTCCACTATTCCGGTCACTCTGCATTTGGGAATCATTCAGTCCCAGGTGACAAGACTGAGTGAGTGAAGGCCATCTCAGCTCTTGAAATCCATCAGTTCTGGGGTTCCTTCCGGTTCTATTCTCTACAAGTCTATTAGCCCTGTCAGTGGAACTGAAAGAGTCGATTCTTCTGTAAAGTGGCACCTCATAGATACTTATTACTTGATAAACAATCTCAATAATAAACTATAGCCCTTTGGCCTGGTCATGGTACTCTCAGCTGAATTCTCATTTTTCTTAGATCTGGCATACTTAATTAGTGTTACAAGGAGGATGCAACCAAGGGTCTAGTCCTCAGGAATCTCTAAGTTTAGCCAAAAGGCCACACACTCATTATTATCCCTTGCCTTCTCGTTCAATTCCTGACCTTCGTTTATACTTTCTTACAATATATTTCTCAGGCATGTTCTTATAATTCTTATAAAGCAACCTCTACAATCTTTTGTGTGCAAAACCAATCTACTGTAACTCCAACAGCATCAGACCTATATTACCAAAAAAGAAGTTTCCATTTTATTAAAAAACATATTAACCCTGAGCATAAGCCTTCATAAGCATTCTTATATTTGTTTGCCAACTGAATTTTCCCTTTCCTCGCTCATTCACTATTAGCTTATTAATTGCACGCATTCAGGGACATAGATAGAGGTAACTACATGTGTAACTTTTTCCTCTGTTTAACCAATCTTTGTAGCTGTCATATCAATTAGGTATTTTAGGTTGTTTCCCCAAAGTATCTTTCAGTCACTACATTACATAAGTTTCATTAATGAAGTTACCAACTTTGTATACATCATATAGCGGTGGCAGAGTTAATATTGTTGTTGTTGTTGTTGTTAGTTGCTATCCAGTCATTCTGACTCATGGCAACTCCATGTGTGCAGAGTAAAACTGCTCCACAGGGTTTTCAGGCAGATCTCTAGTCCTGTCTTTCGAGGCAGTCTCTGGGTAGGTTTGAACCACTGACCTTTTGGCTAGTAGTCAAGCGCTTAACTGTTTGCACAACCCAGGAACTTCTCCCACTTAATATTCCCGTGTCATTTTTCCTAAGTTTCCCCATAAACTGCTCATTCCCCATATATGATACGTTTCCTGTAAGCAAGGTATTTACAAGAGGCTAATGCTTAGAAAACTCCTGGTTCCATCTGGCCTGGGAGCATAATAATTTCCTAGTCATTAGGTAACAATTTTTCACCATCATAGGTACCCATGTATTGTTGTGAAGCAACACCCATCTGCCCCTCATGGGGACAACACAGTTGATTCTGGCGCAAAACTGTGATTATGGAACAACAGGGAATGTAAGTTCCTTTCTAATTCATGGTACTCTGAAAATGAAGGAGTAGCAGTTGGAAAGGAAGAATGAACACAATCCTCTAATACACTTTTTTTTTGTTCCTGAAACATTTGGGTTTAAATATTCCTCTTAGGTTTAATGACGGTTTGGACTAAACCCTTGTGGGAGGAGAAGAGAAGCAATCAGCAATCCAGGCCATTTTTATTCCATCTTCATGAGCCCTGGGCCACTACTGAGAAATTTAATCATGGCATCAGAGAGCTCTGAAAGAGATCAAAACTGGACTTGAGGTTAAAGAATTACGGCCACACCGTAATATAGGTTAAAAACTTACTAACTACCATCTCATTTCCAGCTATACTGACTATACAATGAGATCAAATAACAGCATAAAGATCCAAGCGTCCCTAGTTATAAATAACCAAATCATTTCAAAATTCATCTAGTATTGCTCTAAAGAAGGAGCCATGGTGGCACAGTGGTTAAGTGCTTGGCTGCTAACGGAAAGGCCAACAGTTCAAATCTACCAGCCGTTCCACAGGAGAAAGATGTGGCAGTCTGCTTCTGCAAAGATTACAGCCTTGGAAACCCTACGGCACAGCTCTACTCTGTCCTATAGGGTCACTAATAGTCGGATTCACTTGACTGCAACGGGTATTGCTCTAAATATTTTTACTGATCTACCTAGAATTTCTTTCTCATTCCTGAAACTTTTCTGACAAACATCTAATGTAAATGTTCCAAAAATGGGTGATCACATTATAAAGGTGCTCTGTCTGCAAATTTAAAAGTATATACCCTAGCACTTTAAAGGATTAAAGGTTCCCATCTAGGAGTCAATCTAACTTGTTCTGAGATCTTATCTGTCTTAGATTTTTTTCTACATCAGCCAACATATCTGAATTTGGAATCACTAGACTATTATACATCATTTACTCCATGTTTAAAGCATCCAACATCCAATAAAAATGACTAGACACGAAAAGAAGGAGAAAAATACGGAACATGTACTTTGGCAGTCAATAAGAACCGATTCAGAAATGACAGAGACAGTGGGATTAGTAAACGAAGATTTTAACACAGCTATTGCAAATAGAATAAATATGCTCAAGGATTTTAGAAAAACATGACCACAATTATGAGAGAACTAGAAAGATAAAAAATATATATCACTTAGTAAGATGAAAAGCAGATTATTTGCTGAAAAGGAAAAGATGAAAGAACCTAAAGATATTACAGTAGAAATTATTCAAAATGAAGCACAGAAAGAAAAAAAAATTACTGGAGAGAAGATGAAGAGATATTTTGGGTTGTGGGAGAATATCAAGGAGACCCTTTTACTTTGAACACATCATCAGGAAAGACCAATCTCTAGAACAGGACGTCCTGTTTGGAAGTAGAGGGTCAACAAAAAGAAGAGGCAACTCAACCGCAAGTAACAACACAGTATCTAGTAGCTGGGTTCTAGGAAGAAAGATGGGAGAGGTTAAGCCAGGAAAAAAAAAAAAGTTGAAAACAAAATGCCTACATTTTTTCCAAATTTGATGAAAACCATAAACCAGCAAGGAACCCCAAGGAATATAAACCAAGGCGAATTACATGAAGGCATATCAAAATTAAATTGCTGCAAACAATGGTAAAGAGAATTAGAAGTAGACAGTGATAAGAGGAACATTACATACAGAAAAGCAAAGATAAGAAATAATGCAGATTTCTAGAGAAGAAAACAAAATAGCATTTTTAAAGTGCAAAAAAAAAAGGATCAAATTAAAATTCTAATCCCAGAAAAAAGGTTTTTCCAAAATGAAGATAATTTTTCAGAAAAACAAAAAAAGAGCCAAGAAATTCAACTATCAGCAGGCCTGCACTTCAAAAATAGATCTATACAAAGGAATAACTAGCACAAAAAATGGTAAATATGTGGATAAATGTAGATGAAATTTTTTACATTCTACACTTTTAAAATATAATTATTCAAAACAAAAATGACAATGCATTGTGATCTTTATAACATACATAGTAATAAAATAACCAATATTAATATTAAGAGCATCAGGAGCTAGTTTCTTAATGTTATTATGAAGTTACTTCAAGGCAACTTTTGCTGTGCTAGTAAAATCCTTATGTAGTGGCCATGAGCTACATACCCTTATAATAACAAAAATAATCTTTTGCTACAAGTAAACAGTTTTAAAACTGAAAGTCAATGTGATTGGAATGGTCAAGGGCCAGAAGGCAGAAGAGGACAGGAAAGCTGGTGATAGGGAACCCAAGGTTGAGTAAGTATAGTGTTGATGTGTTATGAGGTTAACCTTTGTCATAGGGCAACATGTGTACTAACTGTTTAATGAGAAACTATTTTGTTCTGTAAGCCTTTATCTAAAGTGAGAATAGCTGCACAATTGGAAGAGAGTAGCTGATGTCACTGAACTGTGCATGTAGAAATTTTTGAAATGGTGTATCTTTGGCTATGTATACTTTCACCAAAAAAAAAAAAAGGTCGAGAAGGGAGAGGGTTGACAAGTTGTGGGGTTGTTAACCGATGTCATAAAACAATATGTGTACTACTGTTTCATGAGAAACTATTTGTTTTGTAAGCCTTCACCTGAAGTACAATAAAAAAAAAAAAAAAAGAAAGAAAGAAATGAGGCAAGTGCATTGAGATACAGGAAAATAACTGAAAGGGCATTTTATAATTTGGGAAATTATTTCAAGAATTACTCAACCTTGAGTATATAATTTTTTTCTCCACCTAAATCCGAAGACACTCACTCACTATAACAGATGAAGCCTTTTTCACACAAAGCACTTACAGATAAAGGGCATTTACTGAAGTTATTCAGAGTTGAGAATCATCTCTCTAGGGTTTCCTATATTGCAAATATTTGTGTACTATTTATAGGTTTAAAAAATTCTTTCTGAAGGCTGTTGGTTGAGGTAAAAAAATCTCATTTAATGGCTGATCATAGATAGCATCCAAACATAGAAATTCTGAACTTTCTGTACGTACTTTAAACACTTGAACATAAAGATATAACTAATCTGGGAACAGATGATGGGAATGTGGGTCAGAGACATTGAAAACAAAAACTATGAAAGCACATAACAGAAGCTGAGCAGACACACTTCTTAATGTTTCTGGATAGAGAATTTTGCTTTATTAATACCCACCCTATTTAGGAGTGACTGACATGCAATAGCAGATTCTCATTCTCTGTGGTCACTGTTGCTTATTTCATGAATTTTCTATGTTTACTTAGACTTATGTTAAGCATTTGGAACATTTCACGTAGTTCATTCCATTAACTATTTGTTCTTTAGAAAAAAAATTCTGTATTAGAGAAATTTCTTAGTATCTGAGCTGAGTCAACAGAACAAAAATATGAAATAAGCAAACAGATGCCAAGTTATTACTTCAAAGCATTTTTTTTTCTGGTTTGGGTGTTGCAGTTATGACTCAATATTTCCCTCCCTGTTTGCCTAACTGCCTTCCTATAAAACAATCATCCAAGATCCAAAAATAGAAAACTGGATGCAATTTATGAGTCATAAGTAAGCATGGCATTGTTATGACTTGTACTACCCAGGATTGTTTAGGATCTCCTCCAGGAAGAGACATAAAGACTGATTGACAACCAGCCAGCACTGATTATCTACTCCTGGGTAGGCTGGACCAGATGATTCAGGAGCCTCCTGTGACCTACATGAGGCTTGAAATCTGTGTCATTAATTTCAGAGAGGATAAAGTCGGGGAGGGCAGAAAAGAAGAACAAAGATTTAAAAAATAAACTTGAAAGTGGAAATCAGTAGTATTACTGTATAGACTGTAGACATCAGCTCTAAAACTACTGATTTTATTGTTGTTGTTAGGTACCGTACAGTCTTTTCCAACTCATAGCAACCCCATGTGACAGAGTAGAACTGCCCCCTAGGGTTTTCTAGGCTGTAATCTTTATGGAAGCAGATCACTGGGTCTTTCTCCAGAAGAGCCACTGAATGAGCTTGAACTACCAACCTTTCAGTTAGCAGCAAAGGGCTTAACCATTGTGCAACCAGGGCTCCTTATTGGTTTTATTAGGTCATTAGTTTGGAAAAAGAAGATGCTTGAGTTGCATAGTTTGCTCTTACTACTAACTGAAAGGTTGGAGGTTTGAACTAACCCAGCAGCTCCACAGAAGAAAGGCTTGGCAATCTGCTTCTGGAAGGATTACAGTCAAAAAAACTCTATAGAGCTTTCTACTCTGTAACACATGGGGTCACCATGAGTCAGAATTGATGTGACAGCAATGGGTTTTTTTGTTTTGTTTTGTTTTGTTTTATCAATTGGAAGAATAGAATGGACACTTAATAAATTTAAACAAGTGATCTCATTTTATATCCCATCTAGAGAAATTGACAGCAGTGGTCTTGTGTAACACAACTTAAGAAGACTAGAACTAACAATAAGCCAAGGCATCTGAAGGATGATTTGTTAAAGCTATATTCTTCATTTCCATTGATAAGCGATAACAAAGAATAGATGTTTGTCATACTTATGCAGTGAAAACTGAAGTACATAAATTGCATTAAAAAATGAAAAAGTTATTTTCTGAAACATTCTAGAAATCACCAAATTTTAAAACAACTAAAATTGATACATTGACAGGAATATGCAACTAATTGCATACTTGAGAGGCTTTCTCTTACATGTCACTGAACTTTGATATTCCAACATCAATGTTTGCTCCACGTGATTTCCATGTATAAAGGCCACTTGTGCCCTCATCTGACTGTACACATGCATGCCTGTGATACTGACAATTTTCTTCTTGGATTACAAATATCAAAGTATAAATAATACAATATTGGGAATAGCTATCAAAATAAAATTACAATAAATTGTCACCAATCTCATTCATTTCTTAGATTATTGTATAAGATTACTCTGACTCCTTGTTCAGAAATAGGTTTATTTTGAAAATCATTTGTTTTGACGCTGAAAAATGAAAAATTTTCTTTACATACTCACATGATAAATGATCAGAATTAGGCTAAAATAATCACAGTGTTTAACCTGTATCCGCTTGTTAGACGGATACACAGTTTTCCCCCACTGACAGACAGAATAAAGATCTGTACAGCTCTCAAGCAGATAACTTACCTCAGTGTGAAATTCCTGAAAAATGCAGAATCAAGTACATTAAAGAACTGTATAACAATCATAAAAAAAAAAAAAAAAACTTGTAAGAAAAGTGGCATGTCAGGGATCATTTATTCTTTATTTAAATAAAAGATTGGGTAAAATAAAGAACACTCCGTAAATATAATGAATTTATTCCTCAACTGAATTGCATACATTGAGCCTGGGCAGGTACAAAGTAGTAGAAGAGCCAGAAATTTTTCCAAATCAGAACCCTGGTAAGGGTACAGATACACAGACATGAATCACAGTTTGAGATCAGAAGCATACATACCTTTCTAGTTACTCTAACAGAGGATCCAAAATTAATCATGTTTCAGGTCTGTTTCCTATTCAGACAGGAAATACAGAAGACTATTCTCATAGGCAGAGAAATTTATCTTAGGATTAGATCATCCTATAATTGATAGTCAATAAATGTCACCTTGTTGATGTTAGCTTCTGTCCAGGTGGTCCCTGACTCAAGTGACCCCATGCACAACAGAACGAAATGAAAAATTGTTTTCTCTTGCACCATTTCCATGAAGGTTTGAGGATCCATAGGGTTTTCATTGACTGATTTTCAGAAGTAGATCACCAGGCCTTTTTTCTCAGTTCATTTTAGTCTGGAAGCTCCACTGAAACGTGTTCAGCATCACAGGAACATTCAAAACGTGCAAATCTCCAATGACAGATGGATGGTCCCTGGGCATGAGGTGTATTGGCTGAGCATCCCAAGTCTCCCACTAGTTGTTATTCTTAGGTGCTGTCCAGTCGGTTCCTCACAACCATTGCTATTTTTGAGCCCATAGTTGCAGCCATTGTGTCAATCCATCTTTTTGAGGGTCTTCCTCTTTTTCTCTGACCCTCTACTTTACCAAGTATGGTGTTCTTCTCTAGGGACTGGTCTCTCCTGATAACATGTCCAAAGTATGAGAAAGGAAGTCTTGAGGTCCTTGCTCCTAAGGAGCATTCTGGCTGAACTTCTTCCAAGACAGATTTGTTTGTTCTTCTGTCAGTCCATGATATATTCAATATTCTTTGCCAACACCGTAATTCAAAGGCATCATTTCTTCTTTGGTCTTCCTTATTCATTGTCCAGCTTTTGCATGCATATGAGGTGATTGAAAGCACCATAGCTTGGGTCAGGAGCACCTCAGTCCTCAAAGTGACATCTTTGCTTTTTAACACTGTAAAGAGGTCTTTTGCAGCAGATTTGCCCAACGCACTATGTCATTTGATTTCTTGACTGCTGCTTGGATGGGCATTGATTGTGGATCTAAGTAAAATGAAATCATTGACAACTTCAATCTTTTCTTCATTTATCATGTTATTACTTATTGGTCCAGTTGTGAGGATTTTTGTTTTCCTTATGTAGAAGTGTAATCCATACTGAAGGCTGTAGTCTTTGATCTTCATCAGTAAGTGCTTCAAATCTTCTTCATTTTCAGCAAGCAAGGTTGTGTCATCTGCATATCACAGGTTGTTAATGAATCTTCCTCCAGTTCTGATGCCATGTTCTTCTTCATATAGTCCAGCTTCTTGGACAAGAATAGAACAAGGAGATACTGAATGGTCTAAAGTCAGGAAAGGTGTGCAGCAGGGTTGTATCTTTTGCCATACTTATTCAATCTATATGCTCAGCCAATAATCAGAGAAGCTGGAATATATGAAGAAGATTGTGGCATCAGGATTGCAGGAAGACTTATTAACAACCTGCATTATGCAGATGACATAACTTTGCTTGCTGAAAGCAAAGAGGACTTGATGAAGATCAAAGACTGCAGCCTTTAGTATGGATTACACCTTAACATAAAGTAAACAAAAATCCTCATAGCTGGACCAATCAGCAACATCATGATAAACGGAGAAAAGATTGAAATTGACAAGGATTTAATTTTACTTGGAACCACAATCAACACCCATGGAAGCAGCAATCAAGAAATCAAATGACGTATTGCATTGGGCAAATCTGCCGCAAAAGACTTCTTTAAAGTGTTAAAAAAAAGCAAAGATGTCACTTTAAGGACTAAGGTGTGCCTGATCCAAGACATGGTGTTTTCAATCGCCTCATAATGCATGCGAAAGTTGGACATGAATAAAGAAAACTGAAGAAGGATCGATGCCTTTGAATTATGGTGTTGAGAAAGAATATAAACTATACCATGGACTGCCAGAAGAATAAACAAATCTGTCTTAAAAGAAGTCCAGCCAGAAGGCTCCTTAGAAGCAAGATTGTCAAGACTTCTCTCACACACTTTGAACATGTTATCAGGAGGGACCAGTCCCTGGAGAAGGATATCATGCTTGGGAAAGTAGAGGGTCAGGAAAAAAAGAAAGATCCTCAGCGAGATTGATCTACACAGTGGCTGCAACAATTGGCTCAAGTGTAACAACAATTGTGAGGATGGCACAGGACCAGGCAGCGTTTCGTTCTGTTGGATGTATGGTGGCTATGAGTCAGAAGCGACTCGTAGGCACCTAACAACAAAATATAGAAATATGATTGATTTAGAGACGTTGACCTTGTATCCTGCAACCTTGACTTCTTGAGAATTTCTGTGTAAACAATTGAAATGGAATGAATTGTGTACACCAAGGAAACAGGTTGAAGTTCTAACCCCAATACCTCTTAAGGTAACCTGTGATATCCTTATAGAAGAGACAAGACAGAGACAGAGGAAGTGGCACAGTGGTTAAGAGCTATGGCTGCAAACCCATAAGTCTGCAGTTTGAATCCACCAGCCGCTCTGCTCCTTGGAAACCCCATGGGGTAGTTCTACCCTGTCCTATAGGGTTGCTGTGAGTCGGAATTGACATGAAGACAACAGATTGTACAAGCCAAGGAATGCCTCCGACTACCAGAAGCTGGGAGACAAGAAAGGATCTTTTTTTAAAGACTTTGAAGGAGCATGGCCCAGCAGACATTTTGTTTTGGACTTCTTACCTCCAGAACAATATGAGAATAAATTTCTGTTCTTATGGAGCCCTGGCGGTGCAGTGGTTAAGAGCTTGTCTGCTAACCAAAGGTTGGCATTTCAAATCAACCAGCCGCTCCTTGAAAAACATATGGGGCAGTCCTATTCTGTCCTATAGGGTCGCTATGAGTCAGAATGGAGGGGATGGCAACGGATTTGGTTTTGGTTTTGGTTATTGAGTTCATGCACTGAGTGTTTAATTTTGGCTATTGTATACTACTCCTATTCTAAAATTTCCATTTATATATATCTTATATTTCTTTATGAATGCTTTCCATTTTTCCCTTTGATTCAAGAAAGTTCATTATTGCATGTTTTAGTAATTTTATAAAAGTTGCTTTCAAGTCCTGTCATACAATCCCAACATCTGTGTCATCTCGTCATAAGCATCTGTTGATTGTCTTTTCCCATGAAGAGATTTTCATCTTTCTTCATATATACCAGCTAATTTTCAGTTGTATCCTGACTCGGGGTTTTGTTTAAATCCCTGGAGAATGTTGATATTTTTTTGTTTTAGCAGGCAATCTATTTGGTTAAGTTCAAGCTGAGAATTTCAACCCATCTTTCATAGGCTTTCATGGTTTCAATGTCAGTTCAGTTTTTAAAGCCTTTACAGTGTTGCAGTGCTGTTCAGATGTGTCCCATGTGTGCCACTCAGTGGTCAGTTTGGGACCTGGGCAAAGATCTATTCATCAGCTCTGTTCTCAAAGCCCTTGGTATGTCAGTTATAACCACATCCATGCATATGCAGGTCCAGGTAAGCCCAGAAGTTCATAAACAACTTTATGGGGTGCCTTTTCTGAGTTTTAGAGCCCTGGTGAAGCAGTGGTTAAACATTTGACTGCTAACTGAAAGGTTGGCAGTTCAAATCCACCAGCTGCTCCATGGGAGAAAGAGGTAGCAGTCTGCTTCCTTAAAGATCACAGCCTTGGACTCATTATGAGTCAAAATCAACTCTAGGGCAATGGGTTTTGTTTTGGTTTTGTTTGGTTTTGGTAACCCTATGGGAAAGTTCTACTCTGTCCTATAGGGTCACTCACAAAAGTATTCATGTGGATCAGGAATCATATGTCAGCCTAGGAATGGAATCAGGAGAAGAAACAAAGAAACTGGTATTACTGCTTGCATGAATATTTAAATCCAGACATGCATGTTGGAGAGAGGGTGCATGCTGCTGTCTCTCCACTGACTGCATCTCCAGTCAAGTAAATAATTCAATATGCTATTTGATTCACATTGCTTCACTTCTTCTATCCATTGATATTCCTTTATAACTGATTCTCAGGCTGTGTGGTGAAGGGTTTCAGGCGCTTGACTTCTGTGGTTTCTGTGAGCTGAATTAGGATTGTAGCATCCTCAGCAGTTCTTTCTGTTTCTGACAGCCAAACAGGAGCGAGACTGCACCAAATAGGAGGTAGTGAGGAGGTGGTCAACATTTTTTAAATATTGATTGACAATACAGATTACTGGGTTGTTCATTATTATTATTATTATTATTATTATTATTATATACAGACTCTCAGAACCAAATCCAAGAGTAAACCACTAGAAAATATAACTTTGTTAACTAGCTTAAATAAGAGTGTTTCAAGTGGCTAAAATTCAAGGAGGTTGCTAAATGTCGTCCTTGCAGGTATACTTCCTATCTTTTTTCAGCTTAGTCTATCACGTTCATTTATTCTACCACTGCACTCCCCTTTTAAATGAGATACTTAAATAAACAAAAATATATGCTGAGTTCCTCCAAAGTACAAAGTTGAGGTAGATACAAAAAGTAAAAGATTTTCTTCCCTGATAAACTTACGATACTGGAAGAGCAAAAACTTCTTCAGACCCATTTCTCTCTTTGAAGATGAGAAAGCATAGAGAACCAGGTCCATCTTTACTGTATGAGTCAGTCTTGTTAAGAAACTCTCAATTGAGCCTACTAGGTTTCAGGAATTTTTGCTTCAGGCAAAGTTTCATTTTTAACTTTTTTTTTAATATTAAACTTATTTTTAAAAATGTACCTGTGAGGTAAAGAATTGCTTTACCTAAAATAATTTTGCTTTTGTCCTCAATTCTTGAGAGATAACCCTTGTAATTTATTGAGTAATTGAGGTACCTTTGTTATCTAAATCACACCTGAGGGTTTGTGCTACTGAGTGGGAACTGACCCAGCCGGAAAGACTACCACATGGCCTGATATCAGCTGATCTCAGGGAGGGGGGCAGGATTCAATCAATCACACCTATGCAATGAGGCCTCAATCATGACTTTTTACTGAAACCAATAAAGGCTTTGGATACAGAAGCTCAATGGGCCTCTTGATTGGTAAAAGAAAAATCCATGCCTGTGGGAGGGTAGTGGATCCTTTGGGACATGGAAGTTTCAAGTTGGAAATTCTCCCAGACCTCACCCTATGAGTCTCTGTCGGTATTCTTTTTGCTGTAATAAGACTGTAATTGTAAGAATAGCTCTTCCCATGAGTTCTAAGTCATTCTATGAATTACTGAAACCAAAAGAGTAGTGGGAGCCAGCAGATCAGAAGAGAGGAGGTCTGTCTTAGTCATCTAGTGCTGCTATAACAGAAATACCAAGAGCGGATGGCTTTCACAAAGAGAAATTTATTTTCTCACAGTCTAGTAGGCTAGAAGTCCAAATTCAGGGCGTCAGCTCCAGGGGAAGGCTTTCTCTCTCTGTCGGCTCTGGAGGAAGGTCCTCATCATCATCAGTCTTCCCCCAGACTAGGAGATTCTCTGCGCAAGAACCCTGGGTCCAAAGGACGCGCTTTGCTCCTAGTGCTTCTTTCTTAGTGGTATGAGGTCCCCAACTCTCTGCTTGCTTCCTTTTCCTTTTATCGCTGAGAGATAAAAGGTGGTGCAGGCCACATCCCAGGGAAACTCCCTTTACATTGGATCAGGAATGTGACCTGGGTAAGGGTGGTGTTACAATCCCACCCTAATCCTCTTTAACATAAAATTACAATCACAAAATGGAGACCAACCGCACAATACTGGGAATCATGGCCCAGCCAAATTGATAGACACATTTTTGGGGGGACATAATTCAAACCATGACAAGGTCTGAGAACTCCTAAGCTTATAGCTGACATCCTGATGGTATAGTAGGAAAGCACCAAAATTGTAGCCAGCAGGTCAGAAGTGAGGGTATCATGTGGACCCCCAAATTTGTTGTTGGCATCTGAAGTCTTAGGCCTACTTGGCAGTCTGGAGGACTGTGTCCTTTTAATTCGTGAGATCTGACTTAGCTCTGGAGTGGCTAGGGCCAAAGAAAGAAGTGCTGCATGGGTAGCAGATGTCTGAACTGAACAGAGAAGTGAAAAGTGAGGATTTATTATATCCTCATAGTTGGTGTCAGGAAAAGGGGATTTAATATTATCCATTCATTATCTAAGCTATACATGCACAAGGAGTCAACAAGTTCTACAAATTTTGTAAAAAATATTTACAAAAAAAGGGGAAAAACAAAATTAACATAATGTAGAACCTAAAAATATTAACAACAGGTAATATCAACATAATTATATTTGGTGTCCACTGTGTATCAGGCAAAGTACAAGGTGCTAGCTCTGAGAGTTGAGGAATAAAAAGTGAAATATAATAAATAAGCAAATGATTACATAATTTATTTCAATGGTAAAATAAATTAATAGAAAATAATATTAAAACCATAATAAATACAGTTTAAGAGAATAGTAAAACACAGAATTATAAAAATGTTAAGTTTAAAAAATGATACAGAATTAGTAAATTCAATTAACATAAGGAACATGAAAGTAAAGTAGTAAAAATTAAAATAGAAATAATTACCAAAAGGAAAAATGGGAATGACTAATAATAGGCACCAGAACAAAGCTCAAGGATGAACTCGTTTGAGTAGAAGATACTGTGGGCAGATATGATTTCATGAGTCCATGGGAACTGCAACTTGGGTGCCTTCTAAGGCTGGGAATTACTGTACAGGGTTCATGGAGGTTCAAGTGCAAGGATAGCTGTCCTTAGACCAGAGTCAAAGTTAGGATTCAGAATGTCATCATAACTGTCAGTAGTCAGTTTACCCTAGCTGACTTGTCTACTCAACAAATACTTACATCAGGTATTATAGGAGTTGCCAGGGAGGGAGGTTATACAGAAAAAAATTTTCTGTCTTTAAGGTGCTTACATTCTGGGTGACTTACCAAGTGGCAGTTGTATTTTTCCTGAAACCTATTAATGCCAGTTTTACTTGTCATAGTACAGAAATCACTTAATTTATTAAATATTAGATAGATAGACAGATAAAATGAGTTTTTGTTTGTTTTTATTTTTACCTTAGTCTTGCTTTGCCTTTCCTTAGTCTGGAAAGGCTCAATGAAAGAGAATAGGAAAAAAAAAAAAAAAAAAATGCTGTCATATTAGAAATGAGCTATGACAGTTTGAAAGTATTCTGTACTCATACCAGTTCTGAATGATACTTAAATTTTACCTAGTTTGCAGAAACCTATGCAGGAAATCACGTACAAGCATTACACGGTTTAGACAAGAAAGACAAAACTAAACTCTAGTTAGCCAACACAAGAAAAGACTTTGGCCATGGATTAAAACACTGGCTGCTTCAGGAATAACTTTAGGTTTCAAGTTAGAGTGAAACATTTAAGTCATGTTTATATATTTTTGTTTCATGATTCTCCACTCTACTCAATTCTTCAACTCACTGACCAGCTCCTTCCTCGTCCAATACTGGCTTTAAGAAAGCGTCCATTGAACTTCACTTCTGCTTGTGCCCTCTGTGTCTCCCTCAGGTCCCTGAGTGGTACATGTGGTTTCTGCTTGCCAACTAACCTCAAGGTTGGCTGTCCAAACCCACTCAGCAGTGCCACAGAAGAAAGACCTTGCATTCTGCTTCCATAAATATTACAGCAAAGAAAACCCTACGGAGCACAGTTCTACTCTGTAGCACATGGGATATCCATGAGTCGAAATCAGTTTCAATGGGTTTGATTTTGGGTTTACTGTTTTGCTCTATTTATCGTCCACATCTCTTCCTGTAACCAACTGGGTTAAACTGTTCCCTCTTCTGAAATGTAACTGACGGGGTTAAACTATTCTCCGCTCCTCCTCCCATCTCAGCCAGGCCCTCTGAGTTCCTGATAAGACATTTCTGTGTTGTCTGGGTAACAACACAAGTTGTCTTACTGCTTCTCTACTGAAGGCCACTTCACTACTCATCAACTGCCCCCCTCCATTTTTTGGACATGAGCAATAATCCACAAAGCTGGCCTTGGAGAAACTTCATGTGTCATACCCCCCAGGTGTCATATTGCACCCCCCCCCCCGCACCCCCATACATGTTAATTAGTTCCTGAAATTGCCCGCCTATTCCCAGAAACTTCATGAATTATGCATTGGTTCCCTATCCCAAAGACTATAACTGCCCTAAAATCCCCAAGCTTGGGGAGCTTGATATGAGAATTAATCTCCAAGCTCCTTGCTTGACCAGCTTGCAATAAAGTCCACTTTCTCTTTCTCAAAGGCCTGGTGTTCTCAATTGACTTGAAGGGTCGCATCAGGCCAGACCCGTCCCCATCGGGTTACATTCCTCTTTTATGTGTTGTTGACCTTCTCCAGTTTACTTCATGTCCAGGTATGTGATTATTAAGGCTTTGCTGTCCTTACTGAAAATACTTATGCACTCACTTTTCTACTTTTCCTGTATATGACAGCTAGCTGTGGCATACTGAAAAGAGTACTCACTGCTTATCAAGTCTTTGTGGAGGGGAGGGTGCTTCCAGCATGAAACCCCAAGCAGAGAGTAAGTGCTGTCATCACATTTATGTCATTGTTTATTCAAAAGTAAGAAACATAAATTAAGTAGCTACTGTTTAATGGTCACAGTGCTGGGTGGCTAGAGACTAGACATACACAGAGCAGTAATTATCTAATCTCTGTTCACTACAGGGAGAAATGAACAGGTAAATATGTGGCCTTTAAGGAGCTACAGGAGTATGGAGGAGGAAGTGATTAACTTGGCTCTAGGGAGGATGGGGAAATTTCCTGAAAGGCTTGACACATATCATCAGTCTTTAAGGATGAATAGCACTTCACCTGGTAAGCCAGGTGGAGTGGGGATTCCAGGTAGAGGTAATGGCGTGGAAAATATTTTATAAGAAAAGCGACTGCTACGTGCCTAGGCTGATGGCTGGGAATGGTGCAAGGGGTTATATAGTTGCAATACTCTTCCCTCACCTTGATATTTACTTTCTACTTAATGTTTCCCTTGAGGAAATCCAGTCTTCTGGATGGAAAAATCTAACTTTCTGGCAGAGTGCCACTAGAAAACTATCACATATTTAAGAAGCAATACAAGTTCTTTCTCAATGATGCTTTGCCTTCTAAGCACCCCCTGAATTCACAAAACAGCTGAACTTAATGGATTGCCAGATTCCAGCAGAAATTTTGCCTCAGCATCTTTATTTTTTGAACTGTCTATTTCCAAACAGTATTAATTAGTCATAGCCCTGGACAGTGGAATTACCTCTCCTCAATTATACATGGGGGGAAGAAGTAAAAATTAAGTATTTGATAAGATAATCCTTTATAAGTTTAAAGTTCTAAGGATCTGTTTTCACATTTCCAAAGAATAAAGGTTAAAGTCCCCTCCAGCTCCTAAAATGCATATTCTACCGTGAACTTATGCAGTTCGTTTGATGGTAGATAATCATCTTACTTGAAAATTAGAGTCAGTGAGACTCAGAGAAAACTAAAACCAGTTTGCATTTTTCCTACTTTCTTGATGTTTTTGTTGTTGTGTGCCATTGAGTTGATTCTGACTCATAGTGACTATATAGGATAGAGTAGAATTGCCCAATAGGGAGTCCTAGGCTATAATTTTTATGGGGAGTACATTGCCAGATCTTTTCTCCCACGGAGCTTCTGCTAGGTTCAAACCCCTGACCTTTTATTATGCAGCTGAGCTCTTAACCTTTGGGCTCCTCTACTGTCTCTCAGTTTTGAATATTATGTTAAACCAGAAGCAGAATTTGCAATATGCTGAGCTGTCTTTGCGGATTATGTCACTGCAGCCCTCTTTCCTACAATGTTGATCAGAAATCTTTCTTCTAGAGAACCCATCACCACATATGCTTATTACTGAGATAAAGACCCCTTCCTTCATCAGTGACTTCACTAACTTTCTGGACACAGTGTTGTCTGGTCTAAATTTTCTCCACAAAGCACCTAATTCTACAGGTAAGAGCTTTGATACATTTCACATTATATGGAATAAACAGAGGTGAAAAATTAGAAGTGAAATCATAGATCCAAGTTACTGCAATGCATGCTTAAAAAAAGAAAATGGTGTGACTTCTAGAAATCTCAAGGTTTTTATAACAGTGAATGACTAACTTTATGGCCTTTTCAGCATTAGCCTGCCCTCTCCGTGGTGTCCTCAGGCAGCAGGTCCCTGTAACATTCTTTGATTGATGTAGATGGAATGTGAAGCTTCTCTAACCCTTTTCTAGGGCTGATTATTTTTTACTTCCTCCATTGCTTTTCAGCAGAAGACAAACAAACACAAAAAACCTGCCTGCCTAAGGAAGCAATAAGTAAAGCTGCCTTAACAGATTCTGTCTTGCCAGTTCTGTACATTTCAGACATGATCAAAACTCCCTTCCCAAAATCCTCTTCGTGGAAGAAGCGTTCTACTCCAGCTGTTTCTCAACTCCTAGGTTATAGCATAAAGGGAGAAACAAAAGCAGTCTATACTTGAAAGTTTATAAATTACGCATTTCCTTGTTCCAGAATTATCCTAGTTCTAGAATAAATACATCCTAGTGAAACAAGTTATTACATAATTAAATCATTTGTAGTCCTTAGGGCAAAAATATTCAAAGGAATATGGATCTGGGAAGAGGTAGGTTATGTATTTTTAAAATGTTAAGAATAACTTTTTATATATCATAACTATATTCTAGATTTAGATAGTATAATCTATCTCAGCTTTTATGATCTAAAGGCAAGAAATTGCGTGGAGAGTTAGAAGCAAATATTTAATATTTGGGTGTTATAAATTTTGGCTTTTTATAAGCTCCAATTTCACTGAAATTTAGCATTGGATTAGACATTGTGGTTTGAACAGCTACCACATCTAAAAAGATATAGAAGTCTGGATTATTGAAAAACATTGGTGAAGAAAAGTAGCAGTAGCTTTTGAGGAATGCAACTGCTTAGATTTTAACAAACTAGACAACTAGCATCATCTAGTGGTTATTCTCATGACCAACCCTTCTCTTTATTTTCATTTTTTCTTAGAATTTAATCACATGCCAAGTCTTGGCAGATATTCTGAATTGTGATAAAAAATACAGAAAGCAATATAAATTGAGAGCTAAGCATTAGTTTTAATGTACATATATATTATAAGCATTCAATACATATGCTACTATTTAACATTGTGTATGTTTGATGATCAGAAGAATTTAATACATTGGATAAAGCTTGTCTAAGAGAGCATTCACCTGCTTTACTAGTCTTAAGAAGAACTGTGATTTTGATATACATAGGACTTAATTTTACCACTTTAATCCTAAAAGTTAAATCAATATTCTAAGACTCCTGTTACAGCTATTATTTTACCTGATAGAATTAGCATGGATTTTTGAACTATTATTTATTTTACTCAATTTTTGAAATCAGGCTATAGGAACACCAGGGTTTCAATCACTGAATACACAATCTGGCAGTGAGGATTCATGTACTTGCTAAGAAATAGTAATAACTAATAGTTCCCCATTGCCGTCAGCTAGATTCTGAATCATAGCGACCCTATAGGACAGAGTAGAACTGCCCTGTCAGGTTTCAAAGGCTGTAAGCTTTTGGGAAGAAGACTGCTACATCTTTCTCCAGCAGAGCAGCTGGTGAGTTCGAACCCCAGAAATTTCGTTTATCAGCCAAGCATTTTAACCACTGCACAAACAGGGCTCTTTAACTAATAATTAGTACAGTAGCAAAAGAAAGATAGCCTTGGTTTTTAAATTTTTCGTGGTAAATTTACAAATAGATAATCAAGAGTTGAATACAGATTAAAAACCACCAGAAAAATAGATGAATTATACTAAAGCAATTCAAAATGCGCTAAAAGATTATGCACTTAAAGTATCGATGTCAGCTATTGTGTTAGGCTCTCATAAGACTGGTAACAAAACCAGAAGGCCCTGGCCTCATGTATCTTACTGTCTCGTTGGGGAAGGTAAAAACTTTTAAAAGATAATACAACTATACTAAATATCATCAAAGGGATAAATATACAATGCTTGAAAATGCATAGCTCAGGTACAAAACTTGCACAACTGAAGATAAGGCATAAAACACAAATCAAAGTTATAGGTGGCACAGTTTGAAATTTATATAGCATTAGAGATTTAGTGACTTAAAAATTACATATTTTGCACCCATGATGTGTCACAGAAGATACAAAGAGAAATACTGGGAATATTATCCCCCAACAGGAGAGACTGGTGAGATGAGAAGTGACCGTTGACTCCTGCGCATTAGCTAGTATAACCTAATATGTTTCTCTTCTTCCCAGCGCTACTCCCAAATGGTCACCAATTACTCAGTTCCTACTTTTTTAGTAACACTTCCTATTTAACATAGTTGTAGCATTGTACCTTATTTTTAAAAATGTAATATATTTATTTGAAAAGGTCAAATTCCTTAACTTAGGCCCTCACCAAGAAGGGACATTTTTGTACAACATTTTTAAAATCATTTTTCATTCTTGAAAAAAAAAACTGGACAAAAGAGTACATACATTCATACAAACACATACGCCTTTAGAAAATGAGAATGTACTACCCACAATTGTGCTGATTCTTATTTATCCATCCATCTTATATTTTGGCTGTCTGATAATATCACATATTGGTGGATATTTAGATTGTTTGCAGTTTTGAACCATTAAAACAATGACCATCTGTGTTTATTCTGGGGAGGGCTCATTTCTGATTTTAGCTTATAGTAAATTTCTGGAAGTGAAACTCATAAGTGAAAAGGCATATAATTTTTAAAAAATAGATACTGCCAAATTATACTCCAAAATTTTTGCATTAATTTCTATTCTCACCAAAAACCAGCGCATGAAAGTTCACGTTACTCCACATCCATGTTCAGGATAAAAAACTTTTAAATCTGTACCTCTCTGATAGGTAACATATGGCACTTCAGTGTTACGTTGATCTGAATTTCTTATATGAGTTTATATACTTTGCACATGTTTATTTTGTTATTTATATTTATCTTATTGTTTTATGTGGCTGCTTTAAAATGAATGCATGTAAACTTAATTTTAAACTTAAAAAACTTTATTTACATTAAAACCTGTGTAACAACATAACCTACTTATGTTGATTACATTAAATATTGTTTAAAAATATTCTAAAACACGAGTTCCGGCAAAATGGTGCTCTAGGCAGCAGTACCACTCCGTACCGCCACAACAAAGATCCGAAAAACTAAGCCGAACAGAACAGAGAATACAACAATCCTGAAACCCTAAAACATCAAATGAAGAGATAAAGAACTCAGCCAAGCACCAAATGGAGTAAGAAAACTGACAAAGAACGGAGAGCGAGGAGAGATTAATGCAGAGGTTCCCTACCAGCTAACGCAGCACGGATCCGCCATCTTGGACTACTATCAGAGACCAGCAAACACGGGGTACAAGAAAGCAGCCTCACGGAGCATCCAGTGGGAGACAAAACAACCGGTAATTTGCGATATATGCTTTCCCACCCCCACTCCTTCTTCACCCCGACTAGGCCTCCTCTGCTTCCCACAGCCACAGTCTCTTGACCGGAAAACACCGGCTGCTTTGATTCCACACACCTGAATGGGCCGGCTCTCTGAGTGCCATTTGTTGGCTGCTGGTGTTGCTTTTTTCCGCTTCTTTTGATTTCTTCCTTACTTCTCACTACTTCCCCCTCTTTTCACTCAAATACCTGGCTCCATGCACCATCTTTGCTTCTTCCTGAGAGGCTGCAGAGCTCCAGTAATTTGTGATATATGTTTTTCCACGTCCTACCCTTCTTCACCCACACTTGGCCCCCTCTGCTTCCCGCGGCCACAGTCTCTTATCCGAGAAATACCAGACTGCTCTAGCTGGCTCTCTGAGTGCCATTTGTTGGCTGCTAGTGTTGCCTTTTTTTCTGTTTCTTTTGATTTCTTCCTTACCTCTCGCCACCTCCCCCTCCGTTTGCTCAAATACCTGGCTCCGTATGCCATCTTTGCTTCTTCCTGAAGGGCTGTGGAGCTCCGTTCAATTGTGGAGCTGCTTCCCAGTCTGGGCTGCCACATTGGTGGGATCCCAGGGCTTTTGTTCGTTTGCTTGTTTTGAATTGTTTGTTTGTTTCTTTTCCTTTTCTTGAGTTGGGAGCCCTTTCTGGCCGGGCGGTGCTGCGTGGTGGTGGGACATCCCCCTCAGCTTGCACAGACATGCAGAGGGATCCCTGAGAGCATTCTTAATTCATTGGTTTTTTTTGTTTGTTTGTTTGTTTGATTTTTGGGGGGCCTTTCTTGTTTTTGTTTTTTTTTAAATTTGTTTTGTTTTCTTTTCCTTCATTTTTCCTTTTTGTCTTTCTTCATTGTTCAGTTTCACATCTCTCTATATCTTCCTTCTCGTTCTGTTCCCTGAATACCTGGCGTTGTATACCTCTAAGCCTTCTAGCCAGGCTGTACTGCAACACCTGAGAGCGACTTCCCCAGACCTCATAGCTGCACTGGTGGGATCCCTGGGAACTTTGTGGTTCTTTAACCTTTCTGATTTTTACTTATTCATTCTTTTCTTTTCTTTTCTTCCTCTTCCCCTTTCTGTTTTTATCCATTTCATAGTCTGCCATCTCTCCACTACAACGGCAAGGTCCCCTAACATTCTTTTTGTTTGTTTGTATGTTTTTGGCTCCTGTTCCTCTCTCCTCTCTCCCATATCCATCTTAGTTCCACACATAACAATCTCCCTGCTGCATCCTGCCTACCTGCACCGTGCGCTTGACATCACACCACCAAACAGCACAGACATAGCCTACTGGAACCTGCCCTGCACTGATTACCGACCAGCACTTGTGGCTGTAGTAAGTGCCACAAACAATCTGTCCCAGTAACTCCTCTTCAGCTAGACCTGCCCTGCCGTATCATATCTGAGTGACTGACCCGGCCAGCTGTAAAAGGAGGCGAAAAGTATTGTGCCCACAGATGAGCAAACAACAAAGAACACACAGTCTGCCTGCTCAGACATAGTCAAATTAAAAAAAAAAAAGGGATGAAACAAACAAATCTACAATCAATAAACGAGAAAAACAACTACTGAATGCCCCAAAGACAGCAGACAATATCAAAACATTTACAAAAACAGGACAGGATGATTTCAGTAGGCATCAAAAATAAAACACCAGATGACTCTCCAGTGGAAGGAAATGCACTAGAACTACCTGATAGGGAATTCAAATCTCTAATACTCAGAATTCTCCAAAAGCTGAGGCAAAAAGCTGACAAACATGAGGAAAAAATACACAAATTCATGGAAAATACAGACAAAAAATTGGAAGAAACTCAGGAAAATAATGCAGGAACAAAATGCCAAAATAAATTCACAACTAGAAATTATACAAAGACAACAGTTAGAAATCCAAAAGATAAACAACAAAATTTCAGAAATGGATGGTACCATAGAAGGGCTGAGAAGCAGATTTGAAACTGTGGAAGACAGGATCAGTGGAACTGAAGACAAACACATGGATACAACTCTGTTTCGGGAAAACTCAGGAAAAAGAACAAAGAAAAATGAATAGACCCTGAGAGTTATGTGGGATCCAATCAAAAGCAAAAATTTTCAAGTGATTGGAATTCCAGAACGGGGAATAAACAGAAAACACAGATAGGATCATTGAGGAACTGCTGACAGAAAACTTCCCCAATATCATGAAAGATGAAAAGCTGGCCATCCAAGAAGCTCAACGAACCCCATATAGAAGACACCCCAAAAGAAAATCACCAAGGCATATCATATTCACACTCACCAAAACCAAAGACAAACAAAGAATCCTGAGAGCAGCTCATGAAAAACAAGAAGTCACATATAGAGGAGAAACAGTAAGACTAAGTTCAGATTATCTGGCAGAGACCATGCAGGCAAGAAGCCAGTGGGATGACATATATAAAATCTTGAAAGAAAAAAATTGCCAGCCAAGAATAATACATCCTGAAAAACTCTCATTCAAATTTGATGGTGAAATTAGGTCATTTCCAGATAAACAGAAATTAAGGGAATATGTAGAAGTCAAACCAAACTTACAAGAATTGTTAAAGGGATTTCTTCGATCTGAGGACAAACAACTTCAGCTCACAGGCAGAATCTAGGACACAGGATCGCACCAGCCAGATACCAATCTAGGAAATGAACTCTCGTGGACTATCCAAAACCAAAAGAAATACAACAGGGAATCAGAGCAGTTAATCAGTAAATGACAACAACATCAAAACAATAAAAGAGGGAAAAAATGGCATAGGTATAGAACCTTCTAATGGGAGGAAAGCAAGGCAATACGAAGTAATGGTAGACTGCTTCAAACTTAAAAAGATAAGGGTAAAATTCATGGTAACCACAAAGAAAGTTAACAAACCAACTCATAAAAATAAAGACGAAAAACATAAAGTCTCAGCAAAAACAAAACCTACAAAAACAAAAGAAATGAAAAAAAAAATCCACAAACAAAAGTAACTCAGCACAAGAGAGCAAGAACAAAGAAAACTTCAGCACCACAAAAAAAAGCACTACAAAATCACAGCAACAAACTCACATATATCAATATATATAATTACACTCAATGTAAACGGACTCAATGCACCCATAAAGAGATGGAGAGTGAAAGAATGGATAAGAAAACAGGATCCATCAATATGCTGTCTACAAGAGACACACCTTAGAAACAAAGATGTGAATTTATTAAAAGTCAAAGGTTGGAAAAAATATATCAAGCTAACAACTACCAAAAAAGAGCAGGAGTGGCATTTCTAATCTAAGATAAAATAGACTTTAAAATGAAATCTACCATAAAAGACAAAGAAGGACACTATATAATGATTAAGGGGATGATCCATCATGAAGACATAACCACAATAAACATCTACGCATCCAATGACAGCGCTCCAAAATACATAAAACAAACTCAAACACCACTGAAAAGAGAAATTGATAGTTCCACAATAATAGTAGGAGACTTCAACACACCACTCTCAGTAAAGGACAGAAAAACTAAGAAGAAACTCAGCAAAGATACAGAAGACCTAAAGGGCACAATCAGCCAACTTGACCTCATAGACATATATAGAACAATCCATCCAACCGCTACAAAGTACACATTCTTTTCCAATGCACATGGAACGTTCTCCAGAATAGACCACATCTTAGGCCACAAAGCAATCCTCAACAAGATTCAGAATGTTGAGATAATTCAAAGTATCTTCTCTGACCACAATGCCATCAAGGTAGAAATTAACACTAGAAAGAGCAAGGAAAAAAAATCAAACACATGGAAACTGAGTAATAATCTGCTTACACATCAATGGGTAATAGAAGAAATCAGAGATGGAATTAAAAAATTCCTAGAATCAAATGAAAATGAAAACACATCATACCAAAACCTTTGGGACACAGCAAAGGCAGTCCTCAGAGGACAATTTATAGCAATAGATGCACATATCAAAAAAGAACAAAGGGACAAAATCAAAACATTAACTACAGAACTCAAACAAATAGAAAGAGAACAACAAAAAAAGCCTACAACCACCAGAAGAAAGGAAATAGTAAAGATCAGAGCAGAAATAAATGAAATAGAGAACAGAAAACCAATAGAAAGAATCAACAAAACCAAAAGTTGGTTCTTTGAAAGAATCAACAAAATCGACAAACCACTGGCCAGACTGACAAAAGAAAAACAGCAGAGGGCACAAATAACCAAAATAAGAAATGAAATGGGGGACATTACAACAGACCCAACTGAAATAAAAAGGATTATAACAGAATACTATGAAAAACTATACTCCAACAAATTTGAAAACCTAGAGGAAATGGATAAATTTCTAGAAACACACAACCTACCCAAACTACAACAAAGTGACGTTGAAAATCTGAACAGACCCATAAAAAGAGAAGAAATTGAAAAGGTAATAAAAAAAAACTCCCAACCAAAAAAAGCCCTGGCCCAGATGGCTTCACTGGAGAATTCTACAAAACATTTACAGAAGAGCTTGTACCAGTTCTACTCAAGCTATTTCAGAGCATAGAAGAGGAAGCAACACTTCTAAATCCATTCTATGAAGCCAGCATAACGCTGATACCAAAACCAGGCAAAGATGTCATAAAAAAAGAACATTACAGACCAATATCTCTCATGAATATAGATGCAAAAATTCTGAACAAAATTCTAGCCAACAGAATTCAGCATCATATCAAAAAAATAATACACTACGACCAAGTAGGATTCATACCAGGTATGCAAGGATGGTTTAACATCAGAAAATCAATCAACGTAATCCACCACATAAATAAAAGGAAAGAAAAGAATCACACGATCATCTCAATTGACCCAGAAAAAGCATTTGACAAAGTCCAACACCCATTCCTGTTAAAAACTCTGAATAAATTAGGTATAGAAGGGGAATTTCTCAACATAATAAAGGGCATCTATGCAAAACCAATGGCCAACATCATTCTTAATGGAGAGATGCTGAAAACATTCCCCTTGAAAATAGGAACAAGACAAGGTTGCCCTTTATCACCACTCCTATTTAACATTATGCTGGAAGTCCTAGTTAGAGCAATAAGGCAAGAAAAAGACATAAAGGGCATCCAAATTGGTAATGAAGAAGTTAAACTGTCCCTGTTTGCAGATGATATGAATACTACACATAGAAAACCCTAAAGACTCTACGAGAAATCTACTGGAACTAATAGAAAGATTCAGCGGAGTAGCAGGATACAAGATAAACATTCAAAAATCATTTGAATTCCTATACACCAATGAGAATGTTGAAAAGGAAATCAGGAAAACAATACCATTTATATTAGCCCCTAAAAAGATAAAATACTTAGGAATAAATCTGACCAGGGATGTAAAAGACCTATACAAAGAAAACCACAAAACACTACTGCATGAAACCCAAAGGGATCTACATAAATGGAAAAACATACCATGCTCATGGATAGGCAGACTCAACATTGTGAGAATAACAATTCTACCCAAAGCAATTTACAAATACAACGCAATCCCGATACAAATACCAACAACATTCTTCAAAGAGATGCAAAAACTAATCATTAACTTTATATGGAAAGGGAAGAAGCCCCCAATAAGTAAAGCACTACTGAAGAAGAAGAATAAAGTTGGAGGACTCACACCACCTCACTTCAGAACCTACTATACAGCTACAGTAGTCAAAACAGCCTGGTACGGGTACAATGACAGATACATTGACCAATGGAACAGAATTAAGAACCGTCCACCTACGGTCACCTGATCTTCAACAAGGGCCCAAAGTCCATCAAATGGGGAAAAGACAGTCTTTTTAACAAATGGTGCTGGAAAAACTGGATATCCATCTGCAAAAAAATGAAACAGGACCCATACCTCACACCGTATACAAAAACTACTTCAAAATGGATCAAAGACCTGAATATAAAGCCTAAAACTATAAAGTTCATAGAAGAAAAAATAGGACCAACACTACAGGCCTTAATACACAGCATTAACAGGATACAAACCATAACATCAATGCACAAACCCCAATAGATAAGCTAGATAGCTGGGATCTTCTAAAAATCAAACACCTATGCTCTCAAAAGACTTCACCAAAACAGTAAAAAGAGAACCTACAGACTGGGAAAAAATTTTTGGACAGTACAAGTCAGACAAAGTTCTAATGTCCCTAATCTACAAGAAAATCCAACACCTCTACAACAAAAAGACAAATAATCCTACTAAAAAATGGGAGAAGGAAATGAACAGACACTTTACCAAGAAGACATTCAGATGGCCCACAGGCACATGAGGAAATGCTCACGATCACTAGCCATTAGAGAAATGAAAATTAAAACCACAATGAGATACCATCTCATCCTGGCATTACTGGCACAAATCAGAAACACTGGAAATAACAAATGTTGGAGGGGCTGCAGGGAGATCGGAACTCTTATGCACTGCTGGTGGGAATGAAAAATAATACAACCATTTTGGAAAATGATATGGTGCTTCCTCAGAAAGCTAGAAATAGACATACCATTTGATCCAGCAATCCCACTCCTGGGAATATATCCTAGAGAAATAAGAGTCAACACTCGAATAGACGTATGCATACCTATGTTCATGGCAGCATTGTGCATAATAGCAAAACGATGGAAACAACCTAGATGCCCATCAACAGATGAATGGATAAACAAACTATGGTACATACACACAATGGAGTACTATGCAACGATAACCAACAACGATGAAGCTGTGAAGCATCTCATAACATGGATGAAACTGGAGGACATTATGCTGAGTGAAATAAGTCCATCACAAAAGGACAAATATTGTATGAGACCTCTATTGTAAAAACCCATGAAAAAGTTCACACACAAAATGTAACAATCTTTGTTGGTTACCAGGGATGAGAGGGGTTGGGGAGAAATACTAAATAGGCAGTTGGTAGGTGGTATCTTGGGTGAAGGGTGAGATAGTACACAATACAGGGGAAACTAGCACAACTTGTACAAGGAAAGGTCATGGAAGCCCCACAGACACATCCAAAATCCCTGAGGGACTGCATTGCTGGGCGGAGGGCTCTGGGGACCATGGTCCCGGGGAGCATCTAGTTCAATTGGCATGACACAGCTTATAAAGACAATGCTCTACATTCTACCTTGGTGAGTAGTGTCTGGGGTCTTAAAAGCCTGTGAGTAGCCATCTAAGATACTCCACTGGTCTCATCCCTTCAGGAGCAAGGGAGAATGAAGAGAACAGGATACAAGGAAAAGATTAGTCCGAAGGACTAATTGTCCACAGCTACCAAGGCCTCCACCAGACTGAGTCCAGTACAGCTAGATGGTGCCCGGCTACCACTACTGACTGCTCTGACCAGGATCACAACAGAGGGTTCTGGACAGAGCTGGAGAAGGATGTAGAGCATAATTCTAACTCACAAAAAAAAGACCAGATTTACTGGCCTACAGGAGACTGGGGAAACCCCGAGAGTATAGCCCCCAGACACGCTTTTAGCTCAGTGGTGAAGTTATCTCTGTGGTTCACCATTCAGCCTAGGAGTGGACAGCCCTGTAAAACCAAATGAGACTAATGAGGTATAGTCGTCCAGTGACAAGGGCCAGAAGGCAGAAGGGGACAAGGAAGCTGGTGATAGGGAACCCAAGGTTGAGTAAGAATATTGTCGCTGTGTTGTGAGATAGTTAACCATTATCATAGGGCAACATTTGTAGTAACTGTTAAATGAGAAACTATTTAGTTCTGTAAGCCTTCATCTTCAGTGAGAATAACAGCACAATTGGAAGAGCGTAGTCAATGTCACTGAACTGTGTATGTAGAAATTTTTGAAATGGTGTATCTTTTGCTATGTGTATTTTCACCAAAGAAAAAGGTTGAGAAGTTAGAGGGTTGACATGTTGTGGGGTTGTTAACCAATGTCATAAAACAATATGTGTACTACTGTTTCATGAGAAACTGTTTGTTCTGTAAGCCTTTACCTGAAGTACAATAAAAAAAAAAATTCTAAAACTTGATTATATAGTTTAAATTTTAACTAAGATCTTTTAGATATATTTTTCAGGATTTTTTTTTTTTACTGTATGGAGGCACTGTAATGAACTAACAAGTGGGGAGGAAACTGTTTTGATACCTTTCGGAACTGATCATTTAATTAAGTCATGAATCTCCTCAAATCATCTTCACTTCCTCCATTTGTCCATCAACTGATGACCTTGATCTCTACTTCCATCATGAAAAGTGAAGCAATTAGAAGACTACTTCCATAATTTCCCACTACCACATGGGTCCTTCTAACTGCATATGTGTCTACACATGCTACATTCATTCTCATTATTATGGATGAATCATACATTAACCAAGGCTGATTCCACTATCTGTGCATTACATCCCATCTTATTTTTGCAGTAACATTTGACAGAATTATTCACTCTCATCCGTGAAATACTTTGTTTTCTTGTCTACCAGTGACCCTCACTTACCTTATTTAAAGATTCTTAACATTTCTCTGAATTTTTTCAGAAGTCTGATAGAGTTTAAGAGCGCCTCAGGTCTCTGTCCTTAGACACTTGCTGATTTCTATCTTCATTGACTGGTGATGTTGTCAGATCTTCTGCTTTAAATTATAGCTTGATGACATCACCAGTCAATAATTTATACACACACCAATACACAGTACATGCAGTCCTTTGAAGGTAGTGAGGGACCATACAAATGACATGCAAGTTGAAAACATGGAAAGTGATGTTAATAATCAAAGGGGAATATTAAAATTATTCCATGACCTTTAAAAGTTTTGTCAAAGCTTTAAAAACTCTTTCACTATCAGTTATAGATATATTGTGGTTGTTAGGGGCTGTCCAGTCAATTCCAACTCTTAGCGACCCTATATACAACAGAACAAAACACTGCCAGGTCCTGTGCCATCCTCACAAACATTGCAATGTTTGAGCCCATTGTTGGAGCCACTGTGTCAATCCATCTCATTCAGGGTCTTCCTTTTTTTGCTGACCCTTTACTAAGCTTGATGTCTTTCTCCAGACACTGGTCTCTTCTGATAACATGTCCAAAATACTTGAGATGAAATCTTGCCATTCTTGCTTCTAAGGAAAATACTGGCTGTACTTCTTCCAAGACAGATTTGTGCCTTTTTCTGGAAGTCCATGGTATATTCAATATTATTCACCAGCACCATCATTCAAAGGCATAAATAATTCTTTGCTCTTCCTTATTCATTGTCCAGCTTTCACATGCATATGAGGCTATTGAAAATACCATGGCTTTGGTCAGGTTCACCTTAGTCCTCAAGGAAGCATGTTTGTTTTTTTAACACTTTAAAGATGTCTTTTGCAGCAGATTTCCCCAAGGCAATGTATCGCTTGATTTCTTGACTGCTGCTTCCACGGGTGTTGGTTGTGGATCCAAGTAAAATGAAATCCTTGACAACTTCAATCTTTTCTCTGCTTATCATGATATTGCTTATTGGTCCAGTTCTGAGAAATTTGTTTTATTTATGTTGAGGTGTAATCCATACTGAGGGCTCTGGTCTTTGATTTTCATCAGTTAGTGCTTCAAGTCCTCTTCACTTTCAGCAAGCAAAGTTGTGTCATGTGCATATCACAGATTGTTAATGAGTCTTCCTGCAATCCTGATGCCGTGTTCTTCTTCATATAGTCCAGCTTCTCGGATTATTTGCTGAGCATACAGATTGAATAAGCATGGCGAAAGGATACAACCCTGACGTACACTTTTTTTAACTTTAAACCACACGGTATTCCCTTGTTCTGTTCAAACGACTGCCTCTTGGTCTAAGTACATGTTCCTCACGAGCACAATGAAGTGTTCTGGAATTCCCATTCTTCACAATGTTACCCATAATTTGTTATGATCCACACAGTCAAATGCCTTTGCGTAGTCATTAAAACACAGGTAAACATCTTTCTGGTATTCTCTGCTTTCAGCCAAGATCCATCTGACGTCAGCAATGATATCGCTTGTTCCATGTCCTCTTCTGAATCCGGCTTGAATTTCTTGCAGTTCCCTGTCGATGTACTGCTGCAACCGTTTTTGAATTATCTTCAGAAAAAAAAAATTTTTGTGTGATATTAATGATATTGTTTGATAATTTCTGAATTCCATTGGAATTCAGAATAGAATTTGACACATTGAGCACTAATGACTGAAGACCAGACTAGTTGTGGGATTACATCAAGAACATCATACATGAAGAAAGAAAAAGATCATTAAAAAGACAGGAAAGAAAGAAAAGAAATACGCTTATTAGAATGGCTAAAATTAAAAAGACTTACCACGCCAAGTATTGGTGAGGATGTGGAGAAATCTCATACACTGTTGGTAAAATGAAAAATAGAACAACCACTTGGGAAAATAGTTTGACAGTTTTTTAAAAAGCTAAATATATACCCATTATATGACCCAGACATTCACTCCTAGATATTTATCCAAGAGAAATGGAAGCGTATGTCCATACAAGGACTTGTACATAATTAATCATAACAAGTTTATTTGTTATAGCCCTGTTATGGAGATTGAATTGTGTCCCCCCAAAATGCATGTTTTAAATCCTAATCCTCTGTACCTGTGGATGTAGCCCCATTTGGGAATAGGACTTTGTTATGTTAATGGAACCATATGAGTGCAGGGTGCATTTTAAACCAATCACCTTTGAGATATAAAAGAACAGATTAGGCACAAAGGAAGCATAAACAGAGGGCAAGATACAAGCTACATGAAGATCATCAAGGAATAGAGGAACAATAGCTGAAAAGAGACAAGAACTTTCCGTCAGAGCATACAGAGAAAGATATCCCCCTAGAGCTGTACCCCAGATTTGGACTTCATGCTTCCCAAACTGTGAGAAAATAAATTTCTGTTTGTTAAAGTCGTCCACTTGTGGTATTTCTGTTACAGCAGCACTAAGAAACTAAGATAAGCACAAAAACAGAAACAATCTAAAAATCCATCAGTGGGTGAATGGATAGACAGATAGTGACATATCCATACAATGGAACATTATTCAATAATATAAAAGAATAAACTACCAATACAGGCAATAACATGCATGAATCTCAAAAAATGTGCACTAAATAAACAAAGTCAGACAAAAAAGTACATAGCCCATGATTCCATTTATATAATAGTTAAGTAATGCAAACCAATCTGTATTGAAAGAAAGAAGATCATTAGTTGCCTGGGGTCAGGGAGAAGGAACAAGGAGGTACAGGAGAGAGCATATATAAAGAGACAAGAAAAAATTTTGGGGGCCGATGGATGTGTTCATTATCTTGATCACAATGATTTCATGGGTATGCATGTATACCCAAATTTATCAAATTGTCCACTTTAAATATGCACAGTTTGTTGTATGCCAGTCAGACCTCAAAATATAAATAAATACAAAAAATGTATTTGTTTCATTTTTTCTTTACCTTTTTTACTATGTCTCTGACTTTGCTTGTACTTAAAAAAATGTTGTATTGCTTTATACTTGTTTGTTGGTAATGTAATTAATGAGAATATATTGGTTTTTTTTCAAAAAATTGTTCTGATCTTTCATATCACAAAACAAGAATTTTAATTACTCAGTGACATGATATGTTTAAAGTTCTATGTCATTATTATCCAGCAAATTTTGAAAAATAGGTAATAAAACCTAAAAGACTGTAAGATGTTTTACCTCAATTACTTAGTTCATGTATTAGTGTAATTATATTACTAAAAGCAATTAACATAGTTGTCAGCTATTAAAATATACAGATAATTAGTCACAGAATATTTTGAAAATAAGAATAGACCTTTTTTTTTTCCCAATGAGAAAATTATTCAACTAATGTAGAGAAAATGAATAAAGGGAATTCAAAATAATGATTACAAATTCAGGGCATATTATTCACTACAAAAAATAGATTTTTTTTTTAAATTTTACTGAAATTTCCCTTAATAATTACTTTGTATATACTCATAAAAGTTGCATAAGGAGCAGTTAGTACTGTAGAATGAATTCATTTAACGAGACAGTTGACACAGTATTGTAAATGAAATATCAAGGAATGTGATATTTCCAGAAAGCAGGGGAAACATCAGGCTTTTTGTTTCTTTATAACATGGATCAACTTAAGCTTTAAAATAATTGAGTCAAAGGTTAAGGTTGATATGTCTATAACCAGTATAGGAGCATATAGGAAAGTGGTTACAAGCGAATCTTTTATTCTGGCTTGTTGCTGTTGCCATGTTATAACGGGATGTCTGTGACCCTCTCGGCTGCTAATGGTGGGTCTTTGTTGCAAATAAAATAAAAAATAGTAAGTTTACATACATAGTATACTTTATACAAGTTAATGAATGATGTTTCAACAAATAACAAGTTTCAAAAGCAAACAAGCCCTTATTCTGACACATAGTTCTGTGTAGTGCTCTTACCTTGCTCAGAGATCAGAATGTTACAGTCACCTAGTAATGTTGACTGGTGTTTTCCAGTGCTTAAATATTTTTTGCTACAGACTACAGTTCTTTATCCCCATGCATCTGTAGTTTGTCATACTGTGGTAGCTTGTATGTTGCTGTAATGCTGGAAGCTATGCCACCGGTATTCAAATACCAGCAGTGTTACCTGTGGTAGACAGGTTTAAGTTGAGCTTCCAGACTGAGACAAACTAGGAAGAATGACCTGGAGGTCTACTTCTGAAAAAAATTAGCCAGTGAAATCCTTACGAATAGCAGTGGAACATTGTCTGATATGGTGCCAGAAGACAAGCCCCTCAGGTTGGAAGGCACTCAAAATATGACTGGGAAAGAGCTGCCTTCTCAAAGTAGAGTAGACCTTAATGGCGAGGATGGAGTCAAGCTTTGGGACATTCATTTGCTGATGTGACATGACTCAAAATGGGAAGAAACAGCTGCAAACATCCACTAATAATAGGAATATGGAATGTATGAAGTATAAATCTAGGAAAATTGGACATCATCAAAAATGAAAGGGAACACATAAAGATTGATGTCCTAGGCATTAGTGAGAAGAAATGGACTCATGTTGGCCATTTTGAACAGGACAATCGCACGGTCTGCTATGCTGGGAATGACAAATTGAAGAGGAACGGCATTGCATTCATTGTCAAAAGTAACATTTCAAGAATGCGGAAATTATCAAACAGTATCATTAGTATCACACAAGTAAAATTTTGCTGAAGATCATTCAAAAGTAGTTGCAGCAGTACATCAAAAGGGAATTGCCAAAACTTCAAGCTGGATTCAGAAGAGGACATGAAACAAGGGATATCATTGCTGATGTCAGATGGATCCTGGCTGAAAGCAGAGAATACCAGAAAGATGTTTACTGTGTTTTATTGACTATGCAAACGCATTTGACTCTGTGGATCATAACAAATTATGGATAGCATTACGAAGAATGGGAATTCCAGCACACTTAGTTGTGCTCATGAGAAACCTGTACATAAACCAAGAGGCAGCTGTTGGAACAGAACAAGAGGTTACTGCATGGTTTAAAATCAGGAAAGGTGTGCATCAAGGTTATATCCTTTCATTATACTTACTCAATCTGTATGCTGAGCAAATAATCCAAGAAGCAGGATTATTTGAAGAAGAATGTGGCATCCGGATTGGAGGAAGACTCATTAACAACCTGTGATATGCAGATCACACACCCTTTCTTGTTGGAAGTGAAGAGAACTTGAAGCACTTACTGACTGAAGATCAAAGACTAGAGCCCTCAGTATGGATTACACCTCAACATACAGAAAACAAAATTCAGAACTGGACCAATCAGCAACATCATGGTAAGCGGAGAAAAGATTGAAGTTGTCAAGGATTTCACTTTACTTTGATCTACAATCAATGCCCATGGAAGCAGCAGTCAAGAAATCAAATGATGGATTGCATTGGGCAAAGACCTCTTTAAAGCGTTAAAAAGCAAAGATGTCACCTTGAAATCTAAGGTGTGCCTGACCTAAGCCATGATGTTTTCAATTGCCTTATATGCATGTGAAAGCTGGACAATGAAAAAGGAAGCCCAAAGAAGGATTGATGCCTTTGAATTATGGTGTTGGTAAAGAATATTGAATATACCATGGACTTCCAGAAGAAGGAACAAATCTGTCTTGGAAGAAGTACAGCCGGAATGCTCCTTAGAAGCAAGGAGGGTGAGACTTTTTCTCACATATTTTGGGCATGTTGTTAGAAGGGACCAGTCCCTGGAGAAGGACAGCATGCTTGGTAAAGTAGACGATTACCAAAAGAGAGGAAGACCCTCAGCAAGATGAATTGAGACAGTGGCTGCAACAATGCACTCAAGCGTAACGATTGTGAGAATGGCACAGGACTGGGCAGTGTTTCATTCTGTTGTACATAGTGTCTCTGTGTGTCAGAACTGACTGGTCGACACCTAACAACAACACATCTCTTTATAAATACTTAAAAGAAGAAATGCAAAGAGAAGAAGATACGAATCTTATTGTGGAGTACTCTGACACGAAATCAGAAGTTGGTTTAAAATGTAATATAGCCTAAGCAATATTAATTTCAATGGCATAGCCATAATCAGGACAAGCAGACAAAATATTTTCATTGTTAAAAAAGGAAATACATTTCTGTGAGATGACATGTGCCCTAACACCCAAAATTGAAAATTGATTTGAATTCACTCAACAATTGAGCCAAAAGCAATGCAAAATTTTCAACATCTGCTACATTTGTCTCTAAACAAGTATCAAAGTTATGGGATATGGCAATTAAGACTTTGCATGTTTTAAAATTTCATTTTAAAAATGATAGCTTTTAAATGTTAAATACGGGTTATTATCAAAATTAAAAAAATGATTTTATTGAATATTTTGTGTTAATGTTCCCTTCTTAAATATTGTCTAATATCAAAACTCTATTTCAGGTAGAAATCATCTTGTCACAATATATTCTTATAAGAATAATCTTGAAAACTAAATAATGATACACAATGAACAATAAGATACTGTATTATTGTATTTGCTATCATGTCATTTCTTTTGTTTAATTGAAAACATCTGAAACAAAAACTCTATCACAGAAAAATGATTTGCTAGTTATTATTACAGTCACTCATCATCACTTTAAAACACGAGTAAATTGTGATTTAAAAATGCACTATAAATGAGTGATTTGAAGAATTCCACAGTTTTCCCAGGAATCCTAATTTCTTATTCCTATATCCACAATATTAATATCTGTAAGGAATTTGAGAAAAACTTTTTCAGCACTCTCATTCACTCCTCACTTTAACAGTCCCTGATTTACAGATTTATTCCAAAATCTACCTTCAACTCTAATTTCTACGGCTCTGAGTATCAGACTTAGGTTTCGAGGTTTTTGATGGGACCAGTGTACCACCTTGTTCCACGACTTCATAAACCCACGTCCAAATCTTTGTTTCCTCATGATGTTGTGAGAATGGGATGTTGTGCCATTTTCATACACATACCATACACATACCAAAATGAAAAAATTAACTTACTCAAACACAAGCCACAATGACAAAAATGACCAACAATAATATAAAATAAAATATACGGTCTAATTCCTATCTATTTGTAGCAAAAGCTGATAAAAAGAATTTACATTTTAGAGTTTTGGAGTCTAAATGAGAAATATACTTGGACACCTCTTACATTTTAATACTTTTAATTTATGAGCTGGTAATCCAGATGAGAGTCACTAGGTGGTGCAAACAGTTAACACCACTGGCTGCTAACTGAAAGGTTGGAGTTTCAAGTCTACCCAGAGGCACTTCAGAAGAAAGACCTGGTGATCTACTTCTGAAAAACTAGCCATTGAAAATCCCATGAATCACAGTTCTATGCTGACGTATATAGGGTCGCCATGAAGTCAGGATCAACTCAACGGCAACTTGTCTCTTCTGTAATCCAGATGAAGTTATCATTAGGCAGTTTTTTCCAAATAATGGGAGTAGGGTACAGGCTTCCTCCAATAGCATGCTATTAGTCTAATCAAATATATAAGCACTAATAAACATTCTTGTTACTATTTCACTGCTGATATATAACTAAGAAATAAGAACTCTTCGTGTATCTTTCCATGTATTCCAATTATTCAACCCAAGCTTGAGGTTTCTTCAGAAATGCACAAAAGCATAAACCAAACAAACAAAAAATCTCAGGGTTATATCTGAAAGAGTATTGATAACACTGAGTTTGCCATTTCCTTTTGAATACTACAAAAAATAAGAACTTCACAAAGAATGTAGAAAACATTTATTTTCAGTAAAAGGGAGCATTTTAAGAAACACACTGAAGAAAATGTACTTTTTATCTTCTACTAGCATGTAGGATAAATCTAGGATAATGTTTATGAGGTCATCCCAATAGAAGAATGCTCCCAGCAAGATAACAGATCAAAAGAATGTGCTTTTAGTAACATTATGTATAATAAAATAAAGTATATGCAGAGATTCTAGAATGTATTTTGAATATTAACTGAACATCTGCCTCTTCGTCTGATCACAATGGTAGAATTTTATTATTTTATTATTTATTTATATTATGAAATATGCTATATATACAAAAATATCTAATATATATGATATAAAGAATAAAAAGCATACTTGTATCCAACAACAAGCATACTAAATATGATATTACCAACACACTTGAAATCCCTTAGGCTCCCATCCCCAGTCTCTACTCAACCCCTACCCCAAGGGTAAGTAATATTCTGAAATGTGTGCTTACCATTTCCTTGCTTTATCACAAACATGCAGTGAAATGCCACCCTCAAAGACTTAAAGAATAGTACAGAAGTGATGGTATCTATCATAGTCCCAATTGATTCAGCAGCCTTTCTCCTGAAAAACTTGATATAGCAGATGACAGTGGACTTAGCCAAGTAGTAGCCCTAACTGCAGCTGCTGTATTTTTACTAAAACAGGTGTACATAGCCTCTGTTATGTACTATGTGGAGCTGGAAAATACATTATTTTGCATGGCCCGGTAGTTAAGAGCTCAGCTGCTAATGAAAAGGTCAGCAGTTCAAGTTCACCAGCCACTCCTTGGAAACCTTAAGGGGCAGTTCTACTCTGTCTTACAGGGTCACTATGAGTCAGAATTGACTTGATGGCAACGGGTTTCGTTTGGTTTTATAAAGAAGAAGGATCAGAAAGAGTTCACATTAATGTCAGTTTCACCCTAGGGAAATGTTAAGTCTCCTGATCTCTACCACAATAGAGTCCAAAGGTCTAGTATTATCAACAGAAGGTCATGCTGGTTTACTGTATGGAAAATATTATTTTAATTGGACATGATAAGAAGAAAGATGGATTGCCTGTTAAGACATGTGCAATCCAGAGAGTTGTAGATAGACCCTACAAAGATTCAAGGGCCTGTTTTATGGATATAATTTTTAGGGTCTGAATCTCCTTTAAGGTAAGAGACAAGTTATTGCACCTCCTTCAGCAAAGAAAGAAGCATAGATTTAGTTGTTTTGGAGTTCTAGAGGCAGCATATACCACACTTGGGTATATTGATCTAAATAATTCATCAGGTAATAGGAACAACTCCCAGTTTTGTATGGGGCACTGCATACAAAAGGGGTGCTGCAGCAGGTCAAGTGTGTAGTAACAGTACACTTGTATCTCCATCATGTGACCTTAAAGATCTCATGGTACTAGAGGTATTTATGGCACATTAAGATGTGTACAGAATCTCCTACAAGCATTAATAGCAGAATTGTTGTGTAGTTTGTAGAATGAGGCCGTGACCCTTTAGCACAGAACTATTAACCATCTGAAAAGCAGCTGTCATCATGCTATTGGAGGAGACTGCCTTGGTGTAGACTAAATATATCACTCTGGAACATCAAATTATCATATGATTAAAGCTTCCCTTATGAGCTGGCTGCTGTCAAATGTATCCGTTCATAAGACCAGATAATTCCTGCAGCGGTTCATCATAAGATGGAAGTGATATATCTAGGATCAGGGTTGCACAGGTCCAGGTGAAACAAATGAGCTGCATGAACAAGTGTTCTAGGCTCTGAAGTCATCCACCAGTGTTGTGTCTACACTTCTTGCGCAGCTCACACTTATGTCCTCATGGAGGTGTTCCCTATAACCACTTGATGCAAGAAGAAATAACCTGGCTTGGTCACTGGATGGGTCAACTTAGTTTATTGATAGAGGTCAAAACTGAATTGCTGCTGCACTGGAACCTCACTCAGGGTTGGCCTTGAAAAACAGAAGTGAGGGGAAAGAGCCAAGACTGCATCTTAGTCAGATGAACCATACTGCACCCCTACATCAAAGACCCAAAAAACCAAGTGAAACAGAGGCAAATAACAATCCTGGAACCCTGAACAACAAAAAAGGATAAAGACTCGAATTGAACACTAATTAGAAGGAAAAAAATTAACAAAATCAGAGATTACAGGACTCTACATGGAACAAAGGGACTCTACCAGACATCCTTGCTAAATGTAGCCATCTAAAGACAAAGCCAGTTGCAATCCTGGGTGAGGAATACAGGGAAGCAACTTCATGGCATTTCCATAAGAAACAGAACTGTATAGACAGCACTGAAATAGACAGCTCCACAATAATAGTAGGAGGCCTTAACCTACCACTTTTGAAGGACAGAACAACTAAGAAGAAACTCAACAAAGATATAAAAGACCTAAATATCGCAATCAACCAACTTGACCTCTTAGATATATACAGAACTCTTCATCCAACAACAGCAAGTTACACATTCTTTTCTGACACATATTGATCATTCTCTAGAATAGACCACATACTAGGCCACAAAGCAAGCCTCAAAAAATACAAAAACATCAAAATAATACAAAACATCTTCTCTGATCACAATGCTATAAAATTTGAAATCAATGACAGGAAGAACAAGAGAAAAAAAAATCAAATACATAGAAACTGAATAACACCTTGCTTGAAAAACCCTGGGTAATAGAAGAAATCAAAGATGAAATTAAAAATTTCCTAGACTCAAACAAGAATGAAAATACAACACACCAAAACCTTTTTGACACAGCAAAAACTGTGCTCAGAGGTCAATTCATAGCAATAAATTCACACATCAAAAAAGAAAAGAGGGCCAAAATCAATACCTTAACCTTACAACTTGAACAAATAGAAAAAGAGCAGCAAAAGAAGCCCACAGCTTCCAAACAAAAGGAAGTAATGAAAGTTAGGGTAGAAATAGATGAAACAGAAAAACAGCTGAAAGAATCAGTAAGACTAGAAGTTGGTACTTTGAAAGGATCAATAAAATTGACAAACCACTGGCCAAATTGACAAAGGAAAAGAAGAAGAAATGCAAATAACCCAAATAAGAAATGACATGGATGACATTACAACAGACTCAACTGAAATAAAAAAAGAGTGCAATAAAATACTATGAAAAACTGTACTCCAACAAGTTTGAAAACTAGAGCAGATGGACAAATTTATGGAAACACACCACCACCTAAATTAACACAAACTGAAGTAGAAAATATGAACAGACCCATAACAAACAAAGAAATTGAAGAGATCATAAAACATCTCCCAACAAAAAAAGACCCTGGCCAGACATCTTCCCTGGAGAATTCTACCAAACATTCAGAGAAGAGCTTGCACTGATACTATTCAAACTATTTCAGAACATAGAAAAGGAAGGAACACTCCTGAATTCATTCTATGAAGCTAGCATAACCCTGATACCAAAGCCAGGTAAGACACTACTAAAAAAGAAAACTACAAACCAATATCCCTCATGAACATACACGCAAAATTCTCAACAAAACTCTAACCAGTAGAATTCAGCAGCATATCAAAAAAAATAATAAACCATGACCAAACAGGATTCATTCCAGGTATGCAAGGATGGTTCAACATCAGAAAATCAATCAACATAATCCATCACATATGCAAAACAAAGAAAAAGAATCAAGTGATCATCTCGATTTGATGAAGAAAAGGCATTTGAAAAACTACAATACACATTCCTGATAAAAACTCTCATCAAAATAGGATAGATGATATGATCCTAGACATAGAAAATCCCACAGTTTCCATAAGAATGCTACTGGAACTAATAGAAGCATTCAGCAAAGTGGCAGGGTACAAGATCAACATACAAAAGTGAGTCGGACTTCTCTACACTAACAAAGAGAACTCCAAAAAGGAAATTGAGAAAACAATATCATTTCCAATAGCCCAAAAAAGATAAAGTACTTAGGAATAAATCTAACCAGGGACATAAAAGATTTATACAAAGAAAACTACAAAACACTACTGCAAGAAACCAAAAAAGACCTTCATAAATGGAAAAACTTATCATGCTTATGGAGAGGAAAACTTAACATTGTGAAAATGTCGATACTACCCAAAGTGATCTTTAGATAAAAGGAAAGCCCGATCCAAATTCTAACAACAATCTTTAATAAGATGAAAAAACTAATCACTAACTTCATATGCAAAGGAAAGAACCCCCAGATAAGTACAACATTATTGAAAAAGAAGAACAAAGTAGGAGACCTCACACTTCCTGATCTCAGAACCTAATATACAGCCACGGTAGCCAAAACAGCCTGGTACTGGTACAATAGACACATAGACCAAAGGAACAAAATTGAAAACCCAGAAGTAAATCCATCCACCTATGGATACTTTATCTTTGACAAAGGGTTGAAGTCCATTAAATTGAGAAAAGATAGTCTCTTTAAAAAATGGTGCTCAAAACTAGATATCCATTTGCAGAAAAATGAAAGAGTATCCATATCTCACACTATATATGAAAACCAATTCAAAATGGATCAAGACCTAAATGTAAACTTAAAACTATATATATCATGGAAGAAAAAAAAAAAAGCAGGGACACTAGAGGTCCTAATCTATGGCATAAATAGAATATCAAACATAACTAAAAAAGCAAAAAATCCAGAAGATAAACTAGATAACTAGGACCTCCTAAAATTAAATGCTTATGTTCTTTAAAAGACTTTACCAAGAGAGTAAAGAGAGAACCTATAGACTGGGAAAAAGTCTTTGGCAATGACATATCTGATAAAGGTTTAATCTCCAAAATATATAGAAAACTTCAACAATTCAACAACAAAAAGACGAACAATCCAATCATAAAATGGGCAAAGGACATGAACAGACATTTCAGCAAAGAGAACATTCAGGTAGCGAACAAATACATGAAAAGACACTCATGATCATTAGTCATTAGAGAGATGCAAATCAAAAGTAGCATGAGATACCATCTCACCCCTGCAAGAACAGCACTGATCAAAAACAAAACAGAACAAGTTGTGGGAAGATTAAAACTTTCATACACTACTGGTGGGAATGTAAAATGGTACAACCACTATGGAAAAAGATATGGCACTTCCTTAAAAAGCTAGAAATGTGAATAACATACGGTCCAGCAGTCCAACTCCTAGGTATATATCCTAGAGAAATAAGAGCCTGATAACAGACATGAATAGGCATATGCACATCCATGCTCACTGCAGCGTTATTCAAAATAGCAAAAAGATGGAAACAACCTAAGTGCCCATGAATAGATAAACAAATGAATAGATAAACAAACTGTAGTACATACACACAATAGAATACTATGCAACGATAAAGAATAATGATGAATCATTGAAACATCTCACAACATGGATAAATCTGGAGAACATTATGCTGAGCAAAATAAGTCAATCACAAAAGGACAAATATTGTATGAGACTTCTATTATAGAAAATCAAGAAAAGGTTTACCACAGAAAGAAACAATCTTTGATGGTTACCCGGGAGGGGAAGAGGATAGAAGGAAAATCACTAACTAAAGTGTAGACACGCGTTAAGTTTGGTGATGAGAAAGGCAATACACAATACAGGGGAAGTCAGCACAATTTGACCAAGGCAAAGGAAGACACTGAGAGGAATGAAAAAAAAGAAAATGCAACTACAGGCTGGACCATGATTCTCAGTGGTTTGGCAGTTATGTAATGATGTAATCACCTCTGTGATGAGATCTGATATGATGTAATCACTTACGTGATGAAATCTGCTATAAGGTACCATCCTTTGAAGAGAGGAACCAGCCATTTGGTGACAATTTGATTACATAGGGCCCCTACCACTCTGGAAAAGTCTATGGTTTTTCTGGCTGGAATTGACACATATCCCAAATATGACTTTACCTTTTCTGTCCATAAAGCCTTAGCCAGCACCAGCATTTGAGTACTCACAGAATTTTTGTTTCATCAACATGAGATCTTGCTTAACATCACCTCAGACCAAGCAGTGTAATTTGCCACAAGAGAGGTGCACTAGTGCACCACACCGTCCCCATGGGATACATTGGTTCTTCATACCACAGCGTCTGGAAGTTGATGACCTCTTGGAATTGGAACTGACTCTTGAGAGTCAACTGAACTACTAGCATAGTGGTGCAATTCATGCTCCTGGGTTCTCTTGAGATAAGACTAGTAAGATTAGAATGGACTTTTCATGAAACCACATATTTGCTACATTTTCTCTTATTCTGTTCTGTTTCTTTCACTACCGTATGGGTTTCTCCAGAGAACACTTGCCCAATAAACCACTTACACAAAAATCTCTAACTCATCCTGTAATCCTAAACAATTTAAGCTAAGACAATAAGGACCAGATGAATAGTTGTTATGGCAAATAAGAGTTGAAATGGTAAAAAAAGAAAACATAAGGCAGGAAAGATGCCCAAGTCCCCAACAATAAAAGGCCTATACCTAACATTTTATATATAATTTGACCAGATGATCCATTGCCATCTGGTCAATCCCAACTCATAGTGACCCTATAGGACAGAGTAGAACTGCTCCATAGGGTTTCCAAGCAGCAGCTGGCAGATTCAAACTGCCGATCTTTTTGTTAGCAGCCGAACTCTTAACTACTACACCACCAGGGCTACATATTGTCAACAGAAAATCAGCAAGCTGAATAAATACAAGATTGTGTGTGTGTGCATACATGTAAAGTCACTATGTGGCTCAAACAATTTTCCCTCGGGTTACTAACCTAAAAGTTGGCAGTCTGAACCCACTCAGTGGCACCACAGAAGAAAGGTCTGGTGATCTACTTCTATTAAAATTACAGCCAAGAAAACCCTATGAAGCAGTTCTACTCTGTAACACATGGGGTTGCCATGAGTTGGAATTGACTCTACAGCAACAGGTTTTTTTTTGGTATGTATGTATGTGTATATATATATACGCTGAGCAAATAATCCAAGAAGCTGGACTATACAAAGAAGAATGTGACATCAGGATTGGTGGAAGACAGATTAACAACCCGCAATATGCAGAAGACAATCTTGCTTGCTGAAAGTGAAGAGGACTTGCAGCACTTACTGACGAAGATCAAAGACTACAGCCTTCAGTATGGATTACACTTCAACATACAGAAGACAAAAATCCTCACAACTGGACCTACGAGCAACATCATGATGATAAACGGAGAAAAGACTGGCATTGTCGATTGATGAGATGGATTGACATAGTGGCTGCAACAATGGGCTGAAGCATAACAATGACCGTGAGGATGGCGCAAGACTGGGAGGTGTTTTGTTCTGTTGTACATAGGGTCGCTATGAGTCAGAACCAATTTGATGGCACCTAACAACAACTTTAATCCCTATTTACGCATAAGGAATTTGAAGCAGAAAGAAGTCAAGAAACTTACTCAAGTGACCTCGTAATCAAAGGAGTTGGGATCGTCACCTAAACTGTCTGGCCTGAACTCTCATATTTTTAACCTTCATTAATCTGTTCAGTAAGTATGTACTGAGCACCAAATATATGCCAGAAACTGGTTTAAGTGCTGGGGTAAGTGTACAAACCAATCAGAAGTGTCTGCCTTCATGAGGCTTACATTTTAGTGAAGGAGACAGAAGATAAATAAAAACCAAAACACCAAACCCATTGGCCCTGGAGTCAATTCCAACTCATAGTGACCCTATAGGACAGAGTAGAACTGCTCCATAGGTTTTCCAAGGAGTGGCTGGTGGATTCAAACTGCCAACCTTTCGGTTAACAAAACAAATAAGATGTGCAAAATATACGGTTTGTTGGATAGAATCAGTTATTATGGGGAAAAACAAAATGGGGAAGACACAGGAAGAACCAAGAGGGGTTGAGATTACAGTTTGAGGTAGTGTGGTCAGGGAAGACTTCACTAAGAAGGTAACATTTAAATAAAATCTGAAGGATTTTAAGAGGGACCTATATGGATATATGAGCAAAAAGCACTCCAGGCGGAGAAACAGCAAATGCAAAGGCCTTGAGACAGGAATTTATGCCATGTTTGATGAATGGGGAGGCCAGCATGCTTCAAGTATAGGAAGTGAGAGGTAGAGCACAAAGGAGAGGAGACAAGAAAGGTAGCAGGAACAGTTTGTGTAGGGCTTTGCAGATCTTTTTAGGGATTTTGACTTTTACCCTGAGTGCGGTGGGAAGAGACTGAAATATGAAATGTTGCATATTTTAATGATACCATTCTAGCTGCTACAATAAGAATAGCTAGCAATTGGGAGAATAATTACCAGGCTATTGCAATAATCCAGACAAGAGAAGACTGAAGCTTTGACCACAGTGGTTGAAGTGGAAGCATAAGAAGTAATATAGTTATGGAAATAACCTGATGGTAGAACCAAAATAATTTGCTGATGGATCGTATGTGAGGTATGAGAACAAAGATAGGATTTAAGTATTAGTTCAAATTTTTTGGCTTAAGCAACAGAAAGGATGGAGTGTCCCTTTACCACTATGGGGAAGACTGATTTAAGAGCAAACTTGGGGAAGTCAGGAGATTAGTTTTAAACATGTTAAGTTGGAGTTGCTTATTGGATACTTTCAAGTGGAGAAATCAAGTAGGTAGTTGGATTCATAAGTCTAGAGTTCAAGATGTGGTCTGGGGTGGGGACATAGATTTAGGAATTTTAAGCATATAGATGCTATTTAAAGCCAAGAGACCCAGTGAGATCACCCAAGGTGTGACAGGAAATGAAGAGGGTTAATGGCTGAGTTATGATGACTTCCATGCGTTGATAACCACCTCATATTGCCATCATGCTATTAACCCACCATCATGTGAAGACGTTTTTCTAGCAGCAGTGAGAGATTCTGAATCTCCTGTTTTACTCGATATATATTAATAACAAGGTTGGAAAGAACAGTCTATCAAAGAAGTTTATTTCTCTTATGATTTTTGAAGCTGCTTAAGGAGTGTAGAAATTGAACCCATGCTACTGTTAAATCTTGTTTCTTTTATCCTGTATTTGTGTAGTTAATTTTTGGACCCAAGGTTAGAACTTTGCATTAATGCCCATTACTTTTATACTATTGGATTCAATTTTAGTATTCCAGTCTACAGGGATATATTTAGATTCTAATTTTGAATTTTCCTTCCCATAAATTTTACATTTGCACCTCCTTTTAGAAGTAATTTGTATCATAAGCCTCTGGATAAACGTTCCAAAGTCTCATTAATGCTGACTTTGATGTAAAAACAAATACTTTTTTTATATGAAAGTTCTGGTTATAAGAATTGAGTCAGGACTTCTCAATGACACTCATTTTTCTCTCTCCATTCCTTATTCCTTTTCCATCACTCATCTCAAAATCGCCAGTGTGATTTAATTTGGAAGAGGGTAGCATTAAGAGTTGGTAGTCTTGGCAGCTATCTCCATGCAGCCTAATGATGTGAAATTCGGCCATTGTGCTTAGCACTAGAGATACAGTCAACCTCTTCCTTAGCAGTGAAGAATTGATTACAATTCTGATTAAAGAATATTTTAACCTAATTGTTACAGGCATATTTGTTGTTATTAGTTGCCATTGAGTTGAAGCCAACTCATGGCAGCCTCATGTGCGTCAGAGAAGAATTGTGCTCCATAGGGTTTACAATGTCTGATTTTTTGGAAGTAGCTCACCAGGCCTTTCTGTCATGGCATCTGTGGGTTGACTCAAACCGCTGACCTTACGGGTAGCAACCAAGCAAATTAACCGTTTGTACCACCCAGAGACTCCTACAGAAATATAGTTACTGGAAAATCCACATGGCAGAGAACACACAAACACGAATGAAAGTTAGAAAATTTATTTTTAAATCTTTCAAAATAATTCATAGGGGCTCATAAAGGTTATTATATTTTTCAATATCAAGTCTACTCTTAAAGAAAGGAAGGAAGGAAGACAGAACTGTACAACATATAAAAGGATTTATATTAAGTTAGAAATGTTACATAGTATTTCCACTGGAAAGCCCTTGATGATTTACCACCAAACTAAGACATACATTCTCTTGATTTTCTAATCAGTGAATTGTACTTACTGAAAGTACGAATTTAACTGTTCTCAGATACGAAATAAGAAATGCTAAATATCCACTATTATTTGAAAAATAACAAATTGGCCTGTGAGTTCTGAGTCCAAAAACACCAAGGTGTAGTTTGTCAAAGTTCTTGGGTTGAGTCTGGATTCTCTAGGGATTTTAAAAATCAAATGTGGGGACAGAAACTTTGAAAAGCTTTTGTCCTCATGGGCATAACCAGGAAAAATAAATAAAATTGAAACCATTCTAGAAAATTTCAAAAATTATAGATTATAAAATATATTACCACAATCAATTCACTAAACAATCTTTAGGGTACTGGAAATTAGGATTCATTTCCACTTAATAAAGAAACAAAAGATGATGGGAAATAATCTAAATCAGAATACAAATATCGTATGAAAACTCTAATTGTAATTTTTTTCTGTGTAAAATTGTCTCATGATTTGTTGTCTTCAGAGACTCCTTGCTCCTAAACCAATGAAAAATTTCTATACATACTGTAAATTAATTATGAAATAGGAGATTAGCTAACGGTGTTTGTAAAGAGTATGACCTATGAACCCAGAAACTTGATTCCTAAGTCCTAGGATTGCCTTCAGTTTCTGTGTAACTTTAACCAGATAACTTCTCCGTCTCTTCATTTTGTTAGAGGCAAAATAATATTGTTCTTGACTACTTAATACATAGCGATAAGATAAATTGTCAAAACATAACAGCCTAAAGTAATTTTTTGTTAACTGAGCCAGGATAAAAGAGTTATTCTAATGTACAATTAAGAATTACTTTGGTTTCTGGTCAATCAAATTTGTTATCGCTCATTTCAATTCTGTTGCCTTTACTTTCCATTGAATATTATGATTAACTAAACGGATTTCCTATAACCATAATAACCACTCATATAAAGGATTAACTAGTATACAGTACATAAAATTATAAGGCATAATATAAGAAATTTGGTGATATTACAGTCAGGATGTTGAACTCTGGTTGTTGGGGGGTACAAAGGGATGTGGAGGTTATGGAAAATTCCTGTGACTCACAAAGGCTTGGGATGTTGAGCCTCAAAGACATTTATTTACAGTGTATTTATAAAACAAGCTGAAAATGTGAAGCTAACTCATTTCCATAGCTCCAAGGAAATCACATAAGAAATCTGGGTATTTTAAATCACTCTCAGTTATTATTATTTTTTTAAGTTCTTCTTAATAGTAATGATGATAACACTAGAAAAATTGCAAAACAAGTTCTGAAAAAAAAAGAAAATATTGGGCTAATTTTACTCTGAATAATAAAATTAATTTTTGATTGCTTAGTTGTTGGTAGTGGAATTAAGAACCACAAAGAGAAAAAAAAATGTGCACATTAAATAAATAGGTCCTAAATAGCAATGTAACTATGCATACAGATATTGGCACAACAGAACAAAGTATGGGAACCTTATAGATTTCTCTTTAAGTTTTATCCTGTTAAAACCTTTAAAATTGTTTTCTCATTGACATTGACCAGTCGAGTTTCTTCTGGGTCCATTGAGGAATAGTTGTTTTTCAGCTAGAAGGCAGTGTTTACTTTTCCATCCCAACATTTATGTTCACTGCCCAAGTGGCTTCAGTCACATCTCGTTATTTTTGATGTTTTTCATTTTGGGAGATTTCTGTAAGTAAAGAAAAAATAAGAGGGGTCCATCAGAAATACATATTGGAAGTAACCAGCAAGGAAGCTGTCTGCTTTCAAATACTGTTTGTAGAACGCTCATATGCATATACGATTTCTGAGAAACAATTGGGAGCAAAATAAAAAGAGCCAAAAAGAAAAAAAAGTAAACTCCTCAGAAACAAGCTTGATATTTCCATGAAACAAATTTAAAGGAGGTAATACTTTAAATTTGTAAAGTGTTTTCTGGTTGACAAAATGTTTTACTTTGCATTTTGTTTTGTTCTTACAAAAACTCTATTATGTAGGTAGGTAATACAAGGCCACAGTGAAGTTAAGTACCCTCTCCTCTCAGCAAGCACACAGCTAGTCAGGGTCTGAAGCTGATTCCAGACCCAACACTCTTCGGCTGTATCACGTGCCTATCGAGTAGAGAACAAACTTAGAGGAATTCTAACGGTACCTACATATGTTAACTGAGGAAAAAGCAGCATTTCTCAAACATAAGCTGAATGATCTAAAGTTTCTAATTAATATGCACAGGCCTCACATTAATTAGCACATTATATCAAACTCTCACATGACAGAAGCTACACTTCAAATGGGAATTCTGACTGTCTTCACGCAAGACACTTTACCTCTTTCCACAATGGCTTTGTGGAGCAAGGGGTGCTAGAAGTTAAAGAAAAAAGCAAAATACAAACTCTAACAGCAAGCACTACAATATTCAAGAAGGGCAAAAAAATAGACACCTCTCTAGCTCTCCAATACAGCTATTGTACTAAAACAACAACAAAAACACTAAACCATTTGCTGTTGCACCTAGTTGATTCCAACTAACGGCAACCCCATGTGTGTCAGAATAGAGTTGTGCTCCATAGGGTTTCCAATGGCTGATTTTTCAGAAGTGCTAGGTCTTTCTTCCAAGGTGCCTCTGAGTGGACTTGAATCACCAACCTTCACCCACTCCTCCCCCAGCACCACTCAGGGACTCCTCTATTGTACTGTTATTGTTGTAAGGTGCCATTGAGTCCATTCTGACTCATAGCAACCCTATGCACAACAGAATAAAACACTGCCTTCGCCATCCTCACTATCGTTGTTATGCTTGAGCTCAATGTTGCAGTCACTGTGTCAATCCATCTCATTGAGGGTCTTCCTCTTTTTTGCTGACCCTCTATTTTACCAAACATGATGTCCTTCTCCAGGGGCTGGTTCCTCCTGACAAAATGTCCAAAGTATGTGAGACAAAGTCTCCCTTGCTTCTAATGCTCATCCTTGCTTCTAATGAGCATTCTGGCTATACTTCTTCCAAGACAGATATGTTAGTTCTTCTGGCCCACCCATTGCTGTCAAGTCGATTCTGACTCATAGTGACTCTATAGACAGAGTAGAACTGCCCCATAAGGTTTCCAAGGAGCATCTGGTGGATTCGAACTGCTAACCTTTTAGTTAGCAGCCATATCTCGCTGTAGCTCTTAACTACTGTGCCACCAGGGCTGCCGTTCTTCTAGTAGTCCGTAATATGTTCAATATTCTTTGCCAATACCACAATTCAAAAGCATCAATTCTTCTTTGGTCTTTCTTTTTCATGGTCCAGCTTTCACATGCATACGAGGTGATTGAAAACACCATCGCCTGGGTCAAGCATACCTTAGTCCTTAGAGTGATATCTTTGCTTTTCAACACTTTAGAAAGGTCTTTTGCAGCAGATTTGCCCAATGCAATATATCGTTTGATTTGTTGACTGATGCTTCCATGGGTTTTGATTGTGGATCCACGTAAAATGAAATCCTTGACAACTCGAATCTTTTCTTTGTTTATCATGATGTTGCTTATTGGTCCAGTTGTGAGGATTTTCGTTTTCTTTATGTTGAGGTGTAATCCACATTGAAGCCTGCGGTCTTTGATCTTCATCAGTAAGTGCTTCAAATCCTCTTCACTTCAGCAAGCAAGGCTGTGTCATCTGCATATTGCAGGTTGTTAATGAGTCTTCCACCAATCCTGATGCCCAGTTCTTCTTCATATAGTCCAGTTTCTCAGATTATTTGCTCAGCATACAGAATGCATAAGTATGGCAAAAGGATGCTACCCTGATGCACACCTTTCCTGACTTTAAACCATTGCAGTATCGCCTTGTTCTGTTCGAATGACTGCCTCTTGGTCTAAGTACAGGTTCTTCATGAGCATAATTAAGTGTTCTGGAATCCCTATTCTTCACAGTATTATCCATAATTTGTTATGATCCAGATAGTCGAATGTCTTTGTATAGTCAATTACACTAGATTACAATTCTATTGTACTAGAGTTCTGTTAAATGTTAGTTATTTGAACTTGCAGTGGAACACTCTAAGACTTATGACCTTGAACACTCGTTAGCCTAGATTTCCTCCCTCCTTTCCCCTCCTTCTCTCTTCCCTCCTTTCATTCCTTCCTCCCCCACCCCAATCCTTTTTCTGCTACATTCTAGCTGTATAACATTAAGTAAGTTACCAAAGCTTTCTGTGCCTCATTTCCTCATCTTTAAAAAAAGGATGGTCAAGAAATAATAATGCCTATTAGAATTGTTACAAAAATTAAAAGAGTTAATAAATGTAAATCTTAATAAATGTAAAGAGCCTAAAACTGTCTTACCAATTATTAGCTATTTTTATTATATACGTGGAGTAAAAAAAACATACAGTTTTGTAACCTCTGAGAATGTCAAAACAGAAAGATATGAAATTTCTCCATGCATCATGTTAATTCCACTTGTTGCTGTTGTACGCTGTCCAGTCAATTCTGACTCATAGTGACTGCATTTGACCAAGTAGAACTGCCCCATTGGATTTCAGCAATAAAACCACACACTGAAGAATTATCATTATAGATGAAATAACACAGGATTTTTAGGCCCAGATTTAATTCCCACTTCTATCACTGTCTTGGGATTTTATCTGTAAAAAGGGATATATTGTTCTTCACAGTGTTGCTTTCCTTGGGTGGGAGGGGGTCGAGGATGAGGGCAAATGAAATAGATATATTGTAATAGAGAGAGAAGTGGAATCTGAAGACCTAGGTCTGATTCTCAATTACACAACTTACTGGCTGTGTCTTGAGGAATTTCTGAATTCAATTCTCTTATCAGTGAATGATTTTTGATAATAATAACTGAATTATAAAGTTGAAAAAATATCAAATGAAATAACAGCTCTGAAAATGTTTTGTAAAATATAAAGTGCTACAGAAATATGACTTACTATTAACATCTCATATTCATATAAACCTATTAGAAGCCTGCACTTTGGAAGTTCAATCTGTCATCTTGACAGTTATTAGTCCCACTTTCCCTTGTCAATAAGCTGATTTAAGAGCATACATACTCAAGCAGAAAAAAGGAAGATGAGGAAATTAGGATAATTAAATTATCTCAAAATAAAATAATAGGATCTAAATAATCTTAGGTTTGGAAGGGATCTTTTAAGTCACGCCCCACTGCTTGATTTAGTCCAATCTTCTACCCAGTATAGGGATGCTCTACATATTGTCCAAGGGGCCCTAGTGGCACAGTTGTTAAGCGCTTAGCTGCTAACCGAAAGTTTGGCGGTTCGAACCTACCAGCCACTCTGTGGGATAAATATATGGCAGTCTGCTTCCATAAAGGTTCCTGCCTTGGAAACCCAATGGGGCAGTTCTACTCTGTCCTATAGGGTCTCTATGAGTCGGAATCAACTCGACTGCAATGGGTTTTGATTTGGTTTGCGTATTGTCTGCGCTCTAGTGGCCAGCTAGTGTTGACTGAGTGGCAGATTTCACATTGAATAGAAACTATGCTCCTGATCACATTACACCACAGCATAACATTAACTTTCAAGAAATAGTAACATGTGCAGGAACTGTTTTTTTCTGATACTTATTTAGGTTTTAAAATCTGAATTGATTTAAAACCATCATCTTTTTTGGCATTCATCATCCATTCTGAAATGTCAGAAGTTTAATATGAAGGTGATGTGTCTTAGAATGAATTGAATATTCACTGAACCAATTATCTAGATGATGAAATTAACTGAGCGATTTGGAATTGTGTGCTCAGTTGCTCGGAGATTAAGCCAAAAACTTTGTCCCTAGAAGAATAGACATAGAATGTAGTTTTGCTTGTTTATTTGTTTTCTCTAAAAAGTATAGGCTGAGGAAATGTCCTTCAATCATCAAAATTTACATCTTTGTAAGAATAAGATATTATTAAATCCACAAAATGAAATTGAATATGTATAAAATGACACGAGTAATTAATTGGATGAGTGGATAAGGCACCTATCAACAACTATGATCCAGGCACTCTTCTAGAATCTGAGGATGGAACAAGCTGATTAAAATCCTTGTCTTTATGGTGCACTCATATATGGGGAGATGGATAATCAAAATAAATAAGTAAAATGTACAATATAGTAGATGGCATAAGAGAGATAGGCAGTGCCAGGTAAATAGTTAAAATTTCAATTAAGGTGGTTGTAGAAGTGATTTCCAAAAGGTAACAGCTGAGGAAAGACCTAAAGAAGGTGGAAAGGTTGAAAGCCATGTGGATACCTGGGGGAGGATTATGCCAACTAGAGAAAACATCCTGTGCAACCATTGAGGATGGAGCACCCGTAGAGACTTTGAGGAACTTCTAGGAGGCCAATGTAGCTAGAGTTTATTAAGACCAAAAAAAAGACCCCACTGCTGTCGAGTCGATTTGGACTCATAGCGACCATACAGGACAGAGTTGAACTGCCCCCATAAGTTTTCCAAGGCTGTAAATCTTTATGGAAGCAGACTACCACATCTCTCTCCCTTGGAGCAGCTGGTGGATTCAAACAATTGACCTTTTGGTTAGCAGCTGAACAATTTAGCCACTGTGCCTCAGAGCAGTAAGAAAAGTGGATAAATAAAAGGCCTCTAAAGGATTTTGAGGAGAGGCATTACATAGTCTGACTTTTGTTTTAACACACGTCCTCTGGCTATTGTGTTGAGAATGGACAGTATGGGACATGGAAGACAGACTAGTTAGGAAGCAAAGACAAGAATTCAAATAAAAGGTGATGGTGGCTTGGACCAAACAAGAGGTTGACAGCAGTGGACATGGTAAAAAAGGGTCATATTCTAGATACTGTTTGAAGATAAAGCCAAGAGGAATTGCTGACAGGTTGGGTGTGATGAATGAGAAGGTGAAACGTGTTCACATTTCTTATTCTGTACTATTTTTCAAAGTGTGGTCCGTAGACCTCTGCATCAGAATCACCTGAACAATGTGTTCAAATAGATTCCTAGCTCCTGCCTGAGAACTTCTGAATCAGACTTTCTAAAAACAGAGGATAGCAAACTTTTTCTCTAAAAGATCAGGTAGTAAATATTTTAGGTTTTGCATCTGGTCTCTGTGCAACTATTCAACTCTGTCCATAACCATGGAAGCAGCCATAGACAATTTGGAAGGGAAAGAATGTGGCTGTGTTCCAATAAATTTAATTTCTAGACATTGAAATTTGAATTTCATATAATTTTTATGTCTCAGATAAATACATGATATTTTTTTTAACATTTTAAAAATGCAGGAAAAAATATTTGTAACTCATGGACTGTTCAAAAACAGACACTGGACCAGGTTTAGCCTATGCACCATTTTTTGCCAACCTTGTTCTAGAGAGCAAGTCCCAGGAATGTGTATTTTAACGTGCTCCTTAAGTGATTTTTATACACAAGGACATATAGACTACTGAAATAAATTTAGAGACTTATTGTCATCTGTTCCTTTTTACCTTACTTAGCTCATCGGTCAGAATAAAGATTGGTTTCTTGGATGAAATGAAAACTGGAATTGGTTTGGATTAATAGATAAAAGAAAGGTTTTTACCTGCAACAAAGAAAATAAGTTAAAAAGAAGGTGAGAAGAAATAAAAATGAGAAGATCAGAAACTATTCATGAAGCAATTAGAGACTCAAAGACTTATTATTTTTTATTAATCTCTTAACTTAATAAAAATGTTTTTACTATTAAAAAGAATCAGTGGTTTACAGATGACTTCATAAAGGTCAAGGACACAGGTCTTCATATGAACTTGGCCCCTGTTGATACTGTCTTCTAACCAAGTTAACATACTATCAATGGTCTTAAGAAAAATATTATTTTGGTATATGAAAGGATAATATCTATCGTAAGTTGCACATCAGGCACACAGTTCATTTCTGATTCCAGCCACTATACATAATGTCTTAGTTGTTATGTGTCTGCACCATGACATCTCTTCTTTTTTTATCACCTAACTGGCACAGTGGTTAAGAGCTCAGCTGCTAAGCAAAAGGTCGGCAGTTCAAATTTGCCAGTCGCTCCTTGGAAACCCTTTGGGGCAGTTCTACTTTGTCTTATAGGGTAACTGTGAGTCGAAATCAACTGGTCTTCAATTGCTGCTTCTTCCTAGTGTTATACTCAAATCATGAAGTAATGCAGAGAAAACAAAGAAAGGAGTTGATTCACTTAAAAGGCAATTCTTAATCATAGTCATGTTACCAAAATAGTGGTCATTCTGAATTATAAAAAATGATTTCATTTCTTCATCTAGAAAGCATTTCTCAACTTTCTATTTTGCTTTCATGTCCTTTGTTCCTAGGTTTAACGCACCCATTTTATTCCTGAGACTGAATCCAACAACACTTGATTATTTTTATTTCAAAAAAAATAATTTTTAGAAATAAACTCACATGCAGTTTCAAATCTCAAAAGATAGCACTGAAACTACGAACAAGCCCTAAGATACACTTCGAACTTGGAACTGAAGCTACTCTCAGTGGTCACCTTTCATCCAAACAATAGATTGGCACATAAAATAAAAAAATCACCTGTGAATACTATGTTCTCTTAAATAATCAACTCTATGAGACTAAATGGTCAACATTTACCATAAAACAAAGATGAGAAATGAGGGAGGGGCAGGGAAGCTAGATTAGTGGAAATAACAAAAAGAATGGAGATAATGAGAATGTTGGCACATTGTGAAAAATGTAACCAATGTGATGGAACAACCTATAAAATGTTTAAATGCAAACTGTCTTAGTAATCTAGTGCTGCTAAAACAGAAATATCACAAGCAGATGGCTTTAACAAAGAGATTTATTGTCTCACAGTCTAGAAAGCTAGAAGCCCGAACTCATGGTGCCAGCTTCAGGAGAAGGCTTTCTCTCTTTGTCGGTTCTGGGGGAAGGTCCTTGTCATCAATATTCTCCTGTCCTAGGAGCTTCTCAACTCGTGTCCAAAGGACACACTCCCCTCCTGGTTCTTCACTGTTGGTGGTAGGAGGTCTCCCTGTCTCCCTGCTCACTTCTTTCTTTTATATCTCAAAAGAGATTGACTTAAAACACAACCTAATCTTGTAGATTGAGTCCTGCCTCATTAACATAACAGCCTGTAATCCTGCCTCATTAACATCATAGAGGTAGGATTTACAACACAGAGGAAAATCACATCAGATGACATAATGGTGGAAAACACACCATACTGGGAATCATGGTTTAGCCAAGCTGACACATATTTTGGGGGGACACAATTCAATCCATAACAGGAACCTAATTTGCTATGTAAATTTTCACCTAAAACACAATAAAGTTTTAAAAAACAAAAATATAGCCTCTGTAGGTAGACTGCCTGGTTCCCAATGCTGGCCTCTCAACTCTTTCATTTTGGAAAAAGAAAAAAAAACTACTAGCAAATAGCTTCTGGATCTTTTTAAGAACTTATTAATGGGAAAAATAATAAGTTCATCAGTCACTAATAAGCATAAAAACTGTAAGAGTAGAAATGATGAGAAAAGAAAAGAAAAGGAAGACAAAAAAGACTTCAAACTGACCATCTCAATAATCTGTCTTGGTTTAACTAACACTCCTAAGAGTTGAAAGATATTTTTCTTCAAATCCCTCATAGATTCATTTGTAAACCACCGTGAGAAATAGGGTTAATATTACGCCACAGTAATCAATGAGCAACAGCAATGGGTTAATCAATATGCAGTAAGTGTTAAATAAAAGCCATTGACTGAGCTCTCCAATAATAATTTATCTAGTGTCTACTCTTGCCAGTCACGTTATATAACTTTATGTGAGGTAGATATTTTTATTTTCATTTTACAGATGAGAAAACAAAAGCACAAAGAAATTAATCCGCCCACAGTGACATTCTTTGAATTAGAGTTCAGTCTTGGCTCTGTCTGACTGCAAAGTCTGTACACTTACCACTCTACCTCATCACTTCCCAGAAAGATGCCCCAGTGATTAATGTTCTTGTACAGCCACAGATTAAGGAGACAGTAGAGTAAAAAGAAAAGAAAAGAAGAGGAGAGGAGACAAAAGAAAAAGCGTGTTTTGCCTAGAGAACTGTTTTTCCCTTTCAACATGGTATATGGTTTTGCTTTTATAATTAATATTCTGCAGATGAGGTCTCCCATTGGTGAAGGCTGACTAGTAAGATTTTCCATGAAGAGCAAGCAGTGCAGAAAATAAATTAATCTCTAGAGAAGGAGAGGGGCAAGGCTGTCAGCGCTCATGCAATTGCCTAATAAGAAATGATATTGTAGAACTGTTCAGAGAATGAAATGGCTGCAGATTCTCCTTCTAACATATTCTTAACCATTTAAACCTTTTGAGAAGAAGGAAATAGGTTGCTATAAAATGAAGCGCTTGACATTTTACTTAGGCTGTCAGTGTTTCCAAACTAAAATATATTCTCTAGAAATGTGGGAGAAATTCTACTCATGTCATTATTTGTTTATATTATGGAAAATCTGCACTAATGTCAAATAGAAAGACAAGAGATTTACCAGATATTCTTATTGTCTATTTGAGATTATGCAATATTTTAAATAACAGGTTTTCTAGTCTCTGAGGTAATAACAATTATTGTGCTTAAAATTACACACTACTTAGAATTACACTAAATTGTTGGGTTTTTCTTTCGTTAAAATTTTTTTAAAATGTGTTTTATGATATCTAAAATACCTACTTCTGGATAGAATATTTTCAGTCATTCAGTCAAGGTCCTTTATATAAAGTCCACACCTTGTCTAATTCTCAAAATAGTTCTCACAGGGAACTGACTTTTATGTTTTATTTACCATCATACAAATAAATTTTGAAGCTTAGATTAAACATTAGGTTCAAGTAAAATTTAATGTAAAATAAAGACTTCTTTTTTTTCCTGAAGATCCAGTCCTTAGTCTCTGGCTTCCACCTCGGTCTCAGAGAAGAGGTTTTCCATGGAACTTGCTTCCTCTCCTCTGTTGTAAGTTACTTACCATACTAAGTAGATTCCTAGATGTGGTGAGTCATCTCTATGTGACTCTTGCTTAGAGTGAGCCAGTTTGAGTCCAATAGTTGCATTGCTGTATGATATCAGAATAGGCATAGAATCATATGCTTTCAGAATTGACAGGGCATAAAGATTACCTGGCTCACCTCCTATTTTGGTGAGGAAATTGAAGTTCACGGAAATGAACTGGCTTGTGAAAGGCTACAAATCTAGGTTGTGGCAGAGCTGGGACTAGACCTGAGAGTCCCTGAGTTTTGTTTTCTTGCCCCTGTTCTTCTCACTACTCGACAAGTCTAATCTATGGAACATGAGTGGTGGCATACATTTAATTTAAAGATATAGCGATAATTAGGAGAACATAATTAAAGTTTCCAAATGAAAGAATTATACTAGAGAATACAGATTAGGAAAGTATAAAATTTGCTTGGTAGAGAACACTTATGTAGTACAAAAACAAACAGGCGTATTTTAAAAATATTTTACTGTGTTTTAGGTGAAAGTTTACACAGCAAATTAGGTTTCCTTTAACAATTTTTATACAAATTGTTCCATGACATTGGTTACATTTTTCACAATATGTTAACAGTCTCATAATTTCCATTGTTTGCTCTGTTTCCATTAATCTATCTTCCCTGTGTCTCCTTAGCTTCTCATCTTTATTTTAGAGTAAATGTTGGCCATTTGGTCTCATAGAGTTGATTATTTAAGGGAGCATAATAAACAGGTGACATTGTTTATTTTATAAGCCAATATATCTGGGTGACAGGTGACCACCAGGAGCGGCTTCAGTTCCAAGTTCAAAGGGTGTCTTAGAGTGGTAGTCTCAGGGTTTCTCTAGTCTCTATCTGTCCAGTAAATACAAACATGCATATTTTAATAGATTATGTCCTCTGGTAAAGATTGCATTTCCTAGAGGGACACATAAGGAGTAAGAGAGAAAATGTCCCCTTGTTTAGTCACACAGATGGCCAGAAGCAATCACAGCAATTAATGAACGAACTTCATAAGAACCAGGCTCTCATCACAACTAAATACTCCTCCCATACTGAGTGACTTGCCCTTGGATGAAGAAAGTCACCTTGCCTGTGGTAACACAACTTTCTCAGAGGTGGCTACTTGCAATGATTGATTCAGGGAGTATAAAGGCCTAGTCCCATCACCCCAATTCGGGACAACTCCAAAGAACCATGTGAGCTCCAGAGATCCCTATGAGATTGGTTGAGGTCTTTGTTTTGATTGTATCATGATTCAACTTCTCTTTCTGCCCAACTTTCTTCTGTTACTCTGCTTCAGGTGTCCTTCCTTAGGGCACTTCATGATAAACTTTCAACATGGAAATCATTCCAGGGAACTGGACACGAACAAATAGCTTAGTAAAATTATTTGCACTTATCACATGCCAACTACTAAAATTTGTGCTTAAACTGATTAAACAGTGAAGCCCATGGGCTCTTCCTGAGCTATGGTTGCTGAGGCAAGATGAGGTCGTAGGGAGAATCAGAGCATCCATGTGTCTGCACAATTGGTGGGTTTCTTGGACTCTGAAGAATTAGTGACTCCTCCAAAAAAGGGTTTCTAATCCCCTCTCATGTCCATAGCATTCACAGAGGCCATCAAATTCCCAAGAGGACACAGTTCTCAAGCGAAAAAAATAGCCTGACTCAGAGACTGCAAGAGCCACAACATCCAGTGGTCATAGCCAGCACTTTCCAGAACATAATGTAGGGACACAAAGTTTTCTAAGTGATAGACTTATAAAGGCTTAGTAGTTAATTATAATGCCTATGACTCAATTGGAGTTCATTATTTTTCATGCACTATACTAACTTCAAAAACTCTGGTGGCATAGTGGTTAAGAGCTAAGGCTGCTAACCAAAAGGTCGGCAGTTCAAATCCACCAAGTGCTCCTTGGAAGTCCTATGGAACAGTTCTACTCTGTCCTATGGGGTTGCTATGAGTTGAAATTGACTCGACGGCAACGGGTTTGGTTTTTTTTTTTTTTTAATACTAACTTTTGCAGCCCTGTTGGCGTAGTGCTTAAAAGCTTGGCTGCTAACCAGGAGGTCAGTAGTTCGAATCCACCAGCCGCTCCTTGGAAACCTTATAGGGCAGTTCTATTCTGTCCTATAGGGTCGCTATGAGTCAGTATCAACTCGACGCAACAAAGTTGTTTTTGTTTTTGTTTTTTTTTTATTTATACTAACTTTTACCTATTTTATCTAATATAATCTTCAAAATAACCCTACCAGGTAGCAGTATTATTAACCCAATTTTGCAAATAAGGTAATAAAGATGTTAACAAATTGCTCATGTATACAACTAGGAGGTTGGGGAGCCAACATTTAAACTTAGCAATCTGAGTTTGGACCACAAAAGTTAACCTCCTAATCCTCCTACTTTTATTGGACTGTTGTTTTAGGAATTTACTGACAAAATAATGCATAGAGTTAAGGAAAATAATGTTCCTAAAGCAAGACATGGACATTGCCAAGCAACTAGAGTTAAGAAGAAAAAAAAAACCCACAAAAGAAAGGTCATCCAGAGATGTGGTGAGGCATTCTCATCAGTTTCTTAGTGAAGTGGAGCTGGGAACTGACAGCACTGACTCTGAGTTAGTGTATTGTTTTCTAGGCGGAATAGAGTAAGCTTTTATCACAGCAAACCCATTAGCTGTTTTCACTGAATTCCAAAATAAAAAAAAAAATTACCTTTAGTATAATTATTACACATACATTTGAAATAGTCCCACCTCATCTAACCGAAAGAATAAGATCTGGGTGATGTCCTGAAGGAGCAAAACTAGGGAAGCAGCATCCCTGTCTTAATAAAGCTTTTTGGTTTCTTGGTCTATGATACTCTACCAAACAAGAAAAAAAAAAAAAACTCGTTGCAGTCAAGTCTATTCGGACTCATGGCAACCCTAGTGTTACAGACTGGAACTGCTCCACAGGGTTTTCTTGGCTGTGACCTTTACAAAAGCAGATTTCCAGGCCTTTCTTCTGCAGTACTGCTGGGTGAGTTTGAATCGCCAACCTTAAGGTAAGTAGTTGAGTGTAAACTGCTTGTACCACCACAGACCTTTTATAAAGACTCTGAAATTGCCACACTTACCACAAGACAATGTAGGAAATGACTGACTTATGTCTAAGCATTAAGGAGAGGGAAAACTCAGAAAGGGTATCATTTACCTGTCTCCAACTTCTAGGTAGTTACGAAATATACAGAGATCAACTATCCATTGCATGAATGGTAAATGTTAAGAATGGACCCAATTAGTCTTTTTTCTTTTTTTAATTAAGAAATATATATTATATTCACAGGAAAAAAATGAAGTTTGAAAATTATATTTCTGTTTTACTTTACATTTGTATTTTCATGTATGGAATTATAATATAATTACAATTCATAATGAGGAAAGAATCCATAATTTATTGTATTTTAAAATGGAGAAGCAAATAAAAATATTATCCTGATGTGCTAACTAGATGATTTCTAAATAAATGAATGCTGAAAAGAACTTTATCTAAGAAAGGAGATATCACTTTATTCTCTTGAATGAAGGTTGAATTGTGTCTTCCAAAAATGTGTGTCAACTTGGCTAAGTCATGATACCCAGTATTGTGTGATTGTCCACCATTTTGTCATCTGATGTGATTTTCCTCTGTGTTGTAAATCTTACCTCTATGATGTTAATGAATCAGGATTAGGGGCTGTTATGTTAATGAGGCAGGACTCAATCTACAAGATGAGGTTGTGTTTTAAGTCAATCTCTTTTGAGATATAAAAGAGAGAAGTGAGCAGAGAGATGGGGTTGGGCGTGGGTACCTCATGCCACCAAGAGTGAATAACCAGGAGAGGAGCTCGTCCTTTGGACCCAAGGTCCCTGAGCTGAGAGGCTCCTAGACCAGGGGAAGATTGATAACAAGGACCTTCCTCCAAAGCTGACAGAGAGAGAAAGCCTTCCCTTGCAGCTACGCCCTGAATTAAGACTCTTAGCCTCCTAGACTATGAGAGAATAAATTTCTCTTTGTTAAAGCCATCCACTAGTGGTATTTCTGTTATAGCAGCACTAGATGACTAAGACAGGTGGGAAGTCTCACTTGCCCAGCACCACTCCCTTAATTCCAGGTCCTCTTTTTCCTTTAACCCATCACTTGCAAGCAATACGTTCAAAATGGATGCTGCCCTGCTCTGAAACATATTCTGCACTATTCACTTAGGGCACGATGCTGGGATTGCTGCTGTACCAGCCCCTGCCCAGGGAGATGCACCCACAAGGCAGAGCAGATAACAAGGTTTCCCGTGACTGAAACAAAAACTTTGATGGCAGGAATTATGTTATCTGGTATTTTTCAGGATCCATAATCTTAAATAAAAAATAGTTTTCAATGAATTAATAATGGCTTGAAACTCAACACGCTGCAGCAATTTTCACTGCAGTAGTTGTTTCTTTTATAGTTATACTTGATTAGTACTTGAAATTTGGAGGAATTGCAATATGCATGATTTTCAAAGCCCTTTACAAAATTTCATTTTTATCACTCGGAGAGAGTCAATGAAAACGTAATAAGAAAAACTCTTTGGGGTATTTTTATAGGTGTGTCAGAAGCCAATAAGCTAACTACATGAAAGAATTCAGATTGTACAGACAGCGTTTGGAGCAGAAACACTTCAGAGACTTGACTTTAGTGTTTTGACTTTTACATGCCCTTGGAGGAAAAAAAAATGTGCTAGCTAGAAAACCAAGTAAGAAAGAGAAAGGAATAAACTGTATGCTTAAGAATAATCACAGTTTAAATTTTTCTGTAAACTAAATATGAAGTTTCAAAGATAAAGTGTAATCAAAATGGAGCTGGTATGGTGGTGTCTTAAACATTGCCAAAAAAGAAAATTCTTATTTCCCTTGCTAACTCATCCTGGATTTCCACAATATGGAAGTTACTCTGGAAGCTTAATTGAATGCTATCAACGCCTCCAAAAGTCTATTTGTTCTTCCTTTGTCTTCAGTAGAGATGAAAATGATCAGATCACTATCCCTATAAACTAAACTATCATAGTTCAAATCTGCATTAGGTGATTTATCTGAAACTTCTTCTTTAAATTAAAAACATCTCAATTATTTTAGCTTCTTGGTTCAAGCCGTGAATCCTTCTTGTTAATCCTTCTAGCAAAAAAAAATTAAAATATTGTCACGCTATTACAAGGAATCCTAAAATAAGACACTTTCCTTGGCCATGAAAATCATAAATGAGGAGAAAAATCTAATACTGGGAAACAACGAACAGCCCGCTCATGACAGTGAGTGTTTAATACTATGCTGCACTTAAAACTTCATTTTGTTGAGATTTGTAGGTCAGGTCAGCCATTTTGACTGAGCCACAGATTCCACACGAAACGATAGAAAGAATCTGTATATTGTGCATTCATCATGTAAGCAGTTAAAACCAATGTCAAATGGTTAATAACTCACCGGTGGTCACACTGGTGTCTGCTTTTGCAGTTGCGCCACTCTTGCTCCTCTCTCTCCCCAGGTTGGCCAAATCATTCTGACAACCAACTGGTACTTTTGAATCTAGGCCAGCTTGATTTGAGTGTGGTTTCTTAGATATGTCTACACGGTGACTCTGCAATGACATAGACCACAGTGATTGATTTCACAAGTAAATTATCAGTCCAAAATAAATGCTCCCCAGAGACACCACAAGGATAAACATTTATCATATGGCAAGTCACTTCTGTTAGAATGAAACAGAACATTCTACATGCCAAAGTGAGTTACAAATTGTATTTTATTGAATATTTTTTGGTAATCTAGGTATGGAATATTTGAGGCAATAGAAGTAACAAGAATAAGAAGCTATCTCAGGCGCAGACAGTCATCTTCAAAGACTGTATGTCTTACTTTCTTCCTGCTAATCTTATAAAATATTTTTCATTTAGAATACTTTTACTTATTTTTAAAATTTTTATAGTTAAATAATCCAGCATTTCATTATATATTACATATGTACCTGTTGTACATAATGAAGAGAGGGTTTCACTTACATATTATCTGTACTTTTTATATAAAACAAATCATAACATCTACTTTAAAACAAGCCATATTTTTAATCAACATTATGAAAACTTGACAATGCTCCTCTGGTCTATTTAAGAATAATAATTCATCATGATAATGAATTATTAAGGCACAGCAACAACAGCCCCTAAAATTTATCTCACATATAAGAGATGTTATACTGTTTGATTTATACTGACATGCTGTATACTTCAAAAGACTCATCAGATAGAAGAAAAAATTAAATAAGAAACTGAACTTTCAGCACTTTGCTGCATACCCAAAAGCAGACTAGAAGCTTATCAGTTTGAATATGACTAAAAATATTCAAAGATTCATAAAGTCAAAATTAGCCAATCAATTCTGGCCATCCACACGAACCATTTTGGTTCACTAAAGTATAGGACGGAGCCCTGGTGGTGCAGTGGTTAAGTGTTCAGTTGCTAACCAAAAAGGTCGGCAGTCTGAATCACCAACGACTCCTTGAAAACTCTATGGGGCAGTTCTAATCTGTCCTATAGGGTCACTGTGAGTTGGGATCAACTCGACGGCAACAGGCAAAGTACAGATAATAAACAAGTTTCCCCTGAGTGTTCTGCTACAGACTGTGTGTACTATCAAATTTATTAAAAGCTTGATTTTATAAAATTACAGGCCTTTCAAATTTGGAACTGCCAATACGGAAATTAGGGCCCTGCAAGATAAAATAATTTACCAAAGTAAACAAAATGAATAGTTCTGTGCCTCAGGGATACACCTCCTGATTCATAGTCCAGTGCTCTTCACCTCACTGTATGATCGATTTGTTCATTTATTCATTCAAGGAGGTGAACTGATTGCATTAATGGCCCCATTTCCTCACCCTTCTCTGTACCTACATGCTTTCCATGTAATTTTGTATTGCCTCCCACCTTCTCTGATTCTGGCTTCTCCATGTGGCTCCCCCCCGCCCCCCACTTATCTGTCAGTTTGTTGTACTACGGGGGCAGTATATCAACAGGGAACTACCAAAAATTCAAGCCGGATTCAGAGGAGGATGTGGAGCCAGAGATATCATTATTGATGTCAGACAGATCCTGGCTGAAAGCAGAGACCACCAGAAAGATGTTTACCTGTATTTTATTGACTATACAAAGGTATTCGACCATGTAGATGGTAACAAATTATGGATAACATTGCAAAGAATGGGAATTCCAGAACACTAATTGTGCTCATGAAACTTGTACATAGGTCAAGAGGCAGCCTTTGAAACAGAACAAGAGGATACTGTGTGGTTTAAAGTCAGGAAATGTGTGCGTCAAGGATGTATCCTTTCACCGTACCTATTCAATCTGTATGCTGAGCAAATAATCTGAGAAACTGGACTATGTGAAGAAAAATGGGGCATCAGGATTGGAGGAAGACTCATTAACAACCTGCAATATGCAGATGACACAACCTTGCTTGCTGAAAGTGAAGAGGACTTGAAGCACTTACTGATGAAGATCAAAGACCACAGCCTTCAGTATGGATTACACTTCAACATAAAACAAAAATCCTCACAACTGGACCAATAAGCAACGTCATGATAAATGGAGAAAAGATTGAAGATGTCAAGTACTTGATTTTACTTGGATGCCCAATCAACATCCATGGAAGTAGCAGTCAAGAAATCAAAAGACACACTGCATTGGGCAAATCTACTGCAAAAGACCTCTTTAAAGTGTTGAAAAGCAAAGACATCACCTTGAAATCTAAGGTGTGCCTGACCCAAGCCATGATGTTTTCAATCACCTCATGTGCATGTGAAAGCTGGACAATGAATAAGAAAGACCGAAGAAGCACTGACACCTTTGAATTGTAGTGTTGGCAAAGAATATTGAATAGACCATGGACTGTCGAAAGAACGAACAAACCTCTCTTAGAAGAAGTACGACCAGAATGGTCCTTAGAAGCAAGGATGGCAAGACTACGTCTCACATACTTTGGACATGTTATCAGGAGAGATCAGTTCCTGGAGAAGGACATCATGCCTGGTAAAGTAGAGGGTCTGCGAAAAATAGGAAGACCCTCAACGAGATGGATTGACACAGTGGCTGCAACAATGGGCTCAAGCAGGATGGCACAGGAACGGGCAGTGTTTCATTCTGTTGTATATAAGGTCACTATGAGTCGGAACAGACTCAAAGGCACCTAACAACAACATGTGACTTCCTTTGGACCAACAGAATTTTAGAACATCACCTACTAATCTCTAGTCAAAATCTATCATCATATAAAGACTCTGGCACCTATATTATTGTTTTCCTTTCAGCCTGAGTACAAACATGATCCTGGGTAACTTCTACATCCAGACAGATATCTCATTCAAAACTGTGTCTGAATCTCCTTATTACAACTGAACTTTTCATTTCTCTACCTCAGCCTTTCACTCCCAGAGTCACATCCAAGATCTAAAAGATGCCTACACAATTGGTTTTACTCATTCTTGCACTTCTTCCATGCTCTGAGAACATGCCCAGACTAGGCTGCTGGAAGTTAAGAAGGATATAGAGCAGTGCCAGCCAATAGCCAGCTGGACCCCAGACATTTAGGAAAACCTGACCAGATCGGTCGAATCCATCTCAACTCAGCTGAACCCAGCAGCCTTATGAGCAAAATGAATGTGGTTTTGGTGATATGCCATTAAGTTTTTCTGGTTGTTATGCAGCATTGTTGTGGCAATAGGTAACAGGTACAATTAACAACAATTTATCTATAGTATTCTAGAACTGGATGTGGTGTCAGAATACAAATATAAATATATTACAGTCTCAGACTCTAATGCTCAAAAATAATTTTCTTAAATAGTTTAAGCAAAAAGTTAAACTTGCATGTAAATAATTCCCAAGTTCCTTTTCTAATGACAAAGGATAAGACCTTGGTGATACTACCAGAGATGACTTCAAAAAGATAAAAGTTCAAATGTGGATATTAATTAAGACTAAACCACCACAGTTGTTCACATATGAATCATCCACAGCCCATAAAAACTTAAGTTTTTATTAATTTTTAAATTAATCCCTCAGCATGAATTTTTAAATTAATTGTCAAGCCTATATCACCTCACAGTTTTTGGAAAGAGGCAGATTCAACCAGCATCTAAGCACTTTTTGATATTGGATTAAATACCTTTGGAAAATATATTTTCAATGTATAAGTCAGAATTGACTCGATAGCAATGAGTTTTGTTTCTTGGTATATTCCAAAATATATTTCAAGTTATTAGATGAGTTTTAAATAATTGTTTCTCAGTACTGAGCAACAAAGTAGATTCAAGAAAAAATGGAGCTTCATGATTTTTAGTACCAATTACAATTGATAACATTAAAATATTGAGAAATTTTAAGAAGTTCATGCAAATTGGAGCCTTGGTAGGGCAGTGGTTAAGAGGTCAGCTGCTATCCAAAATGTCTGCAGTTCGAATCCACCAGCTGCTCCTTGGAAACCCTATGCAGTAGTTCTACTCTGTCCTATAGGGTCACTAAGAGTTGGAATCAACTTGATGGCCATGGATTCATGCAAATTATGTGTATCATAATATGTCTTAGACTTCCAAGAAGAAATACTGAGTTTACATAAAACCATTTTACTGGAAAATTTGTCATAAAAGACTAAGGAGAGCAAACGACCACTTGGTCAGAATGGGTCAAATATTGCAAAGGCCCTGAGCTTCCTAGTGAAAACCTCTGCCAGACTGGACATTTTATATTATATTATTACTATTTCAATAATTAAGGACCACATTTTCCTGGAGGAAGTCCTCATTTGGGAATCTGTCAGGTTTTCCAACCTCTACTTTGCTTTCTTTTTACAGCTAGGCTCCTGTTTCCAGGTCCCAACCTGATGGGAGGTAGACGTCTCTTAAGCTGCTGGTGCTGCCACACTCTCTCATCCTTGTTTAACTCATTCAGACCCACCCTCCAGTTTCCTGGATCCCCACACCATCCCCAGGCATTTATTTTCTGCCACAACAATACAATACTTAAATGTTCTATTCTTCACAGCCCTATTGCCCTTACAACACACACACACACACACACACACACACACACACACACACACACACAAGCTTTCCTTCCCTATCTCCCAAATTGTTCCACTGCCCCCACTGGAATTTTGTTCTATGTCTGCAAAATTTGCTACTTGTTCAACTTTCTTTCAGAACATTATCTCTGCCTTCCTGTCTTGACTAAAACCCCATTCTCCACTGAGGATACAGTTTCTCCTGCAAATGTTAGCTGTTTATTCTTCCACACCCCAAGTACCCTCAGGCTGATGATCCCCTTGTCCCTAGTGGTGTTTCCAGACTATTGCAGTCTTACCTCCATGAAAATAAATCCTTAATGCTTTGATATTCCTGCTACCCAGCAATTCATCATCTCCCTTCTTATTGGTATCATCATCTCCTAATCTCTAGTCACAATCCATCATTATATAAAGACTTTGGCACCTGTATTATTGTTTTCCTCTCCAGCTTGAGTGCAGCCATGATCCTGGGTGACTTCCACATCCAACAGACATCCCATTCAAAGCCCTGTTTGAATCTCCTTATTACAAACGAACAAACGAACTTTTCGTCTCTCTACTTCAGGCTTCACTCCCAGAGTCACAACCCGAAACTGCCATCGCCTGAAACTTTTTCACCTCCAAAATCTCTAAGTGTCTTCCCTTTGCACATAATCTTCTATGCTCAAGTTTCCTTTTTTTACTCCAACCAAATCTCCCACACTCAGACCTGCTTCTTCCACCACTCCTACCAAGACTATTCTTTGGTTTCCTTGGAACCTGAACTCCATTGATCCCTCTACTTTCTCTATATCCATCAGTCCTCTGCTTAATTCCCTTTCTTTTCTATCCAGCATCCATTTTACTTCAAAAACTTCAGTCTCACCAGTAACCGCTCAGACTTTTATTTTTCACTTCCCAGCAGCACTGGGCATAGCTACTCACTCCCTTTCATGGATTCTGATGTCCTGCACTCTGAGAACTCATTCTTAGTCTCCTTTGCTCGTTCACTCTCCTTTACCTGATCTTCAAGTGTTAGTTTCTCCAGTTTTTGTTATTACCCAGTTTTGTTTTTACCATCCCTAGGCAATTTCAACATCATGTGGCTTAAGCTATTATCTATATGTTTATGACTCCTGGCAGTAGGGAGCGTTATGAAATGAGATGATTCTGGAGATGCAAGAGCTAAATTATGGTGAGTCTTTCATGCCATGGTAAGCCCTCTGGCATTGAATTCTAATGTCCTTTCTGCTCCACAAACCTACCACTCTCCGTCCTTCCTTAGGCTTGGCGAATGCCTCTGAACAGAACATTCTCCACAAATGCCTTCCCCTTCACTTTACTAGTTTTTAGGCTCCTTGCATCTCAGTCAGAATGTCCCTTCCCCAGAGAAGTTTTACCTCATGTCCTTTTTTCTAGTCTTTGAGCGCTTTGTACTTCTAATTGTGATGCAATTTTCACAATTACATTAAATAATACCTATTTTAGTAGCTAATGCCTGTCTCCCTGCTTAAAACATAAACTCTCTGAGTGTAATGACTATGCCTGTACTGTTCACTGTCCTCAGTTATTATCTCAGTGTTTCAAATACAAATAAAAAAAAACAAACCGGTTGCCATCAGGTTAATTCCAACTCATAGCCACCCTATAAGACAGAGTGTAACTGCCTCGTAAGGTTTACTGGTAGACTCAAACTGCTGAGATTTTGGTTAGCAGCCGAACTCTTAAACCACTGGCCACCAGGGCTCTGTTTCAAATATAGTAGGTATTAAATAACTATGTATTAAATTAATGGTAAATGCATGAATAAAACATAGACTTAATTTTCATGATATTTCCTTTGGCCACGTTATCAAAGGCCACTACATAACCACATATTCATACACATAAGTAAATCTAAACAGCCACTCCTAACAGTAATGGTTGTTATAACATTGAAGGGTACATACATTTTTACACTTTTTTTTATTGTACTTCAGGTGAAGGCTTACAGAACAAATAGCTTCTCATGAAACAGTAGTACACATATTGTTTTATGACATTGGTTAACAACCCCACAACATGTCAACCCTCTCCCTTCTCAACCTTTTTTTTTTTTTTTTTGGTGAAAATATACATAGCCCAAAATACACCACTTCAAAAATTTCTACATGCACAGTTCAGTGACAACGACTATGCTCTTCCAATTGTGCTGCTATTCTAACTTTAGATGAAGGCTTACAGAACAAAATGGTTTATCATTTAACAGTTAGTACACATGTTGCCCTATGACAATGGTTAACAATCTCACAACACATCAACACTATCCTTACTCAACCTTGGGTTCCCTATCACCAGCTTTCCTGTCTCCTTCTGCCTTCTGGCCCTTGTCCCTGGACTGCTGTGCCTCATTAGTCCCATTTGGTTTTATGGGTCTGTCCACTCCCCAGCTGAACGGTGAACCTTGGAAATGACTTCACCACTGAGCTAAAAGGGTGTCTGGGGGCCATACTCTCAGGGTTTTTCCAGTGTCCTTTAGGCCAGTAAATCTAGTCTTTTTTTTATGAGTTAGAATTTTATTCTACATCCTTCTCCAGCTCTGTCCAGAACCCTCTGTTGTGATCCTGGTCAGAGCAGTCAGTGGTGGTAGCCGAGCACCATCTAGCTGTACTGGACTCAGTCTGGTGGAGGCCTTGGTAGCTGTGGTCCATTAGTCCTTGGACTAATCTTTTCCTTGTATCCTGTTCTCTTCATTCTCCTTTGCTCCCGAAGGGATGAGACCAGTGGAATAGCTTAGATGGCTGCTCACAGGCTTTTAAGACCCCAGATGCTACTCACCAAGGTAGAATGTAGAACATTGTCTTTATAAACTGTGTTATGCCAATTGAGCTAGATGTTCCCCGAGACCATGGTCCCCACAGCCCTCCACCCAGCAGTTCAGTCCCTCAGGGAGTTTGAATGTGTCTATGAAGCTTCCATGGCCTTTCTTTGTACAAGTTGTGCTGGTTTCCCCTGTATTGTGTACTATCTCACCTGAAGGGTACATATATTTTTAACTTGTTTTTTCCATAGAAAATACATATTGCAAATCCTGTGCTTGTAAATAAACTCATTGCTGTAATTATTGTAAGTACTATCGTTATATAGTATCCCATCATTTCTAGGATTCAAGTTAGACTGATCAACTGTGTATGGAAATTATAAATCAAAGAAAGCTTACATTTAGAGAAAATGAGAGAACCAAGTGCACATACACAAATGTCCCATAATCCCTAGACATAAGATTGTGGTCTAACACCAACTGAAGAAATAAAATCCTCAGATCAGGTCTAGAGGAAAATGAAAAACTTAAACTATGTGCAAAGAATAAAGAATATAACAAATTTAAAAATAGTATGCGTCAGGCCTTTGGGACCACTCTATAGTTATACTTTAAAAGTAAACACTGAGTTGTGAGGTTGTTAACCATTGTCATAGGGCAACATGTGTACTAACTATTTAATGAGAAACTATTTTGTTCTGTAAACCTTCATCTAAAGTGAGAATAGCAGCACAATTAGAAGAGCGTAGTCGATGTCACTGAACTGTGCATGTAGAAATTTTTGAAATGGTGTATCTTTGACTATGTATATTTTCACCAAAAAAAAAAATGTCGAGAAGTTAGGGGGTTGACATGTTGTGGGGTTGTTAACCAATGTCATAAAACAATATGTGTACTACTGTTTCATGAGAAAATATGTGTTCTGTAAACCTTCACCTGAAGTACAATTAAAAAAAAAAGAACCAAAAAAAAAAGTAAACACTGATTATTTTGTAGAATTTCCATTTAAATTGTCATTAGAAATGAATCATTAGGGTCCTGTCTTTTAATATGAGTATTAAATTGCTTTTTATGTTATTCTTGGCTTGTAGTTTGCATACTGCTTTTAGTGTTTTTGCTGAAGTCAATAACCCAATTACAAGATACTGAATATTTGTCTCGTGAACAAAGAGGTGAACAAAAATTATTACCAAAAAAAAAAAAAAAAAGGTTAACTTAGATATCCACAAAAAAAATTGTAAAATTTCTTCAAATCCATCTTTTGTCTCATACCCAAGGGCATATTGCTGAATAAAAATAATACTTTTCCAAAAATTTTATTGAGATTCCCAGTTCATGCTTATATTCACTTGTGCATCTTCTCCCCAAAGGGAAAAAAGGCTTGCTTTTCCTTAGAAATCCATATAGGGCCTGTGTTGGCCCAGGGGCTAAATATTACTCAAATTTAAAACAACACAGTATTCCAGATAATGTACTTTATTTTTTTACTTTTTAAAAAATCAATCACTCTCATAACTGACCAAAGGAAAAAAAAAAAGATCTCCTTCTCTGCTTATATAAACCACTGTTCCTTTCCATTTCCTGTAGTTTTTCACTTCAGAAAAGTAAATTAAAAAGATACTTGAGAAAATGTTTCCCATTAACTAACTCACTTTCTTCCTCAGAATTAAATCTTACTTAAAAGAAGAATAACAGCAAAAATTTAGAGACTATATTAAAATAAAGGACAATTAAAATGCAGTCATAAGAAATATAAGTTTACCGTGCATATTCAAATCATCATTCTAGGAGAACATGTAACTCTCTAAGTAGTCCACCTGTACTTTTTTTTTCTTTTGTTTGTTGTGTGGTTGAATCATCATGAATACCCCAGAATTATCAAGTAGCTTAAAAAATAATAAATTCCTCATTGTTCATTATAAAGATTCCATTAAATGGAGGTAAATGTCTGGTTTTTCTGAGGAAAATATGTAAGCAAGCAAGATGATAAATGTGAAGAAAACAATCTAAAGCTGATCATCCATATAGACAGTCCTCCCTTTCAAACAATATTCTGAGGTTTCATACAATTACTCACCTATACTCCTAAACTGCCTTTTCTGCACAGAATGTATTCTTTGGTATACCAGTCAAAGGAGAACGCTTTTGGGCTTGCTCTACTCAGTCCCAAGGAGATGCTTTTTTGACACCTTTCTTGTCCCTTCCAGTCTCAGGTTGTTTCCAGAGGGGCTTCCCAGGTCTGTGTTTGACAGGTTTTGTTTGTTCAGCCCATCAGAATTTTATTTCCACCTACCTGCTCCTCCCAGAGCTTCTGCTGTGGCCCTCCCAGGTGAGATTCTTTACCCGCCATCATTTACCTTCCCTGGTCCATGGTTCTCTGCCCTTAACCATGCACACCTTCTTTTTTAAATGGGAATGAGCTGGCTGAACTCTGAGCAGGCAGCTGACTGAGGGCTTCAAGAGGCATCACAGGTACGTGCGTGGGACTTGACACCTAGACACTCTTGGGTTAGTTGTGGTTGACAGGTGGTTCAGATTCTTCTCTCCTACCTACTTCAAGTACCCCAGCAAGTACAGAATTTTAAAAGAGTTGGGATTTTCTACCTGCCCTGCCCTTTCCCTTGCATCAGAGAAGGGGAAGTAAGTCTGTGGAGAAGAAAGATGCCTGTATTTACTTCCCTGGTTGCCCTGAAATCAAGGATAGCCTCCTACCCTAGACCTTCAAGGACATCCTCCACCTGCTGGACTGCCTAGGGCCCAATCCAAGAAAAACCATCCACACTGGTACTATGATTGGAAATTTTATCATGTATCACGTATCAGATATCAGAGATCTTATTGTGTTCACTGAGAAAGAAATCCTTTATTTACTATTAAGACTATTTTAAATCTTCACTTCCAAAGACATGTTTCAAGAACAAATCATATATTAAAGTAAAAAAATTAGCAAAACTGATGTTTTACAGTAGTATCTTCCTCTGTTTTCTCTGCTGATAAGTGGAAACTGGGTTATTTGACATCTAGAAGTCTCAAAAGACCTGTTTAAAGTATTAAAAGGCAAAGATGTCACCTTGAGGACTAAGATGTGCCTGACCCAAGCTATGGTATTTTCAGTTGCCTCATATGCATACAAAAGTTGAACAACTAATAAGGAAGACAAAAGAAAAATTTATGCATCTAAATTATGGTGTTGGTGAAGAATATTGAATATAACATGAACTACCAGAAAAATGAACAAATCTGTCTTGGAAGAAGTACAGCCAAATGTTCCTTAGAAGCAAGGATGGTGAGGCTTTGTCTTATGTATTTTGGGCATCTTATCAAGAGGGATGTCCCTGGAGAAGGACATCATGCTTGGTAAAGAAGAGTGTCAGTAGAAAGGAGGAAGACCCTCAATGAGACAGTGGCTGCAACAATGGGCTCAAACATAGCAACAATTGTGAGAATAGCACAGGACCGGGCAGTGTTTCGTTCTGTTGTACATAGGGTGGTTATGAGCTGTAACTGACTTGGCAGCACCTAACAGAAACCCTGGTGGTGTAGTGGTTAAGAGCTACAGCTGCTAACCAAAAGGTCAGCAGTCCAAATCTACCACGTGCTCCTTGGGAACTCTCTGGAGCAGTTCTACTCTGTCCTATAGGGTCGCTATGAGTCAGAATTGACTCGACGGCAGTGGATTGTTGTTTTTTGTTGTAACAGTTAACAACAACAATGAAGTCCCACCATCCTGATTTGATGGTGATTTGACCATCTTGGCAAAATCAAATCCTACCTCATGGATGCAGGAAGAACCTAATATAATCACACACTTTGTTTGATCAAAACAAGTTTAAGAATTTTTGCCCACAGTACTCCGTGTGGAGAACCTCTTTACACCCTACAGTCTAGCTCATTTCAATCTGCTTCTTGCTACTCTAATCTTCTATGAACTAAGCCAAAAATGAAACAAGTACTTGAGGCGATGCTTAGACAACATGTTTTTACTTTAAAATAAAGTCTGAGTATACAGTTAGTCTGTATTAATTGTTATTCTTAAGGAGACCAAAGAGAAGTCTGGCTGCCCTCAAAGTCTGAATATACAGTTAGTGTGTATTAATTGTTATTCTTAAGGAGATCAAAGAAAAGTCTGGCTGCCCATCACTCCAGATACCGGACAAGCACATAAAGGGGTTAGTGATTTTAGAGACACCATGGCAAGTACATCCCCTTCAAAATACCAAGGTTAGCTTACTTAAAATGTTGATATTATAAACATTGGCGTAAATATTTGCATATAAATAAATATCATTTCTTCTTTACTTTCCTGCAGATTTAAAAATTATTCATTCATGCAGTTATTGTCATGATTTTCATAGCCCCTGCTTTAATTGGAAATCGTAACTGGTAGATTCTGTGAAGGTAATAGGTGGCCAAAGGGCAGAAAAATTAATTTTATTTGGAATTATGCAAACAAATTACAGTGGAACAAACTACGTGACACATTTTTTGGTCAGATTAGTTTTTGGTGAAATTAGTTTTGAGTTAGTGGACATACAAATAGCATTTGAAAAGTGTCCAGCAGAGCAAATCTTGCTGCAGATGGCAGATGGAAACTATAGTGTACCATATAATAGCTCTGTACTTAGGAAATTTATTCTAAATTTACTTCTTTAAAATTACATTTGAAATCATTTTAAACTTCTGGGTATTAAAACACAGCCTTTCACATTAGTCTTTGAAAGGTAAAAATCCTGGCAACCTAATTTAAAACATTGCTATATTATTATTTGAGCTAGAAACAATTTTGATGAGTATGACTCATCTCACCATTTCTTCAAGCATTTACATTATATGAATGTTAAATGACATTCTTGCCACCAAACTGTCTCTAAAAAGTAAAGAAGTTCATGCAATTGTGAACAAGTGCTGCAACATAAGATGTGGTCCATGAAGGCTGCTTTCCTGCTCCTCACTTCAATGCAAGCCTGGCAACTTTTCTTTAAAAGTTTTTCTTATGAAGGCTGCCCTTTTCTGACTTCTTCCAATTCACAGACCCCATTCCCCATTCCCCTTTTTAAATCATTGTGTGGCACCACCATCCAATACCTGCTCTGAATTTCTATAGAATCCCAGCATGGCCCTCTGACATCTCCAGGATCCTCCCCGACTTTGCTCACTGAGGCTCATAATTCTATCTTTGGCTCAGATTCTCCTCTTGGCCATCCTCTAATATGACATCAGAGGACCTTAACTTTCACACCTCCGATGAACTTTTTTCCTACTCTTTTTTTGCCTCTTGTAAGTGTGGTCAGGAGCGGTCCTGAGTGGCACGGAACAGTTTGGAACCCATCTAGCAGTGCCACAGAAGAAAGGCCTGGCAGTCTGCTTTTGTAAAAATTACAGCCAAGAAAACCCTATGGAGCAGTTCTACTCTTTAATACGTGGGGTTGTTACAAGTCAGAATCAGCTTGATAGCAACAAGTTTGGTTTTGTTTGCAAGTACAATCAGAGCTTGGACCTCATTGTGCTTTGGAATGTCTCCATCTTTAAAATCTCCATCTTCAAGTTTCTAACACTCTCTTCTATGCTCCCACTCACTGCTACTAACACTGCCCTTTCTTCTCAGTCTTCAGTCCATTTCCGCCTACCAGCCCCCACGTTGTCTCACTTGTCTCCCTACCCAGGCTGCTCCTTAGAACAGGCATGTTCACAGTCTTACTATCATGATAGGCGCCTCACTTTCTGTTCTCCTTGCTTTGTCAATTCCCAAAACTCACTTTCCCTTCTCTCATCCTCCAGTGGGACAATGCTGGTCAAAAGTCTTGTAACTTTTCTCTGTCTCTGATATAAATTTGTGCGGGTCCTTGGTGTTGCTCAGTTACCTGAGGATTTCTGCTTCATTTGTTTCAGAGACGTCCATAGAAGATACTTCAAATTTTTTCCTCTTTTATTCTCAATCTTAGGAAGTTACTCAATCACTTCATTCATTGAGATTGTGGCCATCCGAAATCAACTCCCACAGCTTTCCACTTCTTTTCTTAGAAATGCACTTCATCTTTTATCTTTTCTTACTGACTCACAAAGTGCCGCATCCGCTTTCTAAAGTTTCTAATCTTTGAACATAGGCCTTTCTCTCCCGCTATCTCCTTGACTTAACCAATTACACTGCCTGCTTCTCTTGAATTCTCTGATGTTTCCTCTCTGATGCCTCATTCATTTTCTGCTAAATTGTATTAAGAATAATCTATTCTTACTGCTCCTTTCCCTCCTTCAGACTTACTTAATATCTGGGTATTTACTGAGTGGAATCTGGTTTCTGTTCCTACCATTTGACTAAAAATATTTTACTGATAACTTTCTAATCATCAGTTGTAAGTCCCACGGTCATTTCTGAGACCTCGTGTTTCCTAAGCTTTCTTCTGCACATTACTCTGATAACCACATTTAACAACAACAACAACAAAAATCCTGTCAGTTCCTATTAACACCGTACTCTGCTCATTTCTCTGTCTCTTGGATCCTCACTCACTAATCATTTTTACCGTCTGTTCTCTTTCCGCTCAGCCTCTACATCAGTGGCTTCTAAACCATTCTGACTGTGTGTTCCTAAATAAAAATTATAAGCATGAAAATATGTGGTACATGTATACGTACATAAAATTATATAGATGGACTATACTCACATATATGTGCTTATGCACCTTTACTCTTTTAAGATGTTGTGTGCATTATAGAACAAACTCAAAGCAGAAACTCTGAAAGAATAAAGTTGAAATGAAAATATTTTAAGCAAATTTTATTTCACGTATTAATAATACAATGATAAAATGAATTGAATAGTTTTTGGGTTTTTTTAAATTTGATTTAGCATGTTGTAACTCAGCAATTAAATTATTTGATTCGTAATGCATTTATATACTAAGATTTAATGGCTATCGCAGCTAAAAATAATGCTTCACAAAGATCCAAGTGGGAAAAGTACATTAACTGCTCTCACTAAATCATGATGCATATTTTCCAACTCTGTCTACCAATTTTTCAATGATTTTGTTGAAATTGGCTAGTAAATTTCTATCTTCTCTAATGACAATCAGTTGTTTTTAAAACCAACCAAACATTTTATGTTAATATGTAATTAATTAATATTTTAATTATTGGGTTCAAACCCCACTGAAATTCTTCAGAAGATTTTATAAGTGGTTAGCAATTCTGTTTCCAAGTTTTTAAAGTTTACAAGATGAGTGGTTTTATAGGTTGCCACTATTTTCAGCAATGAAGTCACATACCATTGGGCATACTTCAAAACAATCCAGTTTCAAAATGTTCTCTCTAGAATGATTCTTTTATTACAGTTACTTTTTGCCTTTTAACTGAAAGGCCAGCTCAAGTGTGCATTCCTGTTAGGTAACAGACTGCTGATGAACACTTGTGATCATGGATTAAGCAGGCAAATTTGAACACTTGTTTTTTGTAAAAAAAAAAAAGCTTAATACCAAAACATCCTTAATTTGGAAAAAGTGCTTTGCCATGAGATAATAAGCAAATCTTTATATGGTGCAAAAGAGTTCCATAGGCATTCCCCATCTCACAAACTATCATAATTAAAGACTACACTATATTTTATACCTTTGGAAACCATATATCCGATAAGAATCTAATAACCAAAATACATAAAAGTTCAACAACTTAACAACAAAAAGACAAACAACCCAGTCATAAGAAGGGCAAAGGACTTGAACAGACATTTCACCAAAAAAAGGACATTCAAATAGTCACCAAACACATGAAAAGATGCTCAACTTCATTATCCATCAAAGAGATGCAAATTGAAACCACAGTGCGATACCATTTCACTCCCACTAGGATGGTTAAGATTAAAAAATTTTTTTAAAAGACAGAAAATGCAAATGTCAAAGAGATGCAAATTGAAACCACAATGAGATACCATTTCACTCCCACTAGGATGGTTAAGATTTAAAAAAAAAAAAAAAAGACACAAAATGTAAATGTTGGCGAGGATGTGAGGAAATTGGAACCATTATCCGTTGCTGGTGAGAATGAAAAATGGTACAGCCATTGTGGAAAACAGTGTGACAGTTCCTTAAAAAACTAAAAATAGAACTATCATATGACCCAAAAATTCGACTCCTAGGTATATACCCAAATATTCATTACAGCACTATTCACAATAGTCAAAAGGTGGAAACAACCTAAATGTCCATCAACCAAATAGATAAACAAAATGTGGTACATACATACAATGGAATACTACTCAACCAGTGAGAGAAATGAAGTCTTGATACATGCTACAATACATTGAAGACATTATGCTGAGTGAAATAAGTCAATCACAAAAGGACAAATATTGTATGTCCTCACTTACATAAAAAGAAAAGAACAGGCAAATATATAGAGACCAAAGTTTCTTAGTGATTACCAGGGGCAGGAGGGATGGGGAAAGGAGGGGTTATTGCTTATGGATTACTGAGTTTTGGTTTACTGTGATGGGAGTATTGTATTGATTAAGGGGTTGCATAGCTGATTAATGCAATTGCTGTCAGTAAGTTGTACACCTGTAAAAAAGTTGAATTGGCAAAAGTTGTGATAGATATAACAATGACCAAAAAAAAAGAGTAGCTGCTGGGGCTACTTATGTACAACCAAACACCTCATGGGATTTGATTCCTGGTTTGGAACTTTAAGTTCTGGTTTCAAAAGACATTCCAGTTAACTGGCATAATAACGTATTTAGTGCTTCTGTTCTACCTCCTAGTTTGTTGCGTAGTGCCTGGGGTCATAAAAACTTGGAAGTAGCTATCCAAGTCACAACAATTGGTCTATATTTGCCTGAAGCAACAAAGGAAGGAGAGTCAGGAATGGAAGGAGAAAAGGAATATGTGGCTAATTTCCTCCATGAACAACTGTCTCCTTTGCCATGAGACCAGAAGAACTGAATGGTGCCCAGGTACCATTACTGAACATTTTGATCAAAGATTCCGTAGAAAAATCCTGATCAAATGGAAGAAAATGCAGTACAGAATTTCAAATTCTCATGGACTCCAGACTTTTTGGAGCCATGGAGCTGGATGAATCCCTGAAACTATTGCCCTAAGGTAGTCTTTTACCTTAAACCAAAAATATTCCCTGAAGTCTACTTAAAACCAAAAAATAGTTTAACTTAACTAGTAAAGAATGTCTGCCTTGAGTATTATGCTCTTTTAAGGTCTATGTGTTGAGGATCAAACTGACAGCAGTAACTCAAAAGATTAGACAGGAAACTAGGGGCTGTGAGTTTATGTTAATGAGGGAGGAGCAAGTTAGAAAAGGAGGATGAGAATGGTTGCACAACTCAAAGAATGTAATCAACGTCACTGAATTGTACATGTAGAAATTTGAATTAGTGTATGTTTTTGCTGTGTATATTCTCAACAATAATAAAAAATATGTTTTAAAAAAAGATTGCACTGTATTTTACATCTTTGTTTCTATAAATTAACCATATTTACAATATCCTGTAGAACTTTCCAAACTTCCAATTTCTTTGCTGTAGTAACTTGACTATAATGATTCTGGGAATACATTTTATATGTGTATTCATCTCTCTAACCTTCCATCAGAATCACTTAAGAATATTCTAGACAATGCAGCTGCTCTATCCGTGGTTATACTTACTCAGTTCATCCATAAAGCATTGCTTTCACTAAAGAAGTCATTAAGTGTTAGAGTAATAGCTTTTCCAAGGCATAAAATAAAGAATAGTTTTTCATGGATTTCATTGCTGAAACACAATCTAGCAAATACAGTTAAACAGATATGTCAGGAAAAACGCTGAACTTTCATGCAACTTTATAGAAAATCTCCCTCACTGAGTCATTTGTTCATACAAGTAACAATACCAGCTAACATTTATTTTGTGTTTACTATGTGTTAGGCACTATTCTAAGCCTGCTACATGTATTAGCATATTGAAATCCTCAGCACTTTTTCCTAAGCATCTTCCAAGAGCCTTTTCAGAAAAAGAAACATTTTTAATTTGTCATCATATTGTTTCTTTGCATTATTTTAGCCATTTTGAAGAAGAAACAGTGTCCTCAGTACATAGCCTTTTTCTTCATCACTATTAAAACATTTTACAAGCATTAACATTAATTTTAGTGAATTTTCAATGTAATAAAATACTGGATTGAGTATAACATAATTTTAAACAGCATTACAGGTAATTGTCTTTTATTGCTCTGCTTTAAAATGTATTGTTAATCATGATAGCTTCGTTTTCTCAGTTGCTAATATATCATAGTACAGTTTAAAATATGGTGAAGTTTAAAGTGAAGTTTCCCACTTAGAGTATTTGTAAATCTTCATTTTAATTGATCTTCAAATCTTGATAATTTTGAATTTTGGCTGACGTCTTGATGGGTATGATTAGTTCATCATTTTTTTCTCCTAATGTGACTGATGAAGAAATATTACAAGTATGAAAACTGTCAGTTCTACTTTTTTAAAAAGTCACTGTTCTCTTCTGCTTACATTATTTGTACTATATTTTAATAATTTTATGTGTTGAAGTATAATATGCTTTAAAAAAATCACAAATAATAAAGACATCAGTCAGTGACCAAATATAAATTAAACTTACCCATGTAATTACCACTCAAATCTGGAAATACAATATTAATAGCCTCCCCTCCCACAGCAGCTCCCTCATGCCTCAGCCCAGTTAAATCCAATCTCTGTTCCCTAAAACTTAAAAGTGTCCTGACTGCTAATATCATAGTTTTGCTTTGTTTTCCCCTGTTTGGGAAATTTATACATTGAATCACATAGTATATGCTGTTTTGTGGCTGGCATCTTTCTTTTTATCCATGTCTTCCTATAGTTTTCCACTGTAGGAATATAACAAAATTTATTTATCTTCTCTACCACTGAAGGACATTTGAGCTGTTTCCAATTTTTGCTATAAAGAATAGTGCTGTGAATTATGTCTTTTTGTGCACATGTGTACACATTTCTATTGGGTGCACATTTCTGTGGACATGTAACTGCTGGGTTATAGGTGTGTATTTGTCCAGCGTTAGTATATGCTGCAAAACAATTTTCCAGAATACACTCTAACCAGTAGTCTACGAAGCTCCAGTTTCTTCATATACTTGCCAAAACTTGCTTTTGTCAGTCTTTTTATTGACCTTTCTAGTGATTATGCAGTGTTATCTTACTGTGGTTTTAATTTGGATTTCTCAGATGACTAATGAGATTAAGTAGCTTTTCAATTTTTATTGGCCATTTAAATACCATCTTTTGTGAAGTATCTATTCAAGTATTTTGTCCATTTTCTCTATTGCGTTGTCTGTCTTTTTCTTATCAGTTGGTAAAAGTTCTTTACATAGTCTTAATACAAGTGTTTTTTAGTATCCCTGATCTGTTTTGCAAATAGCTTCCCCCACTCTGCGGGTTGCCTTCTCACTCACTTAATAGTGCCTCCACTAGTATAATCTTTAATCCCAGGGCCTTTTTTTCCAGTAAATTTTAAAAATACTTGTCCACTTTTTTGACACTTGAAAGGAGGAGTTCGTGAAATACTTTAGACCAGAACTAAATGATTGAATTAAACTCAGTTTTTGCTGAATTAAATTGGTCTTTTAAACGCCTGCCTGGGACTCTTTATTTGCCTAGCTGTTTTCAGAAGAGTCAACCCAAACTTTTCACAGGCATCTGTAATTTGGCTCCTTAATTGTTAGTAGCCATGGGAACTGAGGGAGTTTCGCTCTGCGGTCAAGCCAGGATGTAAAAGAAATACACTCTAAGGAATGGAATCTTGACACAGGTATCTTTTTGTGTAAAGTGGGCTTTAGAAATGTTTCTTTATGACAAGGATGTAATGAATTGTTTTGAAAAGGTCCCTGAGCTAGCCTTATCTCAAGTTTTACAGACTCCTTAAACGGGTTTTTTTTTAAAACAAGCTGTTTCTGGGAAATGAGGTACTGGTACTGAATGGTTATCACAAATCCCCAAGATATCTGGTTAGAGCTGCTTAAACATCAACTAGTGATGTTTTTATGACCCTTCCTGAGGGATATGTGACTATGATTGAAAACTCCTGTAATTAGTCTCTGAAATCAATCAGTGTAAGCCTCTGTACTCAATTATTCAATAGAAGCCCATTTCCCACTCTTAACCCAGCCTTCTTATGACCTTAACCAAAGACTAATTAATCAAATGACTGTATCATAATTTCTTTGTTCCTTGCACTGTATCCGTTCCTGTTAGAGGCTCTCTCCCTGGAGTCATCAGTTCTCACTGCATTCAAATGTAACTTTTCTTTTTTTTATTGAATAAATCCTCCTAATTTTATTTTAAGGACTGAGTGCTTTTGTGCTCTACAACACAAGAAATTAAAATAATTTTTTTAAACTAGAAAATTTTCAGATCAATTCTACCATGCTCATAGAATCTTCAGTATGATGCAATGCTCTGGAATAAAGAGCACCACTGTGTACCCCTATGTCATTACATAAGCAGGATAAATGATCACTTCTTTTTTCAGATTTCTGAAGAGGTAGCGTCCCCTAGGACATACCATTTCTACTCTCAATCTCTTCCACTCTAGAAAATTAAACTTTTATGTCAGTTCAAATGGTTCCCACATTTAACCTTTCAAAATGTAGCTCTAATAATTTTACTAAAATCCAGAGTTGAAATTCCAGCAGCATACTGGACACAACCCTGAGAGGTCCCACTGATATTCCATGTCAGAATCCAACATGTATGAGAATAAAAACATTATTAGACTTTCACCCACTCCCAGACTACACTTTGTCATGCCATACTGGCCTTTTACAACGCCACTTTTTTCTAGACAATCATAGTCCTCTTTGATACACTATCGCACTCAGGTAGGCATCAAATATCTATGATTGTGTTCCTTTCCTTCAGTTTCCACTTCCACTTTCCTACTTCAAGATGTCTTCACTTTCTCGGAGGATTATTTACATTACCTCGTATCTGGTCTCATTGACTGCAATCCCTCCCTAAATAAAATTCACTGATGCAAACATTTCCTTTTAAAACCTACAGAAGAAAGGTCCATGACACACACAGTCTCACACAATCATCTCACCTTCATCTCTGATTCTGCCCTGCCTAAAATTATTATTGTTCTCTCCCTAATAAACCCTATACTTTCCCACCTCTGAGGATTTGCTGTTACTCTTCTCCCTAGTGCCAGTTCTTCATTACTCAGTACAAAAAGTCATCTCTTTCTGAAGGCATTCAAGATTCCCTTAGTTAGAATCACCTAATAATTCACTCACCTATGTTTCTATCATTTATTTTTTTCCTAACCTTTATTATAGCAACTTACTGTGTATTGACTTGTTTTTTAATAGTTAATTCCATACAGTCTGTCTACCAACAAGATTGTAAACTCCTTGAAGGCAAAGGTAGCTTACTTGGCTTTGGATTCCCCAGAGTACTTAGCACTTCAATAAATTTTTGAGAGTTTTCCGTTTAACTGCTGTCAGACTTTGGCTAGATTAGAGGGCTAAGGGAAGAAAACCCCTGCTTGGATTCTACCTATATGTGCCCAGTCATACCACAACTTTCTCCAGGTGTCTCCATTGTACAAGTCTCTTGTCTCTCTTTTGTATAACAAAAATTACGGTTAAAATATCTTTCTGCACTTTTAAGTTAATTTTATCATATCACTTATAATATAGACATAAGCATTTAATTTTTATGTTATACTTAGACTTTTACTACAATTTTTCTAAGATGTTTAAGTCACCAGGAGGTAAAAGTTCAAATAAACATTTAAAAATAATTCTAGAAAGAAAAAAAAAAATCAGCCAAATATTTAAAAATGGAATTCTTCTGACGTATAGTGATTCTTCCGTGTCCTTTACATTCATGGCACATGTAACCACCTATGATCCAAGAATTTTCACACTATCTAATTTAATTTTCACCACTATTCTTTGGGATAGCTGTTGTCATCCCAAATTTAGGGGGAAAAAATGCTCTAGAAACTTTCAGTTCAAGAGACTTGCACTAATCCCCACAGAAAGTGCCAGAACTCAGCCTTCAGACAAAAAGTCCTCTCCCTTTATGGCTCTGGTTTGCCAACTTAACTCTTATCAGTAATAAATGCGTTCCAAATAAAAGAGAATGCTTTCTAAAACACGTGCCCAAAAGACAACCCAGTGTTCAATTATATTATCTGAGAAAAGTTTGTAAGAGCAGCCAAGAAAATCAGCCTTTGTGGACTGGATATAACATACTTAAATATGAATCAGGCAGGAAAAAAGGGAAACAAGCACAGAAAATTGAGAGCTAAAATGGAGAAGACAAAGGATAGAAGTACTTTATAATAACTCATCTTGAAAAATGTCTAAGCTAATAATATGAGAATTTTGTTTTCTGTATTGTTTACTTTATTGGCCTTACATATTGCCTTAGATATGTCAATAAATGAAAAATCTTAGTTTCTAAACCTCTTGAACTCTCTCCTGCCCCTCCCCTTCCACAATGGTCAAGAAAGAAATGAACATTATTATTTGCATGTGGGACCAACTAACCCGTTTTGTATCCTTTCCATAAGTATGGAAACCCAGTATGTGGTCCTATAAGTCAACCACCCTCGGGGCTGTAAGTCATTTAAAACAACCTCAAACAGACCAGCTAATAGCAGCAATCTAGAGCTGATTGGATACAGTTGGAACTTCGAACCAGTGCAGACCTTAGGGTGTTAGAAACACTAAAGGTGGACATAGTTCTGATGCCACGAGGAGGTCAACTTAGAGACAGAACAGGATATCTAGCATATGTAATGTATACAGTAACTGAGGAAGCACTTGATATGAGGAAATTCTATATGAAGTACATAGCAGACAAGAAATCTAGGAACAGAAGGTACTTGGAAATTTTAAGGATACCATAACATTACTGAAATAAATCAGGAACTAGGTACCAGGTGATTTAGGTTTTACTCAAGATGCTCTCCATAACTGACAAAATGAAAATTAGTTCCTGTCTCTTTCTTGCATGTTGTTAAAATAAATTTAAAATTTTAACATGGCAACTCCTCTGGAAAGTTTTATGTAACAGAAAAAAGAAAATGTATGTCCAAAAAATACTTTCTTCTAAGGAGAAAGGATCCTTGAAACTAGAGGAACTTTTGTGTTTTCAATATGAACAAAATATGTATCTCAGTACAATGGTTTTTGCCATATATCTGAAGTCTGAATTTAGGATTAGATATAAGCATACAAGTCATGATTACAAATTTCTCTACCAAAAAAAAAAAAGAAAAAATGGGGGGGGACAATAAAGATGGATGCAGGGAGATCTAGAAAGGAGAGGCAGTTTCTGGAAAGGCTGAGTCTTGGAGTTGAAAGATAAAGGAGTGAGAAGGTGCACTATGGGCTTTAAACCCCTTCTTCCTTCCGCACTAGGAAATCCTTACTTTGCTACCTAGGCTTGCTTTTTTTTTTTTTTTTTTTTTCCTTTTAAAGTGGAGTTTGGTTTGGGGAAGTTCAAAAAAGAACTCACATGGGTTACAAAACCTTGGAATGTTTTTTAGCCAAATTCTCTCTGTCTTGTTCATTATTTCATTTAGTTGTCTATTCAAATTTCACCTTGTCAGATACCTATACAAAAATAGTAACCCCCAACACTCTAACCTATACCTTGCTTTGTTTTTCTTCATAGTACTTCTTATCACCTAATGTAGTTTGTATTTACTTGTTGATATTTTCATGTCTAGTTGGTTGTCTGCCCTGCTAGAATAAAAGTTCCATAAGTGAGGAGATTTGTTTGTTTTAGTCCGTCAAAATAGTTCCTGGCCCATGGAAGTTGCTCAAGAAATATTTGTTGAAGAAAATGAATACATACATAAAGGAAGATACATGGCTTTTCTTAGCTAAAAATCAGTTTATACATCAAAAAGTATACACTTTTTATTACTTCAAGTATACGTTTATCTCTTCTTTCCCTAAACAAACACTTGAAGGAAGCAGGTTGAAGGACCACCCTATTATTAACCATCACAAGGCACCAACAAGTCTTGGTCCCAACCTAGGCTATTGTGTCTACCTGGGTTGAAACAAGACAGGGTCCCTACCTCACAGATACTCAGTCTCAGGAAACAAAAATAAGATTCAGTAGCCGGAACTTTCCTATAATTTGAGTTAACAATGATTATCAACAGCTGCTACAATTACCAAAAAGAACAACCACATGTTCTATATCTCCTTATGGAAATTACACAACACTGTTCACAAAGTAATCTATCCAAAAAAATCAAAGCTGGATCTTATCAAGCCTCTAGACGTACTGAACAATTCACAGGACAATGGGTCAGAAGAACATCTAGGGAGGAAGCCCACTCATAGGCAAAACAATTCTGGAATATACCACGTGTAGAATAGATGACATATGGTGGACTAGAAGAAAATTGATATAAGGAAATCCTGTGTAAAGTACAAGGAATTTAGGAATAGAAGATGTTGGAAATCAACAGAGGGTACTAAAACATCACTAATTAACTTAAGTGTCTGCATGAGTTGTTCTGTGTAACTGGCAAAAGGAAAACCAGTTCCACTCCTGTCCATCTGAAACCACACGAATATCATTAGCAAAAGTCATACTGTGGGAAACTATAGAACAAATACAGTTTCTCCAACAAATAGGAAAAAAAAAGTGGATAAAATCAATAGATTAAAAGAGACTTAAAGACATAGCAACCAATTGCAGTGGATGTACCTTATTTAGATTCTTATTCAAACTGCAACAAAAAAAGGCAACCAGAGAAATTTGAATCCTAACCTGATAATTGATGACATTAAGGAATTATTACTAATGTACGGCTATGTAATATAATAACTATATTCTGTGTTTTTAAGAGTCTTTACCATTTAGAGAATCTACTGAAGGCATCTACTGAAGTATTTGCTGCGAAATTAAATGAATCTTGACTTTTTTTCCCCCAAAAATGCAGTGGGAATGAAGAGTGAGGAATACAGGTGAGACCAGATCAGTCTTGAGTTGATAGTTGATGAAGCGGGGTAATGGGTTCCTGGAGGTCATTATGCTGTTCGCTCTACTTTTGTATATGCTTGAAATTTTCCATAATAAAATGTTAAAAAAAAAAAAGTCTGGCTTAAGATTTGGGATCAAGACACTAACAGCCTATGTACAATGTAAGGGCAAAAGGAAAACGTCCTGGATTTCAGAGAATAGGCTATTATTTCTTAAATTCTCTTCTTTTTAAAACAGAGATTGGTTCTGAGTACTCAGGATAATACAGTTCGAGCTGTGAAGAAGAATTTCAGAGACCTGACTCTTGTTCTCTCCAGAAGCTACACAAGAAGCTGCAGTTTAGACAATGTTACAGAAGTGGGAGGAGGAGGGGAGAGTAAGGCTGCAATAAGGCATACTACCAAATCTGTTTGAAAGAGTCATGTTTGGTCTTGGAGAACACATTAGTTAGGATTGCTTGTAGCTACTTCAACAGTTCTTTGAAGTTTATGTTAGTTCTAAGGGCAGCAGTGCCTTTCAGTGAAAAGGAAACCCATGGACAAACAGATGTCTGAGTACTCACATGACCATTTTTTATTTAAGAATAATTATCCACTAGCTGAAGTTGGAAACCCTGGTGGCATAGTGGTTAAGAGCTACCACTGCTAACCAAAAGATCAGCAGTTTGAATCCACCAGCCACTCCTTGGAAACCCTATGGGGCAGTTCTACTGTGTCCTATAGGGTCACTATGAGTCGGAATCAACTCAACAGCAACGGGTTTGGTTTTGGGGTTTTTTTAGCTAAAATTCTTAAAGCATGAATAAGATAAGTATTCTTTCATACTTTCACTAGACTGAAAAACCAAACCCATTGCCATAAAGTTGATGCCAACTCATAGCGACCCTCTAGGACAGGGTTCTAGAGGGTTTCCAAAGCTGTAATCTTTACAGAAGCAGACTGCCATATCTTTCTCCCACAGAGTAGATGATGGGTTTGAACTGCTGGACCTTCCGGTTAGCAGCCAAGAGCTTAACCACTGCACCACAAGGGCCCCTTCACTAACCTGAAATATCTCAGTTTATTGGTTTCAATTTTTATCTTTATAAATGAAATTAATTTTCTGCCATTCTGTTACTGTATTATGCAAAAGAGTCTGCTAGATTATTCACCAAATTTGGATGATAAGTTTGGGATTATTAGCCTTTAAATATGGTCTACATGGTGTTTCAAAATCAACACTGAGTTCATGAGAGGCACCTTGAAGAGTCAGCAGGACAACTTCTGAATCAGCTGACACTGTGTTGAAGTGGCCCCATGCAGTAGACCAAGAGCAATCTGCCCTGTACATTGAGAGGCTCAGAAAGCCCTAGCTGGCAGTTGCCAGGGAAGCTCCCTGGATTTGTAAGACTTAATGGGTGATGAAGCTGTTTCTCACTTGGGCAACTCTGTGTTGCCTGCTCCAGGATGTGCAACATTGGGGAATTATTTATTTAATGATGATCAATGATTCTTGGAAGGAATACCAGAGAAACCAGCTAGTATGTGCTCTTCTTGAAGATATTCAGTCATGAATCCTCAAAGCACTCATTAAACTACACACATTGTTTTTTAAGGAAATCATCCATAAACCCAGTAATAGAGATCTGGACCTCTCTGGAAGGATTTGTTGGTGGGTAGTAACAGACCAGACCCTGGAGTATGGCCAAGCTCACCATCTATCATTGCATTTACACTTGGTTAGTTATGGGACAAGAGGGGTTAATAAGAGAAGAGACGGATGATTAGGACCAAGTGTCTTTTCCACCTGTATCTGAAAGTCTCACATAATAAAAAACCAAAAATCTAGATACGTCATTTTTATTTTGACATTTTAGTAATACATCTTTAAAGTCTTGCATTGAGAAAAAATTTACTGTATTATAATTTGTACATTAAGTGGAGATATCTTAAATTCATACTGAGAAAATACTGACTAAAAAGTATAGTTAACATATAATAACGTGTGTGTACGCACATATACAGGCACACGCATACCATTTGAAAGTTTGCAGAAAATGCTTTAGCCCACTGTCACATTCACTTTGAAGAGAGAGAAATTCAGTAAAGGTAGAGAGTAAAACTGATGATAAGTGATGCTAAAGAGCTGTGTATTTATTGACATGGGTTTGATAACACCAACATCTAGCTCCAAGATCATATAAGCATTTTAAATACATTAAAATCTACACCAATGCGTGATCTGCCTTTATTATCCACCTGGTTGGAACCAGCTGGCAGAGGACCTATAAGAGCTAAAGCTGATGAATAAAACTCAACTACGAAAAGATTAAACAATTTCCTCAAATGTAAACCAGATGAGAGTCTAAGACAAAAGCTAATGGCTTTCAGACCTATGTTTGGATTACTTTTACTATTTGCAATGTTATAAATTTCCCTATATTGATCTTAATCTCCTAATGTAGTCTTAGCTGTGTATTACATTGCTCTTATTTTAATTAGAGGGCTTATCTCAGTTTCTGAAAACTAGAAAATGATGAGTAGGGAAAAACTGAATGATCAAATAGAATAAAAGAAAAATATTTTTATTTTCTGCAGTGGTTTTTTTTTTTTTTTAACACATCAGAGAAAAGGTAAAACAACTAGAACAAAAATTATTGCAAAACAATAGTAATTATGTGGTTATTAATTAAAACACAGTTCAATTGATCCCTGTGATGTTTGATTTAAGTATTCATTTCACTCTGTCTTAAAATTTGCTTTGTAAACAAATACTTGGTAAAGCAAGGGGGAAATGCCACCAGATGGCAGTCTTCCCTGGCTCTTGGTAGCTACCTTCCAGAGTCTAGCTATTAGTTGCTAACAAAACAGGGACATTATATCTATGTACTTGGTTTGGATGTGGGAAATTTGCCAGGACTCTGTGGCTCCAGGATTAAATGACTCTCATTCGAAAAGAGACTTCCATGGGCAGAGATTTTGATTTTTTCAAATCATACGTATAGCTTCAGGACAAAGGCTATTTACATAAACTCCAGGCTTAAGATGAGCCACTCAGGATAACTATTGGCACGTTTTCTTGATGTTCAGGAGTTAAAGAGGCTGGCAAATGCACCAGTGAATGTTTCTGAGTATTGAGTTTCTTAAAACAGAGCCAAGTAAGAAGTATTCAAATACCACCCATATCTCAAGTATTCTCATCTAATCTTAGTTCCTAGAATATTTACTTAAAACATTTCCATTTTCTTGGCAAATAACTATGTAAATACATTTAATTTTACCTTTTTTATACATACGTCCCTGTGGCGTCTTGACTAGTGTGCTAGATGTGAGGATTTTAATCTAACTCCATGTACACAAACACATCCATAAACTAATTCAAGTATAAAAGGCTTATCTCAATGAGCAGTGACATTTGCATTCAGGAATTATAAGCAACTGAGAATTCATTGACTCACTATATTGCTGGAAAGAACCTTAAAGCATTTTCCCAACTTATTTATTTTAATTTGTACCTCTAACATACTCATACATCTAACGTGGTTCTGTACTAGTGGACTACTTTTTCAACACAGGAATTTGCACAATCCAGATGCTGTATATACTTTATAGAGAGACGGTTGTTGCTGGCTGCCTTTGAGTCAGCCCCTGACTAGTGGTGACCCCATGCACAACTGAACAAAATGATTCCCAGTCCTGTGCCTTCACCACAATCGGTTGGGGATCAGATCCTTGTGATAGATCCCTAGGGTTTTAGTTGGCTGATGTTTGGAAGTAGGACACCAGGCCTTTCTTCCTCGACCATTTTAGTCTGGAAACTCCACTGACACCTGTTCAGCATCATAGCAACACAAGCCTCCAGTGACAGGGGTGGTGGCTGCACATGAGTTACACTGGCTGGGAATCGAACCTGGGTCTCCTGCATGGAAACCTAGAATTCTACCATTGAACCACCACGGCCCTCTATACTGGGATTTTTTTTTTTTTTTTTTCCTAGCTGCTGTTGAGTCAATTCCAGCTCATAGCGACCTCATGTGTGTCACAGTAGAACTGTGCTCCATAGGGTTTTCAGTAGATGATTTATATGGAGGCAGATCTCAAGGCTTTTCTTCCAAGGGATCTCTGGGTAGGTTCCAACTGTCAACCTTTTGGTTGGTAGCCAAGCTGACATTTGCACTACCCGGAGACTCCTATATTAAAAAAACAGTTGCCATCAAGTCGATTCCAACTCATAGCAACCCCATAGGACAGAGTAGAGTTGCCCTGTAGGGTTTCCAAGGAGAAGCTGACGGATTTGAACTGCTGACTTTTTGGTTAGAAGCTGAGTTCTTAACCACTGTGACATGAGAGCTCCGTAAAGTGAATAAAAACGAACAAACACAAAACCAAACCCATTGTTTTTGAGTTGATTCCAACTCATAGCGACTCTGTAAAGGCAGAGTAGAATTGCCCCATAGGGTTTCCAAGGCTGTAAGCTTTATAGAAACAGACTGCCACATCTTTCTCCTGTGGAGTGACTGTTGGGTTCAAACGGCTGACCTTTCGGTTAGCAGCCAATCACTTTGACCACTGGGCCACCAGATCTCCTTATTTAGGGAATAACCAAACCAAAACCAAACCCATTGCCATCAGTCAATTCCAACTCACAGCGATCCTATAGGACAGAGTAGAACTGCCCCATAGGATTTCCAAGGAGCAGTTGGTGGATTTGAACTGCCAACCTTTCGGTTAGTAGCCAAGCTCTTAACCACTGTGCCAAGGGAATAGGATAGGAATATTCTCACAGCCTCAAACCCTGTTCAGGACAAAGGTGTGGATTTGGGGAAAAGACTTCTTAGGAAAGAGCACAATGTTGCCTCGGAGGCACAGCTAAGGTGTGACTCTGTCCTTATCACCTTGGTTTTGCCCTACTCACATCTAACAGAGAAAAGCCCAAGTTATTGAACAAAGCTATGGGTTAAGTCCTGCCCTACCCCAGATTCTTCTCCCTTTCTCTCTCCCTCCTTCCCTCTCTCTCTCTCTTCCTATCTCAGTCTCAGTAGATTGTAAATCTAGAGAATATAAATCATTTTTAATATGCATGCAGTAAAGCAACTGCTAGAATTCACTCTAAATTTAAGTAAAACAATACTCATTACTCAGAACTAAATTCACAGTCATCCACAGAGAATGAGACCGTAATCCAGTATCCAAATAAGTTAGCATACGTAGATACAATCATGCACAGAAAAGGAAAATTTTCTATGGATGGGGAATTTGGGACCAAATTATTTAGGTAAATAATTCAGCAGTGAAAAACAGTGCAAGTTTTATCCTATTTCATTAGCCAAAAGTCATAGGTTTTTACATATAAAATTAGAAATTTCAGTTTAACTTTTCTACTTAAAACCCTTCTATCAATCTTACTGTGCTGCCCACAGAATGAAGTCTAGATTACTTCAAGTGACCTTGAAGGTTATCCTGAAGCCCCATGTCATGCCTCTCCTGCTGTGCTTTGCTTTGTAATTCTCTGATTAAGCCCTGACTTTGCTTGTTTCCAGAGGAGTCCTGGTGGTGCAGTGGTTGCAGGGCTTGGCTGCTAACTGAAAGGTTGGCAGTTTCAACCCACCAGTGCTCCTCAGGAGAAAGATGTGACAGTCTGCTTCTGGAAAGATTTATAGCCTTGGGAACCTTATGGGGGCAGTTCTACCCTGTCCTATAGGGTCACTATGAATCATCTTAAGGACAACGGTTTTTTGTTTTGGTTTGGTTTGGTTTGGGTTGCTTTTTTCCAAATCCAAACTGCTAGATGGTGTGCTCCTGGCTATTTTTCTGCTTGTTCACCTTTGAAATTTCCACTGAGCTCCCAATACACATATGGTGAATTAGTTAATCACTTAAGTAACTCCTGGGAAGTTTTCTGGTTAGACTGTTTCTGTAAAATTCCAAAATTCCTGAGAAATACATGTCTATTCATGTTTCCTTGGTCAGTCCTACAAATTACCACAAGCGTGATGGCCTAAAACAACAGAAATTTATTCTCTCACAGTTCTGGAGGCCAGAAATCTGTAATCAAGGTGTCAACAGGGCAGCCCTCCCTCCAGAGGCTCTTGGGGAGAATCCATTCAGTGCCTCATCCATCGCTGCAGGCAAGCTTTGGTATCCCTTGACTTGTGGCCGCATCACTCCAATCTCTGCCTCCATTGTCACATTATCTTCTCTGTGTATGTCTTTTCCTCTGTCCTTGTGTGTGTCTACACTCTCTTACAAGGCTGTGTGTACAGGAACATATTGAGTAGAATGAGTGCCCAGGGCAGCGGCAATCTCTAAATTGCTTCCCTCCCACCCCCATTTTCAAGATGAATAGACGTTGATAGCGGTGAGTAGTCAGGAGAAACACCTATCCCCTTCTTGTCCGGCTGCCTCAGTAAGATGCCTTTCATATTTGTGGCACCCTGGAATGTCATTCCACACCTTGTCTGGGCCGCCCTGGGGCAAGTGCCCCTTACTCCCCCGCCCCTCCCCACCACCACCACCACCACCACCTCCACCTGCACCTCTGTGTCTTGAGGAAGGATGTTGGACAGTACCACATTAACAGAAACTGCTCAGTGGCACATATGCCTGCCTCCCTTCAAGTGGCGCCCAAGCCACATGCCATACCTGCCATACCTTAGATATGCTTGTGTATGTGTGAAGGCTTTTAGGGCCCACCTGATTAATCCTTAATTTAATCATGTATTTTGCCATATAAGGTAATATTCACTCTCCTGCCATATAAAGTAATAGTCACAGGTTCCAAGGATTAGGACATGGACACATCCTTTTGAAAGTCACTATTTAGCCCACAACAACCTGAGAGCAAAAAATTAAACACATGAAAACACATGGTCCAAACCGGGTTCAGAGTGTTTAGCACACAATACTCTCCTGGCTAGTTCCAAGCCCAGATGTTTCTATAACCTAAAATAGGATTTTTGCATATTGACTGAAGTGGTCTACTATTGCTGAGTGAGGTGTGAATGAACCGAGAGCTTTTAGAGAACAAGAGGGTGCAGGAGACAAAGTGAAGAAGACTCTGGAGTAACTCAAGAGAGATTTGACCAGTGCACTCTGGCCCACATATCGGATAAGCCAGTTCTGTGAATGTCCTGGGGGACAGTCTTCAAAACAGATGTGGATCAAGAGAGAAGCACTTGGGAACTAGGTCCAAGAGGTGAATCCAAACCAAACCAAATCCACTGCTGTCAAGTTGATTCCAACTCTTAGAGACCTTATGGGACAGAGCAGAACTGCTCCGTAGGGCTTCCAAGTAGTTACTGGTGGATTTGAACTGTCAACCTTTTGTTTAACAGCCATAGCTGTTAACTATTGCACCGCCAGGGCTACAGGAGGTGGATAAAAACCAAAAATCAAACCCAACGGCATTGAGTTGATTCTGATTCATAGTGACCTTATAGGACAGGGTAGAACTGCCCCATAGGGTTTCCAAGGGGCAGCTGGTAGCAGTTAACCACTATACCAACCGGGCTCCAAGAGGTGGACAGGAAGCACAAAATGAAAAATTAGTCTTCATTTCCAAGGAACAATGGAGCTGAGGGGCAGACAGAGAGTGAGAGTAAATAAAATGTAGGACAAAAATTAACGAATACTACTTGCAGTTCCGTCCAAGGGTAGGAATAAGAGAGGAGCCAGCTAGTTGGAAGGAGGGGGTGACCATGTGAAACAGGAGAGCCTGGAACAGCCTCTTTAATTCTTTAAACCCAATAAAATGTGCCAAACCTGTCAACTAAAGTGAGGCTGTGTATCTGCAGTCTGCCATGCTGCCGGTATTCTTGTCTGTTACGGTTTCAATATACTAACGCTAAAAAACAGAGGATGGCTTTTAGTAGTGTTGATTGCAGGACCCACATTCAGCATGGGTGAGAACGGGGAAAGCACCCATTCTTATGTAGGACACTTTTTCATTGACCAGTGCCCATATCGATTTTTGCCAGTATCATCTCAAGTTGTATGCCTGGGCACATAAGGACAGAGATGGAAAAGGAGCCTTGGAGAAGGGAGCCTTGGACCTTGAGGCACAAGGCATAGATTCTCCCCTGATTCCTCTAGGAAAGAAGTAGGAAAGTAATCAGAGGAATAAGAGGAATGTAATTGCATTTTTGTTTTTTGCTTTTTTTTTCTGATTTGTGGGTTTGTTTTGGACAGATGGGGACGTCGTATCACAAAGGACATCTAAAATCATTTAAAATATCTTTGAAATTAGGTTTTAGAAACCCAAATACCTTCAGAGCCTGTGAAGAAGGGCTGGGGAGAGGTAACAGAAAGAAAATAAGGACTGTATTTGTGATTGATTCCAGGGTTGAAGTTGCCAGTCTGTAACCCCTAATAAAACAGAGCATCTTGTCAGAGGAATACTACTGAAGCTTGGAAGCCTCTATTTGACTTGAACGTTGCTAAAAATCTTTATTGGATATAAAGTTCAAACGGTTCCTAGTCATTGTCCAATGATGAAAAAAAGATGGAACAGAAGTGATTAATAATGTGATTTTAGTGAAACTCAACTACATAGACAATTCAACTGGTTCTCCTGAAAGTGGTTCTCAATTGGCCTAAAAGCTCCCAATGTCATCAAAAAATGGTAACTATATATAACACCAGCCTCATTTTGCTGACCTGTTATAGAAGAGAGGAGCACATAAGCAACTTGACCATGTTTTTTTCTTTTGCTGCTCTGAAAATAAAACTAGCATGTGGTTACAAATGGCTGTGGAGAAAGACAGGACTTATTTATTGAAGAAAACTGTGATGAACATAGTATTATACCTCCAGAGAGCATTTATGAGTTACTAGCACTTCAAGATACAAGCTATAAACCATTTACTATGATCATTTTTTTCTTTTTTTAAGAAAAAAATAAGAATTTAGGTGGCATTATATATCTATATAGATATATACATACATACTTATATACATATTATTGCCAGCAAGTGTGCTAACTAAAACTCAGAAGCCTTTTTAAATATTTTGCTTTCGTCACCGTGTTTGAAAATACCTCCACCTCTCTCTTCCCCTCCATTGTATATAGAGTTTTGCACATGTGTACTTGCCCACACCTGAAAAGTACTTAAATTTTATAGGTACCATCTATGAGGACCCAATAAAGCCCTACAAATACTGTAGCTCTGAAGGAAATGAGGTTTTAAATCTGCAGACATAGGATCCAACTTCACTACTTCTCAACAAACATGTGATTTATAAACACAGAAGTAGCAAAAGATAACAGTCCACAATATGTAAGTGGTAAACATATGGGTAAGCTTATGGGTAAACATATGGGTAAGCTTCCTTTAACTTGCTATGAAGTTTTCTGGTACATTCTCAGTGCTTTTTAAGAGTCAAACAATGATCTACACTTCATTTAAATATAAAATTACCATTTTTATTTCCTTCAGTGTCTCTTCTGATCTTGAAAATAGCTCATAGAATAGCATTGTTTGATGTCGCTGATCAAATTTCATTTGCAACATGAAATCATGGAGAAAAAAGCTGTTATACATTGTGCGTTCTTCTCCATAACAAAATAAAGATGCAAAACGGAGTGAACAAGGACTGCAAGCCAAGGAAGGGTACACAAAGGTTCCAGAACAAATTCTTAAGACCTGAAGTACCCAAAAATCTAGAGGCACAGCAGAGAGCATTCATTCAGCTAGGAATTTCAAAACCTTGATCTTACCAGCAGCGTCTCCAATTCTCTAAGTGACCTGTGAAAGTCGTCTATAGTTACTCTATTTTTCAGTTCATCCTTTACTACTCAAACTCATTCTCATAACAGACCTAATCATCTAATCAATTTATTAATCTGCAAAATGAGACTAACACTTACTGCCTGGCCAAGATAAAGGCTCAAGGTTACACGAAGCTGTTCAGGTAAGATGGGAGATAGAAGGAATCATCGGCACCCAGCTACTTTTTCATTAGGTAACCATTGATCCTAAGCAGATAATAACACAGTGGCAGTAGGAAAAATGGACAAAAGAGGTGGTTACTATAAAATAAAGTAAATGCATACAATTTAAACAAGTTTCTTGCAGGACAGGCAAGAGTATTACATAAAATACAAAGGGAGAAGAGGGGAAATAATATAAAAAATTTCTTTCTGGATTTTACCAAAAAATATTTATTAAACAGGCTAACTTATAAAAGAATAAATTATTTTTGAAATAGTATACAACACATGAAAAAGCGATTCATTAAAGAAAAGAGAGAGACACACAGAGAAAGGAATATCACAGCTCTGTTGATAGTTTTGCATTTGAGTCCCTTAATTTCAAGTTTATCACTTTGCTGTTAATGTTCTAGGCATCAAACACTGCAAATATGAAATCTAAGCCTGGGAAAATGTTGTTTCCTCCATTTTACTCCCACCCAAAGTCAAGTTAAATGAAAAGGTCTCCTTGACATTTAGAAGTGTATGGATGTGAAGGGAATGAGGGAAACAAGTTCACTTTAGAAATATGCTTGATGTTTGTTGTTGTTGTTAGGTGCTTGAAGTTGGTTCTGACTCATAGAGACCCTATGTACAGCAGAACAAAATATTGCCCAGTTCTGTGCCATCCTCACAATTGTTATGCTTGAGCCCATTGTTGTAGCCACTGTGTCACTCTGTCTCATTGAGGGTCTTCCTCTTTATTATCGCTGACCCGCTATTTTACCAAGCATGATGTCCTCTTCAGGGACTGGTCCCTCCTGATAACATGTCCACAGTATGTGAGACAAAGTCTCACCACCCCTGCTTCCAAGGAGCACTCTGGCAATATTTCTTCCAAGACAAACTTGTTCATTCTTCTGGCAGTCCATGGTATATTCGATATTCTTCGCCAGCACCGTAATTCAAAGGTATCAATTCTTCTTCCATCTTTCTTATTCATTGTCCAGCTTTCACGTGCACATGAGGCAGTTGAAAATATCATGGCTTGGGTCAGACCCACCTTAGTCCTCCAAAGTAACATCTTCACTTTTTGACACTTTAAAGAGGTCTTTTGCAGCAGATTTGCCCAATGCAATATGTCTTTTGATTTCCTGACTGCTGTTTCCATGGGCATTGATTATGGATCCAAATAAAATAAAATCCTTGACAACTTCAATCTTTTCTCCATTTAACATATGTTGTTTATTGGTCGAGTTGTGAGGATTTTTGTTTTCTTTATGTTGAGGTGTAATCCATACTGAAGGCTGTGGTCTTTGATCTTCATCAGTAGGTGCTTCAAGTCCTCTTCACTTTCAGCATGGAAAGTTGTGTCATCTGCATATCGCAGGTTGTTGATGAGTCTTTCTCCAATCCTGATGCTCCATTCTTCTTCATATAGTCCAGCTTCTCGGATTATCTGCTCAGCATACAGATTGAATAAGTATGGGGAAAAGATACAACCCTGATGCACACCATTCTTGATTTTAAACCATGCAGTATCCCCTTGTTCTGTTTGAATGACTACCTCTGGGTCTATGTACAGGTTCTTCACGAGCACATAAATGTTCTGGAATTCCCATTCTTTGCAATGCTATCCATAATTTGTTATGATCCACACAGTCGAATGCCTTTGCATAGTCAATAAAACACAGGTAAACATCTTTCTGGTATTCTCTGCTTTCAGCCAAGATCCATCTGACATCAGTAATGATATCCCTCATTCCACGTCCTCTTCTGAATCCAGTTTGAATTTCTGGCAGTTTCCTGTCACTGTACTGTTGCAACCGTTTTTGAATGATCTTCAGCAAAATTTTACTTGTGTGTGATATTAATGATATTGTTCAATAATTTTCCACATTCTCATGGCTCACCTTTCTTTGAAATGGGCACAAATATGGATCTCTTCCAGTCGACTGGCCAGGTAGTTATCTTAGCATAGACGAGTAAGTATCTCCAGTGCTGCATCCCTTTGTTGAAACGTCTCAATTTGTATTCCATCAGTTCCTAGAGCCTTGTTTTTCTCCAATGCTTCTAGTGCAGCTTGGACTTCTTCCTTCAGTACCATTGATTCTTGATCATATGGTACCTCCTGAAATGGTTGAAAGTCAACCAATTCTTTTTGGTACTGTTTTGATTCTGTATATTCCTTCCATCTTCTTCTGATTCTTCCTACGTTATTCAATATTTTGCCCATAGAATCCTTCAAAATTGTAACTCAAGGCTTGAATTTTTTCTTCAGTTCTTTCAGCTTGAGAAATGCCAGTGTATTCTTTCCTTTGATTTTCTAACTCTAGGTCTTTGCACATTTCATTATAATACTTTACTTTGTCTTCTCGAGCTGCCCTTTGAAATCTTGGGTTCAACTCTTTCACTTCATCATTTCTTCCTTTCACTGTAGCTACTCGATGTTCAAGAGCAAGTTTCAGAGTCTCTTCTGGCATCCATTTTGGTCTTTTCTTTCTTTCCTGTCTTTTTAATGACCTTCTGTTTTCTTCTTGTATGATGTCCTTGATGTTTCCCCACAACTTGTCTGAACTTTGGTCATTAGTGTTCAATGCATAAAATTAATTCTTGAGATGGTCTCCAAATTCAGGTGAGATATACTCAAGGTCATATTTTGGTCCTCGTGTTCTTGTTTTAATTTTCTTCAGCTTCAACTTGAACTTGCAGATGAGCAATTGATGGTCTGTTCGGCAGTCGGCCTCTGGCCTTGTTCTGACAGATGACATTGAGCTTTTCCATTGTCCCTTTCCACAAGTGTAGTCCATTGTCTAAGAGACATTAAAAAATTAGATCTTTGGAAAAAAACAGTAGGACAGAATTGTAAGGTTCAGAGCATGCACTATTCAGTCTTTAAATATAATGGGGATGAACTATAAAAGGTTTCTCGCAAAAGATGTAAAAGTGTTTCTTAGTTGCTATGGTACTAGTTTTTGCGGACAGACGCTGAACTCAAACAAAACCACAGATATCTTACTGTGTCCCAGGTGCTAGACATACGTGTGATGATGAAGATGATGATTAGATCAATTCTTTTCATTAATCTTTATCCAAATTTCCCATGAACATACTGCACTATAAAGCAAATCTTTTATTTGAATGAGTTCTGTTGAAAACAATGTATAAATAGTAAAAAGCACATCTATGTTTTTCAATACAATTCTAGTCATTTCTATATTATGCCTAGAGGTGTTTCTTTAGGTAAAAGAAAAATAACTTACTATATTTCACTTCCAACAATATGTTATCCTTTAGAAATTGCTTTGGCTCAGCAAAAAAAGTAGAGTGTAAAGACAAATAACTGAGATTCAGAATTAAACTTTTATTAAACCATTCCAGTAGCTGATATAAGATACAATGATCAGAGCTGCCCTGGAACAGATTGTCCGTTGACAGTACCAAGGAATTATTCTCTAACGTGTTGCACAAGTAGCAAAAATCCTTATTGTGTTTGTCAGGATCATCAGGTCACTTAGCCATAGAAGTTAAAGAGAGATTGGTCCTTTGGAAATTTTCAGTGCAGATAAAATTTGTCTTCAGTAGTCTCTTCTTTCTCTTTCTCCCTCTTTCAATTTGCCAACCACTTTTAATATCCTTATGTTACCCCAAACCAAAAAACCAAACCTATTGTCTTCAAGTCAATTCCACAGAGTTTTCATGGCTGTGACCTTATGAAAGCAGATCACCAGGCCTTTCTTTTGAGGTGCATCTAGGTTGGGTTTGAACTATCAATCTTCAATTAGTAGCTCAGCACTTAGCCCTTTGTGTTACCCAGGGACTCCTATTTCACAAAAAAGCACAATAGAAGTAGGCTGTCCAGGGTTGGTATGAACTGCACAGTATCAGAGACTCAGGCTTCCTCTGATTCTGTCTCTCTTTCCTCCTCTTCTTTTCCTTTTTTTCTCTTTCGCATTTTTCTCTTCTGCTCTCAAAATATGCTTTTCTCTATATGGCCAAGATGGCTGATGGAGGTCCAATGATCACAGCCACTCTAATGACCGGTCCGTCACTGCTCTTTGGAAACATTTCTTTAAAGTTACACATATTGTTTCACACTTATATTTTATTGGCCAGACTTAGTCACATGAACAACACAGCTGCAAGGGAAGCTGGGTGTGGTAGTGTTTATACTGACAGCTATAAAAAACCCATTGCCATTGAGTCGATTCCAACTCATAGCAACCCTGTAAGGCTGAGTAGAACTGCTCCATAGGGTTTCCAAGAGGCGCCTGGTGGATTTAAACTGTCAATCTTTTGGTTAGCAGCCCAATGCTTAACCACTATGTCACTGGCAGCTATATACACCTAAAAATCAGATATTCTATATTACCAAGGAGGAAGTGTAGAAGGATAGTTAGAAAACAATTAGCAATATTTCACCCAGACCTTGCTCTTCATTATATCCCTACAGTAACTAGTAGAGTACTTTGCACAAAATAGATGTGCAAGAAATATTTGGTTAATAATATTTTCAAATTTTAATGCAAATGAGGCAAGGCTATTCAGTCACAATGTTCCGCTGCTATTCATAAGGTTTCACTGGCTAATTCTTTTCAGAAGTAGATCACCAGGTCCTTAATCCTAGTCTGTCTTAGACTGGAAGCTCAGCTGAAACCTATCCACAATGGGTGACCCTGATGGTATTTGAATACCAGTGGCATAGCTTCCAACATCACAGTAACACGCAAGCTCCCACAGTATGACCAACTAACAGACGACTGTGTGGATCATGACAAATTATGGATAACATTGCAAAGAATGGGAATTCCAGAACCCTTAATTGTGCTCATGAAGAACCTGTACATAGATCAAGAGTTAGTAGTTCAAACAAAACAAGGGGATACTGCATGACTTAAATTCAGGAAAGGTGTGTGTCAGGGTTGTATCCTTTGACCACACTTATTCAATCTGTATGCTGAGCAAATAATCCAAGAAGTTGGACTATATGAAGAAGAACAGGGTATCAGGATTGGAGGAAGACTCATTCACAACCTGCCATATGCAGATGACACAACCTTGCTTGCTGAAAGTGAAGAGGACTTGAAGCACTTACTGATGAAGATCAAAGACCACAGCCTTCAGTATGGATTACACCTCAACATAAAGAAAACTAAAATCCTCACAACTGAACCAATAAGCAACATCATGATAAATGGAAAAAAGATTGAAGTTGTCAAGGATTTCATTTTACTTGGAACCACAAACAATGCCCATGGAAGCAGCTGTCAAGAAATCAAAGGATGCATTGCATTGGGCAAATCTGCTGCAAAATATCGCTTTAAAGTGTTAAAAAAAACAAACAAACCAAAATGTCACTTTAAAGACTAAAGTGTGACTGACCCAAGCCATGGTGTTTTTAATCACCTCATATGCATGTGAAAGCTGAACGATAAAAAAGAAAGCCCAGACAAGAACTGAGGCCTTTGAATTATGGTGTTGGCAAAGAATATCAAATATACCCTGGACTGTCAAGAGAAAGAACAAACCCGTCTTGGAAGTACAGCCAGAATGTTCCTTAGAAGCAAGGATGGCGAGACTTCATCTCACGTACTTTGGACATGTTATCAGAAGGGATCAGTCCCTGGAGAAGGACATCATCATGCTTGGTAAAGTAGACGGTCAGCAAAAAAGAGGAAGACCCTCAAGGAGACGGACTGACATAGTGGCTACAGCAATGGGCTCAAGCACAACAACGATCATAAGGATGCTGCAGGACCGGGCAGTGTTTCATTCTGTTGTACACAGGGTCACTATGAGTCAGGACCGACTCAACGGCACCTAACAACATTCAGTCACAAATATAGGAATTGGATCTTGAAATGCCAAATCTAGTTATTTACATTAAGTAATAAATCAAAGATGTGTTAAAAGTTTTAACAACAAGAAGAATGCACTGTTTATAAAAGTATTGTTTATAATCTCAAAAAACTGGAAACAATAAATGACTAAAAACACAAGACAAATTATATAAATTACAGTATATCTATAAAGTATAATGCTATGCATGAAAAAAGTTGATTTTGTATTAAATTCAGTGAAAAGAACTGATTACAAACCAGACTGGGATAGGCAATGTCAGCATCAAAATTAGACAGTATACATAATCCACACTGAATAGTCTGCACACTCTGGCCAAAGGATTATTGAGAAAAACAAGAAATCTCTGCCTTTTTTTTCTTTATTATGTTTCCCTTTTTCTTCCCATTCTGTCTTAGACATTTGTTTTTGTCAAACTCCCCCCTCCACACACACACACACACACACACACACACACAAACACACACACATACTTACACAAAACTCTCAGGGAAACCATCACTACTATTGAAACTAAACACAGCTTCAAAATAAATGCCATGTGTTATGAAGACAGCAACATACAAGATAAGACTCGTTTCTTCTGAATATTTTTGGGAGCTGCTCATCTACTTGGTTTTCCCTAAAATTAGCAATGCTGATGTATTGGGGCTAGGGGTTGGCAGGGCATGCTGCTATTAAGACTATGGTCTTATCTCTAGTGGATAAATCTCATCCATCTGAGACTATTCACTTGAAAAGTCTGTTTTACTGACACACATAATCAAAATCTGAAAGCCAATTGGAAGTGTTATGGATGATGCACCAAAATGGGAATCAAGAAACAAGAATTTTGGTCTTAGTTCTGTTACCAGGAAAGCACAATTTCTTAGAAACTCAGCTTGGCTTCCCTGTTAACCTATAACAACACAATGATGTATAATTTAGGTGCTTTACTGAATTAAAATTTGATAAAATTTTTCAGGAGACTCAAGTGTTCATTCTCGGTTTTACTCCTGACTTCTTGTTGATTCTAGGCGAGACAATGTATTGGGGCTGATAGTGCATCTGTAAATGAAAGCATGGGATAAAATGAACTCTTTAAATTCATCTTCAGTTTAGACATTCTATGGCTTTCCGAGTATGACCTCTATAACCATTTCATATGCTAGAATATTGCCTTTGGCAAAATCTTCTCACGTGTGAAGCCAGACCCAGCCCTGAGAATGTTATGCCTTGGAATCTAGAGCTCACTGCAGGGTGAAAGCTCTTCTGCTTTTATCTGGAAAAGGACTTAATTATTCAGTCTATGCCCCTCACAGTGTGGGTAACTTCTCTAGTTGCCATTATTTAAATCTGACTGGAGCATAAAAATATGTAGTGATTATAAACTGACTGTAAGCAAAGTATCTGAGCTGAATATTTATTTAAATCCCTGGATTGATGTTCTCGATGACAAGTTAATGGAGAAGAAAAGTCTTCATGAAATTAAATATGAAGCATTGTATATCAGTAGCTTATTTTGAAAGAAAGTTGGAGACAGAAAAGAATGATTCATATTCATGAAAAGGCTCTATCACATTTTCAGTTCTTTCTTAGGATTTGTGCTACGTGTGCCATATGCCTTCACACCATGCAGCATCCCTAATTCAGCAATAAACTTATAGGTAGGTCTGAAATAGATGCTATGACAGGGCCAGAGACTTTTAAGAGAATTTGTGAAAGAGGGTTAAGACTCCAATTAAGCAATCTTATTCTCTAAGACCCTGGCAAAACATTACAGGGCCACAGGGTTAAGTGTTCCTGGACCCTACTAGATTGAAGATGAAGTTTAAGCCATAAAACAGGCCTTATCCTCTGGACATGGAGCTGAACTGGAAGTTTATTAGAGCATAATACATCACGGCGAATTGCTGCCAGCTCCATTGACCACAATAACACCAAAACATGGGAGATAGATTTTGAGTTCTGAGTAGACCAAGGTATTAATAAAAATGCAATTTGCTTGACATCTTTTCTAGGACACTAATAGAAAGCCATTCCTAATCTCTGCTTGTTTCTTTATAGATTGGGGGCACTGCATCCTAGAGCGCTTGGAAATACTTATCAGAAATGTGCTGTGAACAACGTGTTAACGGTCTCATTATAATCGTTGTTATTACGGAAATATTGTCACACTCTGTCCAGCTCTCAACTAACTGCAGGACCTGCTGTTGTTAGAAAGCTGTGCTCACAGGAGAGAAGAAAAATCACTGGTGTTCTTTTCTAATTAATAGCATATCCTAGTCATCTTTAGTTGGAAAACAACAACAATAAGAAACTCCAACAGTTTCTCATGTTTAAATGGGAGGGAAAAAAAGGAAATCGTATGGTTTATATACCATTCTGTTGAGTCAAGCATTTCATAGACTTGGCCTGTATGAAAAGTATCCCTGTATATATACATTTCAAGTACTGATTTTGTTTATTTATTTTTATATGGTCAATCAGAAAAAGAAAATATAAAACAACACATTAATTACAGGCATAATTTCACTCATACCTTATCACAAAGTCAAACCAGCATGTCAGTGCGTCATTAGCCTAAGAGCTGTTCTTTTAATAAATGTCTGGACTTGGTTTCCTGTGGCAGTGACACAAAACAGTCAAACTAGATCTTTTTCTCTGATTTGAGACAGAAAAACACCTGTTTGTTCTAAGAGTGACTGGATAATTACCGATAAAACTTTAAATTAATGGTTTATGTTTATGGGAAAGTTAAAATATAATGACGAATCTGCTTAATATTAATTTCACATTACTTACATGCTTCACAAATCATTATACAAGAAATCCCCAATCTAGAAAGGGATTGTACTCCTACTCTTGGTTGTAGGGCTTTGGAGAATATTTATTTAAAAGTTGTCTCAACCATATGTTTAAGCTTTCAGACTTTTCCACAAAAGTTGAACTTTATTACAAACAATACTTTCAGAAAAACTTAGATTTAATAGATAATTCTCATGTTGGAATGGTGAAATGTGTATGAAGTTGCAGCTTGTGATACAGTGTCCCATGATGTCATCATGGGCCTACTCTCTGCTCTGCTATTTTTAGCATGTCAGCTTTGCCTTTTGGGCATTTCTGCTCATGGTTACAAGAAACCTGCAACCAGCAACTCAACTAAATGCTTTCCCACACCCACTGGAAGATAGGAGGGGAAATCTCTCTCAACCAAAGAATATAATTTCCTCCTTAAATCTCACTGGGCAAAATTGGACCATATGCGCATCTCCAGACCAATAATGGTTGACAGGAGAGTTGCCTTAAACAAATCAGAAAATACCTCTACACTTGGGATGGAGGTTTTTAAAAGGGGTTTATATTAGGAAGAAGGAAGACAGCAGTGCATTCTGGGAATTCAGAATTCAGCTTTAGAGAAGGAAAGTATTGAAACAATAAAAACAGGTGAGCAAAGAATGGTGACAGCTGTTCCAATGAGTGAACTGCTTATAAATAATCTATTGATAGTTTGGGGCATGTTTATAATATTATAAACATAATATTATAGTGAAATACTTTGGTAGGGTTGTGTTTCTTGAAATCATTGCTACTATTTGGAAAAAAAAATTCTCAAGAAACCAGGTTAAGGACAGGTTAAATGTTATCTTAAAACTCCATTACACCCAATCTTATTAAAAAAACCACCATATAAAAATATAAACCAGCTTATTATTTTGGTAATAAAGTCTTTAAAGAAGAATCTTGATCTGCTGGTCTACAAGACATCTTTCCATTAAAACTGCCAGCATCTATAGAACTTACATGTTATAGGCGTACATAGTGTTCCAATACTATATCTGGAATTAGCATCAATTAGAGTCAGGTAACACAATTTAAGGTTATAGCCCATAATATACATTGAATTCCTAAATTAAAAATATCTAAAAGCTTTTCAAATAAAAACAGGTATTATAAGTGATTAGTTAGCTTGGCTTCCAGCTAGAAGCAAGTTTCAGATGTCTAATGAGACAGCAATGTTGATGTCAATGAACCAGAATTATGAAGTTTCCAATAAAATGTTTAACATCTTACATTTTGACTCAAAATATATATTTTTTCATCATCCTACAATGCTAGAAGAAACCATGAGGCATATCAAGATACCATTTTTCTAAAGACTTCTTTCCCTTTGATATCAACTTAATATTTAACTTTTAATTGTGTGTTTTACAAACATTCTCCTCAATCAAATTAACAGCAGAACGTCAGAGACATTCTCATCCTACGTATCATAATTCAGCAATCAATATTCAAAATTAACCAAATCTAAGTGCAGAAAACAATTCATGGTATGTAACCAAGGTATATCATTAAATAATTCTCCTTTTTTTAAAAGAAGTATTTTAGTTCTCTTTAAAAGATTAGAAATTTTATTTTAACCTTCTTTAACTTACCAAAAAAACAAAACAAACCCATTGCCGTCAAGTTTATTCTGACTCATAGCAGTCCTATAGAACAGAGTAGAACTGCTCCATAGGGTTTCCAAGGCTGTAATCTTTATGGAAGCAGACTGCCACATCCTTCTCCTGCAGAGTGGCTGGGGGGTTCAAACCGCCAACCTTTCAATCAGCAGCTGAGCACTAAACCAGTGCTCCACCAAGGCTCATTCTTTAATCTAACTTTCTAAAAATCCACGTCTAAAAATATCAGTATGCAAGCAGGTACTCATTTGTGCGACTTTACAAGTCCAATTCATACAGAGCTCCTGTCAGGTTAAGAAGATAGCACCCAAACATTCTCATTAACTTGTGGATCAATGCCATAAATGCAACTATGAAATCATGGGCAAATGTTTGTCACACTTTAGGTTATTAGCAATCAATTTTACTTTTGCAGCAGCACAGAAGATGAAAATTACTGTATGGCGTTCTCTAGCAGAATGCGTCTATGTCCAAATTTAGTAATATTCAGGATGGCTGTATGCCCATTGCCTCTGATGACTGCTTCTGACAGGATGATAATAAAGATAAGGAGATGACTATGATCAGTATACAAACATTTCAGAAAGCATTCTGGCACTTTTAAATGAAGCTTTTGGTTTTTTGTTGGAATTCTTCTGCCACTCATCTGTATCATTTAGTATTTTCACTAATTATTAACTTTAATCATATGACAGCTACTCTATTTAGCTAAAGAAATGTAAAAAAAAAGGGTATATTTTTAGTATTTTATTATGTTAGTCAAATTAATTTCAAAAGTGAGTTTCATCAGAGTGATTCATGGCTTATCTTTGATGAGAGAGAAGTAATGTAGCTTTGTATTCCAAAACATGCCTGCCCTGCAGTCCAGTTGTCTCTAATATCCTCACCGAAAAATGCCACCACAATTCATTTGGGATTTTTTTCTGATAAGTGGACAACATATCAAGATTTTTCAACTGAGGCATTTCCTCATTAGAAAGTTTCTGCTGATTTGTGATTTTTGTGGCAAAAAATAATAATAAAAAGTAGCAAAGCAAAAAATCATTATCACCTTAGTTTAGAATGGAAAAGTAGAGAAGAAAAATATCTGTACTTCAAAGTCAAATGAGCGTTCTACCATTCCATAACAGAGCTATCCAACAGAACTTTCTGTGATGATAGAAATGTTCTATATCTGTGCTGCCCACTACAGTGGCCACTAGCCACATGTGGCTACTGGGCACTTGAAATGTGGTTAATTCAACTAAGGAAATAAATTTTTAATTTTACTTAATTTAATTTTAAATAAACCCAGATGGATAGTGGTCATATTAGCCATGATGAATGGTATAATATGTTACTGATTTCTACATGTATTGTCCAAGTTACTGATGATGTATTAAAGTCTTAGGTAAATGATGTTAATTTATACTTCAGTAGACAAAAATATACTAAAAATGTTATAATCTCTAAAGACACTAAAGTTTATGTACTCTATACGTAAACATATATCATTTTTTTAATGTATATTCTCCAGTTGCCATCCAGTAGCCTCTGACTAACATGATCCCATATGTGTCAGAGTGCTCCATAGGGTATTCAAGGTTGATGTTTTGAAAGTAGATCACCAGACATTTCTTCTAATGTGCCTCTGGGTGTACTGTAACTGATTCACAAATCTTTCAGTTAGCAGTCAAGAGCACTAACTGTTGCACCACCCAGACTCAGAGACCATATATATATATATACACATGTAAATGTGTGTGTGTATGTGTGTATACATATACACACATATGTATATACATACATATGTATACACTCACGGAGCCCTGGTGGCTCAGTGGTTAAGAGCTCGGATGCTAACCAAAAGGTTGGTAGTTTGAATCCACCAGCCACTCCTTGGAAGCCCTATGGGGCAGTTCTATTCTATCCTATAGGGTCGCTATGAGTCGGAATAGACTCAACGGCAATGGGATTGGATTATCTATATATATAAGTTTGTATATACGCATACAGAGAGAAAGAATCAGCTTAAGTTAGTGTTGGTATCAACAAACAGTAATTTTTTAGTGGCTTGCAACAATATTGGTGTTGTTATTAGGTGACTTTGAGTTGGTTCCAACTCGTAGCGAATGTATGTACAACAGAACAAAACACTGCCTGGTCCTGTGCCACCATTCTCACAATCATTGTTATGCTTGAACCCACTGTTGCAGCCTCTGTGTCAATCCATCTCATTGAGGGTCTTCCTCTTTTTCACTGACGTACTTTATCAAGTATGATGTCCTTCTCCAGGAACTGGTCCCTCCTAATAGCATGTCCAAAGTATGCAAGACGAAGTCTTGCCATCTTTACTTTTAATGAGCACTCTGACTGTACGTCTTCTAAGACAAATTTATTCATTCTTCCAGAAGTCCATGGTATAGTCAAGTCTTCAAAATACCGTAATTCAAAGGTGTCAATTCTTCTTCAGTCTTCCTTATTCATCGCCCAGCTTTCGCATGCATACGAAGTGATTGAAAATACCACGACTTAGACGTGCCTTAGTCTTCAAGGTGACATCTTTGCTTTTTAACACTTTAGAGAGGTCTTTTGCAGCAGATTTGCCCAATGCAATGCATCCTTTGATTTGCCCACTGCTGCTTCCAAGGGCATTGATTGTGGATCCAAGTAAAATGAAATCCTTGACAACTTGAATCTTTTCTCCGTTTATCATGATCTTGCTTATTGGTCCAGTTGTGAGGATTTTTGTTTTCTTTATGTTGCAATGTAATCCATACTGAAGTCTGTGGTCTTTGATCTTCATCAGTAAGTGCTTCAAGTTCTCTTCTCTTTCACCAAACAAGATCATCAGCATATAACAGGTGGTTAATGAGCCTTCCACCAATGCTGATGCCAAGTTCTTTCTCATATAGTCCAGCTTCTCATATTATTTTTCAGCATACAGATTGAATAAGTATGGGGAAAAGATACAACCCTGATGTACACCGTTTTTTACTTTAAACCATACAGTATTCCCTTGTTCTGTTCAAACAACTGCTTCTTGGTCTAAGTTCAGGTTCCTCAAGAGCACAATTATGTATTCTGGAATTCCCATTCTTCTCAATGTTATCTATAATTTGTTATAATCCACACAGTTGAATGCCTTTGCATAGTCAATAAAACACAGGTAAACATCATTCTGGTATTCTCTGTTTTCAGACAAGATCCATCTGACATCAGCAATAATATCCCTGGTTCCATGTCTTCTTCTGAATCCGCCCTGAATTTCTGGAAGTTACCTCTGGATACAATGGTGCAACCACTTTTGAATGATCTTTAGCAAAATTTTCCTTTTGTTTTATATTAATGATATTGTCCTATAATTTCTGTATTCTGTCGTATCACGTTTCTTTGGAATGGGCACAAATATGGATCTTTTCCGGTCGGTTTGCCAGGTAGTTGTCTTCCAAATTTCTTAGCATAGACAAGTGCTTCCAGCACTGCATCTGTTTGTTGAAACATCTCAGTTGGTATTCCGTTGATTCCTGGAACCTTGTTTTTCTCCAATGTCTCCAGTGCAGCTTGGACTTCTTCCTTCAGTACCATCAGTTCTGGAGCCTATGCTACCTCCTGAAATGGTTGAGCATTGACCAATTCTTTTTGATACACTGACTCTGAACTTCCTACGATGCCAAAAATGGAATATATAATTAATTATAAATTTATATTAATCCCAAGCTATAAACTAATTAATTTCTTAGAGAAACATATTTTTTACTGGTACAACAATTTTTGAAAACACTATGTGATGATGAAAAATGAGGTGTTTAACCATTACCTTGAAATAAATATATATTATCAATATATAGCCCTGCAATACAGAAATAGCCCCAATGCCTAGTAGACTCTCAATAGATACTATTAAATGAAAAAGACAGACAGAAAAACAAAAAAAGAAGGAAGGAAAGAATCTTTGCATTTCCTATAGCAGCAACATAAAATGCCACTTAATGCAGGCTAATGGTGTAAGATTAAATCTCAAACAAGTAAAATATCTTTTATAAGACTGCAAATATATAAATATGTATACATAAAATTACATCTCTAACTATAACCTCATCTCTGGACTTGAATACTATACACTTGTTCCCAACAGGTACAACTGGATATTCAAAAAGCATTACAAATTTAATATATGCAAAACTTAATCCCTTACTACCCTACAGACAGACTTCCTCAGCTGTCTTCTCCATCTTAGTAAACAGCAAATTATTTCTTCCAACTGCTCAGTCTAAAAACCTTGGAATCAGCCTTGATTCTTTATCTAACACATATCCACTGTTGAATTCTGATGGCTCCACCTTTGAGTATGTTCAGTGTCTAACCACATCTCATTACCATTATCACTACCTTCTTGGTCCAAGCCACCACTATCTCTCCCTATGATTTTTCTTTTTGATCTTTATCTCTCCCAGTCTATTCTCCCCAGAATACCCAAAGGGATTATTTCAAAAAGTAAGTTAGATCATGCTTCTTCTGTACTCAAAACCCTCTACTGGCATCCTGTCTTACTTAGAATAAAAATCTAAAGTTCTCATCATTGCCAACATCATCCGGCTTTCAGCTACCCTTCATATGTAATATCCTACCATTTGTCTCTGTTCCAGCCATGACAAGAACCTTCTCATCTCAGGGCCTTTGCACTGCCTGTTCTCTCTGCCTGGAAGGCCTTTCTCCCAGAAGTAGGATAGTTCACTTTCTTCCCTGACCACTCTTTCTAAATAAGTAAAATAGCTGTCACCATCTCAATTATTTTCTCTACCCTATCTAAACAGTTTTCATTCCTAGGCTAACTAAACAGAAGTAATGCATTCAGTGTTGTCCACCAATTTACTGACTTTGGTGAAAATCAAAGAATAATCTAATCAGCTCTTTATTATCTGCACTGAACAGTGGCATAGATAGATGACCACAGGGTCATTGCTAAAGTTTGACATATTTTGGCTGGGGAGGAGAGAAGAAAGGCAAAAAGAATTTTTTCAAATGTCCTCTTTGTCTTTCAGTCCCAGTCTGGGTTTTGTTCTTTCACTTGTTAACATGAAATCCAAGAGACTGAGAAAGAAACAATTTGCTTGACTGCCATGAATAATTTGTATCTATTTAGAAGGGAAAAGAAGAACATTATTATTTTAATTTAAGTGCACTCACCAGTGAACTCTCTAGGTGAGTAAGATAATCCTGATTCTTAATACGCATATAATGGACATTACATAGTCCATTATAGTTTACAAAATGCTTCAGAGTACACTAACCTGATTGGATCATCAGAATCAAGACACATAAAAGTTCATTTTGAATGGAGTCCCTGGGTGTCACAAACAGTTAAGTACTTGACTAATAACCTAAAGGTTGGTGGTTTGAACTTACTAAGAGGCATCTAGGAAGACAGGCCTGGTGATCTGCTTCTGAAAGGTCACAACTTTGAAAACCCTATGGAGCAGCTGTACACTGCACACATGGGGTCGTAATGACTTGGGACCAACCTGATGGCAACTAACAACAACAGCAGTCTCAATGACTATTGAACACATGAAATGTGGATGTGTGTAACTGTAATATACACACTTGATTTTTAGGGCTTAAAAAATACAAATTATCTCACGTTAATAATTTTTACATTGATTACATGTAAATCAGTAAAACTGATAATTTTTAAAATATTGGTTTAAGTAAAATAAATTTTTCAAATTAATTTCATCTATTTCTTTTTACTTTTTAAAATGTGGCTATTAGAAAATTTAAATGACATGTGGCTCACAGTTGTGACTCTCATTATGTTACTATTGGACAGATAGTTCCATGAGGAGACACAATAGACAAATCTTATCCTTTCCTAAAAGCTGTTTTAATTAGCTGTAATTAGGGAAGACGTAAATGTGAGTGTAAAGCTATCTATCACCAGTTTAGAAAGAAAGGCGCAGAAAAATCTGTATCCCAAGATTGACTGATAGAAGCCTTTAACAATTAATTGGTGGCATTTGCTAAGAGCTTGCTAGCTGCCTGGCATTGTGCATGTTTTATCCCATTTAATACTCACAAAGCCCCAGTGAAGTAGGGACTAAGTCAGGACCAAGGCCATTTACTGTATATATTCTTATGGTCACTTGCCAAAAAAAAAAGCCTTTCTTTCTCTTTCCTTTGGCTGAAATCTGCAAATTTGGGTCTTTTTTACTCCAGTAGCTTCCTTTTCATTTTGACATAGAATTAATATTAAAAGAAACATTAAAAAGCAAAAGTGGTATAAAACGTATGTGTGCAGAATACTGTGATCAATGCTATTTAAATATAAAATAAACTGCTTATTAGGTGAAGGGGAGAAAAAGCAGGATAGTAAAAACACACACAAAGATATCATAGACTCTTAGAGTGCCTGACTGGAACGCTATTCTAGTAACCACCTCCACCTTAACTATTTTAGGTTTAATTTGCTAAAATAATGCACTTGGTAATAAGTGATCCAGGACAGGCCTTTGGAAGAGTGTTGCTTACTGACATTGTCCTCAGGCAGTGGCAGTCATTAGGAATCAAGCTGTGACTTTTGTCGTTGTCTTAATTTTCCCACCCAAATTTTGGGTATCTATGTTTTCTTACTTCTTACTTAAAATTTCCAAAAGTTGTTCTAAATTTGTTTTTTCTGTAAAGGATAAATGTTGTTGATGATTTGTTCTCTCTCTTCCTCCACATTATCATAAAATTATACCCCCCACCTGCAGTATGAGTTTATGTCTCATTTTATTTTAACATCTCCATTTGTATGGGCCACCACCAGGGAAACCTCATTAACTGTGAATTTCAAAGTTTCACGTAAACTGCAGGTGTCCCATAACTCTAATCCTGTTACAGGAGACCCTTGCATTCTCAAGGGACACCCCCTGAGACTTTCAAGAATTCTCAAAGTCAAGAATACTATTATAGCACATAATTTCTTCCTAAAAAAATCAGCAATACAGAATGAAAAAATGTAAGTGGTCTCTTCAGACTCTTAATGGTTCCACAAATGCAAGGCCAAAATCATATACAAAGCTATTTGGGGAATAGATCTCTTTACTGATCACTAACATTATTCGTTGGCTGTTTTCTGGGAAATATTTCACAAAGCAACAAGTTTTCATTATGCCTTGAATGTCACTCTGTAGGAGATGGTGAAGAGAGAACAATAAAAGCCCAAGTTGAGATGGATTGTCAGTCATCTAGGAAAAGTGGACGAAGAGGCTGAATAACACAGTACACTAGTTTCAAAGGATAAGAGACTCAACTTTAGGCCTTGGTAAAACTACAGATTATTACGTTATTATCCTTCAAGAACGTTTGCAAATAATGAAGAGTATTTTGTAATGTCAAATGTAAGGAATTACTCAAACTATGTAATCAAAATTTAATTGTATTGACTATATCTGAATGCTAAACTAAAAACCAAACCCATTGCCGTCGAGTAGATTCTGACTTATAGCGACCCTATAAGGCAGAGTAGAACTGCCCCATAGTTTCCAAGCAGCGCCTGGTGGATTCCAACTGCCGACCTTTTGGTTAGCAGCCCTAGCTCTTAACCACTACTCCACCAGTGTTTCCTTTCGAATGCTAACTGAACAATATTCTTCAGAAAAATCTATAATTATTCTTAAATAAATCCTTATTGACTTTTAAGGATTAATCAGATGGCTAATGTAAAAGCAAACAGATCAAAAGTTAGTAGCCATAATTCAGATGATCTGCCTTTGTGGCTTTCAATTTGTGGTTTGTACTTAAAATCACTGTTTAATATTCTCTATCCACGGCAACCTAATATGAGAATTCTAACTAACTCTCAATCATCACCAAATGAGCCCATTACATTCCAGTCTTTGCTGCTCTTTGGGGTGACTGCTTATGTGTTTGCAATGCCCACCAGGAAACCCCAAAGTGAATTCACACATTCCATGTAGCTTCTGTTTGTTTGTTTGATGCAGTAACAATTATGTTCATTGTAACATGAACCAAGTGGATTATTGAGCAGCATTTGGAAATCTCTGTTTTTCAAAATGTTTAATTTAGTGATTTTTTTGGTAAACAAGTAGTTGGTTACTAGACATAGAGTTAGCCTCTTTTCTCTTCTACTCCCAGAAATAAGAAAATCCCTTTCCTCAGATAAGGAACACATCTTTATGTGTGAAGTAGTAAAAGAAATTTAGGTTTGATACAATAACCGATAAGCGTTTACTGATAGTTTGTTTTAGAACCTTCCAAATGTTGATAAATATAGCTTCCTCTTTCCTCTTACAATTCCTTTCTCTGAACTATAACACACACGTGCACAAATACAAAATTTACCGTATTTAGTTTTGAGCCTAGATATTTAATGATTTTATCATTAATACAGAATATAAGTTGGTGGAGGAATATGATGCTCTTTCATTTAATTAAAGAAGTGTATTTTTAGAGCACAATAAATGTTAACTAACATTATGTTATTCCAGGGATTCATCTTCGTCTGTTCTAACTAACTTAAATGCCACGCTGTGTTTCTGGATTTGTTAGCAACCCCGGGCACATTTCTCTCCACTTGCCTCTGCCAGACCTAGCAAGCTGTTTCTTCTGACTTCAAAGTGGGAATATTTCTTGCTTCATCATCAGTTTTTGTACTCTGAAGGGAGACTTGGCTTACCTAAAAAGAAACTGTACTTTCCAATGGAAACAACAGCACAGGGATGCTAATCAATGCTTTATTTTAAAATATTTATGCATCTTCCTCCAAAAAAAGAAAAGACAAGGGAGCTTTCTTTCTATGAAAAAATAATCAAGACTAAGTGTGAAAGAGAACGTTAAACAGTATTAATGATACTCTAAAAATTCAGAATATTAAAATCACACAATTATCAGCTCAATTATTTATATGTAGAGGCAATTGATCACATCAGGAATTGAACACTTTCAAAAATAGTAAAATATTTCCAAACAAAAGTTCCCAAGTTACTTATCATTTCTACGAAGTCATCTGGATATAGCTCAATAACTGATGAATGCAAAAGTGTCACTTTTTCTTTATCATATTGACGTTAATATCTACTAATTGGTTCTAAAGGAACCCTAGTAGCATAACAGTTATGTGCTCAGCTGTTAATTGAAAGGGTGGTGGCCCAAATCCACCTAGTGGCTCCGTGGGATAAAGAGCCGGTAATCTGCTTCCACAAAGATTATCACCTAGAAAACCCTATGGGGCAGTTCTACTCTGTCAAAAGGGATCACTATGCGTTGAAATTGACTCCATGGTACCTAACAGCAAAAACAACAGGTTCTAATGCTTTTGGCAGCCCTGGTTTTAGATCCTATAGCACTTAATTATTCTTTCTTGCTTACCACATGACCACCCTGCTGAATCTTTGAACCTTAAACAACACAAATATTCAGTTCAATCTAAAATGCAAATACTAAGGTGTTTTAAACACATCATCAGAGGACAGCATTCATTTCTAATTCACTTTGAGACCTTCTTTGCTAGGTGGCTCACTGAATTCCGGTAAACTTTTCGCTCTAAATGAAGATTAAGGCATTAATTATATCTGTGAGAATTATTTGAGTCCTTAAAGCCACACTTCAAATAAAAGGTTTAATGAGGAAAGAAAGAGTGTAATAAAACTAAGCATCCCATTAAACTGGTCAAGTCACTTGAGTTAGCGCTTCTTGTTTTGCTCTAATCAGTGATTAAAGGAGTTGTTTTAAACCTCTAAGTTAGTTATAATTATCATGAATAAATGAAAACAGATACCAATTGTTGAGGACACTTGGGAACGTATGAAGTGTTTTCCTGGCCATATCTTCTTTGATCTCCCCCCAGGTATCATCATCTCATTTTACAGGTGAGGCAAGAGAGTCAAAGAGATGAAGCCACATGTTCAAAATCACAAAGTCCAAACTATCAGGCACTGCTCTCTACTGCCAATCATTCTGGTTTAAGAAGATGTTATTCCGCATCATCAGATAAAGGATCTTAAAAATTACCTTTCTATTTCATAGCAATTACTAACCTTGCTTTGGAAGTTGGAACTGTGAAAGTCTTTATTTACAGTTTACCTCAGCATAGTTTACCACCAAAGATGGGATTTTTTTAAGTTGCACCATGAATTTTTTTCTCATTTTTTTCCTTATGTAATTACAAAATTAAAACATGTATATTATTATTTTCCCTCCCTATGGTTCCTACAAACAGCATGCTATGTGTGTATTACACCACATATAAATATCATACAGATGTATGTGATTATAAGGAAATGTACAACTTATTTTACGATTTTTTTTTTTTTTTAAATGGAACCACACTGTGTATTTTGTTTTACAACTTGCTTATCTCACTTAATAATGTATCTTGGACATCTTTGTTTTTCAAAATACCTGCATCTACCTCACTCTTTTAGAATGCTTTATAGTGTGGACATTCCTCGTTTATTTAACCATTCTCTTACTAACAGACATCTAAATGGCTTCCAAGGAGTGGCACAGCAGGGGTGGCGCAATAGTTAAGCGCTACACTGCTAACCGAAAAGTTGGCAGTTTGAACCCACAGGCTGTTCCTCAGGAGAAAGATGTGACGGTCTGCTTTGTAAAGATTTCACCCTTGGAAATCCTATGGGGAAGTCCTACTCTGTCCTATAGGATCGCTATGAATTGGAATCTACTCCACCGCAACGGTTTTGGGTTTGGTTTGGTTGATGGCTTCCATATATTCATTATTTGAAATACCGTATTTTTACACAAATAATGCATGCCTTCTACGTTTGTTTGCCAACTGCTTCCTTCTCCCTCGAGTGTTTTCTTAAGCGCACCATGCTATTTTTTTTTTTTTAATCGCAACATGTAAAAGAAAAAATTGGCATAGCAGCGCTATGATATTGGCGTTAATATCTACTAATACCTTGTGGGGGGCGGTCGCTGTTGGCAAACGTAGAAGGCTCGTGCTATTTGTGTAAATACACGGTAATGCTACAATCATTTTTCTTATGAATGTACATATAGGGGATTTGATAAGACAGTTAATAAAAAGTGAAATTGCCGGATCAAAAAGTATACATATAGTGTATTAGAAAACACATTTCCTCACACTCTCTCTGATTAATTTTTATCTTCTTTTTTTTTCACTTTTGCCTCTGATGAAAGAAAAAAGTTATTTTAAAATTTGTGTTTTCTTGATTTTTAGTGATAAAATATGAATATATTAAAACTTGTCCAATATATTTATTGGTTATTTGTATTTCTGTAAACTCTATTCATATCATTGCCCAATTTTTCAGAAAGGGTGCATTTGTTCACTAAGGATTTTTAAGGAAGAGTTTTGATTTTGAGCTAATTAAATATGTCTTTATAATTCAGTTGCTTAAAGGTTGAGTTCTTGAGGTTATGGATATGATGTTTTGTTTTTATGTAACCAGAATCATACTTCCTGTATCTGTCATTCCACAGACTATACTCTCATTCTCTTTATAAGTATGCCTGCCAACCAATTCTAATTCCTATGATTCTTTCCTGGAAACAATAGTAATATCTTTTTAATCCAATGTCATTATGATGTTTATACTCTCAGAGAAATCTTAAAATGTAAGAAATTTAATTCTAGTCAAGGATGTAGAGGTGAGATCTTCTCATGTAGGCAGCACACTAAAAAGGGGAAAAAAGTCTTCAGGGAATTCTTGTAAGAAGCAAAATTTGTTTATTAGACTTCTCTTGACTCTGTCATCATAACCCTTTTAGCATAAAAATGAAGTTATGTTAAATCAAGTTGATAGCACTGGATAAGTTCCAGAATTCAACGTGTGTATGCTTATAAAGACATGCTGACTCAACCCAGGTACCTAAAGTTTCTAAATAACTTTTTGCATGATTTTGAGGATGGAAAAATGATTAAGAAGTTAGAAATAATCCCAAGAGTTTGCTGAGAAGAGGATAGAACTTTGGCCTGGAAAGTACTTCCTTGAGGCCCAAGGAAGAACGTGGCTTTTTATAATGGTCTCATATAACCAAGCTAATGTGTAAGCATTGAGACCTACAGAGCCTTTGGAGTATCAGCTTATTAAAGAATCACTGTTTCTCATAATCACACATACTGCTGATATATTTCAGCATGACTAGTATACCAAGTTTTAACGCTACAAACTTCCAAAAGAATAATTTACATTTGTAGAACATATTGGAGCTTCTTTATACCGTTCGCCATCATTAAAATTAGAACACTGTTAAAAAATACTCAGAGATCTCTTAAAAATAATTTATATTCATGAAATAAAATGTATCTACCTTCCTATGATTGATAATCAGTTACAAATGTAAACTTCCACTAAAGGATTTTAAAAGATCTTATAATGACATCAAGAAGATTACAGATATTTTCATCACACTTGTGACATCTGGTGTCTTTTTTCCTGCCAGGATCTATAAATGGCTAAAATTGCCACTTAACCATGTAAAAAGTAACCCTGAAAAAAGATACTTTTTCAGACTTTTTAATGTTCCAGAATACGTTCTGTAATAGAGCATCTCTAAGATCACCCCTAATGATCACTGCCTGCTGACATTCATGCCCTTGCATAATCCCCTGACCTTGACTGCAGACTGGATTTAGTGACTAGCTTCTAACAAATCCAATATGGCAGAAGTGATGGGATCTCACTTCCAAGGTTTAGTTATAAAAAGACTACAGCTTCTGTTTGATGTGCGCTCTCGCTTGGATTGCTACCATCTTGTGAAATGGCTCTTTGAAATGTTTTTTTACTTACTATTACAAAGGTTGGAGCTTGGCAAATAGGTAAATGAAATAAAACTTAATTTTGTTAAGCGGAGCACATGCCTAAACTGACTGTAGAAATCTCAATACATTCACACCAAACGGCTGGAGGAATTATTGAGCAATTGAAATAATAGTGTAGGTCGCAGAGCCAAGGCTCTAAAATTGCAACCCAGTTTGGCACTACCTAAGAAATAGGAAAAAATACAAAAGAAAGATGTATCTGACAGTCTTCTTCCTAAGCACACAATATAGGAGTTTAATTAGATTTTAGAAATAATGAGCTAGCTTTCCTTTTCCTTTCCCCCCCTCTTACTAGGTTTATGTATGACCAATGAACATCTGTTACAATCAAATGACACTGTCACCTCTTTCAGGGAATTTATTTATTAAATTTCTTTCTTTGAAGATTCCTCACATGTTTAACCTTTTTATAATTCACCATCCCCTTAAACAGAGCAGGCAGAATATTGAAGCTATGTCACCAAAGTGATCATTTTTGTCATATATATACAATTTGTTCTTTAAAAAGAAATCATCAGAGCATAGGTTTCATTTTCTTTATTGTGTGGAGTATGCAGTTTTGCATTTCATTTCGTTTTTAGTAGGTTATATAACATAGTACTTCATCCAGCCAGACTACTTTAATGTGTTAATTAAAGTCTAGTCCTGAACACTGCCCAAATGAAAAAAAAAAAATCTTTTTGCTAAAAATGTGAAAGGAGTTGAAGAACAAAGAAATAATTCTTGGTGGATTGCTTGAACTCAAGCTTACATTTTATGGATTCAATTTTATGATCTTGCACAAAAGCAGATTTATCTGACTCAGGAGCCACTTCATGCTACACATCTCCAGGAGGTACATATTGAGTTATTACAAAATTCTCTCTCTTCTGAGAAACATAGGCACGAGCTCCAAGAAAGAAAATTTCTGGTGAAAACTGAAACTGTAGAACTGGCTACACATGATGATCAGTCAATCCATCAAAAAGATAGTTACTGAGCCCATTTGGGACTCAAAGTATTCTTCTAAGTGTTTGATCTCAGTTACTCCAGACTTTATCATCTTTTAGAAGGAATTGAAGGCCATTCTCCCTGACTGATCCCTCCTTCGGCATTAAACAATGATAAACTTCATCTTTAAATGGAGTTTTACTTCAGACCAGTTTGCTTTAACAACATATCCTACTCAAATCTCTCAGTGATTTAATAACAATTTTGAAATTTTTGGTGTATTACCTTAGAAAAAGGGAAACTTACATGGGTGGCTTTTTCAAGTCAGTATTGAGAATGGATGATGAAATTGGCATAGACTTCTGGACTCCAGTTATATACACTCAATCATCAATCATTACTTCACTTCAGTCACTTTGCTCATTCATTTACTAAATAAACTTTTATGTCACCAAAAATATGCTATACTCCACAGAAAAAAATACTGTTTCTGCCTTCAAGGACTCAGACGAAAAACAGTATTTCGAATACAGTGCAGTAAATGCTATAATAAAAATATATATCGATGTCCTTAATTCATCTTTCTCTAAAATTGTAAAGCCCTTAATCTGAAAAGCAGTTAGTTAAAGCTGTACACTACAAGAAACGTCCTGGCACCTCTCTGGCCTCTAGTCGCCCTACTATTAAAAGAGACGTTTAGAAAGGACAGTCTTTAAAACATAAAGGCTCTAGTTGTACTATTCTACATAGCTTCACTTCTCACAAAATTTCAAATTACCTGTTTTATAAGAAAGCATTCTGAGGGTATTTTACCCATATGGTAACATCTTCCATCAGTTATTTGTCTCCCTGGGTCCGTCTCTCCTTTTTTTCAGCAAAGTCGTCATTATCATTCGGGACTATCCTTCCACTCCCTACGCTTGGTCTGAATGAAGCAGCATATCCAGCCCGAAAATAGCATATGCAACATAGACTAGTCAATAAGCACTTTCTATTCTCTCGGCTACACACACACACACACACACACACACACACACACACACACACACATACTTTTGAGAGATTCACACATGATCCAAACAAAGTACGCCAATGTGAAAAAGAAAAACTGAGTTTATGATGTCTGCCTGAGTCATTGATAATAGAGAACTCTTTCTTTTGGTGAAACAAATGCCTTGATAATGTGGCTCTGAAGATACTGGAGACTGCAATGAAATTATGAATGGAATGAACCCAGAAGAAGTAGAGCCAAGATGAGTTCTAGAATTTGCTATTCGAATCCAGCCACTCCCGAAACAGCTCATCTCCTGAACTCAGTTATACAATGTTTTTCAATTATTATTATTTTAAAATTTAGGCCAGTTTGGGATGAGTCACTAATAACTCAGAGACCTAGCTGTCACATGATTAATCTGTGAAAGCATTTTAATTCCCAACGAACAGATAGTAAGGGAAGTAATGCTATCAATATATATAAAATATCTATGGTACATGTGAAAAAATTATGTATAATTTAGTCAAGACTGGTTTTTTAAGAAATAAATTATTTTTCTAGATTAATATACTTACAATTAGAAAGTTTCATGTGATGTATATTTCTCTCCTTTATATCTAATGTGGTGTAACATTTACAACATAGAAACATTTCAAAAAAATAATCATTAAAATATCTCAGGTCAGTCTTAAAGATGAAGAATAACCGAGACATCAGTATAGGAATCTTTTCTTCCTTATTAAAAAATCAGAGGCTTGAGGAAACTAATAAATATAGCTGGAAAAAAACAGAATGCCTTTAATGAAATGAATCATTATATAATATTCTGTTTAATATCACTATCTTTGATAGCTAATTGTCATTGCTAAATGTTCTAAATTAGCCATTTTGATTGCATATTGAACCCACTCATGGACTTGTCATTATTTTCTCTGACAAGCTTGAGTTTGCTGATACATAAGGGACTTAAGGAGCCCTATCTTCTAACATCTACTCTCCCTTAGTAAGAGATCTTGTGAGGAAGCAGCTTTATTTGTCATTAAAGGTTTAAATGTTTTATTGAAACATTAATGAGCTTGATAGCTCTAAGAATTTTATAAAATATTTTATATATGCACCTTGAGAAAATTCTTTCAAAAAGTGCAATTTTATAGATCACATTGATAAAAAGTATGTAAATAAACATAACAGGCTTAGTGTTTTGAGGTAAAAAATGGAAAAAAATTACCCTGTTATGGTTTGGTTTTCAGCCTACATATTTGAACAGTAAGTATAATCACAATATCTCCAACAAGGTGTCCGTCTGTTATTCTTCCTAAAAGCTTTAGGGAATATTCAGTGTAATGGAAAGTAAAACAACCGTTATCAACTGCTGTGGTCTGAAGCTTCATGGAATATGGTCTGTAAATCTACCTATCCAGATAAATCAATTCAGAAAAATACAAGATGCCTTATAATGTGAATACAAAATGAATTTAAAAAAAGAAAAAGAATACATTTTTAAATATTTAGACTTACATATTTAAATGAAATCTATCCGATATTGATGGCCAGTATTTATGGGATGTTTATTATGTGCCAGACACTATAAGCATTCTTCCTGTACTGATTTGCTCATCCCTCACAAAACTCTCTAAGGTATGTTGTTAGTCCCCTTTACAACTGAGGAAATCGAGGAAAAGAAGGATAATAAACGTGCCCAAGATCAACAGTTACAAACGGTGGAGTAAGGACCTCTAAAAGCCACTCCTCCATAAAATCAATGAGAAGTGGCAAAAATTGTCAAAATTTCAACTTTTTCAGAACTCTGAAAATTAGCTAAAGTTTTGCAACAATCAAAGAAGTTTCATTCATAAAAAATAAAATGAATCTCAATAAGAACGGCAAGTTTTGTGATATTTTAACTTGCTCTATTCCCATCCCCTGCTCCCCAGCTCTGCAGTGGCCTTTAAAATGAGTAGCTTCTCATTGAAAGTAGTCATGAAAACTAGTAAACTTGCAGTCACTAACTAGCAGGGGCATACTGAGTTTGGAGTGACTTAAAAACCCCCATACCTAGAGCACTGTCATTATTTTACCTGTCTGGAAGCTCCCTTGAAGTGCCCCATTTGCAAGGCTTGTCATTATTTGATCTGACACAGAGCACACTCTGCAAACAATTCTATCACCAAGGCATTCATTTAAAACAATCAGCATCAATTGTTCAACATTATAACTTCCTGAGACTATAATACCAGTTGCAGCAAATAATAAGAGCCTGGCCAACAACTTAAAAAGAAGATCTGGGGAATGACTTGTCCACAGGGGACTTTGAGAAGCTCTGACATATTCCGAGATATCTAGAAGTTCACACGCAAGTACAGAACTATGCACGTGCCTAAGAAGGACCTGGGAATGGAAGAGGCTGCCTAGGCCCGGCTCACTATTATTTACTCCCCATTGCTAACTGCCACACTGTCTCATGATCTTGTTTTTCCCTCCAGTTCCAGTCTCTACAAAAGGTTTAAGATTAACAGATGTTCCTCCTTGGAGGGTGGAAAATAAGTGATAATGATCTAAGGATGAAAAAACCAAACAAAGCACCCATCTTGTGACAAGAAAACCAGGATATTGCCAGATAACCCCCAAGAATGTCATCAAATAACCCCCAAGAATACCAGTAGAAGACTAACTCATCTGAGACATGACCACCTCAAGGGGAAGCTAACACAAACTTCTAAGACCCATAATCCTGTCCCCATAAAAGCCGTCAGCTGATCTCCAATTGGGGAGATGGGTTTTTTGGAGGAATCTATTTCCTTCTGTCTCCTATGTATCTATACATAATAAAACTCTTGCTGCTCACCTCACACCTGTCTCAGAATTGGCTATTGTGACAGACTGCTCCAATCCACGTTATTGCAGTAACAGGAGGGCTCCACTCTTTCATTTTTGTCTGATTTTGAGGATTTACATATGCAGGAAGTGGATACTGAGGCAGAAACTAAGAATGAAAGCATGTCCCAACTTACATACAAAGACCATTGGAAGGGTAGGAGAATTAGTGGGGTTAGGATTTAACAAAGTCTTTGTTCAATCATTAGTTGACCAGGAGATTAACCAACCAGAGTCATCAATGGCTATACAGGACAAGGAATACAAACATTAAGGAATTAGTCCAAGAAAGTCACTAAACAACCAAACTGCAGCAACAACAACATGGCAATAACTATAAATTGAAGAGGGGAGGGAGAGAATGGGTTGGATTTGAGGATTTGATTTCCAAAATTGCCAAATTTCATTAGTTAAATATCCAATTTCAACAAATTTATATACTTAGGAAGAATCAGGAAAGCATGGCCCATACAATAGGGGGGAAAAACCGGTAAACAGAAACTGTCCCTGAGGAAGCCCAGATGTTGGACTTACCAGACAAAGACTTTAAGTAAGATTTTATAGACATGTTCAAAAAACTAAAAAAAATTATGTCTAAAGAATTAAAGTATGATGACATTTCACCAAATAGAGACTATTTAAAAAGACAGAGAAATTATAAAAAAAGAACCAAATAGAAATTCTAGAGTTGAAAATTACAATAAATGAATTAAAATATTCACTAAAGGGCTTCAACAGCATATCTGAGCTGGAAGAAAAAACAACCAACAGTTAATAAGTGGAGAAGAATAGCTTGTGTCTAGAGTTTTTCATGGACACGTCTCTTGACTTTTTGATGTAAACTCTCTCTTCAGTTGTTACGAAACGAGATCCTCGTAGACTGGGGATACAGGTTACCCCTTCCATCTTATAAATCTGTCAACTTTCTTGTTTCATTTATCAATGGCTCTAAAGAATCTAAAGAAGGTTGGTGAATGCATGAAAATGTTAAGATAAAATAGATAAACAGGTAGGTAGAGGTACTGTCATGTGTATACCAGTGGAGTGAGGCAGTTCTTGGGAAAATCAAGCTCACCCAGAGATGTCTTAGAAGAAAGGCCTGGCAATCTACTTCTGAAAAACAAAAACCTATGTATACTTATTTATGCAGATAAAAAGCCTCCAATATCACCAATCCATCGGGTCAGCCAGTGTGAATCCAGTTTGTTTCTAGCTGACAGCCTGCTATACCCACAACACCATGTTCTTTGGATGGCATCACCCTTAAACTTCTTATATTTCAATGAAATTCAAACCCATCACCACTGCCATGGAAATGTTTTCATCTCTCCATCTCAACAGTCCTGCAAGTGAGTGTGCGTGTGTGTGTGTGTGTGTGTGTGTGTGTAAAGTACTATGTACACACACTGTTTCTGGCACCTCTTTTGAATGTATCACAGAGAACAAATGACACACAGAGTATATATTTTGTATTGTGTCTAGATGAAGGTTTACAGAGCAAACTAGTTTCTCATTAAACAATTAATACACATACTGTTTGGTGGCATTGGTTGCCAACCCCATGACATGTCAACACTCTCAGTTTCTCGACTTTAGGTTCCTCATTACTAGCTTTCTTGTCCCCTCCTGTCTTCTTGTCCTTGCCCCTGAGCTGGTGCGCACATTTAGTCTTGTTTTGTTTTATGGGCCTGTCTAATTTTTTTTTATGAAGGGTGAACCTCCTGAGTGAGTTCAGTACTGAGTTAAAAAGGTGTCCAGAGGCCATACTCTCAGGGTTTCTCCAGTCCCTGTCAGACCAGTTAAGTCTGGTCTTTTTTTGTGACTCAGAATTTTGTTCTACTTTTTTCTCCAGCTCTGTCTGGGACCCTCTATTGTAATCCTTGTCAGAGCAGTTGGTGGTGGTAGCTGGGCAAGATCAGTCCACACAAAAAATTTTGATAGTTAAAACCATAAAATGAGTCTTTCTCCTCATCAGTACAAACATCGATAGGGTATAAGCCCCTTGAAGGGAAGATAACAATGTTAAGTAGAAAATTGTGAATGGTCTGAGACATTAATTATAAGCTAAGAAGTCAGCCTGCCAGTTTTAGATAGACAGACTGACAGACAGATATTCTAACAGGAAACACAAAGTCTCTAGATTAGGGAACAAAAAGTTTACTATTGACAGAGCATTTTAGACCTGGCAAGGCCATGAGAGTCCCATTTGTTGTGGGAAAAAAAAAAAAAACCCACCAAGTGTCCTTTCAAGGGTCTATAAACAAGATCTGACCTGATGGTCCCGGGTAACAGTTTTTTTGTTTTGTATTGCTATATCTACATATTCCAACCAACCAATAGGTTGGTTGGCAAACAATTTACTGCAGTTAGCATGTAGCTTAGAAATAAGTCTTAGAGCTATATTCAGGCTTGCACTGAACCTGGATGAATTTTGAATATAAATCAAATGTTTTTCCCTGCGTGATTTTTCAAGTGTCATGAAAATTTGTTCAATTGTCCAACACTAGACAAAGACTTATTGAGCAACTTTTAAGGGTTGTCACACACTCATTCAAAACATCATATTTGCTATATAGGATATCCCTAGTCTAACAAAGGAGATAAGACACGTGCATAAATATTATTACCAAATAAAGCAGCAAAAGAAAAAATAATATGCTAAGATATTCCAAGGAAGCTGTGGTAAAGATCACTTGATTATTTGGTCTAAAAGGAGAAAATTTCTCCTGAGTAAAATAAGGAATAGCTATAAAACTAGATCTGCTCTACCTCACTGGAAGAAAGCAGAACTAGAGAGACATCAATTTTATAAAGTTCAAGAAGATAATAAGTTGGTATCAATGCCAATATAGATTCTAGATATATAGGCTTAATGCACAGTCTTAGTTCACCTAGTAAGCCCACAGAGTTGCAGGATTCAAGTAAAAGCCAGACCCAGAAGCAACAGCATTGCTTATCTTCTTTTGTAGACAGCACCTCTAATCTCAGCTGGCCACATTACAATTTAATTCAGGTAAATTTATACCTTTATTAGGTAGTGGTAGATTCAGTGAGACAGTATGGTTGAACTGGTGCAGATCCATCTAGAAAAACAGTATAAAACATGTCTTTCCAACGACATGTCAGCAATACCGTTTTTGTATGAAAATAAAAATGTACTTTCTTCTAAATTTATGTTATTGATATACCGAATCCAAACACCTTTTACCTAGAAGAAACAAGTTTTTTTTCAAATCATGCAATTTGCACATAAAACTACTAACTGAAATGGAGCTGTCTTTTAAATGAAGCACTATTAAATCTCCTTTGCATACGTTATTTCTTTGGACACGTTATTTCTTTGGATTTTATCATCACCACCACTCTGTGAAGAAGGAGTTATTATTCTGTTTTGTCAAAGATGGAAACAATAAGCATGGATCCCATGTGAAAAACAAAAGAGGAGAATAGCTGAAACAGACAGTCACACCACCTTTGAGGGAGTCCCTGGGTAGTGCAAACAGTTAATGTGTTCAACTGCTAATCAAAAGGTAGAAGGTGAAAGTTCACCCAGCAGTGCCTTGGAAGAAAGGCCTGGCAATTTACTTCTGAAAAATCAGTCTTTGGAAGTCCTATGGCACAGTTTTACTTTGACATATCTAGGGTCGCCATGAATCAGAAGTGACTCAACCACAACTTTTTTTATGTTTTTGTTCATGGATCCATAAGAAACACTTGTCTTCTGGAGGCAGAAGACCAGGGAGAGAGGTCTGCTCTGGCACTGACTAAACTATAGGGCCTTGGGCAAGTTTCCTCAGCTCTAATACGGTGATAATGATAGCTGTTTTACAAGGTTGTGTTGTATGGATCAAATAAGATGAAGTACAGAAAAACACTCTAGTATTATTATGGTTGCTAGGAAAGACACAACTTTAGAAATTTGTAATATATTTACTAATAACCTGATGTTAGGAAAATCCTGAGAATCATCATTTTGGATCGTGTTTCTGACTTTCTTAAAATGCTCCTCATTTTGAACTACTCCCTGGCAATGTTATATTGCCAATCAAATATAAATTACTGCTTACCTCTACATGACCACTCTACCAAAGACTGATTACCTTTCAACCATTATTTGAAATTTAGTCTTCATTATAGGAAATAACAGTTTCTCAGAGTGGCCTGGCAGGGCTTTATAGAACAGCTTCAGTCAGGCTGACATATGCGTTTATTAACCACATTTCCCGCAGCTGTACAGGCAATGAGAAATACACTTCTGTGGGCAGAACCAATTATAACCGAACAGGTACACTTTTCCACAGGCCTGGTCATGATGTCAAATGTTTGATTAGAAAGGTTTTGTGCTTTTAGCTAAATGAAGGTAAATTTCTTTCCATTTGCAAGAACAAGCTATTTCTGCCTTTCATTCCACAGCCTCTTAGTATCTTAATTCTGGTCTCAGTGGATAAAGGAGTCACAAATCTAACACCCATGAGATGGGGAAAACAACATTGTTATATTTGTTTGAAAACAAATTAAGTTAGCCTCAGGAAGGAGTAGGCTGCACCACTGCACAGCCTCAGATGTACTGTACACTGGAAGACAACAAGGACAAGCTACGCATGAAGAACGGGTCCTGGTGGAGGCAACATGCGGACAGAGTTGGTAGCCCTGGAAAAGGAATCTGTGTCAAATAAATGGAAATGTTGAGATAAAATAGATAAAAGGGGTAGGTAGAGTTACTGTCATGTACATACTAATGGAGTGAGACAACCACAATGAATCAGGTTCTGGATGTACAGGACTGAAATAAGCTGGCATTGGGGGGGTGGGAAGGCAATTCTGAACAGAGGCAATTCCTGGGAAAATCATCCGAGAGAAAATAAGAAAAGATTAAAACAGCAGTCAAGTTCCTACTAAATGCAGGAGTGAGAAGAGACAATGGACCCTATTCAATCAACACATTACTGGGCTTCTCTTAAGGAGCCAAGAACAGAGAAACATACAGGAAATGCCACCAGGAAGACCAGCTTCTCAAAAAACAATACTACAACCTCATTTTGGGATATTACCTGTTTCTTCTCTTTAAAATTCTTTAGCTATAGCAGAGAAGCTTGCTGATATTTCAAGGAACTCAAATGAAGATTTTTAGTTACTTTTAACTCTTAACCAGTCAATGTGTAGATGCCCATCATAGATTGGTAGAATATTTAAGCTGGAAGATATAATGCTGATCCTTTCCTCTAATATCCTCATTTAATAGACAAAGGCACTGTTATGGATTAAATTCTGCCCACCCCCAAAGCAAACAAACATATATTGAAATCCTAACCCCTGTCCCTGTGAATGTGATTCTGTTTGGAAGTAAGAGTTTTTCTTTGGTAACGTTAATGAGGTCATACTGGAGTAGGTTGTGTCCTAAACCTAATCCCTTCTGCGTGATGTCTTATAAAAAGGGAAAACAGACCCAGAGAGAGACACACACACACAGGTGGAGGAGACCATGTGAGGAACTATCCACAAGCCAAGGAATATCGAGGAACCCCAGGGCTACTGACAAGGAGGGACTCTCCCTTGAGCTGACTCCCTGATTTGGACTTCTAGCCTCCAAAACTTTGAGACAATAAATTTCTGTTCTTTAAAGCCGCCCATCTGGAGTAATTTGTTATGGCAGCACTAGGTAACCGTCTTAGTTATCTAGTGCTGCTATTTAACAGAAATACCGCAAGTAGGTGACTTTAACAAAGATTTATTTTCTCACAGTTTAAGAGGCTAGAAGTCTGAATTCAGGGTGCCAGCTCTAAAGGAAGCCTTTCTCTCTCTGTCAGCTCTGGAGGAAAGTCCTTGTCTCTTTTGAGCCTCTGCTCCTGGGCAATCTTCATGTGACTTAGCATCTTTCCTCCCCCGCCTCTGCTTCTTCACTTGCTTGTTTTAATCTCTTCTATATCTCAAAACAGACTGACTCAAGAAACACCCTACACTAATCCTGCCTCATTAACATAACAAAGAAAACCCATTCCCAAACAGGATTATAACCACAGGCATAGAAATTAGGATTTACAACACCTAATTTGGAGGACACAATTCAATCCATAACAGTAACTAAAACAGACACTAAGATCATCCAAGGTTGTGAGACAGAGTTCCCACAGGGTTGTATTAAAACCCTGTTTCCGTTGCTGGTCTTCCTCCTTATCCTTTCCCCCTCCAGCTTTGCATCTGAATCCCGCTTTTGCTTGGAGGTTATATATAAACCCCATTGCTGATTTAGGAAATAATACTGGAGTTATTATTCCCTGTCCTTGAGCATAGAGAATGTGACCTAGCTGCAGCTGGGCTCACAACTGCTCACAAGGACTCACGAGGACACATCAACTGGGCTCTGAGGTATAAAGAAAATCCCTAAGGTAATCTTGGAAAATAACTTTTAAGGAACTTTTCTCATAAAGCCAATCAAACAGAACACAAAAGACTTTCTAGTCTTATCTTTTTCTGTTAACATTTAGTGAATAGAAGTTGGCTGGACCAATGAAAACCCTCCTGACTGTCGTTACTGAAACCTGTACCACTGATTGTTAAGAAAGACCATTCAAAATGTAGGATCACCGTTTCCAGCCAATCCATGAAAAAGTGAAGCTTTCAATGGTTTTGCCCATTTGTAACGTTAATACATACTGATGACTCTGTAATGGTCTCTGGTCTCAGGCAGACATGGCTATGGCAGTATGCTTGCCCGTCCTCCCATTCTTGCCTATTCTGTAATATTCTTTGGACTTGGACAGACACGGCTCTAACAGCATGCCTGTCCGTTTTCCCACTTTTGTCTGCTTTGTGATATTTCCTTGGACTCAGACAGACATGGCTCTGGTAGGATGGTTATCTGTTTCCTACTTTTGCCTTTTTGAATATATTGCAAATAAAACTTTCTTTCTGCTTTAGTAAACTTTGTGATGTTTTTCCTCTACAACATTGCACCTTCGTAGTATGATTAAGAATGTTTCTGACATAATTTATCTGAGCTCCCTACTTGTAAACTCCTTTAAAAGTAACTTGTCTGCTCACCTTTGGTGAGCAGTCTTGGCAACAGCAGCTCCGACTGACTCCTTTTCCTTGTACAATGAAAATAAAGGTGTCTTTCCTGTTCTCTCACCTTGTTCTCTCGTTTATTGGCCAAAAGCAGTCAAACCGAGAAAGAACCTGGGGTTTCCACCTGGTAACAGTTACACAGTAAATGAGTAGTACAGCCAGGACCAGAACCATATTTTCTTAATTTCTAGATAATGCTGTTTTTGTTTGTTTGCTTTTTCCTACCATAGCTATCAAACTCTGGATTAAATTTTCAACATTTTCAAAAGAAAATTGCATCTACTTAAAAACAAAGAGAAGACAATTCTGTCAATAGGAAAATTCAGATAGGGATCCTAAAAGTCAACAGTAGAGAAGTTATAAAATGAAGATACCTTATCAAAAGTAGGAGGAAAAATTCCATCCCAGAAACAATATTGTTGCTTTGCACTCAAAAAGTGTCTATTTTCTCATTATCTCCATTGCTATCCTCCTGGTCCCTAGCAGCATCAGGAAGATCAATGGCCTCCTAATTGGTCTTTCTGTTTCCCTTCTTTCTCCTCTGTTCTCTAATTGGAAGAGGCTGCATAGGCCTGGCTCAATATTATTTACTCCCCATTGCTAACCTCCACGTTGTCTCATGATCTTATTTTTCCCTCTGGTTCCAGTCTCTACAAAAGATTTAAGATCAACCAGTGTTCCTCTTTGGAGGGTGGAAAACAAGTGATAATGATCTAGGAATGACAAACCGAGCAAAGCACCCATCTTGGGACAAGAAAACCAGGATGTCACCAGATAACCCCCAAGAAAAGATTAACTCATCTTGGACATGACCACCTCAAGGGGGAACTAACACAAACTTCTAAGACCCATAATCCTGTCCCTATAAAAGCCTTCAGCTGATCTCCAGTTGGGGAAATGGGGTTTTTGGAGGAATCTATTCCTCTCTGTCTCCTATATACCAATAGATAGTAAAACTCTTGCTGCTCACCTCACACCTGTCTCAGAATTGGCTATTGTGGCAGGCGGATCCAATCCGTGTTATTGTGGTAACATAATCACAATACAGTAGCCAGAATGAGCCCTTTAAAACATAAATCACTTCATGTCATTTCTTCACTCAAATCATCTAATTGCTTCATGTCTTATGCAATGCTAAGCAAAAATCACTACAATGACCGACAAACTCCTACACAATCTTTTCCCTGTCCCTCATTTCTGATAGTCAGCATAGCCAGGAGCTGCTTAGCAATTATCAAACAAAAACTTTAAGTGATAGAGCTCGGTGTGGCTCAATTAGCAGCTGCTCAGACCAACGAGAATCTGCCCCCTCCTGTCCATTGTCCTCAAAGCGCTGGGTGTGGCTCAAGCCAGTCAAACCCAATTTACTAGGCTACATGTCAAAGAAAAAAATGCAAATTTGTCTTACTGCGCCTGTGCGCCATGGTAACCTATGTAGTCCATAACGTTTGTATGAACTTCCTTGAGAGAGATAGTATAAAAGATTCTGCCTCCCTTTGTTTGGGAAGCTTGATTTGAGGTATATGCTTCCTTGCTCCTTGCCTACACAGTTGCAATAAACACTGTTCATCCCTCCTTACCTTGGTGTGTCTTTATTGACAAGAAGCTGCACAGAGAAGGACCTGTTCTGGGTAACATTTCCTCTCTGATTTCATATCTTTTTGTCTCCTTTGCTCACTACACTCCAGTCACACTCATCTTCTAGCTGATTCTTGAAACTAATAGGCACACTATTGCTTCAGGGTTGACTTCTTAATTATTAGCTCTCTCCATCCCCTTCCTCTAATCACTAGCTTCTCTTTTTGACTTTTATTGGTCAAGGTCTCTTCCCCTCTCTCAAATTCACATCCTGTCTTCAAAGAAGACATACCTGAATTAAAGTACAGTTTATTCACAATATAGCTTATTCCAGACAGGGGAAAGCTTCAGTCACAGCCTCTTACGTATAGTCTATGTAAATATGAGTCAAATGCCAGTTCTTATTTTGCTCAAACTCTCACGGCCCAATGGCAAGTTCTTCAAATGTATCACTTGAAGACCTCATCGTATTACTTATTGTGAGAGAGAAGGACACAACTTCCTTCTTTCATAACAATGAGGAGAAAAAATGGTTAACTATCTGCAAAAACATCTTCTCTCCTCACCTTGTCAGCTTCTCAAACTCTCTTATTTAACCTAAGGTGGGGAGAAATGCCCTTGCACTCAATGAACTTTCTCCCTTGACATACAAGATACAACCATGGCTAAAGCTGCTGACACTGATTGTAGGGCCTTCACCTTGCAAGTCTTGCATAAATAGTCCAGCAATTCATTTCAGAATATGGAGGTTCATGAGCCCTCATTTAATTTTCAGGTTTTTGGTCTCTGGTATAATTTCAGGACAAAGAGTCAAATTTAACATGCTGTTATAGTACATACCTGTGAATATATGCATATATGTGCATACATCCATTTATCACAGATGATAGATAAGTACAGAATCATACATATATGTGTGCCTGTAAGGCTACAAGAGTACGCTGTTGTTGTTGAGTGAAGTCCGGTCGATTCTGACTCACAGCAACCCCATGTATCAAAGTAGAACTGACCCATGGGGTTTTCTTGGCTGTAATCTTCACAAAAGCAGATAGCCAGGTCTTTACCCAGCAAAGATGTTGGGTGGGTTCTAATTGCCAAACTTTCTGTTAGCTGTCAAGCACTTAACTATTGTGCTACCAGGGCTCTTTCTATGAGTTTAAACAACGGAAAGTTATAGAATAAAATATTAATGTGATAAGACTACTGGCAATTTTATTTTCCTCTTTTGCTTTTGTCTGTTTTCTAAAGTAGCATGTCTTATGCTTAAAAGCATTTTTAAAAGTATACATATAAACACATAAAATAGATCTTATTTTAAAAGTGTGATCTTAGTTCAAAAATAAACTAAAAGATCACTGGAAAAGAATGACTAATCAAGAAATAGATTTTTAGGAGGAGGTGGGACCAAGATGGTGGAGTAGTTAGACACTTCATGTGGTCCCTCTTACAACAAAGACCCAAAAAAACAAGTGAATCAATTATATATGACAATCTAGGAGCCCTGAACATCAAAGGCAAAGTAGAGGAATCAGATTGAGTTGCAGGGGGAGGGAGAGATGGTTCAGAAGCAGGGAGGAGTAACCAGACCGGACCAAGCAGGGAGCCAGCACTCTTCAGCCGGATTGGCTCGTGTGTGCAGTGAGGCAAGCAGTGGCGCTTGGGAGGCATTTTCCACATTGGGAGAGGCCCAGCAGCAGAGGCTCTACTCGGCCATCCAGAATCAGTGAAAAGCAGTATTTAATTGGCAAAAGAAAAGTTCTTGCATCTGGCCTACCATGTGGATCAAAACAAACACACCCCCTTTGGGAAAAACCTCTTTCCTATTTACCTCCCCACTTCCCGCTCTGTATCGAGACTCAGGCTGGCTTCAGCAATCGCTGAGTCCCCAGGCCAGAAGTCGGACCCGTCACAAACCCCAAACCATTCTCCTGGCCTTAGAGGGAGAACAAATTAAGAAACAAGGAAAAAATAATCTGCCCACTCCCCTAAGCCAGGAACTCAGGGTAGGCACAGCTCCTTTGCCTAGGCACAGGCATAAGGGGTCCATGGATTTTGAATGCCTTTCACCCCTGCACAGACTTGTGTAGGCTCATTTCAATAGACTAGGCCCTCATTACCACAGTACAACAGTGTATATACCTGAAGTCTAACTTCAACAGTTTCAGCTGTGAAGTGGCATGTTAGTGACATTTGACACTGCTCTGCCTTTTAAGCAGGTTCCTTACCTACCCACATCAGAGGCCTGAGGACTGGTGGCTTCACCCACGACACCTAGCCACCCAAGACAGGGGTCCAAGAATAAGTAGTGCCAGCTAGTCCTTACAGCCAACAGCATCAGGTGTTCATAGTCCATCTGCAAAACTCATCCACTTAAGCACTTTAGCGAACAGGGTCTCGTTTTCCTCCCAGACACTCAGGGGCACTATCAGCCCCCTGCCTTCCTCAACACTTGACCCCCTACTGCAGGAAGATACCTGTGCCTACACCAATCACTCATGCCTGTCTAGGACAGTAGGTGAGAGCCTGTACCACACATTTGGTGACTGACTATCTGGACACCTGAGCTGAATCCATATAAGAAAAGTAAATGGTCTCCTGGTCTCACATAACTTAGTAACAGATCTAACCACCTGATAACAGGATTTTACAGCTTCAAAGGTGCCAATAATCAAACTAGCTCACACAAGCAGCCTATTTGGGCATATCAAAACAAAACAAAACGAGAAGGTAGGACACTGTAAGCAGCCATAAAATACATAAATATAATAACTTATTGAAGGCTCGGAAAAAACAGTCAATATCGAATCACATAAACAGGCAGAGCATGATGGTTCCAGCAAGCTCCCAAAATAAAGAATCAAGAAATTTTCCAGAGGAAGAGAACTTCTTGGAATTTCCAGAGGCAGAATACAGAAGATTGATATACAGAATTCTTCAAGAGATCAGGAAGGAGCTCAAGTAGAACACAGACCAAGCCAAGGAACACGCAGACAAAGCAATAGAGGAACTTAAGAAGATTAGAGAAGAACATACTGAAAAATTTAACAAGCTGCAAGAATACATAGAGAGCTAGCAATCGGAAATTCAGAAGATTAACAATAAAATTTCAGAATTAGATAATTCAATAGAAAGTCATAGTAGTAGAACTGAGGCAATGGAAGTCATAATTAGTGAAATTGAAGATAAAGCACTTGACATCAACTTATTTGAGGAAAAATAAGATAAAAGGATTTTAAAAAATGAAGAAACCCTAAGAATTACGTGGGACTCTATCAAGAGGAATAACCTATGAGTCACTGGAGTAGCAGAACAGGGGATGATAACAGAAAATACAGAGAGAATTATTGAAGATTTGTTGGCAGAAAAATTCCCTGATACCATGAAAGACAAGAAGACATCTATCAAAGATGCTCATCAAACCCCACATAAGCTAGATCCCAAAACAAAGGCACCAAGACATATTATAATCAAACTTGCCAAAACCAAAGATAAAGAGAGTGTTTTAAGAGCAGCTAGGGAGAAACGAAAAGTCATCTAAAATGGAGAGTCAATAAGACAAAGTTCAGACTTTTGAGGAGAAACCATGCAGGCAAGAAGGCAATGGGATGACATATATAAAGCCTTAAAGGAAAAAAAACACCAGCCAAGCAAAACTGTCTCTCAAATATGATGGCAAAAGTAGGGCATTTCCAGATAAACAGAAGTTTAGGGAATTTGCGAAAACCAAACCAAAACTACAAGAAATACTAAAGTGAGTTCTCTGGTTAGAACATCAGTAAGATCAGATAACAACTCAAGACCAGAACACAGGACAGAGCAACCAGATACCAACCTAGATACAGAAATCACAAAAATAAATCAAAGCTAAAACACTCAAAATAGGGAAACAGAGATGTCAATATGTAAAGGATGACAACATTAAAATAAAAAAGAGGGACTAAAAATTATAGACATAGATTTTTTCATATGGAGAGGAAGTCAAGGTGATATAAACAAATAAAAAACTAGTTTAAATTTAGAAAAATAGGGGTAAATATTAAGGTAACAACAAAGGAAACTAACAATCCTACACATCAAAATACAAAACAAGAAAAACATAAAGACTTAGCAAACACAAAATCAACAACAATGAAAAAGATGAAAAGAAAATACATAAAGAAAAACAATTCACCACATAAAATTAAGTGGAACAAAGAAACTGTCAACAACACACACAAAAAGACATCAAAATGGCAGCACTAAACTCATACCTATCAATAACTACACTGATTGTAAATGGACTAAATGCACCAATAAAGAGACAGAGAGTGGCAGAATGAATAAAAAAACACAATTTGTCTATATGCTGCCTACAAGAGACATACCTTAGACTTAAAGACACAAACAAACTAAAACTCAAAGGATGGAAAAAATATATCAAGCAAACAACACTCAAAAAAGAGCAGGAATGGCAATAGTAATCTCTGACAAAATAGACTTTAAAGTAAAATCCACCACAAAGGATAAGGAAGGACACTATATAATGACTAAAAGGTCAATACACCAGGAGGACATAACTATAATAAATATTTATGCACCCAATGACAGGGCTCCAAAATACATAAAATAAACTCTAACAGCATTGAAAAGAGAGATAGACAGCTCCACAATAGTAGTAGGAGGTTTCAACACACTGCTTTCGGTGAAGGAAAGAACATCCAGGAAGAAGCTCAATAAAGACACAGAAGATCTAAATGCTACAATCAACCAACTTGATCACATCAACATATACCGAACTCTCCACCCAACAGTAGCTAAGTACACTTTCTTTTCCAACACACATGGAACATTCTTCAGAATAGACCGCATATTCGGCCATAAAGCAAGCCTTAAAAAAATTCAAAGCACCGAAATATTACAAAGCATCTTTTCTAATCATAAAGCCATAAAAGTAGAAATCAATAACAGAAAAAGCAGGAAAAAAATCAAACACATGGAAACTGAACAACACCTTGCTCAAAAACTACTGGGTTATAGAAGAAATTAAGGATGGAATAAAGAAATTCATAGAATTAAATGAGAATGAAGTACACATTCTTTTCCAATGCACATGGAACATTCTCCAGAAAAGACCACATCTTAGGCCACAAAGAAATCCTCAACAAGATCCAAAACGTTGAGATAATACAAAGCATCTTCTCTGACCACAATTCCATCAAGGTAGAAATTAACAACAGAAAGAGCAAGGAAAAAAAAAATCAATTACATGGAAACTGAATAACACCCTGCTTATAAACCACTGGGTAATAGAAGAAATCAGAGATGGAATCAAAAAATTCCTAGAATGAAAACACATCATACCAAAACCTTTGGGACACAGCAAAGGCAGTCCTCAGAGGATAATTTACAGCAATGCATGCATCAAAAAAGGAGAAAGGGACAAAAACAAAACATTAACCACACAACTCAAACAAATAGAAAGAGAACAGCAAAAAAGCCCACAGCCACCAGAAGAAAGGAAATAATAAAGATCAGAGCAGAAATAAATGAAACAGAGAAGAGAAAAACAATAGAAAGAATCAACAAAACCAAAAGTTGGTTCTTTGAAAGAATCAACAAAATTGACAAACCACTGGCCAGACTGACAAATGAGAATGAAAATACATCCTACCAGAATCTTTGAGACACAGCAAAAGCAGTGCTCAGAGGTCAGTTTATAGCAATAAATGCTCACATCCAAAAAGAAGAAAGGTCCAAAATCCAAACATTAATCATATAACTAGAACAAGCAGAAACAGAGCAGCAAAAGAAGCCCTCGGGTGCCAGAAGAAAAAAAATAATAAAAATTAGAGCAGAATTAAATGAAATAAAGAATAGAAAAACAATTGAAAGAGTTAACAAGACCAAAAGCTGGTTCTTTGAAAAGATCAACAAAATCAATAAACCATGGGCCAAACTGACAAAAGAAAAACAAGAGAGGAAGCAAATAACCTGTATAAGAAATGAGATGCCTGATATCACAATGGACCCAATTGAAATCAAAAGAATCATAACAGAATACTACGAAAAATTATACTCAAACAAATTTGAAAACCTAGAGGAAATGGACAAATTTCTAGAAACTCACTACCTACCTAAACTAACACAAACACAGGTAGAACAATTAAATAAACCTATAACAAAAGAAGATATTGAAAAGGTAATTAAAAAACTTCCAACAAAAAAAGCACTGCCCTGGATGGTTTCACTGGAGAATTCTACCAAACTTTCAGAGAAGAGTTAACACCACCACTACTAAAGGTATTTCAGAGCATAGAAAAGGACAGAATACTCCCAAACTCATTCTATGAAGCCAGCACAGCCCTGCTACCAAAACCAGGTGAAGACACCACGAAAAAAGAAAATTACAGACCAATATCCCTCATGAATATTGATGCAAAAATCCCCAACAAAATTCTAGCCAAAAAAATAATTCACCATGATCAAGTGGGATTTATACCAGGTATGCAGGGATGGTTCAACATTAGAAAAATAATCAATGTAATCCATCATATAAATAAAACAAAAGACAAGAACCACATGATCTTATGAATAGTTGCAGAAAAGGCATTTGAAAAAGTCCAACACCCATTCATGATAAAAACTCTCAGCAAAATACGACTAGAAGGAAAATTCTTCAGCATAATTAGGGTATTTATATAAAGTCAATAGCCAAAATCATCCTGAGTGGAGGGCGTCTGAAAGCTTTCCTCTTGAGAATGGTAACTAGACTAGGATGCCCTTTATCACCACTCTTATTTGACATTGTGCTGGAGGTCCTAGCCAAAGCAATTAGGCTAGAAAAAGAAATAAAGGGCATCCAGTTTGGTAAGGATGAAGTCAAAGTATCTCTATTTGCATATGATATGATCTTATACACAGAAAAACCCAAAGAATCTTCAGAAAAACTACTGGAACTAACAGAAGATTTCAGCAAAGTATCAAGATACAAGATAAACATACAAAAATGAGTTGGATTCCTTTACACCAACAAAGAGAAAATCAATACCATTTACAATAGCCCTCAAGAAGATAAAATACTGAGGAATAAATCTAACCAAAGATGTAAAAGACCTGTACAATGAAAACTACGAGACACTACTGCAAGAAACCAAAAGAGACCTGCATAAGTGGAAAAAGATACCTTGCTCATGGATAGGAAGACTCAACATTGTGAAAATGTCAATCCCACCCAAAGCAATCTACAGATACAATGCAATCCCAATCCGAATTCCAACGGTATTTTTAATGAGATGGAGAAACAAATCACCAACTTCATATGGAAAGGGAAGCGGCCCCAGATAAGTCAAGCATTAATCAAGAAGAACAACAAAGTGGAAGTCCTCACACTACCTGATTTTAGAACCTATTATACCACCACTGTAGTCAAAACAGCCTGGTACTGGTACAAAAACAGACACATAGACCAATGGAACAGAATTGAGAATCCAGACGTAAATTCATCCACCTATGAGTAGCTGATATTTGACAGAGGCCCAAAGTCCATTAATTGGGGAAAAGACAGTCTCTTTAACAAATGGTGCCGGCATAATTGGATATCATCTGCAAAAAACTGAAACAAGACCCATACCTCACACCATGAACAAAAACTAACTCAAAATGGACTAAAGACCTAAATATAAAATCAAAAATGATAAAGGTCATGGAAGAAAAAATAGGGACAACACTAGGAGCCCTAATACATGGCATAAACAGATTACGAACCATAAGTAACAATGCACAAACACCAGAAGAGAAACTAGATAACTGTGAGCTCCTAAAAATCAAACACTTATGCTCATCAAAAGACTTCACCAAAAGAGTCAAAAGACAACCTAGAGACTGGGAAAAAATTTTTGGCTATGACAAATATGATCAGCATCTAATCTCTAAAATCTATAAGATACTGCAAAACCTCAACAACGAAAAGACAAATAACCCAATTAAAAAATGGGCAAAGGATCTGAACAGGCACTTTGCCAAAGAAGACATTCAGGCAGCTAACAGACACATGAGGAAATGCTCATGATCATTAACCATTAGAGAAATGCAAATCAAAACTGCAATGAGATACCATCTCACCCAACAAGGCTAGTATTAATCCAAAAAACACCAAATAAAAATGTTGGAGAGGTTGTGGAGAGACTGGAATACTTACACACTGTTGGTGGGAATGTAAAATAGTAAAACCACTTTGGAAATCAATTTGGCACTTCCTTTAAAGTTAGAAATAGAAGTATCATATGATCCAGCAATCCCACTCCTTGGAATGTATACTAGAGAAATAAGAGCTGTCACACGAATAGATATATGCTCACCCATGTTCATTGCAGCACTGTTTACAATAGCAAAAAGATGGAAACAACCTAGGTGCCAATCCACGGATGAATGGATAAACAAAGTGTGATATATTCACACAATGGAATACTGCTTAATGATAAAGAACAGTGATGAATCCATGAAACATCTTATAACATGCAGGATTCTGAAAGGCATTATGCTGAGTGAATTTAGTCAGTCACAAAAGGACAAATATTGTATAAGACCACTATTGTAAGAACTCAAGAAAAGGTTTAAACACAGAAGAAAACATTCTTTGATGGTTACTAGGGTGAGGAGGGAGGGAGAGGGGCATTCACTAACTAGATAGTAGATAAGAATTACCTTAGGTGAATGGAAGGAGAGCACACACTACAGGGGAAGTCAGCACAAGTGGACTACACCAAAAGCTAAGAAGTTTCCTGAATACAATCAAACTCTTTGAGGGACAGAGTAGTAGGGCCAGGGGTCTGGGGACCATGGGTTCAGGGGACATCTAGGTCAACTGGCATAACAAAGTTTAGTATGAAAATGTTCTGCATCCCACTTTGGTGAGTGGCATCTGGGATCTTAAAAGCTAACGAGCAGCCATCTAAGATGCATCAATTGGTCCCAACCCACATGGAGTAAAGGAGAATGAAGAACACCATGGACACAAGCAAGGTATTCGCCCAAGGACAGAAAAAGCCACATAAACCAGAGACTTCATCAACCTGAGACCAGAAGAACTAGATGGTGCCCAGCTACGACCAATGACTACCCTGACAGGGAACACAACGGAGACTCCCCAATGGAGTGGGAGAAAAGTGGGGTGCAGAACTCAAATTCTAGTAAAAAGACCAGACTTTGTGGTTTGTTTGAGACTGGAGGGACCCCGGAAGACATGGCCCCCGGACTCTCAGTTAGCCCAGAACTGAAACCATTCCCAAAGCCAACTCTTCAGACAAAGATTAGACTGGACTGTTGGACATAAAGTGATACTTGTGAAGAGTGTGCTTCTTAGCTCAAGTAGGTACATGAGATTAAACAGACAGCTCCTGTGCAGAGGTGAGATGGGAAGACAGAGAGGGTCAGGAGCTGGCAGAATGGACACGGCAAATCCAGGTTGGAAAGGAGGAGTGTGCTGTCACAGTATAGGGAGAGCAACTAGGGTCACATAACACTGTATGTATAAATTTTTGTATGAGAAAGTAACTTGAATTGTACAGTTTCACTTAAAGCACAACAATAAAAAAAGAAAGAAAGAAATAGATTTTTATATAAGGAAATTTGTTCCATGAATAAGAAAGTGTTGTAAAATTGAGAATTATTTAATAAATGCTATAGAGATATTTGGTGTCACCCTTCATAATAAATACCAAGTGAATTCAATAGCATATGCAGAAATATATAGCATATAAAAATAAGAAGGAGTAAATAGAATTGTATAGTAGTATATTCACAGGGAACTGCCAGAAATTGAAGCTGGATTCAGAAGAGGACATGGACCAAGGGATATCATTGCTGATGTCAGACGGATCCTGGCTGAAAGCAGAGAATACCAGAAAAATGTTTACCTGTGTTTTATTGACTATGCAAAGGCATTCAACTGGTGGATCATAACGAATTATGGAAACATTGTGAAGAATGGGAATTCCACAGCACTTAATTGTGCTCATGAGGAACTGTACTTAGACCAAGAAGCAGTCGTTCGAACACAACAAGGGAATACTGCGTGGTTTAAAGTTACAAAACGTGTACGTCAGGGTTGTATCCTTTCACCATACATACTCAATCTGTATGCTGAGCAAATAATCCAAGAAACTGGACTATATGAAGAAGAACGGGGCATCATGATTGGAGGAAGACTCATTAACAACCTGCGATATGCAAATGACACAACCTTGCTTGCTGATAGTGAAGAGGACTTGAAGCACTTACTGATGAAGATCAAAGACTACAGTTTTCAGTAAGGATTACAACTCAACATAAAGAAAACAAAAATCCTCACGACCGGACCAATAAGCAACATCATGATAAATCGAGAAAAGATTGAAGTTGTCAAGGATTTCATTTACTTGGATCCACAATCAACATCCATGGAAGCAGCAGTCAAGAAATCAAAAGATGCATTGCACTGGGCAAATCTGCTGCACAAGACCTCTTTAAAGTGTTAAAAAGCAAAGATGTCACTTTGAGGACTGAGGTGTGCCTGACCTAAACCATGATATTTTCAATTGCCTCATATGCATGCAAAAGCTGGACAATGAATAAGGAAGATCGAAGAAGAACTGACGTCTTTAAATATTGGTAGTGATGAAGAATATTGAATATACCATGGACTGCCAAAAGCATGAACAAGTCTGTCTTGGAAGAAATACAGCCAGAGTGCTCCTTAGAAGCAAGGATGGCAAAACTTCGTCTCTCGTACTTTGAACGTGTTATCATGAGGAGCCGGTCCCTGGAGAAGGACATCATGCTTGGTAAAGTAGAGGATCAGAGAAAAAGAGGAAGACCCTCGATGAGAAGGACTGACACAGTGGCTGCAACAGTGGGCTCAAACAGGAGCAGGCAGTGTTTTGTTCTGTTGTACATGGGGTCCCTATGAGTTGGAATTGACTCGATGGCACCTAACAATATAACAACAACAACATCTTAAATACTGGATATCTTGCAGAGTCACTAAGAGCAACTTGTTCTATTAGAAGTATATCTAGATAACTAAATACTGGGTACAGGCTTTCAAAAACATCAGGGTCATATTGAAGGCATATTCCAGAAAAAGTGTATAAAAAAAGTGTTCAGTGCTATAAACGGTTGGTTGAGAGTTTTTCATTAACTAATGGATTTGTATGAATCACTTCTTTATTAATTTTTAGAGTATTTATGAAGCCTCTGGCATCTTAAACTCAGTGTTCACTTTAACTGACCACTCTTTTATTTTTAAGATCGATATTTTTCTTAAGTTTTCTACTTTTCAAAATTTGAAAAAAAACACTGATTTTTGGAAGCCTATCATTATGAATTCCATCTTAGCCATCTTATACTCATTTTCTATCTTAACATTCACCCAAGAAATTTTGTTTGGGAAGCAAATCATAAATATTTTCATTGATGTAGGTCTGACATCAATGAAAACACCACCAAAAGATTAAAAGTCATGGTTGGCTTGCAAGGAACTGGGGAGTTGTAGCAAAACTCATTTACTCAAATATATAGCTTATGTCTTATCAACTTATTTCTAGGTGAGGTTTTATTCTAAAATGAATTCAGAACTGATAAATATAGCAATGGAAAATTTAGATAAATCAGCTCAGAAAACTGCAAAGCCAGCTGGAACTTATCTTCTCTGCTTTTCTCTAGCTACTCTGTTGACTTTTTTTAAATTTTAAAAACAAAAATAAAAGTAGTGAGCTTAAAGAACAGAACTTAAATATCTAGTGAGCCCACGCTGATATCAATGATGATGAGCACTAAAATCCCTATGTGGAATACATAAAACTTGGTCAATTCAAATTTCCTGACTTCATACACACTCTGCCTTGAATATTTCAAATTACTGATACTTCTGTTATTGCTGGTTGTTCCAAAACAGGTATTTCTAGGTCATGAACATCTAAGAAAATGAAAACTATTATAATATTCTTAAAAGCCAGAAATCTAACGTGAACTGATTTACTCCAACTTGCATTCAATGATTTTGCCAATCCACCGGGAAAAATAAATAATTTTTTGAAAATTGACATTTTTATGCAGATAAAAAGTAAGTTCCACACACATATGTACATATATGCATAGGGTCACACACTAACATTGAAAATACACTAATCACATATTTAGTGGTATCTTAGGTGGTGATTCCATGGTGGGGAGGGGATGATAATATTAACTAATGTTTTGCATCACTCCCTGGGTTGGAACTATCCCAATTATTTGAAAGTTCAAAGAGGGCCAAAGTTTTGGTTCTTTCAGGTATTTTCAAGTAGGAGTGTACTTTCATCATCTCAAAATGAAAATCATGTTCTTCAGATATAAACTCTCCAGAGAAAATTAATATTTTATCATTAGTTTGATACCTTGTTCTTTTTTTTGTTGTTGTTGAAATTCCCTTAAAATCAGGCAATGTTTCCTAATGTCACTTTAACTAATTCTTTCTCTTTTTAAATTCTTTTAAACCAATCTTCAGTTATCTAGCTACAAGTGTCAACATAAGACTTTCCATGCCTAGAGCAAAACTTGAAAAGTTCAAATTACTCACTCTCTCACTTCCAGAAGCACAGGAAGGACTTATAAATACTGTGCCCATCCTGTTGGGCACAGATCTCTGTTCTCAAGGTTTCAGAAGGAATTCTAGTTTGGCTAGTTTTCAACTCAGCATTTCCCTTATTCATTTTGCCCTCCCTCCCAGCCTTCTCACTTTTTTCTATTATAGTTGGCTGTGCACAGGCTCACACCATTCACTGGACGGCAAACCTCAGGCAATTCAGAAACTGTGATTTATTAATCTGTATGTGTCTTGCTCTAAGACTAGCTCAGATATCAGCTAAAAATACGCTAGAAATGTGTCTCAGTTAAAATCAGTGATTTTTTTAAAAAATTTGTGCTTTAGGTAAAAGTTTAGAGCTCAAGTTAATTTTGCATACAAAAATTTATACAAATACTATTGTTTGACATTAGTTGCAATCCCTACAATGTGACAGCACACTCCTCCTTTCCACCCATGGTTACTTGTGTCCACTCAATCAATTCCTGTCCCTTCCTGCCTTTCCATCCTGCCTCCTGACAGGAGCCGCCCATTTGGTCTTGTGTATCTGCTTCAGCTAAGATGCACATTCCTCACAAGTATTATTTTATGTTTTATAGTCCAATCTAATCTTTGCCTGAAGAGTGGGCCTCGGGAATGGCTTCAGTTCTGGGTTAAAATGGGTGAACTTTTGAAAGAAAGTTCATGTCTCCTTTATTTTTTTCTGATTACTCAGATTCAATAACCCCATTTTAAAATATGTGCATGTTCCACCTTCATTGCCTACGTATTTTGGAAATTGCGACGTTTTCCCTAGTCACAGGGAAAACCTACCTACAGTTTCTGTGTTAGACCAAGAGGAGAAACCAAAAATAGATACATTTCTTCAGTCTTCAGAAGAGCAGAATCAGATAACAAATTCAAACACTCCTAATGTGTTTACACAGCTTCCAGTTATCAAAAACAAATCCCATCATTTGTGCCGAAACCCTGTAGATGGCTAACAAGTGGATATAATACTATTCTCTAAAGATCTAGATTTAGCCTAGGAGTGTGGACTTCTTTAACGCTTCAGCCACTCTGTCACACCAGATCAGAAGTGACTTCTTAGCACCAGTGACAGCTGTTGAAGTGTTCTCCCTGCACCTCTCAGGACCTATTGCTTTCCTTCTGCCTTTTTCAGGCCTCACTTTAATTCTGGTACAGGATTTTTTTTTTTTTTTTTTTTTAACTCATTTCGCAGTACCTTGCCATCACTGCCTCCGTTGCTCTTTGTTTTAATGCCTCCTTTGGGTGTTCTTGTCTGACAGAAATCTAGAAATTCTGGCAGCAAAGTGGACACTTGAGCATTAAATGGCCGAACAGAGTTAGTGAAATGCAAGATTTCTAGTCCCAGCTGTAGTCTCTGACGAAGTAGAATATCTCATCTTTCAACCAAAGGTTTGTATTTCTATCTGGTTATAGGTCTTTTCATCAGAATGCAGAAGTTACATTTCTCCTATGTGGCACTCAGGAGTCATAGCCATATATATCCACGACAGGCAAAAACCCAGTGAGAATGTGTTCTTTCAAACTATCTGAAACTACTTCTGAACTAGAAACTAGTCTTTGAAGAAGGAGAGTCTGTCCCACAACATTTTATTTAGAACACAATTTTAGGCCCAGCTTCATTTTTAAAATCCCTTTATAATATTATTTTCATGTGATTAAGAATACAAATGCAAAAATCTTAAAGATACAACTTCTACATTGTATCTTAAACCTAAAAAGAATTTTGAGGGGTCATTTGGTATGTTGCCACTCCTTTGTTAATACCCTATACATTTTGTAAATATTTGGTTATCTATCACATTTTAAAAAACAACAACAAAATCCTTCTATGTAAAACATCATAGATCTTGAGGTAGCTGCCATCTTTGTTCGTATCCATTTCCCCACCTGCACCCACCCCTGCCCATACCTAAATTACATTTCTCAAGTTTCTACTGCACTCCATTTTTTAATTAAAGTTTTGCTATAGTGAGAGAACACTTAGCACTCTTGGAAAAGAATTCTACATATCCGAAGGGTTCCTATAGCCTTTCCTCATATATTCTTAATTTCCAAATTTCTTAGATTAACTTGTAAGGCTCATAGCTGACAACGAATATCTGCTATAGCTGGGTTTGGCTAATATTAAGTGTATTGTAGATTCTTTCTCTTAGACTGCCCATACATTTGTCCTGTAATTTAACAATGCAAGAAATGATCTAGTAAAGTTAATGACCCATTGCAAAGGCAAAAGTAAACTCATATAATGAAGCATCTTATACTCTTCTCTAAGCAGGTAATAAGGCATTTTAATGAGCTCAGTGTGTTTGAATATTTAATCTCAGAATACCTCTTAAAAATTGTTCTCTGAATTTAAAGAAAAATTCCACGCACAATCCAAAATCTTAGAGGCTTGCTTTCAGTGGCTGCTCCCTATCAGTAAAGTATCGAAAATGTTCTTTCCAGTCACTTCAAAAGCATTCATGATAGAAGAGCTTTAATGTTAATATCAAAGACAATATAAAGGAAATATTTAAAAGGATGACACTGTGACAATCATAAAAAAAAAAAAGTTGATTGCAAGACTTTTCTTGAGCAGGTTACGTAGAAACAGAGAAAGCTTCAGCTGATAGTCCCAAAATGATACACTAAGCAGATTCCTATCTTTACAGTAAAAAAAAAAAAAATTGTTGAAAATAAGAAGGTCTAACACAGGTAAATTATAGCACTCTCTGACATTTTAAAGTGATTTCAGAGAAGATATACTGCTTTTCTCACCACAGTAGAATTGATGGAACTAATTAGAAAAAGAAAGAATCATAGATCTCTCTCAACTGATAAACTCTCAACCAAAGCAGGTATCCCCTGACCTATGGTTCCCTCACTCACCTGTGGTTTCCTGGTGTCTTAGGCTGGGTTCTCTAGAGAAGCAACACCAGTAAAGTGTATAAATATATATACAGAGAGAGATTTATATCAAAGAAATAGCCCATGCAACTGTAGAGGCTGGAGCATCCCAAATCCGTGGATTAGGGTAGAGGCTTCTCCTGATTCACGTAGCCACAGGGGCTGGTGAACCCAAGATCGGCAGGTCGGAAAGCAAGAATCTGCTCACAGGCTGTGAAGATCCACGAATCCCAGGACTGGCAGGTAAGCTGATAGCTCAAGTCCAAAGAACTGGAGACCAGACGAACAGGAGGCAACCTCGAGATCCAGAGCAAGCAAAAAACCAGAACATCTGCTTATATTCGGATGCAGGTCACACCTCCAAGGAAATTCCCTTGCAACTGACTGGCCACTCACAGCAGATTCAATCATGGAGTGATCACATATAAACACGGAGAATCATGGCCCAGCCAAGTTGACACACAATGTTAACCATCACACCTGGCTTCCACTGTAAACTTTTTGGGGACAAGAAATCTATTCCAACATGTTACACCAAAATTGTTCTCCCTTTGACTTTCAGCTAGTGACCTGGTTCTTCTTTCTGTTGTATTGGAACATAAGTCTGCACTCTTTTCCACATACCAGCTCTTTAAATGTACAAAATAACTAATATCACCTAAATCTTTCAAATTTAGACTATCACTCAGGTCCCTCAACCATTCCTCAAATGAAAATGGCCCATGATCTCTTAACAAACATCTTTTAACATCTTAATATCTAAACATCTCTTAACAAACTTCAGTTAGTTGGTATTTTTCTTTAGAGATGAGACTCAGAACTGATCACAATAATCAAGGTGGGATCTGACCATTGAACAAGCTATTAGGAATTATTAACTTGATTTGGAATCATATGTCTATGAATTTAGTCAAAGATTGTATTAGCTTTATATTCAAAGCCTACACAAAACATGGTTGTTTTGTGAGTTTATCCTTTAATAAAACACTGGAACCATTTTCATATGATCTTCTGTCAAAGGGGATTTTTTAATTTTAATCTACTTTTCCCTATTACTAACTTCTTAGTGGTTTATGACTTTTTATTTCTTTTTTCCTGGTTATACTGCATGTCTATTCTTTTGTCTCCCTAAACCTTCACATACTGCAGTTCAGTATCTCTATTATCGAGACAAACGGTCTAACTCCCTTCCACACCAATCATATCTCTAGTTAGGGCTGCCAATGAGTTGATTGAGCCAGGAGATGGGCACGTGATCCAACTAAGATCTTTCCCTTTTTAAAATTGGAACCAAGGAGATTCCATTCTTCTCTAGTGATGAAACTAAGAGATGTGGGATACGGGAACTGTCAGTGGTGGGACCCCTCATGTAAACAAAAGTAGCATGGAAAATATAATTAATGTGTAATGAAAAGTAAAAACCATGTTCAGGATTCCAGGTCCAGTTGTCCCTGAAACTTAACTATATCCTTAGGTTCTCCATGGGTACCTGAATTAATAAATTCATTAAAAACAAAGCAGCAACAACAAAAACACTTCATCATAGGCAACGAAATGAGTTCAAACATAATTGATTTTGCTATCTAAAGTTTTTACTTATCCCTCCCAACTTTATGCCCTGTATTAGTTGTCTATTGTTGCTGTATCAAATTACTTCAAACTTGATGACTTAAATAATAAAAATTTATTATTTTACATTTCTGTAGGTCCAAATTTTGATGTGGGCCTTAATCGCCGAAATCAAGGTGTGGGCAGGATTATTGTGGAGGCTCTAGGAAAGAATTTATTTCCTTGCTTTTTCCAGGTTCTACAGTCCATCTTCATTCCTTGGCTTATGGCTCCCTTCCTCCATCCTCAAAGCCAGTAACAGTGTGTCTCTCTGACCATTCTTTCATAGTCACATCTCCCTCTGACCCTGACCTCAACTGGGAAAGGTTCTCTTAAGGACTTGTCTTAGTCCTCTAGTGCTGCTATAACAGAAATACCACAAGTGGATGGCTTTAACAAAGAGAAATTTATTCTCTTACAGTCTAGTAGGTTACAAGTCCAAATTCAGGGTGTCAGCTCCAGGGGAATGCTTTCTCTGTTGACTCTGGAGGAAGGTCCATGTCATCAGTCTTCCCTTGGTCTGGGAGCTTCTCTGCGCAGGAACCTCAGGTCCAAACGACACGCTCTGCTCCCAGCACTGCTTTCTTGGTGGTATGAGGTTCCCGTCTCTCTGCTTGCTTTCCTTTCCTTTTACCTCTTGTAAGATAAAAGGTGGTTCAGGCCACACCCTAGGGAAACTCCCTTTACATTGGATCAGCGATATGACCTTAGTAAGGGTGTTATACAATCCCACCCTAATCCTCCTTAACATAAAATTACAGTCACAGAATGGAGGACAATTACACAATACTGGGAATCATGGCCCAGCCAAATCAATACACACATTTTTGGGGGGGACATAATTCAATCCATGACAGGAGTCATGTGATTAAATTGGACTACCTCCATAATCCAGAGATTCCTGGGTGGCGCAAATGGTTTGTAGTCGACTACTAAACCAAAGGCTGTGAGATTACAGCCATTGAAAACCCTAGTAAGCGCAGTTCTACCCTGAAACACATAAGGTCGCCGTGAGTTGGAACCTATTCATCGGCAATAGTTTTGTTTGATTTTAATCTGCATAACCCAGGACAATCTCCCCATCTTCAAGTCCTTGAAATCTTAATTACATCAGTAAAAATCCTTTTACCATAAAAGGTAACATACTCATAGATTCCAAGGATTTGGCATGGGCATCTTTGGTGGCCTCATGCCTAGCCCGTGTGGTAATTCTCACTAAAAATGACAATTTCGTCTCTTATATCATCCAACTCAGTGATAAAAATATGTTGAACAGGAGAAGCCAAAGACACCCTACACATTCATACGGCCTACTTATGAACGTTATTTGGAAACTGTTATTTGATTAGAAACGGCTCCTCAAAATGGTTTTTCTGGAAAAGAAAATTCTAGTGCTTTTACCTTTTTCTGAAGATGAGTTTGGTGCTCATAACTGAATTTCCCCAGCATAAAATAAGAATGAAATTTTTGAAATGTAGGATTATAAGTATTTCCATATCTACATACTTGAAGCCCGAGGCTGCTATAATTCCTGAATATATAAACACAGCATCTCTTTGTTTTACTAATTGCTTTGTTTCCCAAAGCGGCTAGCACAACATCTGCCAGGCCAGAATGTACTCCTTACACAGACCACAGAGCCACCAATGAACAAACAACCTACACATCATGGCATAAGGACAGGATCTTTCCAGACATCCAGCAGGCAGTTTTCAAATGACAAAGATCTCCAGTAGAAATGAGGCTGAATGCCCCCAAATCTGTAGAGTGGTAATGGAGTTGTTGATACTGTAATGATCTCATACTGTCTGCAATTTTATTGATTTTGTTTTTCAATAGAACTGTTAAAGATAACAATTCCCAGATAGACAGAATGTGGGCAGATGCTCACATTCTCACACACAATTCTGCCAAGATATTTTTACATCTTTCTGCACATAAAACAAAATGAAGACATGTGTTATAGATGCTTGCCACTGGAAACTCCCAGAAGAAGAGAGTTGACTGTATGTTCATTTCCTGGATGAAGTATTAAAACAATTCTACCTAGAAAAAATGAACAGCACTTCCAAAATAAAATAGATTTGCTTCTAAGGCACCTTATGAAACATTCTTAATTACCAAAACCCATTGAAATGGCAACTTGGGTCATCATATCCAATGTCGTTCCTGCTATTTCTAGTTCAATATACACTTCGTGGCACATCTACTGGTTAAGCATTAAAACACAAAATGCTGCAACAGCTTACGCTCTGTTGATGTTTGTTCATCTACTGTGCATCAGAAAGGCTCACTTCAAATATGGTGTGAAAGAAAGAAAAGTAAGCAAAAACCAACTCAGAAAAGACTCAGAATAAATTGCCTCAAGAAACACACTCTGGAGGAAAGACTACAAAACCTTAGTCTTACCTTGGGAGATTTAGGCAGATCCATTGTCCTCTTTTCTGTTTGGGTGAGCAGAGTTGACTTTGTTTCCACCGCTGAGGGATGTTTAGGAGGGCGGGGTGGGGGATGCAAGAAACAGCTTTCATATCTTCGCATCATGTAATATTGTTCTTCGGTGATCTCTTCTACCAGAGTCCTGACTAGAAACGATTCTGTGTCCCTAAACAAATTACTAACTAACTGAACGGTCATAGTCCAGCGGCCAATAGGAATTTCCCAGCACTCCCTGGGATTGGCAAAGTCACTTACGAGTAGATAAGAGTCTGTGATATCTTCCTCCAACCGCAGTCCTGGTGTAGCAGCCAAAATGTCCTCTTCAATAGAAAGATCTCTCACAGACACCTTCACGTTGAAGGGCAAGTGGAACTGTGTACAGAGCTCAGAAACCTGGTACTGTTTCTTATCATGAATCACCTCTACAAAACCTCCTTCCATGTACAAAGGCAGCAGTGCTGCCTCATAGGACTTTTTGAGGATTTTTTCACAGGCCAGAACGTTCACCACTTTTTTTGTTCCCTGACAGAGGACTTCAGTAGTCTGTGAGTGATGCACTAGGAACTGGTCCCCGACTGATACGGATGACAGCTCGTCATAAGGGGGATGAAAGGCTTTGGTGGCTACCACATGGAGAGGCTCCTTTTCACTCTTAGCTATCTCTAGGTCATAGGCAGTTGGGAACTCCCGAGGTCGCCGCTTAAACTTGCCTTTATAGCTGGTGGGGATCAAGAAATGTCTTTTAGGAAAATTGCTTCTAATTTCCGAAGCTAAGATCCTCGATGCCTGGTACTTTTTGTGGATCACAATGGTTTTCCCAGGTTGTAAAACATTTCTGGGCAGCTGCTTTCCTTGAGGTCCTTCTATGACTTCGGCCACTATGGGGAACTCTTTACTGGTCATTTCAAAAAGATCTTCTGAAGATAACAGCTGAAGAAACCAGTTAGCATCATAACAATCAGTAATGTCTTTGACTTCAACGTCTAAACTGGGGAGGATGCGGACTATATCCTTTCGGACTGCAAAAAAAAAAAAAAAAGACTGGCATTTTGTGCATCGAAATGTTTGCTGTGAGACAGTAGTAGAATCTTTCCTGGTGCCACAGGTAAGTTTCATTAAAAAAAAAAAAAAACTTAGATGATCGGAATATAACATTTCCTACATGTAACTTTCCTTTTATTAAATTTTAAGATGCACTAGATTATATATAAAATCAATACGCATACAACCACTGCTCAGTTTAAGATATACGTTAACCAGCACCTTGGAGCCCTATGAATGTCGCCAAAATTGCATCCTCCTCGCTGCAGCCTAACAGTAACCACTCACCTAAATTTTGTGTTAATCATTCCCTTGTTTTCCTTTATAGTTTTATCACACATAATGTGCATGACTATACAGTATGTGTGTATACATAGATATACAAATATTAAACAAATATACTTACAGAAATATATATGCATATATATATTTATATATATTTCCAGAAGGTTTATAATACCTTTTCAAGTCATGTTCTTGTGGTCCAGATTTTATATGCAAAACTACCTTAGAAGAAAGTTCTGATACTTCAAATTAGACCCTTCCTGCATAAGGTCCAGAACATAAATTCTTTAGGAACACCTGTATCCTGTATGGTAGAACAACATTGCAAAATCAACAGATATAAAATTCTTAGATTACTATATGGAAGTGGATACCAATATGCAATCTTCTTCTAACATGAAAGTTCTTTTTATCTGCTGATACTGCATTAACACCTGGATCGAAAAGGAGTGGCACATCATAGATCATGGTCAAAGGAACCCTTCAGGAGCCCTAGGAGCATTGGCGGGGAGCTTACCAGTGTATCTTTGCCTAATGTGTCACTGAGGACTAATGAGTCTATATTTTTTCAAGCATCCAGTCTCGCAAAAGTCTTTCTTTGAGCCCACAGAGACATTTAAAATATTGTCCTGAAATCATTTATCTGCTTTCCATGTACTACCCCATATAGCATCATTATAAATGGTCTTGCATTAAAAATAAAGTTGTGTGTTAACATTAATTTAGGATTTTATAATGGTTTCTATTTTCTTGAAAATTTCCTAACACAATATTTTATAGTATTCTCATTATTCTCCATTGTTTCCCAAAATCTTCAACTGCCCTGTGTCAGTATTCTTTCCTCCTTGCATGCGTTTGAAAATGAACAATTTGGAAGATTTAAAAGACAAAGTGTTCCGCTACAAAACATTATGTGTATTATTAATTTATATATTATTAACTAATTATGCAGCATCTGAAAACTATTTTTTCACAAATAGCATGCCCATGCAAATAATGAGCACACATTGGAAATGACAAAATTATGTAAAAAAAAGTTCTGGCAGAGCTTACCCACGCACACACTGTGCACGTCTTGTTACATTTCCAGAAGTGAATTTTGGCCTCATTTACCCTCATTCAATAGTCTGAAAATGTTACTTTTGAATTTGTATAATGAAGGTATAAGCCATGGTCAAGAAGTCATGGATTGAGTTTGGTGGTACTCTAGTAATCAGAAAATAAACGACTGAAACTGTGCGTTTGCTCCAGGGCAGTTGGAGGCCTCAGAGTGGTGGAGTTCCTTGTAACGGATCTGTGCCCAGGTATGTTGAGGTGAAGAGAAACCTACTGTTGGACAGACAGCTGTGCTTAGGGCTGCCACAGCCCAAGCATTGCCCAGCGGTGCCAGCCCCACGTGAGGCCAGAGGCAGGACGGTGGCGGTGCTAGCGTGGACACGCACTGCCCTGGCACTGCGGGGCCCCTGGGCAACCAGTCCAACCCGTCTTGTCTGAGCAAGGGACGCATGACCACTCTGCGCCCTTGGTTGTCATGCCCTCCCTGCGGAGTGTGTATGTGGAGGGGTGGATTCAAATGACTCCAGAGTGCGTGGCAGAATGCGTGCAACTGCATCACACCGGCCTTGTCTGCCAGAGTGGTCTCTCCAGGTCGGGTGCGTAAACCCTCACACCTCCTGGGCTGGGGCTGGCTGCCTTGGCTAGGGCTGTTTCCGGGACAGAAAAAATGATTTCTTCCTGCACTGGAGAAAGCAGTTTGCAGAGCAGGAAAGGAACCCATCCCAGAGAGGGGCTGCTTTAGAAACTTGAGGTTAGGCTGGTGAGGGTCTTCTCCTGGGAACCAAACCTCTGTGTCAATAGGTACCAAGGCTAAGATGTAACATTAAATCTATTAGACAGAAAGAAAAAAAAATTTAAATTGAAGTCAACAACATGTAAAAAAATATCGATATAGCACACTTCTGAAAATAAGACTTGGGGGGATTGTGGTGGAATTAGAAAACATATAACACCTGCGTTATTTGCATATACTTATGGTATAACTCTATAATTAGTGTTACATTCCTTGTACGTGCTGTGTAACATAGTTCTTGAAGATACAGCATGAGGAGGTATTATTTTATTTTCTTGAATGTAAAAAAGAAAAAATCAACAGCTGCCTATAGTCAGAAGTCTGTAAAATTTGTAAAGATTCACTTTTGGTAGACTAGGTGCTATCAAGGAATTTCTGGGAGCTCTGAATTGATCCATCAGAACATCAGGCCGCAGCGCAAGTGAGATTCCAATCTGTTTGGGCACAGTGGGTCCAGTGGTTCAGAAGCAGTCTTCATGCTGTAGGAAGACTTTTTGCTGTAAGAGAAAACTTCCAGGCCAAACTATCTAACCTCTGCTCAATTTTTGGTATCTGTTATGGATTGAATTGTGTCCTCCCAAAATATCTGTCAACTTGGCTAGTCCATAATTCCCAATATTGTTTGATTGTCTACCATTTTGTTATCTGATGTGATTTTTCTATGTGTTGTAAATTCTGCCTCTATGACGTTAATGAGATGGGATTAGCAGCAGTTATGTTGATGAGGCAGGACTAAATCTACAAGATTAGGTTGTGTTTTAAGCCAATCTCTTTTGAGACACAAAAGAGAGAAATGAGCAAAGACAAGGGGACCTCATACCACCAAGAAAGCAGTGCCAAGAGCAGCATGCATCCTTTGGAACCAGGGTCCCTGCACCTGAGAAGCTCCTAGACCAGGGGAAGATTGATGACAATAAGGACCTTCCTCCACAGCTGACAGAGAAAGCCATCCCTTGGAGTTGACCCCCTGAATTTGGACTTCTAGCCTACCGGACTATGAGAGAATAAATCTGTTTGTTAAAGCCACCGGTTTGTGGTATTTCTGTTATAGCAGCATGAGATAACAAGGACAGTATCCAAATCCTGATCTATCTTCAATATTTTCATATCTAAATACACTAAAAACATGCTACCCTATCTCATCTTACTTGACATACTAGCAGCGTTTGACAGAGTAAATTAGGGTCCCTCCCTTTGACAAATTTTCTTCACTTACTTTCCTCTTACCTTACTTCTCATGCTTGTCAGTTTCTTTGCTGGTTTCTTCTCTCTGTGCACAACACCCCACCCCCACCCCCAATGCACACACACCTGCTAGTGTGTCCTGGTTCTTTTCGCTTCTCTATCTGCATTCATGTCCACAGTAATATCACACAGTCTCGTGTCCTTAAGTACTATTTATATGCTGATGACTACCCAAAGTATATCTCTAGCCAAATCATTCTCCTGAACTCCGGATGCCTACTGAAGATCTATTTTACCAGAGTCTAACTAACATGGGTTTTACCAGAGCCTAAACAACATGGGGGAAGGAAAGACCTCATTTGAGCTCCCTCTAACTTTCAGTGTGGAAGAAGGGACATACAGAACTCCAGACCCCTCTCCCTTCCTGTGTCATCTAAGGGGCCGGGGTGGTGGGGAAGAGGCAGAAGCTGAGAAGCACTTGTGAAAGTCAAAGCCCAAGGGCACAGCCCTACTAAAAGACTGAGACCTAAGGATTGGATTACTGAATTCTTCCACTCCCCCTACACCTTACCACCACATCAACAGGGCTCCTGTATAATAAAAGGGGATTTCAACAGAAAGAACTCCAAGACTTGGGCCCTATTTAAGGAGTCTCTAGGGAAACACAAAGACAACACAGAGACAAAAACAAGGCTACTAAAGGAAATAGTAGCTGCTTAGCCACAGCAAACAGTAAACACAGCCTAATTTCTCTCAGATAAACATAAAATCTAATAGTAAAGACCTATTTACCTCAGTTCTTTTACTTGATACATCATATCTAGCTTAAAAAAAAATTATGAGGCATGCTAAAAGCCAAAAACAGTCTGAAGGGACAAAGCAAGCACAGAAACAGACTTAGATAGGCCAGGAATTTTGAAATCAGACTAGGAAATAAAACTAATTACAATTTATAGGTTAAAGGCTACAATGGAAAAAGTGAACAACGTGATAATAAATGGATACTTTAAGCAGAGAGTTGGAAACTCTAAGAAAGAAGCAAAAGAAATTTCTAGAAATCAACAACTCTGTAACATAAATGAAAAATGCCTCTGATGGACTCATTAGTAGACTAGACATGGCTAAGGGCAGAATCAGTGACAATCAGGCATATTGAAGATATGTCAACATAAACTTCCCAAACTGAGAGAAAAGAAAAAACAAACGAAACAAAATATCCTAGAACTGTGCGACAATTACAAAAGGTGTAACATACACATATTGAGAGAAAAAGAAAGAGAAAGGAACAGAAGAAATATTTGAAGTAATAATGACTAAGAATTTTCCAAAATTAATGACAGACACCAAACCACAGATCCGGGAATCTCAGAGAACGCCAACTGGGATAAATACCAAAAAATCTACACAATGGTAAATCATATTTAAACCACAGAAAATTAAAGACAAAGAGAAAATCTTGAAAGAAGTCAGAAGATAATATACAATATCCATAGAGGAACAAGGATAAGAATTACATTGGACCTCTTTTCAGAAACCATGCAAGAAAGAAGGTAGTGGAGGAAAATATTTAGAGTGTTGAAAGAAAAGAACTATTAACCTAGAATTATCTATCCAGCAAAACTATCCTTTGGCAGTAAAGGGGAAATAAAGACTTTCTCAGACAAACAAAAGTTTAGGGAATTTGTAAACCTGCATTACAAGAAATGCTAAAAGAAGTTCCTCAAAGATAAAAAAATATGATATAACTCAGAAACTTGGATCTACATAAAGAAAAAAAAGTATGCTAGGGAAGGAATAAATAATGGTAAAACAAAATCTTTATTTTTCTTATTTTTAATTGATTTAACAGATAACAGTGTCAAATACAATGAAAGCAACAATATAATGGATCCTTTCAGTTTATGGACAAGTGAAATAAACAACAATAATGTTATAAGGGATCAGTGGGAAGAATTAGGAAAACTTTGTTATAAAGTACCTGCACTAACCATGAAGCAGGAGTGTTATTTGAAAGTAGAATTAGATTAGCTGTGTCTTAGGATGGGTTCTCTAGAGAAGCAAAACCAGTAAAGTGTATAAATATATATACAGAGAGAGAGATTATATCAAAGAAACAGCTCACATGATTGTAGAGGCAGGAACGTCCCAAGTCCATGGATCAGGGTAGAGGCCTCTCCCAAGTCACACAGCTGCAGAAGCTGGCAAGCCCAAGATCAGCAGGTCAGAGAGCAGGGCTCCTGCTCACAGGCTGTGCAGATCAACAAATCCCAGGTTCGGCAGATAAGCTGACAGCTCAAGTCCCAAGAACGGGAGATGAGATGACAGGAAGCAGCCACAGGATCCAGAGAGAGCAAAAAGCCAGAATGTCTGCTTATATACAGATGTGGGCCACACTGCCAAGGAGACTCCCTTTCATCTGATTGGCTACTCACAGTATATTCAATCATGGGAGTGATTACATTAAAACATGGAGAATCATGGCCCAGCCAAGCTGACACACAATCTTAACCATCACAGTCCACCCCTTGTCAACTTGGCACATGTACACATCTCCTTAAACCATACATAATTTCTGAATAAAGACAATGAGAAAGTCATACTTGCTCCTCACAAGATACAACTAACAAGCGTACAATCGAAAATGCACCAGCCCCATTTACAGCTTATATTTTATAAGTGAAGGAAACAAAAATATTTGATGCACACATATGAAGTACAAATACTCATAACAATTACAGTCCCCGTTTCTGCAACTGGTCACGTGGCTGTAACTGGTATTTAGAACTACCTTCTTCCACCACCCATTCTGTATATCCTTTGCCCTCAGCAAGCACCTTGGCTGGTTGTGGTTCTTTGCCTCGTGGGGTGAACCAAACCTTCATTCCTGAAGGGTCTGTGTCATTAGCAGTCAAGTCAGAATTAGGTTGCAGTAGTTTCCCATTGACTTTAATCACAGGGCATGGTAGTACTAAGAGATGCCCCAAGGAATCTCCTGAATTCCAGATGTATTCTTCTTTACCTCCATTATGTAATATCAATCGGATTTCCTCTTGGTAATCAGGATCAATCACACCAGTCAGTATGGTAACTCCCTTCTTTGCCTGTTGAGCCAGAGGCATAAGGAGCCCAAGTGGCAAGGTGGCATTCTTAATTTCCAGTTCAATGGAATCAGTGATGTGTCTCCAGGTGGGAGCATTCTTCCCTTTGGAACTCAGACCTCTAGGCCTACAGAGCATAAGGTCAAGGGGACAGGAAGCAAAAATCTTGCAAGTGGGTCACTAGGGGTAACAGTGAGTGGTGCCACTCCCATTTCTACCCCTTGATTCCTGGACCATGAATCCTGGCTATGGGAGAAACAGCACCACATATTGGACGCTGGTTTAAAGCATATACAGCCTCCTGGAGAACACTGCCCCAGCCCTGCAAGGTATTACCACCTAGCTGGCACCTTAACTGTGTCTTCAGAAGGCCATTCCATCATTCTATCAAGCCAGCTGCTTCAGGATGATGGGGAACATGGTAAGACCAGTGAATTCCATGAGCATGGGCCCACTGCCGCACTTCATTTGCTGTGAAGTGAGTCCCTTGATCTGAGGCAATGCTGTGTGGGATACCATGACGGTGGATAAGGCATTCTGCAAGTCCAAGGATGGTAGTTTTGGCGGAAGCATTGCGTGCAGGGAAGGCAAATCCATATCCAGAGTAGGTGTCTATTCCACTAAGGACAAAACGCTGCCCTTTCCATGATGGAAGTGGTCCAATGTAATCAAATTGCTACCAGGTTGCTGGCTGATCACCTCGAGGGATGGTGCCATATTGGGGACTCAGTGTTGGTCTCTGCTGCTGGCAGATTAGGCGGTCAGCAGAGGCTGTGGCCATGTCAGCCTTGATGAGTGGAAGTCCATGCTGCTGGGCCCATGCATAACCTCCATCCCTGCCACCATGCCACTTTGTTCATGAGCCCATTGAGCAATGGTGGAGTAGCTGGAGAAAGAGGATGAGTGGTTTCCACAGAACGTGTCATCCTATCCACTTGATTGTTAAAATCATCCACTGCTGAGGTCACCCTTTGGTGAGCATTCACATGAGACACAAATATCTTCATGTCTTTAGCCCATTGAGAGGTCTACCCACATACCTCTTCCCCATAAATCCTTGTCTCCAATTTTCTAATCATGTTCCTTCCAAGTCCCTGACCATCCAGCCAAACCATTGGCCACAGCCCATGAATCAGTATATAATCACACATCCAGCCATTTCTCCTTCCAAACAAAGTGAACAACCAGGTGCCCTGCTCGAAGTTCTGCCCATTGAGAGGATTTCCCTTCACCTCTGTCCTTCAGGGAGGTCCCAGAAAGGGGCTGTAGTGCTGCTGCAGTCCACTTTCAAGTGGAACCTGCATATAGCGCAGAACCATCTGTAAACCAGGCATGAGTTTTCTCTTCCTCAGTCAACTGATCATAACAACTCCCCATGAGGCCATAGGTGAAGACTAGGAGATAGAAGGTAATGTGACAGGAGTGGAGACCATAGGCATTTGGGCCACTTCCTCATGCAACTTACTTTTGCCTTCAGGTCCTGCTCGGGCCTGATCTCGAATATACCACTTCCATTTAATGATGGAGTGCTGCTGTGCATGTCCAACTTTATAGTTCTGTGGGTCAGACAACACCTAGTTCATGATGGGCAGCTCAGGCCTCATGGTGACTTGGTGTCCCATGGTTAAGCGTTCAGTCTCTACTAATGCCCAGTAATAAGCTGCAGAGGATGGCAGAGCTTTGCTCCAAAATCTTAAGGGTCTGTGCTGTGATTCACCAATAGAGGCTGGCCAAAGAATCCAAACAGCATTTCTACCTGCCACTGACACTTCAAGCACCATTGGATCAGCTGGATCTTATGGTCCAAGAGGCAGAGTGGCTTGCACAGTAGCCTGAACCTGTTGCAGAGCCTTCTCTTGTTCTGGTCCCCACTCAAAACTAGCAGCTTTTTGAGTCACTTGATAAATAGGCTGGAGTAGCACACCCAAATGAGGAATATGTTGCCTCCAAAATCCAAAGAGGCCCACTAGGCATTGTGCCTACTTTTTAGTTGTGGGAACAGCAAGATGCAATAACTTATCCTTCAGTTTAGAAGGAATGTCTCGACATGCTCCACACCACTGGACCCCTAGAAATTTCACTGAAGTGGAAGGTGCCTGAATTTTTGTGGGATTAATCTCCCACCCTCTAGCATGCAAATGTTTTACCAATAAGTCCAGAGTCATTGACACTTCTTCCTTACTAGGTCCAATCAGCACAATGTCATCAATGTAATGGACCAGTGTGAAGTCCTGTGGAAGGGAAAGGCGATCAAGGTCCCTGCGGACTAAATTATGACATAGGGCTGGAGAGTTAATGTAGCCCTGAGGTAGGCAAGTGAAGGTATATTGTTGGCCTTGCCAGCTGAAGGCAAACTGCTTCTGGTGGTCCTTTGAAACAGGTATGGAGAAAAAGGCATTAGCCAGATCAATAGCTGCATACCAGGTACCAGAAGATGTATTAATTTGCTCAAGCAGTGAAATTACATCTGGAACAGCAGCTGCAATTGGAGTCACCACCTGGTTAAATTTTCAACCATCTACTGTCATTCTCCAAGATCCGTCTGTTTTTTGCACAGGCCAAATAGGCGAGTTGAATGGGGATGTGGTGGGAATCACCACCCCTGCATCCTTCAAGTCCTTGATGGCAGCAGTAATCTCTGCAATCCCTCCAGGAATGCGGTATTGCTTTTGGTTTACTATTTTCCTGGGTAGGGGCAGTTCTAATGGCTTCCACTTGGCTTTTCCTACCATAATAGCCCTTACTCTATTCGTCAGAGATCCAATGTGGGGGTTCTGCCAGTTGCTGAATATATCTATCTCAATTATGCATTCTGGAACTGGGGAAATCACTACAGGATGGGTTCAGGAACTCACTGGACCTACTGTGAGATGGACATGAGCCAAGATTCCGTTAATAACCTGACCTCCATATGCCCCCACTCTGACTGGTGGGCCACAGTGACATTTTGGGTCTCCTGGAATTAGTGTCAGCTCAGAGCCAGTATCCAGTAATCCCTGAAAAGTCTGATTATTTCATTTTCCCCAGTGAACAGTCACTCTTGTAAAAGGCCACAGATCCCTTTGGGGAAGGCTGGGAGAAAGATTAACAGTAAAAATTTTTGCAGTGTATTGGAGTCCTTCCTCAAGGGGACCCAGCCTCCCCTTCATTCAAGGGGTTGTGGGTCTTTAAACTCGCTCAAATCTGGGAATTGATTGAGGGACTGTGAATCTCTATTCTGGCGATTCGAGTTAGACTGCTGTTCACCTGACCTAGAATTCATCTGTTTGTATAGATCAAGTAAATATTTAATAGATTTCCTACCTATTTCACTCCTAGGGACACCATGACTAAGTAGCCAATGCCGTAGGTCCATATGAGTCAGATTATTCTGATTACTGCTTTGACTCCTATGTCCATTACTGTAAACACGCCCACCTTGTCTTTGTTGATTGAGTGCAGTCACTTGGCCCCTACTACCACGGGGTCCAATCAGCCCCATTGTAGTTAGGTGTCTTAATTCAGTTAGGGCAGTTCCCACTGTCAAATCTGACTTACATAAAATAGCAATCACAGCAGTCTTCAAGGAGGCTGGAGCTCCCTTCACAAATTTGTTCCTCACAGTTGTGGTAAAAGCTGTGTCCTCTGGACACTCCAGTGTGGGTCTGTGGGTCTAACTTGATAAATCCACTCTAGCAAGCCAATTTCCCTAAGCCTTTGGATACCTTCTTCTACAGTATACCAAGGCAGATCTGGTACTTCAACTTAATTTAGTGTCGGCCACCTCATAATCTATGCTTCAGCAACCCAACCAAATAAACTATTAGATCCTTTCCTAACTTCTCTAGCTGAAACATTGAATGAACAGTCTCTTCTTTGTGGACCCATATCAATAAACTCAGACTGATCCATCTTTATGTTCCTTGCACCATTATCCCACACCCTTAATAGCCATTCCCACATATATTCCCCAGGTTTCTGTTTGTACATACTAGAAAACTCAAGTAGTTCTTTTGGAGTGTAGCATACCTCCTCCTAGGTCACACTTTGTACTTCACCTTTTGGGGCTCGCTGGGACTTAAGCCTAGTTATAGGCCTAGAAGCCAGAATCGGTAGTGTGGAATTGTTTTGAGAACATTCAGCATTATCTTGTAAAGCATTTGCCTCAGGCGATGCTCTAGGCAATGACTCAGGCAAGTGCTCTTTAGAGGCACCTGGGCTAAGGCTAATCTCTTCAGATGGGAGTGGAGGGACTAATGGCTTTTCTGGGCAGGGTGGTTTAGCAGACAAACATGAAGTAATCTCTTCAGATGGTACTGGTTCTGCTGGTAGGAGTGATTCAACGGAATTTATAGGCTCAGTGTCCCCAGCTTCCTGATTATCTGCCCGTATGTCCCCATCCCAAGTCTCAGGATCCCATCTCTTCCCAGTCAATGCCCTTACTTTAATTTCAGACACCTCTCGAGGTTTTCAATTGAGCTGGCTTTGTAATTCAGCCACTCTTACAATAAGACTCTGGGTTTGGTTTTCAGCAATTTCAGCTCAGTTACTACAAGAAATAAGGCTTTCTTTCAACGTACAAGTGGAAGCCTTGAGGTCATGTAGGCGGCACTTGAGCCTTGACTCTGAAGCCCTGAGCGCATCTCTTTCCTTCATCAGTTTGTCTAGCGAAAGTAGGACAAACCAACCAGCTTCCTTATCCTTCTCATTCTGACAAAGCTGTAGAAAGATATCACACATGTCTTCACCATGAGCCTCACCTTTCACCAATACCTGATCTACCGGTGGTGATATTTTTCATATTTGTATCGCCACCTCACTCCATGGACTAGCAGTGACCTTTTTACTGCTGAAAGCAGAGTCATCAACGTCTTTATGACTAACCAGACTTGAGAACCAGTTTAGAAAACTCATCCTTACAATTTTGTTTCTCTAGAACCACTCCCGGTACCAAATGTCTTAGGCTCGGTTCTCTAGAGAAGCAAAACCAGTAAAGTGTATAAATATATACATAGAGAGAGAGACTATATTGAGGAAACAGCTCAGATGATTGTAGAGGCTAGAAAGTCCCAAGTTTGTGGACCAGGCTAGAGACCTCTCCCAAGTCACACAGCTGCAGAAGCTGGCAAGCCCAAGATCAGCAGGTCAGAGAGCAGGGCTCCCGCTCACAGGCTGTGCAGATCGACAAATCCCAGGTTCGGCAGATAAGCTGACAGCTCAAGTCCCAAGAACGGGAGATGAGATGACTGGAAGCAGCCACAGGATCCAGAGAGAGCAAAAAGCCAGAACGTCTGCTTATATACAGATGTGGGCCACACCGCCAAGGAGACGCCCTTTCATCTGATTGGCTACTCACAGTATATTCAATCATGGGAGTGATTACATTAAAACACGGAGAATCATGGCCCAGCCAAGCTGACACACAATCTTAACCATCACTAGTTGTAAATATATGTTGCAAACTCTAGAGCAACCATGAAAAATATTTTAAAAGATGTATAACTGATATGCTGAGAAGAGAAGAAATAAAATCATATAAAATGTTCAGTTAAAGCCAGAGTAGGTAGGAAAAGAGTTCAGCAAACAGCACATAGAGTTTTGAGATGGTATCTTAGTTTCCTAGGACTTCCATAACAAAATACTACAAAGTGGGTGGCTTTAAAGAACAGAAATGTGTTGTCTCGCAGTTCTAGAAACTAGAAGTCCAAGTCAGGGTATCAGCTTTAAGGGCTCTGAAAGAGGAACTGTTCTAAGCCTCTCTCGTAGCTTCTGGTGGCTGCTGTCAATTATTGGTGTCTTTCCCTTGTATGGCTCTGTCTTCTCCTTTTATAAGACACCACTCACCCTACTGAGTAGGACCCATCCTACTCAGGTATGACTTAACTGATAATATCTTCAAAGAAAGACTCTAATTCCCCAAACAAGATCACATTCACAGATACAGGGGTTAGGACTTCAACATATCTTTTTGGGATTCAGTCTATAACAGATGGGGGTTAAAGATTCATCTTATGAAAGATATGGCTGTGCCAAGAGTCTTTTAGGATGGGCAGATATTACAGGCCAAAAGAGGACAGAGGATATTCCAGGTGGCAAGAACACCATAATCAAAGGTAGGAAGTAGAAAAAATACAGTATAGTCAGTGATTAACAAGTAATCCAACCTTGGAATTTTAAACTAGAGCACAGGGGCTAGATAGGAGACCCACTGAAAGTAAGACTGTGCAGATGAGTTGACCCCTTGCATGCCAGAATGAAAAATGTATAACTACTTCGAGAGGAAATCTCAAATACTTGAGATTAAGAAAGTGCAAATTAAAATTAGGAATTTGGCAGATTAATTTGATAGCACAAGAAAGATAAAGAAATCAACACCTTTTTGGTTTTGTTTTACTTATAAAACAATAAGTTACATGCTATTATAACAATATTTTTTTTTAAATGAGAACAAAAGGAAAATGTTACAATATCTTATATCTATATCAGCGTTAGATTGCTACTGCTTACATTTTGGTGTCTATAGTTTCAGTTGTGTGTGTGTGTGTGTGTGTGTGTGTGTATGTGACAAATCTTTAAACAAGCATTTGTTACTTTTACAATGAAAAAAAAATGTAACCTGCCTCCCCAAGAAAGGTTATAGAGTATAGGCTAAAATAGAAAATATTTTATTAAAAATTGATCTTTGACTTCAAAATGATAGTGAGATAAGAAGGCAGCAACTCAGAGCATGAGAGACTTCCTCTGAGTTATTTATTACAAATTTTCCAGTTTCAAATTATACCAGAGTAAAAGCAACGTGTACTTCTACACTCTTACTTTAAGCTTCCCAAATTCTCTTTCTGGATGAGCATGAATTGTTCTTGCTGAGTATGTTTTCTAGCTTTCCAAAAGGAGCTCTTGTGAAGAACAATTTCCATTCCAGTTTCTCTGAAAATGTAGCACCGGTTTCCTCTTTTTGCTGCTGAGTCATTTCACTAAACTTTACCTTTCTGCCCATTATTTTAGGGAAATTCCCTTCACAGTTAGTGCTAATGTTAATCATAATGTGGTACTTTTTCTGCATTTCCTATGGCAACAACTCTTTTAGCTAAGTTTGAATTTTGGAGGAATCTAATAAAAATTATCTTGAAAGAGAAAATAAATAAATCCATTTAAGCTTGGTTGATACTGGACAGTTTATATTCAATTCTGAAATAGCCTCCGTTTCAACTCGGCATATGTGGGCCTTGCAATTGGACCCACATTAGTACTGAGTTAGAAACCTGCCAAGACAGTCTTATTCATGTCTTGAAGGCAAGATGAACATTTATACATATTTTTTTCCTAAACAAGTTTTGTAAATTTTAGCCTTGCAATTTCTCTGAACTTCTAGTTCCTACTATATTAAATAATTTACATATATAGTTGGACATTTTCATTCTCTAAGTGTTATTTCCTTGTCATTTACTTACCAAGATGGTGCACATTCTTCTCAAAAGTGCTTTCATAAATTTCATCTCAATTACTCAGTGAATTTTTTTGTTTACATTTTTGCATTCATTATACTCTCAGACTCATTAATAATTGCTGTGTTTTGCCTTATTCCACACTTAAATTATGGCAGTTATTAGATTCACTAATAATTGCTGTGTTTTGCCTTATTCCACACTTAAATTATGGCAGTTATTAGATTCACTAATAAATGCTGTGTTTAGCCTTATTCCACACTTAAATTATAATTGTTTTCACAGCATCTATTTGGCCTCAACTTTCTTTATGGATATTCTATGAAGCTAATTTTTTTTTTCATTTATTTAGTTTCATCTTAACTTGAGAAACTATACTACAAATCTCCATTTTTTTAGATGATTCTCCTCTGGCTCTTCTGTTTATATTTCTAAACAGAGAATGTGCCTTTGCATTGCTTTCCAGCTTTTATAACAGAAAAAAAAAACATGACCCTCATTGAGAAATCAAGTCTTTAAAAATTAATATACTTGCATTTAGCGTGGATTTATGGAGCCCTGGTGGTGCAGTGGTTAAGAACTCGGCTGCTAACCAAAAGGTCAGCAGTTCGAATCCACCAGCCACTCCTTGGAAACCCTATGGGGCAGTTCTACTCTGTCCTACAGCGTAGCTATGAGTTGGAAATGACTCTACTGCAATTTTTTTTTTAATTAGTATTATTTGTAACAATACTCTGCTTTTTAAATTTTCATCTAGTTTACAAAAGCTAAGAAAAGGGAATAACCATTAACTCACCATTTATTATACTAGATGACACACTTCAAGCTTTCTCCTTCAATGTTGATTGTTGGTAGCATAAAAATAAATGATAAATCTATTTATGAATACTTACAACAACAATTGTGAAGATGGTGAAGGACCAGGCAGTGTTTTGTTCTGTTGTACATAGTGTCACTATGAGTCAGAGCCAACTCGATAATAACAACATGAATACCTATATCTATCTCCTCTATGTGTGTATGTATATATATGTATACCTACATCTACATGTAAAAAAACCAAACTCAGTAGAACTGTCCCATCTACATATACATATGTATGTACATGTAGGGTTCCTTATCACAAGCTGTTTGTGATAAGCTACTAACCTAAAGGTTGGTGGTTCAAATCCACCCAGCAGCGCTACAGAAAAAAGTTCTGGCAATCTACTTCTGTAAAGATGACCGTCAAGAAAACCCTATGGAGCCATTCTTCTCTGTAACACATGAGGTCACCTTGAGCTGGAATAAACTCCATGGCAACAGCCTTTTTTGTTTGTTTGTTTTCTATCTACCTATATAAAGTGAATGAAAACTGTAAATTTTTCTGCTTGCTGTTTGATATTTCTAATAGCAATAAGATTGTAACCTAAAAGAGGAAGATGAAATGGAAGCTGACTGTGGTATCCACTGGTTCTGTATATCATGTTTAAGTTAGTTAACATATTTTGTGGACACATTAGGAAAAGGATCACTAAAAAAAAAAAAAAAAAATTGAACTTATTATAGGAATCAAATCTGCACATGGTGAGAGAGAAAGACGCTCTTGTTACTTAACTAAAGGAACTTTGTACGGTACAACTTATATGATATATATAATTTTAGTTGCTTTATTCATTCATTACTGTATTAAATTTATTGGGTATTGAACATCTACTCTATTTTGAGCATTGAGAATATAAAAATAAATACATAAGAAACTGAATCTCTTATTTTTATAAATTACTAAAAATAATGGTTTACTAAAAATATGATTAAGTTTGTAAATTATACTTGTTATCATTTAGCAGTATTTGCAACCAGTCCATTCAGGGATTATGTTAGGTCAGGCAAAAATCTGGGCTAGGAATAATTTAAATAAATTGTGAGATTTATTGGGGAAATAGATTCCTTTCCAACCCTATCTTCCCTTAAAATTTACCACAAGGGTAAAAAGGGGAATAAAGAGAAAAGTTTTCAATGAATCTAGGAGACATCTGCAATCCTTAATCTAAATGAAGTCAGAGATGAGATGGAAGAATGGTAGATGACTTAGCGGACTGCAAAAGGTAAAGCTTATATGCCCAAAGAGGCAGAGCCCATTGAAAAGGGAGCTATTGGAGCCCTGCCGGTGCAGTGATTAAGAGCATGGGTGCTAACCAAAAGGTCAGTTCAAATCCACCAGCCACTCACTGGAAATCTATGGGCTGGTTCTACTCTGTCCTATAGGGTCACTATGAGCTGGAATCGACTCAATGGCAATGGATTGGTTTTGTTTTTTTGCCCCATAGGACCTCCAAAAGGATTAGGAATTGAGGACATAAACAAGCAGATTATTTGTGTCTGAGAGTGGTTAAACTCAGGTCTTCAACTCTAATCTGGGGCAAATAGGTGACCACCGCTTCTACTTCTCTCTCTGCAGGAAACAGTACATAAAGACCCCAGACACTGGGACACTAGGCATAGGTGAGCAGGAGAAAAGGATGGAAATGAAAAGAGAGGGACCAAATCTAAATTCTGGAGTCCTTGGGTGGTGCAAACAGTTAACACACTAGATAGCTAACCAAAAGATTGGAGGTTCAAGAGCACCCAGAGTCACCTTGGAAGAAAGCCTGGCAATCTACTTCCAAAAAATCAGCCATTAAAAATCTTACTGAGTATAGTTGTACTCTGACACAACTGAGGTTCAAACTGACTCTATGACAACTGGTTAAATGTAAATCTTTAGGGTGAATGATAAGACCCTTTTAGTTCTTTCCCTACTCATAACCCCCAGAAGATATTGAAAGATTCTCCTTAGGTGTATCATCCTTCTAGGACTGAAAAAGTTCTAGAGGACAGATTCACAGAACCTGATTTAGGCTGGTGCTCTGATTAAAAAAAAAAAAAAAGCTAGTGCAATGTATCCTAAAATTCATTAACAAAAAGCTTATATATAAATAATACCTTACTTACAAATTAAAAAAAAAAAAATAGTGCCTCACATATAAATATGAACAAATTTCAAATAAACACCAGGCGTTTAAAGAAAGCATTTAATGAGAATGGCAGACCAAAACTAAAAAACAAGCAAAAGGAGTCCAAAGGAGGCAGATAAAATGCAAGCAACAGTACAAAACTTTAAAGATTTTTTAAAAATATTCTCAGAAAGATATGATATTACATGTCTAAAATGAGAAAAGGATAACATTTTAAAAATGATGTAAGAAATAAATCTGAGAAATTAAAAATATGATCACTGAGATCTGTTTAAAAATTCATTCATTAAATAGGAAAATTCATTAAAACAGTTGGAAATGAAGTTAAGAAATTTTCCCTGAAGACAAAGACCAAAGACAAAGATATAAAATAGAAAAGAGCCCTAAAAGATCAGTTTGGGAGCTTCAACATAAGATTAGACATTATATAAAGAAAGAAAAGGATGATTTAAGTGGAAGTTCCAGGACAGCACCTATGCATCAGGTCTAGAGAACAACCAGTTCAGATTGGAACATAAGAATGGAGGGTTCTAGGAGGAATAACTTCAGGCTGGGTGGGGGGAGGGACGTGGAAAATAGAAAAGAGGTTTTTCTGACAATTTGGGCTTTGTGGAAAATTGAATGACTTTTTTACAGAGCTGTTGAGAGCATTTCAAGACTTAGGAGAGGGTTGCAGAAAACCAAGCAATGGAGACAAAAAGGTCATCAGTGCAGGAAAAAACAAAGGGTTATGCAGGGACAGAATTATAGACTTAATACAGCACTTGATTCAGCTGTGAGGGAAGCCACAATAATGAAAACAGTAATGCTTAGTGATAATCTACCATATACTGAGAAAATGGGGAAGAAAAGTAGGAAGAGAAAATAATTAAATCTTCTCTGCCATATCTGGAAGTCAGTAGTTACTGTCTAAAGTCGACAGCTTGAACAATAGCAATATTCCTATAATATTTGGAAATATGAATGAAAGTACCAGAAAGAAGGGGCAAAATATTTAAAGAAGTTACTTCTGAGTAGCAGGACCTGGGAGAAATTTGGGAATTGGCAAGGGCACGATTTTATTTGACTTTTTTTACTTTGATAAAAATTGAAATTATTTTTAAAAATAAAATTAAAGAGGAAGACTCAGAATACTAAAAGACCAAGGCATGTTTTCTGCTATTCATGTGTCACCTATTATACAATGTTCAGATATTACCTTTCCTATATTACTTTTTTGCTGTTGTGATTTCAGCCCTCTGTTTATAAAATAAATTATTTCATATATTGAGCAAAAATTTTACACCCAAATTTGGGGAGGCCATACACTGAGGTTTTCTCCTGAAAGGATTAAAAACTTTTCAACTCTTTTATAATTTGACATAGCTAAGAAATAATTATCAGTCTATATATCAAAACATGTTGTTGTTAGGTGCCATTGAGTGGATTGCAACTCACAGTGATCACATGTAATAAAGTAGAATGCCCCGTAGGGTTTTCTAGGCTGTAATCTTTATGGGGGCAGATAAATGGTTAGCAGCTAAGTGTTTAACAATTGTGCCACCAAACCAAAAAAACAAACCTGTTGCCATCAGGTCAGTTCCAACTCATAGCAACCGTACAGGACAGAGTAGAACTGCTCCATAGCGTTTCCAAGGAGCAGGTGGTAGATTTGAACTGCTGGCCTTTTGGTTAGCAGCCGAGGGCTTAACCACTGCACCACCAGGGCTCCAAACCAGGACTCCTTATATCAAAACGTAACACCATTAAAAAGTTCTAATGGGCAAGACTCTGATCTTTAGAAGTAACTTGAAATAGCTGACCTAATTTTCATTTGGAAACATTATGTATTCTATTTGGTATAATAACATGAATTTTATCTTCCTGCGAAAGGCACAAACAGATCTCGATGCTGTGACTAGTCTTACACTATTTTTTATACCTATTTTCCAAAGAGAGATTTAAAAAAAAAATCATTAAATACATGGTGAGGGTTAGAAGGGTTTCAGATCTCTAATGGAGATATTGAACAAGACTTTCCAGGAACAAATATTTCATTTAAACACTTTCTGGTACTTTTCTTTTTTATGGAGCCTAAGTTTTCACATTAATAACATATTAAAGACCAACACTGGGAGTAGAATATCTTATATTCTCTCTTCTCTGTATTTACTTGCTATGTGCTCTTTTCAACAAATCAATATTTCATAGCTTCTAGTAGTTCTCAATCGTTTTCATCTTGCTTTTTCCCCTAAAGTTCCCTTAAAACTTCTCATTCCCTATTTAGACCTATTCTTCTTCTTGTCACTTTAGAAAGGAAAAACTGGAGCCTGGAGGGTTTTGGATTATGCCTGACACTAAAGGCTGATGGAAGTAGCTTAGCAACATCCCCTTGACTTCAAGGCAAGTTTGAATCTTCCATTTAAGAAAGAATAATATAAAATAAGACCACAATTGATTCAAAGATAGTCTGCTTCATATTTAGAAAAAAACCCTCTACAACAACAAAAATGAAATATTGGGCATGCTGGGGTAAACACCCATGCTGGGGTGGGCGCCCACCCTCTATTTCCAGAAAATATTCTGCAACCCATCTCATAGAGCATCTGTCCTAAAGAACTATACAATAAGAACTAATGTTTAAAGTAATCCCTAAGAAATTAAAGATTCGAAAAAATTAAAATCAAAATTTAATTTTAATATAATTAAAGAAAGAAAACTGGACTAAAGCATCTTGTGAAGGATTTTATTTCAACCAAAAGGCTTTTTTGTGGGATTTTCCTTAGCAGGAAAACACATTTAACTTCACCTAAACAATTCCATTAACATCTGCTCATCTGTCACAGGAGCCCTGGTGGGGCAGTTTTTAAGCCCTAGCCTACTAACCAAAAGGTCGGCAGTTCAAATCCACCAGTTGCTCCTTGGAAGCGATATGGAGCAGTTCTACTCTGTTTTATAGGGTCACTATGAGTTGGAATAAACTTGACAGCAATGGGTTGCTTTCTCACAGGGAGCTCCCGCTTCCACGACCTTGTCTCCTTTTTCTGACTACAATATCTCCTATTCATCCTTCAGGTCTTACTTTAAATGTTACTTCCACAGAGAAACCTTTTTTAATCCCTAATCTAAATCCCAGGAGCCCTGGTGGTGCAGTGGTTAAGAAATCGGTTGCTAACCAAAACGTCAATAGTTTGAATCCACCAGCTGCTCCTTGGAAACCCTATGGGGCCGCTCTACTCTGTCCTGTTGAGTTGCTATGAGTTGGAATCAACTGGACGGCAATGGGTTTGGTTTTTTGGGTAGCCACTCAGCTGGAGAAAGATGTGGCAGTCTGCTTCCATAAACATTACAGCCTTGGAAACCCTATGGGGCAGTTCTACTCTGTCCTACAGGGTCGCTATGAGTTGGAATTTAAATCTAAATTTCTTAAATGTTGTAACCGCCTTGTCCATGTCCTTAGGTTGTGAGTTTGCCTTCATTTGTAACCATGTGATAGGGGATGACAATTGTTTCAGAAAATTAACACATTTTAAAGTGAGAAAATGGTATTCATTATTCACAAACATTGAGGAAAACTTAATTATCAATTTTGATTGCACATTTTGGGATAGCTAGCAACACTAATGTGAAGTCTAAAATTTACTGTGGCCTCAAAATTTTGTAGTATTAAAAAATAGTCACTTCTTGATTGGAATTATTTAATTTTACCTTTACTTCAAGTGAATTGCTTGATTTCTGGTTAAATATTTGTGTGTAACAAGATTCACCACGCAGTTCTAAAACCTACCCAAAGTTTCTCATCAATTTTTTCATTATTTGCATAAATGGCTAACAATATTAATAAGAAGAGAGATAAGTAGAATTTGAGATATACTAGGCCAAATATTTTTACATGTTATTTTATGTCCTCCAAGTATGTTACATACAGACGCTTATTTCATTTTCACACCACCAAGAAGCAGGCAGAAGGGTATCATAATCTCCTTCCCATAGACACAGAACTTTACACAAAGCTATTGCTTATTAAGTTATGGACACAAAATTAAAATCCAAGATTTTTGACTCCAACTTTAGAAATTTTTGTCCACTGCTTGCCCCATTTCTGTGCCCAAATTCTTGAATTTTCAAGACATTCATTGAATGAATTTTCAAGGCATTCATTCTTTGGGGTAACAATGCTCTCTCCAGATAGTCCTATTTTAAAATGGAAATAATTTTATGAAGATTGCTTATTAAAACACATCTATGTGTGAATTGGTGACACAGTGGTTATAGACCTCGGCTGCTAACCAAAAGGTTAGCAGTTTGAATCCACCAGCTGCTCCATGGAAGTTCTATGGGGCAGTCTTACTCTGTCTTACAGGGTCACTGTGAGTCAGAATCAACTCAATGGCACCAGGTTATGTGTGAACTAATTTATCATTTCATTTTCTATAAGAAAGAAGGAACTCCCAACTAATAGAGAAGATTTATGACCAGTAATCAGTGGCTGGGGGGAGAAAAGAAGCTGTCATAAGAACAAAAGTAAGAAACCCATCAAAGAAATTTTGCATTCTTATATTTTTTGTTGGCCACATCCATAAAAGGAAAGTCTCTTTCTAATCAAATTGGCTTTATTCTTAAAAAATACTTCTTTTCTGACCATGTTTAACTGGTACTGATAAAAATGAATTAGTATTTTGATTTGTCTCTACCTGACAGTTACAGCACTTAGCATTTGGATATATATATGTTTAGATATATGTGTGCGTGTATGTAAACATGTATGTTTATATACAGTATTCAGTTTGATCTTTGCAACAAATATGTGGTTTACTTACTTATAGATGAGGACTCTAACTCTCAGCTGGCTTTACAGATGAGCCAAGGACAAAGAAGTACTCCTCAGACTCTGAAACCTATCTTTTTACTAAATCTTACAGTGCTCGTGTTCATAGAGCATTATGCTCACTGGATACTTACATTTCATCACACCTTGAATTTCATAAACAGGCTTGAGAATCAGAGAGCCATAAAAGCCTTTTGGGAATGGATTTGTTGTATCCCACTTATTTGAAAAATCAGTAAGTTTCACAGTTCGTGTTCTGTTCTTGGGGATCTTCCATTCAACAATCTCCTTTAGGGTATAAATATGTTCATCTTTACACTCATAGAATTCTCCTTCTTGTGAGAAAGACAAAGTAAATGAGTGATTTTGATGATTCCGGATTACTCCACAGTTCACCATCATTTCTCCACTGATCTCTTCAACTGAATTGAGCATGATTTGTTCTCCCTGCTTTATTATGAAATTCCCTAGTTTTATATCCTTCTGATGATAGAAGCAAGGATGTCCTAGTCTACTTGGTCCAATATGAACGGTTCTTGTAATTTCTTCCATAGTAAGGTATGGAGTTTTATCAGCCACAATCTTAAAAAGACCTAAAAACAGAATTGTGTAAATTAGAGTTCTTACAATGAAAGTTCTTTTAAGAAAATTACAGTGAGAGAATTATAAAACAAATACAGTGTAGTTTTTAAAATTAATATACCTTTTTAAAAGATTAGAGGAAATTGTTGAAATCCTGAGTTATCCTGTGTAAAAACTTAATGTATTATCTATAGATTACTGGATCATCAGATCAGACTATTTAAATTGAGTCAAGTGAAAAATACCTTGAAACAGAAGAAACCCTGTTCCTGGAATTGGGAAATCTGAAGGAGATACCGGCTCTTCCCTAACTACCTGTGTGATCTTGAGCAAAGCATTTAATCTCTCCAGAACACATTTTTTTATTTTTAAAATGAGGGGATTGGATTAAGTCTGTTTCCGTGAATGTGTTATCTGGGAACACCAAAGTAAATTCAAAGTGTTCCAGAAGGAAACTGATTCATGGTCAAATTAATGATTGAAAATTGGCAACCAATATTGCTGATTGTTGCACAACATAATTAATGTAGTTAGTCTCACTGAATTTTACACATGAAATATGTTAAATTGGCAAATGTTATGTTGTCTATATTATTACAACAATAAAAATAAATAAAGCTAGATAGCTGGAACAAATTAATGATAATGGTTGTACAACATTGTGAATGTTATTAATGACATTGCATTGTATACTTTAAAATGGTTAAAATACATCTATTTTACCACAATAAAAAAATTATATAGGTCTAATTAATTCAAGAATTCTCAGAAACTTTAGATGCACTGTCAGTCTCAAGAGAGGAATATAACGTAGAATTTCCCAAATTTCCTTGATTATAAAACTATTGGGGAAAACATTCATTAATATATTGCAACATATTACATTATATTAGTGCTCCACAGGACTCTTCTTGGAAAATGCTGGGTTAGAGAGTTTTTCTGGATTGAACACTCTCTATTATATACCAGTCTTTCTTCTTATTACTTCTCTAACTTTGCCATAGTTTTGCTATTTGAAATTTTTTGTCTCTATCAAGATAATCACTAATACGATAAATTATTACTGCTTAAGATATAGCTTTTTAGGCTAGCATGTATAAGTGCTTCTGCTGTTTGAATTACATTGTTTTTATTTTATGGGCACATGAGCTTTGTGTCACTTTCAGAAATTTATTCATTGATTTTTCATTTTAATAAATACCAGAAAAAAATAAGAAAAAATTAAAAATAGTGAATTGATTTCTTAACTCAAAAATAAATTAATGATAATGTATACTAGCATGGTCTAAGAAGACAATGTATTAAAAATTTACTAGAATGAGATAACTTAGAAAAATCGTTATTAGTTTACTCAACATATATATTGTAATTGTTGTTATTAGTTGCCATCAAGTCTATTCTGACTCATGGAGATACCACATATGCAGAGTAAAACTGCTCCCCAGGGTTTTCAAGACCTTTCAGAAGCAAATCGCTAGGCCTATCTTCCAAGGCACCTCTGGGTGGGTTTGAACTGCCAACATTTTGGCTAGTAGTCAAGTGCTTAACTATTTGCTCCACCCAGGGACTCCATGTTGTAATTAAATTCATCTATACATATAAAATCATTATTGAACAAGTTATGGTGTCTTTTGTGTATATTTTAGGTTTCTATAAAAGACTTCCACCACTGGTCTGTCAGTTTGTTGTACTGTGGTAGCTTATATGTTGCTATCACGCTTAAAGCCATGCCACCAGTATTTCAAATACCAGCAGGGTAACCCATGCTGAAAAAGTTTCAGGGAAGCTTTCAGACTAAGACTAGGAAAAAGGACCTGGCAATCTGCTTCTAAAAAACAATTGTGAAAACCTTAAGAAGAGCAGTGGAACTTTGTCCAATATAGTGCCAGAAGTTGAGGCCCTCCAGTTGGAAGTCATTCAAAAAAAAAAAACAGACCAAGAGCTGCCTCCACAAAGTAGAGTTGACCTTCAAGACATGGATGAGTAAAGCCTTTGAGACCTTCAGTTGCTAATGTGGCATGACTCAAAATAAGAAGAAACAGCTGCAAACTACACTTATAATCACAACGTGGAATGTATAAAAAGTAGGAATCTAGGAAAATTGGAATTCGTCGAAATGAAATAGAATGCATAAACATAGATATCCTAGGCATTAATGAGCTATAATGTGTTCGTACTGGCCATTTTAAACTGGACAATCATATGATCTACTAAACTAGGAATGGCAGATTGAAGAGTAATGGTGTCGCATTCATTGTCAAAAAGAACATTTCAAGATCTATCCTGAAGTACCACACTGTCAGTGATAATATCTATCTGTCTGCAAGGAAGATCAGTTAATATGACTATTATTCAAATTTATGCACCAACCTCTAATGCCAAAGATAAAGAAATTGACAATTTTTACCTACTTCTGCAGTCTGAAATTGATGGAACATGCACTCAAGATGCATTGATAATTACTGGTGATTGAAATGTGAAAGTTGGAAACGAAGAAGGATCAGTAGCTGGAAAATAAGGGCTTGGAGATAAAAATGACACTGGAGATCACATGACAGAATTTTGCCAGAACAACAACTTATTCATTACAAATACCTTTTTTCAACAACATAAATGGCTGGATGGAATAAACAGGAATTACATCTAATACATCTGTGGAAAGAGACTATAGAGAAGCTTGATATCATGAGTTAGAACAAGGCAAGTAGCCAACTGAGTTACAGACCATCAATTGCTTATATGCAAATTCAAGTTGAAGCAGAAGAAAATTAGAACAAGTCCATGAGAGTCAAAGTACAACCTTGAGTATATCCCACCTGAATTTAGAGACCATCTCAAGAATTGATTTGATGCATTGAACACTAATGACCGAAGACCAGACAAGTTGTGGGATGACACCAAGGACATCATACATAAAGAAAGCAAAAGGTCATTAAAAAGACAAGAAAGAAAGAAAAGGCCAAAATAGATGTCAGCAGAGACTCTGCAACTTGCTCTTGAACACAGAGTAGCTAAAGCAAATGGAAGAAGTGATGAAATAAAAACGCTGAACAGAAGATTTCAAAGGGTGGCTTGAGAAGACAAAGTGAAGTATTATAACAAAATGTGCAAAGACTCGGAGTTAGAAAACCAAAAGGGAAGGACACGCTAGGCTTTTCTCAAGATGAAAGAACTGAAGAAAAATTTCAAGCCTCAAGTTGCAATATTGAAGGATTCTGTGGGCAAGATATTGAATGACACAAAAGCATCAAGGGAAGATGGAAGGAATATACAGAGTTACTGTACCAAAAAGGATTGGTAGATGTTCAGCTATTTCGGGAGGTAGCATATGTTCAAGAACTGATGGTATTTAAGGAAGAAGTCCAAGCTGCACAGAAGGCATTGGCGGAAAACAAGGATCCAGGAATTAATGGAATACCAATCGAAATGTTTCAACAAATAGATGCAACCTTAAAGTGCTCACTCATCTATGCCAAGAAATTTAGAAGAAAGCCACCTGGCCAACCGACGGGAAGAGATCTGTGTCTGTGCCCATTCCAAAGAAAAGTGATCCAATAGAAAGCAGAAATTATCAAATAGTATCATTAATATTATACACAAGTAAAATTTTGCTGAAAATAATTCAAAAGCAGCAGTACATCAACAAAGAACTGCCAGAAATTCAAGCTAGATTCAGAAGAGGATGTGGAATGAGGGATATCATTGCTGATGTCCGATGGATCTTGGATGAAAACAAGAATCCTAGAAAGATATTTATCTGTGTTTTATTGACTATGCAAAGGCATTCAACTGTGTGGATCATAACAAGTTATGGATAACAATGTAAAGAACAGGAATTACAGAACACTTAATTGTGCCCATGAGGAACCTATACATAGACCAAGAGGTAGTCATTTAAACAGAACAAAATGTTACTGCATAGTTTAAAATCAAGAAAGGTATGCACTAAGGTTGTATTCTTTTACCTTACTTATTCAATCTGTATGCTGAGAAAATAATCTGAGAAGCTGGATATATAAAGAAGAATGCAGCAGCAGGATTGGAGGAAGACCCATTAACAACCTGTGTTATGCAGATGACACAACTTTGCTTACTGAAAGTGAAGAGGACTTGAAGCACTTACTAATGAAGATCAACGACTACAGTTTTCAGTACAGATTATACCTCGACATAAAACAACAAAAATCCTCTTAACTGGTCCAGTGAGCAACATCATGCTAAATGGAGAAAATATTGAAGTTATCAAGGATTTCGTTTTACTTGGATCCACAATCAACACCCATGGAAACACCAGTGTCAAGAAATCAAATGACATACTGCATTGGGCAAATCTGCTGCAGAAGACTTCTTTAAAGTGTTAAAAAGCAAAGATGTCACTTGGAAGACTAAGGTGCACCTGACCCAAGCCATGGTATTTTTAATCACCTCATATGCATGAGAAAGTTGGACAATGAATAAGGAAGACTGAAGAAAAACTGATGCCTTTGATTTATGACGTTGGCAAAGAATATTGAGCATACCAGTGACTGCCAGAAGAAGGAACAAATCTGTTTTGGGAGAAGTACAGCAAATCTGTTTTGGAAGAATGGTCTTAGAAGTGAGGATGGTGAGATTTTGTCTCTTGTATTTTGGATGTGTTATCAGGAGAGACCAGTCCCTGGAGAAGGACATCATACTTGGTAAAGTACAGCGTCAGCAAAAAAGAGGAAGACTCTCAATTAGATGGATTGACACAGTGGCTGCAACAATGGGCTCAAACATAACAACAATTGTGAGGATATCACAGGCCCTGGCAGTGTTTCGTTCTGTTGAACGTAAGGTTGCCATGAGTCGGAATAGACTCGATGATCCCTAAGAACAACAACAACATACAAAGGCTTTTATCAATTGTTTCTGAAGTTTGTTTTTGCTGAAACAAACAAACAAAAGAGCCATTTTGTTACCTATATCCTGAGAAACTGCAGAAGACACAATCCTGGCAAAGGGATGACTAAGATAGCAAGTGCAATCTGTCCCGAAAACATTTAGGAATTGAATATTGTTCATCCACAGCACTGAATACTTGAACACAGCACGGAAAAGAACCATTTACTTTGAAGGAATTTCTTATTTATTATGTCTTGTACCACGAAAAATTCAATAAAAATGTAGTCTCGAATTCTCCACAGTAAATAAATTTGTGTGTCTGTGCAGACATGGGCGTGTTTAATCTCATTTGTCAGAGTGTGAAGATTTATTTTTAAGAGTCCACAATCATTATCAAGATATAGAAAGTTCAGCAGTTTTTGTGAAATAAGTTTTAAAAACTAGTTACCAAGAATCTAATAAAAGGCAAAGACATAGTTTTATTTCTATCCTAGCTATATTGATGACATAAGTCACAGAGGAATTAATTCTGCATCTTCTTTCTTGGGGAATAGGGTTCACCTAAGGTAATAACAGAACTGAAACATCATGAAGTAGAAAAAGAAGCCTGAAACTCTAGGAGCCACCATTATTTCAAGTTAATCACACTCTCCAGAGCTGCCTTGTTGGATGTCTGTATTGCAAGAAAAATGTATTTATGAATCTGTGTGTTTTCCCTTAGAAGATGATGAAGTGCACAGTTTAGCATACTAAGTGGCAGAGTTTAAGAAAAAAATGTCTGTTTAATTTACCTCTTCTTATACTATTGCAACCAATCTAAATAATCTCTCCTTTTAAACAGCCATTTAATATCATATAACTAGGGCAAGTTTTTTGTTGTTGTTGTTGTTGTTGTTGTTTTTAATGTGTTGTCATGTTTGAACTTCATTTTCACAATGAAGGAAGTTAAATATAAACTAAAGCCCCATCAGGGCTGATCAGCTCTAAATTTGACCAATTTTTCCTATGTATTTCATAAAGAGTATGAAAGTTTTCTATTGGGGAAAATATGCTTGTTATTCTTTCAGAGAACAAACAAAACACATTTTAGGGGCTGAGGGATCATGAGAATGTTTGTAAAATAAACCAATATGTAATCTTCATGAAGTAAATTAAAAAACAGAAAGAAAATAGATTTCTATTACCACCTTTGCTGGTCAGCTGTTAAAATGGATTTTATCACAGTTTTTAAATTAGGAGAAATGGTTCCTAAAGACCATTAACTTAAGAAACAAAATTATAAGCAAATGCAATAAATCAAGCTGTTGAAAAGTAGTCGGTAAGAGAATTTAGTCCTTTAGATCTTTTCCCTAAATCTTAGGTTATGGGGGTAGGTTTTTTTTTTAACCAATTCTTAATGATCAGTTTTAGCATAACCTTAAATAATACTAGTAACTACTGAAATTTGTTTAGAACTTTACAGTCTTGAACAATTTTTTGTATGCATCATTTATCATCACAATTCTTTTGAGAACAATAAAACAAGTATTATTACTGGGGGACATAAAAATGGTCAGTTTTTTTACAGCTAGTAGTAATGACTCTCGAACCTTAAAGAAGGGGTTTGACACCCACATCTTGTGCTCTTTCCACCATATCAGGCTTGCCTCCCTGTCGCACATACAACTGGGACATAGCTCATGAGAACAATGTGTTACTGCAGTTCACAAAACAAGTATATAGATTCTCACAAGCTGATCCTCCCTTTGCATGAATCAGCCTTTTCCCAAGTCTTCCAGTACGAGAAGAGCAAGAATAATTTCCTGGTTCATTGTGCAGAATTTATGCTCATCATATTTTTTCTTACATTTTCTGTTTTTCTCCCTCATTAATTCCCACTCAAACAGGGAGAGATTTTCAAATGCAAAATTTCCAAAAGAATATAAGATACATGGCATAAGATCATGGTAAAGATTCCATACAAAATTTTTTTTTCCTAGTGTAGACTCTAGTCTGCTTTCCCAGTTCCTACCAAATATATTTCTTCAATCTCTGAGACAAGGAATCTTGGAGTGGGCTTCACTTCCTAATTCTCATCCTTTCCTCATACCATCACAATCAGGATTATTTAAATATTAACAGCTTGAAATGTGCTGGCAATTAACATGAATGATATAATTTCATTTACAAAATAGCAATATGAAGTAGCTACAAATAAAACATGGATAAGATTTCACAGATAAGGCCATGGAGGTTTGAAGAGGTGCAAGGAATTCTCTATTGTCAGAGAGCTTGTAAGGGACACAGCAGGTTTTTTTGGTCTCTAAAGATCAAGGGATAATCACAATTATTAATCAACTTTTCATTATTGTTGTAAAATCCTAAACTGTTTGTCCAGTCTTTTATTAGCTAACAGAGGTGTTTCCACTAGAGTGGCCACCTTTGATTTGGATTTAGAAAGACTTAAAACTTTTTAAAATCTAACAACATAAAACAGTGAACTTTACTGATATTTCAGACATAGATTAAATTTCATTTAATGAAATTGCTCGCATTAAATATCCTGTCAAAACAAACAACTCAAACCTTGAGCCAAGAATTGAGATTATATAATAATAATAATGTCCAACCAGTGAGAAAATTCTCCAGATTTCTCAGAGAGAGTTATACGATTATTGCACAGCACCAACGATTGAGTAATTCCAATAATCTTCATAGAGGAATTTCCAAGAGCAAAAATAAGGAATGTGAGGAAAGTCAGAGTCGTGATAAAAAAATATTGTGTAGTAATTTAGTAGAGTATTTGTGAAGGTAGAAAACATATCAAAGACAGTGACTAAATTTGTTAAATGTTAGACAAGGCAGTATCAATCCCACGTTTGAGTGTCTTTACATTTATAAGAGAATCAAAATTGTCTAGAATAGTTATTAACCATTTTTTAATAGTTTTTTTTAACCTGGTGTTCAAAGAATAAATTGTAAAACTTTTCTATTTTTTTCAGCTCTTTGATTCAATGATTGCATGAAAAAAAAACTCTTTCCCAATAACATTTAAACACTTTGAAAAGAGTGACTATGCAATATCTGACACACTTTAGATGTTTAACAGATAATTTATATTAATAATGTTAGCTCTTGAAATCAAATGCTCTAACTTGCTATCTATGCCCAAAGCTCTGTTATAATCAGAGCTTACTAGTAAGTGTGTCACTAGATCTAGGATGAGGAGAGAGAATATGAAAATTGTTCATCTCATAAACCTTGAAGAGAGTACAATTGCCTGGTCTTTGCATTATGGGAAGACCCATAGAGACATCAGTACTGGAAAGGATCTCACAGGCCTCATGTGTTACAGAGTAAAGTTGTGTTCCATAGGCTTTTCAATGGCTGTGACCTTTCAGAAGCAGATCACCAGGTCTTTCTTCTGAGGTACCTTTGGATGGGTTCAAACCACTAACTTATCAGTTAGCCACTGAGGGCTTAACCGTTTGCACCATCCAGAGATGCTTCCACAGATCTTAGGCACCATTAGGCTTTTGTTATTTTAGGAGGATCTTGAAAATACCACAGATTTTCTATTCCTGGTTCTGAATGACTTCTGGCAGCAGAATTTTCAGGGTCCGGGGTACTCCTCTCTCCTGACAGGAAAGTGGAGTGGTTAAGAGTATGGATAGTGGATTCAGACAGCCTGAGTCTCAGTTCGACCTCAGCCCTTTCATTGCTGTGTTAACTTGGGAATTTAAACTCTCTGGGCTACAATTTCCTCTTCTGTAAAATGGGGAAAATTATATCACCTAGCTCATAATGTTATTGTGATGATTAAATAAGTTAATACATGTAACGTGCTTAGACAGTACTTAACACATAGTAGGCACTAAAATAAAACAAAAACAGTGGTTATTCTTTCCCCTCATTTTTTTTTCACTCTGGAATTCTAAGCCATTACGAGGTGGTAATATGGTCAGAGAGATAGAAGTTCAGTGCCACAGAAGACAATAGACATCACAGCCTGAATTAAATTACATGAGCAAAATATATAGAACCCATAGGTCAGCATCTGACACACATTGATAAAAAGAAAAGAAAAAAAAAGTCCCGGCAACTAGTTTCCACAGATATCATCAGGGTGTTTAAATATGGAAATGAGCCTCCAGTGACCACTTTGGGTGGACTACCATTGGGGAAATATTTGCAGATTGCTTTCAGGAGTTTGACCTCAGGATTTGATAAATTGCTTAGAATTTAACCACCATAATTTTATGCCCATAATGAGCACATTATAGGGAGAAATAAAAGGTGCAAGCACATTTTAAATGCAAATGTTTTGCTGCTTGTAGTTATTTACAAGGTATACATTATACACAGTTTCTAAAGTTCCCTTGAACAAAAGAAATAGCAAAATGCCAAGGCACTTTTGAAAATGTATTTTATTCATGGCCCTGAATGGTGTTGAACCCAACTGAGGAAGGAGTATACCCTCCGTCTATTTTAATGATATTAATTTTGCTAATGGAATGTTAGTAGAAAGAGTTTGGGAGCCATGTGGAGCTGATTGCGTTGTTCGGTATTGATGTTGCCTGCAAATTACATGTACCTAAGTAGCCACCTGTTTATGCTTATGATTATGTAAAGCCCCATATGTTTCCCTCTCTTCACATGGGAGGTAAATATTGAAAAAATTATTCTGGTGTGAAGGATGAAAACAGCAGCAATTCTTCTATAACTGTCAACATATGCTGAGGTGTTCCCTTGTAATGTTGTACTTTGTCTGACATATTTGCTGATTTTTACCATGCAGTGTTCAAAAAAATCTGTTACACTTGGTTATACAAAACAATTAAAAATCATTTTACATTAAATTCAAATTAGGAAGAGATATAATTTTCTGATGTAACCATAAGCTTTAAATGCATTTCAGAGCTTATGATTTAAATAGATTTTGATTTGCATGATAAAAAAACTGAAGTTTTTTTCTCTAAATTCACCAGCATATAAAAAGGAACATGTTCTTCCTGAGCATATCCTTTTGGTTCCATATTACTACGCAATAAAAACTAACTGCAATAACATAAATTTGAAAACCCTGTCTAAGATCAGCAATGGGATCTTCAACTGACAACCCACCAGTATCCCAGGGGACTTAACCTGGAAAGCAGCTTGGTGGACCCCATACAGCCCTCCCCGGGAGATCTAACCTGATACCTGGTTAGCATAAATTCGAAGCAGTTTTGAGATGAGCCTCTCTAGTGCATTGGGAGACCTCTTGTACGTAACACCTATGGTACTGCTCCAAACTAGTCAAAGATAGGCCCAGATAGTAGCTTTCGGGAAAGACCAGAAGAACTGGATGTGCTAGCATTGATCACTTCAGACACTAAAGATAAGCAAATTTGAGTTTTCCATGGTTTTGACCTAAATAAAAAGAGTTTAAATATTGGCTGGTTAGGAGACCTGAACATGGCTGTTGCTGACTTCCCAACAAAGTATTCACAAAAAGAAGTAGAAAATGATAGAAAAAGATGAAATCTTACCATATCATCCAAAACTAGGAATAATAGACCATCTTCTGAGAAACTAGAAAGAACTTATTCAATAATAAGGAGGATCGAGTTGAAATGAGAAAAGCATTAGAGGCCTACCCATACTGCGTCTCATGAGATGGAAGAGCACCTCTAAATTGTAAAATGATAACCAAAACAATAACAATAACAATAATTAGCAATTACAGTGAAACCCGCGAGAGCCCGGACTCGACAGGACTGCCTTGTTTTTCTGGGTCTTGCACGTTTTCCACCTTTGAATGGGTGCGGTCTTAGCCCTTTTCTGTAGCTCTCTACGACTGGAAAACATTTGGGCTGCTTTCTCTGATAGGTTTCCACCTTATACGGGTTCCGGTTTTCACAGGTTTCACTGTATTGAGTGCTTTCTGTGTGCCAAGATTTGTAGTAAGCATTTAATAATCACCTCATTTTGCTTATCAATTTTCTGGGAAAAAATTATGAGTAAATAGTATTAATATTATGCCAACTTTGTAGATGAAGAAACTGATAAACTGATGCACTAGCATATCAAGGACCTCACCCAGTCTACAGATACATATATATGTATATGCATGTACTCTTCAAAAATTTAGAAAATTCAAAATAAAATTAAAATCAATTGTATTCTCACTATACTGAAACCCTCACTTTAATATTTTGGTATATATATTTTTTAATCTTGATATATACACAGATAGATAGATAGAAATATTTTTAAGACCACTGACCTATACTATATATACCCGTTTGGATCTCATTTAACATTAACCATGATTAAGTCTCATGTTCCTAAATATTTTTCACAAGTATGATTTTTAATGGCTGTATAATATGGTGTAAGTGATGTATCGTAGTGTATTATTTCCACATTGTTGGGCAGTTAGGTTGGTTTGATTATTTTACTATTACAAATAATTCTAAAATGATTATTAGAGTTTATTCTGATAAGTGGACTCACTGAATTAAAGGTGTAAACATTATAAAAGCTCTTTTCTCCACATATTTTATAACTTATAAGGCTTGTGTCCCAATGACAGAACTTCTAAATCTCTGAAATGTAATTGTGTATAAATAGAGTAATGCGTTCTACCAATGTCCAGAATCAAGAAACTGAACACCTGAGTAAACAATTTTTTTTTAGGACAATCTGGTTCCTCTCAAGAGAGCCCCTCTATAGGCATACTGTTGAGGTCATGTCATAAAGAGCTTTTAGAGCAATTCTGCATACAGGAAAGGGAAATAGAGCAAGGAGTGATGACTTATTTTAGGAGATCAACATGAAATATTAATACCTTTGTATTGCTTGCATTGCAAACTTTGTAGAACAGCGGCAGTTGTGGAACAGCCTATTTCAAAATGGTTTTTCTGACATAATTCAGGTCTGATGCAAAAATGTACGTATGTGGGCGAAAAAATCATTCTAACCTAGAATTGTAAAACCTATTTGTCTTCCACATAATATACATTGTAGCTGTCCAAAGATAAAAGACTTGGAGAAATAATCTGATCATGAGTAAAAAAAAAAAAAAGTAAAAGAGTAAAAACAAAAGTAGGCCACAAAATAGAACTTAAAAATTAGCATAAAAACCTAAATTTTTGTGTATTTTGATTAATTCACATTTTCTTGCATAGCGTGTCCAGAAAGTCCTTTTTTTTTGTCTAGGAACATATTTTGTATAATAGGCACAGATGAATTTATCTTGCTTAAGTGAGCACAGTGGGGAAGAGGTGCCTTAAAAGAAGTTGACCCAGAAAATTCGGAAGACTAGGTCTTGATTTCTCAGACAGCAAGTTATCGAAAAGGCAGGGAGCCATATTTAGGACTGCTCTGAATCATGTTTCATCATAACACCCAGATAGAAAAAGAGGAGCAAATTTTGCCTTATATCTTGATTCCTTTAACAAAAGTCTTTCAAAAGCGAGAGTGAAAAAGGTTATTCACTATAAAGCATGGAAGTACATTTTAAAATTTTTTTTTGCATAATAAGCTTCCTATAAGGTCTTCGTGCCATGTAAATTTGCTAGGGTAGATTGTCAATTTTGCTAGGGTAATAATCTTATTAGAGTAAATAATATAAAAGTGTGCCTACTACAGTCGTCAACTTATTTCCTAAGTTTTGGTGATGATGACTGATTCTCAGGAGGCAAAGCATCATATAGTGCTTCAGAGCACAGATTCTGGATCTAATTGCCTAGACCTGTGCTCTTCAAAACAGTATTGACTATTGGAGCCACTGTGTTGAGCACTTGAAATGTGGCGACTAGAATCATGTCTAGCCTGAACTGAGATGTGCTGTTAAGTGTAGGACACTCACTGTATTTTAAAGATTTAGCATGAAAAGAACGTAAAATATCTCATAAACTTTTTTATATTGTTTAGATGTTGAAATGATACTATTTTAGATACATCTGATTAAATAAAAATATTATTAAAATTAATTTCAGCTCTTTAAAAAAAAATTTTTTTTTAATACTTGTGGTAGCTAACCTCCAAAGTGGCCCCCGATGATGTATTCCCCTTGGTAGTCACACCCTGTGTAGTCCCTTTCCAGATTGTACAAGGGTTGGTCTATGTGACCAGGAGAATATGTCAGAAAAGATGGTATGTAACATCTGAGTTTCGGTTGTAAAAATTGTGGCTTCAAGCTTGGGCTCTCTTTCACTCTCACATCACTCACTCTGGAGTAGACCTCATGGTGAGGAACTGAAACCTCCTGCCAATAGCCACATGAATGAACCTTGAAGAGGATTATTCTGCCCCAATCAAGTCTTCAGAAACTGCAGTCACTGTCTACAGATGCAATGAAATTCATTAGAGACCATGAGTCAGAACTAAGGCAGTTAAGGCATTCCCAGATCACTGATCCTCAGAAATTGTGCGAAATAATAATGTTTGTTGTTTTAAACTGCTAAACCTAGAGGTAATTTGTTACACAGCAATAGATAACTAGTATATTGTGGCTGCTAGAAAATTTAAGATTATTTCTGTGGCTCACGTGACACTTCAGTTGGACAGTGCTAGTCTAGATTCAACTCAACCACTTACTTTGTGAAGTTGGGCAAGTTACTTGGCTTCTCTGTGACTATGTTATCTCGTCTGTAAAGTGTGAATACAAAAGGTAATCTACATATACATAAAAGTGTTTGGAACATTTTTGTATGTAAAAACATTTAGAGCAATGTCTGGCACATTGTGTTATCCAAGCGTTTGTCCTTAATATCCATAAGATCTTCCTTTTAGTGTGTGATACGGGCAAGACAGAGTGTCGGATAGTAGAGAATGCGCCATCTCATCCTCTACTACTCCGTTTTCTGCAGGTCTCTTACTTCAAGCAATAAAATTCCTATACAGCAATGAAACCGTACCCTGTTGCCGACGAGTCGATTCTGACTCATAGCAACCCTATAGGACAGAGTAGAACTGCCCCATAGGTTTTCCAAGGAGTGCCTGGTGGATTCAAACCGCCGACCTTTTGGTTAACAGTTGTAGTTCTTAACCAATACACCACTAGGATTTCCTATACAGCAATAAAATTTATATATTATGATAAAAAATTCAAGCATTTTTTTCAATCTAGGCTTGCAATTTTAATAATGGTTTTATAGATGCAACCACAGACTTTTTAAACATATGGTTTAGAGACATTTAATGTAAACTTGCTTTTTGGAAAAACAAATCTTTGTTCATCAGAAAAATGTACTGAAACACTTCGTTCCAGGCTATTTCTCATTACTAAGGAGAAGATATTTATTATTGATGCTTCATAACACTACAAAAAAGGAACAAATCTTTCCAGGAGGTAATCCAGAAATTTGAAACTTCACTTTTAACCAAGCATTATATGATTTACCAATCTATGGGGATAATGCAATCAACCGTCAGCTATCAGGCTATATATTTGTTGTATTTGGCAAGAATGGTGTGATGGTTAAGATTGTGTGTCAGCTTGGCTGGGCCATGATTCTCCGTGTTTTAATGTAATCACTCCCATGATTGAATATACTGTGAGTAGCCAATCAGATGAAAGGGCGTCTCCTTGGGGGTGTGGCCCACATCTGTATATAAGCAGACATTCTGGCTTTTTGCTCTCTCTGGATCCTGCGGCTGCTTCCTGTCATCTCATCTCCCATTCTTGGGACTTGAGCTGTCAGCTTATCTGCCGAACCTGGGATTCGTGGATCCGCACAGCCTGTGAGAGGGAGCCCTGCTCTCTGACCTGCTGATCTTGGGCTTGCCAGCTTCTGCAGCCGTGTGACTTGGGAGAGGCCTCTACCCTGATCCACGGACTTGGGGAGTTCTAGCCTCTACAATCATGTGAGCTGTTTCCTTGATATAATCTCTCTATATATATATATTTATACACTTTACTGGTTTTGCTTCTCTAGAGATCACAGCCTAAGACAAATGGCATATTTTCTACCTTGCAAAAAGGTTCAGCCAAGAAGGCTGTCTTCTAAAAGAGTAAATTGTGTTTCTAAAGCAGTCTGTTTATTTCCACACCTATCTGAAATGACTGTTTTTGTTTCTTTTAATATATTTGAACAGTTTCTGAAATGACAAAATAGAGACATATGAAAACATAGTGTTAAAATAAGACACTGCCACTGCGTATTGGAAGTTTATTTCCCTATTCGTGTTTCAGCAAAGAATCAGCTTCCAGTTTATCGCCTGAAAAAGTCCTTGCCAAATCCTTGCAAGCCTTTCCTTTCTTGACTTTTCCTTCATCTTGCATTTGCTTAAGCTATATATATATAAAGCAGTGTTTACTGGTCAAAGGCAGGGTATACAGGGATCTTTGTTCAGTCGAGCATCTTTACTTATAAAGAAATCATGCTGGGTACCCTTGTTAGGGTTATTCTCCTTTTCACTAAAACTTCTGAATTACTGTTATAAATTGAAAGTTTACATAGTTTACTTTAAAAACAGCAGAATAAGGACCTCTGAAAATTATTTCCTTCATAAAAGTAATGAGAAAATTGAAAAATGGTCAGAATCAATCTTCAGGACTCTAAAAATTAACCAGTGTTTACAGTAACCTAGAAACATTTACTCAAAAAAAAAAAAAAAAAAAAAAAGGCTGAATCTTGGTAAGAACAATGAACTTTGTGATATTTTAACTTGCAATATTCCCATTATCCCTCATCCAGCTCTGTGGTAGCCTTGAAAACCACAGCCTACAATCAGTAAAAATCAGGAGTCTGGCAGCCACAGGAGGGGACAGAAAGAGATTGGAGATCATTCAAAACCTAATTTCCAGAGATGTTTCATTATTTGACCCCTCTGGTGGCTCTCCGGTAGACACTTGCAAGACTGTTGTTATTTGATCTAACTTGGAGCTCACCCAGCAAGAAAAGCCTTTTTCCTGGAAGCATTTCTCAAAAACAATGAGAGAAAATTGTTTAATTTTCCAGCTGCCTGAGGTGGTGGATAACAGTTGGGGCAAACAATAGGCTAAGCAAAATGCTTAAAAGGAAAAGATGGAAAATGAGAATCCATAGGGACTTTGATAAGTTCTGACACACTCTGAAAAGTCTAGAAGTACACAGCCATGAGCAGAGCTGTGTGCATGCCCAGGGCTGTGCACATGGTCGGGAAGGACCTCAACTCTGGCTGACTTTGAGGCTATACACAAGTAGGAAGTGAAGACTAAGCCAGAGTTTTCAACTGTCCGGCTGAGTATTGAAGGTATGTACCAACACAAACACAGATGCCCTTGGCAAAGTCTGGGGGCCTTACTGGTTGAAGGCATTTAAGAAAATCTGTTCAATCATTAGCTGGCCACTAAACTAACCAAGCAGAAATTTCAGTGGCTACATATAACAAAGAATACAGACTTTACAGAATTAGTTCAGAAAACTCACTTAACAATCAACCAACAGCAAATAACGACAACAAGCCCTGGGAAGGTGGCAAATTTGAGTCTAGAGTTGCTAGATTATATTATTTAAAATATCATGTTTTCAATGATAAATTATGAGTCGTGCAAAATAACCAGAAGGTATGGCCCACACGTGGCCCAAACGTGGCTGGGGATGGAGGGAGCAATCAATAGCACAGATATCAAACTTACTATATAAAGACTTTAAATAAGCTATTTTAAATACGGAGCCCTGGTGACACACTGGTTAAGAGCTACGGCTGGTAATCAAAAGGTCGGCAGTTGGAATCCCCCAGCCACTCCTTAGAAACTCTATGGGACAGTTCTCCTTCTTCCTATAGGGTCTCTACGAGTCAGAATTGACTTGACAGCCATGAGTTGTTTTTTTTTAAATGTATTCAAAGAACTAAAGGAAACCATGTGTAAAAAATTAAAAGAAAAGATAAGAATTATATCTCACCAAGTAGAGAATATTGATAAAAAGATAGAAGTTATAGAAAAGATCCAAATAGAAATTTTGGAGTTGAAAAGTACAAAAACTGAAATGAAAAATTCACTAGAAGTGCTCAACAGAAGATCTGAGCAGGTGAAAGAAAAAACTGTCAAATTTGAAGATAGGTTACTTGAGATCAAACTGAGAAGCAGAAATAAAAAAAGAAGAAGATAGCCTCAAAGATCTGTGGGACACCATAACCCAATATACACATAATGGGAGATCCAGAAGCACAGAAGAAAGAGAAAGGGTCTGAAAGAAAATTTGAAAAAAACAATGGCCAAAAACTTCTCAAATGTGAAGTAATTGATCTAAACATCCAAGATACTCCTCAAACTCCAAGTAGAATAAACGCAAAGAAATTCATATAGAGACACAAAATAATCAAACTGCTGAAAGCCAAATCAAATAGAGAAATCTTGAAATCAGCAAGAGAGAAGCAACTCATCATGTACAAGTTATCCTAAATAAGATTAAAAGCTAATTTCTCATCAAAAATCATAGAGACCAGAAGGCAGTGAGATGACATATTCAAAAAGCTGAAAGAATACTATCAACAAAAATTCTACATCCAGACAAGCCATTCTTCAAAAGTGAAGGAGAAATTAAGACATTCCAAGATAAACAAAAACTGAGAGAATTCATCACTATCAAACCTATCTAACAAGAAATACTAAAGGAAATCCTTCAGGATGAAATGAAAGGACACTAGGCAGTAACTTGATTCCACATGAATAAATAAATCTCTCCAGTAAATGTTACTACATAGGTAAATATAAAATGCAATATAAATGAATTTTTTTTCTGCAACTCTTTTTTCCCTCTATCTGATTTAAAAGACAACTGCACAAAGCAATGATTATAAATCTATGTTGGTGGGCATATAATGTAAAAATATGGAATTTATATGACTCTGACAGCAGGAGGACAGGGAGGAAATGGGGCTATATAGGAACAAAGTTTTGTACAGGATTGAACTTAAATTTGTATTAATCCAAACTAGATTGTTGTAAATTAATACGTTACCTATAGTAACCAGGGCAACTGTTTAAAAATACTAAAAATAAAAAAAGTAAAAGGAACAAGAATGGAATTAAAAGAGTTAAAACTGTACACTAGATAATATCACACAAAGTAAGACAGAAATGGAGTAGCAGAGGAACAAAAGAGACATAAGATATATTAAAAAAAATAGCAAAATCACAGATATAACTCCTACTTATCAATAATTACGTTAAGTGTAAATTAATTAAACACTCCAATTAATAAGCAAAAATTTGCAGAATACATTTTTAAAAATCATCTCACTATAGTCTATCTCTATCCAAAGACACAGGCTGAAAATAAAAGGATGGAGAAAGATATACCATGAAAATAATAACCAAAAGAGAGCCCGAGTGGCTATTCTAATATTAGATGAAATAGCTTTTAAGACAAAAACTGCTACCTGTAGAACACTATTATATAATGGTAAAAGTAAATTCATCAAGAAGATATAACAATTATAAGTAGATATGCACCTAACAACAGAACCCGAAAATACATGAAACAAAAGCTCACAGAATTGTTGTGAGAAATAGACAATTCAACAGTAATAGTTGGAGACTTCAGTACTTCACTTTCAATAATTGATAAAACAACTAAACAGATCAGAAAGAAAATAGAAGACTTGAGCAACACTATAAACCAACTAGACCTAACAGAAATCTGTAGAACAGTCCACCTAACATCAGAATACACATTCTTCTCAATTGCACATGGAACACTTTCCAGAATAGACTATATGGAGCATTCTCCATGATACATGATATGTTAGGTCATGAAACAAGTCTGAATAAACTCAAAAGGACTGAAATCACACAGTGCATGTTCTCTAACCACCAACCCCCAAACTCATTGCCGTCGAGTCAATTCCGACTCATAGTGACTCTCTAGGACAGAGTAGAACTGCCCTCTAGGGTTTCCAAGGACTGGCTGGTAGATTCAAACTGCTGACCCTTTGGTTGATAGCCGTAGCTCGTAGCCACTGCACCACCAGGGCTCCTCTCTAACCACAATGGAGTGAAATTAGAAATCAATAACAGCAGGAATTTGGGAAATTCATAGAACAGGAAAGATGTTTTAAAGCAATATTAGCCTTATTGAGTTTAAAATGTCATTGGAAGTTTAAGTTCAAAGTTTGAAATATAGTATAAATAAAGAGCGTTTGCTGTTGAGATTTATAAACAGTATTGTGGCCTTGAGCTTTTTTTTTTTTTCCTTCCTCCCTAGTTGGTATGGAAAGATTACTTTTATGTCTGAAATTCATTTCATCAGCACCCAGGAGTCCTCTTTGAAGGGAAGTATTCACTGATCATGCCCAATCACTATCTCCTCCATTTTAATTCTTATCCTTACAATATAACTAGCTTTGTAAATATATTTTTCAAATTGCTGCTTAAATGATGCAAGGTTTTTATGCCAATAGAAAGCTCAAAATGATGCTCTAAATAGCAGCTCCACAAGTTAAACTATTAGCCAAAAGCTAAGTGTCTTAACTACTTGTTTTAGTTATCTAGTGCTGCTGTAACAGGAATACCACAAATGAGCGACTCCAACAAACAAAAAATTATTTTCGCACAGTTTAGGAGGCTAGAAGTCTGGATTCAGGGTTCTAGCTCTAGAGGAAGGCTTTCTCTCTCTGTCAGCTCTGGAAATGATCCTTGTCTCTTTGAGCTTCTGCTCCTAGGAAACTTCATTGGCTTGGCATGTGTCTTCCCACATCTCTGCTCTGCTGGCTTGTTTAATCTCTTCTATATCTTGAAAGAGATTTACTCAAGATACACCTGAAACTAATCCTGCCTCGTTAACGTAACAAAGAAATCCCATTCCCAAATGGGATTATAACCACAGGCATAGAGGTTAGGATTTACAACACATACTTTGAGGGAACATAATTCAATTCATAATGTTACTTTAATAAGGAACATTACTTCTACCAGAAGATTCAATTCATTTTAGCTCACTAAATATTTATTGTGTGCATTTTCTCCTGAACACTGTGAGGATTATAGAAATGAATGAGATTCAGATTCTGCCCTCAGCAACCTTGTGATCTGTTGTCAGATGGTGTTGGTAAGACAAGCATACAAATAATTTCAATCACATGCAAAATGTGATAACTGCAGTGAAAAACTATCGTGATTCAAAAAGGGAGTTGTTACATTCAGTTAGAGTACTTAGAAAAGGCTTATTACAAAGCAAGGATTCTGAGCCATGACTGTTTATTAGAACCACTTTGAAGCTTTAAGAAACACTGATGACCAGAATTTACCCACGCCAAATAAATGAGAATATTTTGGGCAAGTGATCCCAAATCAGGATTTTGTAAGGCTCCCTAAGTGATTCCAATGTGCAGCCAAGTTGGAGAACCATTGTCATAAAGGACTGGAGTGAAGGAGGAATAGATAGAATTGAGCAATAGGTAGGGTTTCAATTGAAGGGGGTAAGATATTGAAGCACTTGGAAGACTCCTCTCCTCAATATAGCTAATTTCTTTTCATTCTCCAAGTCTCCATTCAAGTATAAAATCCTCTGAAAATCTTTTCCTGACTCCCCTGATGATAATAATAATCTTAATAATGGTAATAAAAGCTGATGTTAGTATAACACTTACTATATACCAAGTACTATTATAAGCACTTTAAATATATTTAAATATATTTCAACAACTCTAGGAGGTATATAGTATTATCATTCCCATTTTACATGACAGGAGACTAACTAAGTAGAGGTTACACAACTAAGAGGTAGCACAGTATTGAGGATTTATCTTCAATCTCACTTAATTCTGACTTCCATTGTCTCAATTCTGCTCCTATGACCTTCTACTGAGTTGTCTAATTCTAAAATTTATCATTAAACTTTTGGATTTCTAGTTGATGTTTTTGTATAGTTTCTAACAGCCTGTTTATTCTATCTTTTTGCTCTTATATTGTTTACCTGAATTCTTCTCTTGCTTTGTCTATGTCTTCCTTAGTTTGATCTACTGGCACTAATCCAAAAAACACAAAATAACAAATGTTAGAGAGGTTGCAGGAAGGTTGAAACTCTTATGTACTGCTGGTAAGAATGTAAAATGGTACAACCACTTTGGAAAATGATATGGCACTTCCATAAAAGCTGGAAATAGAAATACCATACAATCCAGCAATCCCACTCCTAGGAATATACCCTAGAAAAATAAGAGCCATCACACAAATAGACGTGCACACCCATGTTCAGTGCAGCACTATTCACAATAGCAAAAAGATGGAAACAGCCTAAATGCCCATCAACAGACAAATGGATAAACAAATTATGGTACATACACAAAATGGAATACTATGCAACCATGAAGAACAATGATGAATCCGTGAAACATCTCACAGCATGGATGAATCTGGAGGGCATTATGTTGAGTGAAATAAATCAGTCACAAAAGGACAAATACTGTATGAGACCACTATTATAAGAACTCAAGAAATGGTTTACACACACACAAAAAAGAAAAATTCTTTGATGGTTATGAGTGTGGGGAGGGATAGGGAGGAGAAACCACTAATTAGATAGCCGACAAGTGTCAACATTGGTGAAGGGAAGGACAACACACAATACAGGGGAAGTCTGCACAACTCAACAAAAGCAATGGCATAGAAGTTTCCTAGACACGTCCAAACGTCTTGACGGCCCGAGTTACTGGGGCTGGTAGCTGGGGACCATAGTCTTGGGGGACATCTAGGTCAATTGGCATAACATAGTTCATAAAGAAAATGTTCTACATCCCACTTTGATGAGTAGCATCTGGGGTCTTAAAAGCTTGCAAGCAGCCATCTGAGATAATATCTATTGGTCCTGTCCTGTCTGGAGTAAAGGAGAATGAAGAAAACAAGACACAAGGAAAATATTAGCCCAAAGTACTAATGGACCACATGAACCACAGCCTCAACCAGCCAGAGTCCAGAAGAACTAGATGGTGCCCGGCTACCACCACCTATGGCTCTGGCAGAGATCACAATAGAGGGTCCCTGACAGAGCAAGAGAAAAATGTAGAACAAAATTCAAATTCACAAAAAAAGGCCAGACTTACTGGTCTGACAGAGACTGGAAGAACCCCTGAGACTATGGCCCCTGGACACTCTGCTAACTCAGAACTGAAACCATTCCCAAAACCCACTTTTCAGACAGAGATTAGACAGGCCTATAAAACGAACAATAACACACGTGAGGAACGTGTTTCTTAGTTCAATCAAATATACCAAATGGGCAACTTCTGCCCAAAAGCAAGACAGAAAGGCAGGAAGGGACAGGAACTGGACGAACGGACACAGGGAACCCGGGATGGAAAGGGGGAGCATGCTGTCACACTGTGGGGATTACAACCAATGTCACAAAACAATTGGTGTAAAGTTTTTGAATGAGAAATTAACTGGAGCCGTAAACTTTCACCTAAAGCAAAATAAAATTTTAAAGAAAAAGAGGATATGCAACTAAGATGTAGTAGAGATGGGATTCAACTATGACTCTAGAATCCATGTTCTAAAACATGACTGACTTAAGTTAGATTTTTTTTTCAAGCCTCCCACAGAACCATGTATACTTCAATCATACCATGACTCACATTATGTTGTGTTTACTAGTATATCTCTTCCACTAATCAATCATTCATTCAATAATCATTTATTGTGCATTTTCTATATGCCAGAAAATGTGCATGGTATTGACAATACAAAGTCAAATGTATCATATTTTATCTGTCAAGGAGTTTTAGTCTAAAGTAGGTGTCTGCAAACTATGGTCCACTGGCCAAATTCTACCACCATCTGTTTTTTGTTTTTTCAAATAAAGTTTTATTCAGCCTCAGCCATGCTCACTGGTTTATGTATTGTCTATAGTTGCATTCACTCTAAAATAGCAGAGTGGAGTAGTTGTGACAAAGACTACCTGGCTGCAAAGCCCAAAATATTTGCTAGTTTATAGAAAAAAAATAGCCCTTTATAGAAAAAGTTTGCTGACTCCTGGTTGAAAGAATAAAACAAACAAGAAAATCATCAGTGACTACCCAATGAGGTACATGCTATGGTGCCCAAGATACTATGGGAACATAAAAGATACCTACATAGGTTAGAGGTCAGAGAGTATTTTCCAGAGGGCATGATCTTTGGCTTAATTTTGGAAGGTGAGTAGAGTTATCTAGACAAAGAAGGGTAGCCAGACTTGTCATGAAGATCAGACCGGGCAGTTTAGCAGTGATATAGGGGCTAACACAGTGGCAATAGAAATAGAGTGGATATATTTAAGAGATATCAACTAATTCTATAAATCTTAAAATGTATGCTTGATTTCTTGATTCTCACCATCTAGCACAGTTACTAGTGCATGTAGATGGCACTTACTAAATATTTGTTAACTGGAAAAGATTGCCTTAATTAAAGAGTGTTTATTGAAAAGAGGAGAAAATATTTGCGACTCTTAGTCCTTTGTTGTTGTTGTTGTTAGATGCCGTCGAGTAGATTCCTACTCATAACGACCCTATAGAGAAGAGTAGAACAGCCCCATAAGGTTTCCTAGGCTGAAATCTTTATGGCAGCAGCCAGGTCTTTTCTCCCGAAGAGTGGCTGGTGGATTCGAACTGCTGACCTTCTGGTTAGCAGCTGAATGCTTAACCATTGAGCCACCAGGGCTCATTAAGATAATTAAATTATAAGAATTCTGATTTTTTCTTTCACTCCCTATGCAAGAGGATGAGGAATAATAAAGCAAAAAATGATCTTATCCTAGAGTAGGAAAAAAACAAGAAAAAACTACCTTTTTTAAAAAAGTTGTTTGCAGTTTTTAGATATAAACCAACCAACTAGTTTCTGTTGAGTTGATTCCAGTTCACGGAGGCCCCATGTGTATCAGAGTAGAACTGTGCTCCATAGGGTTTTCAATGGCTGTGGTCTCTTGGAAGTAGATAACCAAGTCTTTCTTCCAAGATGCTTCTGGGTGGATTCAAACCGCCAGCCTTTCAGTTAGTAGCCAAGTGCTTAACCACTGACACCACCCAAGGACTCCACAGATGTAAGTAACTACTAACACTATAGTTTTACAAATGAGAAACGGTTGCAGTGTACTGTACCTGGAAAATTCATAGGCAGCTCAAATGGTTGTGAAGATTGACAACCTTCAATGTGTTCACAAATTTCAGCTATGATCTTCTTAATTTTGAGACCAATAATTTTAATCACTTCTCCTGTTGACAAACAGCATTCATTTCCAAACATTTCATAAATTGAGCCTGAAAAAAAGAAGAGTAAAACCAGTTTGTTTTTTTTAAAAAAGAAAAGATTTAAACAATGAAGAACAAAGTAGGATGCAAAGCCTAATATAAACTATTTTTACTCACTTCCTCTCTTAGCTACCTACTAAACAGGAATTTAGTCAAGCGTGACAAAATTGTACAGCATGTATCAGAAAACATATTAGATTTTCACTGTATCCACTGAGCGAAGTATAAACAATCTTATTTTTTTATTATTGTAACTTGAATTTATGGTTTCCACAGCACCTTTAGTTCATCTTTTCAAGGTCAAACTAGAAACATGTCTTCCCCTGCTGGGATTTACTTTCTCTTTTTGATGGGTCGCAGAACTAGGTCCACATGAGTCAACGATGATCTAAGTAAGTACTGCAAACAAGGTTGTAATATGATCCAAGATACAAAGACAGAAGGTCTGCACACCAGAGATTTGTAATGAGAGCATCATATCTATTTAGCTGACCTGGTTCTCTTCATCATCATGAATATAAGACTTCTAGTCCGTTTTTAACTCTAGGTGTTTGACAAGCTGAAAACAACTCCCAATATCTTTATGGCAATAGGGGGCAGACCAGACTAGACAAACTGAAAAGCTTCATTTCAGTTGTCTTCCCAACAAACCTTATATCATAGACGCTAAAGCTAAACTTTTCATCCTTTATTTTCCTTTTATATTTCCTGATGGAAGGATAGTGGGCAGTGAAACCATAAGACGAGCGACAGAAAAGAGACGCAAAAGTTCTGGATATTCTGCCTTATTAAAAATGGGGACAACCCAACAGCTACATCTCTGGCATTTTACTGCTTTACAATTGAACAGTCAACTAAAAGTTGGTGTAAATATGTATCCTTTTTTTTTTTTATTGTGCTTTAAGTGAAAGTTTATAATTCAAGTTAGTCTCTCATACAGAAATTTATACACACATTGTTACGTGACCCTAGTTGCTCTCCCTGTACTGTGACAGCACACTCCTCCTTTCCATCCTGGATTTCCCATGTCCATTCAACCAGCTCCTGACCCTCTCTGTCTTCTCATCTCACCTCCAGGCAGGAGCTGCCCATTTAGTCTCATGTATCTACTTGAGCTAAGAAGCACACTCTTCACGCATATCATTTTATGTTCCATGGTCCAGTCTAATCTTTGTCTGAAGAGTTGACCTCAGGAATGGTTTTAGTTTAAATATATATCCTTTTAACCGCATTCAAATATAAAGTATATGAGCAAACAATTTTAGGTTTGTTTGTTTTCTGAATTGTTCTCTACTGGACCCCACCTTGTAGAATCATGCTTGGCATATAGCAGCCCCTCAAAGCTTTTTTAAGGCATGAATAGTTACCATAAAAGTTATTAAGCCTGACATCCAATCCAACTCTAAACAAGTTTCTGCGATTGTACCAGAGTCCCAGCAGAAAATAGGTGGCACAGTCCTCAAATAATTTGAGAAGATTTTAATAAAGGGGCAAATTACATAGGTATGGGCTCTAGAAAAATCATTTGGGAGGGTAAAAAACTCCTGGGCTAGTAATAGGAGCTATGATCACCCTTAAGTCCAAACAATTACTGGAACCAGAAGGAGAGAATTATGTACAATGGAGTGACTTGAGAGGAGCTATGACCTTCAGTCTAGGAACACGGCCAATTCTAGGCGACCCAAAACACAAATGTCCTGAACTCACTCTTCTCCTTACATTTGGCCTTCTCCTGGTGCACCCCACTGGCCAAATCCAGAGGACAAGGAAGCCGCTGATGCCCCCACAGAGGTCAGCGTCCTTGGCAGAGAGTGAAACTGAAAAATCCAACACACTAAACATATTATCTATTACTTAATGAAGATCACTTTTTGCAGACATGAGAGTGTATCTGGAGGCCCTGCATAGTGCAAATGGTTAATGCACTTGGTCACTAAACGAAAGACTAGCATTTTGAGTCCACGCATAGTTGCCTTGGAAGAAAGGCCTGGAAATCTACATCTGAAAAATGAACCCATTGCCATGGAGTCAATTCTGACTCATAATGACCTTATAAATAAGCCATTGAAAACCCTATGGAACACAGCTCTACTCTGACACACAAGAGGTCACCATGAGTCAGAACTGACTTGATGGCAACTGGTTAAAAGTGTATCTGTTCCTCAAACTTTGAGTATAAACTTCCACAACCGCCTTCTTTTCTCATTGTTGGTGTTGTGTGCCATCAGTTCTGACTCATGGCGACCCCACGCGTAAAGAAAAGAACTGTTCTGTAGGGTTTTCAAGGCTATGCTCTTTTGGAAACAGATGGCCAGGCCTATCTAACAAGGTCCCTCTGGGTGGATTCCAACCGCCAACATTTGAGCTAGTAGTTGAGCACTTAACTGTTTGCACCACCCAGGGACTCCGCTTTCTCACACTATTCCCATAAGTTCAGACTGTAATTAACTTCAATACATAGTGTCAGCAATGTCAAATCCTTTGTGGAACAAATTGGGGTATTAAAATAATAAAAATTCACAGTGACATTTCCTCCTATGAACTCACGATAGTTATTTTCTATAATCCTCAGCTGGCAATTAATCACACACTAGCATTTTACATCTTTAGTAGTACCTCATCCTGTACTTAATTTTTTATGAGTTTAGTTTTTAATACTCCCAATTAGATTCTAAGCTTCTTGAGAGAAAATATAGTGTTATATTTTTGCAAAACCACAACACATCAACTTCCCTTCTGCATTCATTCAGCAAACTCGAATGAAAACCCGCGATGTGTCAGGCATTGTGATTGACAGTAGATAGTAGAGATAAAATGCATAATCTCTTCCTCTTAGAAGCACTGTTTTGAAGGGAACAAACAAGTAAGCAAACAACTGCAACAGATTACGAGGAATCTGTAATACGGGAATTAGAGAAGAGCCTTGGTGGCACAATGGTTAAGTGCTGGATTGCTAACTGAAAGATCCTCAGTTCGAAGCCGTCAGCCATTCTTTGGGAGAAAAGACCTGACGATTGTCTCCCGTAAAGGTTACAGCCTAGAAAACCCTATGGGGCAGCTCTACACTGTCCTATAGGGTGGCTATGGGCGGGAATCGAATTGAGGGCACACAACAACAACACAACATGGGAGCAATTACATGGGAAAGAGATTAGGGAAGGCTTCCTCGAGAAGAAGCTGAGCTGAGATGCAAGAACAGGCAGAGAGAATAGGAAGATATACAAGAGCCTGAGGTATTCTAGAAACTTCAAGTGTTTATGTCTAAACTGTAAGGTGAAAAGGGAAAGTGGTAAGAAGTCAAACTAGGGAAGTAGAGAGGGTCCAGATCCTGCAGTCTTTATAAAACCACCAAAACAAAAAGCTACTCAAAGTCTGAAACAACCTCACAGAAAGACAATCTACATTTCCGTATCAGGGTCCAGGAACAAACACCAATTTAACGAGAGCAATGAGTGTCTAATTGCGGAGGTGACGTAGATCAAACCAACTGCTTTGTAATGCCATCTTTCTTTCAAAGGTTCAATTGGAAGTCAAAACGAAAAAATATATTTATATGAAGTTACATATCAATTTACAGAGAATAGAAGCCAGAAAATTCTATGAAGAGAAAATTCTGTGTGTTTTAGTCACCACTTGAAATGCTTTTTTTCTTTCTAATCTCCTTTAAAAAAAAAAAAAAAAAGTCTCCTGCAAATGCTAGTCGTTAATATTTCTCTTTAGTATTTGGAGCCCCTGGGTGCTGCAAACAGTTAATGCACTCAGCTACTAACCAAAAGGTTGGAGGTTTGAAACCACTCAGAGGTACCTTGGAAATAAAACCTAGTGATTTACTTTCGAAAAAATGAACATTGAAAACCCTATGGAGCACAGGTCTACTCTGATACACATGGGGTCACCATGAGTCAGAGTCAGCTACACGGCAACTGATACTGGTATTGGCACTTTAATATTTTGTTAACTTCCAGTTTTTTCTAACCAGGAAAGCTGTCAACTTACATTTAATAAGAAGGGCGCTCAACAGTGTCCGGCACTAGAAAGTTGAGTCTATGATCCGTGACAAGAATATACAGCAAAGCTCAAGCCTTTGAAACTGGAAGGCTTCTTTTATTTTGTTAACACCAATGTAATGTCTTTTAAAAGATATACTTTTCTCAGTAATAATATAAAATGGTAAATTTTAAAAACAGCCTACTTTCCTATCCTCAGAATAAGCACATATACTATGTGTAATCGCTTTTTAAAAACTAGCTGAGATGTGTATCTGACATATGTGTTCGTGTATATATAGGCATACATATTAAAATAGTTTTCACTTCATTTTAACCACGAGACATATAATTTGAATATGCAAATCTCCAATCTATTAAACTTTTACAGACTGATTCTTTCCAAGTCAGAGCATATGTATTCAGGATAATGCCAAACATCAGAGAAAACTGGAACAAAGCAGCCTGTTTTCAGTGATCAAACATCGCCCCTGAAGGCTGTAATGAAAGAGCCATATGCCTTTGAAATCACCTTTTCTGTAATGCTACTTTGCTCAATAAAAACGACACATTAATATCCTTTTATGAGCTCATTCCTTGTTTGACAATCCACATAAGTAATGCTGTGATCACATCAGAACAGCCAAAATAATTGGTTCTATAGATTTTCTTCCATCTATCCTACAAAGTTAAAACGAGTGGCAGTCAAGGAAGAGGGCCGCCCAGCAAAGGTGTAAGTAGAGTATGGCAGGTATTATACTGGTCCTGGGCTCCTGGCACCACTGAGCAGTTTCTGTTAACCCAGTATAGCCAGCACAGTATCTACAGAAAATGGCACCTGTGGCAAACACTGAAATTGTACCCGTTTCAAACATCTGACATCCTCTTTTAATATCTTTGCCATAATACCAGCTTAAAAGTACAAGTCAAGCTCGTTGACATTTTAATCAACACATTACCATGCTTGAGGAAGGATGTTGGGCTGAAACAGGTTAATAGAAACTGCTCAGTGGCGCCACGGGCCCAGAGCCGGTGCAATACCCGAGACACGCCAGGGCTACCCCCCAATCTCACTGCCCCAGGCCACTCTTCCTCTTATTCCTCATCAACCTGTCAAAGGCCAGCCAATCCTGAAGAATGCACTCATAGTCATCATCCTCTTCAAAGCCTTCCTTGATCCTCACACCTAAGTCACAGTGAATTTTCTCCTCTGTATTCAAATAGCACTTGGCATCTCTCACCATTATAGCACTTAGCAAAGTCAGCCTGCTTTAGGGCATTATTTTATGACCGCTGATATTATGTATCTTTTGAAATTTAGTATGAGTTCTTAGAGAAGAGACAGCATCTTAACTATATTATAAATATAACAAATATATACGCCTCCCCTCACATAGATAGGAAACTCTGGGTGTAGTGGTTAAGAACTCAGCCACTAACCAAAAGGTTGGCGGTTTGAATCCACTAGTCACTCTTTGGAAATCCTATGGGGCAGTTCTCCTCTGTCCTGTAGGGTCGCTATGAGTCGGAATCAACTCGACGGTGACGGGTTTGGTTTTTTTGGTTCACATAGATACAGCTAATAACAGAGTTTTTGTCATTTCGATCCTTAGCGAATGTTGAAGTGTAACAGCTTTACTGTACAATGGCAAATTGCTGTGAATATGGCGGTGGTCCTTGTACATCAGTACATCAGCACGTTAAAGCGCAGTCAGCTCAAGGCTTTGGCATGGCGTATATCATCATTTGTTACATTTAATATCAAATGTACAAGCATATGTCAGATCTGCTGGCCACTTTTTGGATTCCCTAGACTAGCAGCATTATTGCTGGTAATTCTAAAACATGAATCTCTACTTGTTCAGTTTGCTATTTTACCGTTACATTTACCAGTTTTTATTTTGCTTGACTTCAATGGAGAGGTTATGAGATAATCTGAAATAGTATTGGAGGGGGGAGAAAATTACTTTTGCAGAGTATGGTTTATGTTATATGATAGTGTATATAGAACCACATCAGATTAGGGTTGCTGTTGGAGATGCACCTTTGCTCTGCTTAAATAGGTGCAATTATTCTTTGCTTCGGGATGGTGCAAATTATCAAGAAGGAGCATTCCAACAAAGGAAACATGTAAGTGGGAAATTATTTCATTGGCAATCATGTACCTAGCGTTGTTGGCTGATGGGGTTATTAAGAGATCGTTATTAAGATGATAAGTTCAATTTTTTCAAATGAATCTGGAGATAGTTCACCATAGGAAAGAAGCTTAAAGGGAGCTATGGTTGCAACAGTCTGGTTGGCCAGATTCCCATAAAAAGAATGCCTCAATGCCCTGTAAAGGCAGAGACAAAATCATTTCCACTCTATGAAAAATATGTCTAAAAATAAATGGACATAATGTTTGAATGGAATATGTGTGTATTTGTATGTGTGTATGTGTATGCATAATATACAAATGAGTAGGCATGAAACAACCAGTTTGAAGCCTTACTGGGAACGGACTCTATCATTTAAATACTGGATATATCACAGAGAGGTATGTCTGAACATTGACAGGAAATTATCTTTCAAGGTCATAGGGACCCCCTCCCCCAATATCAGTATAAAGAGTGTAAAACGTTGGCATCAGGGAGTAAGAAAAATGATGCCAACACTAAGAAGAACTAAGGTATAATCTCTCTTACTTCTAAGAATAAGGGGTTCTGCTTGTGAATTGAGAATTTAAGTATTACCCAGGAAGTCAAACCTAAAGCCAGGGATGTGCCAGAGATTGTAGTGAATGTTGGGGAGTCAAAATGGCTACATGTGGGGAAGCAATGAAAGCCCCTGTGGGTTGGAGAGACTAGAGCCTGTGAGCCAATATAGCAGACTAAAGTAGTAGTAGGTTCAGAAACCAGAAAATGACCAACTTTTTTTTTTAATTGTGCTTTAAGTGTAAGTTTAGAGCTCAAGTTTCTCATACAAAAATTTATACACACACTGTTATGTGACCGTAGTTGCTTTCCCTATAATGTGACAGCACACTCCTCCTGTCCACCCCGGATTTCCCATGTGCATTCAGCCAGCTCCTGTCCCCTTCTGCCTTCTCATCTTGCCTCTGGACTCGAATTGCCCACTTAGTCTTATGTAGCTAATGGAACTAAGAAGCACACTCTTCACGAGTATCAGTTTATGTCTTATAATCCAGTCTAATCTTTGTCTGAAGAATTGGCTTCAGGAGTGATTTTAGTTCTGGGTTAACAGAGAGTTTGGGGGCCATGTCTTCCAGGGTTCCTCCAGTCTCGGTCAGACCATTAAGTCTGGTCTTTTTACTAGAATTTGAGTTCTGCACCCTACTTTGCTCCTGCTCCATCAAGAACTCTCTGCTGTGTTCCTTGTCACGGCGGTCATTGGTGGTAGTCAGACCCTATCTAGTTCTTCTGGTCTTAGGCTGATTGAGTCTCTGGTTTATGTGGCCCTTTCCATCTCTTGGACTAATATTTTCCTTGTATCTTTGGTGTTCTTCATTCTCCTTTGTTCCAGGTGAGCTGGGACCAATTGATGCATCTTAGATGGCTGCTCCCTAGCTTTTAAGACCCCAGCCACCTCTCACCAAAGTGGGACACAGAATATTTTCTTAACAAACTTTTTTATGCCAATTGACCTAGATGTTCCCTGAAGCCATAGTCTCCAGACCCCTGCCCCTGCTATTCTGTCCCTCGAAGTGTTTGGTTGTATTCAGGAAACTTCTTAGCTTTTCGTTTAGTCCAGTTGTGCTGAATTCCCCCATACTGTGAGTTGTCCTTTACTTCACCTAAGATAATTCTTGTCTACTATCTAGTTAGTGAATACTAACCATCCTTTGTAACCATTAAATAATGTTTTCTTTGGCGTTTAAACCTTTTCTTGAGTTCTTATAATAGTGGTCTCATATAATATTTGACTTTTACCACTGACTAATTTCATTCAACATAATGCCTTCCAAATTCATCCATGTTATGAGATGTTTCGCACATTCATCATTGTTCTTTATTGTTGCGTAGTATTCCATGGTGTGAATATACCATAATTTGTTTATCCATTTGTCCGTTGATGGGCACCAAGGTTGTTTCCATCTTTTTGCTATTGTGAACAGTGCTGCAATGAACATGGGTGTGCATATATCTATTTGTATGATGCCTCTTATTTCTCTAGGATATATTCCAAGGAATGGGATTGCTGGATCGTATAGTACTTCTATTTCTAGCTTTTTAAGGAATTGCCAAATCGATTTCCAAAGTGGTTGTACCATTTTACCTTCCCACAGGCAGTGTATAAGTGTTCCAGTCTCTCCACAACCACTCCAACATTTATTATTTTGTCTTTTTTGGATTAATGCTAGCCTTGCTGCGGTGAGATGATATCTCACTGTAGTTTTCATTTGCATTTCTCTAATGGCTGATGAACCTGAGCATTTCCTCATGCGTCTGTTAGCCACCTGAATGTCTTCTTTGATGAAGTGCTTGTTCATATCCTTTGCCTATTTTTTAATTGGGTTATTTGTCTTCTTGCTGTTGAACTTTTGTAGTATCTTGTAGATTTTAGAGCTTAGACACTGATCAGATTTGTCGTAGCCAAAATTTTTTCCCCAGTCTGTAGGTTGTCCTTTTACTCTTTTGGTGAGGTCTTTTTATGAGCCTAAGTGTTTGATTTTTAGGAGCTCCCAGTTATCTAGTTTCTCTTCTGGTGTTTGTGCATTGTTACTCATGGTTCATATTCTGTTTATGCCATGTATTAGGGCTCCTAGCATTGTCCCTGTTTTCAATTCCATGATCTTTATTGTTTTTGATTTTATATTTAGGTCTTTAATCCATTTTGAGTTAGTTTTTGTGCATGGTGTGAGATATGGGTCTTGTTTCATTTTTTTTGCAGATGGCTATCCAGTTATGCCAGCACCATTTGTTAAAGAGACTGTCTTTTCCCCAGCTAACAGACTTTGGGCCTTTGTCAAATATCAGCTGCTCATAGGTGGATGAATTTACATGTGGATTCTCAACTCTGTTCCATTGGTCTATGTATCTGTTGTTGTACCAGTACCAGGCTGTTTTGACTTCAGTGGTGGTATAATAGTTTCTCAAATCAGGTAGTGTGAGGTTACCACTTTGCTCTTCTTCTTCAGTAATGCTTTACTTCTCCAGGGCCTCTTCCCTTTCCATGTGAAGTTGATGATTTGTTTCTCCATCTCATTAAAAATGCTGTTGGAATTCGGATTGGGGTTGCATTGTATCTGTAGATCACTTTGGGTGGGATTGACATTTTCACAATGTTGAGTCTTCCTATCCATGAGCAAGGTATCTTTTTCCACTTATGCAGGTCTCTTTTGGTTTCTTGCAGTAGTGTCTTTTATTTTCATTATATAGGTCTTTTATGTATCTAGTTAAATTTATTCCTAAGTATTTTAGCTTCTTGGGGGCTACTGTAAATGGTATCAATTTGGTGATTTCCTCTTGGAAGTTCTCTTTGCTGGTGTAAAGGAATCCAACTGATTTTTGTATGTTTATCTTGTATCCTAATACTTTGCTGAAATCTTCTATTAGTTCCAGTAGTTTTCTTGTGGATTCTTTGGGGTTTTCTGTATATAAGATCATATCATCTGCAAATAGAGATACTTTTACTTCTTCCTTGCCAATTCAGATGCCCTTTATTTCTTTTTCTAGCCTAATTGCTCTGGCTAGGACCTCCAGCGCAATGTTGAATAAGAGTGGTGATAAAGGGCATCCTTGTCTGGTTCCCATTCGCAAGGGGAATGCTTTCAAACTCTCTCCATTTAGGATTATGTTGGCTGTTGGCTTTGTATAAATAGCCTTCATCATTCTGAGGAATTTCCCTTCTAGTCCTATTTTGCAGAGAGTTTTTATCATGAATGGGTGTTGGACTTTGTCAAATGCCTTTTCTTCATCAGTTGATAAAATCGTATACTTCTTGTCTCTTGTTTTATTTATGTGATGGATTACATTGATTGTTTTCCTAATGTAGAACCATCCCTGCATACCTAGTATAAATCCCACTTGATCATGGTGAATTATTTTTTTTATATGTTGCTGAATTCTATGGGCTAGAATTCTGTTGAGGAGTTTTGCTTCAATGTTCATGAGGGATATTTGTCTGTAATTTTCTTTTTTTGTGGTGTCTTTACCTGGTTTTGGTATCAGGGTTATGCTGGCTTCCTAGAATGAGTTTGGGAGTATTCCATCCTTTGCTATGCTCTGAAATACCTTTAGTAGTTGTGATGTTAACTCTTCTCTGAAAGTTTGATGAATTCACCAGTGAAATCATCAGAACCAGGGCTTTTTTTGTTGGGAGTTTTTTAATTGCCTTTTCAATCTCTTCTTTTATTATCGGTTTATTTAGTTGTTCTACCTCTGATTGTGTTAGTTTAGGTAGGGACTGAGTTTCTAGAAATATGTCCATTTCCTCTAGGTTTTCAAATTTGTTAGAGTACAATTTTTCATAGTATTCTCTTATGATTCTTTTAATTTAAGTTGGGTCTGTTGTGATATCACCCATCTCATTTCTTATACAGGTTATTTGCTTCCTTTCCTGTTTTTCTTTTGTCAGTTTGGCCAATGGTTTATCGATTTTGTTGATCTTTTCAAAGATCTTGGTCACGTTAACTCTTTCAACTGTTTTCCTATTCTTTATTTCATTTAATTCTGCTCTAATTTTTCTTGTTTCTTTTCTTCTGGTACCCAAGGGCTTCTTTTCTGTTTTGTTTCTATTTGTTCGAGTTGTAGGGTTAATGTTTTGATTTTGGCCCTTTTTTCTTTGCAGATGTGTGCATTTATTGATATAAATTGACCCCTGAGCACTGCTTTTACTGTGTCCCAAAGGTTCTGATAGGATGTGTTTTCATTCTCATTTGATTCTGTGAATTTCTTTATTCCGTCCTTAATTTCTTCTAAAGTCAGTAGTTTTTGAGCAAGGTGTTGTTCAGTTTCCATGTGTTTGATTTTTCTTCCTTGCTTTATCTGTTATTGATTTCTACTTTTATGGCTTTATGATCAGAAAAGATGCTTTGTAACATTTTGATGCTTTGGATTCTGTTAAGGCTTGCTTTGCGGCCTAATATGTGGTCTGTTCTGGAGAATATTCCATGTGAGTTGGAAAAGAAAGTATACTTGGCTGCTGAGAGGTGGAGTGTTCTGTATATGTCTATGAGATCAGGTAGGTTGATTGTGGCATTTAGATCTTCTGTGTGTTTACTGAGCTTCTTCCAGATGTTCTAGCCTTCACCAAAAGTGGTGTGTTGAAGTTTCCTACTATTATTGTGGAGTTGTCTATTTCTCTTTTCAGTGCCATTAGAGTTTGTTTTATGTATTTTGGAGCTCTGTTGTTTGGTGGGTAAATATTTATTATGTTTATGTCCTCCTGTTGTATTGCACCTTTAGTCATTATATACTGTCCTTCCTTACCCTTTGTGGTGGATTTTAATTTAAGGTCTATTTTGTCAGAAATTAATATTGCCTCTCCTGCTCTTTTTTGATTGTGGTTTGCTTGATATATATTTTTTTCATCCTTTGAGTTTTAGTTTGTTTCTTTAAGTCTAGGCTGTGTCTCTTGTAGCATATAGATGGATAGTATTTTTTTATCCATTCTGCCACTCTCTGTCTCTTTATCAGTGCATTTAATCCATTTACATTCAGCATAACTATTAATAGATATTTAATACTGCCATTTTGATGTCTTTTTTTGTGTGTTGTTGACAGTTTCTTTGCTCCACTTAATTTTCTGTGCTGAATTGTTTTTCTTTATGTATTTTCTTTTCATCCTTTTCATTGTTGTTAATTTTGTATTTGCTCAGTCTTTATGTTTGTCTTATTTTGTATTTTGATGTGTAGGATTGTTAGTTTCCTTTGTGGATACCTTAATATTTACCTCTATTTTTCTAAGTTCAAATCAATCTTTCATTTCTTTATATCACCTTGACTTCCTCTCTATATGAAAGACATATGACTACATTATTTAGTACCTCTTTTTTGTTTTAATGTTGTCTCTGTTTCCCTGTTTTCAGTGTTTTAGCTTAATTTTTTTGTGACTTCCCTATCTGGGTTGATATCCGGATGTTTTGTCCTGTGTTCTAGGCTTGGTTTGTTATCTAACGTTACTGATTTTCTAACTAGATGACTCCCTTTAGCATTTCCTGTAATTTTGCTTTGGTTTTTACAAATTCCCAAAACTTCTGTTTACCGGGAAATGCCCTAATTTCACCATCATATTTGAGAGACAGTTTTGCTGGATATATAATTCTTGGCTGGCAGTTGTTTTCCTTCAGGGCTTATATATGTCATCTCATTGCCTTCTTGCCTGCATGATTTGTGATGAGTAGTCCAAGCTTAGTCTAATTGACTCTCCTTTGTAGATAACTGTTTGTTTATCCTTAGCCACTCTTAAAATTCTCTCTTTATCTTTGGTTTTGGCAAGTTTGATTATAATATGTCTTGGTGACTTTCTTTTGGGATCTACCTTGTATGGTGTTTAATGAGCCTCTTGGATAGATATCGTCTCATCTTTCACGATATCAGGGAATTTCTTTGCCAATAAATCTTCAACAATTCTCTCTGTGTTTTCAGTTATTCCCCCCCAACCCCGACTAATCTTTCCCTTATGTCTTTGGTTTTCTTCATTCTTCCTTGCTCTAGACAGGGTGAGATCAGTGGAGTACCTTAGGTGGCCACTCACAAGCTTTTAAGACTCAAGACGCTACTCACCAAAGTAGGATGTAGAACATTTTCTTTATAAACTATGTTATGCCAATTGAGCTAGATGTCACCCAAGACCATAGTCCCATTGGGGCGCTTTTTGTCAACAATTAGAGCAAAGAAATTTTGAATATGCATGTGTATAAAATGAGTCTCCCTCCTGCACTTCCACAAAATATTTCCTTGTGATGGTGGAACAAATAACTTGTTCTGCATTTTCTGACACTAGTATTGACCAAATAATCCCACAATTTACCCCAATTTAAAACCTTAAAATAACATTGTAAATAATATCATAATTTCTTATATGAACAATGTTGTGTTGCGCGTTAGTTTATAGTCTTATGAAGGACTTGGTTTCAAGTACATGTTATATACTCTAATTTACTTGCTTATGTTTTATATCCTGAATGTAAAATAAAGCTACTATAGACCTCTATAATCATTTAAAATAATAAACGGTTCTCCGTGTCCCATTTAATGAATATGAATATACTGATTGCTTTGATTACACAGGGGATCCAATGCACTATAATGTGTTTATATAATGCATAGAAAATAAAGCTATATTATATCATAAAATCTCCCTGATGTTCAGCATTAAGTAACATTCTATTTATAAATTATAATTGATAAATTGAGAAAAAAGATTTAGAAACTTTTATAGAGATTTTGTAAGTTATTGTATGTCCATTGAAATAAATAATAAAAACCTGAGCTTGTAATTTGCATTTTTAAAATTTTGTTTTTGTAATAATTTATTTATATTGTATTTTATTAAAGTATCAATCCATGACCAAAAAGAAAATAATTTGGATCTTCACCACAGATAGTTTGAGAAGTACTTCCCTAAAGCATTGAGTGCAGACATATGACCACATTCAATCCAGGGAATGAGGATGTAGTCTCAGGGGGTAGATAGTTACAGTAAAATGTGAACATACTGAGAAAAGAAGAGTTATAACTTAATAGAGTAGCCCTGGTGTCACACTGGTTAAAGTCCTCAGGGCTAACCAAAAGATTAGTAGTTTGAACCCACCAGCTGCTCCTCAGGAAAAAGAACTGGCAGTCAGCTTCCATAAAAATTACGGCCTTGGAAACCCTATCGGGCAGTTCTACTCTGTCCTATAGGGTTGCTATGAGTCAGAATCAACTCAGTGGCAGTGGGTTTGGTTTTTGGTTTTATAACTTAATACATAAAGTCTAATCAGTGTTATTAACTTATCTGTCTCTATGTCACCAGTAGCCTGGCTGCCCTGATGAAGGGACATAAGAATTTTAATCAAATTGAGAGTAATAGTTCTAATTGCAAATTATACATTTGGTGTTCTGAACTGTCTATTATATTCTTACAAGTTATATGAGGCAGTGTTTGAACCTAATTTACCCTGGATGCTCTGAGTTGCTGGACCTACATAACAAAGATCCAAAGCCATGAGCAGGTGAAATCCCCTGGGAGATGAACTCCTTGAGTCCTACCTGTACAGCATGCCAAGTATTCTCCATGAGAGAAATGGCAAATATCTGGAATATATTCTCCTGTTTTTCTTTCTAATCACTAATCATTGGTGGAACATTTCCAGCTGTATCCAGATATGCCCTCATAATCCTCCTCAACATAAATTTCCAAGTGAATATCTGCCAAAAGAAGATGTTATGCCAGGTATAAATTATTCCCATCCCAGTCCTGCACTATGACTTGATCTTGCTTTCTTTAAGACTTCTTGGCTGATATTTATTTTTAAATATTTTAGTCCTCAGATTGGGCTAATTTACTCCCAAAGGTTTAGTCAAAAGAAATCTAGCAGAGGAATACAGACTTTCTCAATTCACCATTTTTTCCAGGGCAGCTGTCTGAATTGAAACATAAAACATCTAGTTAAACTCGACAATAATCACAATTTTATGTAGCCCAATGAAAGTTGTAGGATGAATTTAAATTTTATTTATATCTCTAAGCAAAGTGTCAGAACTCTAATGATCTCTCAAATCATAGATTCCCAGTGTAAGACAGGAGCTGAAATACCATCTTGTCCTACTAATGTATTACAATGACTGAGTCCCCTACACAATATCTCTAACAAGTGGTTTTCCAAGCTATATTTGAACACTCTTACTGATGGAATTCCTTCTAAGGTGACCTACTCTACTTTTCAGCAATTCTCACTGTTAAAATGTCTTCATTTTATTAAGTGCAATCTGTGTTCCTATAGAATATACACTTTAAAACTATTTCTTGTTCTTGGGATCATACAGAAAACAGCTATTTAATTCCTCTACATAGCAGCCTTAAAATGTTTGAAGATAGTTGTCATCATTTGTTTTTCTAACAAATAAGCTTATCTTATCAAATAATTTGATTATGAGTAGGGCACTGCTTATTTGCCCTTAATAAAACTACTTGAAGCACAACACACATAAGGATGTACATGCCATCCCTTGGAGTTGCACAACATGGTGTACTCAAAAAGTTGTGCACTTCCATGTCCCATAAGAGCCTGAACGTTACCCGTCACGGATGTCCAAAAAAGGTTCCCTGTCATAAATAAGGCAGCCATTTCATACTATCAACATTTGGCTTTGTCCACCAATGAGTCATAGTAATCCCTACAGTAGAAAAGTTAATAATGTTCTAAAGCTGAGTAGTAAATTTAGGGAAATAATGTTTTATCAGTTGCTGGATTCCTCCCTTGCATCCTTTCTACCATTAAAGGCAAGCCATAAGGATTATTGCCCCTGGGAAAATAAAGAAGCTTCAGTCATTGTTTAGCTCTGAGATTCAAAGAATTTTTGAATACTTAGGGAGATAATAATTTTGAAAAAGTAGACTTTAGTCAAAGGGAAAAAAAGATTTTTGTTTTTTGGAAATGGCCAAACCTTCTTATGTGAATATAAAAATCAAGGCATGGAAGTCTATTAATATAGTAGATTAAATACCAAGGGAGTCTCAGTGTGTAAAGTAAAAGAATTTCCCACCCTGCTGAAAGAAAAAAATTAGGATTATTATTAATTTTTTTATCTCAAAGAGGATAAAAAGTCAATTTTTACTTTAAAATGTAATCTTTGGGCCACATCTGAAAAAAAAAAAAATCAAAGCTTTTTTTGATTTTTCAGAGTTGGTTCTTATTGAAAGAAGTAAAAGCCAGGTCCTGAGGAAGAAGGTCATAGAATTTATGCTTTGAAGTTAGCTTAGGAAGAAAATAGAGGAATTCCAGGCTGACTTCTGGGAGACTGGCTAGGAAGGAGAGAAATGAGTTCAGTGGAAAGTTATCTTGGAGAAGGTTAATTGGACCACATTTAGAGGACCATGTTGAGAGGCACAGAAACTGCCATAGCCTACCCACATTCTTTATGATCAGTTTCAGGAAGCTGTGACCGCAGGCCATGACAAATGACCATTCAGACAAGCACCAAAATTCACCCGTAGAAACAAATTAGTGCAAAACGTTTGTTTTGACCCCATCAGTATCCACTTTATTCATCCTATTTCTTAATAACCATTTAAAAATTTCCATTCTGATGGGACACACTATCCCTTCTGCTTTCCCTCATTCTCTTGTGAAGCACTCTAATCTTCTCAGCTTCTGTTAGAACCACAGGGGAAGCTAAGAAAACAAATGCACTGAGGTTTCTCAGACCATTGCTTGATTTTGCAACAGTAAGGTTACATAAGGTGCTCATGCAAAAAGATCCACCTTAATCACATCACTTACCATGATCTGGGTAAGGGGCATATTAAATTAAAATCATTAGCCATTATAAAATGTAACTTAAAACCATAATGAGATATTACTACATACCTATTAAAAGGACTAAAAAAAAAAACTGGTGACAACACCAAATGCTGATGAGCATGTGGAGAAATTTTATCACTCGTACATTGCTGGTTGGTAAGTAAAATGGCAGTGACACTTTGGAAAAGAGTTTGGAAGTTTCTTAAATAAAACTAAATACACAACTACCATAAGAATCAGCAATAACACCCCTGGGCATTTATCCTAGAGAAATAAAAACTAATGGTCACATGAAAACTTGTATACAAATGTTTATAGCAGTTTTATTTATAAAAGCCGAAAAATGGAAACAGATCAGATGTCCTGCAGTAGGCGAATGGTTAAACAGCCTGTGGTACACTTAAACTGTGGAATACTATTCAGTAATAAAAAGAAACAAACTATTGATACATCTACCACCTGTTTCTTGGTTTGTCATACTATGTTGGCTTAGAGGTTGCTGTGATACTGGTTGCAATCCCAGCAGTATTTCAAATATGAGCACAGTCGCCCACCTATAAAAAATCAAATTAAAAACCCGTTGCCTCGAGTCGATTCTGACCCATAGCAACCCTAAAGGACAGCGTGAAACTGCCCCATAAGGTTTCCAAGGAGCAGCTGGTGGATTTAAACTGCCAGCCTTTTGGTTAGCAGCCCTGTCACTTAACCACTGTGCCACCAGGGCTCCAGGGTTACCCACAGTGGACAGGTTTCAGTGGAGCTTGCAGATTAAGACAGACTAGGAAGGCCTGGCTATCTACTTCCAAAAGTTAGTCAGGTAAAACCCTGTGGACTACAACAGAATAGTGTCCAATATAGTGCTAAAAGATGAGCCCCCTAGATTGAAAGACACTCAAAATACATACTGGCCACAACAAGGGACTTGAGCATACCAAGTATCATGAAGATGGCGCAGGACTGGGTAATGTTTCATTTTGCTGTATGTGGGGTTGCCAAGAGTTAGAATGAACTAGCTGGCAACTAACAACAACAGATTATCTGACATCATCTTTCCAAGATAATTTGATTACAAAATAACAAGTTAGTGGTTGGAGAGAATTTACAAAGGGTGGATTTGAAATGTAGATAATACAGTGCTATTGTTCTAAGAGTTTCCCTAAGGGCTGCTTGCAGAGTAGCAGGAAAAACTATGGACAATGAGATGCTTTACAGTGTGCTGCTGTGATCCTGGTTTCCAATAATGAGCACTTGAATAGGATGGCAGTTAGAACTACAAGTGTAAAACAAAGCAAAGCAAAGCAAGAAGGCAACTCTATGAAGTGACTTGTTTCACTGAGAGTGAGAAGAACAAAATATCTGGGGCATGAGTGTAGATGATTGTTTATGATTACTATAATATGCATGTAATTTACTTAACATACCTCGGCATAGACAATAAGATGTATATGTTTATATTAAATAGTTTTAATCTCTAACCCTGGGGAAAAGATGAGGAAAATGCTAATTAACATTTGAAGTCCATGAATCAGAACTAAAAACCAAGGATGGCTAGTTAACATTCATAAGATTAGTAAGATTAATCAGACATTCACAGTGTAACCCCCTTTAACTTCTATTAACACAGAGGTTTTCCTAATTAGAATACTGGGTATTAGTAAGGCTGCTTCATTGATGAAAGGAGTGGTGTTCCAAATGTGTTGATTAGTTCCAGGTATAACAGAGGCACTCCTGTCCTTGCAGAGGGATATAAGAATCTAGTGGGCCCAATATAGTCCCTCTACCTACAAAATTTTTTCCGATATTCATACTTTGTACATTTCACATTCTGATTATTAATGGATGTTTACAGTAGTTTCTTCTTATTTTGAGTTGTGCCACATCAGCAAATTGGGAGCCATCAAAAATGAAATGAAATACATGAAGATCAATATCCTAGGCATTAGTGAGCTGAAATGGACTGGTATTGGCCATTTTGAATCAGACAATCACATGGTCTACTATACTGGGAATGACAAATTGAAGATGAATGGTGTCACATTCATTGTCAAAAAGAACATTTCAAGATCTATCCTGAAGTACAACACTGTCAGTGATAGGACAATATCCATATGCCTACAAGGAAGACCAGTTAGTACAACCATTATTCAAATTTATGCAACAATCATTAATGCCAAAGATGAAGAAATTGAATATTTTTACCACTTTCTGCAGTCTGCAATTGATCAAACATGCAATCGAGATGCATTGATAATTACTGGTGATTGGAATGCAAAAGTTGAAAACAAAAAAGGATCAGTAGTTGGAAAATATGGCCTTGGTGATAGAAACAACATGGGAGATTTCATGATAGAGTTTTGCAAGACCAACGACTTATTCACTGCAAATAGCTTTTTTCAACAACATAAATGGCGACTATACTCAGGAATCAAATCTAATACATCTGTGGAAAGAGACCATGAAGAAACTCAATATCATCAGCCAGAACAAGGCCAGGGGCTGACTATGGAACAGACCATCCATTGCACATCTGCAAGTTCAAGTTGTAGGTGAAGAAAATTAGAACAAGTCAACGACAGCCGAAGTATGACCTTGAGTATACTCCACCTGAAATTAGAGCCCATCTCAAGAATAGATTTAACTCGTTGAACACTAATGACCGAAAACCAGATGAGTTGTGGGAGGACATCATACATGAAGAAAGCAAAAGGTCATTAAAAAGACAGAAAAGACAGAAAAGACCAAAATTGTGGTCAGAAGAGACTCTGAAACTTGCTTTTGAATGCAGAGTAACTAAAGCCAACAGAAGAAATGATCACATAAAAGAGTTGAACAGAAGATTTCAAAGGGAAGCTTAATAAGACAAAGTAAATTATTACGAAATGTGCAAAGGCCTGGAGTTAGAAAATAAAAAGGAAAGAACATACTCAACATTTCTCAAGCTGAAAGAACTGAAGAAAAAATTCAAGCCTCGAGTTGCAATACTGAAGGATTCTGTGGGCTAAATATTGAACAAAGTAAGAAGCATCAAAAAGAAGATGGAAGGAATATGAAGAGTTACAGTACCAAAAAGAATTTGTTGACATTAAATCATTTCAGGAGGTAGCATAGTTTCAGGAACCGACGGTACTGAAGGAAGAAGTCCAAGCTGCACTGAAGGCATTGGTGAAATATTAGCAATTGAGATGTTTCAACAAATGCATGCAGCACTGGAAATACTCACTCGTCTATGCCAAGAAATTTGGAAGACAGCTACCTGGCTAACTGACTGTAAGAGATCCATATTTACACCTATTCCTAAGAAAGGTGATCCAACTGAATGCAGAAATTATCAAACAATATCATTAATATCACATGCAGGTACAATTTTGATGAAGATAATTCAAAAGTGGTTGCAGCAGTACATGGACAGGGAACTGCCAGAAATTCAAGCTGGATTCAAAAGAGGACGTGGAATGAGGGACATTGTTGCTGATATCATATGGATCCTGGCTGAAAGAAGAGAATGCCAGAAAGATGTCTACCTGTGTTTTATTGACTATGCAAAGGCATTCGACTGTCTGGATCATAACAAATTATGGATAACATTGGGAAGAACGGGAATTCCAGAACACTTAATTGTGTTCTTGAGGAACCTATACAGAGACCAAATAGAATGAGGGGATACTGAATGGTTTAAAATCAGGAAAGGTGTGCATCAGGGTTGTATTCTTTCACCATAGTTATTCAATCTGTATGCTGAGCAAATAATTCGAGAAGCTGGGCTATATGAAGAATGGGGCATAAGGATTGGAGGAAGACTCATTAACAATCTGCGTTATACAAACGACACAACCTTGCTCACCGAAAGCGAAGAGGTCTTGAAGCACTTACTGATGAAGATCAAAGACTACAGCTTTCAGTATGGATTATACCGCAACATAAAGAAAACAAAAATCCTCACAACTAGACCAATAAGCAACATCCTGATAAACAGAGAAGAGATTGAGGTTGTCAAGAATTACGTTTTCGTGGATCCACAATCAATGCCAAAGGAAGCAGAAGTCAAGAAATCAAATGATGTATTGCATTGAGCAAATCTGCTGCAAAAGACCTCTTTAAAGTGTTAAAAAGCAAAGATTTTACTTTGAGGACTAAGGTGCGCCTGACCCAAGCCATGGTATTTTCAGTAGCCTCATATGCATGCAAAAGTGGGACAACGAATGAGAAGAATTGATGCATTTGAATTATGGTGTTGGTGAAGAATATTGAATATACCATGGACTGCCAGAAGAACAAACAAATATTTCTTGGCAGAAGTACAGCCAGAATGCTCCTTAGAAGCGAGGATGGTGAGGCTTCGTCTTGCTTGCTTTGGGCATGGCATTAGGAGGGACCAGTCTTTAAAGAAGGATATCATTCTTGGTAAAGTAGAGGGGCAGCAAAAGTGGAGTAGCCTCAATGAGATGGATTGACTACAACTATGAGCTCAAACATAGCAATGATTGTGAGGATGATGCAGAACTGGGCAGTGTTTCATTCTGTTGTACATAAGGTCACTATGAGTCAGAACTGAGTAGACAGCGTCTAACAAAAACCATCTACAGAATGGGTTCCTGGCCATGGTGTCTCAACCAGTCCTTGTACAGCGGCAGTTGATTCAAAGCATCTTTTGCCATCTGATTCTAACTATAAAGCTAGCAGAATCCTGATGCTGGAATATTGTTGCAGAAGCTTCTGAAGAATCTTTCATGGAAGGTGCTATCCAATCGCCTAAAAAAGACAGTTGAGACTTCATTGATTGTATAACTTTGCTCTGCCTGCTTGCAAATGAATTATTTCAGATTTAGCAAAATTTGGTCTAGGGCTTTCTTTCATTGTATTAAAACAATAATTTTATGGGGGAAGAGACCTTTAGCTGTCATCTACTTTTAACAATTGAAGGCTATTAATATCAACCAAAAGGAATCTAGTAATAGTGAATGACCAAATCAGTTCCAGTTAGTTTGCAGCAAAAGTGATTTTCTCACCAAGTTTGGTATAAATTTTTCATTTTCTCTTAATAATTAGGATGAAATTAGTAAATAATAAATAAAGCTGCTGAATTTTACTGAGCAGTGAGTATGTGGTTTTTAAAAACAGGATGTTTCTTTGAATAATTCTGCTTTATTCTTCAAAGGGTTCTGAATTAGAAAAGCAACTAGCATGACGCTGAATAGTAAAAATACAAAGGTACAGGTCACTTGTCAGATGAATGGCGCCTATCAGTAATTAATTTGCACTGTCAGTTTTTAATGAAAACTTGCAAATGAATGGCTTATTATTCCTACTACTCAAAGTAAGTTCTTAATAGAAATTAAACTTTACATTCTTTTGCTTTTAGTGGTTTAAAACATTCCTATTTGCTGTAAAGTATGTGTTACAATAAGTTATTTGCTGATTGTCGACCTTAAAAAAAAGTCTTCTTCAAACTAATATTATTCCTATACTGAAAAAACTCATTCCCTTAGGTATATTCTCTGAAAATCTAGGAGTTCTAATTAATAGTTGACTGACACAACATCAATCCAGGAGTGATTGCTTGACCTGTTTGTTGAGCAAACATTAACCTCTAACAAGTCTTGATAAGTCTTTGTAACTATGACTGCTTCCGTGGTGAGACCATGCCATCTTTGAGAGTAAGAAACTTGGTGATTTATTGATCTTTGTTGCTCCCATTTCAGGATACTTGCAGGCACAAGACAGCCACTCAGAGGGTGAATATTCTCGGACATTACTATTTGATGATTTATTTCCCATATTTAAGTATCATTGAGACAAAAGTTGATCCTGTTAATTTAAAAGAGAAAGTTTTATCTCTTCCCCATTAATAATCAGTGAGTGGAGTAATTATACAAAAATTGGGGACTTTGATCAGGTCTCTCCACTTCTGCAGAATGAGAGGTTAATTTAGATTATCTAGAATGCTCTGTTGTGTTCTAAAAAGAGTAAAATTATTAGAAATATAGAAAAAAAATTTTTTTAAATGGACAAATTTTGTGGGCGCAAGGTGTAGATAAAAAAAAAGAAAGGGCTGATAGAAAAGGAATGTGGATAAAGCTACTTCTGCCATCGCTCCTAGGCTGTGCCTTGAAAACCCCACAGGGTGGGGAGAGCTCTCTCTGGGTAAAGGAGAATCAGAGGCCAGTGTCTGCTAACTGGCCCACAGCCCCACACAGTCTGCGGCTGGCCTTCAGAGCTGTAATTGCCCCCTCCAACGCTGACCCTACTGTTTTTCACAGAACTCGACTTTCAGATTTTACAACTAACCCTCTCCAGACCAATGCTATACAGTGGCTCCACAGCCTGCTTCTGCCCCAGCTTCTGCTCTGGGTCTACTCCAGTCACTTGGGTCACAGCCATCATGCTTTCCCCAATTCTTAAAGCAGACAATGCCTGTTCTGTTGATCAGGAATATTTTTGCTGTCATCCTCTTATTTATTTATCCTTGCTTTTAAGGAAGAACTTAACGGTGGTGTGTTCTATTTTATATGCTTCTCCTTCCCATATATCATCTTTTACCACAACACACATTGGGTGCTCTAACTAAATTTCATTCACGGAGTATCTGTAGATTTATTCAGTCTCATTTGTCTAAGGGAGTCCCTGGATAGTGCAAATGGTTAAAACAGTTGACTGCTAACTGAAAGTTTGGGCCTTAAAGAAAGGCCTGGTATCAGCTTTGGAAAAATCAGCCATTGAAAACCCTATGTAGCACAGTTCTAGTCTGATGCACATAAAACCTGTTGGAAGAGGCTGCATAGGCCTAGCTCATTATTATTTACTCCCCATTGCTAACCACCACATTGTCTCATGATCTGGTCTTTCCTTCCGGTTCCAGTGTCTACAAAAGGTTTGAGATTAACTGATCTTCCTCCTTGGAGGGTGGAAAACAAGTGATAATGATCTAAGGATGAAAAACTGAACAAAGCACCCATCTTGTGACAAGAAAACCAGGATATCACTAGATAACCCCCAAGAATACCAGTAGAAGATTAACTCATCTGAGACCTGGCCACCTCAAGAGGGAACTAACACAAATTTATAAGACCCATAATTCTGTCCCTATAACAGCCTTCAGCCAATCCCCAGTGGGGGAGATGGGTTTTTTGGAGGAATCTATTCCCCTCTGTCTCCTATATATCAATATATAATAAACCTCTTGCTGCTCACCTCACCCGTCTCAGAACTGGCTATTGCTGCAGGCGGCTCCAATCTGCCTTATTATGGTAACACCACTGCCATCAATTTTATTCCAACTCATAGCAACCCTATAGGACAGAGTAGAACTGCCCCATATGGTTTCCAAGGAACAGCTGGTGGATTCGAACTGCCTACCTTTTGGTTAACAGCCAAGCTCTTAACCACTGCACTACCAGGGCTCCAAGTCATAGGATCACTAGGAGATGGAATTGACAAGAAGGAAGGAAGAAAGCCTGTGTCGTATCTCAGGCTAGTTCAAATTTCCATTACTGTCAAACTTTGAACATGCTTGTGGATTTGTTAAAAAAATTAGTTGAGTAAATGTGTATATTTACTATATTTAAATAGAAAGTTCAGGACAACTGTTATGGATTGAATTGTGTTCCCCCCCAAAATATGTTGACATTCTAACTGCTGTACCTGTGAAAGTGACCTTGTTTGGGGAAATAGGGTTTTTTCTTGCAGATGTTATCTGTTAAATTAATGAGGTCATGCTGGAGCAGAGTGGGTCCTAATCTTAACTCCTTCTGAGTGAGTGTTTTATAAAAGGGGAGGACAGACAGGAGACAGGGTCACACACAAGGTGAAGACACTATGTGAGGATCCCTGTACAAGGAAAGGAACACCAAGAAATGCCCCAAGAAACACCTGGGGCTACCAGAAGCTGAAAGAAACAAGGAAGGACCTTTGCCCTAGAGCTAACAGAGAGAGAGACCATAGCCATGCTAACAGCTTGAATTTGGATTTCTAGCCTCCAGAACTGTGAGAAAATAAATTTCTATTTTTTAAAGCCACCTACTTTGTGGAATTTTGTTATAGCAGCCCTTGGAAACAACTATATTACTAATGTTAAAAATCCGAGTGGTTTCTGCTAATAAACAATTCAAACCGCGCATGATTTGATTTCAGGAGCTCTGGAATAAATGTTTTAAATACATTTTAAGCTACTTTTGATGTCAATAGAGAAGTGGAAAAAAAAAAGCACTTTGGTCTGCGGTTAGAATTCACACATCATATAGGCCCAGGTGTTCTTCCTTAACCGACACCAGTGCTGAATCATTGAAACCGCTCCTTCTAACTGAGAATAAAACACTTTTAGTCTGATTTACTCTTTGTAAGAATCAGAATGGTGGCTCTAATCTAACGAAATAACTTAGTAGAAAACTTGCTCCATTTCCTAATAAATTGTTTTTCTTTAAAATAACAACCAAAAAAGCCTTGTGAAACAATGACTGCCCATTTCCACTTAAAAGGTAATATTTCTTATGAAAAAAGTATTAGTCTCCATTCAATACATTTCATCTAATGGCTTTTGCTAAATTTTTGGTTTTAAAGAGATGCGATGATTTCAAATATTTATTAGGAGTGAAACAAAGTAGATGTCCAAATTAAAACAAACTTTTTTTTTTTAATTCAAGAGATCGACTATTGTTTCAAAGAAATAAATCTCCAAAAATATCTTCACTGATTTTATTTTATTTTTTTACTCATTAAAGTGAAGTTACTTTCTCTCCCATTTTCAACACTTGTCGTTTAGCAGCACCTAAACATAAGCTGGAGCCATGGTGGCACAGTGGTTAAGCCTTTGGCTGTTAACCAAAATGTGGGCAGTTCAAATCCACCAGCCGCTCCTCAGAAACCCTATGGGGCAGTTCTACTCTGTTCTGTAGGATCTCTATGAGTCAGAATCGACTCGACGGCAAGGGGTTGTTTTTTGGAAACATAAGCTATTACTCTTAAAGTAAAAGTTTTGATTTTATTTTCCTTTAATAATCATTGTCCATTGCTAAATAATTGATCAATAATTTGAGCCTATTAAAATAGATTTAGGTAATTAAATTCCTAACCAAAATTTCCATATCACAACTTTTGAAAATGCAGCAGAAAATAAGAAATGTAATTTTACTTAATTTCTGTGCAGTCATTTCTTGATACTTATAAAATGAAGAAATCACATGAATAGCCTATGTTTATATGATTATATGAGAAAACACTTGGAAGCACTCCGTGTTTAAATTTTGTGTTGCATAGACTAGCTTAGTACTTAACTGCAGATGAGTAAGAAATTGTCAAGTGTGAACACTCTAGATATAAATAATGTACTCCATCGTACAAAAATGTGCACATTTTGGCATTTCTCCACTTAGGTAAACAACAAACGCACAAAAAAGTTCTGGCGGTTATATTCTTCTCAGCTTTTGAAAATAATACAACTGAAATTACTTTTATCTAATCTACTTTTGTTTTGTTATTATGCACCTGTTTTAAGACTTTCCTAAAATAAGAAAGCCTGCTTAAGCTGAATTTTAGGGAGAAAAATGTTCCATTCAAGGGCACACACAAAAATTCACTATACTTTTAAAATTCATTTACATTTTAAGCTCCCATTGTGTTGATTCTTCTTGTCAAAATTTTAATGTCTTTAATTACACTGAAAGGATGACTTTTTATTCGCCTGTAATGTATGGCCTAAAGCCATTTGGGCGGTCAAATTATACTTTAGCTGAAGTGTCAAGTTTTAGACAAAAAATGGTTCCAAGGTCTTTTTAGAAAAAAGAAAACCAAAAACAACTATTATTTCTAACAAGATTGTACCTTAAAGGATGTAACCAAAAATATCAGTTTTGCATATTAATAAATCAATACAATTCCAATATATTTTTTGAGAGAAAGTGAACATTTAAGGTTTCCAAATTCCATTCTGACAGTCATCTAGTGTTCCACTATATGCCATTGACATAAATGAAGGAAACTGATATTTATTTAATAAATCATCCATTTTAAATATCAGAATTAAAAAAAAAAGAAAACAAAAACCAGTTGCAGTCAATTCGACTCATGGAGATTCCGTGTGTGTCAGAGTAGAAACATGCTCTATAGGGTTTTCAAGACTATAACCTTTCAGACACAAATTGCCAGGCCTTCTTTCCAAGAAGCCTCTAGGTGGGTTCAAACTGTCAACCTTTTGGTTAGTAGTTGTGCGTTTCATGGTGTATACCACTAAGGGACTACTTAAATTTTACTTAATTGAAAAGCTAAGATATAACAAAGTTTCTAATTTTGAACGTCTGTGAACTTAGGTTGCCCTGAATCTCAAGAGCAGTTTTATACTCATGAAGTTCAACAGAAAGATGATTCCTTTTAACAACAAAAAAAAAATTCTATTTTAGAAATGTAATGCTTGTCTTCAATAAATTTTTACAAACATAAGCTCATCTGAAAAAACACTAGTGCTCTGTTTTCATTTAGCTGAAATTATTTAAAGAAATATGATGGGCCATATTTCATTAGATTTTTGTATAATTTCATTCCATTTGACTTACCTTCAGTCTGTATGAACCCACATCAATGTTATGACTACATATTAAAAATGAAAAAGTTTTTTCTTTTGTCTGAATATTTAAAACCTATGAAATATAAATTTAAGTAGAATACATATAATTTTCAAATTTGCTCTGATTTTACTACCATTTCACCGACTGATTAAATTAAGCTTAAAGAAAATTAAATCTAATTAACCATAAAATAATTATGTTGGCATTAAAATGGGAATAATTTTTGCCATATGAACTCTTATGTAGGCATCAAATCCATAAAAGTCATGTTCATATGATGCATAATCCACTAAGAATTATTATTCAGTATACTTATTCAACCAAAATTTAAGAGTTAATTCTTCACTGTCATACTTATTAAATTGTTCACTCCTTATCAGCAATTGAAAGTTATTAAAAGACAAGACAAATGTGTAGATAATACAAGGTTTTTGGGGTTTTTTTTTGCACATTTACTTCAGCAACCAAATTTGTATGGTCAAATTGCCATTGATAAATTACTATTAAATTTCTTAAAGACATTGCTGTATTCACTACAGTATTTTTTATTTAAATCTTCAGGAAAGCAGAGCAAGAATACTTTACTCCAGTTTTATCCCCAGGGCAGAATTAGATGATACAGCAAATAGATAACCTTGAAAATGAAAAATAATAACAATAAACTCAAAAGATGCCTCCAAAGACTAAATGTCTACATAAATTAACTAATTCAAAATTAGATTAAATATATATTTATATATTTGCATGTGTGTGTGTGTGTATATATATATATATATAATACGTTTATGTCCACCACCCATCTGTCAGTTTGTCATACCGTGGCAGCTTGCATGTTGCTGTGATGCTAGAAGCTATGCCACTTATATTTTAAATATCAGCAAGGTTAGGTTTCCGCAGAGCTTCCAGACTAAGGTAGACTAGTCTGGTAGAAAGGCCTGGTGATCTATTTCTGAAAATTAGCCAATAAAAACCCTATGGATCACAACAGAACATTGTCTAACTCACTTGCCTTGGACATGTCTTCAGGAGAGATCAATCACTAGGAGGAACATTGTGTTTGGGGAAGTAGAGGGCCAACAAGGGCAAGGGAGGCTATAGCTGAGATGGATTGACGCAATACCTACAACTATGAACTGGAACATGCCAATGATTGTGACTAGATAATATTTTGTTCTGTTGTACATAAGGTCTCCATGAGTCTGAGTCGACTTGACGGCTTATAGCAACCCTATAGGGCATAGTAGAACTGCCCCAGAGGATTTCCAAGGAGCGGCTGTTGAATTCGAACTGCTAACCTTTTGGTTAGCAGCTGAACTCTTAACCACAATGCCATCAGGGCTCCATACACACACACACACACACACACACACACTATATTTGTGTGTAAACAAATATATATATTTAATGGTATGTACCATACTGCATACATTCATATAATGTTTTTGTCTAGATGTACACACATATATACATATCTCCACATCTATGGCCCATAAAAAGCCTTCAATATATAGAACTATAATTATAATTTATAATCTACCATAATCCACCTGCTAAATATGAACACTTATCCCTGACTTTCTCTCTGTCCAATAATTTATACCATTTTTTTCATCAACAAACTCTGTTTCACTGTCTCTTGCTTCTTCTTTAATGCTGAGACAGTTTTTTTAGCTTCACAGGCTCCTCCCCTAACCACACCTCCCATGTTGGTGTTCTTTGGGGCACACATATTTTTTCTGATGCAACACGTGGATCATAAGGTAATCCCTGACATAACAAGGTGTTATGGATTGAGATGTGTCCCCGAAAATACATGTTGGATTCCTGGTCCTTGTGTACGTGTAGATTTCATCCTGTTTGAAAATAGTTTTCCTTTTGTTACGTTAGTGAGGTTATACCAGTGGAGGTTAGACCCTAAACCTAATCACTTCTGGGTTATAAGAAGACCAGAGTAGAATAGACACACACATTGAGGAAGTCAGACACCATGTGAGGATGGTATACAAGCCAAGGAATGTCAAGGAACCATGAATATACTCAGAGCTACCTGCAAGGAAGATATCAACACCAGCGAGACCCTAATTTGTAATTTTAGCCTCCAGAACTATGAGAAAATAAATTTCTATTCTTTAACACTAACCACTTGTGGAATTTCTGTTAAGGCATCACTAGGTAACTGGAACCGAAAGGCCCTTACAAATCTGTAATGTCAGCCCTGAGGATTCTTCCGCTCCTTTAACTTTATCTGAATATTTTTGCCAAACTAATGTTCATTTGCATTTGAATATCCTATACCCTCTGCCGTGGAGTCAATTCTGACTCATAGCCACCCCATGAGGTTTCCAAGGCTGTGAATCTCTACGGAAGCTGACTGCCACATCTTTCTCCTGCAGAGCCGCTAGTGGTTTTCAACCCCCGATCTTTCAGTTAGTAGTCCATTGCTTTAAATATCCTACATCCTATAGTGGCCTTAAGCTCACTGGACTATAATTATGACCCCTTCTCCAATACTACTGCTCTTCTTATAGTTCTACATTCAATTGATATTTTTATCATCTACCATATTACTGATTCCAGAAATATCGGGGCCATCTTCAACTCCTCCCTCTCATTCACTGTTTCCCATCGGTTCTCAAATTTAGAAGATTCTGCCCCAAAAGTCCTTGGATTCTGTCTCCTCCCTTCTATCTACAGCTGTTCATAACGCCTTTCTGTTTATCTCTGACTTAAATCTATCCTATGAAACTCTACTAGAATGGATGTCTAATCTACGTATCTGAGATCATGTGTTTGCCTTAAACGTCTCAGAAATTTTACAGGTTTTTCTGTAACTTTCAAATTACAATGAATATGCTTTCTTTTGCAATTAGGAAAACACATTGTGAAAATAATATGTTTTTATAGGTTCCTACTTATTATAGTATAAATTCAATAACCTTATTATAGTACAGAAACCAAAAAGCCTGTTGCCTTTGGGTCAATTCTGACTCATAACGACTCTATAGGACAGAGTAGAACTGCCCCATAGAGTTTCCAAGGAGAGTCTGGTGGATTCGAACTGCCATCCTTTTGGTTAGCAGCAATATCTCTTAACCACTACACCACCAGGTTTTCCTATTATAGTGCAGAAGCCACTTAAAATATGATGGCTATTACTTGATTAGTCCCCAAGCTGTTCTTGGAACACATGTTGAGTTTTCAAAAGTGTTTACTCTTCACTTATTCTGAAGATTTGTTGTTTCCCTGGTCGTCTTATATACAGCTGCAAGCCACAGCACAATTATCATCACCTGCTCTGAGGCTTTCTCTGACTTCCACAGGTGACGTGTTGTGCTCTCCTTGGTGTTCTCAAAACAGATTGTACCTATTGAAACACCTTTCACATTGTATCATAAAGACTAATTTAAAAAAATCTGTCTGTTTTCACTAGGCTATGGACTCCTTAAAGGCAAGGATCACACTTTATTTATTTTGTAGAAGGAAGAAAGGAAGACAGGAAGGGAAGGAGGGAGGGAAGGAGGGGGGAGAAAGGGAAATTGATGTAAAATTTAGTTCATTATTTCCATGATTTTAATATATTTTTACAGGGACAATAAATATAATATTTAATATATTCAAAACATGGCACTGAAAAAATCTGAACTCGTAAGAAGGGAAAAACATCTTCTTGGCGTTTAAATATTACCATAGCAAATAATTTTGAGCATATTTATGGACTCAATTAAGCAAAGCTATGCTTTCTCTTCTGCAAATGTATGTGTGGTTTCATGAGCATGTTTCTTCTCAGTAAACAGTGAAAGAAATGTTTCATGCTATCAACTTATTGTGAAGAGAAGAGTTCCAGCACTCATTTAATTGTTTTCCCTAATTTAGATTGGTATCTCCGGGCTCCCTATTTTTCTTAAAGTAAAAACCATGCATTGTCCAAAAAACCATATGTGGTTCTCCATCATTTTCTCGCTGACATTATTTGTGATTACTCTCTCCCTTTCTCTAGCCTCACTGGCTTCCTCACTTTTCTTCAAGTGTGCCAACATATTCCTATCATAACACTTTTCTCAAGCTGTTCTCTCAGCTTGGAAAGCCGTTCACCCAGATGACTACTTGGTTAACTCCCTCACTTCTCTTAAATAGAGAGAAACTTATCTGTCTGAGTCTTTCTCAGCATGCTTTAACTGGGTAGAAAGTTGGTTAATCCTTCCACTGGTTGTATTTAAGGTGTTAGAAAATTCTGGCTAACTCAAAATGGATCATAGGCTTAAATATAAGTGCTAAACTCTTCTAAAGAAAACTGTCCAGTAAAGGGTTAGCTGAGCAGGCTTGGAGTTCGCAAACTCTTGCACATTCCAAAGAAGACTGGCTCTTGACAGGCTCCTGGGACATAATTTATAATCCCTTTGAATTTCCTGCCAGATAAGAGTGTCTTTATATACCTGGGGCCTTGGGCCATGCCAGATAGTTTATGATAACACAATGATTTATGGTGAATGCCTGCTTTTGTTTGAGACTCTGAGCTATGCTGTTTGACCTATGAAGGGGCTAGAGACTGAGTAGTAGCTCAGGTCAGCCACACAGATGTACCATGCCCATATGACTGACCTTCAATAAAAACCCTGGGCACCAAGCTTTGGTTAGCGTCCCTGGCTGGCAATGTTTCATATGTATTTCATACATCATTCTGGGGGAAATAATCATTGTCTGTGCAGCTCCACTGGGAGAGGACAACTGACAAGTCTCATGTGATTTTTCTTGGACTTTGTCCTATGGCCTTTTTCCTTTGCTGATTTAATCTGTATTCTTTTTTCTGTAGTAAACCATAACCATGGGTATAATAGCTTTTTTGAATTCTGTGAGTCTTTGTCATTTTTTAAAGTCCCTAGTTTAACATTCTTCTACAGTTTCTTTGAGTGGTTTTACTATTAATATTGTAGAGTTTAATATTTTCTCCATATTTAATTTATGTTGGTGTATGAAACAGTAGTGGAATTCAAATTTGCTTTGTTTTACTTCTTAGAAATAGTGGGCCAATTTTCCTCATAATAAATCAATAATAAAAGTAATAATAATAATTATAATTAGGATTTACTGTGTGCTTTCTGTGGGCTAATCATTTTGCTAAATACTTTATATACAATAGCTCAATTAACCATCACATTTACCCTCAGGGTTATGATGAAGCCTGTTTTAACAGCAGAAAAAAGAAATGTGGACAATTTTAAATTGACTTCAGAATCATATCTAATTTGTAACTTAGCCAGGAGACAGAGTTCTGAACTTCTAACTCAGCTCTGTGCTTCATACCAGTAGGGCAACTGACCTCACAGAAAGAATAAGCTGATTTTAGGAAGTTAGTATTATCTTGAATCCAAAACAGGTAAATACAACAGAAGGAAAGAAAGTAATAGGCTCATCTCTCTTAAGCTATAAATGCAAAATTCTAAATATAATTTCAAATTCCTGCATTGTTTTTCAAGAATATATACATGATATGAAAGGATTTTTCAATATCAGAGCAATCTTCAAATGTGATTCACCACATGAACAAACATTGTCAATTACATGCAATACCCATGCATTATGAAAACATCTAGAAAGCAAGGAATAGATGGGAACTTCCTTGATTTAGTGAAGGTTAAATACCAAAACTTAGAGCACTGCACTTAATAGAGAAACTTTAGATGCATTTTCTTTATGATTAGGAAAAAGATAAAAATGCCCACTACAACTTAATGTAGTCTTGGAGGACTTGGTCTACTCTACAAAGGTAAGAAAAAAAATTGTAAAAATTGGTAGAGAAGAACTATAACTCCTTATATTTGCTGATGATATGAATATCTGTTTAGGAAAACCAAAAAAGATAAATTATTACAATTACTAAGAGACTTCAAAAATACTGCTGATAATATATAATTACATTCTCCTATTCAGCAATAACCAATGAGAAATCATAAGAAGTATAATATCATTCAAAAGAGCAATATATATCCATATATGCCTTTGTGGGTGCATTCTAGAAACTAACCTAGGAACATAAGATTTCTATGGATACTTTTTTTAAAAAACTCAAAGAAATGATCTAAAGGACGATTTTAAAAATGTGAAATAAACTATGCTCATGGAGGAGAAGACTTTACTATTTAAAAAATCAAAGCCATAATTAAAGATAACCAAACCTATTGCCATCAAGTCAATTCTGACTCATAGCAACCCTTTAGGACAGAGTAGAACTGCCCCATAGAGTTTCCGAGGAGTGCGTGGTGGATTCGAACTGTCAACCTTTTGGTTAGCAGCTGTAGCATGTAACAGCTACATCACCAGGGTGATTAAGAGCCATGGCTGCTAACTAAAAGATCAGCAGTTCGAATCCACCAGGTGCTCCTTGGAAACTCTATGGGGTGGTTCTACTCTGTCCTCCTATAGGGTCACTGAGTCAGAATCCACTTGACGGAAATGGTTATAATTAAAAATATTTCTAAGTGAGAAATGTCAGCCTAGATTGGTTTCACTTGTGAATTCTACCAAGTATTTAAGTAAGAATTAACACCAAATTTACACAAAATCTTAAGAAGAATAGAAAAAGAAAGTCACTATCCAGGACGTTCCTTAAATTCAGCATAACTTGATATGAAAACCCTGCTAGGACATTATCAATATAATTCCCTAATAGAGACGCAAAAATTCTAAAAAGAAAAAGAAAGGAACCAAACTCAATGATATATGACTAAATTGGTTTTATACCACAAGTAAAAGCTTTGTTTAACATTCAAATATTAATCAATGAAAAAGAAAATTATAATTACAAAAGTTACTGAAAGAACATTTGATAAAATTAAGAATACATTTATAATTTAAAAAAAAAAACTGTTAGCAAGCTACTAATGGAAGGAAATTTTTTTTTAAATTTCATTTCATTGTTGTTTTTGAGAATATACACAGCAAAACATAGTTCAACAGTTTCTTCGTGTACAAGTCAGTGGCATCAATTACATTCTTTGAGTTGTGCAACCATTCTCATCCTCCTTTTCTGGGTTGTTCCCTCCCCATTAACATAAACTGACTGTCCCCTAAGGTTCCTATCTAATCTTTTCAGTTTCTGTTGTCACTTTGATCTCATATAGATAGTTCTTAAAAGAGCATGATGCTCAAAGCAGACATTTTTTACTGGTTAAGCTAAACTGTTGCTTGGTTTTAAGAAGACTTCAGGGGATATTTTTGGTTTAAGTTTTAGAGATTATCTCAGGGCAATCTTTTCAGGAGTTTGTCCAGCTCCCTTGGCTCCAGAAAGGGAAGGAAAATTCTTTAGCCTAAAACAAACATTATATTTAATGATGAATTATCGAAACTTTCATCCACCAGGCCACTTCTTGGAAACCATATGGGGCAGGTCTACTCTGTCCTATAGGGTGGCTATGAGTCAGAATTGACTCAATGGCAATGGGTTTTTCTTTTTTCTATTGAAACTTTCTGTCTCTGATTGTGAATGAGACAAGGAGGTCCTTTATCATCAGTCCTACTCATATTGTACTAAAAGTGCTAGTCAGTGCTTTAACTGAAGAAAAAAAATTCAGTCATCAGAAAGAAGAAATAAATAAAGCTCATCTGTACTCACAGACAACATCAATGTGTACAGAACAAATTCAAAAGAACCTAAAGGTGTAGTCTTAGAATTCAACAAACACAACAAAGAGAAAATGAAAATTTTAAATGATACCATTTATAATAACATGAAGAAAATCAAATAACTAAGAATAAATCTAAACAAAAGAAGGGCAAGATCTCCTGGAAAAAAAAAAATCTGAAATTTGGCTGCTTGTTATAATCATCAGGGAGATTTTTTTTACAAACCTAATGGTGAAGACTTAACTCTTACAATTAAATAGTTATCTCTTGGGGAGAGACCCAAACATCTATATAATATTCCCACATGGTTCTAATGTGCAACCGAGTTTGAGAACCCCTTCTCTGCAGAGTAAGATAATATAATAATATGGATTATATATTATATATTGTTACAAACCTACATTAATTTAGATATGGTGAAATTGGTGTAAGGATAAAACCAAAAAAACCAAACTTGTTGCCATCAAGTTGATTCTGATTCATAGTGACCCTATAGAACAGAGTAGAACTGCCCTATACTGTTTCCAAGGAGCACCTGGTGGATTCAAACTGCCAACCTTTGGTTAGCAGCCATCGCTCTTAACCACTATGCCACCAGAGTTTCCAAGGTGTAAGGATAGCGATAGATAAATGGAACAGAAAGAGACCCAGGCATACATGGACCCTGTTGATGATTAAGGTAAAATAGCAAGTAGTATAAAAAACAGGTTTCAATAAATGTCATTGCACCAATTGGATCCATAGAAGAAAAATAAATAAATATTGGCCTCATCCTGACACCATATACCATACAGAAGAATATTTTCATAAACTTGAGGTAAGAAAAAAAAAAATTTTGAGAACACACATGAAGGAAAATATGATAAACTGACTACACTAAAATTAAAAACTTCCATCCATCGAAAGACACTATTAAGAAAATGAAATGCTACACCACAGAATGGAGAGAGGACATTTGCAACACAGATAAATGACAAAGGGTCAGTATCCTAAATATACAAAAAAAAATTTATTAAGTCAATAATAAAAAAATTATAAAATCCAAAAGAAAAATGGGCAAGAGGTATGAACCATCTCTTCATAAAAGAGTATCTCCAAAAGATCAGTAAACATGAAAAGTCACTCAATCTCATTAATCATCAGAGAGATACAAGCTACAACTACAAGTTATCATTACAGTCTTAGTAGAATGGCTAAAATTAAGAAGACTGACAATATCAAGTGTAGACAGAAATGTGGATTAATTAGAACACTCATATACTGCTGTTGGGAACATAAATTGGTACAGTCACTTAGGAAACTGGTATTTTTATTATCTACAAAGACTGAACACACACATACCATATGACATAGGAATTCCACTCATTTATATACTCAGCTGAAATGTATGCACTTGTGAATATGCATGTATGCAAGAATGTTCATAACAGCGTTACTGGTGACAACTCCAAAATGGAAATAATCCAAATATATGTTAACAGTAGAATGGATAAATACATCATGGTATATTCATTCAATTAACATTTTACACACTGAAATAAGTGAACTATATAGAATCCCATGGATTAATTTCACATAGTGTTGAACGTATATGCCAACCAGAAAAAAATACATTTTGTAATGTCCCATTTACATAAAGTTCATAAATGGTCAAAAGTCACGATAGTGGTAACTTTGGAGAAGATAGTGAACAATGATTGAGAAAGGGCATAAGACGGAATATCTAGAACACTTGTCATTTTCTATCTCTAGACTAGAGCTCTGGTGGCACAGTGGGTAAGAGCTCAGCTGCTAACCAAAATGTCAGCAGTTCTAATCCACCAGCCACTCTTTAGAAACCCTATGGGGCAGTTCTACCCTGTCCTATACACTCACTATGAGTCGGAATCAACTCAGCAACGGGTTTAGTTTTTTTATTTATTTTTTTAACCAGGGTAGCAGTTACATGAATGTGTTTTCTTGTGAAAATTCATCAAAGTATACACTTTTTTCTCTTATTTGAAGTATTACATAGTAAACTAATAGAAGATCTTCTGAAAACATGAAGAGAGGTACTATTTTCTTTTGTAAAACTTAATATAGAAATGTCAATTCTTCCCAAATTAATCTGTAAAATCAATAGATTCTAATACAAATTCCAGTTAGGTAAGTCAACTTTGAAAAAGAAGAGTAAAAATAATTAGTTTATACATTGACTATCGTAACTTTTTTTTCCCCCAAAGCATGGTTATAAAAACAGTGATTTTGGAACAATTACAGAAAAAATACACTAGTGGAATAGAAGCGATATTTCAGAGATGGGCCAATAGAGATGTGATCATGTAATATATTTTAAAGGTAACAGTACAAACTGGGGAAAGGGTGGCTGGTTCAGTAAACAGTACTGGGAAATCAGGTTTATTATGTGGTGAAAACTAAAATTGGATCTCTGCACACTTCATAAAGTGTCTGCCAAATGGATTAAAAACTAAATGTAAAATATAAAACCACAAAGTTGATATAAAATAATATAACAGAATGTCTTTGTAGCCTAGATATAAAGAACTTTTTATGCAAAAACTAAAAAACCACAAATCATGAGGCCAAAAATGACTTAGGGTTGGCTTAGAACATAGAGAAGCCCTGAGTGGTGCAAACAGTTAATGTCCTTTGCTGCTAGCTGAAGGGTTGGAGGTTTGAGTCCACACAGAGGGGTCACAGAAAAAAGGCCTGGTGATCTGCTTCTGAAAAATTAGCTATGGAAAACCCTATGGAACATAGTTCTACTCTGACGTACGTGAGATCGCTATGAGTTGAAATCAATTCAATGGCAACCAATCTTTTTTTTAATTTAGGAACGTAGAGACATTTCATAATATTGTACACATGGCAAAAGATAACCTGATTCCAAGTAATCAATTTACACATGAATTAAACAAAAACCCTATAGTAAGCTAATGTTGGCCTGCACCAATTTCTCACTTCCAGATGTATGTGTACGAACTGGATCTGATATCTGTCAATCTTTCTTTTATTCATAATATAATATATAATCCATTCTTTTGTCTATGAATGGTAAAGGCTTGCCTAGAGGCTTTAAGTTATTTTCCCAGAATTTTGTCTAGACCTGCATCTCAGTCCTACTCTTCTTGCGACCAAAGATGTTTATTTGCATAAAAATGACTCTTTGTCATTTGTGTATTCCAACTAACTGCTTAAAGATGCTAGGGATATATTGGAGGCTTTAATATTCTTATACATGAATTAACGTAGTAAGTTACATGAAAACTCAATAATTTATTATTCAGAACTTTAAATTAAATTCTGAGTTTTCAGCATTGATTTAAAAAAATTATCATGTAAATAATAAACATTAATTTTTATACCTGTGAATGAAAATTGTCATTATTTAAAGGAATTAGAAGTTAGGCCACTACAGAAAGAGTGAGAGAAGTATTGATATAAGGAACGTTTAGAAAGGGTAGAGAATTTGCCAAAGATTTTTTTCTTTCCAAATACTGCATTTGATAGTTGCTTTTTGTTTTAAAAAGTGAAATTTTATTTTTTATATTCTGGAAACATAAATATGGATAACTTAAAAAACTTTTCACGTGATTACAGCCCATTTCAAAAAAAGGCAGAAATAATTCCTCATTTATGTTGAATTATTGAAGGTCTACAAAAATCTCAAGAAGCTTTACTCATTTCCTAATCCCAGTCCACATTAGAGTCCTGTCTAGTTTCTCCCTTCTCTGACACTATTGGATCTTGACCATTCGTCAGTTAAATATTTTTTTATGATTGCCTTTCTTTTAATGGAATTCATATATACCCCATGAAAACATCCCCTTTCAGTTCTCAAGAGTATATACTTTATAAGCACTTTCTAGCCTGCGAAGGGATAGCAGGGTGCTTACCTTCAAAATAGATGCCTGACTGGATTTCGAGAACCCTGGGGAGGGTCCTGAGGTCAAGCGAGTGGACGAATTCTTCCAGCGATAATGCCATTGCTTTGGCTTGGGTCCTGCGCAGATCTAGTACTTTCAGAGGCTTGTGACTGGTGGTGTCACTTGTCTTCAATTGCAATCCCTTTACATCATTTCTCAGGCAGGCAGGGATGTCACACTGAGCAGACCAGAAGTGGAGTAGCTTTGTGTGGGGAGGACGGTGAGAGGGAGGGAGAAGGCAGAAGCCAAAAAAGCTCTTTTTTTTTTTTCTTATTGTGGCTTCATTTCCTTCTGACATTGAAGTAGAACAGGATGAGGGTGAAGTGAGCATGTCTCAACACACATTGTCAAAATTAGAACTAATACAGAGCTTGCTCTGTCTGTTGCTTGTCCAGATGTGCATTTACAGCAGGGGCAAGAATGTCTGGGGTCAGAGTTGACATGCCTAGTGCACGAGAAAAGAACAGAATGTAGGACTAAGAGTCTAATCTTAAAAATGGTATCACGTTAATTCATTATTTCTGTAGTTCATTTCTAAAGTTTGGCTTTATGTCTTATTTGCATACTCTCTGTTTTTGTATTAAATTTGGCTGCAAAAGTGCTTTGTGTCAGCTCTTCTTAGAAATCTGATACTCTGGAGAGAGAGTATTGAAACCACTTTATATTCTTCCACATTGAAAAATTTGCTGAATCTTAAAGTAAGATGGGGAAGGGGTGCAATATGCTAAGTGACAGAGTAAGCTAATATGAATTTTCTAATCTCCACAGTATACTGGAGTTTTCTGGGTTTAGCTCTGCTTTTGATTTATAGGGGTGACTTCAGTCTTGTCTTCTCTGTACCTCATTTGTTTAATGTATGAAATGGAGAAAAAGTAGGAGTCAAATAAATTGTCTGAACAATTTCTTCCAAGGCCAAAATTCTACAGTTCTGGTCTTATGATCCAAATTTAGGGGGAAAAAATGTACAAATTCAAAAGAAGCAAAAAAAGCTTAGTAAAATTTAATTTCATAAAAATCTTTCCCTTTTCTATTATTCGTATTTAACTGAAACAATGTTTTAGAGCTAGAATATATAATTCAAGGTGATGTTGATTGAGTCTTTTTAAGGATGAATAACAGAAGAATTGTTGAGATAGAAACAGATGAAGGAGGCTAAGAAGCTACAAATTTTCCTTATAAACTAGATGCCAGACTCCCCTCTAGCAACCGTTTTGGCCTTAGGCAGAAGAATACACAGCAGGATAGAGAAGGTCAGACGTCTTCCCAACTCTATCATATTTTCCATCTAAGTGACCTAGGTATAAAAATACTGCCTTATTTTGATATAGAGCTTTACAACACTCTTTCAGCTATTAACAATCATACTTGACACATTTAATGATCCGCCTAGCTTCATTTCTTTCACCACCAAACTAGAATTTATGGTTGGTTACATCAACAGTTTTTTTCACCAGTACCTTCTACTTCCTCACAACTTTTTTGCCCGCAAATCCCCCAGACTTGATCAGTCTGTCTTCTGCAACCCTCCCCCAAAGCTTAGGCTCTTCACTTGACTGCAAACATTTATTGCCTAACATAGCATTTCTCCCATTGTTGAATATATGAAAAAGACTACTGTCAACTTTCCTTAAAATCCATACGTCTGTCAGAGTTGGTGTCACAACAAATTTCATTTGGTACCTAATCCAAGCTGGGCTTTACTTGATTTTTTTTTTTTTTTTTTTGAGTGTCCTAAGTCAATGTTTTTATCCCATTAGCCAAAGGAGTCTTGGTGGTGCAATGGTTAACTGCTTGACTGCTAACTGAAAGGTTGGCAGTTCAAATCCACCCAGCGGCTCTGTGAGAGAAAGACTTGGCACTCTGCTCCCACAAAAAATACAGCCTAGAAAACCCTATGGGGCAATTCTACTCTGTCACATGGGATTGTTAGGAGTCAAAATTGACTCAGTGACTCCTAACAACAATAACAGCCAAAGCTAGTAAAAAAAAAAAATAGGGCAAAATAAGAACATTTTTAGAAAAACAAAAACAGAGAAATTTAGTCACTAATAGACCACACTAAAAGAAATACTGAACTGTTTTCTTTAGCAAAAGGAAAATTATCCCCAGACAGAGCTCAAAAATGTGGTAAGGACTGAAGAACAATGGAATAGGTAAATATGTGGATAAATTAAATAAATATTAACTGTACAAATCAGTAATTGTAATGCCTTGTGGCATTTAAAATATATGTGAATTAATGTATTATAGTAATAATTTAAAAGAAGGAACTGGTAAATGAAGTTAAAATGCTCTAAGATTCTAGCCTTTTAGAAAAGTTGTAAAATAATCATTAGTATTAGTCTGAAATAAATAAGGATGTAGATTATAATTGATTGGAAAGCCACTAAATATAGTAAATGGAATAATAAAAATAAATTTTGACTAGTGCAAAAAAGTCATGAAAGAAAAGAAAAAGGACCAAAAACAGCCAATGAATAGTAACATCGGAGCTACAAACTCAAATATATTCTTAATTGTATCCATTTAAATTGATTAATTATCAAAAATACTAAATAAATTAATAGCCAAGTAATAAACTAGAATTGGAAGATTGCATTAAAAAAATTGTTGCTTATCTGTGAACCATCTCATAACATCGATGAAACTGGAGGACATTATGCTGAGTGAAATAAGTCAATCACAAAAGGACAAATATTGTATGAGACCTCTATTGTAAAAACCCATGAAAAAGTTCACACACAAAATGTAACGATCTTTGTTGGTTACCAGGGATGGGAGGGGTGGGGGGGGAATACTAAATAGGCAATAGATAAGTGGTATCTTGGGTGAAGGGTGAGACAGTACACAATACAGGGGTAACTAGCACAACTTGTACAAGGAAAGGTCATGGAAGCCCCATAGACACATTCGAACTCCCTGAGGGACTGAATTGCTGGGCAGAGGGCTCTGGGGACCATGGTCTCAGGGAACATCTAGCTCAATTGGCATGACACATCTTACAAAGACAATGCTCCACATTCTACCTTGGTGAGTAGCGTCTGGGGTCTTAAAAGCCTGCGAGCAGCCATCTAAGATGCTCCACTGGTCTCATCCCTTCAGGAGCAAGGGAGAATGAAGAGAACAGGATACAAGGAAAAGATAAGTCCAAAGGACTAATTGTCCACAGCTACCAAGGCCTCCACCGGACTGAGTCCAGTACAGCTAGATGCTGCCCGGCTACCACCACTGACTTCTGTGACCAGGATCACAACAGAGGGTTCTGGACAGAGCTGGAGAAGGATGTAGAGCATAATTCTAACCCACAAAAAAAGACCAGGTTTACTGGCCTAAAGGAGACTGGAGAAACCCCGAGAGTATGGCCCCCAGACACCCTTTTAGCTCAGTGGTGAAGTTACCTCCAAGGTTCACTGTTCAGCCTGGGAGTGGACAGCCCCGTAAAACCTAATGAGACTAACAAGGTACAGAAGTCCAGTGACAAGGGCCAAAAAGCAGAAGGGGACAAGGAAGCTGGTGATAGGGAACCCAAGGTTGAGTAAGGATATTGTTGATGTGTTGTGAGATTGTTAACCATTGTCATAGGGCAACATTTGTAGTAACTGTGAAATGAGAAACTATTTTGTTCTGTAAGCCTTCATCTTAAGTGAGAATAACAGCACAATTGGAAGAGCGTAGTCAATGTCACTGAACTGTGCATGTAGAAATTTTTGAAATGGTGTATGTTTGGCTATGTGGATTTTCACCAAAAAAAAAAAAAAGGTTGAGAAGTTAGAGGGTTGATATGTTGTGGGGTTGTTAACCAATGTCATAAAACAACATGCGTACTTCTGTTTCATGAGAAACTATTTGTTCTGTAAGCCTTCACCTGAAGTACAATAAAAAAAAATTTATACATTCAAAAAAAAATTGTTGCTTACAAAAGATACACCTTAATTATAGTACACAGAAAATCTAAAAGTAAAAGATTGGAAAAATGTACACCATGAAAACATTAAGCAAAAGAAAGCTCATGAAACTACACCAATATGAGACAAAGTAAATTAAAAAGCAAGAACCTTTTCCAGAGATAAAAAGGCACACTCAAAAATGAAGTATGATCATCTCACAAGGAAGATATAATAGTCTCAAATCTGTATGCACTCAATAACGTAACATCAAAATAGCTAAAGAAAAATTAACCAAATGAAAAGGAGGATTTATCATCAGAGTAAGAAACATTTACACACTCATTCAATAGTTTACAGAACAGGCAAATATTTAATTAATAAAATTGAATAATGTACTGCTGAAGGTACATTATATAGTTACTCATATGTAGTGAAACTGAAGCAATCTATCTTGAAATCACTTTGATCTAGTAATTTCACACTTAGACATAATCAGATACACAGAAAGATTTAACATCATTAATCAGATCACATATTATTTTTTATGGTGAAAGACTTCAATATACATCCAAAAAGCTCAATGACTTCCAAGCTGGATAAACTCAAAGAGATTCACACCAACCAAGAGACAAAGAGAGAATATTGAAAGCAGCAAAGGAGAAGAGATACATCATGTTCAAGGGATCCTCAATAAGATTAATAGCTGATTTCTTATCAGAAGCCATGGAAGTCAGAGACAGTGGAGTGACAAATTTCAAGTCCTGAAAGAAAAATACTGTCAACTAATTAAAGGATTTCCAGATAGACATAGGTATAAGGTGAGAGAATCCATTACCAGTAGACATGCCCTACAAGAAATATTAAAGGGAGTCCTTCAAGCTGAAATGAAGTAAACTAGAAAGTGAAATACAAGGATTTGGAACTTGCCAGCCTTCACAACCGCATAGTAATTTCCTTGTAATAAATCTCTCCATATATATATTTATGGAGCCCTGGTGGTGCAGTGATTAAGAGCTTGGCTGTTAACCAAAAAAGGTGGGGAGTTCAAATGCACCAGCTGCTCCTTGGAAGCCCTATGGGACAGTTCTACTTTGTCCTGCAGGATTGCTATGAGTCAGAATCGACTCAACAGCAATAGGTTTGGTTTTCCAGTATATATATTTATGTATACACATCACCGGTTTTGCTTCTCAGCCTAAGACAAATACTTTCAATAACGGACAGACCACCTATACAGAAATCAATAAGGAAATAGAGAACATGAACAACACTGCAAACAAATTAGACCTAATAAGTATACATAGTATACTCCTTCCACAAACTGCATGCACACATTCTTCTCAAGTACACATGGATCACGTTTTCAGGACAGATCAAAACATGTCTCAATAAATTAAAAAAGATAAAAATTAAACAAAGTATCTTTTCTGACTCCAGTGGAATGAAACTAGAAATCAATAACAGAAAGAAAATTTAAAAATTCACAAATACATAGAAATTGAACAGCACACTCTAAACAACCAAGAGGTCAAACAAGATATCACAAGGAAGTTAGAAAATACCTTGAAACAAATGAAATGAAAAAAACAACATACCAAAACTTATGGGATGTAGCAAAAACTGTAAATATCTACAATAAAAAAAAAAGGAAGATCTCAAATCAATAAACTAACTTCATATGCCAAGGAATTAGGAAAAATAACAGCAAACTAAAACCAAAGCTAGCAGAAAGAAGGACATAAAAAAAGATTAGAGTGGACATAACTGAAATAGAGAATAGAGAAATGATAGAAAAAATCAACAAACTCAAAAGTAGATTCTTTATAAAGATTAACAAAATTCACAAGCTGTTAACTAGACCGATTAAAAAAGAGAGAGAGAAGACGCAAACTGACAAAATCAGAAGTGAAAGTGGAGTCACTACTACAGACTTTATAAAACTGTAAATGAATAAAAGATAATACTATGAATGCCAACAATTTGGATTACTGCCGAAATGGAAAAATTCCTGGAAACACACAAATTACCAAAACTGTCTCAAAAATAAAAAGAAAATCTGAATAGGCTTATAGCAATTAAAGAGACTGAATCACCGTCTTAGTCATAAAGTGCTGCTATAACAGAAATACCACCAGTGGATGATTTTAACAAAGATAAATTTATTTTCTCACAGTCTAGTAGGCTAGAAGTCCAAATTCAGGGTGTCTGCTCCAGGAGAAGGCTTTCTATCTCTGTTGGCTCTGGAGGAAGGTCCTTGTCATCAATATTCCCCTGGACAAGGAGCTTGTCAGTGCAAGAATCTCCAGTTCAAGGGACGTGCATCAGAATTAGAAACGAAAGAACAAAATTATTTCTGTTTGCAGAAGATATGAGTCTAGGTATAGAAAACTCCAAAAATTTTACAAAAAGACTATTAAATCTAATAAGAGAATTCAGCAAAATTGCAGGATACATCAACACAAAAAAAATTAGTTATATTTCAATATACCAACAATGAACAGTATAGAAAGGAAATTAAGAAAACATTTTCATTTATGATAGTGTCAAAAAGAATAAAATACCCATGCCTTATATCATATACAAAAATGAATTCAAAAGTGATTAAGGACCTAAATGTACAAACTAAAACTATAAAATTCTTAGAAGAAAATGAAGGTGCAACAATGTCAGGCCTAGCTTTTAACAATGGATTATCTAATATGATAAGAAAAGCACAAACAGCAAAAGACAAAATAAACAGACGGGACCTCATAAAAATTAAAAACTTTGGTTCATCAAAAGACTTTACCAAGAAAGTGAAAAGTCAAGCTGTCAACTGGGAGAATATCTTCAGAAACCATATATCTGATAGGAATCTCCTAATAGCCAAAATATATATAAAACTTTGACAACTTAACAACAAAAAGACAAATAAACCAATCAAAAAATGGGCAAAGAACTTGAACTGACATTTCACCAAAGAGGACATTCAAATGGCCACCAAACACATGAAAAGATGCTTATTGTCATTAACCATCAGAGAGATGCAAATCAAAACCACAACGAGATAACATTTCACTCCTAGTTGAACAGTTAAGGGGCCCTGGTAGCCCAGCAGTTAAGAGCTCTGCTGCTAGCCAAAACGTCTGCGGTTCAAATCCACTAGTCGCTGCTTAGAAACCTGATGGGGCAGTTCTACTCTGTCCAGTATGATCTCTATGAGTCTGAATCTAATTGATGACAATGGATTTGGTTTGGTTTTGATTTAGGATGGCTAAGATGAAAAAACAGAAAATAACAAACGTTGGTGGGGATGTGGGGAAATTGGAACCCTTATTCATTGCTGGGGTAATCACTGAACAATATCTTTAATATCATACGCAGGTAAGATTTTGCTGAAGATCATTCAAAAGCAGTTGCAGTAGTACATCGACAGGGAAGTGCCAGAAATTCAAGCTGGATTCAGAAGGCAACATAGGATAGGGACATTACTGCTGATATCAGATAGATCTTGGCTGATAGTAGAGAATGCCAGAAAGATGTTTATCTGTACTTTACTAATTATCCAAAGGCATTTGACTGTGTGGATCATGTCAAATTATAGTTAACATTGTGAAAAATGAGAATTCCAAACCCTTCGTGCTTATGCAGAACCTGTACATAGACCAGCAGGCAGTCATTTGAACTGAGCAAGGGAATACTGCATGGTTTAAAATCAAGAAAGGTATGCGTCGGGGTTGTATCCTTTCGCCATACTTATTCAATCTGTATTTTGAACAAATAACCCTAGAAGCTGGAAAATATGAAGAAAAACGTAGATCAGAATTGGAGGAAGACTCATTAACAACCTGCGATATGCAGATGACACAACCATGCTTGCTGAAAGTGAAGAGGACTTGAAGCACTTACTGATGAAGATCAAAGACCACAGCCTTCGGTGTGGATTACACTTCAACATAAAGAAAATAAAGATCCTCATAACTGGATCAGTAAGCAACATGGTGATAAATGGAGAAAAGATTGACGCTGTCAAGGATGTCATTTTACTTGGATCCACAATCAACCCCCAAAGAACTACAGTCAGGAAATCAAACAATGTGTTGCATTGGGCAAACCTCCTGCAAAAGACTTCTTTAAAGTGTTGAAAAGCAAAGACGTCACTTTGAGGATTAAGGCGCACCTGACCCAAGCCAAGATATTTTCAATCACCTCATATGCATGCAAAAGCAAGGCAATGAATAAGGGAGATCGAAGAAGGATTGATGCCTTTGAGTTATAATGTTGATGAAGAATATTGAATACACCGTATTCTGCCAGAAAAACATACAAGCCTATCTTGGAAGAAATACAGCCAGAGTGCTCCTTGAAAGGGACGACGGCAAGACTTAATTTCAGGTACTTTGGACATGTTATCAGGAGGGACCAGTCCCTGGAGAATGACATCATGCTTGGTAAAGTAGAGGGTCAGAGAAAAAGAGGAAGACCCCTGACAAGATGGATTAACACAGTGGCTGCAACAATGGGCTCAAACATAACAATGATATTAAGAATGGCACACGACTGGGCAGTATACATTCTGTTGTACATAGGGTCACTATGAGTTGTAACCGACTTGATGGCACTTAACAATAACAACATCCACTGCTGCTGGGAATGCAAAATGATACAGCCATTGTGAAAAACAGTGTGGCAGTTCCTCAAGAAACTGAAAATAGAACTACCATACCAAAAAACTAAATCCACTGCCATCGAGTCGATTCCAACTCTTAGGGACCCTACAGGACACAGTAGAACTTCCCCATAGGGTTTCCAAGGCTGTAAATCTTTACAGAAGCAGACTGCCACATCTTTCTCTCACTGAGCAGCTGGTGAGTTCAAACTGCTGACCTTTTGGTTAGCAGCCAAGCACTTAACCATTGAGCCACCAGGCTCCTCAGAACTACCATATGACCCAGCAATTCCTAGGACTATACCAAGAAGGCTTGAAAGCAGAGACTCAAAAAGAGATTTGTACACCAATGTTCACTGCAGCACTGTAATAGCCAAAAGGTGGAAACAACATAAATGCCCATCAACAGATGAATGGATAAAGAAAATATGGGGCATACGTACAATGCTCAACCATTAGGAGAAATGAAGTCTTGATAAATGCTAAAATATGGATATGGATGGAGCTTGAAGACATTACAGGCAGTGAGATAAGTCAATCACAAAAGGACAAATATTGTATGACTTTATTTGTGTAAAAAGACAAGAACAGGCAAATATATAGAGATCAGTTTATTAATGGTTACCAGGGGCAGAAGGCAGGGGCAAAAGAGGTGTTAATGGTGATGAAAAAAATCACATTGATTGAGGGTTGGGTTACACGGCAATTATTGTAATTGCCGTCAATAAATCATAAACTTGTAAAAAGTTAAATTGGAAAAAGTTGTATGATAGATAATATTTACCAAAAAAAAGTAGCTGCTGAGTCTTCTTATGTACAATCAAACACCTCATGGGATTTGGTTCCTTGGTTTGGAGATTTAGGATCATGGTTTCATGGGACAACCCAGTTAATTGGCCTCATAACGTGTTTAGTGCCTCTATTCTATCTCCTAGTTCATTGCATAGTGCCTAGGGTCTTAAAACCTTGAAAGCAATCATCCAAGTTTCAACAGTTGGTCTCTATTCACTAGGAGCAATAGAAAAAGAAGGAGAGTCACACATAGAATGTGTGGCTAATTGCCCCCACGAACAACTACCTCCTTTGCCATGAGACCAGAAGAAGTGGATGGTGTCTGGCTACCATCACTGAACATTTTGATAAAAGGTTGTACAAAATAATCCTGATCAAAAGGGGGGAAATGCAGAAGAGAATTTCAAATTCTTGTGGACTCCAGGCTTTCTGGAGCCATGGATGCTGGATGAACCTCTGACACTATTACCCAGAGATTTTCTTTAAACCTTAAACCAAAAATATCCCCTGAAGTCTTCTTAAAACCAAATAATAGTTTGGCTTAACTAGTAAAAACTGTCTGTCTTGAACATTATGCTTTTTTAAGAACTACCTATATGGGATCAAATTGACAGTGGCAACTCAAACGTTTAGGGGACAGCAAATTTATGTTAGTGGAGGAGGAACAACTCAGAAAAGGAGGGTAAGAATGGTTGCATAACATGAAGAATGTAATCAGTGTCACTGAATTTTACATGTAGAGACTGTTGAATTGGTGTATATTTTGCTGTGTATATTCTCAACAACAACAATAACAAAATAAATAGAATTTAGAAATAAAAAAGAATAAAGTACTTAGGAATGAATTTATCCATGGAGGAGAAATACTTGTACACTAAAAACTACAACATTTGATCAAAATGTTTAAATGGAGAAAATAATTGAGGTTGTAAAGGATTTCATTTTACTTGGACCCACAATCAATGCCCATGGAAGCAGCAGTGAGGAAATCAAACAACGCACTGTGTTAGGCAAAACTGCTGCAAAAGTCGTCTTCAAAGTGATAAAAAGCAAAGATGTCATTTGAAGACTAAGGTGCACCTGATCCAAGCCATGGCATTTTCCATTGGCTTATATGCCTGCAAAAGCTGAACAATGAGTAAGGAAGACTGAAGAATTGATGCCTTTGAATTATGATGTTGGTGAAGAATATTGAATATACTGTGGACTGCCAGAAGAACAAACAAATCTGTCTTGGAAAAAGTACAGCTAAAATGCTTCTTAGAAGCAAGGTACTTTGTACATATTATCAGGAGCAACTAGTCCCTGGAGAGCGACATCATGCTTGGTAAAGAAGAGAGTCAGAGAAAAAGAGGAAGACCCTCAACAGGATGGATTAACACAGTGGCTGCAACAACGGGCTCAAACTCAACAATAATCGTGAGGATGATGCACAACTGGGCAGTGTTTCTGTTGTACACAGGGTCACTATGAGTTGGAACCAACTCAACAGCACCTAACAAAAATAACAACAAAAACTACAAAACTTTGCTGAAAGAAATTAAAGAAGACCTAAATAAAAGGAAAGACATCTGTATTCAAAGATTAGAAGACTTAATATTGTTAAGACATCAGCACTACCCAAAACTACCTACAGTCTCCATGTAATCTCTATCAAAATCTAAATGACATTATTTTTCAGAAATAGAAGCATCCATTCTAAAATTATTATGTAATGTCAAGGGACTCCCAAAAGCCAAAACAATCTTGAAAAAGAATAAAATTGGAGGACTCACACTTCCTGATTTCAAAACTTACTAGAAAACTACAATAGTCAAAACAGTGTGGTACTGGCATAAGGATAGATGTGTAGATCAATAGAATAGAATAGAGAGCCCCGAAATAAACTCTCACATTTTCGGTCAATTGATATTTTACAAAGGTGCAAAGTCCATTCAATGGGGAAAGGATAGTCTCTTCAACAAATGATCCCAGGAAAACTGGATATCCACACGCAAAACTTTGTAATTGAACCCTTACCTTATACCATATACAAAAATTAACTCAAAATGGATCAAAGACCTAACTTTAAGAACTGAAACCATAAAACTTTTAGAAGAAAACATGGGGAAAAATCATCATAACCTTGGATTTGGTAATGTTTCTTCAACATGATGCCAAAAGCACAAGCTACAAAAGAAAAAATAGATAAATTGGACTTCATTAAAATTTGAAAAAAAAAAAAAAAACCTTTTGTACATCAAAGCACATTATCAAGAGAGTGAAAAGACAACCTACAGAATGGAATAAAATATTTACAAATCACATGTCTGATAAGAGTTTAATACCTGGACTATATAAAGAAATTCCATAACTAAACAATAACAACAACAACAAAAACAAACAATCTAATTTCAAAATGGACTAAAGACTTGAACAGACTTTTCTAAAAAGAGGACATACAGATGGCTAATGAGCACTTGAAAAGATTTTCAACATCATTAGTCATTGTTGTTGATCATTTGCTGCCTCCTGAAATGGTTGAAAGTCAACGAATTCTTTTTGGTAGAGTGACTCTGTATTCCTTCCTTTATTTTTTATTTTTATTTTTTTTGATGCTTCCTGCATCGTTTAATATTTTCCCCATAAAATCCTTTGATATTGCAACTCAAGGCTTGAGTTTTTAATTCAGTTCTTTCAGCTTGAGAAATGCCCAGCGTACTCTTCCCTTTTGGTTTTCTAACTCCAGGTCTTTGCACATTTCATTATAAACCTTTACTCTGTCTTCTTGAGCTGCCCATTGAAATCTTCTGTTCAGCTCTTTTACTTTGTCATTTCTCTCATTCACGTTAGTAACTCTGCATTCAAGAGTAAGTTTCAGAGTCTCTTCTGACATGCATTTTGATCTTTTCTTTCTTTCCTGTCTTTTTAATGACCTCTTGCTTTCTTCATGTACGATGTTCTTGATGTCATTCCACAAATCATCTGATCTTCAGTCATTAGCGTTCAATGCATCAAATCAATTCTTGAGATGGTTTCTAAATTCAGGTGGGATATACTCAAGGTCGTACTTTGACTCTCATGAAGTTGTTCTAATTTTCTTCAGCTTCAATTTGAACTTGCATATGAAAAATTGATGGTCTGTTCCACAGTCAACCCCTGGCCTTGTTCTGACTGATGATATTGAGCTTTTCCGTCATCTCTTTCCACAGATGTAGACGATTTGATTCCTGTGTATTATATCTGATGAGGTCCATGTGTGTAGGTTTATGTTGTTGAAAAAAGATATTGGCAATAAGAAGTTGCTGGTCTTGCAAAATTCTATCATGCGATCTCCAGCATCCTTTCTATCACCAAGGCCGTATTTTCCAACTACTGATTCTTCTTTGTCTCCAACTTTCACATTCTAATCACCAGTAATTATCAATGCATACTGATTGCATGTTTGATCAATTTCAGAGACTGCAGAAGTTTGTAAAATTCTTCTATTTCTTCATCTTTGGCTTAGTGGTTGGTGTATCAACTGGTCTTCCTTGTAGGTGTATTGATACTATCCTATCACTGACAACTTTGTATTTCAGAAAGATCATGAAATGTTCTTTTTGATGATGAATGCAACATCTTTCCTCTTCAATTTGTCATTCTCAGCGTAGTAGACCATATGATTGTCTGTTTTGAAATGGCCAATACCAGTCCATTTCAGCTCACTAATACCTAGGATATTGATCTTTATGTATTTCATTTCATTTTGGGCCATTTCCAATTTTCCAGTTTTCCTAGATTCATACTTTGTAAATTCTGTGTTCCAATTATTAATGGATATTTGCAGCTGTTTCTTCTCATTTTGAGTCATGCCACATTAGCAAGTGAAGGTCCTGAAAGCTTGACTCCATCCACGTCATTAAGGGCAACTCCACTTTGAGGTGGCAGCTCTTCCCCAGTCTTTTCAGTGCCTTCCAACCTGAGGGGCTCATCTTTCTGCACTGTATCAGACAATGTTCCACTGCTACTCATAAGGTTTTCACTGGCTAATTTTTCAGAAATAACCCTCCAGTCCTTCTTCCTAGTCTGTCTTAGTTGGAAGCTCAGCTGAAACCTGTCTGCCATGGGTGGTCCTGCTGGTATATGAATACCGGTAGCATAGCTTCCAGCATCACAGCAACACACAAGCCCCCACAGTGTGACAAACTGACAGGCGCATGGGGTCACCCCCACTAAGGTGGCTATTATTAAAAATAATAATAATAAAGTAACAAAAAAGGAAAATAGCAAGTGTTGGTGAGGATGAGGGAAATTGGAATCCTTGTGCATTGCTGGTGGGAATGTAAAATTGTGCAGCCTCTGTGGAAAACAGTTTGGCAGTTCCTCAAAATTTAAGCATAGAATTATCATATGATCCACAATTCTACTCCTGGTATATACTCAAAAGAATTCAAAACAGTCTCTCAAATCATACTTTTATGCCAATATTCATAACAGTATAATTCACAAGAGCCGAGAGGTAGAAACAACCCAAGTGTCCGTCAACAGATGAATGGATTAATAAAATGTGATATATACATACAATGGAATATTATTCAGCCATAAAAAGGAATGAAATTCTGTTACATGCTATGACATGAATAAACCTTGAAAACATTATACTATGTGAAAAAAGCCAGACAAAAGGACAAGTATAATTCCACTTATATGAGTTATCTAGAATAGGCAAATTCATAGAGTGAGAAGGCAAAATAGAGACTGCCAGGGGCTGGGGGAAGGAGAAGATGGGGAGTTATTGCTTACCGAGTAGGAAGTTTCTATTTGGAATAACGAAAAAAGTTCTAAAAATGAATAGTGGTGATGGTTGCATAATGTTGTGAATGTACTTAATCCCACTGAATTGTGCACTTAAAAGCTGTTAAAATGTTAAATTTAAATTTATGTTATGGATATTCTATGACAATTTAAAAAAATAAGCCTTTAAAAAACATTGGGGGCAGGGGAGAAGCAGTATAGAAAACAAAATGTGTAACCTAAAAAAACATCGTTGCCATTGAATCAATTCCAACCCACAGTGACCCTATAGGACAAAGTAGAACTGCCTTTGTAGAGTTTCCAAGGAGCGGCTGGTAGATTCAAACTGCAGACCTTTTGGTTAGCAGCCAACTGTACCACCAAATAGGTGTCAAATTTAATGTTTTTTTAATGTGCTTGGTGTGTGTTTCATAAAACAATAAGAAGACTGGAAGTCAATGAAATATTAACGGTTTTTTTCTTGAACATATAGAGATTATAATTTTTTTTTAATTCTGTAAGTTCCAGAATCTTCTTTGCACTGTTCTCATTCATGTCACGTAGGAGTAGGACTCCTTTCATATTTATTATATCTTGTGGACATTTTCATACTGTATCTTACCTTCATATTCATATCTACTCCCTTCTTGAAATACTCTTTCCATGGCTTCCCTCATTTTTCATTCTATTTTTCTACTTGCCCTTTCTTTCTCAGTCTTATTTATTTATTTATTGCAGCCTCTTTTTTCTTTTAAATATTGTTGTGACGTCACTCACCACATTTGTCTTGGGTATTCAATCACAATATCTATCTTCAAATGTGATATAAAAATAGGTAGTATAAGGTACTGAAAGGGCTGAGTTTAAGACAAAGGTGCTGTGGTACTGTGATAAAGCACAGGGTCCCATTGAGAGTGGGCTGCTATATCTCCAGCCAGTTGTCCAGAAGGAATTGCTGGATTTTCAAGAAAAATTAAAAATGATGTTCTTCTAGTCAAATCACCTTTATAATTTTGCAACTAATTCTCATTTTTAAGAACCCTGGCCAAACTATGATTTTCACGTGGAATAACTACCTGATCTTTATGAACTGTGTAATTTGTTATCTTAAAAACAAGTGCTGGCAAAAAAAAGGGGGGGGGGCTACCCATTAGACGTTTGACCTGCATGGTGATGTCACTAAATCTGTATCTCTGGCGCAAACTCTTTCTGAGCTCCAGACCTATATAAATCCTTCTGGATATTTTTTCAGATGTTAAATTCAATATGCACAAAATTGAGTATTTAGTTCCTTTTGTGTTCTCCACTCCCAACTCCCCAAAATCTGTCCTTTCCTACATTCTCTATCTCCATAAATGGTACCGCCTTCCACTCAACTTTCCAGCCAGAATCCTGGGTATCATTACAACACTTACTTCTCTACCATTCTTTTTACTTTGTGGAGGCTTTGGTCAAGTGGATGGATCTGTATATTTTTTGCATGGGTTTCTGCATATTGTCGGTTATTGCAAAACCAGAACAAAGGTTGAAATGTGAGTCCCTGTGGAGAGAAACAAGGTGATATTGGTGTTATTTCTTCTTCCTTTCTCTTACAGAATCCTGTCCTGACATTTTCCCTTGCTCTAGGACTCAACCCATTCACTCATAAAATATGTTCTAACTTCTGTCTCCAAATGCTGATATGATCCTAAAATTTTCTTCTGACTTTTATATACTATTATTATAAAACTAAACAGCAACATGCCATAGAAAGGATACTCTCATCTTAACGGTTCTTCTCTTTTTCACACATTCGTTGTACCTGAGAAACAATTTTAAAAATCATTCACATTTCAGTGTGATAACACTTAGAGCCTCGGAAAAACAATTCACTCCTGATAGTTTTTAAAATCAATTTCTTAGAAATCTAAACAATTTTCTATTATGAATTAAACACCAAGTTGTCAACCTCATAAAATACCAAATCTTTTCTTCTAGATTTTAGAACTAAAAAAATACATATATTTTATATATTGCCCCTGAGTAGTGCAAACAGTTAAGTGCTCAGCTGCTAGCCGAAATATTCGTGGTTTGAACACATCCAAAGCCTCCCCAGAAGACTGGTCTGGCTGATCTGCTTTGGAAAGGTCATAGCCTTGAAAACCCCGTGGAGCAGTTCTACTCTGTACATGTAGGGTTACCATAAGCAGGAATTGATCTGATGGAACTTTAACAATGATATATTGCATATATAATATGTCTCTTTATATATGAATTTTATTATAAAGATAAAATATGTTTCTCAAAGTTTCTCTGTTTTACAAACTATGTACACAACACACAAGTTGTGTGTGTGTGTTTTTAAATTTTTTCCCATACAAAAATTTATACATACATTGTTATGTAACTGTAATCGTTCTCCCCATACTGTAACAGCACACTCCTCCTTTCTACCACTGATTCCCCATGTCCATTCAACCAGCTCCTAACTCTCTCTGTCTTCCCTTCTCACCTCTGGACAGAAGTCGCGCATTTAGTCTCTTGTATCTACTTGAGCTAAGAGGCACACTCCTCGTGAGTATCACTTTATGTCCCACTGTCCAGTCCAATCCCTGTCTGAAGAGTTGGACTTGGAAATTGTTTTTGTTCTGGGCTAACAGAGAGTCCAGGGGCCATGCTTTCCGGGGTTCCTCCGGTATAAGTCAGATCATTAAGTCTGGTCTTCCTACTAGAATTTGAGTTCTGCACCCTACCTTTCTCCTGCTCCATCCGGGACTCTCTGTTGTGTTCCCTGTCAGGGCGGTCATTGGTGTTAGCCAGGCACCATCTAGTTCTTCTGGTATCAGGCTGATGAAGTCTCTGGTTTATGTGGCCCTTTCTGTCTCTTGGGCTAATACTTTCCATGTGTCTTTGGTGTTCTTCATTCACCTTTACTCCAGGTGGTTGGGATCAATTGATGCATCTTAGATGGTGGCTTGCAAGCTTTTAAGACCCCAGACACCACTCACCAAAGTAGGATGCAGAACATTTTCTTAAGAAACTTTGTTATGCCAATTGACCTTGATGTCCCCTGAGAACATGGACCCCCTACTCCTGCTACTCTGTCCCTCAAAGTGTTTGATTGTATTCAGGAAACTTCTTAGCTTTGGTTTAGTCCAGTTGTGCTGACTTCCCCAGTAGTGTGTGCTGTCCTTCCCTTCACCTAAGATAATTCTTATCTACTATCTAGTTAGTAAATAACCTTCACCCTCCCTCCCCACCTTCGTAACCATCAAAGAATGTTTTCTTCTGTACAACAACAATTTGATTGAGATAATTTTCAAAGCTGGAAAATTCATAGATCCTATGTCAAGAAAATCTGGGGCAGGAACTAAGCTAGACCATTGAGAAACTGCCCCTTAAGACAAAATTTGAAAGGAAGGGATTGAAAGAAGGGAGCAATGGAAGATATTTACTGACTTACTTTACAGAAAAAGAATGACCTTAGATTTCATTACTTTCTAGTGTATCCACTTTCCTTTTTTTGTGTATATGAAATAGCAGAGGACAAATGAAGTAAAGGGCTTGTTATAGATGATGATTTTTCACAAGATTTACAGTCATATTTCAAGTTACCTTCAGTGCTGTGTTTTCCAATTAAACTCTGAGAGCATTACAAGTCTCATCATTTTGTAAGCTCATTGTTTCAGAAAACGTATTTATTTCATTCTTAGTAATCTTGAATTTATCTTAAAGAGTTTGTTATCAGGGAAGGAAACTCTTAATACCATAAACAGTTACAACCACATTGAGTGTTTGTTTTCTGAAGGTATCTATTCAAAGGTAATTTAATATTTTTATCCATTTCCATCAAACCTACTCCCAGAATACAATTGTCTGAATAGAACAAGGCGTTAGGGAGATTGTTCATGCCTCAAGGAAGGTAACTAGAGGAGCTCACGTTTGAAATGGAGCTTGTAGAGTAGCCATCATTTTTTTAATATTTAAAAAAAAATTTAATTTTAGAATAGGTCTAGATTTACAGAAAAGCTGCAAAGATAGAAGAGACATTTCCTGTTTACACCCAGTTTTCCTTGTTATTAACATTTTACATTACTATGGTGCATTTAGAGGAGCCCTGTTGGTGCAGTGGTTAAAGTGCTTGGCTGCTAACCAAGAGGTCAGCGGTTTGAACTCACCAACTGCTCTGCAGGAGAAAGATGTGGCAGTCTGCTTCCACAAATATTTACAGCTCTGATCTGTCCTATAGGGTCATTATGAGTTGGAATTGGCTTGACAACAACAGGTTTTGATTTGGATACAGTGTTATTTGTCACAACTTGGAAACCAGTATTGAAACATTATTATTAACTAAACTCCATACTTTATTAAGGAGTCTCTGGGTGGCATAAATGGTTAAGCATTCAACTACTAGCCAAAAGGCTGGTGGTTCGAGTCCACCCAGAGATGCCTCAGAAGACAGGCCTGGCGATCTGCTTCTGAAAGGTCACAGCCTTGAAAACTCTATGGAGGAGTTCTACTCTGCACACATGAGGTCACCATGAGTCGGAATCTACTCAACAACATCAACATGGTGCACTTGTCACCACTTCAAAACCAATATTGAGACATTATTATTAAATAAACTCCATACATTATTAGAATTGTATTAGTTTTTCCCTAACGTCCTTTTCCTGTTCCAAGATCTCATCTAGGATACCACATTACATTTAGTTGTCTTGTCTTCTTAGGCTACTCTGAGCTGTGACAGTTTCTCAGACTTTCCTTGTTCTTGATGACCTTGACAGTTTTAATGAGTACTGGTCAACTATTTTGTAGAATATTTCTCCACTTGGGTTTGTCTGATGTTTTTCTCATGCTTAGACTGTTGTTATGGATTTTGGGAGGAAGACTGTGAATTACTATTCACATCATATCCAGGATTCCTGCTATCAACATGACTTACCACTGTGATGTTAACTTTGATCACTGACAAAGGTAGTGTGTGCCAGGTTTCTCCATAGCAAAATTACATTCCCCCCCTTTCCATGCTGTACTCTTTGGAAGCAAGTCACTAAGCCTAGCCCACACTTAGGCATGGCCTTTGGAAACTAGTCTGTATCGCACTAAATCCTGAGGCGGGCACTTAGCTGAGAGGATTGAAGAGCTGTGGAAATCACATTGGGATTTCCAAGCTTGCCAGGAATCTCTTATGTCCAGGGCTGGTTTGAGAAATTCTTCACACTGGAAACCCAAATCCACATTTGAGAAAATCTAAACTCCTTACCTTAATCTAGAATATGACCTGCTGCTATGGTCTAGTTTGAAGTATTAATAGACATAATGTATAACTGAAAAGTTTAAGAGCATTAACAAATGTAAGAGGAAAAGCTGTAATCTTACTGAAAATATGGTAAATGTATGCCTTTATCTATCACAGTATTCTATATTTCTATACCAGTACCTTGCATAAGTGTATTCTGTGACAGTGACTTGCACAAGAAACGATGCTTTTTTTGCCTTACAAAGTACACCCCATTTAGTGCAGAGGATAAGGCCTCCAAAATCCAACTTGAACTCATCACATTTCCAAGGCTCTGCCATGAATCCTGTTTTCTAGGTGAAGTGATCAATTTGCTATTCCAGATTAAAAAAAAAAAAATGTTGCTGTCTAGTTGATTCCAACTCATAGCAACTCCATGTGTGTCAGAGTAAAACTGTGTTCCATAGGGTTTTCAATGGCTGATTTTTCGGAAGTTGATCACTAGGCTTTTCTTCTGAATCACCTGTGGGTGGACTTGAACCTCCAACATTTTGGTTAGCAACCAAGTGCATTAACCATTTGCACCAACCAGGGAGCTCCTGTTTGCACCACCCAGGGACTATTCCAGATACACGTCCCTAATTCCAGTGGAAAGAGCTTGTGTGTTTTTCTCAGTGATCTGACTTGGTCATACATCGATACCCAAACAATCTCAGGGGTCAGGTGAATGTTATGCTCTGACCAGCCAGGTAAGGTCACAGGCCCATTCTGATACTGGAAGTAAAATATCTGGATAGAGAGCAGAGTAGGAAGTGATTCCTCCAAAAAAAAAAACGCTGTTGCCATCAAGTTGATTCCAATTTATAGTGATCAGGTAAGACAGAGAAGAACTGTTCCATAGGGTTTCCAAGGCTGTAAATCTTTATGGAAGCAGATTGCCACAAATTTCTCCTGTGGAGCAGCTGGTGGGTTCCAACAGCGGACCTTTAACCACTGTGCCATCAGGGACCCTTAGTGGCTCCTCAGAGAAGGGTAAATAGATACTGGATGGAAAAAAAAAGTCTCCTATACTCATCTCTTAAGTTCCAAGTCTAATTGCTTTACCTCCATGAAGCATTTTCTGATCTTTATTCCATCCACATTCAAAATTTTCTTCCTAGAATTCCCATTAGCTAAAAAAAGACAAAGAAACTTCTTGCTGTTGAGTCCATTTAACTGATAGTGACCATACCGGAGAGAGTAGAACTGCCCCATAGGGTTTCCAAGGAGCAGCTGGTGATTCGACTGCCAACTTTTGATTAGCAGCCAAGCTCTTTACCACTGTGCCACAAGAGCTCCATGTAGCTACACATCTCATATTTGTGGCCTTTTGCATACTTTTTTTTCTGTTTCTGGATTGTAAATTCCTGTACCTAACTCAACTGCATGCACTCCATGACTCCAAGCATTGTGCTAAGAAATATTTTCTAAAAGAACAGTGAATGGCCTTCACTTATTTGATGCATTTAATTTAATAATCTGAAACTAGAACCAGGTTAAATTCTACCTCTACCGTCCTCTTTTTTCCCTTAAGGTGACAGAGTAAAGTCATGACCAGATGCAGACACAGGCCAATGCCAGAGTTTTTATCTCACAGAGAGACTTCTCAGTTGAAGTAAGACTATAAATTCAGGCTTTTAGTCCCCAAAGCATTATTTAGTCTGTATTGGAAGTAAATATCTACCACATAAAGAAGCTCCATGCATTTCTCCTGTCTAAGACAAACCTTAGAATTCATTCAAATATACTATATTCCTAGATTACCAATATTGAATTGTGTGCTCCCTAGGACTTAATCTGGAGGAAATATTGTTCTCAAACTCCTTACCTCTTTAGTTACCACTGGCATCAAAGGTATGCCAGTCACTTTTTATGCCTCTAGACCTCAGAGGTAAGGCATTATTCTGGTTCCAATGCATTTAGCATCAAGCTGGGTTCCTTTTGAAATGCATGAAGTTCAGCTGACTGGAGTTGGAGCCTCATTGTTGTGTAGTTGGGCATTCTATTACATAATGGTTCCTGAATGTGTTAGTTGAGTAAATGTTTGCCTTTTTTTTTTTTTTCTTTTCCTTTATTTCTGTGAGATAAGGCTTGCAAGCATAATTATGGCTTTCCTGTGTGATAGTTAGGGAGCCCTGATGGGTTTGTTTTGGTTTTTCTGTGACGTATTTGGAAAACCAGAGGTACCTCATGCAACCTAATAGAAAGGCACTCACAGTAAATTAATTATCTAGCTCTCATTGATATATTGTCATACCACAGATCGGTGATGTCACAGTGCCACTCGCCTCATTGGTGGCTTGTATTACCAGATCACATTTCTCAAAATCTATATTACCAATCAAAAATTTAAGCACACTCAATTAGTAAGCATGCATTCCAACACTGAAAACGTATGCCATAAAAATAAAAATTTGAGAGAAAATGTGGTAATGAAAGGGTTACCAAACAGCACGGAGAAATGGTGGAGGCCAAGTATTATAGTGCTATTCCTATAAGGACATGTCTGGAGATACTAAGAAAAACTTATATTCCTTTTTCTTGTCACTTTGTAAATCCACATGCAGTGTGTCATTTCATATGCAGTGGACAGATGTGGTTTTTTGGCCACCTTACCTTCTCTACTGACTTCCATCAAGCCCTGTTTTGTTTTGTTTTTTTTAATTGTACTTTAGAAGAAGTTTACAAAACAGACTAGCTCCTCATTAAACAATTAGTACACATATTGTTTTGTGACATTACCAGCCCCACAATATGTGCATACTGTCCCTTCTTGACCATGAGTTCCCTATTACTATCTTTCCTGTCCCCTCCTGCCTTCTAAGCTGGTGTGCCCCTTTAGTCTCATTATGTTTTATGGGCCTGTCTAATCTTTGGCTGAAGGGTGAACCTCAGGAGCAACTTCATTACTGAGCTAAAAGAGTGTCTGGGGGCATACTCTCAGGGTATCTCTAGTCTCTGTCAGCCAGTAAGTCTGGTCTCTTTTGTGAATTAGAATTTTTTTTATTTTTATTTTTTACTGTACTTCAGGTGAAGGTTTACAGAACAAATAGTTTCTCATTAAACTATAGTACACATATTGTTTTATGACATGGGTTAACAAACCCACGACATGTCAACCCTCTCCCTTCTCGATCTTTTTTTTTGGTGAAAACATACATAGCCAAAGATATACCATTTCAAAGTTTCTACATGCACAGTTCAGTGACATCGATTACTCTGTTCCAATTTTGCTGCTATTCTCACTTTACATGAAGGTTTACAGAACAAAATAGTTACTCATTAAACAGTTAGTACACATGTTACCTATGACAATGGTTAACAAGCCCACTACATGTCAACACTGTCTTTACTCAACCTTGGGTTCCCTATCACCAGCTTTCCTGTCCCCTTCTGCCTTCTAGCTCTTGTCCTGGACTGCTGTGCCTCATCAGTATCTTTTTGATTTGCTGTCCAGTCCCCGGCTGAATGGGGAACCTTGGAAGTGACTTCACCACTGAGCTAAAAGTGTGTTTGGGGGCCATACTCTCAGGGTTTCTCCAGTCTCTGTCAGGCCAGTAAATCAGATGTTTTTTATGTGTTAGAATTTTGTTCTACATCCTTCTCCAGCTCTGTCTGGGACCCTCTGTTGTGATCCAGGTCAGAGCAGTCAGTGGTGGTAGCCGGGCACCATCTAGCTGTACTGGACTCAGTCCAGTGGAGGCCTTGGTAGCTGTGGTCCATTAGTCCTTTGGACTAATCTTTTCCTTGTGTCCTGTTCTCTTCATTCTCCCTTGCTCCCGAAGGGATGAGACCAGTGGAGTATCTTAGATGGCCACTCACAGGCTTATAAGACCCCAGACACTATTCACCAAGGTAGAATTTAGAACATTGTCTTTATAAACTCTGTTATGCCAATTGAGCTAGATGTTCCCCGAGACCATGGTCCCCACAGCCCTCCGCACAGCAATTCAGTCCCTCAGGGAGTTTGGATGTGTCTATGGGGCTTTCATGACCTTTCCTTGTACAAGTTGTGCTAGTTTCTCCTGTATTGTGTCCTGTCTCACCCTTCACCAAAGATACCACTTATCTATTGCCTATTTAGTATTTCCCCCCCACCCCTCCCATCCCTGGTAACCAACAAAGATTGTTACATTTTGTGTGTGAACTTTTTCATGGGTTTTTACAATAGAGGTCTCATAAAATATTTGCCATTTTGTGATTATTTCACTCTGCATAATGTCCTAAAGTTTCATCCATGTTATGAGATACTTCACAGATTCATTGTTGTTCTTTCTCGTTGCATAGTACTCCATTGTGTGTATGTACCATAGTTTGCTTATCCATTCATCTGTTGATGGGCATCTAGGTTGTTTCCATAGTTTTGCTATTGTGAACAATGCTGCCATGAACATAGGTGTGCATATGCCTATTCGAGGGACAACTCTTATTTCTCTAGGACATATTCCTAGGAGTGGGATTGCTGGATTGAATGGTATGTCTGTTTCTAGTTTTCTGAGGAAGCGCCATATCATTTTCCAAAATGGTTGTATCATTTTGCATTCCCCCCAGCAGTGCATAAGAGTTCCGATCTCTCCGCAGCCCCTCCAACATTTGTTATTTCCAGTGTTTTTGATTCATGCCAGTAATGCCGGGGTGAGATGGTATCTCATTGTGGTTTTAATTTGCATTTCTCTAATGGCTAGTGATAGCGAACATTCCCTCATGTGTCTGTTGGCCATTTGAATGTCTTCTTTGGTGAAGTATCTTATTTCCTTTGTCCATTTTTTAATAGGATTATTTGTCTTTTTGTTGTAGAGGTGTTGGATTTTCTAGTAGATTATGGAGATTAGACCTTTGTCTGACCTGTACTGTCCAAAAATTTTTTTCCCAGTCTGTAGGTTCTCTTTCTATTCGGGTTTGTGCATTGATGGTTATGGTTTGTATCCCGTTAATGCCGTGTATTAGGTCCTGTAGTGTTGGTCCTATATTTTCTTCAATGACGTTTATAGTTTTAGGCTTTGTATTCAGGTCTTTGATCCATTTTGAAGTAGTTTTTGTATACAGTGTGAGGTATGGATCCTGTTTCATTTTTTTGCAGATGGATATCCAGTTTTGCCAGCACCATTTGTTAAAAAGACTGTCTTTTCCCCATTTGATGGTCTTTGGGCCCTTGTCGAAGATCAGGTGACCGTAGGTGGATGGATTGACATCTGGGTTCTCAATTCTGTTCCATTGGTCAATGTATCTGTCGTTGTACCAGTACCAGGCTGTTTTGACTACTGTAGCTGTATAATAGGTTCTGAAGTCAGGTAGTGTGAGTCCTCCAACTTTATTCTTCTTCTTCAGTAGTGCTTTACTTATTCGGGGCTTCTTCCCTTTCCATATAAAGCTAATGATTAGTTTTTCCATCTCTTTGAGGAATGTTGTTGGTATTTGGATCGGGATTGCATTGTATTTGTAAATTGCTTTGGGTAGAATTGACATTTTCACAATGTTGAGTCTGCCTATCCATGAGCATGGTATGTTTTTCCATTTATGTAGATCCCTTTGGGTTTCTTGCAGTAGTGTGTTGTAGTTTTCTTTGTATAGGTATTTTATATCCCTGGTCAGATTTATTCCTAAGTATTTTATCTTTTTAGGGCTATTATAAATGGTATTGTTTTCCTGATTTCCTTTTCATCGTTCTCCTTATTGGTGTATGGGAATCCAACTGATTTTTGAATGTTTATCTTGTATCCTGCTACTTTGCTGAATCTTCTATTAGTTCCAGTAGATTTCTTGTGGAGTCTTTAGGGTTTTCTATGTATACTATCATATCATCTGCAAACAGGGACAGTTTAACTTCTTCATTACCAATTTGGATGCCCTTGATTTCTTTTTCTTGCCTTATTGCTCTAACTAGAACTTCCAGCACAATGTTAAATAGGAGTAGTGATAAAGGACATCCTTGTCTTGTTCCTGTTTTCAAGGGGAATGTTTTCAGCCTCTCTCCATTAAGAATGATGTTGGCCGTTGGTTTTGCATAGATGCCCTTTATTATGTTGAGAAATTTCCCTTGTATACCTATTTGATTGAGAGTTTTTATCAGGAATGTGTGTTGGACTTTGTCAAATTCCTTTTCTGCATCAGTTGAGATGATCATGTGATTCTTTTCTTTCCTTTTATTTATGTGGTGGATTATGTTGATTGATCTTCTAATGTTGAACTATCCTTGCATACCTGGTATGAATCCTACTTGGTCCTGGTGTATTATTTTTTTGATATGATGCTGAATTCTGTTGGCTAGAATTTTGTTCAGAATTTTTGCATCTATATTCATGACAGATATTGGTCTGTAATATTCTTTTTTTGTGATGTCTTTGCCTGGTTTTGGTATCAGTGTTATGCTGGCTTCTTAGAATGAATTTGGAAGTGTTGCTTCCTCTTCTATGTTCTGAAATAGCTTGAGTATTACTGGTACAAGCTCTTCTGTAAATGTTTTCTAGAATTCTCCAGTGAAGCCATCTGGGCCAGGGCATTTTTTGGTTGGAAGTTTTTTTATTACCTTTTCAATCTCTTCTTTTGTTATGGGTGTGTTCAGATTTTCAACATCACTTTTTAGTAGTTTGGGTAGGCCGTGTGTTTCTAGAAATTTATCCATTTCGTCTAGGTTTTCAAATTTGTTGGAGTATAGTTTTTCATAAGATTCTGTTATAAACCTTTTTATTTCAGTCGGGTCTGTTGTAATGTCCCCCATTTCATTTCTTATTTGGGTTGTTTGTGTCCTCTCCTGTTTCTCTTTTGTCAGTCTGGCCAGTGGTTTGTCGATTTTGTTGATTCTTTCAAAGAACCAACTTTTGGTTTTGTTGATTCTTTCTATCATTTTTGTGTTCTCTATTTCATTTATTTCTGCTCTGATCTTTACTCTTTCCTTTCTTCCGGTGGTTGTGGGCTTTTTTTGCTGTTCTGTTTCTATTTGTTTGAGTTCTGTCATTAATGTTTTGATTTTTTCCCTTTCTTCTTTTTTGATATGTGCATCTATTGCTATAAATTGTCCTCTGAGGACTGCCTTTGCTGTGTCTTAAAAGTTTTGGTATGATGTGTTTTCATTCTCATTTGATTCTAGGAATTTTTTGATTCCATCTCTGATTTCTTCTGTTACCCAGTGATGTGTAAGCAGGGTATTATTTGGTTTCCATGTAATTTTTTTTTTTCCTTGCTCTTTCTGTTGTTAATTTCTACCTTGATGGCATTGTGGTCAGAGAAGATACTTTGAATTATCTCAACGTTTTGGATCTTGTTAAGGATTGCTCTGTGGCCTAAGATGTGGTCTATTCTGGAGAACGTTCCATGTGCATTGGAAAAGAGTGTGTACTTTGTAGTGGTTGGATGGAGAGTTCTATATATGTCTATGAGGTCAGGTTGGCTGATTGTGCCCTTTAGGTCTTCTTTATCCTTGCTGAATTTCTTTTTAGTTGTTCTGTCCTTTACTGAGAGTGGTGTATTGAAGTCTCCTACTATTATTGTGGAACTGTCAGTTTCTCTTTTCAGTGTTGTTAGAGTTTGTTTTATGTGTTTTGGAGTCCTGTCATTGGGTGCGTAGATGTTTATTATGGTTATGTCTTCATGATGGATCGTCCCCTTAATCATTATATAGTGTCCTTCTTTGTCTTTTATGGTGGATTTTGTTTTAAAGTCTATTTTATCTGATATTAGTATTGCCACTCCTGCTCTTTTTTGGTAGTTGTTAGCTTGATATATTTTTTTCCAACCTTTGACTTTTAATAAATTCCCATCTTTGTTTCTAAGGTGTGTCTCTTGTAGACAGCATATTGACAGATCCTGTTTTTTTATCCATTCTGTCACTCTCCGTCTCTTTATGGGTGCATTGAGTCCATTTACTTTCAGTGTAATTATTGATAGATGTGAGTTTGTTGCTGTCATTTTGTAGTGCTTTTTTATTTTTTTTTTTTGTGGTGCTGACATTTTCTTTGTTCTTCTTACCCTCCTGTGCTGAGTTACTTTTGTTTGTGGATTTTTTTTTTTCCATTTCTTTTTTTTTTGTAAGTTTTGTTTTTGTTGAGACTTTATGTTTTTCCTCTTTATTTTTATGAGTATGTTTGTTAACTTTCTTTGTTTTTACCATGAAATTTACCCTTAACTTTCTAAGTTTGAAGCAGTCTTTTATTACTTGGTATCACCTTGCCTTCCTCTCCATTAGAAGGTTTTATACCTACACCGTTTATTCCCTCTTTTATTGTTTTGGTGTTGTCATTTACAGATTAAGTGCTCTGATTCCCTGTTGTATTTCTTTTGGTTTTGGATAGTCTTCGTTCGATGTTTTAGAGTTTCAGGATTGCTGTTTTCTCTGTTTAGCTTAGTTTTTCTGATCTTCGCTGTGGAAGGCCGGCATGGTGCTTCTGCCTAGAGCGCCATTTTGCTAGAAGTCATGAGTTAGAATTTTGTTCTACATTTGTCTCCAGCTCTATCCAGCACCGTCTATTGTGATCCTTGTCAGAGCAGTCAGTGGTGGTAGCTGGGCACCATCTAGTTGTGCTAGACTGAGTCTGATGAAGGCTGTGGTAGCTGTGGTCCATTAGCCCTTTGGACTAATCTGTCACTTTTGTCTTTGTTTTTCTTAATCCTCCCTTGCTCCCAGTGTCAAGCCCCGATTTTTGTTTGAGGCTTTACCACTCAAGGCACAGATGTAGCTGGGATCCTGCTCAGGGTAAACTGAAGAAGATTCAGAAGCTTTGTGGTGCCTTCGTATTCCAGTCTCTATTCATGTGGCTCAGACATGATCCTTCTGCTTGGCTCAAAGGGTAAGCAAGTTACCAAAGCTAGAATCTGTCTCTGAGAAACTTGATTGTTGGGTATAGTAAGGCAAAGAGAGCAAGACAATTAAAATGGATGGAGTTCATTTTCTTCAGTGGCTGCCAGTGCTCAGACAAGATAAGTAAATAGTTCTTGCTGTACTGGCTCCCGTTCAAGTTCCAAATCTGATTCTTCAGCTTCAGGTAGAGCTAGTTAGTTCTCCAATATCCTTAAAATAAATTTACCTTCTGCTTAAGCTAGAATCAGCTTCTGTTGCTTATAGTGGAGAACCTTAAATGATAGGCTACCGGACAATTTCTTCAGATTGTCCCAAGGCACAGGACAAGATGGAGGTCCTTAATGACAAGGTCAGAACACCTAGGCTCAGGTTTACCGGTAAGGAACAGAGACTCCCAAACCAGGACTAAAGAGTTTGCTTCCACAAGGGCACTAGTTTTGAAATGTAGTCATGTATTCTAGGTAATGGTAATAGACTGAAGCAAACAAACACAAAATTTAAAAGTTGTATTTCGAGAGAAAACAAAACCTGGCACATGACAAAACCTTGGATTATTCAACCTGTGCTGTTGTTGCTGAGTGACATGGAGTCTATTTTTGACTTATAGTGACTCCGTGTGACAGAGTAGAACTACACCAAAGGATTTTGTAGGCTGTAATCGTTATAGGAGCAGATAGCCAGGTCTTTCTCCTACAGAGACAGTGGGTGTGTTCAAATCACAGTCTTTCAGTTAGGTGTCAAGTGCTTAACTATTGTGCCACCAGGGCTCTTTATTCAACCTGTAAATAATCCTAAATACCATACATTATAAGTGGAGCTGTCCCCAAAACTCCCAAAGTTATCTCAAATATAGCCTAGAGGTCAAGATCAAGAGAGTTGAATGGAGTCAGACTTCCAGTTACATTTGGGACTGTAACACACAACAGTAACTTCTAGTACCAACCTCTCTATGAATTAAAGCCCTTCAGTTACAAGCAACATACACTGTTTAAAGCAAAATGAGAAATTTATTAAAAAGACGATGTATACAGAATTGACAGGATGCTAAAAACCGAACAGGAACCAGGGCAGCAGGATCTTGAATGTATGAGTCCTGAACCTCGCTCTTCCACTTTGCACTAACACCCAATCAGCAATTATAAGTGCTTCCCTATGCCAAAGCTCCTTAAGATGATCATTGTCTTAAATACTTTTTGATATATCCTGCTCCAGCTCATAACAATTCCCCTTCTTTTGGAATGATCTGCACATAAGGGCCCTGCAGCCATGTATTACATGTATTACATTATTAACTTTCTTTGTGGTTACCTTGAAATTTACCCTTATCTTTCTAAGTTTCAAGCAGTTTTTTATTACTTTGTATCACCTTGCCTTCCTCTCCATTAGAAGGTTCTACCCCTATACTGTTTATTCCCTCTTTTATTGTTTTGATGTTGTCATTTACAGATTAACTGCTCTGATTCTCTGTTGTATTTCTTTTGGTTTTCCTGGACCGTAGTTGATTGAGCACAGATCAACATCTGAGACAAGCTAGGCCAACCAGTTTCTCTTTCTTTGGGATTTTAACTAGAAGATATATTGGTTAGGGTTCTCTCAGATAACAATAAAATAAGCTGACTCATGCTAATTTAAGCAGAAAGGTGGGATTTACTAGAAATACTTTATTATGTCTCATGGAACGAAACAAATTGTTGAACGAGCAGGCCTTGGAAACGTGGAAACTGGTACAGACAAGGCTCAGAAGCAGGAGTTTGTAGATAGTTCTACAAAAGCTCTTTCTTTAATGTAACTTAATTCCCAACTTCCTGCATGTCTTCTTGTTCAAAGTTCTCAGAGCTAGTTTTTAAGAATCATACACAGCTATACTAACCTTGGAAGCCACCCATGCTCCTTAAGCTGTTTTCTTAGATAGGTCCTAATCACAGCTCAAAAAATGCCTCATCATTAACTCCAAACTAGCACTTACACTCCAAAGGACACAATCTGAACGTTAAATAAATAAACAAACCCATGTAGAACATATGTCCTATAATTAGCAGTTTAATCCTGAAGGAAGAGAATTTAAGGATTATCAACCTGACCCTGCTGGTAACAGTACTATTTATTTTAGGGAAATTGGTATTTAGTGGAGGTCCCTGTAAGTGGCCATTTGAAGGAAGAAAACCCTGAGAACATATACGTACCCAGTGACAATTGTTGCCCTCAGAAGTCTTATGCATGTGTATTGTCCCACTAATATTTGTATATTCGATCATAGAGGCTGATGCTAAGGATCACTATCTTCATAAGGGAACTGGATTGATCAAGGACTTCTCTCCTGCAGAGAAGAAGGGATTCCTGAAGGGTTACTTACTCCCACTCTACTAGCCGAGGAGATTGATGTTGAAGACCTATGTAAATGTAAACCTTGAATGTTCAGAATGCCCAATCTGTGAACCTGATGTGTCTACAAAGGAGGTGGAGCTCTTAAATCTTGATGTGGTTAAATGCATATTGGGTCAGAGTCAGTATTTCCTGCCGTGTTAGCAGTAAGAACAACCAATCCCAGTTAGAAAAATGAAAGAGCAAAATTTTATGTTTCAGAATGCATTAAAGGCATGCATGTAGCTTGGAATCAAGTAAAAACTGGAGTCACAAATTGAAGAGCCATCAGGAACTATAAAGTGTTCTTTCTCCATCTCTCATCTGATTTTTGTACTCTCTGCAGATCATGAAAAAGCCTAAGAAGCCCACACAAACTCACTCAACTAGTTTGCAACAGAGGTGGAACTGAAGTCTAAATCTTTTGACTTCTGGTCCTAAGCAATTTTTACTTCACTTTACTCTCTACCTTGAGAGCAACTAAAATCAGTTAAACAAGTCTAACTCCTTCTGTATTTTACTCAGTGGCAACTTGCACTAAATGAATAGGTGTTAAATGAGGTTGATGTACAGTTACATGAAGGCTCACTTATTTCTGTCTGTTTCTTTTCTAATATAGTGTAGCAGGCAGAGACATTGACCATGACGTTACATAGTCCTGGCTCTGCACCTCACCAGGCAGACCTTGAGCAAGTCATCTGAACTCTTAAGCCTTGGTCTTTTCCTTTTTTAGAAAATGATAATAATTGTATTTCCCTCAGAGTGTTGCTGAGAAAGCTAAATGAGATAATGCGCACAAACAGCACACACATTGTGTCAGTCAGGGTAAGCCCTTTGATGGATGATTATTTCTATTTCCACATCAACCCTCCAAACAGCTTTGCCATCTGGTCTCCAATTCTAAATGCAAACCCCATGGTCTTGAGCATTCTTAAAGCAGAGATATTTATATTGATAAAAACAACCTTTTAGTGTTTTCGTGGAGGAGAAGGTGAGGTGAACATACGAATTGACATTTATTTGTGACCTAATCCAAGTGTCAAAGTCTGGTTTCCCAAAGAGAATGGTCAGTATTTCTAAGCAGCTGCCAAACCTTCCCAATTTACACAGATGCAACGGCACCTGCTGAATTAACCTGTGGCATTTACCAAAGCCAAACCCTGCCAAAAAAGAAATCTCTCTCCTCCTGGCACACTGAATAAGAGATGGAGATTCGTTTAACATTTACTGAGACACTTCAAGATAGTCTTAGGTAACAGGAAGTGTTTTGAGATTTATCTGACATACTTTAAGTGCACATGAAACAGCAGGAGACACACAGGGAACATGTCTGAGATTTTTTTCTTTTCAGTCAACCTCCTCTGTGACTTTTACACTATGATTTATTTTTAAAGAGGCGTCGTAGTTTTCTGGATGCCATAAAAAAAAACTAAAATAAATGTTTTCACCCAGATAAGCACTATTAAAGGGAAAGGATACTGAATTCACTTAAATACATTTGCAAAAGATTTATTTTCTCAAGGAAGTATACGAATCCTATTTCCTTAATTATTCTTGAGGTTTTGCCTATCAGCTGACAATATCCTACAGAAGGGAAGCAAAACAGCCTAACTTTCCTGACAGCAAAGAGTTATAATAATACTAGAATGAAAACGCATTTGTCACTTTGCTTATCTGTTCTAACGTCTAAGTTACTGGGAGTCAGAAAAGTAATAACCCTCACTCCAGTGAACACAGTTTCTCAGAGTATATTAAACTGAAAAGTATATTCAAAGTCAACTTTCTCTAGTTTTTGAAGATCAGTATACTCATTCCTAACTGTAAGTAACCAGTATGAAACTGGGATAAAATGTCGTCATGTTTGCTTTATTTTTCCAAGTGATCACTTCATCAATTCTATCTTTATTAGAAGGGAAGCCCATTTTTTCCCACATGGGGCCACTCAGGAGCAAAATTGCTTACTTAAGATAAGGAAGGTCACTTAAAAGAAAACTGGAAATTTTAAATAGTCCCTTATCTTTGTTGCTTTGGCCTCTGCTATACAGTGTCACAGTGGAAGACTGGTCCTAATCATCACAGCCAATGTTTTTCCACTGCGTAAGGGTGTCCTCCCTTGTTTGGACCCCTGTTCTTTGGTTCCCACCTCAGTGCTCAGCTACTCTTCTCTAAACCCCAGCACAGTAGCACTGTGGCTGCTAACAACAGGGTTTGTCAGCAATGTGTAAGCACCGGAACAAGCCCTCCCCAACCCTTGCACCAAAACTAGATCACCAGCCCAAGATCTTCTTTCCATCTTAGCAGTTTCTTTCTGGAAGCCATGGTTTCTTTTCAATCATTGAACATGGTACAGGGCATCCCTGGTCCTCCCCAAGAAGTAATTATCCTAGGGAGCAGAAGCACTGACTTCCCAGAGGGACCTGGGCTTCTTTTACCAATAGGTTCACTATCATTCTATATCTTTGTATGCCAAAGGGAAAAGCTTCTTGTCTGAAATCAAAGATAAACAGAATAAATTATCCTTTTATATCCTATCCCTTCTCCTTCAGGGAAAGGAATATAATTCTTTCCCTTAAATCTGCATGGGCTTATGACTCACTTGAAACCAAGTGAATGTGGCAGATATGATGCTGTGCAACTTCTGAAGCTTGATAATTAAAGGCACTTCAGGTTCTTCCTAGCTTTTGCAAACTTTCATGCTGGATCTTTGAACTTTCCTGTAAACGGTCCAACTACTCTGAACCCATCATATTGTAAGGAAGCCCAAACTAACCCACATAGAGAGATCAATAACGAAGCCCTGAGACTGCATGAAGAGAGGGAGATGCAGCCCTCAGCCACTCCAGCTCCAGTCACTGTCTGGACCCTGACCCATAATTGCTCACTCAGGCCCGTCCCAAATTCCTGACCTACAGAAACCATAAAAGATAAAACAATTATTATTGTCACTTTTGTTCCACTAAAGTTTGGGGTAATTTGTTATGCAGCAATAGATAATTGGAACAGAATTTGGTACCTGAGAATGAGATATTATAATAAAAAACAGTAATATGTAGCATTTATTTTGGGACCAGGGAGGGGCAGAAGCTGGAAGGGCCTTGAGCAGATTACTAGGAAAAACCTAAATGTCCTTGAGAAGAATTTAGTAGAGGGTGTTGCCTGGCTTCTTCTAGCTGCCTAAACTAAAATGAGAGAAAACAGAGAGGAAATAAAAACAAAGTATTTTGGTTTTAAATTAAACTAAAAGAATATGCAAAGGACTCAAAGTAGTCTTTTCAGCTAGCAAAATCTCCTCAAAGAAAGGGCTTAGGCCAAAGATCAAATTCAAAATGCGCTATGATATTGTTAGAAAGACGTAAAACAGTGACTCCTGCACCTTTCAGAGAGACAAAAAGATCTTAAAGGACATCAAGGGCATGCCTCATAAATCCTTTGAGTTAAATAAAGAGGTTTCTAAGAATCTTAAAAGAATTGTCCTTTGACAACCTCAGAGATAAACCCTAGGTAGAGAAGAGCTTATCTTGAAGAACATCTGAGGGCGTAGCTTTTGTCTAAGGAAGTAGATTACAAATTAGTACACAGGAAGTCCACAGAATTTTAAAGGAATTGTATTTGAGAAAACAAAAAATTAAAGGAGACCTTTGTACTCTTGAGCTTCCAAAGACAACAAGCAGGAAGAGAAAACTACTCAACTGCAAACACAAGAGACTTTTATTGGATAAGAAAGGATAACTCAGACGACAGAAACAAGAGCCTCGGTAGAAGAGCCAAGAAACGTAAAGAACAACTCCCAAGAAGTAAGAATAAAACCAATTTAAAAAAAAATGGCAACATGAACCTGGCTAGATTTCAGAATTGCTGCAGAACAGTGACTGCTTTGTGCCTCCCAAATGAATAGAAGTGGCTATTGCAGCTACTGTATACCTGTCCCACAATTGTACATCTGGTATGTATGGGGTAGATAGGTTATAATGCTTAACCTTCGTGCTTATAACCTTGCAATTCTTCGCATTACACTCGGAATGAAATCTTAATTCTTCATCACGGTCTAAACACTACATAATGTGGTGCCATGAGCTACTGTAACTCCATCTCATGTGGTTCTCTTCTTAGTTCACTCTGACCTAGCTTCAGTCGACTATATTCTGTTTTTTTGAACAAGCTAACCTTTTTGCTAGCTCAAGGATTTGCATTTATTTATCCTTTAGAATAGAAAGATCTTCCTTTTAGGTGCTCACATTGGTAACCTCTTGCCATTTGTTACTACATTTAAAGACTATCTTCTTAGAGAGGCCTTCTCTGACCACATCTCTAATGCTGTCCATTCATACTCAACACCCACTTCAGTCACTCCATCATATTACTCTATTTTATTTTCCTTACAGTATTCATGACTATTTGAAATTATTAATTTGTTTACTTCAATTTTGGTCTCCTCCCAAATTAGATTATATGCACATGAAAGAAGAAACCATTTTTGGTCCTACCCACCATTGAGAATAGTGATTAGCATATATTTGAGATTCAGGAAGTACTTGTTGAATGAAGGAATGAGTGACTCCTGTTCTCTAATTCTACTAGAGTAAGTGTAGCAAACACTGTTGATTAGTTGACCCTAAACCCATCAACGAAAACTTGCTCCCTATCTTTCAGTAATTACTCTAGGGATAGTCGTGTGGCCTAATCATAGACAATAAGATGTAACTAGAAAACACAGGATGGAAATTCTCGGAAAAGCTTTTAATAGGTCAAATGTTGTTGGCATGAACTTTTTGGCCTTTTACTCTTTCTTCTCCTTCCTGTCTAGAACAAGTAATATGAGTTGGGGAAGTGAAACAACTATCTTGCAACCAGAAGGACAAACCTACATGCGAAAGATGGCGGATGATATGAAACAGCCTCACTGAATGGGAGAAATTGCTTATCTAAGTAATTTTGGAAATGAGTGGAGTGTTTAAGACTAAAGGCAAAAGGAACTGTACATAAGCACATACTCTGGTTGGTAGAGTGGTTTCCCATGGGGATCTATGCATGTATACTGGTGTTGAACAATTAAGCAAACGGATGGTGGATGGTAGGTGCCAGATTTCTCATAGTTGGAGTGGGAGGTTAGAGATAAACAAGGGTGGAAAGCTAGAATGATTCGTGTGGTAATGGATTAGTATTGGAGAAATCACTATGACCTCATGTTTGGCTTAATATAGATACAAATGCATACATATAGAAATTTTTACAGATATGTGTATATACATATGTATTTGGGATACTATTCACACCTATTTCCTTGCTCTGTCATCTGAGAGAGCCTAGAAATAACATCACAATAGCAACAAGTACACCTAGTGCACAGATCTTGGTTTCTAATATCATTCTCCAATAAAATGAACTAGGTCTCCTTGGAGAAATGGCTGATTTTAGGACTAGGGTAGAAAATATACAACATGAGCCTAGAACATCTTTTAGTGTCAGAAAGTAAGTGCTCAAAACAAAGCAAGGCAAAACAAAAAAAATTCACAGTGTTGGGTTATATCAAAGCGACAGAGAAGCCAAGTGAAATAATTCTCAGTAGCCAAATCTGGAACAATTTGAGCAACAAAATTAATAACATTATTGGATTATAACCCAAAGTACAGAATAAATATTCACGAGTCCATATTGATATAAGTAAATGACTGAGTAAATAAATGAGAGAATGCAAATAGCCTGTGCAAAAGAATTCCAAATAATGTATATAGATAGTCTCTCACAAGGAGGTAGAGTTTAACTCCCCACTCTTTAAGTGTGATACGTGCATAGTGACTTAATTCAAAGTGTACAGTATGGAAAGGGGTAAAAAGGTTAACGTTACAGTAGAAAAACATAACAAACACTATCTTGGCCAGGTGATCAAGGTCAACATCAATGATGATGAATCACGTTTATAGCATGCACCCTTAATATAATGTGACAGGAGTAGTATTTCACTTCTGTGGTCTTCCTCCCCCAAACCCCAAATCCCAGGCTAATCATGAGAAAAACATCAACAAACTCAAATTGAGAGATATTCTAAGAAATACCTGACCAGTTCTCCTCAAAACTGTCAAGGTCATCAAAAACATGGAAAGTCTGAGAAACGGCCACAGTCAAGACGAACCTCAGCAGAAAATGACGACCTAATGTGATATCCTGAATGGAATCCTGGAACAGTAAAAAGACATTAGGAAACAACTAAGAAAATCTAAATAAAGTATGGAGCTTAGTTAATAATAATAATAATAATGTATCCATATTGTATGTTTGCTGTTGTTGTTAGGTGCTGTCAAGTCGGTTCTGACTCATAGAGACACTATGTACATACAATAGGATGAAATGCTGCCTGGTCTTGTGCCATTCTCATAATTGTTGCTATGTTTGAGCCCATTGTTGCATCCACTGTGTCAGTTCATCTCATTGAGAGTCTTCCTCTTTTTCACTGCCTTCTACTTTACCAAGCATGAAGTCCTTCTCCAGGGACTGGTCTCTTCTGATAACATGTCCAAAGTATGTAGGGAGAAGTCTCGCCATCCTCGCTTCTAAAGCAGCATTCTGGCTGTACTTCTTCCAAGACAGACTTGTTCGTTTTTCTGACAGTCCGTGATATATTCAATATTCTTCACCAACACCATAATTCAAAGGCATTAGTTCTTCTACAGTCTTCCTTGTTCATTGTCCAGCTTTCTCATGCGTACGAGGTAATTGAAAATACCATGGCTTGGGTCAGACGCAGCTTAGTCCTCAAGGTGACATCTTTGCTTTTTACCACTTAAAAAGGTCTTTTGTAGCAGATTTGCCCAATGCAATAAGTCGTTTGACTTCTTGACTGCTGCTTCCATCGGTGTTGATTGTGGATCCAAGTAAAATGAAATCCTTGACACCTGCAATATTTTCTCCATTTATTGTGACTTTGCTTATTGGTCCAGATGTGGTCTATATTGTACCAATATTGGGGAAATTGGGTGCACAGTATATGGGAATTCTCTATACTATCTTTACATTTTTTTTCTGTGAAGTGAAAAACTATTCTAACATAAAATTTTATTTTTTAAGAAAAGGAATTATGGAAGGAGTGCTAATGGCACCACAGAGTTGCTATGCCAATCCTGGATTACCTATCACTGGACTTCAGGCAAATTCCTATGTGATTAAATTACTCTTGATATAATTTTGCACTCCTCCATGACAGAGCAGTGCAATGATAAATGGTATACTGGGTCTCAGAGGTATATGAAAAGAATGTCAGTACTGAGGAAGAAAAGCATCATATAAAGGACTAAGTCCTTTCCGAGACAGAACCATTATCATCTGTTCCTGGCTCCCAATGTCATAATTATGTGAGTAGCTGTATTTTTTTCTTTTTTAACTGAGAGAATAGTTTGCTTTCCACAGCTGGAGAAAAATCCCTAATTGTTGCTGTGGGTTGTTTTATGGGGAAAAAAAAAAAAAAAAGCTAGTAAAAAATATAGAGATTAAAATCTAAGGGCATCCAGACATAGCAAATAGAGTATGGTGAGGACAAGGGGGGAGAACCAAGCTGATAGAGTATCTGGGAAGGAATTTTTAAGGTCTATAGTGGAAGGAGGTTATTTGGATATAAAAGTTCATATTACCATATGAGGAATCTCTGGTGTTATCCGTGATCCTCAGAGAACTATTGTTGTTAGGCAAATTTGAAGCCCCTACTATCTGACAACAAAGGAGGTAAAAAATCTGGCAGCCCCTTTTTTGCCTTCAAGATTTTGTGTATCTCTGAGCAGAAGTCAAAGACGCCCAGTGCTAAGTGACTATCTCGTGGGTCTCCACGGAAAGGGTCTGGGCCCTCTTGTTAACTGCTTGGGCAACGCTCAGCAGTTTACTGTCCATTTCAAGGATGCCATGGGCAAATCATCAATTAAAGGGTGATAAAAGGAACTGGACTTAGATTAGAAACCCAGATACCTGTACCTGAGGGGAAGTCCAGTAAAAACCATTGAGTCGATTCCAATTCATGACAACCCTATGTGTGTCAGGGTAGAACTAACTGTGCTCCAAACTGGCTAGGTTTTTTGGAAATAGATCATCAGCTCTTTCTGTTTAGGCACCTCTGGGTGGATTCAAATTTCTGAACTTCGGTGAGCACATTTATCATTTACACCACCAAGGGACTGCAGAGAGAAAGCAGACACAGCACAGTAAAAATGCGATGAAATTAGAAATGGAAAAGCAGAATGTGGTAACCTAGCAAAGCCCTATCAGCAAGAATCTATATAGTAAAACAGAAGAAAGGTCATGATTTTTGTTCCTGGGATATTAAGGAGGAATACCCAAAAACAGATCACTGCAAAGAGGAGCTAATATTTGTTTACTTCTGGTTATAACTCTCCCTTTGGAAGTGTGTGAAGGCAATCCCTACAGGCTTTTAATGAAGTGGATATGGAAGTCCAAGTGTGTTCCCAAACTTCGACACTCTAAGAATGGAGAGTCTCTAGAGATAAACTTTGCATTTAATGCCTTTCTCAGAAAGCCCCATGTCTCATTTCATAAATTAAAAACTTGGCATAATATATTTAATTGTCATTTCCTTCCCAGCCTATGTAAAGTTCAATCTGAAATAATTTCAGAGTGTTTCATTTTAATGACTGAAATGTGTATTCAATTCCTATAAAGATCCAAAGCTCTATTCCAAATGCAGTTGACATTCTCCAGCACATCATTTAAATTTCTCCTAGTAATTTTCTGCCTTCTGTGAGACAGTTATATTATATTGCCTCAAGGCATTCTGCATATTTTGTTGATTTTAACATTTAAAGTCCTAATGGTTTTTATTCTCTTATTATGCCCTTGTTCATGTCCCATATTTCCCTCCACTTCTCTCTAGGAAGCAGTGAGAAAGCTTAAATAATTTGTGTGATTCATTTACATACATAAGCCATTTCTCTAAGATGGGGACAGGTGAGAGTTTGAGACAGAAGCATTGATGAAGATATCAGGAGTCATAGAAGCTTGCTCTGGTTACAATGGCTATGGAATTCTTCTATCTGCTATGTGTAAATACTCAAAATGTAAGCTGAAGATTAGAATCGCTTTTAAGCATTTAAAGAAACAAAAAATAAAAAAAAGAATAAAAGCACTATATTATTTGAAATTTCTAAGATAAACTAATAGGAAAGATGTGAGAAGAAATGATAAAGTACTCCATGTCTCTGGCTTTTCAAAGATAAACTCTGTTGAGTGGAAAGGAAGCACTTGAATGAAAACAGGGCAGGAGAATAAACTAACCTGTTCAAAAAACAGTGCCAAAGGACTTTATATGTATTGAAATTTTCTACAGGCTCCATTCCAATGTGCTAGCATAACAAGAAAGGGCCAGCCCCATATCTACTTGTTAATATATATATGTTAGATATTTTACATCTTAATGTCTAGACTTTGACACTTGTTGCCATGTGTTTTTAAACTTTCAACCGTAATATTCTTTATAAGTATTTGGGTTATTAATCTCCTCAGCCATTTGTTCTGTGTAGTCCAGATTTTTTTCTATTCATCCATCCAACATTTATTGAGAAGTACCAGTGTGGTAGATTAAGGAAGGCCACAAATTCTTTGACGCTTCTCCCATTGAGCTGGGGGTCTATGTCCCCTCCTTTTCAGTCTAGGTGGGCTCTGCAGTTGCACTGACCAATTAAAACTTTAACCATGCAGAATTCATGTTGTTCCATTTTTTGAGCCAAGCTTTAAGAGACTAGAAGTCTTACTTCCTCTCTCCTGAAATATTTGCACTGGGGGAACTCAGACACCATGCAAGATGTTTGATAACACTGAGACTACCATGGGATGAAGAAGTCCAAACCAGCCACGTGGAGAGAACATGCGGAAAGATACGCTAGCCAGTCCAGGTGCCAGGTGTGCGAGTGAAGAAGCTTTTTGATGATTCTAGCCACAACTCATCTGACTGCAACCATATGAGTGTCTGTCAGCAAAGAATCATGAGAGACAACAACTAAATTATTCTTTTCAGCAACTACATTTTTGGGTGGATTGTCGCCTAGCAGTAGATAACCGCAACTAGACCAATTTAGAGTGCTGATAGGATACAAAAGAAAAACAAAACAAGAACACTTCCCAAAAAGCAGAAAAGCGTTTTGATGAACATTGTCAGAATATTATAAAAGCAGTGTGAACTAAATCTATAAGGACATAGAGGAATAAGGAATTAATGCTGTCCAGGATCAGGTTTCTTAAAAGGTTCATTGTTGAAATAAAAGAGGGGGTTGCATTGTGCGAATCACTTAAATACACTGAGCATCAGTTTCCTCGTTTGTAAAAGGTAAAGATTAAATCATGTAAAATACTTAGAATAGAGTCTGGCCTATAATAGATGGTCAATACATATATTAGCTGCTACTACTATTGTTGTTGTTGTTATTAGAGCAGTACCAATGGCAAGCACCTCCATCTCTAGATGTAGCTGAAAGGACCAGTCACGCTCCCAAGTGAGGTTTGGTAGCCACTGGTGAAAGAGGACTCTGTAGCTGTGTTCTTATAAGCATCTTTGATCTTCAGCAGCTACCACTGCTGCAGTTCACGCTAGTCTGTCTGTAACCATTTTTTCTAAATAGCATATAGAAGAGAGAAATTATGGCATTAAGAGAGGGCTGAAAAAAATTTTTTGACAAAAAGTGGGCTCAAATCCTGGCTCAAACATGTACTGGCTGAGTGACCTTATGTGCTTCAGTTGTCTTAATTATCTACTCCAAAAAGTTTTAATAAGGATGGAATGAGATAATGAATGTTTTCTTAACATATGGTATTGAATAAACATTAGCTATTATTACTATTATTACTACTGGCAAGTAAAAATAATAGAATTCCTACTACATGCTAGTCATTTTTTTATATATTATTAATGAGTCATTAAACAACTCTCAGTTGTTTAATAAAGAAAACAAAAATATTAACAACTGGACCAATAAGCAACATCATGATAAAACTGAGAAAATCTTGAGGTTGTCAAGGATTTCGTTTTACTTGGATCCAAAATCAACGCCCAACGAAGCAGCAATCATGAAATCAAACCATGGATTGCATTGGGAAAATCTGCTGCAAAAGACCTCTTTAAAGTGTTAAAAAGCAAAGATGTCACTTTGAGAACTAAGGTGCGCCTGACCCAAGCCATGGTATTTTCAATCGCCTCATATGCATGCGAAAGCTGGGACAATGAGTAAGGAAGATTGAAGAAGAATTGATGCCTTTGAATTATGATGTTGATGAAGAATATTGAATATACCATGGACTGTCAGAAGAACGAACAAATGTGTCTTGGAAGAAGCACAGCCAGAATGCTCCTTAGAAGCAAGGATGGTGAGATTTCGTCTCAGATACTTTGAATATGATATCAAGAACGACCAGGCCCTGGAGAAAGACATTATACTTGGTAAAGTAGAAGGTCAGCGAAAAAGAGGAAGATCCTCAATGAGATGGATTGACACAGTGGCTGCAACAATTGGCTCACGCATAGCAATGATTGTGAGGATGGCACAGGACCAGGCAGTGTTTATCATTCTGTTTTACATAGGGTCGCTGTGAGTTGGATCCAGCTCAACAGCACCTAACAACAACGGTTGCAGTTACTGCCATTTCAACTCTACGGATTGGAAAATTGAGGCTTGGATACAGTTAAATTATTTGCCCACTGCCACCTAGGAAGTAACTGATGAAGTCAGACCTGAATTCACACCTGGCTGATTTTACACTACTTTCCCTTTCTACTATGTCATTCTTTCTTTAAAAAAACTGAAATTTAACATAAACAGGATTAACCCACTTTATTAGGGTTGTCAGATTTCACAAATAAAAGTAAAAAATATTCATTGTTTATCCAAAATTCAGATTTAACTGGATAGCCTGTATTTATCTGGCAACCTCATACCTTCAGCTTTTTACCTAAAATCATTTTTGCTTTTTTGCTAACCATGGAAAATCAGAGATCTCGCCTTTGGACATTTATTAGATGAAATTTAGTTGACAGGTAGAACATGCTTTCGTATTAGGTTATCTCCCAACCATAGATTCACAAATTATTACCCAAACCAATCGGAGAAAGGACATCTGTCTCACTCAGGTTTGTGTCTCACAATGCTTGTGGAATGAAAACCAGCAGTCAAGGAATCTTTCATCAGGAAAGATTTGTGCAGCAAGAAAACATGTAATAAACAGTGTGCACAGAAAATATAAAGCAGCAAGAACTTTGTGTGGCTATTTGGCAACATAGAAATTAACGTGTTTCCTTCTTTCTGCATTGTTGTTTTTACTACTGGGTCTCGTCGAGTAAATTCTAACTCATAGTGACCCTTTGTAAAACAGAATGAAACACTGCTCAGTCCTGAGCCATCCTCACAATCATTGCTATGCTTGAGACCATTGTTGCAGCCACTGTGTCAGTCCATCTTGGTGAGGGTCTTCCTCGTTTTTGCTGACCCTCTGCTTTACCAAGCATGATGTCCTTCTCCAGGGACTGGTTGCTCCTGATAACATGTTCAAAGTACATGAGAACAAGTCTCGCCATCCTTGCTACTAAGGACCGTTCTGGTCGTACATCTTTCAAAACAGATTTGTTCATTCTTCTGGCGGTCTGAGGCACATTCAATATTTTTGCCAACACCATAATTCAAAAGCAAAAATTCTTCTTCAGTCTTCCTTATTCATTGTCCAGCTTTTGCAGCATATGAAGTTACTGAAAATACCTCGGCTTGTGCAATTTAGCCTTCAAAGTGACATCTATGATTTTTATCACTTTAAAGAGGTCTTTTGCAGCAGATTTTCGCTGTGCAATACATAGTTAGATTTCTTGACTGCTGCTTCCATGGGCATTGATTGTGGATCAAGTAAAATGAAATCCTTGACAACTTCAACCTTTTCTCTGTTTATCGTGATGTTGCTTATTGGTCCAGTTGTGAGAATTTTCTTTTTTTTTTTTTTAATGTTGAGGCACACTCGGTACTGAGGGCTGTAGTTTTTAATCTTCATCAGTAAGTGCTTCAAGTTCTCTTCATTTTCAGCAAGCAAAGTTGGGTCATCTGCATATTGCAGATTCTTAATGAGACTTCCTCCAATCCTGATGCTACATTCTTCTTAATATAGTCCAGCTTCTCAGATTATTTACTCAGCATACAGATTGAATAAACATGGTGAAAGGATATAATCTGATGCACACCTTTCCTGACTTTAAACCACATAGTACCTCCTTGTTCTTTTGGAACAACTGCCTCTTGGTTTATGTATAGTTTCCTCATGAGCACAATTCGAAGTTTTGAAATTGCTATTCTTCTCAATCTTATCCATAATTTGTTATAATCCACAGAGTCGAATGCCTCTGCACAGTCAATAAAACACAGGTAAACATCTTTCTGGTATTCTCTGCTTTCAGCCAAGATCCACCTGACATCAGCAACGATGTCCCTTGTTCCACGTCTCTTCTGAATCTGACTTGAATATCTGACAGTTCCCTGTGGGTGTACTGCTGCTACCATTTATGAATTATCTTCAGCAAAATTTTACTTGCATGTGAAATAAATGATATTGTTCAATAATTTCTGCATTCGGTTGGATCACCTTTTATGGAATGAGCACAAATATAGATCTGTTCCAGTTGGTTGGCCTGGTAGCTGTCTTCCAAATTTCTTGGTGTAGATGAGTGAGCACCTTCAGTACTGCATCCATTTGTTGAAACATCTTAGTTGGTATTCCGTCAATTCCTGGAACCTTGTTTTTCACCATTCCCTTCAGCACAGCTTGGATTTCTTCCTTCCGTACCATCAGTTCTTGATCATATGCTACCTCCAGAAATGGTTGAGTGTGGACGAATTCTTTTTGGTGTAGCGGCTCTGTGTATTCTTTCCATCTTCTTTTGATGCTTCTTTCTTTGTTCAATATTTTCCCTGTAGAATCCTTCAATATTGCAACCTGAGGCTTGAATTTTTTCTTCAGTTCTTTCAGCTTGAGAAATGCCAAGTGTGTTCTTCCCTTTTGGTTTTCTAACTGCAGGTCTTCGCACATTTCATTATAATACTTTACTTTGTCTTCTCGAGCTGCCCTTTGAAAGCTCTTTGACTTCTTCATTTCTTCCTTTTGCTTTTAGCTACTCTACATTCAAGGGCAAGTTTCAGAGTATCTTCTGCATCTATTTTGGTCTTTTCTTTCTTTCCTGCCTTTTTAATGACCTCTTGCTTTCTTCATGTATGAAGTCTTTGATGTCATCCCACAACTCATCTTGTCTTTGGTCATTAGTGTTCAATGTATCAAATCTATTCTTGAGATGGTCTCTAAATTTAGATGGGATATACTCAAGGTCGTACTTTGGTTCTTCTGGACTTGTTATTTTCTTCAGCTTCAACTTGAACTTGCTTTTGAGCAACTGATGCTCCATCTTGCAGTCGGCCTCTGGCTTTGTTCTGACTGATGATATTGAGCTTTTCCATCGTCTCTTTCCACAGATGTAGTCGATTTGATTCCTGTGTATTCCATTCAGAGAGATCCAAGTGTATAGTCACCACTTATGTTCTGAAAAAGGTATCTGCAATGAAGAAGTCACTGATCTTGCAAAATTCTGCCATGAGATCTCTGGCTTCCTTTCTAGCACCAAGGCAGTGTTTTACAACTACCAATCCTTTTTTGTTTCCAACTTTCACATTCCAATCACCAGTAGTTATCAATCCTTCTTGATTTCATGTTTGACCAATTTCAGACTGCAGAAGTTGGTAAAAATCTCCAATTTCTTCATCCTTGGCCTTAGTGGTTGGTATGTAAATTTGAATATAAGTTGTATTAACTGGTCTTCCTTGTAGGTGTATGGATATTATCCTATTACCGACAGCATTGTACTTCAGGATAGATCTTGAAATGTTCTTTTTGATGATGAAATGTGACACCATTCCTCTTTGTCATTCCTGCCATAGCAGACCATATGATTGTCGGATTAAAAATGGCCAGTACCAGTCCATTTCAGCTCACTAATGCCTAGGATATCTATGTTTATGTGTTCCATTTCATTTTTGAGGATTCCAGTTTTCCTAGACTCATGCTTCATACATTCCACGTTCTTATTATTCATGGATATTTGTGGCTGTTTCTTCTCATTTTGAGTCATGCCACATCAGCAAATGAAGGTCCTAAAAGCTTGACTCCAACCACATTATTGAGGTGGACGCTACTTTGAGGAGGTAGTTCTTCCCCAGTTATATTTTGAGTGCCTTCCAACCTGAGGGGCTCATCTTTCAGCACTATAACAGACAATGTTCCACTGCTATTCACAAGATTTTCATTGGCTAATTTTTTCAGTAGACTACCAGGTCCTTCTACCTAGTCTGTCTCAGTCTGGAAGCTTCAATGAAACCTGTCTACCATGGGTGACTCTGCTGGTATTTGAAATACCAGCGGCATATCTTCCAGCAACAAATACGTTATAATGATACAACAAACTGACAGATGAGTGGTGACTTTCTTCTACTGCTCGGAGAAATTTCAAATCCACTTACCAAACCTCAGGTAAATACTTTGACCATTCCATTATTCATGTTGAAGCTCTACACAGACATAATAGACTGACAGCAGCATATCTGTAATATTAAGTATGATGAACCAAAGTTTGATGCAAAGCTATATTATAATATCATCATCATCGTCATCATCATCATCATCATCATCATGCTACACCTATTTGCATAGTGCATCATCTTAGGAATTCCATTCAGTGAGAAAATCATAAAGCCAATGAAACCTTTTGAGGAGGGCAACAGAAGCCCTAACTAAGGTTTCGTCACAGGAAAGGGCAATGGAGTCCATGAAATAAAATTACAAGAGACAGAAGCAGGGAGGTTGGCATACAGGAAAAGGAAATAAAGCAATTTTGGATCTGTGAGCTGGAAAAACTGGAAGGAGACATGCACTCTGGGGAAATACATGCACTTAAAGAGCTGTAACCCTGATGGCCAGGCCAGCTTTTGCATGGAGCTCTCTTGACAGCATATCTCTGGAGGCATGGGGTTATTACCTCTGACCAGACCAAAAATCTGAACTAGCAGCCGATACAATTGGTGTGGCAGGAAAGGAGTTATTTAACCACATCTCCATGCACTTGACCATCAGTGATGGTCCTTATTTGGCAACTCTTCTGCCTTATGTGACCTTGAGAAATTTACTTAAAATCTCCATGTCCCCATTTCCTCATCTGTCAAATAAATAAACAAACAAATAAACCCACTGCCGTTGAGTTGATTCTGACTCAGTAACCATACAGGACATAGTAGAACTGCCCCTCATAGTGACACTATAGGGCATAGTAGAACTGTCCCACAGGGTTTCCAAGGCTATAAATCTTTACAGAAGCTGACAGCCACATCTGTCTCCCTCAGAGGGGTTGGTGGGTTCAAAACACTGACCTTTGGGTTAGCAGGCCAGTGCTTGACCAGCACACCACCCAGGCTCCTTTCCTCATCTGTAAAATGGTGTTAATAATAGTGTCTTATCTCATGTCTACTGTGCCAGCTAAAGTACTCAGTAAATGCTCACTGTTAATATTACCTATTATTCACTGTAGAAGAGAAGCATCTTTGCTTTATTAAAATAAAAGAAGCTGTAGTCTTGGGCACCTGGAACAGTTTTGAGTCTAGAATTTCCCCATCACACTGAAGGAGTGAGAGGGAGTTTCTTTCTTTGAAGGCCCATCTGTCCTGTGCAGTTGGAGGAAACTCAATCCTCCCAGCCTTCCCTGTAACTTTGACACCAGTTCTCAGGAGTAGTGATGTAGCAGAGTGCTGGAGCACCTCAGAGAAACCAACAAATTGGTGGGTGTGGGGCACTCTTCAACATCAGAGCAGGCATCTGGGGGTCAGTTGCAAAACTGGGATCTGGGAGTAAACAAAACTTGCTACGGTGGCCAGTGATGAACACACGGAATTCCTAAACATGTAAGCAGAAGAGGGAGGCTCTGACAATGACTGGAATCTGCCAGAACATTATGCTTCAGGTACCACCTCAAAGTGTGAAATGGTACTCCTCACACAGACACAGGGGACAAAAACAGTAGCATCAAGTATTCTTTCTGTGAAAAGAAGAAGGGCAAAGTGACACATATTGCTGAAGTAAAGAGAGGGGGAAATACATATTCTCTTGTAGGTCACGGATATGAATGCCTCCTATACTTTTGCTTTTGATTGAGGAAAAAATGGCACAAATTCTAATTCTTCTTTCTCTGCAAGAGTTCTATTTTGTCTTAGGGTCCAAAAGCCGAAAACAGTTTGTTTTTATTTTTTCATTTATGCAGTAGAACATGTTTTAAAATTTTTAGCAAGTCTTAAATACGGCTGAGTTAGGAATTTATAATAGAATAGTAATGTGTGACATTTGATTAAAAAAAAAAACTTATACAGAACATTTCTTTACCTTTTGAGTAGACTTTTTTAAGTTCCAAAGGCACTTTGGAAAAGGCAAAAACATAAGGGGAAAAAAATAATTTTATATGTGTTTTTCAACAATCTTCCTCCTGATGATTCATCTTGTTTTTATTTTGCTGATTCACTACTTCTTTGAGTGTTTGACACTAAGGCAATTAACTATTTTAATTTTTTTTTAACCCACAGCCTCCCTGTGAAAGCACATTTACAGCTCTTTGTTATCTCCTCCCCCATCAATTCTCATCATAAATACAGTGGTTACAATTCATAAAATGACAGTATGTACTGCTCTTTCCAACACCCTCAGAAATACATTTAGTGGTATGTTTGCGGATGGTAAAAAAGATGTCAATGCATTTATCCATCTGCCTTTCCACTAAATTGTAGATCAACACAGGGTATTTGGTGTATACTGTGCATTATAAATGCTGTCCTCAACACTTTTGAAAATGAACTATGCCAAAAGCTATGAGCATGAATTCATGATACTTTATTTAGGGGGTAAAATCCATAGTTCTCATAGTAGCTTAATTCTGTACTGATTCTTCTGCAGAAAAGAAATACTCTTTGGAGATTATGTTTGATAGAATTTTCTCTCTAAAAAAACCCAAACAAACAAAATATTTAAAATCCCCTTTCAGGGAAGCCCTTGCAAATTTTCCTGGGAATAAATGAGTAAGACATCATCAAATAAGACCTCGATTTCCATTTCTATCTATAATGGCATAGCTTGGGGCGGAGCAACTCTTTCTCTGGGAACAATTAGGATAGCTGGATAAAATAGTATTTATATATTATACCAGTTACTGTTGATCTATTCCTATTCATGTTGACCTCATGTGTGTCAGAATAGAGCTGTGCTCCATAAGGATTTCAAAGACTGATTTTTTTGGAAGTAGGTAGCCAGGACTTTCTTTCAAGGCACCTCTGGGTGGACTCAAACCTCCAATGTTTCTGTTAGCAGCTGAGCACATTAAGAGTTTGCACTACCCAGGGACTTGTGTGTGTGTGTGTGTGTGTGTGTGTGTGTGTGTGTGTATATATATATATATATAATATATATATATGCTATTTTAATACAAATAACTTGAGCCTTCTACATTTGTTTGCCAACCACACCTTTTCCCTGCAAGGTATTTTTGTAAGCACACTATGCTAATTTATTTTTACAGCAACATGTAAAAAAAGGTTGGCATAGCGGTGCTTAATAAAAATACCTTGGGGGATGGCTCGGTTGGCAAACAAACGTAGAAGGCATGCACACACATAGAGAGAGAGAGAGAGACAGAAGGCTTTGGAGAACTGCTGAGGCACACAGAACTTAAGGATTCAAAGCAGATGCTGAAAAGAAGGAAAACTTGTGTTTCCCTCAGGGCATTTGCTGATTTTTGGAGCATAGTGAGAGGCCAAGAATCTGGATACAGAGCTTAATCAGAGGGCAACTGTGAAGAGGTTGAGAACCCAACAACCGTTTGGCAATATCAAGGTGCTGGAGAAACCAAAGTTGAAATCTGCACTGCCAAGGCAACCAGTGCTTATGAGTAGCAGACAGGTATTTAATTTCTCAACTGATTTTTCTTCATCACACCCACAAAAATGGTTAAACTGAAAAAGACTGGCAATACCAGTGTTGGTGAGCGTGCGGAATGACTGCAACGCTCATACAATGCTGGAGAGGGCAGGGGTTTAAGTGTTACTGTCACTGTGTGGGAGTGTTTGGCAATCAGTCAGCATCTAGTAATGGAAAACGTGTATTTTTCACTGTTAGATATTCTCCTAGCAGAGATAAGTACGTGTGCTCATAAAAAGACATGTACACTGGTGCATAACACCACTAATCTTAATAGGCAAAACTGAAAACAATCCAAATGCCCATCACAGCAGAATGGACAAATAAATTGTGGTATATTCATATAATAACATTTGCTGCAGTAACGAGAGTGAATGAACCATTCCTACATGCAAAAGGACAGCTAATCTCACAAACATAATGTTGATTGAAAGAAGCCACGCATAAAAGAATTCCTTCTATTTGATTTCATTTATATAAGGTTCAAAAACAGGCAAAATTAATCTATGCTGTCAGAAGTTAGGATAATGGTTACCTTGGAAAGAGCAGTGACTGGGAGTGGTCATGAGGGGGTTCTGGGACATGGTTCTATTTCTTGATCTGCTTGCTGGTTACATGGGTATTTTCCCTTTCTGAAAAATGCATCATGCAGTACACTTATGATTCATGCACATCTGTATGTAAGCTATATGTTAATAAATGATTACTAAAAAAATGATGATAGTAAGATCTTGCCCCCATATCTTTGTGGGTTTTACCTCTAAGAAGCCCACCACATTTTCCTGGTGAAGTGCCAGGAAAGATCCCCTCCTGACTCTGGCAGTGGAGAGTAAAAGTAACCATTTTGAAATACCCTGTAAGCATTTCACATAACAAAGTTTTCTCCAGGGAAAAAGACTTTACCAGAGCTTTATCCCAGGTAGGAAGAAGGGCATTTTCCTAACATAAGCCCCCGCTAGCTTTCCTGTCTCACCAAAGAGGGGAAGAAAAAAGCTAAGAAACACTTGTAAAGATTACAGGCCAGGTAGAGGCCCACTAAAAACTGAGATTTAATTACAAAATTGTAGATTGCTTCTCCTCCCCCACACTTTACCACTATATCAAGAGGGTTCCAGTCTAACAGTGGATTAAAGCTGAGAGACCTGCAACGTGCAAGTTTTATCTGAGGGAAATTCTTAAGGAAGCCCAGAACACCAAATAGGGAGACAAATACAAGAGCATCACAGAATGTGAAGCCTCTGGTAACCTACAGCCAACAGCAAACATTATACACAGCCCAACATCTAACCAGCAATGTAAAACCTCACATTTAAGACCTCAATTCCTATTACTCAGCTTTCAACAACAATAACAAAAAATTACAAGGCATGCTAAAAGGCAAACTAAAATAAGATCTCCAAAGCCAAAGATTAACCAAACCCACTGCCATGGGCCCCTTGTGTTACAGAGAAGAGCTGTTGCATATGGTTTTCTTGACTGTACTCTTTACGGAAGCAAATCACCAGGCCTTTCTTCCATAGCACCACCGGATGAGTTTGAACAACCAATGTTCTGTTGAGCTATAGTTGTTGTGTGCCATCGAGTTTATTCTGACTCATAGCAAACTTACATGACAGAATAGAGCTGCCCCATTGGGCTTCCTATGCTTTCAGAGGCTGGTGAGTTTGAACTGCTGACCTTCAGGCTAGCAGGTGAGCTCTTAACCATTGCGCCACCAGGCTCCTTTTTCTGTGAGTAGTCAAGCACAGACTGTGCCACCCAGGCCACTATATAGATTTTATATATAATATAAACTGTCTCCTGAGACACTGAATTGATCTATCTAACTTAAGGTAATTTTTCTTATTCAGGTATAAGGGTAATTATCTGTTTGAGCCAATAGTACCAAACTTCTGGAGATTGCAATATTGAATTTAATTAACCTTTTTTTCTCCTAACATGCTAAACAATCTGCTATACCTCAGATCTCTACTCAAATGTCACCTCATCAATGAGTCCTTCTGTCACTTAAAGTAGCAACACACCTCTGCACTCTTCATCCACCTTCCCTGCTTTATTTTTCTCCATAGTACTTATCTTTATCCAACACATTACATATTTTACTTCATTGTTTATTGTTTGCCTCTCTCCACTAAAATGTAAACTCCATGACAGCTGTCTGTTTTATTCATCATCCTTCCAAAGTGCCTACAACAGTTGTTTGGTAAATATATGTTCAACAGATGAATGCATGTTCATTCCATCAACACTTATTTATAGTTAAATAAACATACAATTGCATAATAGTACCTAACATTCATTGAATTTTCACTATGTGTTAAGAACTATACTAAACAGCTATGGGTTTTCCATGGATTACTTTATGTAATCTTCACAACAACCCTAAATTAGATACTATTATCTTCTACTTTTTGTAGATGAGAAAACTGAAGCACAAAGAGATTAAATAAATTATCCCCCATAGATATCTACATATGTGTAACAGGATGTTAAATTGGACTTTTCCTAATCTCTTTCAACGTTGACTAAATTACCAACATTGTCTTTACAGAAGCAGATCACCAGGTCTTTTTCCGTGGCACCATTGGGTGGGTTCTCACTGCCAACCTTTAGGTTAGTAGTCAAACACAAACCATTTGCACCACCCAGGGATCCGGTTAGCAACATTATAAACCATAACTAGTAGGAACCCCCACAGACTAAAGAAGAGCCAATATATACACCTTTGTAGGACTTATTAAAGGACCCCTGGTGGTACAATGGTTTGAGCCCCTCCAAGGGGAAAAGACCTGGTGATCTGCTCCCATAAAGATTACAGCCTAAGAAACCCTATGGGGCAGTTCAACTCTGTCATTTAAGGTTGCTATGAGTTGGAATTGACTCAAGGGCACACATCAGTAGGACTTATTAGAAGGTATGTCAAGCAGTCCTGCCGCTATCTGACTATCACTCATTTCCCAGGAATATAAAGAGAATACTAGGAATTTGGAGAAGGTTTCATGGAAGTAAACTAGTTGTCTCCGCCTGGAGTCATTGTGCTAGGCTGATGGAGAGGGCTATGTTTTTTCCTTCCCTTCCCCCACTCAAAGGCCAAACTACCCAAGAAAAACAACTCAGAGACAATTATCTCACTTTCTGACTCCATACATGTTGACCTTCAGAATTCACAGACCCTCCCTAGCCGGCACCAAGACGAGGGGAGGTGAGAGAATTCTCAATAGCTTAACCTGTGTCTTTTTGGAGGTTTGGGAGCATACATGAACAGAGAATCAAATGTCTGCCTCTCACCTGGTTAATGCTGAAGTTAAATTGATAGCTGAAGCAGCCCCTGATGGCAAGATCACAAGACAAGGAACTATAAACAGCCATCACTCTCAACAGTTTGCCGTAACAGAGCCAGGATTTATTCATGTTGAAGTTCTCCATTTTTGAAGGCAGACTGCTAGGGCAGTGGCAACTCAACAGTAAGAGATTGTGGAATAAACCCACCAGGTGTAGGATCTGAACTGGGCATGGCCAGAAGTCAGCCAGAGGGCATCCTCCATTTCAGGAGTTGGTGCAGTAAAGAACTCCCCGCAGCTTCTCCCAAGGACCAAATGCAACTCAAGCTGACATTTAGATATCTGTCCCAGAGCAGGCGTTGGAAGCCTACCTACTCATGGTAGCCAAGAGAAAATGAAATTGTAGAACCAAAGAAGTAAAAATAAATTAGAAGTTTATCTCTTTGTCCTAACCTCTTCTCTCCTCCATAATGCTGCTTCAGATTTTTTTCATGTGGGGTGAGAGTGAGGAAGAGTGAATGAATAGGTGCTCCACCAATGCGAGACCACAAGCCCCATGGTCAGCCCAAGTTGGGATAGGGAAGTGGGATGCTTTTAACTGGATTAAGATTTGACTCATGTTGTAGTCTTTTCGGGGAATTTTATCACATGAACTTCTTATAGTTGAAAGGTTATCAGAAAGCTATGGGATCTGTCCATCCTACATGTCATCAAGAGACAAAACGAAGGCAAGATCAAATCAAACATGTTGGAAGCAAAGGTGAATAAAAAGAAACTTTCCTGGTTGTATACCACCAGGTTTGGATTATTGTATAAACAAATTACAATTATAATAGCCTTACTATACCTAGCATTAATACATAGAAATAAGTAATTAAAAAGACATGTAAAATAATCCTTATGATCTCTAAAAACACTATGAGATACGCTAAACCTGAGCTGAGGATCCTTGTTTTATATTTTGGAATCACAAGGGTGGAGCAAACGGTTAAGTGCTCAACTACTAGCTGAAAGATTGGCGGTTAGAACCCACCCAGATGTGCCTCAGAAGACTGGCCTGGTGATCTGCTTCTAAAAGGCTGACTTGATAGCTGAAGCAGTCCCTGATGGCAAGCCAGAAGATAGGGATCTATATATAGCCATTGCTCTTGAAAACCCTATGGAGCAGTTCTACTTTGCACACATGGAGTTACCATGAGTCAGAATCAACTCAATGGCAGCTAACAGCAACAACAACAAGAGTCTAGGTTTGTAGCTTCAGTCCTGGTACAGACTCAACACTTAAACTCTGCCGATTATTTTGCAACTGTTCCATTGACTATATGTGGAACTTGAAATATACAGCAAAGACCTACTCAATAGAGAAGATGCAGCATATTCATCTGCTAAGAGACCACGGATTATCAAAATTGTATACGAAGGGGCAGAAAAACCTTCTTAGGTGGCAAAATTACAACTACAGTCACTAATTGAGTGACTTTGCTTAACTCATTTAATCCTCACAATCAACTCATGAGGTAGGTCCATTGTCATTCCTATTTTACAGAGGAGGAAACTTGGATGCACAGAGATTAAGAAATTTGTTTTTCAGAGAGCTCTGGTAGCACAGTAGTTAAGAGCTATGGCTGCTAACCAAAAGGTCAGCAGTTCAAATCCACCAGCCTGTCCTTGGAAGCGTTATGGGGCAGTTGTGCTCTGTCCTATAGTGTCTCTGTGAGTTGGAATCCACTCAATGGCAACAGGTTTGGTTGTATTTTTTTTTTTTTTTGGTTAGTAGGTAGTAGAGACAGGACTTTAACCTAAGCAGTCTGGGTTCAGTTTATACTTTCTCTAATATTTGCATTAAAAAATGCCTCTAGTGGCAAAAGAGAGCTAGTCAAAATTCCTAAAAAGTAGTTGAGATGAAGTATGAGAGAGTTGCTCCCCTGTGTTTCTTAAGAACCCAGAACTCCTTAATGTTAGAGATATCATTGTTGAAAAATTTCCTCTACCTAAAGTTGATTATAGCATTATTACAAAATTCTCAGTGCCTGTCTCTTCTGGGTCTTCAAACCCAGCATAGTGGGCAGGGATTTCTTTAATGTCAGATTTAGCTGGAGGGGAGAAATTAATCATTAAAGGTAGACTGGCCCCAAAGGCTTAGCGTTTCTGTTCTTCTATCTTTACACTTACTTCTTGTAATACTAATATTACAAGATTATGTATTTCTGCATATTTTTCTTTTCTTTTTTAAAGCCTGAATTTATATTGGTGTTATACTTTAGATTATTACTTTATTTATACCCCAGTTGAAATAAAAGTTAAGCATTCAAGACTAATGCTTTAATCCTTTCAGCTGCCAAGAGTGTTGCTTCCAATGGCTCCCAGGTGAGTTCCTCTCTAGGAATTGTCTTTGGCTGCGGAAAGTTGCTTCAGTCAAGGTTAAGACACTTCCCAGAGGACCGCTTGAATCCACTGAGTAATTAATATTGTGGTACAAAGGTCTTAACTTCCTTGACTCAGTTGACACAAACCTGAAGCGCTCTCCCAGCTCCAGAATCCTTCACAGGCTTAGCTGAGGTCTCTGTTATAACTCATCACAGTTCAATTTCTCCTTCTGTCCCATTCCACCTCCCACATCTCTCGTATTGTTCCCCGGTAAAAGCACTCCACAACAGACCCACTGCATGAATATCTCAGAGTCTTAGTCTGTTTCCTGGGGAATCCTGCCTAAGAGTTGGTATTAGTGTTCTAGGAAGAACACTCTGAAATGTGATTTTGGAGCTAGATCCACTACTGGCCATGTGACAATAAGGATGCCATCACTAGAGGTGGGTGGAGAACTCAGAGTTCCTGGCATGTACTTGCAGGGCAATTGCTATAATTTTTACCAGTGATGAACTGGGATGAGATACCGGTAAAAGGAAATGCACTGGCAGGCACCAAATATTGGGATTTTGAGATATTTGGGGGAAAGTAATGATTATAAGAACTGGAATCAGATGGTTATTGCTGGGACCATTGACAGATTGGAAAAAAAGACAATAAAAACTTAAAGTGATTAATCACCAACATAAGGCAAGGAAAATTGAAAAGAGATTTGGGGAAGATGCATAAGGACAGATCTATCAAAGAAAGCATGGAGTGTGAAAATCATCATATTGCATATTAATACCAGAGAGCATCCATCACAACCAAGCAGACAGAATTACACAACTAATTGATGGTCACATGGCCTTGGTCCTTAGCCACTTGCAAATTTTCAAACTGCTGGAAAAACAGAGCAATGTTGAGCCCCCAATATTGTACCATCTCTTGAGGAGATGAAGCAGTCATTTGTTTCAAGTTGATTACACTGGATTCATTGTACACTGGCATAACCAGTGACTTATTTTAACTGGAATCAACAGTTATTCTGGGTATGGGCTATCTTTCCTTCTAGCATGCTTTCAACAAGTGTCACTATTCAAAGACTTACAGAGTTTTAATTCACCAGCATAGATTCCACATAACAACTTATTAAACCAAGAGAACCATTTTAAAGCACATGGGATCCATCAGTTCTATTATATTCCATACTATCCACAAACTACCTGATTGATAGAGTAGTAGAACAGTTCTTTGAATATACAGATGAGGCGCCAGCTCAGATATGCAGATGAGACACTAGTTTGCATAATGGGGAACCATCCTTCATGATGTGACATACACCCCAAATCAATATCCATTATATTGTGCTTTGTCCCCAAGGGGTGGAGGTAGGAGTGGCCCCACTTATCAATCTAGATGATCCAATTGGAGTTTTGCTTCCTGTACCTTCAGCTGTAGGTTCTGCGGCTCTAGAGATTTTGGTTCCCAGAAAGGAAACACTTCCATCAGAGGACACAGTGATCGTCCTCTTAAAATATAAGCCAGAATTGACCCCTAATGACTTCAGACTCCTTGTGCCCATACACCAGCAGGTAAGGAATGGTGTCACCACCCTGGCATGTATTATTGATCCTGATGATCAGGAGGAGGCAAGGCTGCCAGTATACAATGGGGGCAGGGAATAATTCATTTGGTACTCAGTTGATCCACGGGGGCATCTGTTGGTTCTCCTCTGCCCACTATTGACAGTGAGTGATAAAGTCCAGCAGCTTTGGTTTTGGAAAGGCATGGGCCACCTGTCAATGATGAGGGTTGCATCACCCAACAACATAAGCCACCCAGACCAGCAGCTGTCCTAGTGTAGGGTGAAGTAAATCTAGACTTTGTAGTAGAGGAGGGAGATGATATATATCTTTGAAGTTAGCTGCAGAAATGGAGTGTAGTTTGTGCTGTTAACCTTCATCTTATGTTTCCCCAGTAATAGAGACCAACCAAAATCTTGGAAGAGCTGAATCCTGGTGGAGTGAATTTACTATGTAAAGCAAATGGATCCAAGAGCACAAAGCGATGAACTGGAGTGAATGCTGTGGTATACCATCCAATCCTTCTTGGGCCGAGGCACTGATCTACCAGCTGCTGGAAGTATTGACTGTAGACAGCTCTTGGCAGAGTTCCTCTCCAGGAATTACTCTTAATTTACAGAAGTTTGCTCATCCAAGTTTACACCCCTTCCCTCTAGACAGCCTGCAGCCAATGACTGGATGATGCAGAGATATACAGCCCTGGTTTCTTTGCCTCAATTAGGGCAACCCTGAAGGATCATCCCAGAAATAGAGTCCCTTTAAAGACTGCTGAAGGTTTCTGATGCTACTGTCTCATTTTAACTACTCCCTCTACCCAAACCCGCTTTCCTCAGCCCTCACAGATGTTGTTCTCTAGAGCTGCTTCTTGCTGCTGTTAGTTGCCTTCTAGTCAGTTCTGACTCATGGCAATACCATGTATAACCGGATGAAATGTTTCCCAGTCCTGTGTCATCCCCATGATCATTGGGATGTTTGAGTCCTTTGCTGTAGTCACTTGGGCCTCATCTGCATATTGACATGGTGACCCTCTACTTTTCCTTCTTAAGCAATCGGTCCCTTCTAATGACGTGCCCAAAGTAAGTGAATCGAAGTCTCAGACAATACTCTGTGATCCATATGGTTTTCATTGGCTGATTTTTGGAAGCTGAACACCAGACTTTTCTTCCTAGTCTATTTTAATCTGTAAGCTCTGCTGAAACCTGTCCACCATGGGTGACCCTGCTGGTATTTGAAATACCAGTGGCATAGCTTCCAGCATCATAGCAACACAAAACTGTATCTTGACAAAATGTATTATGACAGTACATATAGTTGACAAACTGACAGATGGGTAGTGGGTTCTCTTGAGCACTCCCCAGTAAACCCACTTCATGCTAATCTCAATTTCAGGGACTTTTTGGGGTAACTGACTTGTAATATTTACCAACTCTGTTAGAATGATACTTCTGTTTTTTCTTACCCAGCTGTTATCAACGTATACTTAGTTTGTCAGTGTTGTTTTCTTTCCCAATGAATACTACTTTTAAACTTTAAAAAAAAAAAAAAACTTTAATGACTCATTCATGTCTCTTCAAGGCCTGTGTGTCAGATTTCAATTAGCCTTCTTTTCCTTGCCTTCCTCATAAGAAGAAATTGCCAGAGCTTGGTAAGTGCAGAAACAGCCTAGGAGATCTAGGATTTACTCCTCTACTGTTCAAAAGTGCTATAATCTGTTTCCTGTATTTCTATAGCCTTGGCATAAAGAAAAATCTTGCGATAGCTCCATTTAATAGAAAACAACCCCAAGTTTTTACACAAGCCACCAATTTCCTGTAACGTTAAGCCTCTTTATCTCACTTCAAGAACCACAAACACTGTCTTTAACAAAAGCCAACAGCATTCTCAACTTAAACGCAAAGGTTATGTTTCAGTCGAAGTTTTACCACCAAAATCGTCTCCAGAGGAGTGCCATTTTTGTTGTCTAGATAACATTCCATAGACAACAAAATAAAGTTCAAACTCTTGCCATGTTAGTCTTTCACATTTTGTCTTTAAATTACTCTCTACTATATTTTCTGTCTACTAACCTAAAGGTGGGCAGTTTGATCCCACCCAGCAGTGCCACAGAAGAAAGGCCTGGCAATCAGCTTCTGTAAAGATTACAACCAAGAAAACCCTGTGGAGCAATTCTACTCTGTAACACACGGGGTCTCCATGAGTCAGAATCAACTCGACTGTTACACTGTGCTCCATCCAAAGTAGCTACGCACAATTCACTAACATATCTAGACCCTTTATGGAGTGCTTCCCTTTCTCACAACTCTCCCATTCATAGTCAAGCCCCATCTGTCATGTTATCTCTTCCATAAAGCTTCATGACCAACACAGGAAAAACAGAGCAGTGGTTTCTGATTGCTCTTAGGAGAAATATCATAATCTTTAGGATAGCCTTGAAGGTCCTGCATTTTATGGCCTCTCTCTTCCTCTCCACCTTTACCTGCCCCTTGCTCTCTGAGCTTTAGCTCCGCCGGCAGTATTTCTCTTCATAGCACTATGTTGTTCCTGCAAAAGGGTTACTTGCGTACCATTCCTCATTCCTGAAACGCTTCTCTGTTCTGAAAGCTCCAGCCGTTTGCCCACTTAACTCCTATCCATGTATATCTGAGATCAGTGTCCAATTCCTCAGGGAAACATTATCTGACCTACCAGAATAAGTAAGAATTTCCTTATGTTATGCTCTCACAGGATATACAATTTCTCCTTCATAGTCATAGTTACATAATGTGATGTTGTGATGTGGTTGTAGTTGTTAGGTGCCATCGGGTCAGTTCTGACTCATAGATACTCCATGTACAGCAGAACGAAATATTGCCCAGTTCTGTGCCATCCTAACAATTGTTCTGCCTGAGCCCATTGTTGCAGCCACTGTGTCAGTCCGTCTCATTGAGGGTCGTCCTCTTTTTTGCTGACCTTCTACTTTACCAAGCATGATGTTCATCTCCAGGGATTGGTGCCACCTGATAACATGCCCAAAGTACGTGAGCTGAAGTCTCACCACCCTTACTATTAAGGAGCATTCTGACTATATTTCTTCCAAGACAGATTTGTTTACTTTTCTGACAGTTCATGGTATATTCAATATTCACCCTTATTCTAACTAATTCATTGTTTTTGCTACTGATACAGTCAGGGTGTAGATAAACCAAAAAAACCAAACCCACTGCCTTCAAGTCAATTCTGACTCATAGTGACCCTAAAGGACAGAGTAGAACTGCCGCCATAGGGTTTCCAAGGCTATAAATCTTTATGAAAACAGACTGCCACGCCTTTCTCCCATGGAGCGGCTGGTGGGTTCTAACCACAGATCTTTTGGTTAGCAGCCAAACACTATAACCAAGTGCCACCAGGGCTCCATTGATACTGTCAGGGTGTAGATAGAAAAAAAGAAACAACTTTAAATATTTCCATGAGGAAGAGATTAAATACAGGAGTGCAAGGCTTAAAATTCTTTGGAAGGGCAGGAAGAGAGAAACCTGGAGAAAACTGACATTCGAATTTAGGAACTCATTTAATGCAGGAGTCATTTAAGTCCCTGATTAGGCCTAGAAGCTACTGATAAAACCACCTACCAGCCTTCTGCCAAAGTCCAGGCAATTTCCTACACCCTGTAAGAGAATACTATCTTCTACTTCTTAAAAAAACAAAAACAAAAAAAAGTAGCCATTTTGATGTGTCTATTTCACCATATTTGTTTGTTTATTCATTCATTCATTTATTGTGCTTTAAGTGAAGGTTTACAGCCCAAATTAGTTTCCCATTCAATAGTTTATAAACAGATTGTTCCATGACATGTTGCAGTCCCCATGATCTGTCAGTACTCTCCTCATTACCACCCTGAGTTCTCCATTTCCGTTTGTCTGGTTTTCCTGCCCCTTCCTGCCTTCTCTTTGCTTTTGGGCAGCTGTTGTCCTTTTGTTCTCACACAGATGATTGTTCTAAGGAACACTTTCCTTACTGGTGTAATTGTTTATTTTATAGTCCTTTTATAATTTTGCTGAAAAGGGATCTTCGGGAGTGGCTTCAGTTCCAAGTTAGAAGGGTGTCTAAGAGCCATAGTCTCAGGAATTCCTTCAGTCTCTCTTTGACCAGTAAATCTGGTCTTTTTTATGAATTTGAATTCTGTTCTGCATTTTTTTTTCCCCCACTCTAACTGGGAACGTCTATCGTGATCCTGGTCAAAGCAGTCAGTATTGGTAGCTGGCTACCATCTAGTTCTTCTGGTTTCAGGAATAGTGGAGGCTGTGGTTCCTGTGATCCATTAGTCCTTTGGACTAATTATTTCCTTAAGTGTTTGGTTTTCTTCACTCTTCTTTGCTCTGGATTGAAAGAGACCAATAGTTGTATCTGAGATGCCCGCTCACAAACTTTTAAGATCCCAGAAGAACGTTGTCTTTGTGAACTATGTTATGCCAATTGATCTAGATGTCCCAAGACTATAGTCTTTAGCCCTCAAGTCCAGCAACTCAGTCTCACGAAGTGTTTGGTTATGTCTAGGATGTTTCCATGACTGTGCCCCCTGTGTGCTCTATTATATATATGAATATACACCCAGCACTACAAACATGTATGTAGAAATACCAGCAGCCAAAACTATATATGCACTTGGGTGTACTCCCATTAACCCTCCCACACCAATTCAGCATGCATATCTACCTATATATCCACTAATAAATTATTGTTTATTACTGTTGTTGCAGGATTGTATATGTTATAGCATTTACCACTGTTGCCTTTTATTCTTGTCTACCTCTCAATGTCTTCCTTTCTTAGGCTGGATTCTCTAGAGAAGCAAAACCAGTAAAGTCTATAAATATCTACATAGATAGATTTATATCAAGGAAATGGCTCATACTGATGTAGAGGCTGGAATGTCTCAAGTCCATGGGTCAGGCTGGAGGCTTCTTCTGATTCGTGTAGCCACAAGGGCTGGCAAACCCAAGCTCAGCAGGTCAAACAGAAGAGCTCTTGCTCACAGGCTGCCAAGACCTACAAATTCCAAGATAGGCAGGCAAGATGACAGTTAAGCTGCTAGCTCAAGTCCCAAGAATGCGAGGTAAGATGAACAGGAGCCAGCTGCAGGATCCAGAGCAAGGAAAAGCCTTGCCAGAGAGTCCACCTATATTGGATTCAAGCCACACCCCCAGGGAAACTCTCTTTCAACTGATTGGCTATTCACTGCAGAGCCTATCCTGGAGGTGATCACATTATATCAAATATCATCATGGAAGTGATCACATCATCATACCACTTCCAAATTACATCATAACTGCCAAACCACTGAGAATCATGGCCCAGCCAAGTTGACACACAACCTTAACGATCACACTTCCCTTGCCTTGGTCATGTTGTGCTGACTTCCCCCATATTGTGTACTGCCTTTCCCTTCAACAAAGTTAACACATGTCTACTCTCTGGCTAATGATTTTCCCTCCCTCCTCCTCTCATCCCTGGTAACCATCAAAAAATGTTTCTTTCTATGTGTAAACTTTTCTTGACTATTTATAATAGTTGTCTCATACAATATTTGTCCTTTTGTGACTGACTTATTTCACTCAGCATGACGTCCACCAGATTCATCCATGTAGTGAGATGTTTTGCGGATTCATCGTTGTTCTTTATCATTGCGTAGTATTCCACTGTGTGTACGTACCACAGTTCATTTATCCATTCATTCATTGGTGGGCAATTACGTTGTTTCTATCTTTTTGCTATTGTGAATAATGCTGCAATGAACATGGGTATGCATATGTCTATTCTTGTCATGGTTCTTATTTCTCTAGGAGATATACCTAGGAATGGGATTGCTGGATCATATGGTATTTCTATTTCTAGCTTTTTAAGAAAGTATAATACCGCTTTTCATAGTGGTTTTACCATTTTACATTCCCACCAGCAGTGTACAGAGTTCCAATCTCCCCACAACCTTGCCAGCATTTTTTATTTTATTTTATCGGTGTCATTATTGGCAGGGTGAGATGGTATCTCACTGTAGTTTTGTTTTGCTTCTTTTCTAATGGCTAAAGGGGAACCCTGGTGGCATAGTGGTTGATAACTTGGCTGCTAACCAAAAGGTCGGCAGTTCAAATCCACCAGTTGCTCTTTGGAAACCCTATGGGGCAGTTCTGTCTGTTCTATAGTGTTCCTGTGAGTTGAAATTGACTCAATGGCAACAAGTTTGGTTTGGTTTTAGTTAATAGCTAATGGGAGCCCTGGTGGCTAAGTGGTCAAGAGCTCAGCTGCTAATCAAAGCGTCGGCAGTCTGAATCCACCAGCCGCTCCTTGGACATCCTATGAGGCAGTTCTATTATGTTCTATAGTGTTGCTGTGAGTTAAAATCGACTTGACAGCAACAGGTTTAATTTGGAATAGCTAATGATTATGAGCACATATTCATGTGGTTTTTATCCACCTGAATGTCTTCTTTGGTGAAATGTCTGTTCATGACCTTTGCCAAATTTTTCATTGGGTTGTTTGTCTTTTTATTGTTGAGGTGTTGATGTTTTCTGTTAATTTTAGAGATTAAGACTTTGTTGGATATGTCATAGCCAAAAATATTTTGCCAGGTTCTCTTTTCACTCTTTTGGTGCAGTCTTTTGGTGAACATAAGTGTTTAATTTTAGGAGATCCCAGTTATCTAATTTATCTTCGCTGTGTGTACATTTTTAGTTAGGTTTAGTATTCTATTTATGCCATAGATTAGGGCCCCTAGCATTATCCCTATCTTTTCTTCTATTATCATTATAGTTTTAGGTTTTACACTTAGGTCTTTGATCCATTTTGAGTTAGCTTTTGTGTATGGCATGATGTATGGATCTTGTTTCATTTTTCTGCAAATTGATATCCAGTTTTGTCAGCACCGCTTGTTAAAGAGTCTTTGTCTTCCCCATTTAATGAACTTTGACCCTTTGTCAAAGATGCTGTCCATAGGTGGATGGATGTCTGAATTCTTAACTCTGTTCCGTCGATCTATATGTGTTTTGTTGTGTCAGTAACAGGCTGTTTTGACTACTGTGGCTGTATAGTAGGTTCTGAGATCAACTGTGAGGCCTCCTACTTTGTTCTTCTTCAATAATGCTTTGCTTATCTGGGGTCTCTTTCCTTTCCATATAAAGTTGGTGATTAGTTTTTCCATCTCATGAAAGAATGTTGTTGAAATTTGGATCAGGTTGACATTTTCACAATGTTAAGTCTTCCTATCTGTGAGCATGGTATGTTTTTCCATTTATGTAGATCTCTTTTAGTTTCTTGCAGTAGTGTTTTGTAGTTTTCTTAGTATAAGTTGTTTACATCTCTAGTCAGATTTATTCCAGAGTACTTTCTTTTTTTTTTTTTTTTTGCTATTATAAATAGTATTGTTTTTCTGATTTCCTTTTCAGAGTTCTCTTCATTGGTGTAGAGGAATCCAACTGATTTTTTTTATGTTGATTTTGTCCCCTGCCACTTTGCTGAACTCTTTTATAGTTTCAGTAGTTTTCTTGTGGAGTCTCTGGGGTTTTCTATGTCTAGATGATATCATCTGCAAATAAGAATAGTTTTACTTTTTCCTTACCAATTTGTATGCTCTTTATTTCCCTTTCTTGCCTTATTGCTCTACCTAGGATTTCAAGTACAATATTGAATAAGAGTGATGATAAAGGGCAGCCTTGTCTGGTTTCCATTCTCAGGTGGAATGCTTTCAGACTCTCTCCATTGAGAATAATGTTGTCTGCTGGTTTTGTATATATACCTTTAGTTATGTTGAGGAATTCCCCTTCTACTCCTATTTGCTGAGCGTTTTTATCAAGAATGGGTGTTGAACTTTAACAAATGCCTCGTCTGCATCAATTGAGATGATCATGCCACTTTTGTTCTTTGTTTTATTTATGTGGTGGGATATGTTGATTGATTTTCTAATGTTGAACCATCCTTGCGTATCTGGTATGAATCCCTCTCGGTCATGATGTATTATTATTATTATCTTTGATATGCTGCTGAATTCCATTGGCTAGAATTTTGTTGAGAGTTTTTACGTGTATATTCATGAGAGATACTGGTCTTTTTTAGTGGTGCCTTGCCTGGCTTCATAGAATGAATTTGGGAATATTCCTTTTCTGTGTTCTGGAATAGTTTGAACAGCATTGTTGTCAAGTGTTCTCCAAAAAAATCGGTAGACTTCTCTAGTGAAGCTGTCCGGGCCAAGGCTTTTTTTGTTGTTGTTGGGATTTTTTTTTTTTACGACCTCTTCAATATCTTCTTTTCTTATGGGTATGTTCAAATTTTCTACCTCAGTTTGTGTTAGTTTGAGTAGGTAATGTGTTTCTAGTAATTAGTCCATTTCTTCTAGGTTTTCAAATTTGTTGGAGTGTAATTTTTCATAATATTCTGTTATGATTCTTTTTATTTTGGTTGGATCTGTTGTAATGTCACTCATCTCATTTCTTATTTGCGTTATTTGTATCTTCTCCTTTTCTTTTGTAATTTGGCCAGTGGTTTGTCGATTTCTATTGACATAGTCTTGTTGATTCTTTCTATTGTTTTTCTGTTTTTAATTCATTTATTTATGCTCTAATCTTTATTATTTTCTTTCTTCGGTGGCTGTGGGCTTCTTTTGTTGCTCTTTTTCTGTTTGTTTGAGTCGTAGGATTAAGATATTAATTTTGGCCCTTTCTTCTTTTTTGATGTGTGCATTTATTACTATAAATTGATCTGTGAGAACTGTTTTTACTAAGTCCCAGAGGTTTTGATATGTTGTGTTTCCATTCTTGTTTGAGTCTAGGAATTTTTTAATTTCTTTTTTTTTTTTTAATTTTTATTTTACTTTAGATGAAGGTTTACAGAACAAGTAGTTTCTCATTAAACAGTCAATACACATATTGTTTCATGACATCAGTTAAGAAACCCACTACACGTCAACACTCTCCCTTCTTGACCTTGGAGGAACTTGGTTTTGGTGAAAATATACATAGCCAAAGTTATACCATTTCAAAAGTTTCTACATGTACAGTTCAGTGACATCGATTACGTTTTTCCAGTTGTGCTGCTATTCTATCTTTTTCCAAATTATTCTATCATCATTATCTTCAGCTCACTGCCCCCTAAGCTTTCCATCAAACCTTTTGAGTTGCTGTTGTCAATTTGATCTCACATAGATAATTCTTTTTTTTTTTTTTTTTGTACCTTAGATGAAGGTTTGCAGAACAAATAGTTTCTCATTAAACAGTTAGTACACTTATTGCCCTATGACAATGGTTAACAACCCCACGACATATCAACACTGTCCCTTCTCAACCTTGGGTACCCTATTACCAGTTTTCCTGTCCCCTCCTGCCTTCTATTCCTTGTCCCTGGACTGCTGTGCCTCATTTGTCCCATTTTGTTTTATGACGCTGTCCAGTCCCAGGCTGAACAGTGAACTTTGGGAAAGACTTCACCACCGAGCTAAAATGGTGTCCGGGGACCATACTCTTGGGGTTTCTCATGTCTGTCGGACCACTAAATCTGGTCTTTTTTTTTTTTAGTTACAATTTTGTTCTACATCCTTTTCCAGCTCTGTCCAGAACCCTCTGTTGTGATCCCGGTCAGACCAGTCAGTGGTGGTAGCTGGGCACCATCTAGCTGTACTGGACTCAGTCTGGTGGAGGCCTTGGTAGCTGTGGACAATTAGTCCTTTGGACTAATCTTTTCCTTGTATCTTGTTCTCTTCATTCTACCTTGCTGCTGAAGGGTTGAGACCAGTGGAGTATCTTAGATGGCTACTCACAGGCTTTTAAGACCCCAGACACTACTCACCAAGGTAGGATGTAGAACATTGTCTTTATAAACTGTGTTATGCCAAATTGAGCTAGATGTTCCATGAGACCATGGTCCCCACAGACCTCTGCCCAGCAATTCAGTCCTTCAGGGAGTTTGGAAGTGCCTATGGAGCTTCCATGACCTTTCCTTGTACAAGTTGTGCTGGCTTCCTCAGTATTGTGTACTGTCTTACCCTTCATCAAAATTACCACTATCTATGGTCTATTTAGTTTCCCCCAACCCTTGCCATCCCTCGTAACCAACAAAGATTGTTTCTTTTTGTGTGTAAACTTTTACAAGAGTTTTTACAGTAGAGGTCTCATACAATATTTGTCCTTTTGTAATTGACTTATTTCACTAAGCATAATGTCCTCCAGTTTCATCCATGTTATAAGATGCTTCACAGATTCATCATTGTTCTTTATATTTGCATAATACTCCATTGTGCATATGTACCATAGTTTGTTTATCCATTCGTCAGTTGATGGGCATCTAGGTTGTTTCCAATTTTTGCTATTGTGAACAGTGCTGCATTGAATATGGCTGAGCATGTGTCTATTTGTGTGACGGCTCTTATTTCTCTAGGATATATTCCCAGGAGTGGGATTGTGTTTTGTAGTACTTTTTTTTTTTTTTTTTTTTTTTTTTTGTGGTGCTGATGTTTTCTTTGTACCTCTTACTCTCCTGTGTTGAGTTCCTTTTGTTTGCGGATTTTTTTCCATTTGTTTTGTTTTTGTAGGTTTTTTTTTTACTGAGACTTTATGTTATCCTTCTTTATTTTGATGAGTGGGTTTGTTAACTTTCTTTGTGGTTACCTTGAAATTTACCCTTATCTTCCTAGATTTGAACCAGTCTATTACTACTTAGTATCGCCTTGCCTTCCTCTCCATTAGAAGGTTCTATACCTACACCGTTTATTACCTCTTTTATTGTTCTGATGCTGTTGTCATTTACAGATTAACCTCTCTGGTTCTCTGTTGTAATTCTTTTGGTTTTGCATAGTCCTTAAGAGTTCATTTCCTAGGTTGTTATCTGGCTAGTACAATTCTGTGTCCTATATTCAGCCTGTGGTCTGATGTTTGTTCTCAGATAGAAGGACTCTCTTTAATAAGTCTTGTAAGTTTGGTTTGGTTTTTACATGGTCCCTTAATTTCTGCTTATCTGGAAATGACCTAATTACACCATCATATTTGAATGAGAGTTTTGCAGGATATATTATTCTTGCCTGGAAATGTTTTTCTTTCAAGGTTTTATATATGTTATCCCATTGCCTTCTTGCCTGCATGGTTTCTGCCAAATAATCTGAGCTTAGTCTTATTGTTTCTCCCCTGTATATGACTTTTTGTATTTCTCAAGCTGCTGTCAGGATTCTTTGTTTGTCTTTGGTTTTAGTGAGTGTGATTATGATATGCCTTGGTGATTTTCTTTGAGGTCTATCCTATATGGGGTTCACTGAGCTTCTTGGATGGTCAGCTTTTCATCTTTCATGATTTGGGGGAAGTTTTCTGTCAGCAAGTCTTCAGTGATTCTCTCTCTGTTCTGGAACTCTGATCACTAGCAGATTTTTGTTTTTGATTGTATCCCACATAATTCTCAGGGTTTCTTCATTCTTTTTTCTGATTTTTCCTCAGAGTTGTAGCCAAGTGTTTGTCTTCAATTTCATTGATCCTATCTTCCATCATTTCAAACCTGCTCCTCAGCCTTCTATGACACTCTGCATTTCTGAAATCTTGTTTTTTATCTTTTGGATTTCTAATTGATGTTTTTGTATGATTTCTAGTTGGAATTTATTTTAGAATTTTGTCCCTGTATTATTTTCTTGAATTCTTCCATTTTGGGGTCTGTATTTTTCCATGAATTTGTCTGCCTTTTCCATGAATTTGTCTATTTTTTCCTCATTTTATTCTGCTTTTTCCTTAAACTCTGGGATAATTCTGAATATTGGAGATTTGAATTCCCTATCAGTTCGGTCTAGTGCCTTTCTTTTACTGGAAGGTCATCTGGTGTTTTATTTTGGACTTGTACTGGAACCATCCTGTCCTGTTTTTGTAAATGGAGTAAATATCTGCTGTCTTTGGGGCATTCAGTGTTATTTTCCTTGTTTATTGATTGTAGATTTGTTTGTTGCATCCTAATTTTTTGTTTTATTTTGTTATGTCTGAGCAGGCAGGCTGTGCATTCTTTGTTGTTTGCTCATCTGTGGACACAATACTTTTCACTTCCTTCTCCAATGGGGAGGGTCTGTCATTCAGACATGGTACAGGAGGGCAGGTCCAGCTAAAGCGGAGTTGCTCAGATGGGTTGTTTGTGGCATGTACAGGGCTGACAGTGCAGACAGGGAATCAGTGCAGAGCAGGTTCCAGTAGGCCATGCCTGTGCTGCTTGGGAGTGTGATGTTCAGTGCACAGTGCAGGTAGGCGGGAAGGAGGGGGTAGATTGTGATGTGTGGAGCTAAGATAGTCATGGGAAAGATGAGAGAGAGGAGAAAGGAAGAGGAGCCAAAAACATATACACAAACAAAAAGGAGTGCTAAGGGAGTTTGCTATTGGAGTGGAGAGATGTGAGACTGAGAAATGAGGAAAAACAAAAATGAAAAAAAAGAGAGAAAGGGTAAAAGAAAAAAATGAATAAATCAAGAAACTGGAAATGAAGAAAGACAAAAAGCCAATAAGAGAGAGAAGAAAACAAAACAAAGAAACAAAAACAAAAACAAGAAAAAAGAAATGCCTCCAGGATGTCCCTGTGCATCTGTGCAGAGTAAGGGAGTAGCTTCCAAGCTGCGTGGTACTGCCTGGCTAGAAGGGACTCCCAAGCTGAGAAAAGAAAAAGAAAAAAAACAAACAAACAAATCAAAACAGAACAAATTAGAGCAAACAAACAAATGAACAAAAAAGCCCCAGGGGTCCTACCAGCGTGATGGCATGGGCCAGGATGCAGTTTCACAGTTAAGCGGTGTTTTGCAGCCTTTCAGGAAGAAACAAAGATGTCACACGGAGCCAGGTATTTGAGAGAAAGGAGGGGGAGGTGGTGAGAGGTAAGGAAGAAATCTAAAGAAGCAGAAAAAAGCAACATCAGCCACCAACAAATGGCACTCAGGGAACTGGCCAGTGAGGGCAGGTGGAATCCAAATGACACCGGGGTGAAGCTGGTGTTTCCTGGCCAAGAGACTGTGGCTGCAGGCAGCAGAGGAGGCTAAGTGGGGGTAAAGAAGTGTGAGGGGTGGAAAAGCCTATATTGCTGGTTACTGGTTGTTCTGTCTCCTGCTAGAAGCTCCATGAAGTTGCTTTCTCATACCTCTTGTTTGCTGATCTCTGATAGGCGTCCAAGATGGCGGATCTGTGCTGTGGTAGCTGATAGGGGACCTCTGCATGTCTCTCCTCACTCTCTGTTCTCGGTCAGTTTCTTATTCAATTTGGTGCTAGGCTGAGTTCTTTATCTCTTTACTTGATGCTTAGGGTTTCAGGATTGAAGTGTGACTCTGTTTGAGTTAGTTTTTATGATCTTTGCTGTGGAGGGACTGTGTGGTGCTTCTGACTATAGTGCCACGTTGCCCAGAAGTCCTAATTTCATTTTTAATTTCTTATATTACCCAGTGATTTTTTTAAGCAAGGTGTCATTCAATTTCAATGTGTTCAGTTTTGTCCCTTGTTCTTCCTGTTATTGATTCCTAATTTTATAGCATTGTGATCTGAGAAGATGTTTTGTATTATTTTGATATTTTTGAATCGATTGATGTTTGCTTTGTGGCCTAAAATATGGTCTGTTCTGGAGAATGATCTATGAGCATTGGAGAAGAATGTGTACTGTGCTGTTGTTGGGTGGAATGGTCTGTATATTTCTATGAGATCAAGTTGCTTGATTATGATGTTTAGATCTTCTGTATCTTTGTTTCTTTCTAGTTGTTCAGTCCTTCATCAAAATTGATGTTTTAAAATCTACCATTATTGTGGAATTGTCTATTTCTCTTTTCAATAATGTTAGAATTTGTTTTATGTATTTCAGAGGTCTGTAATTGGGTATGTATATATTTATTATGGTTATGTCCTCCTGGTGGGTTGACCCTGTAATCATTATATAGTGCTGTTCCTTTTCTCTGATGTTTGATTTTGCCATAAAGGTGTATTTTACCAGAGATTAACATTGCCACTCCTGCTCTTTTTTTGGTTATTGTTTGCTTGATTTTTTTTCCATCCTTTGATTTGTAGCTTATTTTTATCTTTGTGTCTAAGATGTGTCTCTTGTAAGCAACATATTGATGGATGATTTTTTTTTTTTAATCCATTCTGTTACTCTCTGTCTCTTGACTCGTGCATTTAACATGTTTACATTCAGTGAGATTATTGGTAGGTATGAATTTACTGTTGTCATTTTGTCATGCTTTATTTTTGTAGTGTTGACAATTTTTTTGTTCCTCATACTTTTCTGTACTGAGCTCTTTTTTTAAATGGATTTTTTTTTTCATTCCCATTGTTGTTGTTGATTTTGTGTTTACTGAGTCTTAGTTTTCTTCTTTTTACTTTGGTAGTAGATTTATTAATTTCCTTTGTCATTACGCTGAAATTTGCCTTTGTTTTCCTAAGTTTAAAAGTTTGTTATATCTTGATATTGCTTTGACTTCCTCTCCATATAGTTGTTCTCTAGCTACACTATTTACTCTCCCTTTTTATTTTGAAGGTGTCTTTGTTTACAAATTGTCCTTTTTGGTTCCCTGTTTTCAGTCTTGTTCCTTTATTTTATTTTTGAGAAGTCTTTGTCTTAGTTGGCATCTGGGTGATGCTGTCATGTGTCTTAATCTCAGGTTGTTGACGGGTGTTGTTGGTTCTCTGTCTAAAGTACTCCCTTTAATATTTCTTGTAAATTTGGTATTGTTTTTACAAATTCCCTTAATTTCTGTCTATCTGGAAATGTCTTAGTTCCACCATTTCTGGGAGACAGTTTTGCTAGATGTGTAATTCTTGGTGGCAATTTTTTCTTTCAGGGTTTTATATATGTCATCCCATTGCCTTCTTGCCAACATGGTTTTCACTGAGAAATCAGAGTGACAGTTTATAAGCTTTGTGATAGTTTATTTTTCCCAGGCTGCTCTCAGGATTCTTTCTTTGTCTTTGGTTTTGGAAAGTTTGATTCTGATATGTCTGGGTGACTTTCTTTTGAGGTCTATTCTGTATGGGGTTCTTTGAGCTTCTCAGATGGATATCTTCTCATCTTCCTGATATTAAGGAAGTTTTCTGCCTGCAAATCTTCAAAAATTTTCTCTGTGCTTTTTTTTTCTATCACATGTAAAGTGTTCCTTTTGATAGTGTCCCAAAAAACTTTTTTATTTTATTTTATTGTTGTGCTTTAAGCAAAAGTTTACAATTCAAGTTAGTCTCTCATACAAAAATTTATATATACATTGTTGTGTGACCCTCATTCCTCTCCCTATACTGTGACAACACACTCCTCATTCCCACACCTGATTTACAGTGTCCATTCAACCAGCAGCTGACCCTCCCTACCTTCCCATCTCACCTCCAGACAGGATCTGCCCATTTAGTCTCTTGTATCTACTTGAGCCAAGAAGGACAACCTTCACGAGTATCATTTTATGTCCCAAAGTCCAGTTTAATCTTTGTCTGAAAAGTTGGCCTCAGGAATGGTTTTAGTTCTGGGTTAACAGAGAGTCTGGGGCCCATGTCTTCTGGGGTTCCTCCAGTCTCAAACAAACTGCAAAGTCTGTTCTTTTTACTAGAATTTGAGTTCTGCACCCCACTTTTCTCCCACTCCATCAGGGAGTCTCCATTGTGTTCCTGATCAGGGCGGTCATTGGTGGTAGCTGGGCACCATGTAGTTCTTCTGGTCTCAAGTTGATGAAGTCTCTGGTTTATGTGGCCCTTTTTGTCCTTGGGCTAATACCTTCCTTGTGTTCATGGTGTTCTTCATTCTACTTTACTCCATGTAGGTTGGGACCAATTGATGCATCTTAGATGGCCGCTCGCTAGCTTTTAAGACCCCAGATGCCACTCACCAAAGTGGGATGCAGAACATTTTCTTACTAAACTTTGTCATGCTAGTTGACCTAGATGTCCTCTGAAACCATGGTCCCCAGACCTCTAGCCCTACTACTCTGTTCCTCAAAGTGTTTGGTTGTATTCAGGAAACTTCTTAGCTTTTGGTTTAGTCCACTTGTGCTGACTTCCCCTGTAGCGTGTGCTCTCCTTCCCTTCACCTAAAATAATTCTTATCTACTATCTAGTTAGTGAATGTCCCTCTCCTTCACTTCTCACCCTCATAACCATCAAAGAATGTTTTCTTCTGTGTTTAAACCTTTTCTTGAGTTCTTATAATAGTGATCTTATACAATATTTGTCCTTTTGTGACTCACTAAATTTACTCAGCATAATGCCTTCCAGATTCCTCCATGTTATAAGATGTTTCACAGATTCATCGTTGTTCTTTATTGTTGGATAGTATTCCATTATGTGAATATACCATAATTTTTTTATCCGTTTGTCCATCGATGGGCACCTAGGTTGTTTCCATCTTTTTGATATCATGAACTGTGTTACAATGAATGTGGGTGTGCATATCTCTATTCGAGTGATGGCTTTTATTTCTCTAGGATATATTCCAAAGAGTGGGATTGCTGGATCGTATAGTACTTCTATTTCTAGCTTCTTAAGGAGACACCAAATCAATTTCCAAAGTGGTTTACCACTTTACATTCCCACCAACAGTGTATAAGTGTTCCAGTCTCTCCACAGCCTCTCCAACATTTACTTTTTTGTGTTTTTTGGGTTAATGCTAGCCTTGTTGGGGTGAGATGGTATCTCATTGTAGTTTTGATTTGCATTTCTCTAGTGGCTGATGATTGTGAGCATTTCTTCATGTGTTTGTTAGCCATCTGAATGTTTTCTTTGGTGAAGTGCCTGTTCATATCCTTTGCCCTTTTTTAAATTTAGTTATTTGTCTTTTTATTGTTGAGGTTTTTCAGTATCTTGTAGATTTTAGAGATTAGACATTGATCAGATTTGTTGTAGCCAAAAATTTTTTCCCAGTCTTTAGGTTGTCTTTTGACTCTTTTGGTGAAGTCTTTTGAAGAGCATAGGTGTTTGATTTTTAGAAGATCCCAGTTATCTGTATTCTGTTTATGCCATGTATTAGGGGTCCTAGCATTTTCCCTATTTTTTCTTCCATAATCTTTATCATTTTTGATTTTATATTTAGGTCTTTGATCCAATTTGGTTAGTTTTAGTGCACAGTGTGAGGTATGGGTCGTTTCACATTTTCGCAGATGGATATGCAGTTATGCGGGCACCATTTGTTAAAGAGACTGTCTTTTCCCTAATGAACAGACTTTGGGTCTTTGTTAAATATCTCTTTTCAAAGCTGTTAGAGTTTGTTTTATGTATTTTGGGCCCTGTCATTGGGTGCATAAATATTTATTATAGTTATGTCCTCCTGGTATACTGATTCTTTAATCATTATATAGTGTCCTTCTTTATCCTTTATAGTGGATTTTACTTTAAAGTCTATTTAGTCAGAGACTAATATTGCCACTCCTGCTCTTTTTTGAGTGTTGTTTGCTTGATATATTGTTTTCCATCCTTTTAGTTTTAGTTTGTTTGTGTTTGTAAGTCTAACGTGTGCCTCTTGTAGGCAGCAATAGATGGATCGTGTTTTTTAATCCATTCTGCCACTCTCTGTCTATTTATTGGTGCATTTATTCCATTTACGTTCAGCGTGATTATTGATAGGCATGAGTTTTGTGCTATCATTTTGATGTCTTTTTTCGTGTGTTGTTGACAGTTTCCTTGTTCCACTTAATTTTCTGTGTGGAGTAGTTTTTCTGTATGCATTTTCTTTTCATTTATTTCATTGTTGTTGATTTTGTATTTGCTGAGTCTTTATATTTTTCTAGTCTTTTATTTTGACTTGTTGGATTTTTAGTTTCCTTTGTGGTTACCTTAATATTTACCCCTGTTTTTCCAAGTTTAAACCAGTCTGTTATTTCTTTATATCTCCTTGGCTTCCTCACCATATGAAAAATCTATGTCTACATTGTTTAGTCCTTCTTTTTTGTTTTAATGTTGTCATCTTGTACATATTGACATCTCTGTTTCCTTATTTTCAGTATTTTAGCTTTGATTTATTTTTGTGACTTTCCTATCTGGTTGATAGCTGGTTGCTCTGTCCTGTGTTCTAGTCTTGGGTTGTTATCTGATGTTACCAATTTTCTAACTGGAAGACTCCCTTTAGTATTTCTTCTAATTTTGGTTTGGTTTTTGCAAATTCCCAAAACTTCTGTTCATCTAGAAATACCCTAATTTTGCCATCACATTTGAGAAACAGTTTTGTTGGATATATAATTCTTTTTTTTTTCTGCATAAACAAAGTGGAGACAAAGAGGGACAATAGAATGCTAGCCTTTGTCTTCCCGAATAAAGGATTGGCTAGGGCTTATAAAGATTTTTAGACAGGAAAAGGCATCATCTTTATTCATGAAAGAGGTGGGGTTAAGAAGATTAGGTGCTAGCACAAGAGGTAATTCAAGATGGAACCCATTACAAATCCTCCTGGGACTGGATGACAAGACTTATTATGGGGTGCCAAGCTTATGCAGTTTCCCCATGGTGCTGGCTCGATGCCTGTCGTGGGTCTGTTGGTCACCTTGCAGATGTCTGCGCTTGCTCCAGGGACAAGATCGGGCTGGTTTTTCTGAAAAACATCTTAACAAGGAAGTACACTGAGAGCTGGGTGGATTGTTCTTTCATTATTGCGTGTTCCAAGATAACGGGTTTTGTGTCATTAGTTAAGCACAGGTTTTTAGTTCAGGGTTCTTTGCCTAGGGGCTTAGTCCCTTTTTCCCATCCCTATCTCATTCGTCCCTGAGAGATTTCATACTCATAATTCTTTATGAGGGTGTAGGAGCAGTGGGTATATAATTCAAGGCTGGCAGTTTTTTCCCTTCAAGACTTTATATAGGTCATCCCATTGCCTTCTTGCCTGCATGGTTTCTACTAAGTAGTCAGAGTTTAGTCTTATTGACTCTCCTTTACAGATGACCTTTTGTTTATGCCTAACCACTCTTAAAATTCTCTCTTTGTGTTTGGTTTTGGCAAGTTTGAGTATAATATGTCTTGGTGACTTTCTATTGGGATCTGCCTTATGTGGGGTTCGATGAGCATCTTGGATAGCTATCTTCTCATCTTTCATGATATCAGGGAAGTTTTCTGCCAACAAGTCTTCAACAATTCTCTCCGTATTTTCTGTTATCCTCCCCACATCCCCATTCTGGTACTCCAGTCACTCATAAGTTATTCCTCTTGATAGATTCCCATATAATTCTCAGGGTTTCTTCATTTTTTTAAATCCTTTTATCTGATTTTTCCTCAAATAAGTTGATGTCAAGTGCTTTATCTTCAATCTCATTAATTCTAACTTCCATTGCCTCAATTCTGCTATGACTTTCTATTGAGTTGTCTAATTCTGAAATTTTATTGTTAATCTTCTGGATTTCTGTTTGCTGTCTCTCTATGAATTCTTGCAGCCTGTTAAATTTGTCAGTATGCTCTTCTACAATCTTCCTAATTTCCTCTAGTACTTGGTCCACATTTTGACTAATTTGCTTTCTGATCTCTTGAAGAGTTCTGTATATTAATCTCTTGTATTCTGCCTCCAGTAATTCCAAGAAAGTCTCTTCCTCCAGAAAATTTCTTGATTCTTTATTTTGAGAGCTTGCTGAAGCCATCATGGTCTGCCTTTTTATGTGATTTGATATTGACTGTTGTCTCCGAGCCATCAATAAGTTATTACATTTATTTATTTTATGTTTGCTTACTGAGTCCTGGTTTCTTGTTTTATTTTGATACGCCCAAATAGGCTACTAGTGTGAGCTAGCCCAATCGCTGGTGCCCCTGAAGCTCCAACATCCTGCCACCAGGTGGCCAGACCTACCACTAAGTATGTGAGCCCAGGAGTCCACCCACTCCTCCTGTATGGATTCAGCTCAGGTGTCCAGGTAGTTGACCACCAAGTGTGTGGTGCAGGCTCTCACCTACAGTCCTAGACAGGCATGGGCCATTGGTGTAAACTCAGGCATCCAGCACAGGCAGTAGGGGGACACACGTTGAGCAAGGCAGGGGGCTGATTGCTACCCCAAGTGTCCAGGAGGATAGCGTGTCCCCCCTAGAGCACGTAGGAAGATGGGTTTTGCAGCTGGACTATGAGCACCCAGTGCTGTTGCCTGTAAGGACTAGGAGGCACTACTTATTCTTGGGTCCTTGTTGCAGGCGACTAGGTGGCGTGGCTGGAGCCATTAGTCCTCATGCCCCTGATGTGGGTAGGTGAATACCCTGCTTAATGGGCAGAGCTGTGTCAAATGTCATGAACCTGCCACTTCACAGCTGAAACAGTTGAAGTTAGACTTCAGGTATATACCCTGTTGTACTGTGGTAATGAGTGCCTATGCTGTTGAAATGGGCCCACACAAATCTATGCAGGGGGAAAGGCACTCAAAGTCTATGGACCCCTTATGCTTGTGCCTAGGCAAAGGAGCTGTTCCTACCCTGACTTCCTGGCTTAGGGAAGCCAGCAGACTATTTTTTCCTCAGTTTGTTAATTTTTTCCCTGTCCAAGGCCAGGAGAATGGCTCAGGGTGCATGACGGGTCCTACTTCTGGCCCACGGGACTCAGGTATTGCTGAAGTTGTCCTGGACCCAGTGCAGAGCAGGAAGTGGGGAGGTAAATGAGAAAGGTTTTTCCCAAAGGGGGGGGTGTTTTTGATCTGCGAGGTAGGCCAGACAGAAGTACTTATCTTTCACTGATCGAGGGCTGTTTCTCACTGCTTCTGCATTGCTGAGTAGACTGTCTGCCGCTGTTCTTTCCTGATGTGGAAAATGCTTCCTGAGCGCCACTGCTTGCCTCACCACATCTGGCCTCAAGGGCTCAGACTCTCACCGGGTCAGGTCTGGAAACTCCTCACTGCTTCTGAACCATCTCTCCCCCCACCTGCAACTCAGTCTGATTCCTCAACTTTGCCTTTGATGTTGAGGGCTCCTCGACTGTCATATATGATTGATTCAGTTGTGTTTTCAGGTCTTTGATGTAAGAAAGACAACTGGAAATGTCTGACTACTATCCCATCTTGGCCCCACCTCCCCCACATAACTCTTAAGGTGTCTTCATTTTCCTTCATTCTTTTTTCTGAATGTTCTTAAACAAATTAGTATCAGGGGGTTGTCCTTTATTTCACAGATTCTGTCTTCCATTGATTCAATTCTACTGCTACAACCTTCCATTCAGTTATCCATTTCTGAAATTTTTATTGTTGATCTTCTAGATTTCTTGCTGCTGTTTTTGTTTGGTTTCTAATTGTCTTTTTGCTTGGTCATTTTGTTCTTGTATTGTTTTCCTGAATTATTCTAGAGTTTTGTCTGTGTTTTCCTTGTTTTTTTCTGTATTTTCCTTGATCTCTTGGAGGGTCTTATATATAAGTCTTTTGAATTCCTTATCAGGTAGTTCCATTACCATTTCTTCCTAATGAAGGTTTCCTGGCCCTTTATTTTGTCGCTTGCCTGAGCCATATTGTCCTGCTTCTTTATGTGACTTGATATTGTCTGTTGTCTTCAAGACATTAAGGTGCTATTATATTTGTTTATTGATCATGTATTTGTTTGTCTTCTTCTGTTTTTTTGTTTGTTTTGTTTTGATATATCTGGGTGAGCGGGGCAGATGGGCTACTCTGGTCACCAGTCTGGCAGTACTGGAGCACTCATCACCTGTTTCTGGGTGGGTGGGTTAGTGGGTGGGAGTGTGAAAATGGGTTTCTTTTCACTGGTTATGTGAGGTTTGGTAAGCATTGGCTGCCGTCTGTCATTAATCCAGTGGCTCGGGAACAGGCAATGTTTCTCACTGAATGGATGAGATGACTGATGTGGTGGGTGTGACAGGGGAGCAGGGAGGCTTGTCACCAGGAGGAGGTAGCTTGCTAGTGAGTGTGCATGTGTTCATGCAGTTGCCACTGCTAGCCAGGCTAGGGGGTTGTGTGGCAGGTGGGTGAGTGCAGGGGCATGCTCTACCTGCTGCTCACGAGGTCTGGATGTGTGAGTGGTGGGCGAGTGAGTTCTCAGGAGTGCACTTATTGCCACTCTTCAGGTGGGGGTGGGGGTGGCGAATGAGGCTGGGTGAGGAGGGAGGGGTTTGTATTATGGTCTCCAGTCAGGTGGGGTGGCCAAGGTATGGGACTCTCATCTGGTTCTGATCAGGAAGGGAAGGCATAGGGGAGGGTGCCCCATTGGCTAGTAGCAGTGGATGCCTCGGCACTCCCCTCCAGCAGTCAGGACCTGTCCCTGACCAACTGCAAGGAGAGGGGGGCCTCCCAGAGTCTGCTGATTCACCTTCTCATGCGTACCACCTACTCTGGGGGTGAGGGACCACCATTGGTGCGTATACCTGATTCGGGATGCTGGCTCCCCCCCTGTTCTGCAGATGGCAGGATCCCTGGAATTCTTGCCCTCCCTTTTGTGTTTTCCTTCCTTAGATCCGGATCATGATCTGCTTCTGTCTGGGTACTTTTATACCGTTTTTTTGTTTCTTATGAAAATGCCATGAAGTTGCCTTTCTGTGTTCCTCACCCAGGGTTGCTACTGGCTTTGTCTCAAGACGGTCACTTTGAGCTGAGGTGTCTCGCAGAGTCCCTTCACTCCTTGTCACTCCTCTTTTGCTGCATTCGTTCAATTTTTTCTTCCAGTTGGTGTTCAGTTCAATTCTTTATCCTTCCTTTTTGATGTTCAAGGTTCCAGGATTGTTATCTCATCTGTTTCATGTGGTTTCTTGAGTCTTTGCTGCAGAGGGATGGCATGGTGCGTCTAACTAAGCCTCCATCTTGGCTCTTCCCTTTCACCACATTTAAAAAAAAAAAAATTGCCATTGAGTCCACTGCAATTCATGGCAACCTCGTGTGTGTCAGAGCAGAACTGTGCCCCATAGAGGTTCCAATGGCTGAATTTTTTAAAGTAGATTGCCAGAGTTTTCTTCTCAGGCACCTCTGGGTGGACTTGGACCTCCAATTTGTTAGTTAACAGCCTATCACATTAACTGTTTGCACCGTTCAGGGTCTCCTCTACTTCTTTACTTCCTTTTAAACTTCTGCTGGAATCTACTCTGCTGTTCAGAATTTGGGACAACGTATTCCCAGTGTTCAAAATCAGGGTCAACAAATTCTTTTTACAAAGTCACTATTTTAGACTTTGCTATTTTAACCTGGAAAGTGCCTGTAGAGACTGAAATTTTAATTTCAGATAATGTTTATGTGTTACAAACTCTTATTTTTTCTTTTTTTCCTCCAACCTCCTAAAAATATAAAAATTATTCTTAGATTGTAGGCTGAGTGCAGGTCACAGGCCAGATTTGGCCTACAGGCCAAGCCCTGTTTAAACCCTTCAAAACTAAAGAGAGCGTGGAAGGGTGGAAATGGTGCTGACATGCCAACAGACGATCTTTTTCTAGGGTCTTAATGACACTTACATAGGTGTGATTTAAGGAAGAGGCAATCAAGAGTAGGATGAGATGCCATGTGAGTCTGAGCTACCCACTCCTGAAATGTACTTGTGGATTCTTGACCTGCTGACGTCCAGTCTTATACATACCAATTCCATTTTATAATGAAATGCTGCTGCATGCATCTATCTTTATAATTTCTAACATTCAGTTCATGATGGTAGCTCCATTCTTCTAGTTACTTCATATTCCATGGTCAGCTGTCCCAGTTTTCCAAGAACTGAGTAGCAAATGAAAAACAACTTTATAAATGGAGAATAGTAGTTGGCAGAAAAGAATATGGTCTTTCTCCAAATTTCCAGGGATCTGAATTGCAGTGTTATTACTGGTGCATGCTGGCTTCATGCTATATCCTTTCTGCCACAAATACTTTAAGTACCACTCAGTTTACAAAGTCGTAGGTCCGAGTAGCAGAGCAGTTTGTGCAGCAGCCTGGACCTGCCACAGAAGCCTCTCTTGCTCCAAGCATCTCTTGAAATGGGTAGTCTTACAGGTCACCCAGTAGATGGATCAGATCTGTATCCCCAAATGGAGTATTTGTTATCTCCAAATTCCAATGATCTATACCAATTGCTAGGACTCTTTCTTTGTGGGATTTTCAAGGTGAGGTAACTTGTCTTTCATTTGAGAGGGGATATCCTGACATTTTCAGAACACTGTTCCACAAGAAACTTTATCATATGACAGGCCCATGAAATTTCACATGATCTGTCCCCTTCCTCTGGCATGTGTTTGTCTCCTTAAAGTATCTGGTTGTTAGCTACTTTCTGATGACATGGCCCATTTAGTATGGCCCAACATGATATTCCGTTGGGTATCAAGATGACCAAGTTCCTCTAGACCAGACTACCAGCCACTCAAAGTGCTTGTCTGCAACAATGAGTTAAGGAGCTTGCACCAAAACGTGGTCAACATACTGCTCCCTCATCAAAAAAGTCCTGCTGAGAAAAACATGTCAGCTGAACCGAACAGTATGCTTAATGACATAGTTCACATTCTGGTACAAACTCCTTGATTCACTGGGGACAAGTAAGAAACATGGACCAGAGACCAGGTACAAATAACACTTTGAGGATCATTGCTTTAGTCTAGTCTATAACATGACAGAGGTCAAACAAAACCTTGATAAAAGACAGTAAAGGTGTACTACTGGGCAAAGGTGAGATGCTTCAGGTTATATCTGTTGGTGGAAACAAAAAATAAAAGCATTTGCTAGGTCAGTAGATACGTATTTTATGCCAGAGGTTGAAAGACTTGTAAAGATACCAGCCATTGCTTGCCTCAGATTACCAGTGCTGTATTTCTCCCTGGTAAAGTGTATCCACATATTTATCAAAAGAATAGGTGACCCAGTCCCAAATTTCAATCTGATGAACTGTGTCCTAGGGCCATTTTTGGAGCCAATTATTATGTCAGCCAAGATTCTCACAGGGAATGGATGGCACAGTTAATGGAGGGGTATGTTAAGAAAAAATTTTTTTAAAGCCTGTGGGGTCTCCCTCCATGAGTAGAAATCAACTTGACAGCAATGGATCTGGTTTTGGTTTAGCAGAGTTAAAGAAACGAAGAAGGGTTGAAAAAGCACACAGGAAGTAGCAAGGGCTGGAAGTCATTGTCACCGCTGTGCCTGAGAGGATGAAGCAGTGTTACTGGAATCCAGAGAACAGAAGCCATAGGTTGAGGGGCTGCACAAAAGGAGGTTGTTAGAGGCATGCAGCCACTATAAAAAATGTGGACTGATAGGGAGAAACCATGACTTAATTCTCCTCCTGCCAGTTGATCACCTGCTGTTACTTCCCTTTACCAAACCCAACTCTAAGTCAGAGGTCAAGCAAGCTCAGATGATGCAATCCTAAGAGATCAACCTCCCACCACACAGAGCCTGGTACACAAGGGCAGGGAATCGCTACGAAGAAGAAAGTGGAGAATAACATGCATTTGTTCACAAGAGAAAGTTTTGATAAAATAGGCTATATAGCTACAGTCCAACATCATACAGCAATTTAAGAAATGAACTAGCTTTATTTACAACATAAATAAATCATAAGAGTATAATAAGTGTAAACCAGCAAGTTGCAGAAGGATACTGTGTTCATTTTCTAGGGCTGCTATAACAAAGTACCCCAAATTCGGTGGTTTGAAACAACAGAAATTTATTCTCTTACAGTCCTGCAGGCTAGAGTCCGAAATCAAGGTGTCAGCAGTGCTATGGTCTCTCTAAAGGCTCCAGGGGAAGATCTTTTCTTGTCTGTTTCAGCTTCTGGTAGCCCCAGGCATTCCTTAGTTTGTGGCAGCATAAGTCCAATCTCTGCCTCTGTTTTCCAATGGTGATTTTCTCTCTGTGTCTGTTCTTTGTGTCTCTTCTCTTCTTTTTATAAGGATACCAGTCATATTGGATTAAGGCCCATCCTACTTCAGTATAACCTCACATTATCTTAACTAATTACATCTGCAAAGACCTTATTTCCAAATAAATTTATAATCGTAGGTACCTGGGATTAGGACTTGAACACATCTTTTTGTGAGACACAAATAAACCAATAACAGATACCCACAGTATAACATTTATGTAACATTTAAAATCTAGTAAAACCATAAATAAGAAGGAAAAGGCTAGTCTGGCAGTAACTGTTGGGGACGCAGTTCTGGATACACCATCATCTCAAGACTCTTACCCAGAGTGAATGACAGCAGTCAGGCACAGGTGGGCAACCTGATCTTTCAACCAAGGGCAGTCTGTGCTATTCCAGCCCTGGTATGGTTCAGGCCCCAGCTATATGAACATAGTGTGTCCTGGATCCCAGCAAGTCTCCTACTATCAGTCAGCCCCTTGACTTCGTTTTGGCTCTGTCCCTCTCCCTTTCCCCTGGCACCTTCAGGCCACACAACTTCAGCCCCCACTCACTGCTAAGTCTTTCGATTTGCTTTTTAGAAAAGCCTTTCCATTTTTGATTGATGAGACTTCCTTTTCTGGTTTTCATAGTAGGCTCCATGTTTACAAAATATGTTTATATATTGCTATCATTTATGTATTTGGACTAGAATGGAGGAAGATTTTGCTTATATTCAATCAGACATATTGAACTGGGTGTCTGCCACAATCTCTTTAGACGCAGATTTATTTTATGTTTTTCATGGTCCTGAGTCAAATTACTTACTAAAGAGTGCATTAAATTCCTTAATGCCATAAATTAAGTGCCAGAGTACTTAGGGGAATGAGCTACCGGTGTACCCAAAGGATAACCCTGGAAAGTTTCCAGAAGCAGGTGCCACTGGGTTTTGTTAGTCTGTTTTTTAGAATCAGAGGCACCATATGATGTAGTGGGGAAAACACAGGAGAAGAAAGAAGAAGCTTGGGTTCTAGGCTTGGCTATAAATGATATCTAAATAAACACTGATTGAAATCTGCCATGTGTAAGATGATGCATTAAGCTCTGGATTATGCAGTATGATGGAGAATAGAATGAAGGACAAAACACAATAATACATCCAAACTCAGGTTATGGCTTACAAAGTGACACACAACTTGGACCAGTTATGTTGACCTCGCCTGGTTCCACTCTCCCCAGTATGCTCCAGACTCACTGGCCACTTTCTCTTCCTTGTACACATCCAGGCTCTTCCCATTTTAGGGCTCTGTTTGAAAGATACTCTCCCTTATTCTCTACAGGGCTGACTTCTTATTATTATTCATATCATAACTTAACTTTCAACTCCTTTGTGAGACTGGCCTTTACTGACCATCAGTTTAAAGTAGTGAACCAGGTGCTTGTAACATCACCCTATTCCAATTTTTTCCATACCACATATCACTGTTCAAGATTTGTCTTGATGGTTCCTTTGTTGTATATACATTTGTTTGTCTTTTCTGTCTCCCAGATCTGGTTTCATTCTCTTGGCCATGGTTTTGGACAAGCACAAGGTTTTGATTAAAATCCTATTCCCTTTTCCTTTTCCTTGGATGCTATTACCACTCTGGCAGTAAGAAATGGAATGTGCTGAAAGGGGTACTTTTTCTTTTTGAAAAAGAGATTCTGGACTCAGGGGTTAATTATGATATAATATTTTCCTCTGGATTCAATAAATGGGGAGGAGACATTGGATAATCTGCTACTGTGAAGTGGTTGAACATTTTTATAGTCATAAGTTGGATTGTTGGATCACTAAGTAGGTAATGTATGTGGTGGGGGATATCTTTGAAGGCACATTAGAAACTTGTATCTAAACATGCAAATACATGAACATATGTATTCCAGATGCCCTACAGGTAGTGGGTTTCTATATCAAAACCGTTTCCTCATATGGCTAACTTATGCCCAAAATCGAGGTGTCCCAGTGGCACACTGGTTAAGCGTTCGGCTGTTAACTGAAAGGTGGGTGGGTTTGAATTCACCAGCTGCTCTGCAGGAGAAAGGTGTGGCTGTCTGCTTCCATAAAGATTTTAGCCTTGGAAACCCTGTGGGGCAGTTCTAAGCTGTCCTATAGGGTCACTATGAGTTGGAATTGACTCGATGGCAATAGGTTTGGTTTTTATGTCCCAAAATTGGTAGGCCAGGTAGCTAGCTGGAGATTCCAGCAGGAAGTCTGTTTACGGTCCTGAGTTAGACTCCTTCTCCCTCAGGAAACCTCAGTTTTTGCTCTTAAGGCCTGCTCACATTATAAAGGGTAATCTGTTTACTTAAAGTCAACTGATTTAAATTTTAATCACATGTAAATATCTTCATAGCAACATTTAGGTTAGTGTTTGACCAAACAATTGGGCACCAGAGCCTAGTCAAATTGACACATAAAATTAACCACCACTACAGGCAATTTTAGATTCTATTTTGAATATTTTGTAATATTATGTTAGAAAATGCCGGGTCTTATTTATGTATTTTATCTTAGCAGGCAATCACCCTATTTAGGTTTGTAGGCTGTGATTCCAATGGCAGTTTGATTATCAGAGTCTTTATTTATTTATTTATTTTTATTGTACTTTAGGTGAAGGTTTACAGAATAAATAGTTTCTCATTAAACAGTCAGTACACATATTGTTTTATGACATTGGTTAACAACCCCACGACATGTCAACACTCTCCCTTCTCAACTTTTTTTTTTTTTTTGGAAAAAATATACATAGCCAAAGACACACCACTTCAAAAATTTCTACATGCACAATTCAGTGACATGGATTACGTTCTTCCAGTTGTGCTGCTATTCTCACTTTAGATGAAGGCTTACAGAACAAAATAGTTTCTCATTAAACAGTTAGTACACGTTGCTCTGTGACAATGGTTAACAACCCCACTACATGTCAACACTGTCCTTACTCAACCTTGGGTTCCCTATTACCAGCTTTCCTGTCCCCTTCTGCCTTCTAGTCCTTGTCCCAGGACTGCTGTGCCTCATTAGAACCATTTTGTTTTATGGGGCTGTCCAATCCTCGGCTGAATGGTGAATCTCGGAAGTGACTTCACCTGAGCTAAAAGGGTGTCTGGGCACCATACTCTCTGGGTATCAGAGTCTTTTTAATGTTCTTTTGATCCACTTTGGTTTATCTGGAGCCCTGGTGGTGCAGTGGTTAAGAGCTATGACTGCTAACCAAAAGGTCGGCAGTTCAAATTCACCAGCTGCTCCTTGGAAATCCTATGGGGCAGTTCTATTCTGTCCTATAGGTTCACTATGAGCAGGCATTGACTCGAAAGCAGTGGGTTTGGTTTTTGTTTATCTGGTGGCCCTTGGGCTCTTACTAGTTAGTCCCTATTAGTGCTGCCTGAGGGGGCGGAAGGGGTTTCCCCAGGCTTCTAGATGGGAGAGAAGATCTCAGGTCTGAAGGGACAAAGACTCTTCCTGGCTCAGATCACTTGTGGAGGGGTCTCTTTTGCCATTGCTGTCCATCTGCCCTGTTGTGTCTGTGTAGGAAAGGGAAAGGGAAACTCAGTCCCACTGGGACAAAGAGTCTTCCTGGGTTGAAGTATTTGCTGTGGCTGGGTCTCTCTTGCTGTTTCCTCCTATGTACAACAGAAGGAAACACTGCCTGGTTCTGCGCCATCCTCACAATTGTTGTTATGCTCGATCCCATTGTTGCAGCGACTGTGTTAATCCACCTGGTTGAAGGTCTTCCTCTTTTTTGCTGACCCTCTGCTTTAACAAACATGATGTCCTTATGTGATACCATTGGTTCCAGGAGATGAGGCTGTGGGGATAAGCAGGTTCTAGATCATTCTAGGCCTTGTACCCCATGCTAAAGAATTTGGACTTTATCCCAAAGCAATGGGTAACCTTTAAGTAATATTAAAACAAGAAAAACATTCATAAATGCATTTAAAATAAAAATGGTGTCTGTGGATATTAGCTTCTGTTACAGCAAAAACAAAAATCCTAAATTTTCAGCAGGCTCACAAAATAGTTTATTTCTGCTTTGTTGTTGGTGTGTGCTGTTGAGTCAATTCTGACTTATAGCGACCACATGTAATAGGATAGAACTGCCCCATAGGGTTTCCTAGGCTGTAATCTTTATGGGAGAAGATCATCAGCTCTTTATCCCATGGAGTGGAGGATGGGTTTGAATAGCTGACCTTTTGGATAGCAGCCAAGCACTTAACCATTGTGCCACCAGGCTCCTCTTATTTCTGCTTACATAACAATATAAAGCAAGTGCTCCTAAGCAGTGGATGGTTTTTCTCCACATGCTTGTTCAGGACCCATGATCCTTTCAGCTTGTGGTTGTTTCATTCCCTAGGGCTCATCATTGACATAACCCGCATGCAGCAGACAGAAGGGAAAATCAAGTATTACCTCTCATACTGCATTGGCAAGAACTACATATGGCCTCACTTACATGCATTGGGAGCTGAAAAATATTCTCCTGGGCTGAAGCAATCACTTTCCAGGGACCATTCCATACTATGGAAGGTGGACAAATAGCTGTCTGTACCATAGGAAGAGATTATAAGGAAATTAACTTGATAGGATTTTATGGTTAATTATGTGGGGGGAGGAAGTAATGAGGATGTGGGAAGGGTTTTAGATGGATTTCTATATTTCTGGTTCTAGGTGAGTTAGTATAAGGTGATGCCATCAAGAGTGAAAAACAATCAAAGATAAGGGCTTAGTTTAGAAAGGGAAAGAGAATGAACTCTGTTTCTATATTTGTTGAATCTGAGATGCCTGTGGGATATTTTTATAGAAATGTCTACTAAGCAGGCAGCTCTCTGAAAAAGTCATCAGTAACTAGACAATAGTTAAACAATTTGAATACAAATAGTACCAGGGTGCTGTTATTAGCTGCCCCCAAGTTGGACCCCTGACTCATGGCGATCCCACACACAATGGACCAAAATGTTGTTCACTCCTGTACCATCCATAATCAGTTGCAGACAGGACCATTGTGATCCATAGGGTTTTCACTGGCTGATTTTAGAAAGTATATCTCCAGGCCCTTCTTTCTAGTCTGCCTTAATCTAGAAGCTCCGCTGAAACCTGCTCAGCATCACTGCAGCATGCAAGCCTCCACTGACAGATAGGTGGTGGCTGTGCATTGGCTGAGAATCAATCCTGAGAATTCCTCATGGAAAGAATTCTACCACTGAAACACCAATGCATCTCTTACAGAGGCAGAGTAAGAAAAGAGGCAAAAAAGAAAATCTGGGAAACACCAACATTCAAAGTGTAGTCAGAGAAAATGTGCAAGGGAAGACCATTTGCTGGACAGAGGGCAGCACTGCTTTCTTATAGGAGACCAGGGACCCGGCCAAGTCATAATTTAATCTTTCTAGTTTGGGCTACATTACTCTGGTCTCCCTGTTTTTAAAGCAGTTGTGGATGGTGATATAGCCCCACCCAGTTCAGCTTTGACTTTGAAATGGGAGGTGCTGCCCAAGTTCTGGAAAGATTATGGGAGTTCATGATAGAAAAATTGTAGGAAAAGAGTATGTAAGAATGAAGTACAGTTTCCAGATCATTAATCAGATAAACTTCTTGGACTTACCAGCCTCCTTGTTGGCTGTTATAGCTATTAAATGAAGTAAAATATTGGCAAATCTAAATCCTTTATAAACATTGGATTTGTACATATAGATTGCCAGAGAAAAGGTAAAAACATGCATTAAAGGAGATAATAGAATGCATAGTCACAGATATAGGAGCTAGCAGGTTGCACGGTAGGCAAAATAGCATGGCTAGAGCAGCAAATATAGACTTATAACATTAATCTAGTGGAGCAGGCACTATATCTTACTTGTATGGAGAAGAGCACATCAACATAACATTTCAAAGGGCATCTTATGAAAACTCTGTGACACAACAGAAGTTGAGTATCAATTCAAGTCTGCAGATATGCTAAGTCAGTGGGCTTGTTCATTCTAGGTCAATTGAAAGAACAATCTGCCATACTATGGGCAAGATATACATAGGTGAAAAAGACAAGGCGATTTTGGCCACTGTTATGGATTGAACGTGTTCACCCAAAAATATGTGCTGTAAATCCTAACCTCTATGCCTGTGGTTATATTCCTATTTGGGAATAGGCTGTGTGTGTTATGTTAATAAGGCAGGATTAGTGTAGGGTGTATCTTGAGTCAATCTTTTTTGAGATATAAAAATAGATAAGAAGTGAGAGAGAGAGATGAGGTAAGATAGCTGCTAAGACACATGGAGATTTCCAAGGAACCAGGAAGCAGAAGCTGAAGAGACAAGGACTTTCCTCCAGAGCCAACACAGACAGAAACTCATACCTTAAGGGCAGTACTCTGAATTCAGACTTCTAGCCTCCTAAACTGTGAGAAAATAAATTTCTGTTTGTTGAAGCTATCCACTTTGATATTTTTGTTATAGCAGCACTAGATAACTAAGACAGAATTTGGGACCAGAAGAGTTGGGTGCTGCTCTAACAGATACCTAAAATGTAGAAGTGGTTTTGGAATTGGGTAATGGGTAGAGGCTGGAAGAGTGTTAAGGTGCCTAACAGTAAAAACCTAGATCGCCTTGAAGAGACTGTTGGTAGAATTATGGACGTCAAAGGCAATTCTGTTGAGGGCTCAGAAGGAAGTGAGGAGAGCTACAGAGGAAGTCTCTATATGGCACCAGCAAAAAAATGTAGCTAGAAATGTGGACGTTAAATGTGTTTCTGGTGAGGCTTTAAAAGAAAATAATGAACACGTGATTGCACAATGGAGGAAGGGTGATGCTTTTTATGCAGTGGCAAAGAACTTGTCTGAATTATGTTCACATGTCTGATGGAAGGAAGAACTTGTACGTGATGAACTTGGATAGCTGGCTGATATTTCTAAGCAAGATCTTAAAGGAGCCACATTGTTTCTCCTTGCTGCTTATAGTAAAATGCAAGAAGAAGGAGACGGACTTAAAAACGAACTGTACAAAATGAAAAGAAAAAAAAAAACTTATAAAGACTTGGAAAATTCTGTTGTACAATCTAAGGACACGTGTCCTAGAATGTTCACCAAGTATGTGGCTGCACAATCTTTTGTTGAAGAGATTAAGCCTGTGACTGATGGGTCTAACCAACTACCACAGCGGAAAACCCATCAGTTTAGACTGAAGGGCGCAGACAAAGAATGAAAGGAAAGAAAACTGCCTGCCTTTTAGAATTGTACAGGCAGAAAACAGGCCAAAGGAGCTACATCTGTTAGCCTCCAAGAAAAGAAAAGGACCATCCCTGGAGTAGCTCAGAGAACAACAGAACTGTTGGAAGAATGGGAAGCAGGACCTTCTCAGTTGTAAAGGGTGGGAGCATGGTCTCTTGGGTCTCAAAGGGTGGGGCCACAGCCTCCTAGGTTTCAAGAGTCGGATCTTCACCAACTCAGTTCCAGAGTGTGGGGCTGCTGTTAAGGTGTGCCAGAGGGTTGGGGCTGCTGCCCAAAGCTAAGAGGTCAAGACTGCCCGTGCCCAAAAGGCAGAAGAACACAGCCTGCTGAGGCCGAGGGGGTGGGGTTGCCAATCAGATGGACTAGGAGAATGGGGCCACCCAAAGCTAAGGGAGCAGAGTTGCCATCTCAGGGGGCCTGGAAGGTAGGGCTGAAGCCCAGGGCCTGCACCCAGAATCCAGAGTGTGTGGCTAACACCCAGAGTCTGGAGGGCAGGGTCATTGCCCAGATGGACCCAAGGAACAGAAGATTATTTTCAAGCTTTGACAGCTAATGTAAATTTGTAAATTGTTCTACTGGATTTGGGACTTGCTTGGTGCCCATTATCCCTCTTTTCCCTCCATTTTTTCCCATATGGAAGTATTTACCTTGTGCCTGTTTTGGCCCTGTACGTTGGAAACAGGTAACTTGTAGTTTAGATTTCACACGTTCACAGATGAAGAGGAATTTTGTCCCAGGATGGAATATGCCTGAAGTCTTGCCCATATTTGATTTAGATGATTCAGAAGGTGATATTTTGGACTTGGAGTTAATTTAAGACTTTTGACATGATGTGATGGTGTGAATGTGCTTTGCATGTGGCAAGGACATGAATTTTGGGGGGCCAAAACGTTGAATGTTATGGATTGTGTCCCTCAAAAGTATGTGTTGTAAATCCTAACCTCTATGCCAGCGGTTAGAATCTCATTTGGGAACGGGTTGTTTGTTATGTTAATGAGGCAGTATTAGTGTAGGGTGTATCTTGAGTCAATCTCTTTTGAGAGATAAAGAGATTAAACAAGAAAGCCAGTAAGCAGAGATGGGATAAGACAGATGCCGAGACACACAGAGATCTCCAGAGAACCAGGAAGCAGGAACTGAAGAGAAGGACCTTCCTCCAGAGCCGACAGAGAGAAAGCCTCCCCCTAGAGCTGGTGCTGTTAATTCAAGCCTCTAGCCTCCTAAACTGTGAGAAAATACATTTCTGCTTGTTAAAGCCATTCACTTGCAGTATTTTTGTTATGGCAGCACAAGATAACTAAGACAGCCAGTGAAGTTACTTCTGACTTCAAAAGCAGTGATGAATCAGACCTTAAATCTGTCACTTTTTGGTAGAATAAGTCTGTATTCCCTGAGAGTTTATCTTTAGTGATCAATATGCACTAGATAAGTAAACAACTAGGATTGTCATTGCTCACTCTGCAAGACATATTTTCTTGTTTTCAGAATCCTGAATTGAATTCAGTGGGAAAATACTTTGCATTATGAGCAATAATCATATGCTAAGTAATGGCTGTATGTTTTTCTTCCTTGGTTAGAACACCATATTGGGAAAATCTCCATGGCCAATGAAAGAGGGTTAGGGAAACAATATTCACAATTCAAGATCTGAAAGATCTGGAAGGATTAGCAGAAATCCATAACTATGCTCTAGGATCAGTTAGAGAAATAACTAGGAATATAAATGGTCATATAAGTAGACAGTAGTTGTCTAGGATCTAAAAAAGAATCAACAAAAACAGTATCAGTCTCAGAGTCTAAAATTGAAGTCCAGGAACCAGCTCTGCCATTATCTAGACCAGGAGTCAATAAATTATGGCCCAAGGGTCTATCATCTATTTTTTGTAAATAAAGTTTTTTTTGGAACACAGTCTTACCCATTCATTTACATATTGTCTATGGCTACTTTTCTGTCTCAATATCAGATTTCAGTAGTTGTGACAGAGACCTAGAAACCTAGGTCTGCAAAGCCTAAAATATTTACAATCTGGCCCTTAGCCGACAGAAATATAACTTCTCTAGGCTTTAACTTTAACAATAAAGGATATTGGATTTGGTAATCTCTACTGTCCCACTCCACCCTCTCCTATTCTGTCATACTGTGATGGATTTTGTATAACTATGCTACCAGTATTTCAAATACCAGCAGGGTCACCCATAGTGGACAGGTTTCAGATGAGTGTCCACGCTAAGACAGACTAGGAAAAAAGGTCTGGTAATTTACTCTCCAAAATTAGCCAGTTAAAACCCTATGGATCATAACAGAATACCGTTGGATACAGTGCTGGAAGATGAGCCCCCTAGGTTGGAAGGCACTGAAAATACACAATGGCCACAATAAATGGACTTGAGCATACTAACAATAGTGAAGGTGGCACAGAACCAGGCAATGTTTTGTTCTTTTGTACCTGTGGATGCCATGAGTGGGAGCTGACTCTATGGCAACTAACGACAATGTCTTCTAATATTCTATCATTTCATGGGAAAATCAATCCGCTGATTTTTTATGTCAAGGTGGGTCTTTTTCCTTCCAAGACAACATTTGATATTAGGCAGTAAAAAACTTGACATTGGAAAGTAAGGAATTAACAAATACTCACTTTACCATGCCAAGAATATAACATGAAAGTGAAAACAATTTCAGCCTGCTGACTGTGCTTCAGGTATTAGATTTATGTAACTGGAGTTCAGGTTCACAGTGTGGGCTGGCAAAGAGCCCGCAATGTTTTGCACCTGCCATGGAAGTCAGCAGGTACCGTCACAGTCTGTAAGTGTGGTGCCTCCACAGATGCTCTTCTGCACTCGTGACACAGCTCACAGAACAAGTGCTCCCTTTTTGAGTTCTCAATGCAATTATTTCCAGAAGAACTATTTTCTAGTCAGCATTTTGGGGGTGTTTACTAGGTGAAATGTGTGAATTACTTCCTGACATATGGTTTTCTGAATTTAGTCCAGGTAGGAGCAGGCAGAAAGAGACATTGACCTTGTTCTTTTTGTTGTTGTTGTTTTCCATCTTAGGAGTCAACAATCATCCACACTTCTTTAAAAACAGAAAAATGTATGAAAAAAATAAGGGAAATATGAAACAAAGAATAGGTGTGGAAAAAGAGTTGATAGATATTTTGAGACAACAAAAAAACTCATATTTTTTAAAGACCAGATTTACTGGCCTAAAGGAGACTGGAGAAACCCCGAGAGTATGGTCCCCAGACACCCTTTTAGCTCAGTGGTGAAGTTATTTCTAAGGTTCACCTTTCAGCCGGGGAGTGGACAGCCCCATAAAACCAAATGGGACTAATGAGGCACAGCAGTCTAGGGACAAGGGCCAGAAGGCAGAAGGGGACAGGAAAGCTGGTGATAGGGAACCCAAGTGTTGATGTGTTGTGAGGTTGTTAACCATTGTCATAGGACAACATGTGTACTGTTAAATGAGAAAATATTTTGTTCTGTAAGTCTTCATCTAAAGTGAGAATAGCAGCACAATTGGAAGAGCGTAGTTGATGTCACTGAACTGTGCATGTAGAAATTTTTGAAATGGTGTATCTTTGGCTATGTATATTTTCACCAAAAAAAAAAAAAAAAAAAGGTCGAGAAGAGAGAGGGGTGACATGTTGTGGGGTTGTTAACCAATGTCATAAAACAATATGTGTACTACTGTTTCATGAGAAACTATTTGTTCTGTAAGCCTTCACCTGAAGTACAATTTAAAAAAAAAGGAGGAAAAAATAAATAAATTGCCAAAAAAAAAAAAACCTCATATTTTTTAAAGACATTTTTAAAAGATCAGAACAGCAAAACATTTAAAACAATAGCTCTTCTACCACAGAGTTGAGATCTGTAGATCTAATATGGTCCTACCAGATTCACTCTTCAGATGAGTTTTGTTTGTTCTACACAGAGTCGGGACAAAGGTTTTTGTTTTTTAATTTGTTGCCAACAGTCACAAATTTTAAGAATTACATACAATTTTAAATTACCACAATCTTTTGAGAAACAGAATGCTCTGACACTATTGGTTTATATTACCCAAAGCAAACACTGTCTTGAGACATTGCACTTGCTCTCTAGTACACTGTTCCCTCTGGTCTTACCAAACAACAGTTGCCATTTATCATCACACTCATGCTATTGTGTTTCTTATAACAGAGTTAACGGTAGGATATCTAGTATCTATTTCTCAAACCACAGTGGGAAAATGCAAGAAGGACCAGGAAGGCAATGTGTTTTAAGAAAAAAAAGGTGACAGGATTTTTTTTTTTTTGGTAGATGTGAAGAATATTCCTAGTATAAAATGCACAAGCTAAGGAGGTCTATGCTGTCTACCATGTGAAGAATATTCCTAGTATAAAATGCACAAGCTAAGGAGGTCTATGCTGTCTACCATTATGAAACATACCTGCCTGTTTCCTTCACTCAAAGAACTGCTGGTCCTGTAGACATTACAGTTTGTCACTCCTGCTTCTCAATAAATTAATAAATGGATGCCATGACAACCATGTTTCTCTACTTTCCCAATTTGATTTAGTCTCTGAGACCATGGAACATAGTTTAAATGAATGGTCTTGTCTATACAACAATCTAATTTCTATTTAAGAACTCATTGGTGACTCAGTTTAGATACTCTTGTTCTTCATAGTCTACATTTGAATTTATTTGGCCTAAACATTATATGGTATTTTCAATAGCCTCACATGCATGTGAAAGCTGGTCAATTAATAAGGAAGACCAAGGAAGAATTGGTGCCTTTGAATTATGGTGTTGGCGAAGAATATTGAATATACCATGGACTGTCAGAAGAATGAACTGTCTGTCTTGGAAGAAGTACAGTCAGAATGTTCCTCAGAAGCAAGGATGGTAAGATTCTGTCTTGATTACTTTGGACATGTTATCAGGAGGGACCTGTCCCTGGAGAAGGACATCATGCTTGGTAAAATGAGAGGGTCAGCAAAAGAGAGGAAGACTTTCAACGAGATGGATTGACATAGTGTCTGCAACAATGGGCTCAAACACAGCAACGATTGTGAGGATGGCACAGGACCAGGCAGTGTTTCCTTTTGTTGTACATATGGTCACTATGAGTCATAACCTACTCAATGGCACCTAACAACAAAAACAATGACCAATATTACATATCCCTTAATTGCATCAAGACTATGTGGAGACAAACACTACTGCATCAGAACAAATCAGCACTCTCTTGTGTGTTAGATGTCAGGTATATAGATCATTTTCTACAATTGGCAAATGCACAATGACAGACAGTAGCTGTCATAAAATCCATCCTCCCTTCTCTAACCTGGGAAAATTTTAACATTAAAAAGCTTGAAGATATTCTATAGGGACCTTATATTTTCTTCAATGGTTTAGAAATCCCTCCATTGGTCTTTTGGGATTCAATAATAACAGTGTCTCTCTGGTGTTTGTTATCCTCCAGGTTAGCATTTCAATGACTTTGGAGGAAGCTGAAAGTTCAGTAGTGTTATATCTACCACATTTCCATTGATTTTTGGACAATTTATATTCTAGAAGCCATTTATAGCTTACTTAAAGTAGATCCCAAGACAGAGCTTTTCCTTTTAGTTTCAGAGAGATAAATAATATTCTAGTACTCTGCAGACTGCTTGAATACACCACAGTTGTGAACAAATTCAGATAATTTCTCTCCCATGCCAAACCTCTCTAAGCTGTGGGGATACTTTTCAAACAGGCTACAAGTAGAAATTATTAAGGGATACACAGCTAGCTGTCTTCTATCTTCACTTAGGATAGTGGTGAATAAAATATCATATTGCCCCTAAGTTAAATAGTGGTGTTTGCTAAAACACTGAAATGAATATAAGAAGGCTGTGGAGTTTTTGCTTATAGAAATGTTTTATAGGGTAAAAGTAACCAATATTCTACCACTGGGATACAGGACAGAATCTCGATTCTAGGCTATTTTGTTATGAAAGAAAGAATGCTTGCTGAAGGGCACAGAAATTAGGTGTAAATGTTCAATGGTCATTCCTCTATGAAAGTAAGGCAAATTTCAAAGGCATTCTTCCAAAGCTAATAAACGATCTCATATTTCGAGTTGAGCTATACAGTCATTTCTCTCCTGCATATTAATTTTTTTGGTGTTTAGTAAATTTTTCAGATGCCAGGAGCTTCTTTATTTACACCATTTTCTGGGAACAGAGCAGACTGCAGCATAAGCAGCTGTTGGTGTCTGACTTCCAAACTTATTATATGAGTGCCTGGAACCCAAGAGATTTGCAATAAAGTGAATATTAAACGAGCACATGAGCACATCATTGTAGAGATAAACATGTCTTCACATTCATCAAAAAACCTTTCCTTTCTCCAGAGACTAAATATTAGAAAAGTTCTAGGCAGCTCAGACCAGAGGGCTAACACTTATTTTCAAGAGTACTTGGTAAAACTCATAAATTCCCAGCTCAATCAATGTGTGTCTCTGGCTGAAATACTTCCAACATTTCTCTACTGATAGTATACAGGAAGGGGATTTACAGATTTTAACTTCATGATAGCTACTTAAGAAATAACTGTACAGGGGTAGAAGCCCTCAACTATGAAAGGCATGATTACTTTTTGAGCTCTGCTAGGACATCTGCTCAGAAGGACAGAGCAAGGTGGGACATGGCCATGTATGGGACTATGACAGGGAGCTCCACAGAGTTATAAAATATGACCTTTTGAATATGGGTTTTGAGAAAAACAGATTTAGGTACTACCCCTACTCCACTGTCTCCTGAAGAACTGGCTTCTGTTGTGCCCAAATAAAGTAAGCGTGCCATTTGTATTTCCTGTCTGAAAGAAAGAAAGAGACAGAGAGAGAGGATTCCTCTGGTTCTTGCATGAATTTGGAGGCCACATGGACCTCTGGACAGGCGTATGTGTGGCAATTTTGGTGGCGTGTGTACAAGCATGTGAGTAGAAATGAAATCTTGTCATAAAGCAAAGCAGAATCCTCCACAGGATCAACACCATGAACATTACTAGGTAAAGAAATTTTGGGTAAGTTTGGCTGAATTCCTGTGGACTCTGTTAAATGCCTCCATGTCTTCCTAGAAAAAGAGAAAGTCCTTTCATCTGAATTTTTACTAATGAAAGCCAGAAACGTTCTAGTAATGTAGATAGCAAAAGGGAGTTGAAGATATACATAATGATAATACTTTATGAGGAAATCAATTAATGAGGAACTAGAAGAATGAAGTGCCAAATTTTCTTTGTCAAATAAATAGGGAAGCAGTAAATTTAGTGAAAGAGTGAGGTGCTAAGTCAGACTCAGATTTGAATCTGTTGAAAAATCATTTTCCTTCTCATTAGCTTCAGTTCCTTCATCTGTAAAACAGGATAATAATTACTCTTTGCCAACTTCGTTATTAAGGAAGAAGTAAGGAAATGCATATTACATGAAAGGACAGTAGAACATAGACAAAGAAAGTTAAAAAGAAAAAATAAACTGATGTCAATCCTTGTCTTTCCCCTTCACTTACCTGGACTTTATGGCATTCAATTTAGAGAAAAATATGATAGAAACTAGTTATGTGGACATTTATTTTGCTTTAATATAATTTCTGTGATCTACTTATGTCAATGAGTATACAAAAAAAAGCCAAACTCGTTGCCATTAAATCAATTCTGACTCACAGTGACCCCACGTGTTACAGGGTAGAACTGAATCCCATAGGGTTTCCTTGGCTGTAATCGTTACGGAAGCAGACTGCCAGGGCTTTCTTCCGTGGCATCGCTGGGTGGGTTTGACCGCCAACCTTTTGGTTAGCAGGCAAGTGAAAACCGTCTTCACCACCCAGGGTCCTCTCGATGAATACAGAAATAGGCTATCTACTGGGGAGTGAAAGCATGAAAATTAAGAACAGAAAATAATGTGCAAACAATAATTATTGTAATTATAAAAATCTTTATTTCACTCCTACTTTAATTAAATCTTTATAAGCACCATGTCATATACTGGCAACTAGAAAGAGGACACTGGAATGCTTTAGTCATAACAAACTGCAAGCTGATGATGAGAAGTTACAGCTACACGGAGCATGTGAACAAGACCACATTTAGAAAGGTTCACTTGGGAATCCCATGACAATGCACAAAACAGGAATCTGGCATTGATTTATTCATGCTTCTGATGGTGAGAACTCAAAGCTTGTGCATGTAAACATCAAAAGAAACATTTTATCACCTTGACAGTTTACAGTTTGCTAAAACTTGACCCTGAAAGCATAAATGTTGCCATCTTGTTTTCTTGACCAGTGCTTGGCCACAGGCTGAAAAGGTTGATTCCTCTAAAATTTAAACAATGCTTAAAGGCTATGTTCAACATTGTGCAATTCAGTCATCAGCAAGGCCTTTGAATGTGTGCATTTCTTACATGTGATCACCAAACCATTATTTACCTAACGAAACTGAAAAAACTAAACATTTTCAGCCAATGTTTTAATTTGGTCCTCTATTAATAGACCCAATTGCCAAGGTGTTTACATAAATTTAATTCACAAGCATGTACACAAGAGAATCACTATAAAGAACGTTGCTTCCTGGTTTATGCATAAAAAGTTTGCCCTCTACTTACACTAAAACATACAAAAAATAATCTACAAAAATCGTTTACAATTGATTTTAGCTAAAGAAAAAGCTTTCTTGGAGGGAAAGAAAAGATTGTGTGGTGGTAGTATCTTAACCATCAAAAAGGAATGTGAGTAACCAATAAATATAATGTGCTTTCTCCGTATAGACATATTTACACTTGAGTCTTTGGCTTATGTTATTTTCTAAAAAGAACTTTAAATGATCCAGCCATCATTGCACATTAAAAGAAAATAAGCCAGTTATATATATTTATATATTTATATATAGATCTGTTACACTTGAAACATATTAAAAAAAAATGAAATTTACTATGAATTTGCACAGCTTCTCTTTTCCTTTAAGATTTAACATCCTTTGTCTAAAAAAGGGAGAAAAACGCCACATAGGAAGTATTAATTCATGCAACATATGGTGGTTGCTCTACTGAAACCAGGAGAGAAAAGGCTGCATATTCACTGTACGAACACTGATAAGTTCTCATTTGATGAAGTTTTTTGAATCTGGTTCTTATTATACATAACTTATGTGGCACGAAATGTTGATGCTGTAATACAATAATAGAAACTAATTCAGTCCTTTTTATTAAGATACACAACTTCATAAAAATACTTTTACTTCTTGAATGTAAAAGTCCCCCACCCCCCACATTAAAATTTTTCTGTACCAGTGTAACAGGTACAACTGCTGGCTCAGCAGATGAACAGGCTTCTGTTTGGATGCACTTTTAAATGTCTCACCCAACTATGATGATTCCAGGTACTCCAAAGCTACATCATAGCAGAAACGGTATTGCTCCTGAAAGATGTTAACAAAAGAGGATTGAGAAAAGTTAAAAAAAAAAAGGTTAATGGAAATTAATAGCTATCAAATAAATACCCAACAATTTAGAGTATTCAAGAATTACATTATTTTTTTCTATATACAAGTTTAATAACAGGGTTACATAGTTTACATTTGAGTCTAAATGATCCCAGTTTAAGAAAAAGAAACTTGAAGTAAAAAGATATGCTATTTTTGACTAATTTTTTCTATCAAAATTTGTTTCACATCTCCAGAATTCTTATTTGATTACAATAGTAATACCTGATTATTATGGAAAATTTTCCCAACATAGAAAAAATACAAGGAATCAGAAAAGAAGTATTTCTATATATACTTCACTATCAGAAGTAGTTGTTATTAAAATCCTGCCTTATTTTGCTTTAGTACTTTTTTATACAAGGTTGAAATATGGCAATAATTATTTTAGAATAAATATAATTGTATAGGTTTATTTCATAATATAATTTTATGTTTTGCTTAATATTTTGAGTCTTTTTCCATGTTGTTAAACATCTCTTTTAACATATTGTTTTATACTACACAAAAATCTAATGTATGGATTATTTAACTGTCAGGTTGTGTTTTTTTCTTTTTTCTCTATTATAAATAATGCTACAATGAACATGTGCAAATATCCTCCACATTTCAGATTACTTCCTTAGGATTAAAAAAAAATCCATTTTTATCTGTCATTTTTCAATTTCAAATTCATAATTTTTTACAATTTTTGATTCATCAGAGCATTTAAGTAAATTTTTCAAGGGTGGCTAAGGGTTCTTAAATTTTCTGAGCCTTTTTATACCTGAACATGTATTTCTGCTGCCTTTATAAATTTAAGACAACTTGGTTGTCAATAAAATTTGTGTGTTCTAACCACTTTCTCTATAAGTCCATCCATGTATTGCTCCATTATAAAGAATTTAGAAAATTCAGAAACTGTATTCCAAATTATGACTTACAATATGTAACTCATTAAAAACTCTCTAACTCAGTGAGTAAAATGCATGTTGAATTGGAGAACAATTTAAAAGGCAGGTTATTTTAAAGAGAGCTTCCCGGTGTCTCCAGCAATAAACTAGAGTAATAAAACTTTCCAAGAGGTCTTTATTAGTCCTACTCTAATTATCAAGTAGGTGTGATTTAAATTAGCCTACCACTGTGGCAAGTGCATCTGAAGAACCAAAAATTGTTTGAAATAGTTAACTCTACATTTTCTTAGCAAACTTGTCAGCTCAAGTTAACAGCACAATGAACTAATCATTAACCCTGACTAAACACAAATTAGAGGGTGGTGTGTTTAGTCAGAATTCATAGGACATGAATGTAAAGGAAAATAGTAGCTATGTGGAAGGTCCTAGAATGACAGAGTTTAACTTTTTTTTTTTAAGTAAAGGTGGGGAGCTGGGGTTAGATTTGGAGGTCAAGAGTTGAATTCTGAGGATAGGAGTGGCCCTCCTCATGGTTTTAAGAAGGCTTGATCTGAGAGATGGAGGCAAAGTTTACATAAGAAATCTTGAAACAACAAAGAGCTTAGACACATAACCACTATCCATTCAATCTGTAAGAAAGACCTGCAAGTTCTTCCTTTAAAATCCCTCAAATCCACCCTCCTTTTTTCATTTCCACTGCCAGTGCCTCAGTTGAAACCAACATCATCTTGTCCAGGTAACTGCATAAACTACAGAAGAACGGCATGGCATACAGAGGATCTGAGTGGACTTGGAGAAGGAGTAGAGTCTGCTGTCACTCATAAAAGTGAAACAGTATAAACCTAACTCTTCAAATTTTGCCTCAGGAAGCATTGCACCTCTTGTGTGAGCAATCCGTGAGCAGGAAGTGGTGAAAATGCTTTAAACGTTCATTGAATTTCTCGTTTTAGTTATCTGATCATCTTGATAAATGTAGGGCAAGCAACAATGATGTCTTGGTTTTTCTGGTTCACTTTTCTGTAAGTATGTAACTACACAGCTGCTCCAGACCAGATCCCACCACACGTTTTTAACCCACAGAAATCTCTCTTTAGAAGTAAAACGTGTTAGAGAAGTTTAACTTTCTTACTCTACATACAGCATCCTCACAAAGGACCCCTGCATACTCACACCTATTATCTCTGTATACACGCACGGACTGTGTTCTGATTTTACCAGCTCTGGCAAACTCGAGCATCATATGAATTTTGTGGTCTGGAGTACTGAGGGCTTTAGAAAGCAATATGCAAATAAGGGGGTTCCCTGCCATATCCTACAAATCATAAAGAATGTTCAAAGTATCAATTAGCACATGCCACTAGCAGAGTGAGTGAGATATTGCATCCCATGTACTGGAGGTATCGTGGTGATAGAAAGAAAGAAAAGAAAAGAGGTCATGGTTGATAATAAAATTTGTACATACGCTATATAACATTAATGAAACAGAAAATCATTTTCAATATGAATAAGCACATCCTTTTTTCCTCCCTTTACTACAGAGGCAGCTATCTGATAGGACAATTTCCCAGTGACCAGGCAGGCAAACCTAATCTAACAAGCAGGTTGAATAAGCTCTGTGCTTACACCAGGTGAGGATCAAGACCACTCTTCTTCACAGCAGCCTTCATTGTTGTTAGTTACCATCAAGTCAATTTCCACTCGCAGTGACCTAGTGTGACAGAGAATAACTGCCCCAAGGGTTTCCTAGGTTGTAATCTTTACAGGAGAAAATAGCCAGGTATTTTGTCCCGTAAGAGCAGCTAAGTGGATTCAAACTACCGAACCTTTTGGTTAGCAGTCGAGCTGCTTAACCATTGCGCTACCAGGGCTCCTTAGAGCTGGCTAACATAAAGCTGAGACTGATTTCCTAGGGCAGGAGGCTGCCTCCACTTATTTCCTCTGTGTCAGTACTAACCTAAGAGTAAATGTGTCCTTGATGGTGGGCTATAACAGACCACAGTAGTAAGGTGAAGCATTAGTCCTATTATGGAAAGACGGGGTCTTTTACAGTAGCACCCTAACATTAGCTGTACAAACATGGGTGTGGTCCCTACAAATTCCCTGCTTTGACTCACGAAAAAGATCATCTAAAAGGTATGTCTCCACATGTGCCACACGCATAGTTTTCCCCAGTTATGACGGTTTTAAAATTTATAGTTATAGGTATAGTCCATCCTCGTTATCCCTCATTCCCAATTCTTTATTCAGCAATTCATATTCACTGAAAATACCCATGGCACTTTCACAGTCATTTAAAGACATGCACATGCGCAGAGCAGCAAAATTATTCCAGCTGAGGTTGAACAAGGCTGGTTCGGTGTTTGCTAACTTAGTATTTGCAAGGACTTTATTGAACATAGCAACCGTATAGGACAGAGCAGAACCGCCCCATAGGGTTTCCAAGGAGTGGCTAGTAGATCTGAACTGCTGATCTGTTGGTTAGCAGCCATAGCTCTTAACTACTGCACCACCAGGGCTCCAATTTACTGAACATAGCTACCGCAAATAACGACAATCAACCGCACTTAATTCTGGTTTCCGATCTATTGTAGTAATGACTTGATCCATTCCACCTCACTCCACTCCCCCCACCACCTTTCCACATAAAGGACTAAATACTCATAGAAATTATTAAATATTTTAATTATTGACTATACATTTTCCTTTTCCAACCACTAGTTTTTATTGACAGTAGATGAAAACTGCTTTATAGCCTCTGTAGTTTGCCAGATTTCAAAACAGGTACAAGCTGAAAATTGCCAGTGAGGCAAGTTTACCAACTTATAATTTAATCACAAAATGAAGAATTATGGATAATGACTAAAATTTCAGTTATCTTTCAAAAATATTGGGTGTCTAAAGTACTGATCCAGCCTGTGAGTGTATCCCTCAGTTCAATGCTTTATCAGTTATTTTAATATGCTCTAAAAAATAAAAATATACAATAAAGGCTAGACAGCAGGATCTATTCTTATTTTAAAACCATCTACCAAAGGTTATTGCAGCAAATATTTATTGGTTGTAACAGAAAAAAAATCTATAAATTTCCCAAATTAAATGAAAATAGTTGTCTTTATCATTAGCAGTTGTATGTAATGTGTGATTAAAAGTGTTTATGGGTAGAACGAGATACTCAACAATCCACCAGTTAGGTGAGAAAGTCCCCAGAATGACTCATTTACACACTGATTTCCCCACATAAGTATGAAGTCAAGTCAACAAGGAGGTATATGACTAACTAATCTCTAAGATCCCTTCTAAGTCTAAGGTTCGTGACTTACCGGCGCTTCCACCATGTTTGGCTTACTGTTCCTTAGTGTCTTTACTGCATGGAAAACATCAACAACATTTTGCCGTTTCACCATTTCAACAACAATGCCTATAGCACAGAACATGCCACTTCGCCCGCCACCATTTCTGAAAGCAAAGAAAGGAAAGGCATTTTAGATGGCAGCTTTTGGTGACTATAGGCCACATCATCCTATATGTTTGGGAAACAAACAAACAAACATTATCGCTTTTGTTTTGTTTTTCTTTTCCACTTGCCTCCTAATTTTGCTTCACGTATGCATGTATATGTGTACAGGGCAGAGGGGAAGGAAGCTTGAGCCAACTTCATCCCGGTAGTTTACACATAGGAGTGTGCTATAGACACACATTGCTACAACCCAGATACCTTGAGATTTCAATACATTTGTAAACTGTAAATCATAAAAGTCGTGCAGAATAGTGTTCAAAATAGTTTAAATCATACAACTACTATATAATAATCTATAGTTTTAAAAAAATTCATAAATTAAAATTAGTAGTTAATTATAGCATCATAGGATAAGAAGAATGTTTTAAAATAACAACCATGGAGGTCTACGAGGCGTGAGTCAGATACTGTATTATAAAAAATGAGCACTCTACTAAGGAAATGAGCACCAAGGGCCCCTAAACAGTGGCCAGGCCAAGCTGACATACTCACAGGCAGTGAATGATCGTTCGGCCTTCGCCTTCCTCACATTCCTCCTGCCATTTTTCCACCTGGAGTATCAGTTTCAAGAAAGACCGTTTAGAGCCAGGCACTTCTCGATGAGAAGCCCAACCTAAATACTGAAACTGCTGCACCATCAGATAACCTTCCTGTGGCTGTAGAGAAAAAAAATTTACATAAATAAGTTGGGACTACAATTTTTACCAAAAAAAAAAAAAAAAATTGTGCACCTCAATTTAGACCACAATATAAGGGACATTTACACTGGATTAAGTCTAGTTGAGGTAAGTGTTAAATATATACATGCCAGTACAGAAATATGCTAAGTTACAGAAGAAACACGAGTTACCCTTTGTATCTGCCACTCTCTCACATCTCATATTCAATAATTGATTCGCATGAATGTACTTCCTAAATAACTTTCAAATCCATCTCTATTCATCTCCAATGCCATCATTGGACTCTAAGTTGGAATCATCTTTCACATGATTTAGGATATTATCTACTATTTGATCTCCTTGAATAAGCTTTCATGTCCTTCTAATCCATTCTTACTGCAGACATCATGATTATTTTGAAGTGTAAATATGATCTTGTCATTTGCCTGCTTTTACGGCTTCTAAACTATCTTAGCGTGAAATCAAAATCCCTACCATGATTTAAAAATTCTTATGTGATCTGGCTCCACCTCTTTCCTCAACTTTCCCTTCACTATAACATGTTATTCACATTCTAGACACATTGTCCTTTAAAAAAAATTGCATTGTTTAAATGGTAAAATATATATATACATAATACAACATTGGCTATCTTAACCATTTTTAAGTGTACAATTCAGTAACATTAATTACATTCACCATGCTGTGTGTCTTAGTCATCCAGTGCTGCTACAACAGAAATACCACAAGTGGATGGTTTTAATGAAGAGAAGTTTATTTCCTCACAGTCAAAGTAGGCTAAAAGTCCAAATTCAGGGCATAAGCTCCAGGGGAAGGCTTTTTCTGTCAGCCTTCTTCTCTTCAGTGTTCCCCCAGACTAGGAGCTTCTCTGCGCAAGGACCCCGGCACTGCTTTCTTGATGGTATGACGTCCCCCTGTCTCTCTGCTCACTTCTGTCTTTTATATCTCAAGACATTGCCTCAGGATACAATCCAATCTTGTAGACTGAGTCCTGCCTTACTAACACAACTGCCACGCATCCTCCCTCATTAACATCATAGAGGTATGATTTACAACATACAGGAAAATCACACAGTACCAGGAAGCACAGCCTAGCCAAATTGATACACACATTTTTGGGGGGTCGTAATTCAAACCATGACACTGGGTAACCATCACTACTATCTAGTTCCAAAAGGTTTTCATCACCCTAAACAGAAACTCGGGACCCCATAGGCAATAACTTCCCAGTCCTCCTGCCCCCAGTCCCTATAACTACTAATAAACTTTTGTCTCAATGCACTTGGATCTTCTAGATATTTCATATAAGTGAGATCACACAATATTTGTCCTTTTGTGGCTAATTTCACTTAGCATAACGTTTTCAAGTTTCATCCATGTTGTAGCATGTATCAAAACTACACTACTCTTTCTGGCTAAATAACATTCAATTGTATGTATACATTACATTTTGTTTAGTCATTCCTCTGTTCACAGACATGAGTAGCTTCCACCTTTTGGCTAATAAAAATAATGCTGTAAGGAACATTGTTGTATAAGTATCTGAGTCTCTGTTTTCAAGTCTTTTGGGTATATACATAGGAGTGGAATTCTGGGTCATATGGGTAATTCTATGTTTAACTTCTTGAGGAACCACTTAATGCTTTCCACAGTGGCTGCACCATTTTACATTTCCACCAGCAATGGATGAGGGTTCCAATTTCTCCTCATCCTCACCAACACTTATTATTTCCTATTTTTCTGATAATAGCCCTCCTAGTGGGTGTGAAATGGTATTTCATTGAGGTTTTGATTTGCATTTCATTAATGACTAATGTTGTTGAGCTTCATTCATATGCTTATTGATCATTTGTATGTCTTCTTTGGAGAAATGTCTATTCAACTACTTTGCTCATTTTTAATTGGGTTATCTTTATGTTGTTGAGTTGTGGGTGTTCTTTATATATTCTGAATATTAAACCCTTATTGGATATATGGTTCCCCAAAATTTTCTCCCAACTGTAGGCTGTCTCTTCATTTTCTTTATAAAATCTTTGATATGCAGTTTTTAATTTCTTTTAATTTTGAGGAAGACCAACTGCTTGTACTTCTAATGCCATATCTAAAATTCACTGTCAAAAAGAAGGTTCTGAGTGACACCTTATGTTTTCTTCTAAGAGTTTTAGGTTTTAGTTCTTATATTTAGATCACTGCCCCATTTTGAGTTGATTTTCATATGTAGTGTGAGGTTATGGGTCCATCTTGGCATGGACCCATCCTCACATGTTAAGTCTTTCACTTCATGAACATGGGGTGTCTTTCCAATTATTTAGGTCTCCTTTAATTTCTTTCAGCAATGTTTTATAGTTTTCAGGGTACAACTCTTTCATCTCCCTGGTTAAATTTAGTCTTAGGTATTTTATTCTTTTAGATGCTATTGTAAATGGAATTATTTTGTTAATTTCCTTTTCAGATTGTTCATTGCTGGCATATAGAAACAACTGTTCATGTGTGTGTGTGTTGATCTTCTACCCTGCAACTCTGCTGAATTCATTTATTAGTTCTACTAGCTTTCTGGTGAATTCGTTGGGATTTTCTACATACAGGATCATGCCATTTGTAAATAGAAACTAGTTTTAGTTCTACCTTTATGATTTGGATTTTTTAAAATTTCTTTTTCTTTTCTAAGTGCTCTAGCTAAAACTTCCAGGACAATGCTGAATAGCAGTGTGAAAGCAGGCATCGTTGTCTTGTTCCTGATCTTAGAGGGAAAGCTCTCAGTCTTTCCCCATTGAGTATGATGTTTGCTTTAAGTTTTTCATAACGTCCTTATCATGTTGAGGAATTTTCCTTCTATTCTTAGTTTGCTCAGTGTTTTTACTATGAAAGGGTGCTGGATTTTGTCAAACGCCGTTACTCCATCAACTGAGATGATCATATGGTTCTTTTTCTTAGTTTTATTAATATGATATATTACATTCATTAATCTTCTAATGTTGAACCACCCTTGCATTCCTGGGATAAATTCCACTTAGTCATTGTGGTGTATAATCCTTGTAATGTGCTCTTAGATTTAGTTTGCTAGTATTTTATTAAGGATTTTTGCATTATATTCATAAGGAATGTTGGTCTATAGCTTTCTTTTCTTATGGTGTCTTTATCTGGATTTGGTATTAGAGCAGTGTTGGCCTCACACAATGAGTTAGAAAGTGTTCCCTCATCTTCTATTTTTTGAAAGACTTTGAAAAGGATTGGTATTAATTTGTTAAATATTTAGTAGCATTCCCCAATGAAGCCACCTGGTCCTAGACTTTTCTTTGTAGAGAGATTTTTGATTATTGATTCAATTGCTTTGCTTGTTATAGGTCTGTTGAGATTTTCCATTTTTTCTTTAGTTAATTTAGATATTTTGTTTCTTGTAATTTGTCCATTTCATCTAGGTTATCTAGTTTGTTCTCTTACAACTGTTCATAGTATTCTCGTGTAATCCTTTTTGTTTCTGTAGGGTTGGTAGTAATGTCCCCATTTTCATTTCTGATTTTAGTTATTTGTATCTCCTCTCTTTTTGACTTGCCATTCTAGCAAAAGGTTTCTTTATTTTTTGATTTTTTAAAAAAACCAACCTCTAGCTTTACTGATTCTCTCTCTTATTCTCTATTACATTTATCTCTGCTCTAATCTTTATTGTTTCTTTCATTTCGGTAGTTTTGGGCTCCATTTGCTCTTCTTTTTCTAACTTCTCAAGGTGTAAAGTTAGGTTATGGACTGAGATCTTTCTTCTTTTTCAATGTAGGAGTTTTCAACTATAAATTTCCCACTGAACATTGCCTTCACTGCTTTCAATAAGTATGCTGCACTTTCATTAGCTTAAGTATTTTCTAATTTCCCTAGTGATTTCTTCTTTAATCTCCTGGTTATTTAATAGTGTGTTGTTTAATTTCATATATTTATGAAATTTCCAGTTTTTTTTCTATTATTGATTTCTAGTTTCATTCCATTGTAGTTAGAGAAGATGCTTTGTGCAATTTCAGTCTTTGTAAATTTACTGAGACTCGTTTTGTGACCTAATATATGGTCTATTCTGGAGAATAATTCATGTGTAGTGGAGAATAATGTATATTCTATTGTTGTTGGATGGAATGTTCTATATATGCCTGTTAGGTGTAGCTGGTTTACAGTGTTGTTCAAGATATCTATTCCCTTACTGTTTTTTTGTCTAAATGTTCTAACACATTGGCCTTTTTTTAATCTATGGATCATGTTATATTCATTTCCACCTCAGGGACTTTGTCTGTGTTGTTCCCTTTTCCTTGAACACTTCCTTCTTCCTTGTTCTTCTCATTCTCAATTAGGGTGACCAACTTATCTCAGTTTTCCCAGAATTTTTCGGTTTTAGCACTGACACATGTGTATACCAGGAAACCTCTCTGTCCTGAGCAAACCAGGACAGTTAGCTACTATACACTCAGATAACTCTCATCAATTCTTCAGATTTTAGCATAAACATCGTTGGCTCAAAGAAGTCTTTTTCGATCACCTGGCTATGTCTGATGACCCAGTTAAAAATCTGTATTCCGTATTTTTCTTGGTAAAATTTATCGTATTTGTAAATAAATGATCATACAATCAGCTGTTTAATGTTTGTCTTCTCTGAGAAAATAAAACTATCTTAAAGAAAAAGAAGATTCTCTTTTTTCTTACTCTTTATCGCTAGAACCTAGCACAATATTTTCCAAAGAGTAGTATTGTTGAAATAATGACTCAAACGAAAATGTAAGGGAGAGTACTGTATATGAGTAAGTCATATAAGAGATCATAACTGATGTTTCGTATGACAAGGCCTCATGCATCTTTTGGCAAGACTCAGGAGCTACCGAGTACAATACTCAGATTGTCATTGGTGTGTACTACATATCTGATGAATGAATTATATTAAATCAGTGAGACTGGGAACGCAAAAAAAAAAAAAAAAGTAATGCACTAACAGGGGCTAGTACACCAAATATAAAGAAAGTGAAATAAATAAATAAATAAACAAAATGTCAACAAAATAAATGTAATACAGATTTCAGTTCCTAGATTTTTTTTTTTTTCATATAAACAGCTCAATAAACAGACAGGTCTTACTTTCTTAGTTTAGCAGCTATTGTTTCTCATCTAAAATATTACTAGAACCATAATGTAACAGATGTGCAAACATAATGAGCTTCCATTTAAATTAACATCTAAGATATGCATGAATATTATGACATGATTGAAGCTATTCCTTTTTTCTCTGCTGAAATGAGCAATAGAATTGGATATGATTTTATCCTCTGCTTATAGTTATATACTTATAGACTTATAAACCAGACACATATAGAGTCATCTTGGTGAAAAACACTGAAACATGACAATCCTAATCATGTACCTAAACAATACGCAAACATAGAGCTGGTGCTGTAAAAAGTACAGTAATCTTTCTTTTTAAAAACAGCACAATTTCATGGAAGTTACTAATGTTTTCTTTTCAAATTCTCCTTGCTATTTGATTACATAATCTAAACAGTTATTAGTACATTTTTTTTTTAGAGAGAGACCTCAAACTTAATTTGCCATTTAATAAAAAGCACATGAAAAATCAGGGAAAGAACTCCTGAAGGATATAGTTGCTACTTTGCTCCAGGAAAAAGGCACAATAGTAGCAGCACTGCTTCCACGTTCAGAACTAGGCAGAGCCAGATGTTGGGACATTTGTTGTTGTTGTTAGGTGCCGTAGAGTTGGTTCTGACTCATAGTGACCCCACGTACAACTGAGCAAAACACTGCCCAGTCTTGTGTCAGCCTCACAATTGTTGTTATACTTGGGCCCATTGTTGCAGCCACTGTGTCAATCCATCTTGTTGAGGGTCTTCCTCTTTTTCACTGACTGTCTACTGATCCCTCCTGATAACATGTCCAAAGTATTTGAGATGACTTCTTGCCATCCTTGCTTCTAAGGAGCATTCAGCTGTACTTCTTCCAAAATAGATTTGTTCATTCTTTTGGCAGTCCATGGTATATTCAATATTCTTAGGACATTTAGAAGTATGAAATTGTAGGTAGGAGAATTGATGACAGCTGTGATTTACCTTTACCTGCATGCCTGGGTCATTTTCTTATATGGAATAATGACATGCAGCCCTTCTACAAAGGTCCTTCTGTTCCAAAATATCCCTTCCTCCTGATGTACAGTTTCTCCATTGTCGATGTTATTATTATATTATTTTTCAATCATAAACCTTTCTGGACTGGATGTCAATACTCATAAAACATTCAGTCATTCTTGAGATGTCTACATATGCTCAGGGGTCAGGCATAGACAAACTAAATTGAGTCAGTGAATCTGAATCTAGATTTCCAGAAGGAATAAGTTAGTCTAGTAACTCACGAGAGAATGTAGCTTCCAGAATACCTGCATTCCTGCTTTTAGAATGCATATTTTATTCTAGTAGCAAGGTGTAAGAGGTTACTTGCTTTGGAATTGACTATGTGGTGCTTATTATTACTGTTCTCTCTGTAATCTGAATGTAATTATACCCCATCGTGGTTACGATCTTAACTCCTGTATCAGCTCAGTTAGAATGATTAAACAATGACTTACTCTTGTTAGATTGCATATCCTAAAAATCCGGTTGATCACATCACAATCCATGGAACAAGACATACATTCCACTTGGATAGGGCCATATCGCAGTGTACCTTCTTCAGGCCAATACTGAGGGCAGCCCTAGATGATGAATGTTTTGAAAGAAAAAGAAAATTGGCATTATTTTTTCTAATTAGGGTAGCAAAAAGCAGATTTTAGCATTTTACTACTACTACTTTATTATGTGTACAAGTACACAAAAGCAGCTCAAAAGCATTAACCTGGGACAAGTCGACTTCATTTAACATCACAATGGAGGTACAGCCATAATCATACACTAATCTCCAGAAGTCTTTCACAGTATTTGGCAGAGGGTATTGTGTGACGATGAAAGCAGCTGGTTGCCTGTAGCTCTGTGAAATAACAAGGTAAATGGAGAAACATAAGAACTTAAAATGCGTGATCAATTGTACAAGCAGATTCAATATACTAATAAGACCTAATAGCTTCATATAGAGATTGAATTAGATTGCTGTTTAAGCCATGGGATAACAGATACGGACCACTGGAATATACCAGAACTAGTAACTAGTCAATTTGATGGTAAGACTTTGATCTGCCTTGGCAACAAGCCTGAAGTTAAGAATTGAATTTTTATTTTTACTTTGTTGAGAGAAATAAATACAAGACCAAAAAAAAAAAAAAAAAAAAATGAAGAAGAAGAAAAAGAAACTAAAGAACTTCTTGAGATTAAGGACCTCCATGAGATACCTCTTGGGCTGTTTCAGTTTTCCAAAAGTAATCACTGTCAGTGAGGCTGAAGGCAAAGTAAACTCATTTCCTAGTGTGTGTGTATCTATCTATCTACTGACTGTTATATATACTGTCAATTCTTGTTAATCACAGTAGTTATGCTCTAAAGTTGTTGCAAACATTGAATTTCCAAATATTGAACCATTTATTTTAGGTGAAATACAGTGTTAGGTTCCTGCGAGCTTCTGGTTATAATAGCTTCATTACTGATCAACACATAACCTTGTTTTGTGTGTTCCTGTTTAAAGACACTTTACTTAATATATACTGTTGATTCATTAACATCGAACTCATAGCTATTTGCACTGCAATCCATGCCCAAAGTTTATCTAACGTAAGTATTTTTTTCCCAGAACACACTGCAGACTTCTTGTGCTTAGGAACGCTAGATAGCACCTCAGCACTATACTTGGAGGCCATTTTAAACAGTGAAATCACCAACTGAAAGCACAAAAACAAAAAAAAAAGTAGAACTAAACAGACTGCAAAAAGGACATTTGTTTACAGTATGAGAGCTAAAACAAGAAAGTAGAGCATAGCCTTGTTCAACCTCAACCCATCTGGCCGGGGCAATCTGTTATTCTACATATTGATGATGTATGCTTAAATAGAGATGTATATTTCTATGCAGAAATATAAACTAATGATTTGTAAAAAAATAAAAATAGAAAATAACTAGACAGTTGCCTAGGATAGATTTCCTTAATGACGATAAAAAAATTTCAGTGTTCTCTTAAATCACTGGTATCATACTACTCTTTAAGTCCTTCAAGTGTCTTAATATCAGTGTAGAAACTGATCCTTGGATTTCATCGATCCATTTGGGACATGCTAACCATAGCATTCCATTCCATGAAAGATTCTGAGATAAATCTAAGTGGATGGTAACTCTTCAAGTCCTTCAAGTGTCTTAACATCAGTGTAGAAACTGATCCTTGGATTTCATTGATCCATTTGGGACATGGTAACCATAGAATTCCATTCCATGAAAGATTCTGAGATAAATCTAAGTGCACGGTAACTCACCTGACTACTTCTAACTGACCATGACCTTACTAAGTTACACCTGCAGCTGAGATAAATACCTCCTTAGAATGGTATGAAGGGCATGAGAAAGGATCAGACAAAAGAAGTGAGCTTTCTCCCTATTAAATGTCTGATCTATTAAATGGGCAAGTAAGGCAAAGCAGACTGATAACTACTCATTTTTTGAGTCACAGAGAAGCTAGATGGATGAGGAGGTGATGATATGGGAGAAGACTGAAGAGTTCCTATTTGTTTTCCTCACTAAATGCAAGAGCACATCTAAGCATCTGAAATCACAGAGTCCTTGGCCCTACCTCCTAATTCTTCATAGGAAGAGCAAAAGGGTGTGTAACACTAACAGTGGGGTTGAGGTAGGGAGAAGGAGAAGAGTTGAGCCCTACTCTTGAGACCCAAACCAAACTTTACTTTACTAAAACCATAGAAAAGTTCCAACTATAAAATATATCTTTGTTGAGTCACAGAGAGTAGGAGCAAGTAGAATACAAAGTTCAATCTTCATATTGAAGAGATAATCTGGAAATTGAGAAAATGTGACAGAGATGCCAAAGACAAAACATTCAAAGGCATCAGTACCTTTCTTCATATTATTATTTTGTCTTTTCACACATCGCTTTTTCTTTCCAAATCTAGACTCAGAGACTAGTAAGTGAGGTGTGTTTGCTCTGTATCTAGTATATTTGCCTTTGCAGACAACTAAACTTGGAAGAAAAAGTATAATTAGAATCCAATACAATTTCAGAGGATGTGATTAATGTATAGGAAAGATTCTGGTCACAGCAAGGATGGATGGGAAGTTTTCAATTGACTTTGACTTTGACACTTTTATATAGCATTAAAAAAGAGCAAAGTAATTGGCTAAAAGACTAGTCGTAAAAGTGAAATGTGGGTTTTCCTAAGTCTCTACTACCAGACTACTAATTTATAGAAGTTAATTTTAGAAGAAATAATAGAAACAACTTTGAAAGCCTCATTATTAATCAAAAAGGAATGACTCCTGACTTCAAATTTCTCTGTGTTATGATTCCACAGGTGAAAGGGCAAAAAATAAAGAGGTTTGCATAATGAAAGCAATAAACTATTAAATAGTATCCTGAGATGCTAAACCTTGATAGCCTTCTTGATTCTTCCCAAAGCAGCGAAACCAAGGTAGCCAAAGATATAATTTAAAACTCTTTTTTCATGTTGTTCTAACTATAGGCTGTTAACACTCTTAACTACTGTGCCACCAGGGCTCTGATCTATAAATAGTCTCTATTAATTAATGGTCAATAAAAAGCAGTTAGAAATAAATTACTGGAACATTAAATGTCAGAGATAAAAATTTCCCAAATTAACACAACTTCTGTAGAATATGACATTCAGGGATTTTTAAAATTCATTCCTAAGTGTATTCAAAATAGATAAACATGATTTTATTTTTTGAAAATAATTAAGATGAAAAATATCACCTGCAGGTATTTCCTGCAGAGAATATAAAAATTCATAATTGAGCTCCACAACTACAATGAAACTATAAAATTTCAGTTCCTAAGAATCACTGTAGGGGAAATCCAAAATCATCCTCCAAAAAAAAAAAAAGGGTATTTCAATGGAAGTTTCCATTTTTTTCTTTTTAGGCCATTTTTAATTTCCCAATAAATAAAACTAGTCAGTATTCCTGATGCATTATGTAGCTTTTTATGGATTCATGGCACTTTATATTAACAAAGAGGGCAGTCTCTTACGTCCATAAGAGCAGCATTGATGTAGTTACTGCTCTCCCCATCAATTGTAATTAAAAAAGGCAGACATCTGTCAGGTGGCAGCATGTCCATGAAACGATTCTTGTCATGGTTCCTTGGCAGGCATGCTATACTGCAGTCTTCAGCTTGTAGTCGAGGGGTGACTGAATTTAAGGTCTAAAAAGAAAAGGGAACCCAGGTTAAAAGACAGTGACCCATTTAATAGCACAGTACAGATCCAGCAAGTATTTAGGAGGCCAAGTAGAAAGTGAAGGATTTGTGCAAAGCAATGGCATTTGCCACTATGACAGGCTGTTGGACTTTGTAGTTAAAGCTAACTCGGCCTGAGAAGTGACAATGGAACAAAATACACATTGTTCAAAGTGCCCCTTCTTAAAAGAAAAAGTGAGGCATGACAACATAGCTACTTGCAAAATGCACTGCATAACTAAAGAAAAGACAATCTGGATGGCCCATGATCATGACCCTTCCTCAAAGTTGGAAATTATATCACTGGTAATAACCTTTTGGCATGTCATATTTGGAGATGTGCTGTGGCACGATGGAAAGCATGCTGGGCCAAGAATTAGGGTTTTAGAGCTACTCTCGACTTCATATCCATACACTGTCAGGGATGTTTTAACATTTGAGGCTATTTAAAGATAACACTTGGTACAAATGCCAGCTATCACATTGTGAGTAACACAGAAGGTCAAAATCCATAAGACTGCTTGAAAAAAAAAATTGCAAATACACACAAATCACCACCAAAATTGACTTTTATGATATATTTTTTCCCATACTCTTCCCTGAGCCCGAACTTATTTGCCCTTGAAGATACTACAGATATGAGCTCATTAACACAAAAGTGACTCTATAATATGTATAATGAAAGAGACAGGTATTATACTTAACATAGGGTCAAAGTTTATAAATTTGAATTGAAAGAGCTTCCTTTAAAGAATGAATACTGCCTAGAACAAATTGTAATAAGTTGCTCATAAATGAGGCCCTAGAAATAGCAAATACCTGAAATTCATCTTTGAGATGTGAAGAGTTGGTCTGGGAGTCTATTCTAATCATATCAAAATATGCAGCTTTAAATTCACAGACAGGTATGGCAGTTTCTCCACATAAGCAGGCTTCTAAAATGGCATCATGAATAAAAATGTACTGTTCCTATCAAAAGAAGGAAAATTTTCATATGATTTGAATAAAACATTTCTGTCATCAAAGGTAGATATTAGAGAATTTTTTTTGTATACAAATAGTAATGAAAAAACATCAATATTTTACAATATGAGTTGATGAACTAAGAAAAATCTATTCTTTTGTTTGATATATATTGGAAGGCAAAAGAAAAAAAAATCCACTAGAGGTAAATCAACATACCTCTGTCTGGACCATATTGATACGACGAGATCGTAAGGCTTTGACACAGTTGTAGATGTCAACAACACCCTCCCTTTCGGCCATATCCAGCATAATGTCAATCACAATATAACAGCCAGTCCGTCCAGCACCCGCACTAAAAAAAATTCAAAATCACACTTAAAGAATTCTAAGAAGCATAACTGCCTATGAAACTTTAATACATAAAAAATAACTTCGTTAAAACTTTAATAAAGATCCCCTCCACTTTCAGATAGGTGAAGTCAAAATGATTCAACTAAGTGTAAGAAATACAATTTGCGCACACTGTATAAACACTTAATGTGCAAAGAACTTTGTGAAAAGCATCTGCTTTGGTGTTAACTGAGGATTGCAACAAGAGTTCCAAATTAGAGGATACAACTGAAAATCAAATTGTTTAAAAAAAATGTATATATATCATTCAAGAAAGTTCCATACCTTTCTTACACAGTTCTTGTTTTAAGTACATGTAATGCACATAATTTCAAACTCATAGAATTAATTAAGTGGTGGATTTATGTTTTAAAATTTAACCCCAATATGAAAGACTTTTATATGCATGTAGTTGTGGACTTTCTGGCAAAATGCGAGAATACTGGTGTACTGTCTTAGTCAGACAAACTATTCTAAGTCCCAAGGGAAAAGAGCATAGACACCAAAACTTTTAAGTGGGATATCTGAAGAGTCATAATTCAGGGTTGGTTCTAATGGTGAGGGTGGGAAGGAAAAGGAATCAAAAGGGAGAAGACGTATAGTAGAAAGCATATTTGAACACTGATCTGAAGGAAAAATAAAAAAAATTGTTAGGTGCAGAGTATGATTCCCAGCAGGTGACAAAGTTAGTTTCTATCATACTATAGCCAATTTAGAAGTTGAATCATAATATACTATTGATTATTTTATCCCTTGGAAATGCTTCTCCAATTACATTTATACAACCACAACTGGACCAATAAGCAACATCATGATAAATGGAGAAAAGATTGAAGTTGTCAAGGATTTCATTTTACTTGGATCCACAATCAACACCCATGGAAGCAGTAGTCAAGAAATCAAACGGCGCATTGCATTGGGCAAATCTCCTGCAAAAGACCTCTTTAAACTGTTAACAAGCAAAGACTAAGGACTTTAAGGACTAAGGTGCACCTGACCCAAGCCATGGTGCTTTCAATCACCTCATATGCATGCAAAAGCTGAACAATAAGTAAGGAATACCAAAGAAGAATTGATGCCTTTGAATTACGGCATTCATGAAGAATATTGAATATACCATGGACGGCCAAAATGAACAAACAAATCAGTCTTGGAAGTACAGCCAGCATGCTTCTTAGAAGCAAGGACAGAGAGACTACGTCTCACCTACTTTGGACGTGTTATCAGGAGGGACCAGTCCTTGGAGAAGGATGTCATGCTCAGTAAATACAGGGTCAATGGAAAAGATGAAGACCCTCAACGAGATGGATTGACACAGTGGCTACAACAATGGGCTCAAGCATAACAATGATCATAAAGATGGTGCAGGACTGGGCAGTGTTTCATTCTGTTGTACATAGGGTTGCTGTGAGTTGGAAGCGACTTGAAGGCACCTAACAATAACAGCCGGATATATATGTCAATGAAGGAAGCAGGACATAGTTTTGTTTTTTTGAGGGGACGAAAATTCACTCTGTAGTCAGCTTCATCTTTTCCATAATTCCAGAGATACCTGAGTCTAAGTGGAAAATGATACTTCTGTTTCAAGAGAGTGTCTGAGAATCTCGGGACATTTCTAAAGCAAGCAATTCATAAGAAAGTAAGCCTCTGTGGTAAGTCAAGAAATCTCTGAATTGAAAACCTATTTATCTCATTTTCTAATGCTTAGATGGGCTATTAACATTATTTCTTTGTTGTAGAGATTTGGTCACTTCTCTTAAACTCATTGTTCATTTAGAAATTTAAGCAAAAGATCTTGCGGCTATCTCTAGTTCTTTTCTCCCCCTACCATCTTCTCAATCACTGTTCCCAGGGTTTGAGACAGGAAAGTAATTGAAGAGTACATCAGATTTCTTGAGGGGGATTGAATTGAATTTTTTTTTCAGGGTACACAGTATCCTGATCCTTAAGCGATGTCTTACCTTTATTTCATTTTCTGTTTCTCTTTCTTCCACTTTTGTACCTGGTCATTTAAATTCTGAATAGGTTGGATTTTCAGGAAAAAAAGAAGCTTAACTATGACCTATTATGTAGCTTGAGGGAGTAGTACATGAGAATGGTGTGTAGCACTTAGAAAAAGCTTTTCAGATTCAGTACTTGTTTTTCTGGTCACATCTCAAAAATGAGGCCATGTAATTTGCTTTAAGTGTCTCTGAATGATTGTTTTCAGGGAAGTTTCTAATCAAAAGAAAGTCTGGATATAATCTTCACATTTCACTATCATATACTTGCTGGATTTCACTGATGTAGTTTTTAAGGTCCTTTGATGGATAGATTTTTAAAAAATTCTTAAATAGCTGTTTTGCAGTACAAATTCTTGCAATTTAGGCCATTTAATAACTCTGTATGCCTTAAATTTAGTTTTAAAAGCTGGGATTCTATTGGAATTTACTAAAATTGGCAAGAAATCTTGATTTCAACCTACCATCCCATACAATATGGGATTTTCAAAAGTGATAACAAACAACACAGATATTGCCACTAAAACACAGATTTTCCACATTCACAACTGTGGACAACACTGCACACATTAAGATGAATGCATTTATTTCTTAAGTTTCTATTTTATATCCTACTTACAGCTAACTTTTACTGCTGTTTTACCTCATCTATAATGCATGCAAGCTGGAACTTTGTAGACACACAGTAGTTTTTACATTTAAAAGCCTTATCTTGATATTCTCTAAGAAAAGCTGACTGCAAACAGTTGACACCTTTGGGATTACCACTCACCTGCAATGCACAACGATGGGGCCAGCACTGGGTGGGTTGGACAGTTTGACTCGCCGGATAAAGGAAAGAAGCCCTGTAGCATGGTATGGAACTCCATGGTCAGGCCATCCAGTGAAATGGAACTGTTTAACCTCACGGATTTCATTATATCCCCTCTGTGCAAGGACGGAAAGAAGTGTTTTCCAAAGGACCAAAATAAAGTCATTAAACACACACAATCATGGGCACTAGATTTGATTGACAATGGTAAAAAAGAAAAATGTAGCAAAGATCATGATTTTTTTTTTTTCCTTGAAAAAGGCTGCTGGCCTGACATGGCATAGGAGCTTACCTTTATTGTCATACAATTGCCAAGGAAGAAAATTAGAAGTCTTGCTCAGTTCTTAAAGTCTGGGTAAATTTTATTTACCTTGACAGTTTGTTCCTTACCAGGAATGACAACACATAAAATTATTAGGGAAAAAGGAAAAAAATGGGGAAGCTAAAATGCTGCCCTATTGACCCAACGCACTGAGTTCTCAAGTGATCTATAAAAGCAACTTTCTAGCTTCTCACCTCACAAAGAGGTTTTTTAATGCCTTGTTTATCCATGGTGAAAATGGTTTTGAAGCATAGCATGTAGGGATTTTCCAGGACAGTGCTACTCTAGATTGGTTTGTGAAAATATACAGACAGCTAAACTGTTCTTTGGGCAAACTATTTTTCTTAGCTCTGTGAGATAATTCAGCATACAGCGTATCATTCATAATAACAAAAACATAAAATGAAAGAAGTGAAGCATTCATTGTTGTGCCCCTCTCCTACTGGGATAATATAGGAGAACCCTTTAAATGTACTTTTCAAAGCTGTTTCCTTCCTGTTTTGTTAAAAAAAAGCCTGTAGATTGTGGTAGCACAGTTTGGAGAGCAGAAATGAAGAGTCACAGAATTTATTTTTTAAAATACACATATGTAGAAAAATAAAAACACAATCTGTATAATTCCAGCTCTACTGTGAGCTATTTGTGAAATTTCCTCTATCTCCTTTGCTCAATTAGAAAAGGTAGGAAAATTACATGAAATAAATAAAATTTAGAAAGACAGTTTATCTTTACATTCTTTATTTTACAGATCAATATCCCCAAAACCTTGGAAGTCAGAGATTATGTCTTATAATTATTCTTAGTTCCAGTTCTCAGCACAATACCCTACGCAAAGCAGGGTTCAACAAATAATCACAACAGTCACAATACTAAGCACCATCATTAAGTCAACAAATGGAAGAATCAACTTCTTTGTTACTCTTTAAGTCATTCTAGTGAGGAAGGTCAGAAATTGTTCTAAGACCTGATTTTTGACAATTAGTTTAGATTTTCTATGTTAATCTTTTTACCAGACTTGTCGTCTGGGGCTTGTTCCCACTTCAGTAAATTTTATTATCTGTCAGTGCATGTTCCGAAAAAGAAACAAAAATTTAAAACCACTTTGTTCCAGTTCCAAATAACAAAACAAATTTAAAAAGCCGATGATGTTCTAATTAAGATTGCACTGAATCTTTATAGTGATATTAATATCAAGTACTCCCATTCTGCAGCATGTTCCAATTAGGATTGCACTCTCCTTGAGTCAAATTTTTGGAATTACTATTTGTTGGAAAATCAGTGTCTCTAGACTAATTTATTTCTTTAAGTATGCACATAATACTTTCGTAATTATCTTAAAAGTATGTAAAACTGCAGTTAAAGCCCCTTTGTGTTTTCCAATATTTTGTTTTGGTTGTATCTCATTTAGGATTGACAGAGGTTTAGTTATTTTATTGATCTTTTGGAGGAACTAGATTGTTAATTTATTATTTCTTGTTTGTGGTTTTTTTCTATTTCATTTTCTCCTTTTTTCAGATTTTTCTAATTTGTATGATTTTTCATGTGATTTTAGACTGCCTTTCTAAATAGTAATCATTTATGGGTACAAATTTTTCTTAGCGGAGAACCTGAGGTAAATTTTGGTATAAAACCGTTGATCTTCACAATGTAACTTTAGTTTTGCAGCAATCATTCATCAACTATTATTTGAAAGAGGATTTTGTGATCTTTAAGAGGCTAATTTGTGGGAGCATTGGCCAATGATTTGTTGTTGCTTTCTATTGGATTGTGGAAACATCTCAACATTTTGTAATATATTAAAGTTTCCTTTCTGAAAAGGTTATGATCGATTATTTAAATAAAACTTTCATGACTTTGAGAGAAGAATTTCATATTCTTTTTTTATATAACAATGGGATCTAGTTATCTATTAATTAAGCTTGATGATTCTCTTTTTGAAATCTGCTATATTGTTGCTTATTTCACTACTTGATTTGTCTAAAAAATTTTTATACAGTTTATAAGTTGTGATAATTGTAACTACATTGTTCTGTATAATGTTACTTTTCATTTAATATTTAGCCTAAATATTTTTCAATAATCATTTTTCTGTTATTTACAAATATTATTTATAAAGAATGGTATTTCTATATCATGTCTATAATAATTTAACTATTTCCCTATTGCTGGGCAATTATGGTTATCTATAAGTTTCCAAGACTAGAAGGAAGTCTTTGTATTTAAAAAAAATTTCTTAGGATAGATTCATAGAAGGTAAACTTAGTCAAAGGACATCAATATTTTAAAGCCTGCAGTGATACACTGCTGTATTCATTTACAGGGGGTTTATAGCAATTTGGAGCCCTGGTGGCCCAGTGGTTAGGAGTTCGGCTGTGAACCAAAAGGTCATCAGTTCAGATCCACCACTATGGGGCAGTTCCACTCTGTCCTATGGGGTTGCTAGGTGTTGGAATCGACTCTAAAGCAATGGTTTTGGGTTTGGGTTATAACGACTTAAACGTGATTAGCAACTTTTGGAAACATGTCTCACCACATCCTTATAAGCAATTAGGATTATTATTCTTTTCTTAAGGTTCTTGCTAATTTGAAGGTACAAAATTGTCTATCAGTACATGAGGTTAAACATTCTTAAAAGGCATGTCAGCAACTACACTTCTTTGGAGAGTCTATTATTTGTCTATTTGAATTGATACTATGAACTAAATATATTAATAATCTTAAGTTTCTTTTATCTTTTAATACATTTGATACAGAAAATTTTACATTTTTGTGTGGTCAAATCTATTAAGCTTTTCCTCAGCAATTTATTTCATGGCTTCCATGTCCCACTTCAGTCTTACATGGCCTACTCTGCTTTAGTCCTTCCTCAACACAACTTGAGTGATCCTGTTAAAAATAAGTGTTAGATCATGTTACCCTTGTGCTCAAAACCTCCAGTGACTGCCCAGCTCACTTTTAATACAAACAAGTCATCATAACGGCCCACAAGGCCTCGTTTATCTGGCCCCGTGACCTCTCTGAGTTCATTTTGTATTTCTTTCGCCTTCAGTCACCCCTCTCTGCATACTCTGGTCTCCTTGCTGTTTCTTTTTGTGACAGGCATACTCATGCCTCGAGGCCACTAAACTAACACTTCACTCTTTTGGAAACATTCTTCCCCTGGACATAACCGAGATGACTCACTCCTCCCTTCCTTCAGGATTTTACTCATAAGTCGCTTTCTAAATGAGACCTTTTCTGATCATCCTTTTAAAATTGTAAACTATCCCTAATCCTACCTTAACAATATTTCCTCCTTCCATTTCTAACATTAGTTTTCTCCATACCACTTATAATATATCATATATTTGCTTGCTTGCTTATCTATCTGCCTAACCACCCATCTATTTATTCTTTTTAATAATTGATTTTATTTTTTGTTGTTGTTGAGAATATACACAGCAAGAACATAAACAAATTCAAGTTTCTACATGTACAATTCAGTGATGCTGATTACATTCGTCGAGTGGTGCAACCGTTCTCCCCTTTCTTCTCTGAGTTGTTCCTTCCTGTCTGCTTTTTATTGCCTGTCTCTGCTCAATAGATTGTAAGCTCCACAAGAACAGGGGTTTTAATATGTCCCATGGTCTATAAATGTATCTGGTAACTGGTAAACTTTTAAATAAATACTTGTAGAATGAATGAATGAATTTTATAACAACCTTAAAATCAAGCTTGACAGATATTTTAAAAAGAGAAATCAGTTTCAATATACAGATTTTTAAAATAGTTTTAGGATACTTACCCTTTCCAGGGTGAATGTCCTAACTACATATTCAGCAAGTGGTTCCATTTCTACACAAGTTACTTTGAAGTCACCATAAACTTCAGTATCATCAGGCCAATACTTATAGCACTTTACCTAAATGACAAAAATAACAGACAAATCTAAACAAATAACACACATGAAGCAATATGACTTAATTTCAGTGATAACTATTCAGATCACAATAAAATTATAAGATTTGTATTTAAAAATATGTAAATGATATAAAAGAATATGTTACACAATAAATAAAAATACTTTATCAGTCTCATAAAAATAAGCCTCATAGTGCAGTTAAATTTCAGTATAAAATCAAAGTTTATTACTCATTGAGAAATCAAATAATTTAAGATGCTGAAGGTCCACTTAGGAGCAGTGATCTGAAATAGTATGTCTTGTCTATAAGCTTTTTGTTTTTAATTGAAGGGTATTCTATTTTCTATTTTAAATGTATTATGTTTTGCTACTCAACTTACTCTCGTATTTTATAACAACAACAACAAAAAAACTTCCTATCCTCTTACCCGGCCAACTTCAACTAAATTTGTAACCATCACAATGCAGGCAGACTGTTCTTGCCAAATCATTCTCCAGAAATCATATACTGTTTCATGAACTGGACCTGTGAAGAAATTAATTTGAATATTATGTTATTAGAACAATTTGGTAGTTTGTAAGAAGCTTGGATAAGAAAAAAAGCTAAATAAACTAACAGGAGAATTAAACGTCTAACACAAAATGTCACTGCAAGTTCTTAAAATTAATTTCATATGTAAATTCACACAATAGACAAAAATCATGGGCATATGCAAGGTTCCCCGCCCCCTCTAATTTTCCTTCTCTACTTCTCCATTTAGAAGATATCACTAGTTAGTAGGGTATTTATATCTGTCAAATATATGTGAAAAAGGGAACTCTTTATGCCATTATCAACCAAAGAGCACATATTCCCAATTAAATAAAGGCACATCATTTATGAACAGTGCACGCTTAGGGGTTAATGAAGAAGGATTATTATAGATAAGTACTCATCCTAATCTTATCACTTCCAAACTGCAAAAGCATGTACTGGGCTACAGTCTATTCAGTACCTTAAAACTAGAATGTCATTCACCACAGTTGACCTTTATAAATTTAAAGAATATACAATTTAACTCAAATACTTTAAAGGTATGTGAAAAACACTTAGAAAATGACCTCTGTTAAAAGAGCAAACATAGCTTATATTTCACTTTCCTTTTCTATTAATGATGTGCAGGTTTTTCTTCAGATGGCCAGTGATCAATTTAGGAAACTTTTATTTCCCAATGTGCCACTCTAATAAGATTTCCTTACTCTCTTCTCATTTTCCATGAAGAATGAACTTGACTAATTTCCCTCCAGCCCTTTGTTTTGTCTCAGCCTTCGCTTGTCAAAAAATTGCTGTAAGTCAGTGCAACATCTCATTTTAATAATATTGGTCTTGGGTACTATTACATTCCAGCCTGTCAAACTATACTGCAAAGAGATGGGCACTTCACACAAGGGAGTTCTCTTTTCCCTTTCATCCAAAAGAAACCTGCTGCCATCACGTCGATTCTGACTCATAGCGACCCTACAGGACAGAGTAGAACTGCCCCTAGAGTTTCCAAGGAGTGCCTTGTGGAGTCAAACTGCCGACCTTTTGGTTAGCAGCCGTAGGTCTTAACCACCACTCCACCAGGCTGACTAATGCTCTGAGACATCAGGATACCGGGGAACAAATCACACCACTACCAACAGCTTCTCTTTCACTTTTAATTAAAAAAAGGTCTTTATGTTTTCCACAGATCGAAAGAATTGTATTATACAAATGAATAAAGAGCAGTGTTACACAGAAGAGCTGATTTTTTTTCCAGCTAATTTAGATAAAAATGCAAAAAACAAAACAAACAAAAAGCCCAAACACTAAAAATGACCCTTTGAACGAGCAAGTTTGTTTGTTTCATAACATTTTAAAAATGCAGTTTTTACCTTGGGTTGCAATATAGTGGCTTGGTCTCTGATAGCCCTAAAATAGGGAACAAATTGGTTATCATTTTACACTAGTATATAAAAGAAATGAATGAAGGCATAAAAAGATGAAGACAACCACCTGTTAAGATTAAGTTATAGCAAAAAGTTCAGAAATGAGTAGTGAACACATACAGTTCACTTCTCAAACCTAGGTTATCTGAAAGGTAAACACAAAACAAAAATTAAATACTTAAAAGGCTCTGATTAGAATGCATACTGCATAATTGAGCATTGTTTCATATGTAATAACCTTATAGATTTTGTTTGGTTTCACTAAAATGTTTATGCCTTCATGTTAATCTTTAGTCATTCGTTCCTGGCAAAATTGTGTTCAAAATTATTCTCTTTTTATCATCCAAGAGTACAACACACTGCATTACAAATGGACAACGACATATTAGAACCATAAAATAATAACGGAACATTCCAATGTTAGAGCTGGACAACGCATGTGTGCATCAAATCAAAGTCCTGTTGAGATTTTTTTAGAGAATATTCCTGCTCTATAATATGTTCAGGAATCTGCCAAAACTATTTTTTTGTGAGCCGATAATATTAATTTACACATACATAATTATAGATACACACATATATAGGGAAAGAAGAGTTTTAAAAAAATGCCTCTTATCTTGAACAAAAATGTTTAGTACTTTTTTAAAGTGTGCCAAGAGCTCTGAATGGTTAAACATTTAATATTTTTTCAGTAAAGAAATTGCTCTCATAAGGAATAATTTTTTAATTACACTTAATTGGTTGGAATTCCAACAGATCATGGGTTGCAAAAATGTTAATGATATGGTAGGATTAAATTCTGAATTTGTTGTATATTCACCCAAGGGCTTTAATAAAAACATTTGGCACAATTTGTCTACATTTTGGGGTTGTTGTTGTTAGGTGTCATTGAGTCAATTTCAACTCATAGTGAACTCATGTGACAGTAAAACTTTCCCATAGAGTTTTCTTGGTTGTAATCTTTACGGGAGCAGACTGCTAGGTTTTCCTTCTGCAGAGCCACTGGGTGGGTTCAAACCGCCAAACTTTCAGTTAGCAGCCAAGGACTTAATCGTTTGTGCCACCAGAGCTCCTTACCTTTTGGGGTAGGCAACTCAATACACATTTAAATGCATATAAACTGAAGTCTTCAAGCTAAAACTTATCATAGCTTAGCATTACATTTGCAAAATTTGGAAAATATATCAATGTTGCACAAGGTTTTAGAGAAAATATTATTCTAACCTTTAAGCATTTTATCTCTTGTTTTTTTCATGAAATTTTACCAATTGCTGAATATGTCTTTTAAGTATAATAAACTAATGGAAGAGGGCAAATTATGAAATTGTGTAGTAATCAGCCAAAATATACTGGGGTCTTAACAGAAAAGATTGGATAACAGCACAGTTTCATTTAATACCACCATATAGCAGTATTATAACAGGACTCCAGTGTACATGTCTTGGCAGTAAGCCAAAGTTAAAATAAAGAGGGAGGAACAATTACAAATCTGTCAGAGAACTATTGACTTTTTTAGTTCTAAAGAGTAGACCATTAGCTTAATTTTCAAGAAGGAAATGTCAGATTAATTTAAAATATTGAATGAGATTAAGATAATGATCAGAAATTTAACCAAGATACTCACATCCTATACTTATTAAAATACATTAATTCAAATATGTAAATAATTACAATTCACAAAATAACTATAAAACAGAAACTTAATAAATGTGATGAAAATTATTTTCTCTTTATGGAATTAGAAAAAGTTGGGTCCTAAATTTCATATTTTTTATATATATATAAATATATGCATATATGTTGCAATACTTGATACTTAATTGTTCTACCCTTTGACTTATAATTAATGCATATTATGAATCCAGTAATTTCAGCACACCCAGATTTTACTTATTAAAAAAAGTAGCTAAAGTTTAATGAGTGCTTATTCAATGCTAGGCATTGTGTTAATTGCTTAACATGCATTACTTCATTTAATTCTCACAACAAAGTAATGAATTTAATACTATTATCATCCTCACTATAAAGATGAAGACACTGAGGCACAGAGAGATGAAGTAAGATTTCCAAGATCTCCAGTGTGATTTGGAACCAGGTAGTTTGACCAAAAAGCCTGTCCTATCAACTGATATATTGCCCCCTTCACAATATTTTATCTTCTATTTGATGGTTAATTTTCATTAAACAAAGAATTTGCATGTAGATGAGCTTGTAAGCAAAATCTAGCAATGGAATCTGATCAAAATAAACTATTTGATTTGTATGATTCGATATATATGTGTGATATGAATACGTTACAAATGCAATTTAGAAATTATTTGCTTAAGTAATTTTATTACTTCACAAGCCAATACTACACACTACAAAATAGTCTCCCTATCCTTTTTTTATCATAAGTGAAATATAAAAAGTAAAATTTCAGAAACACTAATACACATCATACTATCCAGCTTCTCACATATCGTTTGGGGGAGGGTAAGAATAAAACCAGAAACAGAAATTATCAACAAATAAAACTCAAATACATAATAAACTGTCAAAAGCTAAAAAACGGTCCTGTTTTTTCTAAACATAGAAAAGGAAAAGTGGTAAGATAGATCTTTACACATGTAAAAGAGTTACAAAAAATGAACATAGATATATCATATGAGGCTAATTAGGTGAAGCATGCAGAGGTAACTAGTAGTAAGCATTAGTAATTAAGAGAAGTTGTATTAGATGTTTATAATAGGGTGCTGTTATTTACATATAGTGGTACTTACATCCCTGTACAGCCAAATCTACAGCCCAAACCAAAGTCAGGTGTGAAAGAAAGCACAACAACATCAGTAAGTACTAGGATGTAGAACAAGGAAAAGTGTACAGTTTGTTCTTTATTTTAAAAAGCTAGCAATTACTTTATAGGTAATAACAAGCAAAAAGATTCACATAGATAAGCCAACAAATTGGAAAAACTGAACTGTAAAAACACTTACATCTATATAGTTGGCATTAATGTAATCTGAAGAAGGATCATCCTCAACAGGTTGCAAAATTACTCTGGAGTGATCATCTAAAAATTTAAATAACAAAATATCAGGTATTAAATTTCCACCCTGTTCTGAGACAATGTCACAGTATACGTTGGTAGAGATTTAAAATAACAGCCTATCCGTAATATACCACTGTGAATATTTCCCTGAACATCACTTTTATAAGATATTTTAAAATAGTTTAAATTGTGAATGGAGTGGTTTAACTCAATCAGCAGCTAGTTATGAGTTAAACTATCACTTTTCTTACTGCTCCTGTTGTATCTGATGATAATTCCTTCCTGTATCCCCGGTTTACATCTTGAAGACCTAATCAGGAGGAAGCTGCTAATGGTAGTCAATATGAAGCAACTGAAGTTCAGACACTGGCTCCCTGTAATGAATAAAGGTCTGTGGCAAGAATAAGACTTTCATTTTGAATATGTTTGGTGGGAATATTACAGCAATTTAGACAAGATCTTCCTTTTTCATTATCCTGCTATTCTCAGCGGTTTTAAAACAGTCCCATACATTTATGCACAAACATGAAATCAAACAGCATGTTATCTCCACAGGGTGAAGAGTCTGAGTTAATTTAATTAATGAGGATGATGACAATTTCAGAGCCACTGCCAATAGTCAATGCTGTTTTAGTATTAAATAGATAACTTTATAAGTAGATGTATCACCCTCTGAGAATCTCTTAAAGTTTACCTTAAACCATAAAAGGAGGAATTGCAACTCACTATTTAGCTTTGTACACACAATATTTACTTTCAACAAGAATGTATGGGAACTTACATGCTATAATGTTTCCATATCGGTTTTTTGCTCTATTTTGGTCTTTTTTAGCTACATCCCAAGATGCTGACTGTCCTTCAAAGAAGCTCTGAAAAAAAACAAAAACAATTAACAAGAAGACTCAATTTAATTCCTTTTTCTGAATCAGGTTGAGCTGTTCTGAAGACTAAAATAGTAAAAGCCACTTTCTCAGAGAGGAAAGGAGTCCTGCAGTAATAAACGAGTTTCATTCTCAGAACTCAAAGCTTGTTTGTTGGATTCATACTTGTTTGTCTTGGTACTGGATTTAGTTCAAATTAAGGACAAGAAATAACCTGAGAGGAAAAAAAAGGACCTTGGACATATTTCAAATTTAAAATCTCTATAACTTTACATGAGGGAGGTAGAGGAAGCATCGTTCATTTCCAAAAGTACTAAAAAATAAGACATCAAAAGCTTCAAAATTACTGTTAGTAAGTATCTTTCAAATGTGCTTACTTTATAGCATTTATAACAGGAAAAATAAAACCTGCTTTCCCCCATAATTATTCATTAAATCATGTACAATATATCACATTTTAGTTTCTTTGAAAACCATGAAAAGACCGAGTTTCTACAACAAGGGACCATATGAAAAGTAAAGAGTCACCATCTCCAAAATCTTGGAACAGATGAAGTTGTTGATTAGTTTAATTATTATATGCAGCAATTAAAAATGTGGGTAGAGATGTCTTTTTTCAGAAAAACTTAAGCCTTGCTCAACACAGGAAATAGGGTCTTCAAAGAGCCAGGGGTCTTCAAAGAGCCAAGGGTCTTTGAAGTGAAGTACACAGGAATACTACACATGAAACAAACAAAAAGAACTTGCTCAGGCAAGATATTCTAATTCCTTACACTTATGTTGTTACCACAGCATAGTGTTTCCAACATATATGTATATTCAAAGATAATTTCAGTCACTCCCAAACTAAGGTACACAAGTAATCTGTAAACTGGTGTGTTCATAAAAATTCTTCATGAAGTTGTATGTACTTGGGGAGGTCTAGCAAAGCAAAGTATTGCTTGGAATCTTTCATTTTAAAAGTGTGTGTGGGTGTGTGTGGTGAGAGTCCTGGGGGCAAGGTGGGGGAATGGTGGGACTTCCTCTAAGGTCTCAGACTTATATTTCTCAGTAAGTGAAGGGTGGCAAAGAAACCTTTTGGGATGTCCAGATTAAATCACTTCCTTTGCAATTTCAATCCCGGTACTTTGGTTTGAAGAGGAAGGAAAAATAAGGTTGGAAGAAGAATTTCCCACATCCTTCTTCTGGCTTTATTAATGTTGTTTACTGGACTTGCAGTACACTGTTTTTCTTCCAAGGACCATCAGCCAACAATCCAACTAAACTAGGGAGTGGCAAGTAGTACTTTTAGAGCACAAAGCTTGCTCTGATTTCTCAATCAAAGGGTCAAAAAGCAAAGAGGCAGAGAAGTGCTTACTGCCTAAGGCTTTCAAATGATAAAATCTCCAGTGGTACAATGGGATTCAAGGTATCTTGCTATGGATTTTTGAGTGGTGAAAATATAAGAGCTAAAGTAATTTAAGAACACAGTAAAATAAATTGTAGAATAAAACATTTTAAAATTCTTATGATGAATTTAGACTCAGATAAATCCATGGGAAATGCCCTTTTAATTCCTTCCTCTTTCCCCCTCGCCCTGCAAACACACACACTGGACTGTATACTCATAGACACAGGACTAAATGGCCTACAGAGCATTCCATTCCTTGGTATATTAAAAGGAGGACAAAAATGGTAAATTCCACTAGTATCTTTGTTAAAAACAAACTTTTATGAAGTATTGAAACTTTCACCTCATATTCCTCTTTGAACCCGTAGCTGTCTGATGTCTTCATGAGATTAATGTGCTGCAGCAAGTCAGCGACCCTGATGGCTGGGTGCAGCTGTCCTGTCTGGTAAGGGGATTCTGTCCCCTCACAGAGGTAGCGAGGCACATCTAGAAGACGACTGGACTCTGCTGTAACACTGTGGTTTTCATCTGCCATTTTACAGATTTGAGAAGATTAAAAAGAAAACAAAGTTATCTTGTTTAATATGTACCCATGCAAAGAAGAGTTTAAGCCCTTAAGATCTTTGGTAAGAGGAGGAAGAGAATGAAATACCAGAGAGGATAGGCCCAGGGAGGCATCTCCATAGAGATAAAGCATCAGCCTTTTACCTTAGCTCTAGGTTTGAGGTTAAGAGTATATTACATGTGTATCAGCAAGACAACAAATGCTATGAGAGGCAGGGAGATATCTGATCCACTTTACAAAGGTTTAAGTGAGAGATTTTTCAGAGTTCTTACTTCTTCTTGCATCTGAAGTCAGAGCAATGTAGAGTGGGACCATGAGGCCAAGTTGTCAATTGGAGAGATGTTTTTATTATTGATTAAACTGAACAAGCTCCTTCCCACCCATACCTGAATCTCCCTCAGGGACCCTAAACTAAGCAACCCATGTCCATAGAGCTGCTCTTCTTGCCTTTGTGGCCGTCCTATACCCTACCACCCACCCAGGGCTTCTTACCACAATACAATCCAGACTGGGAAATGTGGGCATTCTACAGGTTGACCCCTTGCCCCAGTGTGTCTACTGGCCTGGTTACGTCTATATTTATACTCAATCTTCACTCCCTTGGTTTATTATTATTATTGTTGTTGTCATCTTTATTGCTAATGTATTTTGACTCTTCCATTTTTGTGTGAGAGAGAGACTACAGTATGCCTCTCTGGCAAAACACGTGGGCACCTCCTCTGGAATTCTTCCCTGTTCATCCAGGCAGGGTTACGAAGCTTCTGCTTCATGTTCCCGTAGTTCCTGTTCTCATATATGTTATTTCATGTGCCCTATGTTGTAATCATTTATTTACTTGTCTTTTTTCTCCATTAAACTCTAAACTCTTAAGAGTACAGACACACCATCATATTTTTCTTTCTATTCCCAGTGCCTGCATAGCAGTCAATCAATAAAATATTTTAATGAATTAAAATCAATTGAGTCCCCACCACCCGCATTTAAGTATAGCCCCATCATAATTGTGTTATGAATAAAATGAAAAAAAAAAAAAAACTTTTTGGTCTTTTTCTGTCATAAGAAGGAAAAAAAGAACAAGAACATTTTACCTATGAAGAATAAATATTATTTTAATGACGATAGTACTAATCATTACAATGAGAAGCATGCTTATATTTTTCACATTTAAACTTACCACTTTAAAGAAAAAACAAAACAAAACAAAAAACAAATCTTTAAGGGGTGTTATTTTGAAAAGCATTATACTGCTATACTCATTAACAGAAGAGAAAGTGCACTCTTAGGGGAACTTTTGTTTTTAATGATAATGCACACTGTAGAAAACGATATTTAATGAACAGTTAAACATATCTCAAATGCTGGTACATTTGCCTGTTCTATCACCAACTCTACAAATAGGATATGGCAAAAAATGAATTGTTGTCCCCATGATAAACATTTTTTCTTCCTGGAGAAGGGGAAAAAAAAAAAAAGAACCCCACAATCAGATTTTGTGTCTCTGATTTAGCTTGATTGCATTTATCTTTATACCTTTTATTAGAATGAATGTATTTTTGTTTGCAATCACTCCCCAAAACATCACACTGAATCAAAAATCTCCCGGTGAATTCTATTCTGACCTAACCACCCAACTAAATGCAAACCCTTTACTCAGGTTCTGCCCAGCACTTTACACATAAACATTTTGCTAACAAAACGTGATTCATGAGCGCTTCCACTTCTTCCTGTGAGGTCACTCTCAATTGATCTACCTTTACTAAAATACTACAGTCAATAGACTGACATAAAGAATATATACATCTCCCCAGTAAAATTAAATTCAGAGGCCACTGATGTGGACATTATCCCAATGGATACAGCTTAGGATGAGAACTAAAGAGAATAGATAATTCTGAGGAGACAAAATGTAATCACCCAAGCTGGAATGAGGAGCCAGGGCTCTCTGGATGAGCTCCAGAGTTCATTGGGTCTCTTGGAACAGCAGAATATTTACAATTGTAAGAGGATCAGTAAGAAACACAGAATTCACCCATATTCCAAATCTTACACATGATGGTGTCCCAGTATGAAATAGACAGTGCCTTTTGTTTTGCTTAAGCTTTAATACAGTGTACAATGAGCAGCAAGGTCTTTAGAAAAATCACATATGAATTGTTAATATCAAATACATTTTCATCTCATTAAACCACCTAATAACGTGGCTAGTAGTGAGTGTACATGTACTAAACATTATCCTTATTACACACTTAAGAATAATAATTTCAAATATTTCCTTGATTTAAAGGTTTTCTAGAGTTCTTTGCCATACACTTACCAGTTATAGGGACTTTAACCCAATGAAGCAGTAAAACACAAAAAAACAAAAACAAAAGCATGAATCAATACAAAAAATTTCCAAGCCCTTTTAAAATCAGTAAGTAGATATTAATATTTAGCAATATTTGAAGTAATTTCAAAAATTGCTTCATAAATACAAAATCAATTGGATGCAGAACAACTGCAAACACCACACTTCTGAGAATGATGAAAATGCAACAAATCATTTCCATATCTATAGGATTAATGAGAGATTGAGCTTTTAAAGAATGACAATATCGAAAAAAACCAATCATCTTGACTTCAAAATGAAATGAAATGCATGATTGTACTGCAAATAGATTTTATGACTCCATTGTGTTAACTTTAGCCTTCTTGAAACATACGTGTCTCTTTTCACAAGGAAGATTATTATAATAATCTTTTAAGCTCTATAGTTTGCAAGACTCTTTCATATACATTATCTCATTTTCTCTTTGAACACCCCTGTGAGAAAAGTCTGGTAGAGATTATTTTACTCTGTTTTACAGATGAGGAAGCAAAGACATAAGGTATTTTTATGAGTTCATATGTGAGTACAGAAACCAACTGAAACTTGGACCCAATACTACATGTTCTTTTCTAGAGAATATTACTGTAATGAAAAATTTACATTTAGGCAACTAATTTTTCCCTATGAGTTTTTTAATATTTCAATTTTATTCCTCAGTTATTAATTTGAGGCTGACAGAATTCTACAGTGCTCAACAGAAGATGACATTTTTGTTGGCATTTGATGCCTCCCCAAGATTCATGGTTCTTGGTTCCACCCTACATGATCAGGCCACCCCTTGAGAAAAGCCCTCCAGTTCACTTTCCTGCCCTTATTGGTGTTGATATCAAAGAGAGAATGAGGTCACAGATAGAGAGCACTGACTTTCAGCTTCTTTTAGATTATATATCCTTTATATCAATTATACAATTTAAGTTTTACATAATTATTTTAGTGAAGAGAGAGTTGTTATTAGTTGTATCATTCTTTCTTAGTTGAATTAGTTGTATTATTCCAAAATATGTTTATAAAGTAATTGCATATTGAATAGATGGATAATAAAAATATATGGATAAAATGTAAAACTAAAGTTCTATGCTCACAAGCAATATTAAATATATATAACAAATGTGAGAATTGAAAATTTTTAAAATCAGTTTATGTGGCAATTTCCATGTTCTTTGATTAAACCTTGCACAGTAGAAATATTGCAGTAAAACCTACATAAAAGTTTTACATATTTAAGCAAGCTGGTCATGGATCATTGGTGTAAAAGTAATCAAGGAATAGGACATAAATAAAAATGAAACCTATTCCATTTTCAAATATATGGTTAGATTAATAAATTACTACACTTTTACATCTGAAAAAGCCTTAATTATCACTAGTAAAATCAGTTGTCTTAGATGATATATAGAGGTAAACCAATCGGCTTGTTCTAAATTTCTGAAAAGAAACATTGTTTATTATCATGTAAGGTTCATACGGAATGTAAAACATCAAACCAAGGTTCTGGCAACTTTAGCTACATTTAATAAAAACAAAAACTAAAACAAATGCACATATTCCTAATGTTCACTACTAAATATGTTCTTTAATTGCTATAACGTAAGGGGATTTAGAAAATTTCTTTCCATCAGGTAGATTTCTTTCTTTCTTTTTAATGTAAGCAAACTATCCAGGCAGCACTGCACCCAGAGACTTGATACATTTGGATTCAATCTACTAGCTTGGGTATATAAACATCAGTCACACATTAAGGACATTTGTACTTATGCCCCAATTCTATCAGAAGTAAGAATTAAAGAATGGATTCCTTTAAATAGCAAACTTTCTAATTTGAAATCTACCTGAGCTGATAGAGTTCACCTCAGTTGTTTTCTCTGATAAGGGTATCACTGTCTATTTTCAAAATTAAGTTGTTTCCTGCACTGTAAATAATTACTGTGTGGACAAAGCTACAACTCATGCAAGGAGGTATGATCCATGCAAGAATAAATGATAAAGAATTAGGGCCTCACCTAACACAGCAGTCGGCACAAGTGGATCATTGGGCACTGTAGGAAAACAAAGCTCATGAAGGAATATACTGCCCTAAAGTTGTGCTTTAAACTCTGTTCTTTTTACTTTAAAATAGATTTATACTTTCTTAAGAAATATAATCATTAAACTTTCTTTTATTACTGTAACCTGCAAAGTAAAAATTCTCCCTTCTAGCTTGGGTTATCTTAAAATACAAGGAACGGGATTATACGTCAGTAAATGTCTCAATTCGAAAGCCAGAAGAGTCAACTTTACATTATAAAGATTACAAAATTAAAAGGGAAAAAATACATTTTGGATATAGCAAGTATAGAGTACTTAGACAAATAATTTTCTCGTATTCATTCCAAATAAAATCTTTTCATTTAGCTCTGGGAAACAGACTTAATCCTTTCTCCAAGTTTGTAGTGGATATTTATAGTTACAGGACTGAATTCAAACTTCCTAATAAGGTACTAAGACAGGCAATAGATAGAGAAGTTTGAGGAAGAGAAATGCTTTCAATCCCTTAATTGATCTGATATTAAATTACACGGTTAGAGAGATGGTACATCTATATTTTCAGCAAAAATTACTTTCAGCAATAATAGTATTTTGTGTTCTTCTCTATCATTTATCTTGTAGTGACATAAAAGTAAAATAGACCAGAAAGGCCCTATCATGATTAAAACTGAATTGTGAAATGACTCATACAACAGTTCTAATTACTAACTCGGTATGGATATATAGCAGGGAAAATGATGGGCTGCATTCAGAGCCAATAATTACTGAAGTTTCACCAACAGTCAATAATTACTGAAGTTTCAGCCAACGGAATAGTTCAGAAAAATCCTCGTGCTCTGAAAAGGTGTAGACACACACAACCTACAAATATTTTTTGTTCTCAACCTTAACACTAAATATATTTATAAGCTGTATAGAAAACAGTATTTCAATCGCTTATTTCCTTATACATACATCTTTCAAACAGTGGTTAGCATACCTCTGGGATCTGTGGCAGAATGCCCCTGAATACACAGGGCCATAGGATAAAAATGATTTGTCCTCCTCAAGCATCATTTTTACTTGAGGATTTGAAGCAACAAAGTCAGGTAATTTAACTTGTAAGTAACTTAAAAAAAACACAGACACTGTATAACAGAATATAAAATTCATAGGAATTTTGAAGATGAAATAGTAATAATGATTGTAGTACAATTATTCAAATCATGTGCTATTAGACAGAACTTCAGTGGAAATATTTTAAAAGCTCTGCCTTCATAGATTAGTATTAGAAATTTTTAATACAGATGGATAGATGTATGGATGTATGGATGGATGGATGGATGGATGGATGGATGGATGGATGGATGGATTTGACCAGCCCCTGCCAGTCCTCCAATTTAGTTATCCTTTTTAACTACATAGTAGATACTTAAGAGCACGTATACTACTTTTCCCTATTTGTTATTAAAACTTTGCAGGAGTGCATAGTAGAATATTTTAATGGACTAATTTTATATATGCCAATAATTCTCAGAAATAATTACTATGCTTCTTTCTGCAAAGGGAATTTTATCTTATACAGAGGAAGATGCAAATGACAAAATTATAAATTATAACAAGAAATAATTTCATGTAGGTAATTAAGTATTTAAGCTTAAAAGGATGACGTGATTCAATCTGAGTGGTAGATGTTTGAAATATCTCTTATGGTACAGTAATAAAATCAATATAGTTTGAAGCTAAACAAAATAAGTTCTTTGTAAATTCCATAATATTCTATATCTCTTCTTCTCTGTTTCAACCCCCTTCTTCCCTTTCTCTTTTTTACCCCTTCTCACAACTGAAAAGGTAATATGTAAAAGTCAAAGTAGACTTAATGAACTTGAGAAACTATTTATTAAAATTTTAATGCAGAACTTACATCTTGGACTAAAATTGTGTTGGTCCATGAAGGTAATGGAAAGAGGATCTTCTGCATGCAGAGTGCTCTGATCAGCATAACTTCGATCCATAGCATTCACCATGTGAGTCATCTCCTGTCGGGTGTTTCCCATAGCATCTTTTCGTTTCTTAGCAAGCTTGCTGCCAAGGCAAGATGCAAAATGTAAACTTCAGTGTGAGGCTTAAATGTGAGTTGACTCCAGCAGTTTAAGTAGCTCAGGACAGCCCAAAGGTAAGGCTGTGGTCGATAAGGATGAGGTTTAGAAACAGAAAGAACTAGCCATAATTTCAGGAATTAAAGTTGACATTCAAACAATTACATTTTTTTGTTAAAATAAAACTATTATATTTGTTGTCTGTCTATTTAAACATTCAAGCTGTCAGCCCAAGCCTCTCATCATTTCCCGTATTTCATTCTGCTGTTAAAATGAATATACCAAAAAATTTAACTATACTTTATTAAAGCCATAAATAAATACTTTCCTTGTAGAGTAGTTTGAGGAAATTTAAGGTAAAACTAAGTTTTGGTTTTCCTCTTGGGTAATTAATTCTTTTGATCAACTTTAAGAAGTTCCTCCTGAGAATAATATGATTATGTTTCATGTTTGTTTTACAGTAATCACCCAATCAAAATAGACAAATGTTCCACTCTTCATTATGTGTGCTATTATTGAGTAATATATACTTATAACATTAATGGAAAACTAATCTGAAGACTTTCATAATCAACCACAACTAGACATAATACAAATACAGAGGAATATGTGGAATTAAAGTATATACTTTATAAGAAAAGTACTTCGAAAAATAGTTTTAAAAATGCTATGTAAAGGTACTATACAATTTATCATCACCTTGGATTACAGACATTGGCAAATCCCAAAAATATGGTTTGGAACTGCATGTCAAATTATTCACTACAGAAATGCCTTATAAATACAGCAGAACAAATGATTTATGCGATTTGGAAAGCAGCAGAGCTAGAATTTTGAGCTACTCCATACTCATGTCTTTATCTTACATATGAAGGATATAAAATATATTCTGGTTCTTTGTGAATGTTCCACATAAAACATGCAATGAAAAAAATTTATTAAAGGTATATAACAAATACTTAAATCACATTAACAAGGCAATTTATATGTGATATAAATAAAGGCCCTCAAAAATACTGTACGAAGCAGATAATGCTTCTAAGTTTATGGCAGCAGTTTATGATGCCTTGGAAATATTCTTCAGTTGTTTTAAGAACACCATTTCTCAGTTAGATTGTAAACTGGGACATTTTCTTCTGATCCTCATTAGTATCTAGATGAGAGTAAATATACTATAAATATTTTTTAAAAGGATCAATTAATAGAGTTTATGTCCAAAGTGTTTTTCCATTAAAAAATAAATCTAGCGATTTGAAAGCTCCTCCTGTGTAAGATTATTTGCTTCTGAGAATTATAGTGCTTAATATCATGTGCTACACATCCAACACACTCAACACACTGACACAACAGACCTGACACCTAGACTAAGATAGTCCCAGCTAAAATTTTGGGTTAGTTGCTGTTGTTCTGTGCCGTCGAGTCGATTCCGACTCACAGAGACACTATTTTTCTAGAAATAATAATGACAGTATCAGTAATAATAAAAAGGAAACAATGACAAAAACATAACAACTACTACCACCACTACTACCACCATCACTATCACTACTACTACAGCATCACAACCACTACTACCACCACCATTTATGAGCAACAGTTGCTCTATTCATTGAAATTACTACTAATGTCTCTTTTTTTCTAAGCTGGTGTTACAAATTGTATGCATACTGATAGGTTACAGACAGGTAATGTAAATGAGTGATGCTGCCAGTGGCAAGACCACTGCCACTGGTGTCTTCGAAGCGTGGGGACTGTGAAGAACTGGAGGACAGTTCAGGAGGCAATTTGCCTAAGTGACTTTTGGCAACTAATCTCAGTTTTGAGCTTCTAACTTTTTAAATTTTTTAAGAGATGTTAAGAATCTGAACGTTTATATTAAATTCCTTGAATCCACCCCTTCCCCCAACTAGTTATTTTTTGCTAACACTGAATGGGCCATGCTAAACATCAGCAGGTCATATTTAGCCTATAGGCTTCCACTTTCTGCTAAGCCTTCATACAGGATGTTTGTTCTTTGAAAACCTTCTTTTACCTCTAATATCTGGCTAACTTCCATTCATTCTGTCTCAACTTAAAGGATACTTCATTAGAGAGGCATTATCTAACTGATCCCAGTAAAATCTGTCTCAGGTTAGGTTTCCCTGGTAAGTGTTTTTATAACATCGTGTTCTCTCCCTATAATAACAATCATCACTTATCATTGCAATTAATTACCCTTTTAATTACCTGTTTTCTCTACTGTGTGTTCAAGGAAGAAAAGAACCATCTCTGTCTGTACATCCCTAGCACTTAGAACAGTGCCTGGCATGCAGCAGACAATAAAAACTTGTTGAATGGTTGTATTAAGCCTGTTACATGCCTGGTACATTTCATTTTGTGACTAAGATCAACACCCTGAAAAGGGCATAAAGGTTCTAATTGTATCAAGTCATTGAGGCTCAGAAGAGTTAAATAACTTGCCCAAGGTTACTTATCTAATTAACAGTGAAGGATGAGCTGGTTCCAAACCTAAGCTCTTATGTCATATATCATTGCTCACATTTTTTTTTTAATTGTCACAATACAAAATACTATAAAACCCACTGCCGTTGAGTCATTTCCAACTCATAGCAACCCCATAGGGTTTCCAAGGCTGTAAATCTCTACGGAAGCTGACTGCCTCATCTTTCTCCTGTGGAGCTGCTGGTGGTTTACTAACTGCCAACATGTCAGGTAGCAGTCGATTGCTTTAACCACTGCACCACCAGGGCTCAGCACCTACTTACTCAAGAACTTAAACATTAGTTGTTTTAATTTGAAAAGAATGTAAACACAGCACAAGTATTTTGTCATTTTTTAAGTTTAAAACAGCAAAATAATAGTTTAAGAAACAACTCCCAGTCTTGGTTTCTTGGGCAAGAAGAAAGAATGAATTTATTCCTCAAAATTTTTGAGAGAAAGAATTGGATAAAAATAATACTTACTTGAAATTTGGTTTCAAAATAATGTTGAAATTTTGAAGATGGGCAGTTGACAGCAAGTAGAAAAGACAAGTTTAAACTTTGAGGCCTTACTTTAAAACATGAATAAATTAGATGTGTTTCATCATTGAGGAATAGTAAGAAGTGATGGGTTTGTCAAATGCACGATAGCTAAAAATTTTCATAGCAATGAATGACTTTTATTTTTTAGATTCACAAACCGTTATTAGTTGACACGTTACAAGGGAATGTAACGTTTGTTGAGATCTGTCAGCCATGCATTATCAGCTTCATTCTTACACCTTAATCCTCACAACAGCCCTGTGAGGTAGGCTTTCATTCAGGTTATTAAAAAAGAAACACAAATTAACATCAGAGTTAAGTGTTTTGATCAAGAACTGACAGTTACCACAATGTCAATGAATATTAGCTCATAGATCACATCTGGTTTTCTTTTAAGTTCTACTCTAATTTATTCCTACTTTTAGAAAAAGAAATCCCCAATTCAGATTAGCTTCACGAAGTACGTTCAAGTTGCCTTTCAAAGCATACCTCTGCAAAACTTTTTTTTTATACTTATGATTGATAATGCCAGTGGCTCTAAATATTACAATAACGTTTTCGTAAGCAGCTACCTAGTCTAATATACTGCAATGACATCCACCCACCAGAAAGGAGATCCCATTCTAATATTACAGATGCATTGATGGTTAATGGTAAGCTTATTGAGATTCTCATAATTAAATACTTATTGATCCCCTGTATATCTGATGAATTATCTCCTCCTGAGCAATCAGTTTATATAATCTGCACGTCAGGACAGGTAAGCAGTTCATTTGCAACTACTTGAGTTTGACAGATGTGCAAATGGCTTTCATTTTCAAAGCAGCCAACAGCATAAACTTCTGCAGGTGGATTTATGGGTGGACTATAAAGGGGAAAAGTGCTCCATCACTGTATGAGAAAAAAAAAAGAAACCTGCTGCCTTCGATTCTGACTCATAATGACCCTATAGGACAGAGCAGAACTGCCCCATACGGTTTCCAAGGAGTAGCTGGTGGATTCAAACTGCTGACCTTTTGGTTAGCAGCTGAAACTCTTAACCACTACACCACCAGGGTTTCCATTGTATGAAATACTACAGTTAATTCAGTTAATTATCTTTGGCTTCATCAAATGTGATTTAACAAGGATATTATGAGTCATCACAATAAGCTAGGAGCACAGTTAGTTTACACCTGCTTGTTTTAACAGATTTTATGAAGCCAAATGTTTATAATATTTAAATTGTGGGCAGAATTGCTATGGTCATTGAGATTCTTACCAAAGTTTGTTAAGAAGCTAGTTTATCTGGTGATATAAATACTTTGGTGCATATTTCCAAAACATACTTAATCTCATTTCTTAAACCTTGAAAGTTGGTGGATCAAATATTAGTCAAAGTCCAAGAATGTTTTGTTGTAACATTCCTTTTGACTCAATAAATAACTACCCTGGCATCCAACGTGATATACTGAAAATGACTCAGGAAGTAGAGTGGACAATCCTCTCCATCCTTATCCAAACTAGCGTTCCATACTAAAGTCTACCATGAGCCCACAGACTCTGGAAGAGAAAAGCAGATATGTGACACCAATTTGTGTGACTGTTCATGTAGATGGGAGGTCATTTTGGCCTTGGTATTATAAAATCATTGTCCTGTTTAAGCTGTAATAAACAAACTCAATTTTTTTCTCTAGAAAGAATTTTTATTTATGTACTGCTGCAACATTATGATTTTATCCATTTGTTTTTACAAGAGAATACTGATTGCCTTGATGGCCAGACCAAGGATGTACTAAAGCTTACCCCTTCTGGATTCCTGGAAATGTGGAGAGAGATGTTATCATTTGCAGACCTAACCTAATTTATATCCTGAAGGCATTTTGAGTGTTTTTCTATGAGCACATCACTCTGCTCATTTTGCCAAATATAATTGTTACATTAAGATAGGGATGAGTTACAACCACCGTCTCTATCAGAGGCGTGAGTCTCACATTACTAGGATAAGGTACAAGTTTGACAACAGTAAATAAATGATGATTTTGGCTGCAGACTAAAGCTAATTATGGAAAAGTATAAATAAAAATTAAAAGTAGCCAAACATACAGAAATACAATATCCCTTTTTAAAAAGATTAGCAAAACAAGCAATGGATAAACTTTACAGTTTTAGAGTTGAGAAAAAGATATTTTTTGAAATGTCACCAAAATTGCAAACGTTCTGTTATTGTTGTTTTTTGAAAAGGGATACCGCATCTTTAACACATGTAAAGTCGCACATCACCCATTTTCTACTTACAGGTAGTAGGAGTAAGAATAGTAGCTCCTCCTGGCAAGCAAATCACAGACAGTGGAAAAAGAGAAGCAATGGTGAATGAAAAGCGTGACTCTGTCACATTCAATAAAGCAGAAAAATGTGCGTTAAAAATAAAATAAAATAAAATTCATGTTTCTTTGGTTTGCATTTCAATTTGCTCATGCATTGGTTAGATTTCTTTCGCCATGCAATTAAACAAACAGATATGCAATAGAAAAATAAAATTTTAAATACATTGTTTGGAAAAAAATAACATGCTGACATTTTTTATTGCCAAATAATTGAAAAATTAAATAGTGTTTTTTTTTGACATGCAGTTAAGGATAATATCATCCATTACCATCTAAATGTCATGACAGATGGAATAGCTGTGTATAGAACTTGTACACTAAATATGTTAATTTTTTCTTTAGATATGAAACATAAAGATTTATTAGGTTAATATCTAATATATGCAGAATGACACCCAACTTTCTATAAAAAAGTCATTATATCTTAATGGTACACAGGTATATATACATATGTTATATGAACATACATATGTACCATACATTATATATACACAAAGAGATTTCTACAGTAAATGTATGTGATCACAGTATCAAATACATTTATTGTTTTGAAACATAATTTCAAATTCTGGTGTTTGGAAATATTAATGTGTTCATGCTGCGCATATAAAATATAATACATAACCAATGAAGAAATGGCAAACATTTGGAAATAAATAGCAATTAAATAAAAATAAATGACATTGTGTTTTGAAAGATGCAATATCCCTTTTCTTAGCCTAAAAACTTACTTTATATATACCCTCAGCTGTAAAATTGTACTAAATTGGATTCCAAACCATTTCTTTACAAAACAACCAGAAATACACGGAACCTTCTTCTACATGAAAAATACGTCTATGTATACCACTTCCAATGAGGACAGAGAAAATTAACAATTTCCCATAAAAATACAGATAAAAGGCTAATATAATTTGCTTTTCCATTCTTCTTAGTATAGACGTATGCATTAAAAGGGAAACTACAGTGTATACTAAAACTGTGTAGCTAAACTTGATAATATCCAATCTCATCATCATACCTATGCCTTTGTGTGTGTATAATAAACATAATTGTGATTAAATCATACAAAACACAAGTGTGATTCACACTACATATGAGTAAAAATCATTACAGTGTTGTTTAGGTAAGTAAGAGGTTCATGTAATTTCGATATTATATATCGAAGGTAACATTCTAAACATGGAACTTCATCTATCTATCTATAAAATTGCACTTTTCCTAGCAACAGAAGTATAGGTGAGGAAGAGAAGCAAAAGCCCTAGTATACTTTTGATCAAAAGACAATCAATTAAAACACAATTATAAAAAAAAAAATCAAATAGTAACCTTTGCAATAGAGGCTCATTTTTCCAAGTACTTTAAAATATAAACCAGAGAAAGAAGAGTTTCTTGCATTATTCAGCTTAAGAGAGCTATCAGAGCATTTGTTCCCTCCCCCAATTAAAAAAAAAAAAAATCCTGCTTAGTGACTGTTTCATTATACTTAGGAAATTTTAATTTTCACTTTTTTGTATTACCTAGACAGAGGGCCATATATAAAGAGGGCTATCGATACCAAATTAATGTTTTCAAATAGCCAATAAGCTTAACCTAATTCTAACTCAGTGAGGACATAATCAGAAGCCACTTTCATGCTTGCATATCTAATCTGAAGCGAGTGGAGTAATTTAATTGTGAAGCATTGTTTAGTTAACTTTTTAAAAATAAATTTAAACTAAACAGACACCTAAGATCTGAATGTTGTAGTTGATGATTTTAATGATCTTTATTGGTGAATTTCTATTACTGAACTACTTAAATTTTCTTGCCTCACGTAAGATGTATTTTCCAACCACAGAGGTAGACAACAGCGAAAAGAGAAAGCACTATTGGGAAAAGCACGTATGTAGCTAAGTTAACACAAAACACTATAATGCATACCTAATGTTTCTAATGCAGATGTGTCTTCTCCAACATATATATCTCCAGGGGATAATTGTAAAGAGGCAATACATTAAAATAAACTCTGATGGAATTGTTAAAACATTGTACTATGAGTCTTATCTATAATGTTAATGTTTCATTTTGAGTATAAAATAATAAAAATAATCTCAGTAAACAACTATATGATTTAATGTAATGTAAGCAATATCAATTTTGTATTATTCAATATAATTCATAAATTACAATTACTTCTATACACAAAGATGTTTAAGGACCATACTCTGTGTGTAAAGATAAAAAACAAAACGAAAAAAGTCCCTCCAAATTATCCAAAGTACATGATTGGAAGGATGAGAGAGTTTTATTATTTTCCAAGACAATGTCTATAGAGTATTACATTTTATATAATGGGCAAAAATTCAAATTGTAAAAAATGTATACTTTGAAATATTTTTCAGCAGGAATATACTTTAATCTCCAGAACAGAGTTCAAATTCCAGCAGGTCTTAACATCTTCATATAGTTCCAGAAGATGGCAATATTGGTTGATAGAGTATAAAAGACTAATGTTCAATTAAAAAAAAACAACAACTATTTTTAAATGCTGAATATTTTAGTCAGTGAATGTAATATACAATTTCACTAAGAATATTTATATATTTCTCATATCTTATTTGGAGCCAGGATTTAGAAAAAATACAGAGTAAGAGTACAAAAGAAGTCATAGACCAAAGTGCAAGTATCACCCTAAGTACATGCTTTGACGTTTTTAATAAATAACACTTCAAATACACAATAATTAATATCTCAAGTATGTTTGCATTTGAGAAATTTAAATTCTTACATCAAATTAGAAAGTTACCTTGCCTAAAGGAATATGCATATATCCAAAATTAAACTTCAAATAACCAACAAGAATGTTTTTCTTTTTTCTAATCCTGAGAAACAGACTCAGATGCTAACAACATTGTTAAAATCCATTGCTTTTTCTTGTTATTTGTTCTAATTTTAAAAATCTCGATGAAAAAGGTGTTTTAAAACTACTGACATAAATGGTAGTGAGTAGGACAGGACAATATCGGGTCTTACCTCTTTTTTACAATTAATATGACAACTAGGAGGAGGAGGATGAACACTAAAATCCCAGCACTTATTCCTGCTATTTTCACCACTCTGTCTGTCTGCTTGGCTGGATCTGGAATCACTTCTGGTTCTTCTGTTGCTGCTGCTAAATGAATAAAAAAAAAATAAGTTACTGAAAGCAGCTAATTATCACAAAAAGGAGAAGTGTTCCCAGTCAAAAATTACTACAAAAAGGCAACTTGTTTATTTTATTTGAATAAAAATAATCTGAAAATATAAATACAGAAGCATGCTAAAGTACAGCATGAGGGATTTAGGGGAAAGCTTTGTTAACACAAGAAGTAAAACAAAAAGCCAGAAAGAACTACCAAAGCTAATGGTGAACTATTTGTCTCCAATGTCCTTAAAAGTCAGAAAGTAAGGTTTTTAGCAAACAGTCCATTGGAAAGAGACAGGTTAGATTTAGAGATTCGTTTATCAGTTCATTCAGCAAACACCTCAACTTTACCTACGAGGTGCTTTAAAGAATGTGTAGAACACTTGTATAGGACACAAGGAGTGAGGTTAAATAAATGCCTAGGCTAACTTCTACAGGCATGACTTTATGGTTTGATATACAAGATTCAAGACGAATAGCTGGTTTAACAGAAGAAAAGAATAATGAAAGCATAATAGATACATAAAGAAATATTTCATATTCTCTTACCAAATAAAATCCAGATAATAAACTTGGGAAACACAACTTTGAGGTGAGCTTTTTTAAAAACTGTTTGCATCCTCTCACTTCCTTTCTTTCCCCAAATTACTCACAGCCCCCCAATATACACAGACAATTAAAATGATAAACTTTAATCCATTTACAAGCTCCTGTAACCCTTTGAAGACATTTTCTTTTTACCTCATTTACTTAGAACACTGTCAAGTATTATTATCTACATTTTACAGATATAAAAACCTGAGGCTTAGAGAGATAAGGTAAGATTATAAATTGCTCAAGGGCTAGGAAAAATCTAAATACACCTCTGTCTTCTAAAGCAGCATTTCTCAATGTTCTAGATCCAAAGCCCACACCATTAAGAATCCTTGCATGACAAGAGCCTGGCGGTTCTTAGGATTGGCACGTTTGGGAAACTGCCTTAAAGTATTCATCATAGGTCTTGGGTTTGGAGTCAAGCGCTGTTGGTCAAACAAACAGATACATAAATGAATTTTGAATTCTAACCTTATCTTTTTCCAATGGACAATTTGCTAATTCCCTTAAAAAATTATTTATTCTTCCACATTCCAGTTCTTTCTCTTCAGCTTCTGTCTCTAAGCTTTTTACCAAGTTCTGGATACTTAAATATCTCTTCCAGTTTTCCCACCAGCTACAGATTTCTCCCGCAAAAACAAACAAAAAAACTGAACACGAAGTTGTTAATGTTTAATTATTCCAAGTAAGAAATTAAAAAATGACAAATATATCTAATATCAGTATCATTTCATAAAAGAAATGGTAGTTCAATCGGTAGGAAAGACATGGTTTGAAAAAAGTGGTAGGAAGAACACAGTTAACTTTGTAAGAAAGAATTCACTATGTTGTCCTCATTTATCGTATTTCAGGTGGATAGGATAAAACTTCCTATGGGCCAGCATTCGGTAACCATTATTCTCAGGTAAGAAGAAAGCAAGCCTTCAGCTTGTTTCTACTAGTAAGCAAAGGGAGGTTTTTTGTTTTGTTTTGTTTTGTTTTTTAAACTGACTCTTTCCGTGTATCTAGACTTTAGGGAAAAATAATGAAGAGGTAGTGCAATGCTTATAACTACACATTATGGTTCAATTCATCAAGGGGCAACTTTAGAAATACTACATACATATATCAGTCTTAAAGTGTATATCTATGTATTTAAATGCTGAAAACAAGTGGAGTATATTCCTAAATTGGATATGAACTGTAGAAGGAACATATTTATTATTTGTAATTCCCAAATTCACAGCCCCCACTACTGGTTTGACACAGTTACTGATTCAAATAGTAAATGCAAACGATTGGTTGAAGTAGAAACCCCTAAAACCCCATGCAATAAATGATCACTGGTCTACTAATTAAACTTACTCTCACTGGGTTCTACATTATACTTGGCTTTCAGAGAAACTGATCCCTTTGTGATTTTCTGACATAGATGTCACACTTATAAAATTAAATGTTTCTGAAACTCTCTGGGAGATCAGTTCTTGTTTGAAGTCAGTATCTTTTAATATGACATTTTAATGAAATATAACACATGCTATTATGGGATAATTTTCTAAAGATACTATGCCATAAGTCACATATGCTATATTTATACAAATCTTCAGAACTGCTAATCCCCACCAGACGCAGATGATCTTCCAAATTTACACAGGAGCTAATAAAAACTATTATCATAAAATCTGAACAGCCCGCCTTAATATCACCTGGGTTTAGCAACCAAATAGCAACACTGACATGAAGGTGATGGGTAAATAATTTCAAATTCAGAAGATAAAGACTTTTCTGAAGTTTTATTAAATAACATAGATTTGTTAATGAATAAATCTAAGCATATTTCCAGAAATGAAAATCCAAATCTGAAAGTAAATTACTGAACAGAGATACTGACAACCTTACAGATGTACCGAAGGGTGCAAAGTATTGAGACTTTTACTAGTGCTTATAGAAACCAGTGCTATTATTTTAAAGTTATAGTCCATGTCTTTGTTAAAGACTGGACTGCAATTAATATTTACCAGAAGGATTAAAAAAAAAAAAATCACGAAGTTTATTTATTTGGGTTGGGTGAGGGTACTTGTCTGTCATGATGTCTATTCTTCTGCAGAGTTCTTCGACAATGCCTGAACACAATTATTAAATTTGAGTACAGAAGGCTAATCAAATTCTTTAAGGGCATGTGGTTTGGTGGTTATTTTCCCTTGATTATGAATCCTCCTCAAAGTCTTTAGCTGTGATATATATTACTATTATTAAAACAGTATTTAATCGAATATATCTGTAGAAATTTATTACTTTATAACTTTAATCACACATATTTTTCTAAGTTTCTGGCTTACTAGAACCAGGGAACATAAATATCTTGTTTGAAGTCATTCAGGCTTAGAAGTTTCATTATTGGAAACATAAGCAGTAGCCCTAAGTGAGCACTTTCTATTTTCTTCAAAGAGAGTAAAAAGCTATTCTAGTGACTGCACCCTTGAGTCCCATTTGTAATTTATGCACCAGGACAATGTGTACCACCTTTTTCAGAAATGCTTTCCTTTGCCATAAATCTTTACCTTTTTTCCCTGCCAAAGAACATTCTCAGGATCCCCAGTGCTCTGAAACCAAGAGCAGCATTACCCTTTGGACAGCGAGAAAAACCTAAGGCGGTATTTCATTTTTATTGAGCAAATTTATGAGATGAATTTTTTTGAGGGAGAACAAAAAAACAGTGTAACTTTATAAATTGTGTTATTGCTCCTTGTATTTAAAAATAAAATTATTCAAATTTCCCTAAATTAAAAAAAAAATTCTTCTAACTGGTAGAATCACACAAAATCATCCTTCCATTTTCAAGGCGGATACTAGAGATAGAAGCCTCCAAGTACGATGTATTGGGTGATCTATTTACAGCAGTTGCACACATACCATCCTTTCACAATTCCTCCAGGTATTTCACTAGCTCTTTCTTCTTTTCTCAGTTATAATTCTGGAAAATTGTTCGTATTCACTTCACTAAATACTACACCCCTCCTTCCTTAAAATCTTACAATCAAGCTTATATCCCTCAACCCAATCAAACTGCCATCACCAGTGCTTCTAATGAGTTTAAAGTTACTGAATCCAAAGTGCACTTTTTTCATCTTATTTTATGTGACCTCTTAATAGCATTTGACCATGCTGTCCACTTCCTCCTTCTTGCAACACTCTTTTCCTGGGGCTTTCATACTTGACCATTTCCTGACTTTCTTCTGTTTCTGGCCTCTTCTTTCCAGATCTCCTTTGTGAGCCCCTCCTTTTTGGTACATCTTTTAAAAGTAGGTGCTCCCTTCAGTTCCTCAGGAATCTAGGCCACTTCACTTTGCTTTCTGTACTTTCTGTATTGGGGATCTCATCCATTTCCACTGTTTCAGTTACTATCCATGCTGCTAACTCTCAAATTATATATCTCTACCTAAGAGCTCCAACTGAACTCCTGACCCATGAGTCATCTGATTACTGTAGTTTTCATTCCAACGTATGACAGTCACCTTATACATATCATGTCCATACCTAAACTCATCATCTTATCCCAACACCAGTTCCACCTCTAGTATATCTCCTTTCGTAAATGGCACAAGTATCCACCCAGTGGTTCAAGTTCCAAACCTGGTGGGTATCATTCTTGAATCCTCCTCTCTCTCATTATCTCTAGGATTAACATAAAATTTATCATCCAAATCATGATGGTTTTCATACTGAAAGGGGAGATTCTTAATAACTGTAACAGTAAAAAATTGGGATTGTCCTGAGAAAACTGGAATGTATGGTTACTTTACTTCTCTTTCTCATACAATCAGTTACAAAGTACTACTACTTCCAAATTATCTCTTGTCTTCACTACTTTCCCTCCCCACTGCTATGACCTTAACTCAGATCAACATCATCTCCTATCCAGATTACACAGCAGCTGCCTTTCTAGTCTCCCTAATAGCACTCTCTATTGCACATCAAAACCCACACTGTAGCACACAGTATTTCTAAGACTTCAGTCTTACCATATCACTCCACTGACTAGAGCCTTTCAATGGTTTTCCACCATTGGAATGTTAAGATAAAGTCCATGAAAGCAAGGATCATGTTTATTTCGTTCAAGATCTTATTTCTAGTAGGACTTGGCAAGGAGCAAGCATACAAAAAGTATTGGCTAAATAAATGAGAGTTACACTTAGACTGTTTATGGCAGATAGCATTGGTGGATAGAAAATCAGTTGCTTTCTTAAAAAACAGAAGGCTTTTGATCAGTTACCTACTTTTTTTTTTTTTGTTTTTTGGAATAATGCTGGGGTATGATGAACTTGGTATGTACATTTTTGAACTGTCTTTGGAAATTTCAAGCCCCTATGCAAGCCACTCCTTCACAGGGCTAATTGCTCCTACCTTCTACCACCATCTATCACCAATTCAAAGTGCAGAGAAATTACACCATCATGGAAAGTACAAAGGATTTGACACCAGCCAAGACCCAGTTTTGATTCTTATCTCCTCTTATTTGTTGTGTGACAATGAGCAAATTAGCATTTCTGAAGAGTTAATACCTTCATCTATAAAACAGAAATATTAACAGTACCTTTACTACATACTTTTTATGAATATCAAGTGAGATCATGGATGTGAGAACTTTTATAAACTGTGAAACACTAGTAATGTTAGAAGTGGTAGAAGTATAAGTAGCAGTAGTTGCTTGCGTCCTAAGTAGATATGGCCTGGATGTTAGCCTTTTGAGTTCATTATATAAAAATTAAAAGTTAAAATTGGAGAACTGGTATTACTGACAAATAGCTTTAAAAAATTTTTAGAGTCCTATTATATAAATATATAATGATGAGTTTATATTAATCAAATAGTAATGATGTTATTAATCAAATAGTCTGCAACAGTGGATATCTAGGCCTTATGGGTATCTTGAAATACGTATCATTTAACTCAATGATCCTTTGAAGTCATTTTGCTTCATCACGTCATATGATCTTAAGAAACTTATCCAGTCTTAGGTTATTGACAGTAAAATTAGGGTCTATCAGAAGTGCTGCATGGACTACTTTTTTATTGATGAAACAAAAAAACAGCCATATGTCACACATTTTGCTTTAATGATATCTGGAAAATAATTTATTATTGGTCAATAAAGCTATGGATGTCACCTGAAAAATTCTGATTTGGTATAGTGCAGAAGTCTATAAAGTCTTTTTAAAAACTATGAAATAAGAAGTATAGGTTAATATTACAAAGTATAATTTGTATTGACAAATTATATTACAAATATTATGAATATTCACAATTATTTAAATATTACAAATATTTAAAATTAATTTCACACTGCTTGAGGCATCTCCATCCAGACATAGATTCTCTAAATTTGTTTGGTTTTAAAAACACAGTTTGAAATGTTACATAAAGTTCTAAAGAAATGATAAAGACTATTGCTGCCGGGTTGATTCCGACTCATAGCGACCTACAGGACAGAGTAGAACTGCCCCATAGGGTTTCCAAGGAGCACCTGGTGGATTCGAACAGCCGACCTTTTGGTTAGCAGCCATAGCTTTTAACCACTACACCACCAAGGTTTCCAAAGAAATGATAGATATACTTTAATGAAAGCAGTAACAGAAACATCATGTTTTAGGAATACATTTAAAGGTAAAAAATATGTGAAATATTTCGCTTCCAAGCAGTTTGAGGAAGGGCAAATATTTTATTTTACATATGAATTTTCCATAAAGCTTTCCATTTAATTAAATTCATACAATTAGGTAAACCAGGTAGCCTTAGGTTGTTCTCTTACTTTTTAAACTCAGTTGACTCTATTTGCTAAATTATATCTGAATTCTGTTCTTAATTCTTCATCCCATTTTCCTCTGTTTTAGGTAGGACTCAATCATCTGGCTTTTTTACTAGCTGTCCTATTCCCATATTGGCCTCCTCATACTTACCCTATATATTGATACCAGGATGAGTTTTCTAAAATGCAAATGTTGATTTTCATTCAAGAGAAAAAGGTAAAATTTCTTGGTATGACATACAAGATCTTTTAAAATCAGGCTCCAATCAACCATTTCAACCTCAGCTACTGCCCATTTTAGGATACTCTATACTCTAATAAAGACCCCTTGGTGGTGCAAATGATTTGCATTGGACTACTAACTAAAGATTGGTGGTTTGAACCCACCCAAAGGCAATCTGCTTCTGAAAGGTCACAGCCTTAAAAATCCTGTAGGGCTCAGTTTTGTTCTATAACACATGGGTTTGCCATGAGTTGGAATCGACTCAACAACAACTTTTTTTGGGGGGGGCTGGGCAACCCTGGTTAGTCATATGTGTTGAAAATATCTTCTGCTATTGGGTGTCTTTTCTTTCTCTTTATTTATGGTATCTTGATGAATCCAAAAAACAAACCAAAAAAAACCGTAAAAAATCCATTGCCCTCAAGTTGATTCTGACTTATAGCGACCCTACAGGACAGAGTAGAACTGTCCCATAGGGTTTCCAAGGAATTGATGATGGATTCAAACTGCCGCCGACTTTTTGGTTGGCAACCAAGCTCTTAACCACTGTGCCTCCAGGGCTCCAAATCTTGATGAATAGAAATCCTTAATTTTATACAAAATCTCTCTCTCTTTCTAGGCAATGTATTAATCATTTCTTTTATAGTTGGTACTTTTTGCTAAGACGTCCTTTCCTAATCTGAATTCATAAAAATATTTTCCTCTAAAAGTTTTTAAAACTTTTCATTTCATATTTAGTTCTGGATATATCTGGAATTGCTTTATGTATAAATTGCACATTACGAAGGCACTTCAAGTAGTTTTCTCCACAAAGATATCCAGTCCTCTCAGGAAAAATTTTATTTTTATCCAACAATCTACAAAGCCACTTTTGTCCTATAACAAAATTACATAAATGCATGAGCCAATTCTGGATTTTCCAAGAGGCAATATATCTGTTCTGTACTGATATCACATGATTTTCATTACTATAGCTCTATGATATATTGTAATATATGATAGGCCTCTTCCCTAGCCTCATTCCCCTTCTTGAGCATCTTGGCTCGTCTTTACCTTTTGTTCTGAGAAATTTCTGTAGGTCTGTTGTTCAGTGCATAAATTTCTTCACTTCTGTCAAATCTACTATTTAGTCCATCCAGTGTTATTTTTTAATTTGAACAATTATACTTTTTCTTCCCAGAAGTTCCCATTTGGTTCTTTCTTTACAAATGGTTCTTTGCTTAGTTACTCCTGATAGAATCTTACTGTTAGCTAATCTTTATGATTTGCATTTCATTTCTTTAAATATTTCCTATGCAGCTATTTTGTATTTTGTACTTGACAAATCGAATATCTGTTGCCCTTTAGGGAATCAGATGTTTCTGCTAACTCTCACAGTGAGTTACTTTCATGAATGCTTGGTGACCTCTCATCGTGAGTTAATTGCTTTATGTTAATCTGTGGGAATCCTGCAAGCCTAAATTGAGCATGATTTCATGTAAAAAGGAATTTGCATCTGCTTCTGCCAATAGCCATGAGCACCACAGAACTTAGACTACCTATGAATCCCTCAAAAGTGCCAGCTCCATATGAGAGTCTCAGGCTAGGCAACCCCTTCATTACCAGCCTGACGATAAGTGTTACAAGGGTAACATAATAGCTTCAGCATCCACCTTCAAAGACTACCAACCTCTCTCATCTTTCAGTTGCTCACTGTTCTCAGATTCTCACACTTAACCCTTAACTACACTCTTACCTCTAAAACACCAGTTAATTATTTTCCAATAACCGACATATAAAATTGTGTTGTAAGTATTTTTCAATCTGTAACACACACTAGATTGAGAGCTAATTGAGGACAGAGATCTAATCTCACTCATTTTTTTAATGTCCAATGATTTACCCAGTGACTGCCACATTGTGCAACTTTAGCATATATTTGTCTAATGAATAAAAGACAAGCAAATAAAAAATATTCATCATTTGTCAAAGAGCATTACATAAGAACATAAATCAACTACTGTATACTGCTTAAAGTTTCAAAAGTGTTTAAACAAATACATTAAGCTAGGGTTAACTGAATTACTTTATGAACTCTAACCATTCTTTAGGAAAAAAATTCTGTTCTACAGAGTAGCAATTGGTAAAGTACTTAGGCATATCTGGAAAATACACTAATAGCACAACACCTTCATCAGGCAGCATTAAGTATTTTTGTTAAAACTAAATCATTGGTCTAGATTTAAATTCCAGCTCTGCCACCTTAGGTAAATTATTTAACTGCTCTATTCCTCTATTTTCTCATTGGTAAAATGGAGATGATAAAAGTATCTATCTTGCAGGTTGATGTAAAGATGAAATGCATTAAATATGTAAAGAGTTTTATGACCGTACCCATACATAAAAAAGCCTCAATAAGTGTTAGCTATTATTATTAGTGTATATATAATTAAATTCAGGTGAAATTGATGTTCCAAATATAGATTTCTTAACCATAGCTAACATGACTTCAAATCTGCAGCATTAGGTGTGTAGAAGTCTAATTTCTCAAAATACAGGTATATTAATTTGCTGCTGTTCACCATCTATCAAATATTTATTGAATACTTGAGGGGTACAAAACACCATCTGTACTAGGAAAAAAAACCCTGAAAGATGAACAAGTGCTCTTCCTTCAGAGAGTGTATAAACTAGAAGAAGAGATAAATACTCAAATAACTGCACTTATCAGCAGAATATGACAAGTACTACAAAAGAGGTACAAACGATGCCCTTACACAGGGGGATGAAATTCTGTCTGGTTTGCTGACATCCTAAAACATTTCTTGGAATAGTTGTGCATAAAAGCCCAACTCTGATTTTCAGATGAAAAACAAACTCAGAAGAGGTAAGTAACTTTCTCATGGACACAGCATAGCCTATGCTTCCTGACTCCCATCTGGCACTTTGAATTGGGAGACAGGTGATTAGTCACCTGTACTAGGAATAATTTTTACCACTGTCTCTTCTGGGGAAAAAAAAACACACAAAAAACTATACAAAGGAAAACAACAACAAAAAACAAATGAAAACATGGGAAAATATCAGAGATATCAATCTCAATCACTACCTAACAGAAAGAAAGAAAGAAAAAAAAGGTGGATAGAAATACAAATAACTTGGCAGTTGTTCATATGAAATATTTTTTGGAAAAAAAAAAAGGCATGGAAAAACAAATGGACAGAGAATCTGAGAGGATTTTTAGAGGAAATCATAAAAGAAAAAAAAAAAAAAGAGGAAAATACATACTTCTTGACCAACCCAAATCCATGAAGAAGGTATTTCTTTCTTTTTCTTCATTTCCTTTCATTAACCAAATAAACTACGTAACTATGTGTTGTCCCTGAAGAATCATCACTGATGACAACAAATACCTCTGACTTCATGGAGTTTGCATGTCGTGAAGCAGAAACACATGTAAACAAACATCAGCTGATAGAGAAATGGTCTATATCAAGGATTAAAATCAGGTGATGAGATAGAATGCCTTGGCGAATACTTAACTTACATCTGTGAGAAAAGACCTCCCCAAGGAAGACATGGAGGTGGACGGTGTGGCTATTCACTGAGACGAGAAAGAGTCTGTCACATCTATAGCAAAAATGTTTTGAGTGCCTTTTGTATGTATTAGGCATTAAAGGGATTTTAGATAATATTAAAGGGATCAGAGATTATGGAGTTGTCTAAAAAACAAACAAAAACCCAGTTGTTACTGAGTCAATTCCAACTCATGATGACTCCATGTGTGTCAGAGTAGAACTGTGTGCTCCAGAGGGTTTTCAGTGTCTGATTTTTTGGAAGTAGATCACCAGGCATTTGTTCTGAGGCACCCCAGGATAAACTTGAACTTCCAACCTTTCAGTTAGCAGCTGAGCTGTGCACCACCCAGGGACTCTATGGAGCTATTGAGCTGATAAAAAAAATATTGTATTTTTGTTTTAACCTCAGATAATAGGGAAGATCAGAGAATAAGAGTAGTGTGGAATTAAAAATTAACTTGGCAAAGTCAAAGAATAAGAGGCCAAACGATATAATGCTTTAACCCTGGTGAACAATGAGCTGGTTCACATTTATCCCAAAGATATAGAAAAGGAAAGGAAAGCATAAATGATAAGGAACTACATGTTCCACATATTGACTATTAGGTGTGGGCCATCTAAGTAGTAATGACCTATTAAGAGTAAAATAGGTTAAGCTGAAAACTACTGGGAAATAAGAGGAATAAATTATAACAAGTTAGGGGGAAAAGAAGCTTCATAATAATGTAAGTAGTTTTTTTCCTCCCATAAACTACTACAGGATCAGGAAAGTTTCTTCTTCAGGGAAAAATTGTGGAATATTAAAATCTAGGCCCTGCATGTAATTAAAAGGCAAATGCACTTGACGTTTTTCTTGGCACAGAACTCAGAATGCCAGATCTGGGCCAGTCACCCAAACATGCCATTTCAAAGCATTAACAGGAAATAAAGAAAACACACACTTGAATGTAATATAATTTGAAATTTTAGAGCAGGAGAAACAGAAATCAAGTAAAACCTTTAACAGCACTCAAACTATATGGCTGTGATGTGATCTAAAGTAATAAAAATGACCCACATCTTTAACCTATTTCTTCTTTCCTTATTTACAAAACGAGGGGTTAAGACTAGCCGATTCTTTGGCTGCTCTTTGTGAATTCTATTTTCATTTCCAGCAGGTCATTTTTCACCAAGGCTTGGATAATTCATTAATCTGGCATATCTCAGGAGAACACACAACACAGTTTAAATCATATTAATAGAGGTTGCACAGTAATTTACACAGGTGTTTATTTACTAAATTAGAGACTGCCTTAACATTGGACAGGGGAGCCAGATTAAAAAATGATTTTATTTGAATTCCAGTTTTTCCAAGATAATATAGTATAAAGGCTAAACTATTAATAAATGTTTAAAATTTGAGATTTTTTTTAAATGCTAAAATATCTTTGGCCTTGAGTGAATTGGTAGAAGCCACATTTGACACTGATGTCAAACTGATCTTTTTTAAATGGCTCTTTATCACCCAGAATTATCTAAGTCCTCACTGTATTTCCCAATGTCTACCTCTCAAAATATTTAACAAACACTTACATCTAATATACTTTCATTGACTATATTTTTTTTCTTTAACCTCTAGATAACAAAACTTCTTTTATACTCAAAGCTCTCCTCTGGTTTCTAATTGTCTAAATAGGACCCTTTCAATACGAAATTTCCATCTCCTCCAAGAAGCTTTCTCCAGCCCTTCAACCCCACCCACTACTGCATTCCTATGCATTTATTGGCTCTATTTTTTTTAATTTTTATTTATACTCTAAATCTCTTCCTAAGAGAAGTAGTATAGAATTGTAGGAGGAGCAAGGGTTTCTGAGGTCACCATTCACTGATTACATGGACTTGGGAAAATCAAATAATTTATTTGAATCTCAGTTTCTTCATTTATAAAATGGGGCAATGATATTCGTTTATACATACTCTAAGGATTAAATGAGATAATGTTTAAGAACGCCATAAAGTCTTATTCCCTTGTGTGTGTGTTTCCATTATCTTTCCTCTTTGAGGACATGCATGAGTATCTCCACTTTCTAACATAGAGTAAGGACTCAGCAAATATTTGATCCCCAAATTCCTCACAATCATTAGATTTAACTATCAGCAATTTGATATGAAACTGTTTGGGAAATAGAGTTTTACAGGGTAAATGCAAATGGACTACATTTTGCCTACTATTTCAAAAGCTAGGCGAGCTGGTATAAAACACTCTCAGAAGAAATTAAGTGCCCACCAGAGGTACCTTCAGCTCCCCATACTCTTAGCAATATCATTATCTCCTTAATCCCTACTTCAGATTCTACTGCATCAATTTTTAAGATATTATAGGGGGTTTTTGTTTGTTTTGCCTTTTTGCCATCCCAACTTTTGGTTCCTTATTTTTTTCTCTTAAGATCTAGTTCTCAGAAGCCTTCAAACAAGTGGCTTCATTTTTCTTTGACGTTTAGTATGTTTGTTTTTCAATTACCTCCAAATCACTGAATCCACTCTTCACATACTTCTTCCATTTATTGTTCTGAATCCCTTAAAGCTGGGTTTTAAGCACCTCACTCCAAATGAGTCCTGCTACCATCAATGACTCCTTGCTGATGGAGACAAGGAAACATCTACATTTATTCTGAAGAGATCTCTAATGTTCCCCTTCCTCCCCAGTCACCAGGTCACACAGCATGACTCTGGGTCCATGGCTGACCCACTCAAACTAGATGATAGTGACCAACTCCTCGTCTATTAATCTCAATGTAAACTTGCTCTTTCATGAGCTTCATCGAGCCTTATATTTTATGAGCATATTTATTTTCAATAAATTTTACAATATGTTTCTATATTTTTTTGTGGATAGAAAGCTAAGCTTTTCAAAGGAAAAAAATTCACTCATAATTGGTGTCAGGAGCTAGACCCTGCCTAACCTTAGCTACTTGGAATCACTGAATAAACCAACATGTTCTGACAAAGAGACTAAAAACTTAAATTATAAAATTTCATCCTCACTACATTTTCCCTGCTTTAAAAATATTGAACAACTTCTCTGATCTGTAGTGAACTGAGTAGTGAGACTGGAAGAAACAAGGAAAAGGGCAAAAGAAGGGTTAATCCAAAGGTTAAAATCTGAAAAACCAAGTATAGGTTGAGAAATAGAGACTCATAAAAAGCATTCAATAAGTTATTGATAGTAATGCCAAATGTGAATATTTACGATTATTCCAAAATTCTTGGACGAAGACTGATTTCCAATCACCTCACCAAGAAGCAAGCTTGAAGTTACAAGTGAAGAATAAGGTGAAATCATAAGCTCTACTTTACTATTTTTTATCAATTTTTACAACAAATTAATTCCTTCAATTCTTAAAGAATAAAGATTAGTCCTTATTCTTATTTGCTAGTTTCCATCCCTCAACTTCTCTTCCTTTCATTTCCTCTAAGTTATTCACACTCTGATTGCTACATATTTCCTTTCCTGTATCATATCAGGCCTGTGAAATGTCTCCCAACAACCTAGTTTCGCGTCTGCAGAAAATAAGAGCATCAGTGTGGAGAAGTTTCCCTCACAGGCTAACGCCTCTCACTTGCACACTCGTGCTGGATCTCTGGTTCCCATGCTGCATTTACAGTGGAAGAAGCTGGCCAAATGCCACCCACACCTCTTTCATCAGAAGCAGACCCAGAGTCAAAGGAATTCAATCCAAATTGGCACATGAAATCTGTCCCTGTCCCTTTCTGATAGCAAAATGAATGAGCTTTGACAACTAGTGTGATTTTTTTTTTGTCTACAGGCAAGTCTCAGGTCCTGCAAACAAGAGCCCAATGTTTCTTTGCACAACAATGGACATGTTTACCTGCTAAGGGACAGTGGGAATGGGTAGGTCTGGTTTTACTAAATGGTGAGACCAAAATCATGCTTATGGGAGAAAGATCCTATCCTAGATTTAGACTGTATTATATTCAAAGGAAAAAAAAAAAAATCAAAAAAAAAAATCTTATCTTTGCAAGGTGTCCTTATATCACAGAGGATTCAGTAAACAGAGCCAACCTCAACACAACTCTTCCCTGGAAAAGAAATAGCATCAGGGTCTTAGTTATCTAGTGCTGCTGTAACAAAAATACTACAAGTGTATGGCTTTAACAAACAGAAATTTATTCTCTCAGTCTAGGAGGCTAGAAGTCTGAATTCAGGGTGCCAGTTCCAGGGGAAGGCTTTCTCTCTCTGTGGGTTCTGGCAGAATGTCCTTGTCATCAATCTTCCCCTGATCTAGGAGCTTCTCAGCACAGGGACCCCAGGTCCAAAAGAGGTACTATTCTCTTGGCTCTTGTTTCTTGGTGGTATGAGGTCCCCCTGTCTCTCTGCTTGCTTCTCTCTTTTATATCTCAACAGAGATTGACTTAAAACACAACCTAATCTTGTGGATTGAGTCCTTCCTCAATAACATAACTGCCTCTAATCCCACCTCATTAACATCGTAGGTTAGGATTTTCAACACATAGGATAATCACATAAGCTTACAAAATGGTGGACAACCACACAACACCGGGAATCATGGTCTAGCCAAGTTGACACACATTTTTGAGTGACACATTTCAATCCATAACAGTGACTGAACAAGATCTGAGAGGGTGTCTAGTCATATCAGTATTCCCATTAAAACTGAGCAGACAGCCTACATCTGAAGATCAGTGGTCACCACTCTCTTGGGAGTTTGGATCCCAAATGGATGCTGAAACTAGCACCAGTCTTTAGATAGCACCAGAGGATCTCAGACTCCACCTCTGTTTTTATAACGTAATAGTCCTTCCCTACACGAAGTAGGAGTCCCTTAGTGGTGCAAATGGTTAAGGAGTTCGGCTGCTAACTTGGAAGTTTAGAGATTCTAGTCCACCCAGAAGTGCCTTTGAAGAAAGGCCTGGCAATCTACTTCTGAAAAGTCGGCCCTGGAAAACCCTATGGAGCACAGTTTTACTCTGACCCACATGGTGTCGCCATGACTTGGAATTGACTTCAGAACAAATGATACTGTTTCTACATGAACTAACTCCTGACCTTGAATTCACACCTTCCAGAAGTCAAATTTTATCCATCAAACCTCTCTGGAAGGTAGCCTCACAGGCTCAGTACCTCCTAACTTTCTCCACTGTCCCTTGGTCCTAGACCAGGTGCTGCCACTGTCTTTATCCTACCCCTCATGTAATCTTCACCACTAAATTTGCCACCAGCATGCTTTTTTTTTTTTTTAATTTCCTATAGTTTCCCATTACAACTCTGGTGGAAAGTATTCTTTTCAAAAATTTGATAAAAAATAAACAATCACTTCTCATTTGGTATATTTTAAAACAGAACTATTTGATCTCTGATCTCTGATTTTTAACCCAAATAGAAAACATCTCTAGGGCAATCAGATAATTCAGAGATTTTAGTTTTTGTCTACTTATATTTTTCTTCTCAAAATAGGTGTTTAGCCTACTCCTATAGTTCAAAGCTCCTTAAATATTCCAAGTCATAACAGTAACTCAATCCTTTAAGCACATAACATTTCAACCCATATGAGCACACTGAAATAATTCCTTGTAAGAGCTGTGTAAACATCTGGACAAATCTTACCCTATCACATTGCCGTGTACTTTAGTAACTGAAAGTCTTTTCTAAGCACATGACCACAACTACTTGCATTGTAACAGATGATGTTCTCAGTATATGATTATGTTGCTATGGCATCAACAAACCAAGATCTTATAAATCCTCTTGTTTACCAGGAACATTTTTAAGGGAAAAAAAAAAAAAGATTAATGGTTCCCTATTATATCATATAAGGAGCCCTGGTGGCGCAGTGGTTAAACGCTTGACTGCTAACCGAAAAGTCAAACCCACCGGCTGTTCATCAGGAGAAAGATGTGCCAATCTGCTTCTGTAAAGATTTACAGCCTTGGAAACCCTATGAGGGAGTTCTACTCTGTCCAATAGCATCACTTTGAGGTGAAATTGACTTGATGGCAATGCGTTTGATTTTTTGGTTATTACATCGCATGTTTGCACTTACAGTGTATAAATTCAGCATCAGGTATAAAAAGTAATACTTCAATGTTTTCTTAGTGTACAAAATCAGAACTACATTTTAACTAATCTTTGATAATTCCCAGAATTTATCTGTAGACTGTACAGCAACAGAACTATATTTTTGTAATTCATTAACATGCACCAATCAATAGAATAAATATGGAAGAATAAAATGCAAACTGCAATATTTACATTTTCAACAAAGGTCATGCACAGTGTTAATTTATTTTGCAATATAAGTATAACTTTGACATATGTGGAATAAATTCCACATAGCTGAAGGAATTTGCCAGTCCTTTTAAATTAGATTATCTCAAGCTATTTCCAAATCCCCAACAAACAATGAAACAGAGTTTTGCATTCTACATGTATAAACTTGACTGACAACAAAGATCTGCATAAAACACTTTCCCTATAAGCCCAAGTGTTCTTTTCCTTCATTAGTTTCTGTGAATTCATATTCCAAAGTCTCTGATTCAGACAGACTGCTTTCTCCAGCTTTTGTTACAGTAAAGTCATTTCAGCTAAACCTCAAAGGAGACAACACATTCTTATAAATCTTTTGCTAAATTGTCCTATCTTATAAAGAAAGAATAAATAAGCATTAGATGAAGATGAAAATCAATCATTCACAGATTAGAAAAGCCTGGTTCTATCCCATCCGCAAAAGAAAAAATGCTGACTAAGCAATTGTACCACAGAGAAAAAGGTCATATAATAATATTCCATATATATATTTGTTTCCTGTGGTTGTTATAAAAAACTATTAGAAACTTGGTGGCAGAAAACAAAACACATTTATCCTCTTGCAGTTCTGGGGACAGAAGTCCTAAATCAATTTCACTAGGACAAAATCAAGGTGTTAGTGGGGCCACACTCCATCCAGAGGCTCTAGGGGAGAATTGGTTCCTTGCCTTTTCCAGCTTCTGGTGGCAGTCAGCACTCCTTGACTTGTGGCCAAGTTACTCCAATCTCCACCTGTGGGGTCACATTGCCTTCTCTTTTCTGTGTCAGACTTTCTTTTGCCTCCCTCTTACGCATGTGATTGGTTTAGAATCCACCCAGATAATCCAGGATAATCTCCCCATGTCAAGTTTCGCATAAGGTCACATTCACAGGTTCAAGATATCAGGTTAGGACCTGATATCTTTGGGTAGGCAGGTCTACTTCTGTTTCTTCGTTTCTACTGTTAGTTATTTGCTTTTAGTACTGACAGAACCTCTCCCCACATTTTCCACATACCCATACAAATAGTAGCTTTGCGCAACTTGGTTCAAATCTTTATTCTTCCCTTCATGTGCCAAAATGTTCTTTCCTTTAAATCAGGTAAAATATGACAATCCAGTCATACTAACTGATTCCCAATAGCTGAACAGTTACATTTGGAAGAGGGATGAGAATCATTCTCTATACCCCAACCTTGCTTTCACAAAATTTTTATTATTTCATTACCAAAAAGAACATTTCAAGATCTATCCTGCAGTACAATGATGTCAGTGATAGGATAATATCCATACGTCTATAAGGAAGACAAGTTAATAGTAACAACTATTATTCAAATTTATGCACCAACCACTAATGCCAAAGATCAGGAAATTGAAGATTTTTACCAACTTTTGCAGTCTGAAATTGATTAAACATGCAATCAAGAGCATTAATAATTACTAGTGATTGGAATGCAAAAGATGGAAAAAGAAGAAAGATTGGTAGTTGGAAAATATGGCCTTGGTAATAGAAACAATGTCAGAGATCGCATGATAGGAATTTTGCAAAATCAACAGCTTCTTCACACCAAATACCTTTTGTCAACAACATAAATGGCGAATATGTACGTGGACCTCACCAGATGGAATACACAGGAATCAAAAAGAATACATCTGTAGAAACAGACAACAGAGAGGCTCAATACCATTAGTCAGAATAAGGTCAGGGGCCAACTTCGGAGCAGACCATCAATTGTTCATATGAAAGCTCAAGTTGAAGCTGATGCAAACTAGAACAAATCTATAAGAGTCAAAATACTACCTTGAGTATATCCCACCTGAATTTAGAGACCATCTCAAGAACAGATTTGAGGTATTGAACACTAATGACTGAAGACCAGACGAGTTGTGGAAAGAGATCAAGGACATCATACGTGAAGAAAACAAAGGGTCATTAAAAAGACAGGAAAGAAATAAAAGACCAAAGTGGATGTCAGAAGATGCTCTGAAACTGGCACTTGAAAGTCAAGTAACTACAGTGAATGGAAGAAATGAAGTAAAAAAGCTGAACAGAAGATTTCAAAGGGTGGCTCCAGAAGACAAAGTAAAGTATTATAATAAAATGTGCAAAGACCTGGAGTTAGAAAACAAAAGTGAAAAACATGCTTGGCATTTCTCAAGCTGAAAGAACTACAAATTCAAGGCTCGAGTTGCAATATTAAAGGATTCTACAGGGAAAATATTGAACGACTCAGTAAGCATCAAAAGGAGATGGAAAGATTACACAGTCACTGTATCAAAAAGAACTGGTGATGTTCAACCATTTCAGCAGGTAGCATATGATCAACAACTGATGGTACTCAAGGAAGTAGTCCAAGCTGCGCTGAACGGAAAGGTGAAAAACAAGGCTCAGGAATGGACAGAATATCAACTGAGATGTTTCAACAAACAGATGCAGTGCTAGAGGTGCTCATTCATCTATGCCAAGAAATGTGGAAGACAGCTACCTGACCAACTGACTGGAAGAAATCCAAATTTGAGCCCATTCCAAGGAAAAGTGTTCCAAAACAATGTGGAAATTATAAAAAAAAAAAAATTAATATTACACACAAGTAAAATTTTTCTGAAGATCATTCAAAAGTAGTTGCAGCAGTACACCAAAAGGGAACTGCCAGAAATTCAAGCTGGATTCAGAAGAGGACGTGGAATGAGGGAAATCATTGCTGATGTCAGATGCATCTTGGCTGAAAGCAGAGAATACCAGAAAGAAGTTTACTTGTGTTTTATTGACTATGCAAAGGCATTTGACTGTGTGGATCATAACAAATTATGGAAAACATGAGAATGGGAATTCCAGAACACTTAACCGTGCTCATGAGGAAACTTTACTAAGACCAAGAGGCAGTGGTTTGAACAGAACAAGGGGACACTACATGGTTTAAAGTCAGGAAAGGTGTGTGTCAGGGTTGTATCATTTCACCATACTTATTCAATCTGTATGCTGAGCAAATGATCTGAGAAGCTTGACTATATGAAGAAGAACAAGGCATCAAGGTTGGAGGAAGACTAATTAACAACCTGTGATATTCAGATGACACAGTCTTGCTTGCTGAAAGTGAAGAGGACTTGAAGCACTTCTGATGAAGATAAAATACTAGTCTTCAGTATGGAGTACACTTCAACATAAAGAGAACAAAGACTTCACAACTGGACCAATAACCACTATTATGATAAATGGAGAAAACATTGAAATTGTCAAGAATTTCATTTAACTTGGATCCACAATCAATGCCTATGGAAACAGCAGTCAAGAAATCAAATGACGAATTGCATTGGACAAATCTGCTTCAAAAGATCTCTTTAAAGTGTTGAATGCTCCTAGAAGCAAGGACAGTGAGACTCCATCTCATCTACTTTGGACATGTTATCAAGAGGTACCAATCCTTGAAGAAGAGCATTATGTTTGGTAAAGTAGAGGGTCAGCAAAAAAGAGGAAGACCATCAACGAAATGGATTAACACAGTGGCTGCAACAACGGGCTCAAGCATAACAACAATTCTGAGGATGGTGCAGGACAAGGCTGAGGATGTATCATCAACCAATAAGAGAAGAGTCAGTCTCTATTTTCTTAGCCTGGAGGGGGAAAGAGACAGGAAATAAAAATTTTATAACCAGCTGTCATAAATGCTCTGATGTAAAGGAGAGAGTATTATGTAAACACATGAGCAAAGAATCTAATTTCGTTTTGTTGTACATACTAGGGTCGCTGAGTTGGAACCAACTGGACAGCATCTAACAACAACAGCAACAACACCACTATTCCTCTTGCTTCTTCACAGGTTCCAACCTCATAGGCATCTCTGACCTTTAATGGGGCTGCTGACCTGCCCCATCCCTCTTCTGCCGGTCCAATTGCCTTTAATCCTTCAATGTCTGCCTCAAATCACTTTTTCCATGAAACTTTCAGTACTTGCTCTGGTAATACATTATCCTTTCATATAGTATATGCTCTTGGCCTTTTTTTTCTCTCTCTTTTTAAGTCTTAATTATTCCTGTTTAATACTTAGTTAAAAATATGCATATTGTCCCCACTATACTGTAAGCTCCTTAAAATCAAGAATGGTCTTATTCAAATTGACATTCTCTGCCCTTATTCCCTCCCCTATTCACCCACATCTTGCTACGGAGACTTCCATATAGCTGAGTTTCAATAATTGTTCAATTAACCCTATTCTCTACTTTGGGCAGATCTCTCTGGCTATATGACTTTGCTTCCCCAGCCAAATTATAAAGAAGACAGATCATCTCTTCTAATTCTTAGCAAAAAGGTAGTTATAAAACGCCTAATACATAGTTATTTTTTAGGGATATGAATTCCTTAAAAGGACATACTTTATAATTGCAGTTGTTATTACATTTTAAATAGCTATCTAGAATAAAAATTATCCTTTTGAAAGGAGAAATAATTATTAAAGTAGTACACTATGGCATATGCATTATTCCTTCAAATTGTTATTTCTTTAGAAAAATAAAGCTAATTTTTAAAATGTAAATTCAAATAACTATGTTTAGAACGTTACATACTTTTTTTTAATATTTCAAAAAAGAAAATATCACAAATACTTTTTTTAATCCAAGCTAAGAAGTATAGAAGCCTTATTCATTACACAAATACTTGAGTGCTTTTACATGCCAGGCACTGTATATATACCAAAGATGTATCAGCCAATAAGAAAAGAGTCAGTCTATCTTCTTAGCCTGGAGGGGGAAAGAGATCGTAAATAAAAATTTTATAATTAGCTGTCATAAATACTCTGATGTAAAGGAGAGAGTATTTTGTAAACACATGAGCAAATATTCTAATCTAGTTTTGGGAGTAAGGGAGAGATAATTATTTTGAGGCCTAAAGGATAAGTAATAGTTTAAAATGAAGGTGATGGGGTAGATGAGCTTTTCAGACAGGGTCAAAGGTTCCCTTGCAACAAGCAACTCAAAACGTTTAGGGTGGCTACCATTTACCGAGCTCCTGGGACGTGCACAAAGCCACAACTGAAAGCTATGTTACAACCTGATAAGGTAGGTCCTTGCATGCCAGATTAAAGATTTTAGAAAACCATAAAAATGTCTTCAACAAGTGACACAATCAGATTTGCATTTTTAAACAATTTCTCTGGCTCTAATATGGAGAACCAATTAGTAGGTGTGGGAAAACCACCTTCAGTGATATTAAAGCAATCCAGGCAAGCCACGAAGGGGACTTAGACTAAACCAATAGCAGTGGAAATGGGGAGTGAAGAGGATAGATTTAAGACGTTTATTCAGTAAACTCCAGCAGTGCTTGGTGATTGGCTAGGTATGGGAAGTTACAAAGAGTGGGTAGTTAACCATAATTCTCAAGAGTGAGCAACTCAGCAGATGGCAGTGTTATAAACTGAGATAGGCGACACCATCTCAGGAGCAGGTTTGAGAGGAAAGATCAGATTAATTTTGGAATTCTTTGCCAGTGAGACAAAGATGTTCAATGAATAGACATTGCAATTATGGGGCTACAACTCTGAAGTGAGGTCTGAAATAAGAGAAATAGATTTGTAAGCCATCCTCTTATAGAGTGTGACTGCAGCCATGGCAAAATTTTTAAGAGACAGTACAAGTAAAAGCAAAAGAAGGCCCAGAACAAGGCCCTGAAAATTTCTAAAGGGAGAGTAAAAAGCTAACGTAAAACATTGAGAAACTATGGATGGAAAAAGAAAAAAAATAAGACAGTAGGGTGTCATGGAAGAAGCTAAAGAAAGCAAAACTCATGGTTTAGTCATTCTAAGTTTGGATAAATAAGAGAAGTATCTACTCAAAAGATTATTTTTAATTGTAGGTCAGAGAAGTAGAGGGCAAAGAACATGTAATTATTTTTATTTGGACATTTTAAAATTTTGCGAAAGAATTGCAGTTCTTTTTTAAGTGAAAAACATATTATTTTAAACTATATGTACTGAATAAGTATGTTACTAAGAATAAAATATCTAAAACCTGTAATCTACTTATAGGCAGCAATTAGAAATTGACACAGAGGAGTTTTGGGGGACAAAGTTGAAAAAGTATTCATAAATGAGCAATAGTTCTCCAAAAGCTTATGGCCCAGCTACATATGTACTTTTGTATCATTATGATGAAAATGATATTATGATTTGCTTGGATTTATATAAGCTCTTTCTTCCAAACATCTCAGAATAAATTTACAGGTGACACCTTTAAGAGATCAGAAACCAAAAACCAAAAAACCAAACCTGTTGCCATCGAGACGGCAGCAAGAAAAAAACTGAGTGAGAAAAAATTTGTGTATGATCTGGGGCAAGTTACTGTGCTTTTTCTAGACCCAGTTTTCCTAACTTATTTTAAAGTAAAGTAAACCTACTTTCTAGGTTTATTTTGAAGTTTACTGAATATATATTTAAAGAACCTGGAAATGCTTGATACATAGTTGTTGTTGTTAGGTGCCGTTGAGTCAGTTTCGACTCGCAACCCTTTGTACAACAGAAAGAAACACTGCCCAGTCCTGTGTCGTCCTCACAATCATTGTTATGCTTGAGCCCATTGTTTCCACCACTGTGTCAATCCATCTCATTGAGGGTCTTCCTCTTTTTCATTTGACTCTCTACTTTACCAAGCATTATGTCCTTCTTCAGAGACTAGTCCCTCCTGATAACATGTTCAAGTATGTGAGACAAAGTCTCACCATCCTTACTTCTAAGGAGCATTCTGGTTGTACTTCTTCCAAGATAGATTTGTTGGTTCTTCTGGCAGTCTACGGTATAGCCAATATTCTTCGCCAACACCATAATTCAAAGGTATCAATTCTTCTTCCATCTTCCTTGAAAACACCATGGCTTGGGCCAGGCACACCTTAGTCCTCAGAGTGCCATCTTTGCTTTTTAACACTTTAAAGAGGTCTTTTGCAGCAGATTTGTCCAATGCAATATGCCATTTGATTTCTTGACTGCTGCTTCCATGGATCCAAATAAAATGGAATCCTTGACAACATCAATTTTTCTCCATTTATTATGATGTTGCTTATTGGTCCAGCTGTGAGAATTGTTGTTTTCTTTATGTTGAGGTGTAATCCATACTGAATGCTATGGTCTTTGATCTTCGTCAGTAAGTGCTTCAAGTCCTCTTCACTTTCAGCAAGGAAGTTTGTGTCATCTGCATAACGCAAGATGTTAATGAGTCTTTCTCCAATCTTGATGCTTTGTTCTTCTTCGTATAGTCCAGCTTCTTGGATTATTTGCTCATCATACAGTTTGAGTAAGTATGGTGAAAGGATACAACCCCATGCACACCTTTCCTGATTTAAAACCACTCAGTATCCCGTTGTTCTGTTCGAACCACTGCTTCATGTGCACAATTAAAAGTGTTCTGGAATCCCCATTCTTCTCAATGATGTACATAATTTGTTAAGATCCACAGAGTCGAATATCTTTGCATAGTCAATAGCACAACGCTTTTGAATGATCTTCAGCAAAACTGACACATAGTAGGAACTTAATATCAGTTTTACTACTAGAGAGTAAAAAACTACTGGCATACAACACATTATATACTTGGCAAGATTACATAATTTTGAAAAGTATAATAAGCGTTCTTTTAATATCATTTTTATCATGCAACAGTGTTCTTTTTTATCTTTTAAATGGAATCCAGATTCAGTAAAAAAATGAAGTTATTATATCATTTTCCTTCCTATTGTGAAAAGCAGAACATTATCACTCTGAAATTGTGACTGACCATACGCTCTAACCAGAGTCCCATTTCATTCATTCACTTTTTATTCAGTAATTCATTAATAAATATTTTTGGAGCATCTGCTGTACTAGCTGCCGAGAGCAGGTTCAAGACTGACACATGCCTGCTCACAAGGAATCTGCAGTCTAGAAGAAGAGACAGGCATTGAACAAAGAATGAATTACAATTAATTAGGATGTTCAGTGGATTCTACTTTGACATTATCATAACCCTATTCCCCGATTCTATCAACTTCTAATTCTTCAGTGAGATAAGAATGCATATGGAAAGTGAAGTTAGAATTGTGCTGGACTGCTTCTGACTACAGTTATCCATCCTTCCCTGCGAATGCTTGCATAAATATGTACAGCTTTGGAAGCCATATGGGGCAGTTCTACTCTGCCCTATAGGGACACTATGAGTTGGAATCAACTACTGGTTGATCAGTTAGCCTGATCAATATTGACTGTGAGCTGATGGAGATTGGAAGGTGGGTGCATAAGGCCCTGGACAAAACAAATGATATTCAATTGCCAGTGATTCTACAGAGCATGGGAGCTTGAGCCATTAGCAGCTAACATCCACAGAAGCTGGGGAATAGGTCCACAAGCTTGGTGAAGGGACCTGGGAGGGGTATCAAAAACATCAACTAAGTCATCCAAAAGCACAAGTGACAGCATAACTGGCTCTTTAAAAAGAATATAAAGCAGCAAGGAGAGACATTTTGAAAGAGAAAAGTCTTGTTTTCTAGCTTAACCAGCAGTGTTTCCAGGTCAACCAGCGGTTGTTCATATTTATCTGTATAGCCTGACATTGTCTATAGAAAGTCCTTAAAACCTGAATCTTCCATTAGATGTCTGTGTTAAGTGAGACATGGATGTTTCTTAGTTCTTATTTCTTGCTGAGCATTGTGAAATTGCTTCCTTGGATTATTTTAATCTTATCAAAGCTCTCATATATGTGACTCAACCCAAAAAAAGGAGGGATTCTTCATTTCCAGAGTAAGTCCTACATGATTGATCAGATAGCTGCTGGATTATTCTTTCAAAAGCAGTTCATCCTCTGCACAAAGCATGTGCACATCAGGTTTGCTTCTCATTTTCCTAGGTCAAAAATCAAGTTCAAGAAGAATTTTAAGTTGACATACAAGGAATTCTCCTCAAAAGTCTAAAATGTCATTCTCTGTGGGCTCTACCAAACTTTTTTCACATGGAAATTGTCATTAACATGTGAACACTGCATTACTGAGTCATAAGCCTGCATTTTCCTCCCAACAAATAAATATATAACACTGACTAGAACCAAAGAAATACGCTAAAATATCTGACAGATGAAATAATGTGAAATTCAGTTTGGAAGAAATATTAGACAGCATCACAAACAGTGAAACTCTTCTAAGTGGTGGATTAAAAAAAAAAAAAAAAAAACCTAGGTAGAAGCCTGATACATGAAATAAGTAAGAAGGCAAACATACTCGCTGAAATAGCGATTGGGAACCCAAGCCTTGACTATCCTGACTTCACCTTGACCACATCTTTGAAAACCACTCATTTGACCTGATTTACGGTTTAGGTAACCTAACTTGGACAGGTGATTTATTTAAGGCCACTCATCTGGTTTGTAAAACCCATGTCATCTGATTCCGAGTGTGATATATTTTCTACCACATCACAGCTTAAAGTTACTTTGCAATGTGTTTTATGGACAGAATAAATGTAAAATAATAATACAAGTTTGTGTGACATGAAACTCCCCACCTCCCTTAAAAAAAAAAAAAGTTGCCGTCAAATAGATTCTGACTCATAATGGCCCTGTGTGTTGCAGAGTAGAACTATACTTATAGGGTTTTCAAAGCTGTGACCTCTTGGAAGCAGATAGACAGGGCTTTCTTCTGAGGTGCATCTGGGTGGATTTGAACTGTGAAACTTTCAGTTAGTAATTGGGCACTTAACCGTTTCTGCCACTCAGGAACTTGTGTGACATCAGATGCTATATAAATGCTGCAGAATAAATGCTGATAATTCAGAAGAAAAGAGATGTGAAACTGAACTCCTCTGAATTAATCTCAGAACTTAAATGTCTATGTAAAATTTCTGAGTGTATGAAAAGACTATGGTCATTACCCCTTTTCAGGAAACAAACAGCTAATGAGAAAATGCCATTAACCAAGTAAAAACTTAAATCTCATTTTTTAAAATTATCTATGCTCTTAGCCCCCAGTAGCCTACCCTCCAAATGTGTTTGCCATCAAAGTGCTTGAACTTAACCTTATCTTCTTTTTCTTTTCTCTCTCAATTTGTAGATTTTGAACTTTTTTAAAGATACTTTAAGAAAGACTACAATTTGAAGTGACAAACAAGGACAAATAGATGTACTGCCCCTACGTTTTTCCCATATAAGAAAAGCATCTGAACGGTCCAGTGACCTGTCTGAATCAGCGCCCTCAATCTTACGTCACATCTTTTCCTGCACTTTCATCCAGTGTCAGGCTCTGCCAGGTATGACAAGCTACTGAATCGCAAGTGTCTCTGGCTTCAGCAGGCCACAGCCTGGCAGCCAATCACAACAGCAAGAACTTCCTGTGGAAGCCAGTCTTTATTTTAACAGTTCAATTGTTTCTGCCTTGTTGTGTCTGCTCTAATCTCAAAATCCCTTCTGATTTTGACCTATGGCCTATTCCTAATTTCCAGCTTCTACCTAACTCTGTCTACTGGGGTTTCCTCTTGCTCTGCCTCTCACATATGGAGTTCCTGTAAGATATAATCTTCTCTTCCAATCAATGCCTGTTGGTTTCTGTCCCACTCCACCCCCCTGTTTGTGGGCTCTGCGCTGTGTTTTTCAGCCTCCTTGTGGTTTTCCTCCTTCTGGCTTCTGGCTCTGTGTGACAGGTCATGGTGCTTCCCACAAGCTTCTCCGGTAACCTAATTCAGTTCAGGAACAGGAGATTCACTATTTTGTTAAAGGTTTGTGAAGCCACAGCTCTAATAGCTTCATCTAGTCGTATGTTTAGAAGAGTAAGTTTAAATTTTTATTTTAAGTAATCCAAGACATTTTCAGCCAAATATATGGGTCATTATAGTGACCTACTGGTCTATAAATTGATAGTAACTAGATTTTTAAACAAATAAATGTGCAAATATGAACAGTTAATTAAACCATAAAGGTGAAAATGTTGACCTCTTGAAGAAGAATGAAAAGATGCAATAATTCTGGTATCCAAGGGCTGTAAGTCTTAAGGCTTTATAGTTTCTACATTTTTAAAATTTTAAATCAGTCCTATGAAGGAAGGAGCCAGTAGCATTAGACAGAGATCTGTAGATCTGGTCACTGAAGGAGTTAGCAGTGAGGTTTGCCATGTGAAGAGCAAAAGTACACCTGGGATAGGACTACCTTGACCAGACATCAGATCTTATTCTCTTGAATGTTAAACTTAAAAAAATAAATTAATGTTGATACTCCAGATGTATATCCTGAACCAGTTCTAAGCTATATGATCTTCCCAGAGAGACAGCAGAGTTTTTATGTCTGAACAACTTATGGGAAGGGTGGGTGAAGGTAATACGGGGCCGTTAGGCAGTGGCGGGGGCTGTAGAAGTGGAGAAGCTAGGAAAAGAATGAACATATTTTCAGTATTTCTAAATTGTTTCCAGTTAACCATATTCCCTGACTAATAACTCTGCGAAAAGCACTACTGATTTTAGTACATAACGGTGGCACTTGGGGTCTGGCACAGATGCCAGAGTTATGCTCTTACTTTGAAAGTGGATTTTGTTTGAAAATGTCTGGCGATACTGAGGTATAATGGATACATCATGGTAGAAGGCAGCAGCTGTTGAAGTCAGAAATTTAGAGCATGAAAATCCAGCTGACAACTTTCTCTTTCCAAAGAGTTTAGGACTATATTCAAACTTCATGAGATCATAACTATCTTCATTATTTCCAACTTGCCAGATTTCTGAGGATTTTAGAACAGCATATGTCTGCTATTATGGCTTTAAGATAAATTTTAGTTTTATGTCACTAACACAGACACTTAGAAGTTAAATGAAATGGTGGTTCTATATTTAACAAAAGATTTGCATTAAAAGATAAAATTGGTAACTAAAGATGGATTTGCCAATTCAAGAACAGTTTTATACACACATTTGGTCTGATTAGGGTCCTATGCATGCCAAAGGGAATCTGAACCCTTGAGGCACAAACCACCTTATTATATAGAAAGAAACACTCTGTTATACTTATGACCAGCTATTTAAATCCAGACAGGCCCTCCAGTAAAAGTTGTGCCCCTGGTCAATAATTGCGTAGGTAGAATAAGTAAACCATCTACAAAATGGTGTTATCGATATTATCACGGTTTTTTATAAAGAGCAGTGCATTTTTTTTTAAACAACAGAAAGAACTATGTGTACTGTTAAAGGAATTAAAATCTAACTACTCCTTACAACCGCATAAAGAAAGGTAACCAAGGCAGCCAATCAACTTCTTCTTTGTGTTTTCAGAAATCATTTAATACCATGATAGAGAAGCTGAAACATGCATTCAAACTAAGGATCAGTTTTTGATCAGCAACATTTCATCCATCGAAGTATGTAGCATCAACTTCCTTTGGTAAGAAAAGAATCATTAGAATATTCATAGAGGAAATACACTTGCTTGTTTAAATTCTTATATTTGCATGTTTAGCAAACACTGTATTCGTTCACACCTTCACCATTCACTCACAGTCAATACAAAATTATTAAATATCCAGAGTACTATAAAGTAACTCTTTTGTTGTGGAGATTGATACAAATGGAAACAAACAAGAGTTTTAAGTGTTATGAAACCTATAGTCTCTATTGATTTTAAAGTAGGTCCCTAGGAGTCAGAATCCACTTGATGGCAGTGGGTTTTTTCATTAGAAGGAAAAATAAAAACTTTAAAGATTTTTATGATTCTCCTACGGAGAATAGAGTAGTTGTGTTGGATTTGTTTATATGTTTTCTATAATCTGAAGAAAAATGACAAAAATAAAAGTAGGTGAACAAGATTTGATAATTGAAACATAAACTGCAGTTTTATAAAGTATGTAAGTCTTTAAATAATTGTGGATTAATTGAGAGGTATATTTAAACCAAAGTGGCAAACAGTGAAAACATTTGTTAAAGAAGCACATATCTGAAGTAAAATGAAGTGTTTCACAGCATATGAGAAAAATATATCAGCAAGGGTAGATGCAAGTGAGACAGACACAAAGATTTTGAAACTGCTTATTTAATTTTCCTTGTTCTAGTTAAAGAAAAGGCAGAGTCCTCACTTTCTGCTGCTTAAAATTTTGTGTTCCTACTCATAAGATCCAAAAGAAAGAAAAACACACTGCCTTCAAGTTAATTCCAACTCAGTGACCCATAGGACAGAACAGAACTGCCCACAGGGTTTCCAAGGACTCATACTGCTGACCTTTGGTTAGTGGCCAAGCTCTTAACTGCTGCACTACCAGGGCTCAAAAGATACTGTTTATTAAAATTTATTATAATAATTCTCTTTTTTAATCAAAAGTTACTGACTTATTCAGTGGTTTCTGCCACGATCACTTAGACAGTTGATGGCAACATGGTATAATAATATAATACAAGCAAAGTCAGAATTTCAGTTTATAATGTGCCACTTGAAGATGTACTTAGTTAAATATTAAATACATCATGCCTGACTATGTGCACATCTGGGCTCGATTTTGAGGAATAGAAAAGAAAATATTCTGACATTTTCTGTGCTCATGGAAGTTCCAAAGAAAAGCCTTCCTCAGAGCACCAAATACAGAGACAGATGTCAGAAATAAGCATTGGAATTGAAGGATACACTCTATGGCAGTGGTTTTCAGTAGAGCAGATAGTGACTTCTGGAGGCATTTAGGAAAAATATAGCGGCATGACTCAAAATGAGCTGCGAACATCATTGATAATTGGAACGTGGAATGTAGAAAGTATGAATCCAGGAAAATTGGAAGTTGTCAAAAATAAAATGGAACGCTTGAAGATAGACATCTTAGGCATTAGTGAGCTGAAATGTACTGGCATTGGCCATTATGAATCAGACAATCATATGATCTACTATGCCAGGAATGACAAACTGAAGAGGAACAGTGTTGTATTCATTGTCAAGAAGAACATTTCAAGATCTACAGTGAGTACAACACTGCCAGTGACAGGATAATATCCGGAACAGTTAATACAACTATTATTCAAATTTATGCACCAATCATTAACGCCAAAACTGAATTGAAGATTTTTATCAACTTCTGCAGTCTGACTTGGTAAGACATTTAATCAATACGCATTGATAATTATTGGTGATTAGAATGAGAAAGATGGAAACTAAGAAAGAACTACTAAAGATCATTAGCTGGAATATATGGGCTTGGTGATAGACACAATATCAGAGATCACATGGTAGAATTTTGCAAGACTAATATCATATTCATTGGAAATAGCTTTTTTTTAGCAACATAAATGGCAACTACAAATGTGGACCTCACCAGATGGAATACAAAGGAATCAAATTGACTACATCTGTGGAACGAGATGATGGAAAAGCTCAATATCATCAGTCAGAAAAAGGCCAGGGGCTGACTGCAGAACAGAACATCTATTGCTCATATATATGTTCAAGTTGAAAATGAAGAAAATTAAAACAAGTCCAGGAGAGCCAAACTGTGACCTTGAGCATATCCCACCTGAACTTAGAGACCATCTCAAGAATAGATTTGACACATTGAATACTAATGACCGAGACCAGACCAGTTGTGGAATGACATCAAGGACAGCATACATGAAGAAAGCAAGAGGTCATTAAAAAGACAGGAAAGAAAGAAAAGACCAAAGTGGATGTCAGAAGAGACTCTGAAACTTGCTCTTGAACATTGAGTGGCTAAAGAGAAAGGAAGAAATGATGCAGTAAAAGAGCCGAACATAAGATGTCAAAGGGTGGATGGAGAAGACAAAGTAAAGTATTGTAATGACGTGCAAAGACCTGTAGTTAGAAAACCAAAAGGGAAGAACACGCTCGGCATTTCTCAAGCTGAAAGAAATGAAAAAATTTAAGCCTGGAGTTGCAATATTGAAGGATTCTATGGGCAAAAAATTCAATATCACAGGAAACATCAAAAGAAGATGGAAGGAACCAGAGTTGACGTTCTACCATTTCAGGAGATAGCATATGATCAAGAACTGATGGTACTGAAAGAAGAAGTACAAACTGCCCTGAAGGCAATTTGTGTATTAACTGTTTAATGAAAAACTACTTCACTCTGTAAACTTTCACCTACATCACAATAAAATTAAATAATGAAATACATATTATTTTAAATTATTCCTTTTAGCTCTCCTTTATGTTAAAGTTAGGAACGTTTCCTGATTATTTTTTAAAATTATGTAGGTTGGTACATTGAATGGAGTTTGTTTCACGGTAGTAAAGAGAGGGTCTTACAAAACATTTCTTACTTCTGGGGTCTGGTAGGGTTGGGAACCTCTGTTCCATAGCATGCCTCAAAATATGAACAAAAAAAGACATAGGCTGGTGGTACAAATTCCCTGCTGCTAACCTAAAGGTTGGCAGTTAGAACCCACCCAGCAGCTTCTCAGTAGAAAGACCTGGTGATCTGCTTCCATAAAGATTACAGCCAAGAAAACGCTATAGGGCAGTTTTACTCTGTCACATGGGGTTGCTATGAGTCAAAAGCGACTAGACAGTACCTAAGAACCACAACCAATGAACAGAAAGTCAGAGCCATGGGAAAATGAGTCCAATGAAAGTACTGAGTCACAGGGACACATACACCATGGTGGTCAACTCATACTTCTCTGAGCAGCTACATGCAAAAAGATGCTTTGCAGAAAAATACTTATGAATAACCAAACTGTATGATGGCTACTAACAACATAGTTGTACAGAGAACACTAACTTTATAGGTGAGAAATGATCACAATAAAGAGATTTGTTAAGAGAAGTAAAAGTTCCTGGTAATAAATAAAAGAAAGAAGTTAACCTTCATCACTGGAAAATGGCAAAGAAAAAGAAAGAATATAAAAATGTGATTCGGATATGAGTGCCCAATGGTCAGTAAACATATCTTATTCATCTTCGTATTCCTGAGCTTATCTATGGTAAGTACTTAATAAAATAGAATACTGAAACAAATATGGGAAATAACAAAAATGGCAAATACATACATCACAAAATTATAAAAAGGACTACCAGTCTCTGATCTTTTTGAAGGTACATGACCTGACTTCTCTCAGTCTTCTACCTCTCCAAGACTCATTCTTTTGGTTGTGCTTGGAAGTAAGTCTCATTCACTGTGCTCCCATGTCCTTTTATTTTGAGCTAATCAGATTTTCCTGCCTCCTCTTACAAGCAGGCTGTATATTTGATCGCCAGACCAAAGTCTCTGTCACTGAAAGATCCTATTTGGGGGAAACTAGAGACATTATATACTAAATCATTTAAGCCATCCCAGATTAAGACTGAATTAATTTACATCTCAGGGGAAATTTGAAACAGGAGTCTCTTATCCTGAGGTCGGTCCCTTTACTTCCTGCAGAAAAGTTACTTTAGGCCATTTTCTGATTCCTCGCATGATGGGCAACTGCTCCTGTGAATGGATCCAAACAAAAGCACAACGCAAATGTGAGGCAAGTCAGTCTTCCGAGAGAGTTAACCAATTTGAAACTTCAGAACTCTCCTCAGAGCTTCCTAGAACATTCACCGATCAAGGTTATGATTGTATATCATAAAATAATATTAAAAATACCTAACTTAGAATTTCTTATGATTCACATGACAACAACACATTTAGGAAATAAGTCTAGCATAATTAGGATTTTCTACATATTTGTAATGAAGTATTGATTTAGAGAAAGAAAAAAAAAGAAGTCAGTTTCAGAGTATCTGCAAAAATCATTTAAGCATCATTGTCATAAATAGACTTCTTGTTTGGGACAACAGGTTAGGGAGATGCACAGTAGTTATTTGGTCAATTCTAAAACTGAATTCTGTGAAACTAAAAACAAGAAGCAATTCAGAGTTCAGCAATGTGAAACATTTTGCTATATTCTTTGCAACACAGGCAGTCCCTGGATCACAAACGAGTTCCCTTCCTGTTTGTCTTTAACTCGAATTTGTACGTAAGCCGAAACATTGAAGTACTGTTTGTATCTAACGTCAGCTAGTCAAACGTTTCTCTTAGTATATACTGTGTAGTGTACCTTTCTATGCATAAAAACATTAAAGAAACACTTCCATATAAACTAAAACATCTTTAACATTATAATACAGTAATAATAATAATAATGTTTTGATATGGCTTGCAAAGTAGTGCCCATTTGTTATTATGAACCATTATAGCTACTTTGAATTTTTAATAAATAGGCTTTATGGGGGTTGATTTGTAACTATGGATTGTACTTAAGTTGGACATTCAGAACTGGGGACTGCCTATATATTTTTTAAAATGACTGTATGTATCATGGCGAAATCTGACTTTATTCCATAAGATTTTTAAAACAATTACTATTGGCAGTAAAACCAAAATTGTGCTTTACCAAAATTTTCCATCTGGTTTTAACACAGATTTCCAAAACCATATGCTTTTTATCAACAAACAGGATATATAGCCTAGATGTTTCATAGCAATGTGAAACACGGACACCATTATACTGAACACTGAAAAAACTTCTATCAAAGCACCTGGTAAACACAAGTCAAAGTGAACTGAGCTTACGATCTACATATATTTCTTTTATCAAATTGGTTATTTATCTTAGGACAGATGTAGATATTTTTAGATGAAATTTAAAATATGAAATGTATTTTGTGTATTTTTTAATGACTGTTGTAACATTCATCTTGTTGCCTTTCTGAAAAGTATCATGAGATTTTTTCAAATAGTTACTTTAAGCTAGATTTAAAAAAAAATCACTCTTAGCAGCGAATACAAAAATACTCTCCCCACTTGGTACTGCCAACTGGCTTACCTAATGAATTCCAAGTTACTTGTGTGGCTACTCATGATTTATTCAATGTTAATTAACTATTTTGGACACATTTTATTTTTTTTAAACAATAAAAAATACTGTTTTCATTATGGAATTATATAAATTCATTTCTTTTCTTTCTTTTGGAATTAAGGAAAGTAACTTTGAGTTACAAGTAGTGGTCTCGTACGCTTCTTGAGAAAATTCCCTAAAACTCTCTAGGGATGTGTCCCCACTTTATGTGAAAATGTCTGAAGACTTATGAAATCAGACTGTCAGTGATTCATAAATTAGTATCATAAGCATATATGATTTAGAATCTATTACAGCTCAGGAATTGTGACAGAGCCATTATGCACTTAAAACTTCCAAAGCAAACTAAAGTATTTCCAGGACTTCCCTAAGCAGCAAATACGAAAGTTTGCTGATGTGGCCATTCATCAACTTGAAGCAAAATGTTCTACATAAATTGAACAGTTGATTGTGTGCATATGAACATCTTCACTTTCTTTATGGAAGAGTTTTAGAACAATCTGTGGTATCATTATCTAATCATTTGTTAATAAAAAAGAAACCATAAAATGTTAATTATATTTGCCTATTAGACAGGCAAAATGTAAAAGACCAGTAACAATTAGTAGTGATAACCGTACGGAGCATCTTAATCCAGTGTTGTTTGAAACGTAAATTTGTATAATTCTTTAGGAGGCTAATTTGGCTATAATTATTTAAAAGAATATACATATCATATGACCTATTAATACGCTTCTAGGAATTTATCCTATGACAGAGAAGGCAAAGATCTTAGCTAAGAATGTTTATTACCTTACTGCATGTAGTACAAAGAAATATAGTGGTGCAAATGGTTAATATTCTCTGCTGCTAACCAAGCATGTTCAAGTCCACCCAGAGGTACCGTGGAAGAAAGGCCTAGAAATCTACTCTCGAAAAATCAGCCATTGAAAACCCTATGGGGCAGTTCTACCCTGACACTGATGGAATCATCATGAGTCGGAGTTGACTCATTGGCAACATTTTTGTTTCACATGACTATCAACACAGGAATGATTAAACATAACATTCATACAATAGAATATTTATATTCTCTAACTTAAAAATGGAAACCTTGCTGATGTAGTGGTTAAGAGCGCTATGGCTGCTAACCAAAAGTTTGGCAGTTCGAATCCATCAGGTGCTCCTTGGAAACCGTATGGGGTAGTTCTACTCTGTCCTATAGGGTCGCTATGAATCAGAATTGACTCGATGGCAACGGGTTTAGTTTTTTTTTGGTAACCTGAAAATATTTCCAAAACATATTTTAAGTTGAAAAATGCTAGTTTCAGACCAATATTATAGAATAATAGCATTTAAAAAAATCTGTGTATCTTTCCACCTATAGACATATAAAAATATATATGTCTCTATGATCATAAATAAGTCAGCAACGATATGCTCATTTTAACTAAATACATACCTTTTATTTCTACACATTATATTGGTGATTTGTTTTATAAAATCTAAACCAAAAAGCCTATACTTTTCAGACAAGAATATGTTTGTTTAACAGTGGTTAACGGTCAATTCTAAAATTAGAGCAAGGCTCTATCATAAACTATAAATATTCTACCAAAATGAAAAGGGAAGAACAGATATTGGCAGAGTTGTAGAAACTCCATGAGATGGATGATTTCTCAAGTTTTAAGGCAGATGTAGTCCATATCTATTTGTATCCCAGACCTGCTCTGCCCAGTGTTTACTGCATACAGGTGTCATGTTTTCCCTCCCACAATCCTCTCTATGGAGCTCAATATCTGGCTTAGAGCCTGACAGAGAATAAACACACAATAAATATTTTCTGAATGGATGATCAAATTCCCAGTGTTTAGCAGTCGTTGGAATAGTTACTTGCACAACCTTAAGCAATGGACAAGTTCAGATGCATTCAAGTGATGACTGCTGTTCACTGTACTTAATTTTAAATTAAAAAATCTCACAACAATAAAGTACTTCCTACTATTATCACTTCTGAGAGGTGATGTGCTAGGATAGCCTAAAGGAGAAGCCTGAATTAGGTGAGGTGAGGTTTTAGCTACATATTTCTTATGACCTTTTAATTTTCTTTCTCTCTATTACAATTTTCTTATTTGCTCTAGTGTATAGTGCACTCTTAGACCACCAACAGTAAAGCCACATTTACTTCAGACTATGTCCCCTACTACTTGAACCAGTCAGAAAATTAATAACGGAACAATACAAAGCTGCTTTTTATAAAAGACTTAGACCTGAGATGATGGTTATCAGGGTGAAGAGATGGAAGTGCTACTAACACAATGAATCTCTACCTAAAAAGCATAGCCCAGTGGGGTTTTGATCCAGAAATAACAGTATCAAATGCACCAGGAAAGCAGAAAGTATAAAAGAATTGAGTGGTTTCCTCAAACTAAGTCCAAGACTGGATTTTTAAGAGGCAAAGATGCAAAGCCAGGTGTACATAACAGCTGTGGCTAGCAATTAAATATAATCTTTCTGAATTTACAATATGGAAGACAGACCTGCACACATAAGCAACAACCAGAACAAGTAGCATTGTCTTAAAGACAATTTGTGTATTTACTGAAGGGTCAGTAATATTCAAACTGTAAACTTCTTTCTGTTGTTGTTTGTTGTCAGGTGCTGTCAAGTCGGTCCCGACTCATAGAGACCCTCCCGACTCATAGAGACCCTACATACAACAGAATGAAAACACTGCCCAGTCCTGTGCCATCCTCACAATCGTTATGCCTGAGCCCATTGTTGCAGCCACGGTGTCAATCCATCTTGTCAAGGGTCTTCTCCATTTTCGCTGATGTTCTACCTTACCAAGCGTGATGTCTACTACCAGGGATATAGAAAATCTGATGAGGATCACTTTAGCACCTCTATCATCATATTTGCCAACACATGATCACTTTCGTACCTCTATCATCATATTTGCCAACACATGGTTTTCTGCTGTATTTCTTTATTATTGATATAGAATTTCTACATAAACCAAGCAGAAATAACTTTTTTTTAAAACTAGTAAATTCAGCAGGAGCTTCTGAATAAACAAGAGGAAATATAAGAAGTGAAACAATATTCCAAAATTTGAAGCTTAGTCAAGCTCTGTGTCAAAAACAGGAGGTGATTTATCTGGAATTATTTAGAGGTTTGGCTAACCTCTGTCTTTAAAATGAAAACATACAAAACTGTATAAGTGCTCAAGTATGTGGTATTTTTTATATCCTGTTTTCACAAAATCTGAGAAGTTTTCATTTAAAATGAATTAGAATTTCTTCATGAAATTTTTATTAGTTCTACAGGGAATACATAATGTATTTGAGAAAACAGATCACAAAAAATACTTCACTCCTCTAAAATAGTCTTAAACACATGAAACAAATGGGAAAAATATCCAATTTACTATCTATTCCTTCTATCCTCAATCATACATAGTGGTCACTAGTCATTCAAGAAAGACACAATTAACTTCCTACGCTAATGTCATTTATTAAATCAGAGAGATAATCTTTAAATTAATCCAGATTTCATTAAAAATGAAATAGAATTAATAACTTCAGACACTAAACTGATGGGTGATAACGAATATTTCATTTGTCTGTTATAGAGCAACAATCATAAATTAATGCCTACAACACTCTGCAAATGTGTTTCAATGAGGCCAGACTGGATTTTAATCTTTTTCCCTACAATAGGATGAATATAGAAAAAAAGAGAGGCGATGCTCATATTACTATAATACTGCAATAAAACTAATATAATCTTATTGATTCAGAAATTCACTCTAAAGACCTGTTTTTAATTGTTAAGAATAAAAATACTTAAACTTTTCTGCAATTTAGCATTTGCCTTCCTCAAAATCAAATATTAAAATAGGGAATTTGTACTGCCACTATATAAAAACAATAATAATGGGATTTGGAAAAAATGTACTTTCAACACTTTTTATTGCTTACAAGTTTTGCTTTCCACATAGCTGCAGAACACAATTTATCTAATTTTCTGCCATTACGTAACAAGGTTCTCCTTAACTACAGTGCCATGCCCCTCATTTCCTTCTGAGCCCCCACCAAGCACAGGTTTTGGTATTCATATTTTTATTAACAGTTTGTTTATGACTATTTAGATAGTCATAACCTTAAGATGATATAGGTTTTTTCTACTATGCTTCTCACTTCCTTCCGAATCCTCTCTGGTAGCATCTTTAACATCCATATTTCTATTTTCTGTACAGGCAATCTAGGTTATTGTTTATCATGCTCCTCAAAATTTTCCAGACTCTGCCCACTGTCCACTTTCAAAGCTACTTCTACATTTTTAGGCACTAGTTACAGCAGCACCCCAATTCCAGGTGCCAAAATCTTTTTAGCTTTCTATTGCTACTGAAACAAAGTACCACACATTTAGTAGGTTAAAACAACACAAATTTACTTCCTTCTGTTCTAGAGGTCAGAGGTCCAAAATGAGTCTTACGGGTGAAAATCAAAGTTTTGTTGGTGCTGCATTCCTTCTGGAGGCTCCAGGGGAGATAATCTGTTTCCCTGCTTTTTCCATATTCTAGTGGCTGCCTACATTCCTTGACTGGTGGCCCCTTCCTCCTTCTTCATAGTGTATCACTCCAACCTGTTTCCATCATAACAACTCCTTTTTCCCTTTTCACATCCCTTCTCTGACTCCGGCTTGCTGGCTGTCCTCTTTAATGACCCTTGTGATTACATTGAGTCCACCAGGAGAGTGTCCCCATCTCAAAATCCTTAATCACATCAGCAAAGTCTCTTTTGCCTTGTAAAATAACACATTCAGAGCCCTGGAGATGAGAAAATGGACATCTTTGAGGGGCCATTATTCAGCAGACTCAGAGGCCCAAATCAAGAATTACTCCTATTATAAATCACATATCTATTTAATGCAATATAATTCTCTAGATACGTTAGTTAACTGGCTCAGTTTTGAATGACAGCTTTAAATAGGGATTACATAGAGGGATAACCTTAACCCAAGAGTTTTGCCATCTTTGCCCTGTCAGATAGCATTGTTTCTGACTCTTGCTCCTAAATATCTATGGAAATATGAGTAATGGACTAATCTGAGTCTCATTCACTTAAGGCAATATTTGTAGAATTAAAGACAATAAGTTATATTACTTTGCTTTTGATATTATATGAACAAAACTCTAAATAATAAAATTCTTCCTGATAACAAATCACATGTTCAGTTTGATGTTATCAGAATACTTTATCAAATAAGAAAATCTCTGGATTGTTCTTTAATCACTTTAAAGAAATGATTAAAACTGTAGACCTCTAGTAATCACATTGTCCTGACTGACATGAATATGAGGACCAAATATGTATAAGTATTTAAACTGGTGATTCTAGATAGGCGGTGTGGAATAAATTTGATATATTTTTAAAAAGTACACTTTCAAGTTTGTTCTACCTCAGAAAATCAAATCATCAATGAACAGCAGTTCATGAACATCCATACAAGGGCATTGACTAAAATCAGGGGTTCCAAACTTTTTTGCCTAAAACTATATTGTAAAAGAAATACTAAATGGAATATAAGTATTTTATTAATATAAGTTTATAAGTTCAGATTTACTTATTACCACTTCCATTACTTACTATAAAGTCTATCAGTGAAAACATGAGAAAAGTTCAGAGGCAAACTTGAAAGCAGGGGTTACAGTGGCAGCATTACAGAAAGCTGTTTAATAATTCCTTTTGATTGCACATTATCCATACATGTAGTCACAAATGATACTATCATTTTAGTAACTTTGCAATTTCTAATTAAAGAGAAGTAGAAGGAAACGTTTCATTTTTATATCTTCTCAGAAATAAACTTTATGGCAAAATTTAAGAGATTTTTTTAATATTTGGCATAGAACAGATTTGTGTATGTACGCACTGTTTTTATTAAAAAATAGTTTATTCTACAATAGTTATTTTACAAAAGTAGAATAAATGTTCCTGAAATCCCTAAAATGCCTGTCAGATAAATTAGGAAAATCTTTGGAATATATACTCTCTGAATTACTTTTGAGTTTGAAAATTCTGATTCTATTTTCTAATGAAGAAATTGATTTTTCTACCATATCAAACCCTACACTTTCAGTCTTCATCTTATGCAAATAGTATTGAAATGACTCATGGATTTCAATTTTATCTTTCTTAGATTTCAAAGATGACAATTTTCTATGATCTCACACAATCAAATGAAATGGCAACATCATCCACCTAGTTGCCCAAGCCAAGACTTTGTCATCCTTAATTTTTCTTTTTTCCCTCATATAGTACATTTAACCTATGATCAAGGCTTATGCATTTATCTCTAAGAATATTAAATATGCCCATTTCACTCTCATTTCCACTGTCAATGTGTTAGTTCTAACCACCAGTGTTGCATGTACAACTGCCATCTCCTTATAAGCAGCATGTACTCTTTTAACACAATCTGACAATATTACAATCTATTCCTCATGCAGCATTCAGCGTGATCCTTAAAAACACAATTGAAATCACATGACTTCTGTTTAAATACTCCAATGGCTCTATTTTAGACTTAAAAGGCAAACTCCTTACTACAGTTTACACGGCCATCATGATGCGCACCTGCCTACCTCTCTATATTCATCTCCGATGACTTTCCGTGTTCCTCAATAGATTCCTTCTACACAGTCTCCTCTCCATTCTTCAAACATGCAAAAGTTTGTTCCTACTTCGATGTCTTTGCATTTGCTGTTTTTTCTCTTTGGAAGGCTCTGTTGGCAATTTATATATAAACCCGCTGCTGGTTTGTGGATTTGAACTGCTGACTTTTTGGTTAGCAGCCGAACACTTAACCACTGTGCCACTAGGGCTCCAAATTACATATGAAAGGCCCATTTTTTCATTTAGGTCTCAGCTCAAACATCATCTTAGAGATAGTTTATCTGAAATCCTGTCAAAATTAGCTCTACTTCCAAAAGTCACTCAAAATCACATCATCTTGCTTTATTCTTCATTGAGTGTACCAAAATTTGAAAACTATATAGATTATTTGATTTGTACTCATATATTTTCTGCCTCACCAGCTAAAATATAAGCTCCTTGAGAGTATTCACCATTCTAGTTCTGTAACCTACAATCATGCCTGGTACAGAGGTGGTGCTCCAAAAATTTTTGTTGCTTAAATGAATGGTTAAAGAAATTCTCATCTCACTTGTTAGTTGCAACCTGTCTACTTTTGTATATGCCATTCGCATAGTTAAAAATTCAACTGAAAAAGTCCTCCAAGGTCGAGAAGGGAGAGTGTTGATATGTCGTGGGGTTGTTAAACAATGTCATGAAACGAATATGTGTACTGATTGTTTAATGTGAAACTATTTGTTCTGTAAACGCTCATCTAAAGTACAATAAAAAAATTAAAAAAAAAATTCAACTGACTTAAGACAGATGAGAATTAATCACTTCCCGGAAATTTTCATAAGTAACATTTGCTGAACTGTTCTTTTGAAAACGTCTCAATTCTTTAGTAGAATATTTACATATAATACAACTATGTACATTACATATACAATTTTTTATTGTGTTTCTGGTAGTCTGTAATTTTTCTCAGGTTTCATTATATTTATTATTAGATGATAAGCTTCTCAATGTCAAGGACTTCTATACCACGTGCTTCCTTTGTTTACAATAATGATGATATTTTCTGAGGGGGAACGGTAAAAATTTAACTATTTTTTAAGTTATTCTCATAAAGAAGAAAGGTGAAAATATAAGAAATGGTGAAATTAAGAACTTAGGCAAAACCTTTCTTTCTACATTTTGCATATTCTAAGAGTGCAGAGTAGTTTATATTTGGGGGAAGCTAGAGTTGTTTGAAATACTAAGATGGCAAAGTATTTATTTGTATTTCTTTTTTTTTGTGTAGAAGATAAACACTTTATATTGTTTCTAAATTACATCAACAAAATGAAAATGTAATAGAAAAAAAGGAAACTAATATATCCTTAAGGCACTGAGAAGTAGAATAATTCTAACAACAAAAATATTATTTAGTCCATCCATTCCAAAGAGGTTGACTGCATTTTCATTAAATATCAGGCAATGACTTAACAAATACAAGCAGGCTGACATCCCTAACCTCATAACTATTACAGTCCATCCAGACAGTCCTTCTAAGAAACTTCTGGTCAATAAGTTTGCCAATCATTAGTCTTCAAACCCATTTTGGAAATATATTTTTATTCTACTCTAGTTCTTCAAAAGTAAAAATATACTTCAGTTTTTGAAACAGAAAGAAAAAAAATCTATTAGCTGTTCCTTTTATTGTAACTTCCTCTATATCAAGAGAATTTTTTTTTTTTTTTACAATGATAAGGTCTTTGACAAAGAAGTAGGAAATATTAGTGCCTATCAGAGGTTAGTTCCAAGTCATGAACCACTGATTTAAGCTTTATTAAAATTGCACTTGTTCCTAGCTTGGCTTCGCTTAGATAAGCTTTCATTTTTCCTCAGGCTGTAGTCTATTACTCTGTTACTAATACACTTTTCTGTAATTTCCTCCTTTCTGAGTTCAAGAAAAACGAAACTCCAAATAAGATTAATTTTTGAAAACTAGTACATAGATCCGAGAGGCAGGAAGAATGATGCACACTTGTTTCCTTGCAGGATAAAAGACAGCTTAGAAATTCAGAGGAAAAAAACAAAGTTATTCTCAATGATTACATGTTTTTCAGAAGGGCTGGTAGCTTCCTCAAAGCAATTCCTTCCTAAGGTCCAAGAAAAGCCACACCCCTGCCCAAAGATTCTGAATGGCCAAACTAAACTATCATCCACAGTGACTAGTAATCAGTTGACCGTACTTTCCATCAGCTTGAAAAAGTGGTATAAAGGAATCTGAAAATTTCTTCCTGATGCTTTAATGTTTTGTTTAACATGTAGCTGGCTAAATAGAAAACGAGTATCTTACTACAATTTAAGAAATTAATGTTCGTAGATATGGAAACCCATTGAAATATATATATATATATATATATATATATATATATATATATATATATATATATATATATATTTTCTTTAGGCTTCACCCCTGCCTTTAAGGCACACTTCACCTTAGTTGTACTCTGTAAGGGATAAAGTGCAGGAATGCAGTTTCAGAGCTGAGACTGCTGAGTTCTGAAGTTCAAATTCACCAGTGGAATATACAGTGAGGATGAGTTCAGTCAAATAGCTTTCATAACACATGGTACGACCAAATGGAGCTTCTATGGTTTTACTGTAACTTTCTGACAGATTAAGTGTTCTTTTCCTTCTTGGGTTTGTTATTTTTGAATGTCTGTCACTTAAAAAGGCATTTTCATCCATCTGCACACTCAAAGAAAAGGGCACCAATGAAACATGTCCAAAAAAGCAGTATGATACAAAATTAAGATTATGAAGAAAATGCTTTTTTAAAAAACCAGTAGTTAGGAATAAACAACAAATGAGGGAAGGGAGAATAAAGGAAGAAACTAAAATGCACTAGGCTTTCTATGTCTCATCATATATTTTGGATAAAATATTCCTTACACACTTATGCTTTTGTGACAGTTTCTTAACACAGGAATACATGTTTAAACTGCATGCTAGGATTGAAGTCAAGATTTTTTTAAAGAGTGGGAAAGGATGTAAGTAATATTCTGAATAAATAATGACCTAACTTAGAACATTCCTAGGGTGAGAATAATACCACAGACCCCCAGCATTCCCTAGCCCCCTATCCCAACTGCTTTATTTTTCTCCAGAGAATTTACTACCATCACCAACTCACAGTAACCCCATTTGTGTCAGAGTAGAACTGTGTTACATAGGGTTTTCAATGACTGCTTTTCTGGAAGGAGATCACCAGGCCTTTCTTCCAAGGTGGCCTGTGGTGGGCTCGAACCCCCAACCTTTTGATTAGCACCACATTAACCATGTGTACCTCCCAGGGATTCCATCTGGTATAAAATAGCCATCAAATAAGTATTTGTTAAATGAATGGCTGGAATGCTGGTGTACAAATGAAATAGGAATAAGTCAAAGAATTTCTAATGGGTAGGCAAACAACAGCATCTGTGAAAACAAACTATAGATGGAATTCTGGAATAAAGTATATTCATGATTTAGAAGTTAAGTGTTATCAGGGTAATATAAAATATAGCCATATTTCATTTTCTTTCATCTTAAATGCCAGGTTCAAATAAGTTTACACATATTACAAATGTCTGGCTTTCTATCAAATTTGATAACTTTTATCAATGGAAATGCCTGTTTGTTTTTTTTTTTTAATGGACTGATTTAACCAACATAGAAACCTCCAACAAGATAAATGTTAAGTAACTGGTTTTCTTCTAAAAACACAGAAATATATATATATGAAGGAGAAATTAGGCACAACCAAAATAGTTTCAAAATGTAAGCTATTTATGTAAACAGATTATAATATTTTCAATTTCACATACTGTTGGTTTTCCTTCTTAGCCATATTCTAAATCTTGATTTCTTATTAATGCCTGTTGGTTTTACATTAAGAACAACTTTATGTAATTGAGCACATGGTTCTACAAATGATTATTTACATATTGGGAAAATTTTAAATGACATGAAATACTATATATTATTGAGCAAGATATAATAAAATTTCAATTTAAATGCATGCTTTGTTAGTTTAATATGGATAAAGCATACTTCTACAGACTTTCGAAAATCCTATGAGTAAATTTGATTATAATTGATATAATATTTGCATGAATCAGTATATTTAAATGGAACGATAAAAGTGTTACACATTGAAATAACTTCCCTGAGAAGAAAATAAAGTTGTCACGGTATCACAGTATAAATTGTTCATGGCACTGTGGCACAAGGTTTTTAGCTGCTGATTTGCAAACTGTTTTCTGTTTATGTGTGTGTGTGTGTGTGTGTGTGTGTGTGTGTGTGTACACTGAATTAGGGCACTGTTATAAATTATATGCAAAAAGATAGGAATCAAACCAATATCAAACAGTCTAAACATAGTATTTCTTTCAGTGGTGGTTAGAGAGATCTGGGTCTAGAGAGCGGCTGTGCGTGAGCAAGCTGCACAGGGCTGCCACCTCAATGTACAAGTGACCTTCTAGTGCTGTCTCTTGTTCTTCATGTAACACAAACATCTTTTCTGAGACTTATTCTCCTTTTTTGCTTTTCAAACATACAGCTGACTAAATTCCTTTTCATACGTTCACAACAACACTTCTGGTTTGGGATTTGTTATCTTATAAATGACTTTCACGACTTCCAGTATAATTTTGATAAGCCCTACTCTACCCTAAAGTCTATATTCACAGGGACCTGTTTCCCAAATAAGAGTAAGAGAGCAGCAAAATCATCTGTACTGCACTGGACATAACTCCTCTTCACTTGTCTCATAATTTGTATTCATATTGCTATTTACTCCAGATATTCTGATGTTGATTATTTAATTTATATTTTTAAAAACTACTCAAATCAATGTCTGTATATGCTTTATGTGCTGGCTGCCATTGGGTATAAGTTCCCAGAAGGCAGGAACAGATAATCTACTACACTGGAAAATTTTTAGAACAATTCTCACATGTCAAAAAGTTTTCAAGATGATCATGCTATTCAAATATGTCTTGTTACTTCTTTTTGGCTTTTAAATTCCTTAATATTCCCCACAAAAAAATTCTAAACCTTTTTTAAAAAAATTTTCTGGTCTCTTGTTGCGCTTCTGATACTTTTTGTACAGGGCTTAATCTAATTGGTTGACATAAATCATCTAATTGGACTCTTCTCAAATTTTCCTGTTAGTGTCACTTGTCCTTCTGTTTATGCCACAGGTTCAACTATTCCCCCCATTTTAAAATATTGATGTCTCCCTTTGTTTGATTCTATCATTATTTACTTCTGAGAATTTATTCTCTTATGTTATCTTCAATAATTGGGCTCTATCGGTATCTTTCCTTTGATCAACAAACATGCTCAAGTCTCCACCACACTTATTGATTCTTCTCTAACTTAGAGTCTTAATAATCTTCGTCCCAACAGTGATAAATTTCTGGAATGAATAGTCTACCTCAGTGCCTGCCATTTTCTCGGCTCCTACTCAATCCACAAATCCTTGAGGTATTGCTTCCACCCACTATCTTCATGTCCAACTGTTCTACTGAATGTTACCTTCCCAAACTTAACCATGTTGTTGTTGTTTTTAGGTGCCATCGAGTTGGTTCCAACTTATAGTGACCCTATGTACAATGGAATGAAACACTGCCTGGTCTTGCACCATCCTCACAACTGTTGTTATGTTTGAGCCCATTGTTGCAGACACTGTGTCAATCCATCTCGTTGAGGGTCTTCTTCCTTTTTGCTGGCCCTCTACTTTACCAAGCATGATGTCCTTCTCCAGGGACTGATCCCTCCTGATAACACTTCCAAAGTATGTGAGATGTAGTCTCACCATCCTTACTAAGGAGCATTCTGACTGTACTTCTTCCAAGACAGATCTGTTAGTTCTTTTGGCAGTCCATGGTATATTCAATTTTCTTCACCAACACCAAAATTCAAAGGTGTCAATTCTTCAGAGTTCCTTATTCATTGTCCAGCTTTAGTATGCATATGAGGCGACTGAAAACACCATGGCTTGGGTCAGGAGTACCTTAGTCTTCAAGGTGACATCTTTCCTTTCCAAAACTTTAAAGAGGTCTTTTGCAGCACATTTGCCCAATGCAATGCGTCTTTTGATTTCTTGACTGCTGCTCCTGTGGGTGCTGATTGTGGATCCAAGTAAAATGAAATCCCTGACTTCAAACTTTTCTCCATTTATCACGATGTTGCTTACTGGTCCAGTTGTTAGGATATTTGTCTTCTTTATGCTGAGGTGTAATCCATACTGAAGGCGGTAGTCTTTGATCTTCATCAGTAACTGCTTCAAGTTCTCATCACTTTCAGCAAGCAAGGTTGTGTCATATGCATAACACAGGTTGTTAATCAGTCTTCCTCCAATCCTGATGCCCCATTCCTCTTCATATAGTCCAGTTTCTCAAATTATTTGCTCAGCATACAGATTGAATAGGTATGGTGAAAGGATACAACCCTGAAGCTCACCTTTCCTAACTTTAAGCCATGCAGTATGTCCTTGTTCTGTTCGAACGACTGCCTCTTGCTCTAAGTACACGTTCCTCTTAAGCACAATTAAGTGTTTTGGAATTCCCATTTTTCGCAATGTTATCCATAATTTTTTATGATCCACACAGTCGAATGCCTTTATATAGTCACTAAAACACAGGTAAACTCAACCATGGCCATCGCAATTTCCAAAGCCAGTTGCCTCTTCTCAATCCTATTTTCTCTGAACTTTCTACACCACTTAAAAGGATTAATTACTGCTCCTAAATCCCTTGCTGAAATATCTTCTTTCCTTGGTTTTGACAAGGCACTCTACTGGTTATGTACCTTTCAGTCTGATCACTTGTATTTTAGCTTCTTCTCTAGAGCTTTTTCCTCCTCCTACTCTCTCAACTAGATGTCCTCTCATCTTTCTATAATATCTTCTTTAGGTATTTCCACCACTCCCAAAGCTTTAACTGTAGCTCCTAGGTCTAAATTCTCTAGTGTCAGACTTTTCTCTAAATTTTAATTCCTGCTTTTCTATTTGTCTTTAATTCATCTGGGACCCCATACTTGACATTTCCAAAATGAAATTAATAGTTTTTTGAAAAAATGTCATTCTTGGGTTCTTGTCTTTTCTGTCTCTGACTGACACAAAATCTTCCTAGTAGGGCCAGCTCAGGCAGTTCAGCATCACATTCAACACTTTAGCTTCCTTGCTCCCAGAAGACTCCAAGGCATGCTGATTCTTTCTCCATTATGTTTCTACATCCTTTTATGCATTCCCTATTAAAAGCTCTACTCTTCTCTCACTTGTTTTAGTGTAAGAGCTTTTAAATATATTTTTTTTATTTTGAAAAAAATCACAAACTTACAGAAAATTTGAAAATATAGTACACAGGGCTTTTTTTCACTTAACCACGTAAGAGTAAGTTGCTGATCTGATGCTTCCATCATCCAGAATACTTTAGTGTGTACTTCCTACAAATAAGAACATTTTCCTCTACAATACAAAACAACCATCAAAATGAGAAAAATTACTCTGATACATTACTACTATCTAAAAACCTCAGGATCCATTCAAGTTTTGTAAACTGTCCTAATGATGTCCTTTATACCAAAATGATACTATTCAGAAACATGTATTGTACTTAGTTGTTATGTCTCTTTGGTCTCCTTCAGCCTTCCCTTCACTTTCATGACCTTAATGTTTCTGAAGATTACAGGCCAGAAATGCTGTAGAATGTCTATAATTTGGATTTGTCTGATGTTTCTTCATGGTTAGATTGAGGTTATGTATCTTTGGCAGGAATATCACAAAAGTGACACTGTGCTCTTCTCATTGCAATCTTGTGGTGTGCGATATTGATGTTGATGTTCCCATTACTGATGTTGTTCCCTCTGATCACTTGATTAAAGTATCTGCCAGGCTTTTCTACTATGAAGTTAATCTTTTCTCCTTTGCAATTAATGAGTTCTCATGGGGAGATACTCTGAAACTATGTAAACATCCTGTCTCTAATCTCCTTTGTATTTATATTTATTTATATCTAGAAAGACTCATGATTTCCTATGTTACTCAGTGTTATAACCTATTACTACCATTATTTATTCTGATGCTCCAATTGATCTTTATTCAGTCAGTGGAGGCCCCTCAGCTATGGAAACACACACACATGTACACAATTTCATCTATGTTTATTTTCTATGCCTATATATTTCTTATATATGTGAAAACCATGAAATCACATCAGTACTTCCAATTCCAATCCAATAACTCAGGGTTCATTCTAGTTTCTCCCTTTCCATATTTGTATCCCCTTCTCTGACTTTGAGAAACCTTGCTATGATTTTCTTTAATTCATTTCTATATTGAATCAGTCCTCTGGTAGGTATTCTCAGCTGTCTCTGCTGTCACCTTCTTCCCTGTGTGGTTGTCTTCTTCATCCAACTCAGACTCAGGCACCCTGCACCTGGCAACCCTCTGTGTGGAAGTCCTTCTAGTCTGATTAGACTCTGACAACTTGCATAGATCGTCCTCCTGGTGAAAACCTTCCTTACTCCACTCAGACTCTGACTCCCCAGTGTCAAGCTCCTTACCTTGCTTGGGCTCTGACTTCTCACACCAGGTTGTGCCATCCCCCCACCCCTGTGTTGATGATTTTCTGAATCTGCTCAGTATCTGACCCCCCATGCCAGGCTTCTCAGGCTCTGTCAAGGCTGTTCCCCACATTCCTACCTGCATGAATGTCTCTGCTCCACCTCAATGGTTTTAGTAGATTTATTCAGAAAATGAAGGAAGGGAAGTATGATGATTAATTTTATGTGTCTACTTGGCTAGGCTAAGGGGCCCAGTTGTTTGGTCAAACATTAGTCTAGATGCGGTTATGAAATAGATACATGTGATTAAATCAGCTGACCTTAAGCAAAGTAGATTACCCTTTATAATGTGGGTGGGCCTCAACCAATCAGTTGATGGCTTTAGGAGCAAAAATGGAGTTTTCCCTAGGGAATGTTCTGCCTCCAGACTATAAATAAACATCTTCCCAAAACTCCTCCACTTTTCCCATTGCCTGAACTACAGATTTTAGGACACAATAGTAATTGTAATTCTTTAGATGTATAATATACTTTAAAGTCCTGCAGCTTTTATTTTACCTAATTACTTGTAATGTGGATTGCTTTCCCTTTCATATCTAACTTTCAAAATAATATCTATCTTTAAAATGTGTAGTTTGAATATTACCTCCTCCATAAAATCCTTCTTGTAGTTTTTCAACCTTAAGTAATTATGGTTAATATTAATAATGATAATAATAGCAACAAAAGTTTTAATAGCTACCATTTATTAGAAATGTCTCACTTATTAGTTACTATGCCAGCAAGTTCATATGTATTATTTCTGCTCCTTTCGTTAATTCTGAAAATTAATGATTTTCAATCCCATTTCCATTTTATATACAAGAAAATTTAGGCACTGAGAGGTTAGGTAACTTGCTCAAGGCCTAATAGCTAATAAATTGCAGAGGCAGGGCTTTAATCTAGGACTTTTTGAATTCCAGGCTAATGTTGCTTGCACTGGGATACAACCTTTGCTCATCCCACTTGTTCCCAGCAACTTTGCCGTTTTCTTTTGGACACAGCACATTTTGCATCGTATTTTATTTAAATTTCACATACTACTTAAAAGAGTCAAAGCTCCAAGAGGGCAAGTATCATACCTGTTTAATTTCATATTCCTACCAACATGGAACCATACCCAAGGAGGAGATTCATCAGGCAGGGGAAGGAATAACCATGGACTGAGAGAGCCAATAGGCCTGGCTTATAATACTGGCTTTATCACAAGCCACAGGGTACAAAACAACATTTTAAATAGACATTTAACTCCCCTGAAGCTATGTTTTCATATTTCTAAAAGATGCTGATTAGACCTTTTGACTTTTACAATCTCTATCCAAACTAAATCCTTGAATTACTTGATTTTAATGTGTAATGAGATAAATAACTTTAAAATAAAAATTAATAAAATCCTACCACATGTACTTTATTCTATGTATTATGGCACTTTCAATTTTAAGAAACTATTCCATTAAAACATCTAAATTGATCAGCATCCTCAGTGAATAGAAAAGTTACACAGTTTTTTTTTTTTTTTTTTTTTTTTTTGTCAAAAGCCAATAGAATCCATCTCCAAACTACTCATAAAGACTCTTCAAAGGATGAGGAAAAAAAAAATATCCTAAGACAGTGACAAAAAATAAAACGGGATATTTTAATCTAAAAACAATCTACAACTAACACATACAAAGATAAGTGTTCCTTAACATTTAGCTTCATTTTTATAATTTATATTTGGCTTGAATCTTAAGTAATAGGTGGTTGTTGTTGGTAGGTGCTGTAGAGCTGATTCCAACTCATAGCGACCCTATAGGACAGAGTAGAACTGCCCCATAGGGTTTCTTTATGGAAGCAGACTGCCACATCTTTCTCCCATAGAGCTGCTGGTGGGTTTGAACCACCGACCTTTTGGTTAGCCGTCAAGCACTTTACCACTGTGCTACCAGGGCTCCTTAAGTAATGGGTAGGGAGTTGGATATATATTTTTTTCTATCAGGTTCTAACCATTCATGTATTTAGGGTTACAAAATCCTTTACCAGTGTGTTCTTGTACTTTTATTTGTTTCCATCTCTTCCTTATTTTCTCAAGATTCTTTGCAGTTAACATAATTGTTGCATAAATATTTTCCTTACTGTTTATTGTATTTCTAAACTCCTGGCTCCTTTACTGGCTAGTACTCAAGAGATATGCCTTTATCCTATAATAAATCTTGAGGTAAGGTAGCAAGGTGGGTGGGTATGTCTTTTTCTTTTCTTAGATTGGTGCTCATTTTATTGCAGTTCTTTTCTAAGCATAATATAATAATTTTTGGAATGACCTACAGATGCTTCTATTAGGCTTCTCCTTTCTTTTACCCTTCCTCTTTCCCCTACTTTCTATTGTTTTCCCACTTTGATTCTGCACATTGCTAATATGGGCAAGGAGTATTATTCAATGAGATGGGACTAAGGTCAGGTTTTTATGGATAGGTAGAATGTCCCCAAGGTTTACTCTTTCTATACTTCCTTAATCTTCTGTTCAGTGCTCTTTCTATTTACCACCACAATTCTCGAGGTATATATTATCATTAATTTTCATTCTTCAACCTTTATTTTCCTTTCATTCCCATACCTAACATATGCCCTCAAACATCTAATCTTGCATATTCTACAGCGAACATTCAGGTTTGTGCAAGCCTGAATCACACGTATATTGGATGTAGAAAGATGGTGAAAATATGAACAGGTAATGGATAAACATAATTTCTTCATAATTCCATGGGGACTAATAAATATAATGAATCAAAGTATAATCAGGCAAGTAATACTAAATAAGGTATTAATTCTTAGAAAGTTCTCAAGTGTTTTTAACAAATTATTTCAGAAGTATTTTAAATCCCTAAGTAATCCCATATTCCCTAACTACAGAAGGCTCAGGGAAGAGGGAGCCTTATGGCTACTATGTCCTGTATCCTTCCCCTTGAAGGTGTCCTCATGCCCTGTCACAGTCAAAATGGCCATGTTATTTGGACTATTAAGTATGTCTTCAGAATGCATCTGCCATAAAAAGGGACATTTCTGAAAATACATCCAAGATGTTTGAAAATGCCCTACCAGAACACTTTTTATGTTCATACTGAGAAATTTCATGCCAAAGCTGACCACACTTACATGGTGTTAGTTTAAAATGGTGTCAGGCAATGAGCTGATGTTATCTTAATAAGTGTGGTTTTGCCTATGTGGAAAAATGCTAATTGTTCAGAGGAGGAATTACTTTAGATCTGGACAGCAACATTAAAAAAAAAAAAAAAATGCCCCTTTTGTTTGTGCCAAACCATATACATCATAAAAGTTTGGTGTGGTTTTTTTTTTTTTTTTGTATATATATTTCTTTCACAAGTGCATAACCCAAATTATGCCCTTCTGAAGTAAGATGCAAAATAATTATAATAATTGTAACGATAAAAATAGTAGATAACCCTTCTGTAGTACTTACAAAATGATAAGCACTATTCAGGCAATTTAGGTATATAAGTTTTTTTTTTTAATCTTCACAATAATAGTAAAGGGTAGGAACACTATTTTTCTTATTTTTGCGATGAGGGATTAAATAATTTGTAAAATGCCAAAGAACTAGTCAGGATTTGAATCCAGAAATTCTGGGGCCAGAGTTCTTGCTCTTACTCACGACACCATATTGCCAATCCGAGAGGCAGAAGTACAGCACAGATAGACTCTTCCCACCTCTGAGATTCTGGCAAACATTCTATGTTACATGGTAAGATAGATTTCCATGATCTCAATCTTCCTGTAGTCTAAACAGATATTGTATTTGTCATTGTAATTTTATCTGTATTGAGAGAGGGACAAAACGGCACCGAAACTACTCGTGGTAAAGCAAGTAATTAAATCATTGAGTTAGAACATTATTTACAGCTATCAATACAGCATGACAATATCTAAAGAATCTCGGGGAGGCTAACGTGAGACCCTTTTACATTTCTGAGTCCATTTTAATTCTGTAAAAGTATAGCTGATATACACCTAAGTGTCTTCTGTCATTATCTTCTAAAAATTTTAATTCTTAACTCCTGGTCTATGAGCTAACTTTTTAAAATAAAATAAATGCTTATATGTTATATGCATTTCCATATGTTTTCTCTTTCCCTTCTTTAAGTCACCTTAGATTGCTTTCTTCTTTTAACTATCTGACGCATCTTCGTATTTGAATTGAAAAGTGTATTTTCTTCCCTGTGAAGCCTCTTTATTACTTCTCGTGAATCAAAGGAAAACAATCTTTCTTTATTGCCTTTACAAATCAAAAGTTAAACACATGCTTAATTGAGCAGGTTGATGATTAGATGGGGAATAATGATGGAAAGAAAGATGCCAGCACAAACAGAATATGGCCATTCATTTTTAATCCCAACAAACTGACTACTGCTCATGAATGGGGGTCTAATGCTAATTCTGGCAGCAAATCACCAGAGAATCACCTCTCTCAGGAGAGCCACGTCAGCATGCAGGAAGCTTTTTCTTGCTTCTCTTGCTAGAATACACCAAGTAGCTTTCTCTCTCTCTCTCTTATTGGCACAATAAAATGTCTCTTAAATGAAGGATCATAAGCATAGCAGATACAAGAGACCGTTCCCCCACTCTGAGCACTAGTACTCTTTCAAAGATGAAAACATTTTTTTCATCTCAAAGAATCTAGGCAACTAAACCACAATATGCAGAGTCATTAGGGATTGCCCTGGTCATTAGCCATCACAGATATAACTTCTTCTCATCAGTTGAATTAATGGGAAAAAAAAAAAGCAAACCGTCCATAATCAAACTGCCCTACTGATGAAGATGCAGACCAACTTCTATGCCTATATTGTTACATACGCATGAGCTAGCTTGGTTCTTTGCATGTTTAATTGTCTACCACAGAGAGTAACAGAGGGTTATTACATAAGCAACTTACTATTTTGAGCCGATATTGCTGAACTTTTCCTAATACAGTGGCTGATCAGCAGCACCAGACCTTTCAGACTCTAAATGGCAGAATTAAGCTCTTTTAAGGCTTCCTAAATCCTTCCTATTCTCATAACAAGGTTCCTCCAGTGAAGTACTAGGGGATGGAAAATGGCACCCCATAACATGCTAAAGACACCCAGGTGAGGCTGAGGACTCGGCTGGCAGTTTAACTGGGCCTTACTACAAATACTCTTTAATAGAAATGCCATGTCTAATTAGCCCTGAAGCAGGGAACAAAGCTCTTTCATCTTAGAAGTGGGGAAATGGAGTTAAAAAAAAAAGCAGCAGCAAACATCTTACCTTTTGTAGCAATTCGTACACACTGGGTTTTAGTTTCCTGTTGGAGTAAAAATGAAAGAAAATAGTCAGTGCACAGACAATGTGTCCTTTTTCATGAACTATAACTATTATGAGGATCAATCTGAGATTATAAAATAGGATTATAAAGAATATAATTCTAGCATTGAAAAACTTTAAAAAAGATTTTTTTTATATGTGCTGTCAGAGAGATTCGAAAAAAAAACCCTCTAAACTAAGAGCTTTTAAAAAACCTTTCCAGTATTTTTAAAGATGTAGCTATCTGTTTTAACCTTGTAATGAAAAGGCTCTTGTGTCCGAAACAAGTAGTACAGCCTTCTATTTGCATCTACTGTACTTTTTGAACTATCAGAAATAAAATGTGTTTGCAAACCTAATACAAATAAGATGCAAAAATAAATTTCATTTTCACCTCATATCTGTAGACTAAGACCAAACCTGAATTTTGCTTTTTTTTTTTTAATTGTACTTCAGGTGAAGGCTTACAGAACAAATAGTTTCTCATGAAACAGTAGTACACATATTGTTTTATGACATTGGTTAACAACCCCACAACATGTCAACCCTCTCCCTTCTCGACCTTTTTTTTTCTTTTTTTGGTGAAACTATACATAGCCAAAGATACACCATTTCAAAAATTTCTACATGCATAGTTCAGTGACATCGACTACGCTCTTCCAATTGTGCTGTTATTCTCACTTAAGATGAAGGCTTACAGAACAAAATAGTTTCTCATCTAACAGTTAGCATACATGTTACCCTATGACAATGGTTAACAATCTCACAACACATCAACACTATCCTTACTCAACCTTGGGTTCCCTATCACCAGCTTTCCTGTCCCCTTCTGCCTTCTGGCCCTTGACCCTGGACTGCTGTGCCTCATTAGTCCCATTTGGTTTTATGGGGCTGTCCACTCCCAGGCTGAACGGTGAACCTCGGAAATGACTTCACCACTGAGCTGAAAGGGTGTCTGGGGGCCTTATTCTCGGGGTTTTTCTAGTCTCCATTAGGCCAGTAAATCTGGTCTTTTTTTTTTGTGAGTTACAATTTTGTTCTACATCCTTCTCCAGCTCTGCCCAGAACCCTCTGTTGTGATCCTGGTCAGAGCAGTCAGCAGTGGTAGCTGGGCACCATCTAGCTGTACTGGACTCAGTCTGGTGGAGGCCTTGGTAGCTGTGAACAATTAGTCCTTTGGACTAATCTTTTCCTTGTATCCTTTCTCTTCATTCTCCCTTGCTCCCGAAGGGATGAGAGCAGTGGGGTATCTTAGATGGCTGCTCACAGGCTTTTAAGACCCCAGACGCTACTCACCAAGGTATAACGTAGACTATTGTCTTTATAAACTGTGTTATGCCAATTGAGCTAGATGTTCCCTGAGACCATGGTCCCCACAGCCCTCCACCCAGCAATTCAGTCCCTCAGGGAGTTTGGATGTGTCTATGGAGCTTCCATGACCTTTCCTTGTACAAGTTGTGCTGGCCAAACCTGAATTTTGCATGCTTTCAATCAGATCCTAGCATGACTAAAGAGCTAAATGTGCATGTACTTATTAGAAAGATTATCAACAAGTTGTAGCACACTTGCACTTAAATTTATCTATTATTATTTTTTATTTATTTAACTTTGGGGGAAAATGTTTCTCATTGTAAATAATTTTCCTTCTCTTGCCAGGCAGATGGGGTAGAGGCAGCAGAAGCAGATGTAGGAAAGGACAGGAATTATTTCAAATTTTATTCCTATTCTTTTCTTATTTATTTATTTATTTTAATGTTCTGAGGTGATAGTAGAGGGCGGAACACATGGTGAGGCTGGGCACTTCTAGGCCCACACCTCACTCCTCCAGGACTTGGTTCATTTTAATGTTTACCTTTGAATACATAAGAGGTTGGAAAAGATGCCAAAGCCAGTTCACGGAACAGAGGCTCCTAGTTGCCAAGATGCATTTATAATTCCATCTTGAGTAGTTCTATGTGTTGACGAGCCAAAACAGTTTATAAATGTCTCTATAGCATTTATTATTTTAAAATTAGACATAACAAAGCATTGAAGAGGAGAATAGTCATTAAAAAAAAAAAATTCTGCACTTCTATTACTTAATTGTGACCTGAGGCCTTCATAGTAAACTGCAAGAGACTATTTTACATTCCAGTAAGTTCCCAAAGAGATTTTGATTTCCTAAAAGTGACCGCTGTTAACCATATCAGCATTACCAGGCTCTGCCGATAAAAGCCACATTAATTTTAAAACTCTTTGCCAAGATAACTGTGAAATATACTGTTGCTATTCTGTACTTGATTATACCACAGTGTAGATACGTTAGCAATTAGAAGAGAAAATTTATATCCAAGTGTTTAAATGGTGCAAGAGAAAATTCTTTATAAGTAACAGACATTCATTCACACTCCCCTCATACCAAAGACCAAGTAACAAAAGTAAATTTGGAATCTCTCACCTCTCTAAAGATAAAAACCCAAACACAGAACTATATTTTCTACCTCATGCTGTTGGAACAAAATAATAATTCTGTAGTATTCTTGTTTTTGAGCAGCCCAGTTGTACCAGTGGTACAGAATGATGTATAGGTGAGAAGTGGGCACCTAACTCACCTCTATGGACTCCCAGTCATATAGAAACAAGCTAGAAGAGAAGAGCATTTTCAACCATGAGCACTGTCTGGCCTTAGAGTGTATCTTAGAAGATGCTGTGCCACTTTTCTTTGATAGATACTATGAGCTAACCATATAGGTAAGCAGAAAGATAAAAGATTTCTTTCAAAAGTAGCCAAAAAGTCAATCAATGCCCTTTGTTCTCACGGCCCTATAGAAATGCAAATGGATTGTTATGAATATCTTCTAATTAAATTATTCCAAGATGTAATATGACCCATGTAGGTATATTACATTATTTCACATTATCTGTCAGGTTCCCACCTCAAGAACTCAATTATCCAAACCCAGCAATTTCCTATATAGTTGTAATTGTCGTGTGCTGTTGAGTGGATTCGAACTCATCGTGACCTTATAAGACAGAATAGAACTGACCCATAGGGTTTCCAAGGCTGTAACTTTACAGAAGCAGACTGCCACATCTTTCTCCTATGGAGCAGCTGGTGAGTTCTAACGCTGACCTTTTGGTTAGCAGCTGAGCACTTAATCATTGTGCCACCAGGGCTCCTTTCCTATATAGTTACAAGTGTTAAAAACGTCATTTTTCAGTTGGATTTTAAATTGTAGAAGTTTCTATTCTCAACCTTTTTTCCCCTATCACTCTGCAAAGATAAAAATAAACAAATAAATAAGTTTAAGGAAAGAAAATTTCTCAAAGGGAAGAGCATGAGGCATGAAAGGCCAGGTTGTTTCCCCACATATGGAACCACTGGTTAGTTTCTAACTTTCTGTTGGATTTTCCTCTTCAATATTCATTTGGGATCAGCGGTAGTGTTCAAAAACAGCTGTGTCCAAAATGGGAAAAGGAGGGGCAACCAGGGAAATGGAAAGCCGACTTCTCTAATGGCACAGCATCCAGCCACCTCCAGGTAGCCTTCTGTTCAGATTCTGTCTGATGTGCCAGAGAGCCCTATTACCTTGTAATCAGAGGACTGTTACTTGTTATTTACTATTTGGCTTGTACTTCCTGAAAAGTTTATAAGGGTTTATTAGACTGCTGTGGAACATGCATTTTGTTTACCCTGCAGTAAATTTAATCTTTTGAAGCGTTCCACTACTGAGCAAAGAAGCCTGAACAATGCATGATACTGGGGTGGAGCACTGGCAGCAGCACACCCACCTTCTCAAATCATTTTACTCACAATTGCTATTGTGGGCTTTCCTGAAGAAAACTCACTTGGAAACAGTTAGTTACTAGAAAACAGGAATCCTGTGAAATGTAACTGGCTTATGGCTGCAGCAAACTTTGGGCACTGTTGGGAACAGAAACAATTCCCCTACACACAAAATTTTTTTTGGACAAATGCAACTGAGTATACATAAAATTGATTCCTGCTTTCCCTTAGAGTAGGAAAAAACAAACCTTGGTGGACACTCACCTTCTCCACACTGCTCATTGCCTGGAAATAGATGTTGTACCCTTTGCGAGGAGCCAAAGGTGGGTTCCAAAAGCCCTGGTAGGTCCTATTGTCCCCCACCGTGAATGGAGCAGGTTCAGGTAGATTCCCCGGGGGTAGTTCTGCAGCAAAGTAGTACGGTGCACCCCCACTCATGGCGTTTTGGTATGTGACAGGGACCTGGTAGCATTCCATCGCTCCGGCTTCTCTCTTGGTGCGGTGTGGGTGCAGCTCCTCCACAACAATCTGATAGGCACTGTTTGCAAACAGAAAAATAGACATTTAGAGATGTGAGACGTTAACATTTTTCAATAAAGGAGCAGAGCATTTAATATTAACATGCGATAGTTAAGAGTATTCCTGGCCCATGCACCTCACACGCAGCTACCACCTGTTTGTCAGGGGAGGCTTGTATGTGGCTATGATGCTGAAGAGGTTTCAGTGGAGCTTGCAGACTAAGACGAACTAGGAAGAAAGTCCTGGAGATCTACTTTAGAAAAATCTGTCAAAGAAAACCCTGTGGATCACAAAAATTCAATCTACAATAGATCATGGGGATGGCCAGGACCAGGCAGCATTTCGTTCCTTTATGAGTGGGGTCACCATGAGTCAGGGGCTGACTCCACGGCAACTAACAACAACAACAAAGTTAGTCTTAACCTACTGCATTCATATTTTCAGCTATTTTGAACTAAAATAGAAATTCACGTGTACTCTGTTCTCCCCCAGCTTCAACAGGGTTACTAAGGAACATAATAAAGTAAGAAAAATCACCATAGAATTTGCCACATTTTTAAAATGTTGAGAAATAAGCCATCCTAATAAGGAACCTGACATTAACAAAAGATGCATAATAGATTAAGTTCTTTGTCTGATATTTTAAAATGTTTAAAGTTAACATTTTCCTTTGAAATGATATTATGGAAGGCCCAGCTCCAAGGCCCCACAGAATGACTGCCTCAGGGAGGTGCTCCAAGCACCAGTTTGCAGTTGTCATAGCATTAGAGACAGAATGTGCTGACAGGCTTCTCCACCTCTTGACCTGGCTATGGCATGTACATTGGCTCAGAGCAATGCAGATCCAAAGTACAAGTGACATGTAGCAACAGAGGCACAGATGGACAGAAATCTGTCCTCACCACTGAAATAGACCGACTCCTCCTTCTAGAGTTGTTAATAATAAAATGTTACAAATTGTAGAAAAAAATAGCATTTGGCTTATTAAAGCTCTAACCTAAATCTTCTAATACTTTTCTTAGCAGTCTTAAAACATTTCTACACTAGCTGTTATTTTACAAAGGAGAAAATAGAAAGAAAAAATAATGTAACATTAAAATAAGGATTAGAAATTAGAAATTTTCTAATCACTAATAAAATGATTTTTTATTAATTTCCAAAACTGGTATGTAAATAGTATTCTCTTCACATGAGAACTTTTTAGGTAAAGTGCACCCCAGACAGTTGACATTATTAATATATTTAAAAGAAATATGTTTCAAAAAACCCTAAAAATTATGAAAAAATGCACTGTGGTAGCTTATACAAATTGAATATAAATAAGCTATGTGTACTTCTACATGTCTGAATCTTGAGTCACCAAGCAAATATGATCCTTCTATATAGGGAGAACCATCTCTATTCAATGAATCTCTAGCAGGAATGGACTTCCATAAAAAGAAATAAAGAGGAGGCAGAAATGGACTTCTATAAAAAGATATAAACAGGAGGGGAGGGAGAGAGAAAGAAAAATGGAGAGCAAGCAAGAACAAAAGTGAGCATAATTGAACCTGCATCTATGACAATTAAAATTGTTTAGAATCTGGTATAAAATTCTAACCTAATATAAACTCTATTATACCTTCAAACAAAAGATCTTCATAGATTAAGAGAAAGGCACTTTATAAAGACTTTCTTTTCTTACTAATCATTCAAGTTTCCATTATCCATTAAAATAGTCCTAAGAAAAAGACAGGTTGACATCCTTTAGCAATAGGACAGAAACTGTGTTAATATCGGAACTCAAGATTTGGACAAGTAAGTAAGGCAGAAGTCTGTTACTTGAAAGTATGCTTACTGAGCCGTTCTCTATACCTCTGTCAAGTTGGGTTGCTACACTTCTAGGAATGTTATCGATAAAGATGCATGATCTCTGAGGCATCAAGAGAGTACACACGTGTCAATTTTAAAATCCAGGAAATACACAAGCGTAGCCCTCGGACAGGAAGTGGAAAGAAGGGCAGAACAGACATACGCTATGGTAAGCAAACTTAGCTTTTTTTTGTTTTACTTTCAATTTATAATCTACATTTGTATATTATACATGTGCTTACCGTGTGGATACTTATACATATGCACATGAATACACAAATATGTATTTCCCAAACAAACCTAATCTCACATTCTTTCCCCAATGAATGATAAAATAATTACCTACCATTGTTAATCATTTAACCTAATCCTTAAAAAATATATTCCTTGTTAATTATCTCATACCTCTAGGGGGGGAAAAAAAACAGAAAATCTAGTGAACATTTAATCTTAACTAATTCTATTAAGTTGGCATAGGTTCTACTTTTCAAATGAATGATATATCATGCAAGACAGTTTGTTCCCCAGACCAATTAGGATCAAAGCAAATTGCCAGTATTGAACAGTAAAGGAAGAAAAGGTGCATCTGCTCTTTGGGAAAGGACTTTGAGTATGGTTTCATAAAAGATACAAATCAACACATTGGATTTCACTTTCAGATTTGGCACTATTTCCGATTAAATGAAAGAAAAGCCTGCTCTAAAATTATCTCCATTTTATAAGTTAGGGATGCTTCTATAATGAACATAAATTAAGAAAATTACTTCCACACATATCTACAAATATATGGCTATTGCCATATGCTTTAATCTTGTAATACATATTTTCTTTACTAATATTATCCATTTATTATTTAAATAGATATAGAAGAGATGAGGTGCCATGTTTACATTATTATTGAGAAAATTGAGGGGGAAAAAAGAGCTCCTTCCCACTAAAATTTAAAGCAGGAGCCTCACTTTCTTCTTTCTATATTTTCTACTAGACATTATAGAAAGTCTTCTAAAAATTGGCTTTCAAGTGTCTCTAAAATATTCTTTGTGCAAGGGTTGACATCAGCTAGAAAGCTAGATGGAGACAGCGCTCTCTCTGGAGAAATGTCTTCATGGTATAACACTTAGCTCAGTTTCTGCATATTTTTAAACCCCAACTATGCTTAACTCTACAAGCTGAAATAGTAACCATAGCATTTTATATTCAGGTGTGGTTTTCAAATAGGATATTGGGCATTTAAAGAGAATTTGTGGAATGAATAAATTGTTTTTGCCTTTTCCGTAGATGCCTTTGGTTACTTAGGATATATTCAAGGTACTATTTTTTTCTTTCTTCATGAAAGTGACTTTCTCATCTCAAATATCATGAATTCTATTTGTAAATGAGAATTTTCTCAATTAACTTTCTGTTTATAACTCTGCATTCATTCAATTATTGTCATTCGACAATTATATATTGAGAAACTACCATGTATAATGAATGTACTGCTCTAGGCACTGAGAAGAGAAAGGTGAGAAAAGTCTCTGTCCTCATGATCCTTATATTTGCTTCTTATTTTTCAAATTTCTAGTGTCCTATTGTTGTTAGAATACTTTCTGGCCCTTTCAATTTCGATACAGTTAAAGAATACATAAAAGGAAAAATATCTATGTTCTTGAAAATCTTCTCCACTTGTGAACCTATAACTGTTTACAGTAAGTATTGAAAATGACTGAAACAGTCCTTCAGAAGTAAATTTTCACAGTCATCTTAAATCATTTTTCTTATGCCCTTACACACAAACCAAGCTGAAACTGTACTATTATTCTTCTATATATCACCCAGAAATACACTTTTCCACTTTAAAATCTTGGCTCACTTATGCCTGGTATACTGCAATCTTTCCTTACAGAACACCCTAAGCATACTACCCTTCCAGCAAACTGAAAATATGAAAAGTACCTTTCCATGTAATGACACTGCTTAAAACCCTCTAGTGGCATTTAACAGCCATTAGCTGGGCTCAGTCTTAAATCAGCTCCTTTCAAGATATATCACTTTCCTCATTTACATCTATATTCGTGCACATTGCAAAGGAATGTGTATAATCTACAGAGATATCAACTGTAATCATGCAAAGCTCTTAAAAACTGTTTACACTTAGTGAAAAGTCACTATAAAAATAATCATAAGTCACTATAGTGAGAGATGTCATCTAACTTGAGATGGAACTCCAAACAAAAAATTATAAAATTCATTTTTAAAAGAAACTCTTGCTGTTAGATGCGCTCGAGTTGGTTCTGACTCCTGTCAACCCTATGTACAACAGAACGAAACACTACCTGGTCCTGCGCTATCCTCAAAATCGTTGCTATGTTTGAGACCATTGTTGCAGCCACCGTGTCAATCCATCTCAGTGAGGGTCTTCCTCTTTTTCGCTGACCCCCTACCTTACCAAGCATGATGTCGTTCTCCAGGGACTAGCTCCTAAAAATAATATGTCCAAAGTATGTGAGATGGAGTCTTGACATGATCACTTCGAAGGAGCACTCTAGCTGAACTTCTTCTAAGACACATTTGTTCTTCTGGCAGTCCATGGTATATTCAATAATCTTCACCTACACAATAATTCAAAGGCATCAATTCTTCTTTGGTCTTCCTTTTTCATTGTCCAGCTTTCGCATGAATATGAGGCAACTGAAAATACCCTGGCTTGGGTCAGGCATACTTTAGTCCTTAAGGTGACATCTTTGATTTTTAATACTTTAAAGAGGTCTTTTGCAGCATATTTGCCCAATGCAATGTGCCCTTTGATTTCTTGACTGCTGCTTCCATGGGTGTTGGTTGTGGATCCAAGTAAAATAAAACTCTTGACAACTTCAAACTTTTCTCCATTTATCATATGTTGCTCATTGGTCCATTTGCAAGGATTTTTGTTTTCTTTATGTTGAGGTGTAATCCATACAGAAGGCTGTAGTCTTTGGTCTTCGTCAGTAAGTACTTCAAGTCCTCTTTGCTTTCAGCAAGCCAGAGCGTGTCATCTGTATATCACATGTTGTTAATGAGTCTTCCTCCAATCCTGATGCTTCGCTCTTCTTCATATAGTCCAGCTTCTCGGATTATTTGCTCAACATACAGACTGAACAAGTATGGTGAAAGGATATAACCCCGGCGCATACCTTTCCTCATTTCAAACCACACAGCATCTCCTTGTTCTGTTTGAATGACTGCTTCTTGTTCTATGTATAGGTTCCACGTGAGCACAATTAAGCGTTCTGGAATTTCCATTCTTTGCAATGTTATTCATAGTTTGTTATGATCCACACAGTTGAATGCCTTTGCATAGTTAATAAAAAACAGGTAAAACACTGGTATTTTCCGCTTTCAGCCAAGATACATCTGACATCAGCAATGATATCCCTCATTCCACATTCTCTTCTGAATTCAGATGGAATTTCTGGCAGTTCCCTGTCGATGTACTGTTGCAAATGCTTTTGAATTATCTTCAGCAATATTTTACTTGTGTGTGATACTAATAATATTGTTTGATAATTTCCACATTCTGCTGGATCACCTTTCTTTGGAATGGGCACAGATATGGAACTCTTCCAGTCGGTTGGCCAGGTAGCTATCTTTCAAATTTCTTAGCATAGATGAGTGAGTACCTTCAGCATTGCATCTGTTTGTTGAAACATCTCCGTTGTTATTCCCTCAATTCCTGGAGCCTTGTTTTTTGCCAGTGTCTTCAGTGCAGCTTGTACTTCTTCCTTCAGTATCATCAGTTCTTGATCATATGCTATTTCATGAAATGGTTGAACATCTACCAGTTCTTTTTGGTACAGTGACTCTGTGTATTCCTTTCATCTTCTTTTGATTCTTCCTGTGATACTGAGTTTTTTGTCCACAGAATCCTTCAATATTGCAACTTGAGGTTTGATGTTTTTCTTCAGTTTTTTCAGCTTGAGAAATGCCAAGCATGTTCTTCCCTTTTGATTTTCTAACTACAGGCATTTTCACACTTCATTATAATACTTTACTTTGTCTTCTTAAGCAGCCCTTTGAAATCTTCTGTTCAGTCCTTTTATGTAATCACCTCTCTCTTTCTCTTTTTTTTTTTAGCTACTCTACATTCAATAGCAAGTTTCACAGTCTTTTCTGACATCCATTTTGGTCTTTTCTCTCTTTCCTGTGTTTTAAATGACCTTTTGCTTTCTTCATGTATGATGTCCTTTTGTTATCTCATAACTTTGGTCATTAGTATTCAATGTGTCAAATCCATTCTTGAGATGGTCTACAAATCCAGGTGAGATATACTAAAGGTTATATTTTGGCTCTCATGAACTTGTTTTAATTTTCTTCAGGTTCAATTTGAACTTGCATATGTCCAATTGATGGTCTGGCCTGCAATTGGCCCCTGGCCTTGTTCTGACTGATGATATTGAGCTTTTCCATCTTCTCTTTCCACAGATGTAGTTGATTTGAGTCCTGTGTTTTCCATCCGGTGAGGTCCAGGTATATAGTGGCCTTTTATGTTGTTGAAGAACTGTATTTGCAATGAATAAGCCATTGGTCTTGGAAAATTCTATCATGAAATCTCTGGAGTCTTTTCTATCACCAAGGCCATAGTTTCCAACTACTGTTCCTTCATTTCCAACTTTTGTATTCCAATCATCAGCAATTATCAATGCATCTTGATTGTATGTGTGATCAATTTTAGACTGCAGAAGTTGGTAAAAATTTTCAATTTCAGGACACTATATAATGATTAAAGGGTCAATACACCAGGAGGACATAATCATAATAAATATTAATGCACTCAAAGACAGGGCTTCAAAACACGTAAGACAAACTCTAACAGCATTGAAAAATGAGATAGACAGCTCCACAATAATAGTAGAAGACTTCAACACACCACTTTTGTGAAGGACGGAACATCCAGATAGAAGTTCAGTGAAGACACAGAAGATCTAAATGCCACAATCAACCAACTTGTTCTCATAGACATATACAGAACACTCCACCCAAGAGCAGCCAAGCATATTTTCTTTTCCAATGCACCTGGAACATTCTCCAGAATAGACCACATATTAGGCCATAAAGCAAGTCTTAACAGAATCCAAAGCAGTGAAATACTACAAAGCATCTTTTCTGCCCATAAAGTCATAAAAGTTTAAATCAGTAGCAGAAAAAGAAAGGAAAAAAACTGAAACACATGGAAACTGAACAACACCTTGCTCAAAAATTACTGGCTTACAGAAGAAATTAAGGACAGAATAAAGAAATTCACAGAATCAAACACAAATGAAAACCCATCCTACCAGAACCTTTGGCACACAGCAAAAGCAGCGCTCAGAGGTCATTTTATAGCAATAACTGCACACATCCAAAAAGAAGAAAGGGCCAAAATCAAAACATAAACTCTACAATTCGAACAAATAGAGAGCAACAAAAACAGCTCTTGGGCACCAGAAGAAAGGAAATAATAAAAATCAGAGCAAAATTAAATGAAATAGAAAACAGGAAAACAATTAAGTTAATAAGACCAAAAGCTGGTTCTTTGAAAAGATCAACAAAATCAATAAATCATTGGCCAAACCGACAAAAGAAAAACTGGAGAGGAAGCAAATAACCCGAATAAGAAATGAGATGGGTGATACCACAACAGACCCAACTGAAATTAAAAGAATCTTAACAGGATACCATGAAAAATTGTACTCTAACAAATTTGAAAACCTAGAGGAAATGGACAAATTCTAGAAACACACTACCTACCTAAACTAACCCAGTCAGAGGTAGAACAACTAAATAAACTGGTAACAGAAGACAAGATAAAAAGGTAATTAAAAACTCCCAATCAAAAAAAGCCCTGGCCTTGATGGTTACACTGGAGAATTCTACCAAACTTTCAGAGAAGAGTTAACACCACTACTACTAAAGGTATTTCAGAGCATAGAAAAGGATGGTCTACTCTCAAACTCATTCTATGAAGCCAGCATAACCCTGATACCAAAACCAGGTAAAGACACCACAAAAAAAAGAAAATTACAGACCAATATCCCTCATGAACATAGACACAAAAATCCTCAACAAAATTCTAGCCAATAGAATTCAACAATATATCAAAAAAATAATTCACCATGACCAAGTGGGATTCATACAGGTATGCAGGGATGGTTCAACATTAGAAAAACAATCAATGCAATCCATAACATAAATAAAACAAAAGGCAAGAAACACATGATCTTATCAATTGATGCATAAAAGTCATTTCACAAAATCCAACACCAATTCATGATAAAAACTCTCAACAAAATAGGAATAGAAGGGAAATTCCTCAACATAATTAAGAGCATTTATACAAAACCAACAGCTAACATCATCCTAAATGGAGAGAGTTTGAAAGCATTCCTCTTGAGAACGGGAACGAGACAAGGATGCCCTTTATCATTACTCTTATTTAACATTGTGCTGGAGGTCCTAGCCAGAGCAATTAGGCTAGAACAAGAAATAAAGGACATCCAAATTGTTAAGGAAGAAGTAAAAGTATTTCTGTTTGCAGATGATATGATCTTATACACAGAAAACCCCAAAGAATCCACAAGAAAACTACTGGAACTAACAGAAGATTTCAGCAAAGTATCAGGATACAAGATAAACATACAAAAATCAGTTGGATTGCTCTTCATCAACAAACAGAACTTCAAAGAGAGAATTGCCAAATCAATACCATTTACAATAGCCCCCAAGAAGATAAAATACTTAGGAATAAACCTAACCAGGGACGTAAAAGACCTATACAAAGAAAAGTACAAGACGCTACTGCAAGAAACCAAAAGAGACCTACATAAGTGGAAAAACATACCTTGCTTATGGATGGGAAGACTCAACACTGTGAAAATGTCAATTCTACCCAAAGCGATTTACAGATACAATGCAATCCCAATCCAAATTCCAATGGCATTTTTTAATGAGATGGAGAAACAAATCACCAACTTCATATGGAAAGGAAAGAGGCCCCGGAGAAGTAAAGCATCACTGAAGAAGAAGAATGAAGTGGGAGGCCTCACACTACCTGATTTTAGAACCTACTATACCGCCATGGTAGCCAAAACACCCTGGTATTGGTACAACAGATATATAGACCAATGGAACAGAATTGAGAATCCAGACATAAATTCATCCACCTATGAGCAGCTGATATCTGACAAAGGTCGAAAGTCCATTAATTGGGGAAAAGAGAGTCTCTTTAACAAATGGTGTTCATTTAACTGGCTATCCATTGCGAAAAACTGAAACAAGACCCATACCTCACACTGTGCACAAAAACTAATTCAAATGGATCAAAGACCTACGTATAAAATCGAAAACGATAAAGATCATGGAAGAAAAAATAGGGACAAGGCTAGAAGCCCTAATACATGGCATAAGCAGAATAGAAACCATAAGTAACAATGCACAAACACCAGAAGAGAAACTAGATAACTGGGAGCTCCCAAAAATCAAACACTTCTACTCATCAAAAGACTTCACCAAAAGAGTAAAAAGACAACCTACAGACTGGGAAAAATTTTTTGGCTACGACAAATCTGATCAGTGTCTAATCTCAAAAATTTACAAGATACTGCAAAACCTCAACAACAAAGACAAATAACTCAATTAAAAAATGGGCAAAGGATGTGAACAGGCACTTCACCAAAGAAGACATTCAGGTGGCTAACAGATACATGAGGAAATGCTCACAATCATTAGCCATTAGATAAATGTAAAACAAAACTACAATGAGATACCATCTCACTCCAACAAGGCTAGCATTAGTCAAAAAAACACCAAATAATAAAGGTTGGAGTGGTTGTGGAGAGACAGGAACACTTATACACTGCTGGTGGGAATGTAGAATGGTATAACCACCTTGGAAATCGATTTGGCGCTTTCTTAGAAAGCTAGAAATAGAAGAACCATATGATCCAGCAATCCCACTCTTTGGAATATATCCTAGAGAAATAAAAGCCGTCACACGAATACATATATGCACACCCATGTTCATTACAGCACTGTTCACAATGGCAAAAAGATGGAAACAACCTAAGTGCCCATCAACGGAAGAATGGATAAACAAATTATGGTATATTCACTCAATGGAATACTATGCAACAATAAAGAACACGGATGAATCCACAAAACATCTCATAACGTGGATGAATCTGGAAGGCATTATGCTGAGTGAAAGTAGTCAGTCACAAAATGACAAATATTGTAAGAGACCACTATTATAAGAACTCAAGAAAAGGTTTAAACACAGATGAAACATTCTTTGATGGTTATGAGGGTGGAGAGGGAGCAAGTAGTAGATAAGAATTATCTTAGGTGAAGGGAAGGACAATACACACTACAGGGAAGTCAGCACAACTGGACTAAACCAAAAGCTAAGAAGTTTCTTGAATACAATCAAACTTTTTGAGGGACAGAATAGCAAGGATGGGGGTCTGGGCCCCATGGTTTATGGGGACATCTAGGTCAACTGGCATAGCAAAGTTTATTAAGAAAATACTCTACATCCCATTTTGGTGAGTGGCGTCTGGGGTCTTAAAAGCTAGTGAGCTGCCATCTTAGATGTATCAATCGGTCCGAACCCACCTGGAGCAAAAGAGAATGAAAAACACCAAAGACACAAGGAAAATATTAGCCCAAGAGACAGAAAGGGTCACATAAACCAGAGACTCCATCAGACTGAGACCAGAAGAACTAGATGGTGCCCGGCTACCACCAATGACCGACAGGGAACACAATACAGAGACCCTGATGGAGGAGGGGAAAAGGGAGGTGCAGAATTCAAATTCTAGTAAAAAGACCGGACTTCATGGTTTGACTGAGACTGGAGGGACATCGAAAGACATGGCCCCCGGATTCTCTGTAAGCCAAGAACTAAACCCATTTCCAAAGCCAACTATTCAGACATAGATTAGACTGGACTATAAGACATAAAATGATACTCGTGAAGAGAGTGCTTCTTAGCTCTAGTAGATACGTGAGACTAAATGGGCAGCTTCTGTCCAGAGGTGAGATGAGAAGGCAAAAAGGGACAGGAGCTGGCTGAATGGACACGGGAAATCCGAGGTGGAAAGGAGGAATGCGCTGTCACATTATAGGGAGAGCTACTAGGGTCATATAACAATGTGTATATAAATTTTTGTATGAGAAACTAACTTGAACTGTAAACTTTCACTTAAAGCACAATAAAAAAGAGAGATAGAGAGAAATAAATCTTCAATTTCCTTATCTTTGCCTTTAGTCATTGGTGTGTAAATCTGAATAACAGTTGTATTAACTGGTCTTCCTTGTAGGTGTATGGATATTATTGTATCACTGACAGCATTGTACTTACGGATAGATCTTGAAATGTTCTTTTTGATGAGGAATGTGATGCCATTCCTCTTCCATTTGTCATCCCCAGTGTAGTAGCTCATATCATTACTACAAACTAATATCTTGAATTCTTAGATGACTTTTTGTTCCTTTACCACTTCTAAAATAAAAGCTACCATCATTTCTCACCTAAAGTACTCCTTCCTCATTCTCCTTTTCACCTATTACTAAACTTTATACATCCTGCCTGTGTAAAACTTCATATAGGATTCACAGCCTCACTTGGGTTTCCAATGCTACTGCCTTAATGTGGCCCATTATCACTTCTCACCAGGACCATTCCAGTCTCTAGTATTGTTTCCTCCAGTTAATTCTCTGTATTTCAATCAGTATGATCTTTCTAAAATTAAAATTGTGATAATTTTCTACTTAGTCGTTCTTTCAAGGGTCATCTTCAGTTTTCTGGTTAGCACTTACCAGCCTCTTCTTCTGGCCCCTGCTTCTCTCTCCAGCCTTAGCTGTTGTCACTTCTCCAACACATCCCTCCCTCTCGATGACCGGAACTACTTGCAGTTCTTGAACCCACCATGCTATGCCACATATGCAGCCACATATCACAGCTCCCTTTGTGTGGAAGACCCATTATCCCTTCTCTTCACAATATTCTCTCCCCTCTTATCAAAGTGGATCTTGGCCAAACTCATTTCTACCTCTCCTTCAAAATTCAGCTTTTATACAGCATTTTCTAACAGCTGTCATTGCACTTATTATGCTGCACTGTTATTAATCTTTGATTTACGAGTTTACCATCCTCATTTGAGGGCACTTACTAAATGGCCTTAAGTGAATTGGTATTCCATGTATCCAGTTCAGTTCCTGGAAAATATTGAATGTTAATGAATCAATGAATTTACAGAAACCATCGTTACTGTTAGCTTTCTTTTTTTTTTTTTTTAATTTACTTCATCATTACACATAACATATATATAAAGTAAAAATAATAATAATATGAACACCCAGGTACTCAGCTGAATAGAGTATCATCACTCTATGTCCCTCCATTATCTCATCCCTCTCCTTTTCTTATGGGTATCCAATACTCTGAATTTTGTATTTATCACTCTTTTGTATTTCTTTAAAGTTTTACCACATACAGATATATCCCTAACAAGCAATTTTTTAAAGTTTTCTTAATAAAATTAAATTACCTAAACAAAACATACAAAGTCTAAATAACAAAGCTTTCCTAGTTGTTCTAACAAAGACTTTTGAATTTGGATTCGTTTGACATTAGGAAGACCAGGGCAGAAAGAAGAGTTATTTCCACTAGAGTTGGGACAATGTATGATGAAGTGCAGGACAGTATAGGCTGGTAATTGTATAAGGTAGGGAAGAAGAGAGCTAAATAAATAAATAAATATTTTCAGCTAACCATAGCAGACAAAGCTAATAGATGGATGCTCTCAAGAGGTCTAGCTAGGTGGAAATAGGTCAGGCTTTTGGGGGGCTAGGGATTGGAGATACCCCTCAGACAGATTGGAATGGTACCAAGCATTATTTAGAAACGAGATCCTGATAGTCTGACACATATGAATAAGAAATTGGGCAAAAAGTCAATTAGTTTCAAATACATCTGAAGGGAGTGATAGGGATTCAGTTAAAGGCCTGAGGTACCAGACCATAAATTCAGTCCTGGGAAAAATTAATCACATCAAGCTGGACCCTCATTTTCAAAGGAATTAGGGCTGTGGACAAGATAAGCCTCAAAATAAAGCTCTCGTTGCTGATAGTGAGATTGGCGGTAGGAGTGTGGTCAGAAAAAGAAAGACAGGCTCCCTGCATGGAGGAATCAAAGAGCAAAGGAGGCAGGACTCATCTGAGGCTGAATCTCCTGACTGGACAGATCTGGTCCTACCACCTGGCCCCTACCTATGGGTGATCCCAGGGAGTTGAGCAAATCATTACAAAAGATTAGAGATGGACAAGTGGGATAGACTATCACTTGGAAAACAGATTTTCTCCCCCCCGGAAGTAACATTCTTTAAAGAAAAAAAAAATCTGTCATTTGTTTATACATCATTAAATTATTTCTTCTTGTAGTGTTCCAGGTTTTAAATTTATTTTGTTGAGTACTAATCTCTTACAGCATATATTGTGGAGTTCTCAGCCACTGGGCTCAACTCCAGAAAGGGTCAAATGTATTTCCAACAAATACAAAAGAAGAGCATTTCTGGGTTCAGAGAAAGAAGGATATATGATATTTAGGAATTCTTTTTGCATAACCATTAGTTCAGACCATATGAGTTGTTAGTAATTAGAAATCTTATGATAAGTAAAAGTAAACAAAATGAATGGCAGGAGGACTTTTGATTTTAAAATGTATGATCAATAACATGCTCATTAATTCAAAAAACTTCTGAATACTAGCTATGAACAAAAGATTTACAAGGTTGCAGTTATCTTGGATGGTCCATGATGAATTGGGTACAGGGTTTCTGTGTTTGGTTGTGATAATTTTATCTTTATTTATGTATCTGGTGGCTCAGTGGTTAAAGTGATCGACTGCTAACCATAAGGTCAGTGGTTCGAAACCAACAGTAGCTCTGCAGAAGAAAGATGTGGCCGTTTGCTTCCACAGAGATTTACAGCCTTGGAAACCCTACGGTCGCTATAAGTCGGAATCTACTTGACGGCAGTGGGTTTGAGTTTGGGACATAATACATGGTCAATCATTATTTATGGAATAAATTGATTAAATGAATAAAGACTATAAGCTATGTTATACAACACAGTCATGCAATAATAATAATGATGATAATACTCTGAGTTTGCAACTTACATAAAGTTGAATTCCCTCAAATATATAACGCTTAAAAGGTAAATGCAGGTACCCTGGCAGCTCATTTATATAGCAGCAGCAGATCTGAACACCTACAAGGTAAATTTTTTCACAGGTAGGAACATTGGAATGACCCTGGTTACTGTCAACAGAAAAAAGATGTTGAGTGAAGAAATTTTCTCTTTCTTCTTTGGATCAGCAACCAGATTCACTCATAGATCACTGATTCATGAATAGCACCGGATACTTACTTTGAATTTTCAAGTAGCCAGTGCTTTGCAAGTGTTTATGCTACAAGAACATTCAACCATCTCTCTTTTTCTCTGCTGTGGTATTCCTATGAGTTTTAGCCAGGCAGAACTCAAGAGAGTTTCTTATACAGGCTCAGGTTCTTTTTATCAATGTTTTCTTTATGCAATTAAGAAAACATTTTCCCCCTTTACAGTGACACAGGATTCTTTGAATGGTCAATATGTGCTAATAAGCTCTAACATATTCATTTTACACATAGAACACAGATTTATTTTTTTAAATGAACATGCAAACAACTTGGGATGATCCAATTGTGAAATACCTACACTGATTTCTTTGTCTTGATTTATTTCTCTGTAGAAGTCGGATAACAAAATATCCACAAAACCTGTAAGTTTCAAGTGGAATCTTGCTTAAGCTTGAGACAATTATCAAATTACAAATGTGCAGAAAATGTTTGGAATAATTTGATGCAATCTCTGAAAACAACATGGTGTTCAATCTTCTGCAAGATGAGGGATATGCGATAGTTTAATATTGGAAAGAAAACTGACACAGCAAAATAATTTTAATATTTGCTATGCAATTCCGGATAAGGACAATTCAGGAATTAAAAGGTCACAAGGCTGCACTCGTTATACCTATTTTTCTTTTATTTCCTCAACGCTTCCTACAATTTTTCAATCATTCATATGAAATTATCCATAACTGATTTACTACATTGGACAGGAATTATTTTCTCATTCTATTTTCGACAAATATTTTCAAAGCTCATGTATCATAGATATCAACAGAGGAAGGGAAATGAAATGGTACTAGAGGGAAAAAAGAGCAATGATGTTTATTGACTGCTAAGCAATTGTGGAAAAACATCTCATAGCAGCTGTTTGTTTCCTTTAACTATTATTTTTTCCCCTCTTACCTGATAGGTGCACCTTTGGCCTGTGCTGGTCTCAACAATACAGTTATTGTGGTGGCAGTTTCATTGAGAGAGGCATCAACTCCTTCGTAGTCAGGTAAAGTCGGAGCTGATAAGTGATTAGTGAGGAAAAAAGTTTTAATCAATTAACAGTAATATCACCGTTAAAGATGAATAAATAATCCCAACTTAGGAAAAAATCCATTTAATACTTAATTATCTAAAATGTACCTTATTTTGTAGAATAACATACATCACTGAATATTATAACTCTGGGAACCCAAGGCATCTGAAGGTATTAAGACAAGATTTGTTGTTAAATTTTAAATAATAATCTGGCAATTTGTGATACACACCTGAAAAATTTTGTGAAGATGCTGCAACTTTTAGGTTCCCAAGACCTCGAAATTGGCAATGATGGGATGGGAAGAAGGTAGTAATAATGTAGACTCTGGAGAGTTTTGGTTACGGAGACACATATGGAGATGCATGTGGCAGGAACTGAGATAAAGACTGCCGGTTGAGGCAGTGCCATTTATAATCTAATGGTTGGAGAGCCCCAGTGTTCCTATCGGGACCATTTTTACCACTATAGAAACCTATCAAGCAGGTGTGGTGAATGAAAATGGGCACCTTAGTTTTTATTAGTTGCCAGATTTTCGAAAAGAAGAAAGTTAATGGGAGAGACTGCCTAATCTTGAGCTTGGTAAAAGTAACTTCAAAATGGCTTTAGATTATTTCCATGTAGAAAGATGTTTAAAGAAGCATATACACTCAGTAAAATGTGTGCTTTATCAGAAAGAACTTAGAGCAAACGGCCTCTAAAATTTTTTAAATGTGTTTAATTCATTCCTTTAATATTTACTGAATACATATTATTACCAAGTTTTCTGGTAAGCTCTATAAATATAAAGACAAAATATTATCTCTGATTAATTCTGATTTATGAAATTAAAAGTAAGGATTCAAATTTTATAAACCGTGAAGATTCTTATAAACAAATAAAAAATATTTAGCCAAAAGAGGAAGACAAATTAATTGTCAAAATGGTGGTGGTCAAACTAGGGAGATCAGAATTACCTGGAGGGCTTGTGAAAACAGATTGCTAGCTACCTACCACCAACCTCCCCTCCTGAGTTTCTGATTCATTAGGTCTGAGGAGAGCCCTAATTAATGTGCATTTCTAGAAAGTTCCCAGGTGATGATGATGCTATTGGTTCAGGGACCAAACTCTGACAATCACTAGTGCAAATTAGTGTTGGAAGTTTGAAAGGTGACATAGAGAAGACTTCAGGGTCTTGGTGATGCTTGTGCTAAATCTTAAGAGTAAAAAACTTATCAGAAGGACTAAGCATGGAATAAAATTCTAGAGAGAGGAAATAGTATGTTTGAAGACCCCAAATTTGAAAGGACATTTTGTAGCTGAAAAGCTACAGGCTTTTACTGTGCCTGGAACTTTGGGTTCAAGGTTAGAAGTGGAGGTTGGGAGCAAATACGCCATGAAAGGTTATGGCTGCTAATCATGTGTGGATGTTTGGACTTTATTCTACTGAACACAAGATGAGTTTGAAGAAATTTAAGAAGAAGATATTGTTAATCAGTGGAAAAATACACTGAAGTAGTATAAGTCTAAAGGCAGGAATACTACTTAAAAGATATTTCAATGATTTGTTTTAAATATAGTCCACATGGAAAAGAAGAAAAGTGACATTAGAAGTAGGTAACTTATACGAGAGTTATTCAGGAAGCAGAATCAACGGATACGAAACATTATACATGCACAATATGTATATGTGTATTTATCTATCTACATTCAACTATCATGCCTTCAATAACTTGATTTCACTTTTATTTAAATTGCTTTAAAAATGCTGAGGAATATAATTACTGGCCTCAAAGGATAAAAAACAATAATTGACCTCAAAAATTCCAATGATGCTGAGAACCATACTGACCATAAATTTTATCAGACTTATCTGTGCAATAATCAACATGATTACTACTTGTTCCATAGGTATACTGACTGCAACCAAGTTTTTAAAGTCTAAATCAAGTCCCATCATACTCAGCCTGGTTAAAGTGAAACAACAGCTAAATAATTGGAAGAATTTTATGCCATACTATATGGGTGTTCTGGTCTTCACTTATCCATTTTCTATTCAAAACAAATGTAATGTCTGAGCACTGACATATATATAAAATGTACATTTGTTCAGTGCTCTCATTTTTACAATTTTATGCAAATATAATGGTAGATCAAATACCTCAGTGGTGCAAACATTTATCACCTTGGCTACTAACTAAAAGGTTGGATGCTCAGAGTCCACCCAGAAGTGCCTCAGAAGAAAGGCATGGTTGTCTACTTCTGAAAATCAGACATTGAAAACTGTATAGAGCACAGTTCCACTCTGACACACATGGGTGGCCGTGAGTCAGATTTGACTTGCTAGCAACTTATTTATTTATTTATTTTTTAATTCAACATATTTGCAAATAAAATTTTAGACTTAAAACAATTTGGAGAATGTGTAGCTACTTTTTGGTGCAAATGTGACAGATTCTTCTAATGCTATTATAACATCACTAATACATGCTATGTATAATTATAATGAAAATAAACATAAACAGGAGCATTTCAAATTCAAGATTAGTGTTCTAGCATATTAAATGCCACATCCTTAAAAAATTTATTACTCAAAATTTCCTTCATTAGATATATAATATATATTGACTTTAGTAATCTTAAATAAGTAAGATAAAACATAGAAGCTGGAGTAGGTTCATGGCATATTATAATGCTAATTGCTAGCAAGCATTTGATCAGGTTTAAATGATGATTTGACTAAAGGAGAAATTACATCTGTAAACAATTTAGTCAAATGCAAACTATAAAATTGTGAGCATAATATAATGTAAAATTTCATTATATTTTCTTGTTAAAATTCTCCTACACATCTCCTTTTTCAAATTTCGATGCCCATACATTTATGTGAGATTGCTAAGAGAGAGACAAGAGCACATATTTGTTTAAAATTATCAGAATGTCAGGAAAAACAGAACATAGAAAAAGTATGTGGTGCTATAGTACTAGAATAAGGATCTTCTGCCATTCTTTTGATAAAAGTTCATTTAATAAAGATTTGAGGCTATTAGTGTTTATAATAAACTATGGAAAATTTTAATAAAGATACAATTTTTTTTCAAAGAAAGTTGTCAATTAAAAGTGACTGTCTGAGGTGTATTTGGACATATAACAAGATAATTTGCACTCTAATGATTCTTTAAAGTGTCTTTAATCATGTAAAAAGACATTAAAGATTCAATAAACAAGACAAACTACTTTTTGTGTGTATGTCATTCTCCACCATATGGTATTACAAACCAAGAGCATGATCAACCCTGTTTGTACTTTACACATTTGCATACCTGAGATGTTGGTTGTCACATTGATGGCTGTAGCTGGTCCAAAGCCTTTGACTGTGCTGGCTCTTATGAAAAACTGGTAGGTGGTCCCTGGGTGAAGATGCATAAAGACATGGTGTGTACTGTTCCATAAGTTTGATACAGTCTGGGGTGGTCCAGCCACTGGAACTGCAGGATCAAATGACCTTATGCTGCTATAGCTGACCTGTTTTAAGAAATATATCTCTTATTACATATCCAGCCTAAGAAATATTAAATTGTAAATAAACCCTTCTTAAATAAGGTAGTATGCTAAATAGCATCTCTCTCTAGTTAAACACAATTTTTTTCATCTCTGTTCCCTCTCATTTTTGGTATCGTTATTTTTCTGTAATTCTCTATCTCTCTATCATCTCTCTCTATCCATCTACCCATATATTGGACCAGACCAATATACATCCCATTTTTTTCCATCAAAAAACATCAAACAATATATTAATATACTTAAATATGAATATACATTCATACTAAATCTTATGGCTATAGACTTCAGTGTAGATGAAACATAGAAAGTGTTAAACAAATGTTTGTTATTATCAACATTTTTCTATACTTTATTTTGTCGAAGTTACATAACAAATTTCATGTAAATATTACTCAAGAATGCTAATATAGTCACACATTATAAGACTATGCTAGTGATCCCCATTCCCATGATGCACTTCACACCAAGACCAAACCAAAACCACTGCTGTCGAGTTGACTCCCACTCACAGCAACCCTGTAGGACAGAGTAGAACTGCCCCATTGGGTTTCCAAGGCTGTAAATCTTTATGGAAGTAGACTGCCACATCTTTCTCCTGCAGAATGGCTAATGGGTTTGAATCACTGACCTTTTGGCTAGCAGCTGAGCACTTAACCACTGTGCCACCAGGGCTAGTGATGAACTCCATAGCGACTAGCAATTTAGGCATTTTATGCTTTAATCAACCCTGACTAACCAGGAAAAGAACTATACATTTGTGTAATTGAAATGATCCTTTGATTTCTTCATTTTAGCTTCTCATATTTGAAAATAAGATAATGATTTATATTCAAAGTTGACATGAAGCTCTGGATTAGTCAGGTTCATAATATATTTTCTTTTTTTAATATGAATTCTTTACTCTGAAACAATTGACATTCAATGGTCTCACCTAAATCACAATATGAAATACAAGCTTCTTAATTTTACATAAAGGAAAATCAGGGATTTTTATATATAATCTTTCATTATAACCATCAGTAAGTCTGTTTTGCCAAGGCCAACTTTGTTTCCCTAAAAAATGCATGGAATTTTAGGGATTTGAAAATTGTAGGTACCAGACAATATTCGTTTTGATTTTCAATCTTGGGATTAAAGAACTTGTAAATCAAAACAGAGGGAATTAAAAATGATTTTAATCCCCTAACCCCACTTACTTCTTTTCCATTATTTCCCTCTAAACTTTTCCTTTTTCTCTCCCTCTTATTCCTTCAGTCCATATTTCAATGAACTTCCTTATTCTCCCAATACCTCATATTGAGTGATGATTCCATTTGGATCCAAAGGTTCCTTCCAGTTCAAGAAGATCTTATTTTCAAAGGATGTTCCTTTAAGGGATTTGACTGGTACAGGGCCAGGCACTACAAATACATACATTTTTTTGGTTAGAAGCTCCTCATATCGGAAACAGAACTAGCTAAATAAACCAAATTAAAAATAAATATAAAATAAACATGTGCATTAAGAAAGAAATAAGGTATATGATCAGTATTCTGAGTTTATTTTGATATCTGGGAATTTAAAGTCAGTCTATGAACTTCTAATACAGAAAATTTATAAATGTAGTTATTTTTATTCAAAAGAATATAGTATCACCTTAGACAGCTGAATAAATTATACAGCTAGTTTTCTCTGTTGCATGCCTCTAATAACATGAAGATCTCATTTGTAATTTGTTTCAAGAACAGAGCTGTATTTCCCTGAAAGATTTTTTGAAGATTATGATAAGCCCCTAAAGAGTTTCTATAAACAAAGTTCATAAAATAATGAATTATAGTAATAATTAACACTCCTTGAAATTAAAAGCCAAATCACATGGCAGTAAATTGAAATGTTTCTCGATAGTCAACCTGACATATAATTATTAAATTTCTATAATTAAAAAAGAGAGAGACAGTATTGGTGACTACAACTTTTAAAAACTTGTTTAATGGTTCAAAGGTCATTGCTTTAACCTTTTAAATGAAATGCATTTCAAAGCTAAGAACCAAATCATTTTATAACATTGGACATGTTTAGAACTAAACAGTCAACATAACTAGTTTTGAAGTGTCCCCAGGTATGACAAGATTTGAGAAGCCTTCACTCCAGGCTTTATTTGCAAATGTCATATAACTGGAAATACCCAGTGGCAGCACTGGATAATTTGTCAGCTTCTGTTAAAAAAACACGATTCAGGATTCATTTTCTATTGTGTGTTTTCCTTTTGTAGATTTCATATAAATACCTAGTTGTTATTTATTCACATGAATACCCAACTGCTAGTTCTAATAAATGGAAAAATAAACAAATAATATCAACGTTTTAAAATATATACTACTCATCCTAATTTGCTTTAACACGTCTTTCCTTTGAAAATATCAACCCCAACATTCTGCAAGCACGGTTTTTAATTAATATTTTTTTCTTAATCTAACATTTCAGTGAACTTCACACATGACATTATCTAGAAATGAAGTTTAAAGTATATAGCAATTTTGTGAGGACAGAAATAAATTAAAAATCGCCAGATCAAAGGAAATGCTTTGCACTGTGGCTAGCAGCATCAAGAAATTGTAAATGGTATGTCACAAAATTAAGATGTATTTCAATCTATGGGGAGACTATGAATGATGTTATGACCTCTGGGACAGTCAACATAATTTGGCATGTTGGTAATAAATTTATAAAGGAAAGGAACCCACAGTAAATAGAAGAGACGTCAATACTGAACTTCAGAAGATGAGTTCATGCATCTGTCAGCAGAAGGCATGGGGAGAAGTTAACCAAAGGCATCGACTGCCTCTTTGCTTCACGGTATCAGCACAGGCTGTGTAGCTGATAAAGACAGACAGGCCATAACAGACCCTCAGTGCAATTCGTGGTATCTGCTGAGGCTGCCATAGGCATTAGTTTGTTTTCTGAGGGAGTATCTATTGTTTCTCTTCTACTTAAACAATGCAAGCTGATGGATGTAATTAGGGAAAAAAATATTTCTCCACCTTCAGGTGTCTCTCATAAAAGGTGACTGAGGAGACAGAGGGCAAAACCCCCAAATAGTGAATAAATGTTTATTTGATGGTATTATAACTGCCTGTCTTCACTCAACACAATTTGGCTTGCAAATACTATGAAATGGTGTATGTATTTCAAATTGTTTACAAATAGAAATACTTTTAAATATTTGCGTAATACTGCAATGAAAGGGGTAGAATTGGAGAGTAGTTTAGCTTCTCTAGAATTTTTGTATTTCTTTGCTCTTCTTATACATATTCTACTTTGTCAATTGGATTAACTTTAAGTACCTACGGCACATGTCTGTGAGAGGGGGGGAAGCTATTTGTGGAAAACTTATGGACAAGAGTGTGTCATACCACTAATCCTGTACCTGGATTATAAAATGGACCACAGAAAGAACTAGACAGGTGAAGTACAACACATGCTCACACATACTCAAAGAGGACAGGTCAGGGTGTGGAGCACAGACAAACTATATTCATTACATTATGGAGCCCTGCTGGTGCAATGGTTAAGTGCTTGGACGCTAATTGAAAGGTCAGCAGTTCGAACCCACCAGTAGCTCCCCAGGAGAAAAGACCGGGCAATCTGTTCCCATAAAGATTGCAGCCCAGAAAACCCTATGTGGCAGTTCTACCCCATCCTACAGGGTTGCTTTGAGTCTGAATTGACTCAACGACACACAACAACAACAACAGTGCATTTGGAAGAAAACAATGCTTATAAATAAAGACAGCATTTAAAACTACTTATGATTTGTCTAATTACAACATGAAGTTAATAGGACCCTTATCATGGCAGCCTAAAGATTGCCAAGTAATGCCACTTCACATTTCTACATCAAAACTTTCAGTGGAGACAGAATGCTGATTTTTGTTAACCTGCTTTGTGATTTATTTGAGAAATGTTTCAGCTATTTTTTTAAGGATAGGAAGTTTCTCTAAAATACAGCTGTCAGAACTGAAAAGAGAGGGCAAATGAGATGTGGGTGGGGAAAGATTATATGAAATAAGCATTACATTCTTTAAAATGTAATAAACACATATTTAAAAATAGTTTTGTAGTCTCAAAAAATGTCCCCAAACCAAGCTTTTCTGCTGAGCTAACTTGATAATACTGATTTTTATGAATGTTGGAATAAAAAAAAGAAAGCCTTATATAAAAAACTTCTACCAATGTGTTAGAAAAATGTACTCAATAAATTAAGTATAAATTCTACCTTTGGGTTCTGGTGGGAAATCATTCTAGCTTTGCTCTCATGATTTATGGATGTCTGCAAATTCTTTTCATGAAATTATACCTTTTTATTAGATGGTTGATAATTTATTCTTTTTCTATGTATGGAGGGCAGCAATAATTTAGTAAGACTGACTTAATCAGATCGTCATAATCCATCAATCTTTGCAACAATAGATTTTGATTTAGATATTCTGCCCTCCCCCTCAGAAACATCAAGATACATCAAGTATTGCACGTAGAACCTGAAGCTCACAGGGCAGATGGAAGACTAAAGCACTTGCAAACAAACTTCAAAGAAAGTTTGTACTTTGATCATTAAGTCTTACACATATAACAAAAGGAAAAACAAACTCACTGCAGAAGGGATTAATCTGTGGTCATACTATCAAGTCATAATAATATGCAACTCAGTATCATTAAAACCTATAGAAATTTTAAAGCAGAGGTTAAGAAACCCTACGAATGCAAATAATATTGAAATTATAATTTATAGTTAATGGTATTTTACTGTTAGAAGACTATTTCCGGATAAAATAAACAGCACAGCCATGAGTTTGATCAACTTAAGACATAATTTAAATTCCATAGAAACTTATTTTCTGATTAATAATCTAATCATATGTGTACCCAAAAATACATTTTAAAATTGAATGCAATGTGAGAAAGATTATATAAGCCTGATTGCATTCTTTTGTTTATAGGAAAGAAAGGCAGACTAACAAACCATACCAAACAATACCATCAAAATGAATTGTATTGTTGGAGGGTGATTGGTGAAAGCAGTACAAAACTCACGTAACTGACTCTAAAATTACCAATTAAAAAATTATTGCTTTTAATTTAATGTGCAGGCAATTAAACATGTGTGTATACTCTTATTACCAAACACCTGAGTTACAAGATGTCTAGTGGGATGCAGATATTTTAATATTCATTCCACTTTCTAAGATGAGAAATTAAGATTTCTTTAGAGCTTTGGATCTATGCTTAGATATCCAGTCTCTACCATCCACCAATGACACACTTACCCCCAACCATTCTTTCTTGCACAACCATGTGTTTCATTTTTTGTGTGTGTATTTATAACAGGACAAAGTTTTTTAGCTAAAATATTGTTTCTGCTTCAATTAGGTGCAAGTTCAAATATAATAGCTGGAAAGTTTATCTAAAAACAGACAACGATGCATTTATCATAAATAAGTCTAAAGTTTATACTTTGAAATTACAGAAATATGAGAATAACTCCATGCATACTTTTAGGACTACAGTAATTGTTCCCTTCAAAGACTGAGCTAAATGAGGTTCAAGAACTCTCACTTTCCCTTATCACAATGAAAACAGCCAGGACAAGCCAAGGTCATTTCTACTTCTCAAAAGGGGAAAGCTTGAAATGATAAGAAGCATTTCTAGAAACTATGGCACATTAGTCATTTCATGGCAATTTCATACTTGGTAGGCACCAAACTATAGATGTGACTCTAAAGTTCAGAACTTGAAGCAAGTTGGGAATACTTGGGTATGAAATATATCCTGTTTTATGAAACACAAATAAAAATGTAGTCATGCTATCAAGCTATTTAAGTAGAAAGAATTTTAGAAGGGGATAGAATTCAAGAGATCATCTAATTTAAAATCTTCATTTAGAGATGAGAAATGGACAGCCAGATAGGTGAAAGGATTTGCTAAGGGTACAGAGGTATTAGAGCCAGGACTTAAAGCCTTATTTCTGACTCCTGGTCCAGGTTTGCCCGAGCTCACTATATAGCACATTTTTTGTTTTTGTTTTTTTTGCTTCCTGTTTTCATTCATAAAGGAAAATTTAGAAAATGAAATGTCTTACATCAAGAGAGTACATTATCATCATTTGCAGACCTTTTGTATAATATCCAAAACATTTTTTGTTGATCAGGAAATGTCTTCATATTTATACTGATCATACATTGCTAAACAAATGTGCACATTATAATACTGATATAAATGTCTGTTTCTATTACTTAATTCAGAAGTAGTACACATATAAGTAGATAAAGTGCAATTACTTGGATGTCAATACCTTTTTTATTAAAATAAGATGTATAAAGGATGCTGATATTGTTTTTGAATTTATGGAAAATGGTAGCAACTAGTATTACTTTGTAAAATGCAAAAACCTAATTTTTTAAAACATCGAATGCATTTGTCAATATGTAGTTGATATAGTGCCACGAATAGTGAAACTTATTTTTGAAATTTAATAAGAAAAACATTACAAACTTTTATTACAGTTCCTACTTCAATCACATTGTATAAAAAGAGAAGACAATAGAAGTACATTTGATTTAGTATTTGGATGCTTCTCTAAAGAATATTAAGCATTTTTTGTTAAAGACAAACTCTTTTCAATGTTCACCTCAGATTTCAGGGTCCAACGGAGTATTAGGTATTATACGGAAAATTTTAAGCAATTATATAATTTCCTCTTTTAAATAACAAAGTATGAGCATACCATCTTCATCAGTTTGAATAATTGTCTCTTCACTCTCCTTCCTCCCTTCTGGATTGGTTAGGATCATCTTGAGGCTGACGTTTGTATAAGGTGGTAGATGGCTCACAACATGCTGAGGGGCTTTGGGGTCCATGTCCAAACAGTCTGCCTTGCTCTCATTGTGACCACGAAAGTAATGGTAGCAGATAGTGACATTAAAAGTGTGGCAACGAGTAATGTTGTATCCCAGGGATTCCCAGTCCACAGCAATGCGTCTTGCCTGTATCTCAGCAATCTTTAAAGTCTTCGGGGTTCGCATAGGTTCTGAAAAATAAATAAAAAATTCAGACAGCAGTCAACTTCACCAGGAATAATCTTGAAAAAATAAAACACTGAGCATAATATAACATATGTAAACATAGGAAAATGTGGACACCCTCATTGCTAGTCTCATATTCTTTTTTTATTCACGATATTAGCCTTGAAGGATTCAATCAGGGCCTATGATTTATCAATAGGAAGAGAAATAAAATGTAATATGTCAACAATCCGTAGTACTCAGGAACTTAGTGGAAAAATAAAAACCTGAAAACATGGCCATAATGCCTATATTGTTGCTGTTGTGACTGCCCAATTCCCTGTCTTTATTTTCTTTTGTCCTTATTGAGCAAGTGAATTAGCTAATATATCATAATGGATAAGAGTCAACACGTTCTGCACTATGATTTGTCATGTCACCAAGCTATGCTGTACACTAATTACTCTAATTGTGGCACTCAACTACCATTTACAAAAAATGATGCAGATATTAATTACCATTTATTATTTTGGTAATGATGTTGTTCATCAAAGCAAAAGAATAAAAATTCTGAGAAAGATTTCAGGAACACATGTGGATATTCACATTGTCATCTTTCCTTCTTGATCTCTTTTTGTCATTTACTAGGAAACACACAGGTCTGGCAATTCATTCACTGTCAACCAAACCAAACTGGGAGATGAATTTCCACTCAGCTGGAAAACGCTGGCAGAACTAGGCACTCGGAAGACTGGATTCCATTCATCACTGCTTCCCAAGTGTATTTTTTCCCCATGCAAGACTAATTTTAATCGTTTAACTTAATCAAAACACTTACTTTATGAAAGTCATGTTTATGACAATGTCTACAAAGCGAAGAAACCAATACATAGCATAACCTTAATATATTGATTTGACATAGAGAATAAAGTCAAGGCCCAGGTCATGGTCTTCTTGGTGCTGCCCCCTTAATTCACTAAGGATAGTCAACATTCTTGGTAAATGTTGACTTGCAAATCTTGCAAAATCAGTAGGAAAAAAAGAAGAAAATAAGTAAAACAAAAAATGACCAATATGGGTGTTTTAATAAATTTTCATCTTTTGAGATTAAATTCTCTGTTCTGTGAAAATAACTAGCTCAGTTACAGATGGCAAGTCAACATTGGGATTCCAGTTCAACATATTTAATATGTGATCTGAAATACACACTAGTGGCTGTTTAATTTAAAACCTCAAAACTATTAAATAACACACACACACACACACACACACACACACACACACACACACACAAAATCAATGACTCTTCAGTAGAATCTGATGCTTAGATTATAAATGCTGTCTACCAATCTTTTGACTGTTCACAGTACCCAGTGTCCTTATTTTACCGCTTGTGTTTTATGTGCTACTTTAGCACTATTAGTAGGCTGGAAGGAAGCTGTGTCTCTTCATTAAAAAAAAAAAAAAAATCTCTTTATATGCGTAGCTCTATGCTAACACTTTCCCCACCAAGCGCAAGAGTGAGGTGATGATACCTGTAGCTCAGTCCAATCAGAATACTGAAAACAGTCTTCAGCACCACTGTCAACCAACTAACCAGGCAGTAATAGCGAGGATCACCATATAAATTCTCAGATGAACTGTGATTTTGCTGCCTGTGAGGTAGCAACCAGATATAATCTAGTGGCCATGTTCAGGGAAGGTCATACTTTAAAACTGGAAGAGGCTGCACAGACCCAGCTCACTGCTATTACTCCCCATTGCTAACCACCACATTGTCTCATGATCTTGTTTTTCCCTCCGGTTCCAGTGTCTACAAAAGGTTTAAGATTAACTGATGTTCCTCCTTGGAGGCTGGAAAACAAGTTACAATGATCTAGGAATGACAAACCAAACAAAGCACCCATCTTGGGACAAGAAAGCCAGGATGTAACCTGATAATCCCCAAGAAAAGATTAACTTATCTGGGATGTGACCACCTCAAGGGGGAACTAACACAAACTCCTAAGACCCATAATCCTGTCCCATCTCCACTTGGGGAGATAGGTTTTTTGGAGGAATCTATTCCCCTCCGTCTCCTATATATCGAGATATAATAAAATTTTAAAAGCATACCTCGACAGTTCCTGCATCATGAAAAAGACAGAGTAACTCTACATTCTCAATTATTACATTCGTCAGAATGGGCTACAGATATATTTATTACCTATTAGGTAGAAAATACATAGAGTTCACTTTGAAGAACAGTGTTTTGGTGTCCTGAAATGCTGCTTATATTGGTACTCACAGTGAATTAAATTAAAAACTTTCATTTAAAATTAGGGAAGAGTAGTTTATTAATCTTATACATTTGTGTATAAACCATCATCATAATTACAGTAAACAATACTTTATTTACTGGTAAAGATAACCAAAGAGGTGAGGGAAAAAATGGTTTTTGAAGAGGCAAATAATCTTTCTACAAGTTTAATACGGTCTTTAAAATCTATTTTCTCAGTGGCATAAATAAATGCTGCAAACTGCCCCACTGTTGCAAAAATAGTGACTTAAAAGATAATTTTACTCTCCCCTCAGGGCAATGTTCTCACACATATACATAAAGTAAACACACAATTCTAAAGGCAAACTCAGTTGTTTTAAGCTCTGTGATATCTCTGTTAGCTCAAAGAGAGTTGTCTAACTACACTTCCTCTCAACTGGCCATAGAGTTTTTTTTCAGATTTTACTGACATGAGACCTTCTCAGGAATATATATATAATAGGCACTCTGCTATGCAGCCCCTCTGAATTCTATTAGGTCTAATATGGGCTGACAACTATACACAAACGGCTTTTTATATTACAGTCTTTATAAATAACAGTGACTTGAGACTGCTCTACGACTATGAAATTCATTGAAAGGAATTCTATCAAAGAACTCAATAGTAAAATTGCCTAAATTCCTCACGATGGTCCGTTATTTATTGCACTTCACTATTAATTCCATTATATTTGTAAAAACAAATTAAAATATTAAATTTCTAAGTCAGAATAATTATTTGAATGGTCACAGAATAACTGTTTCGAAATCACTATGTTATCTATGAGCTGGGTGTAAGGGCTGTTTAAATATTAAATGAGATGATTTAAATAAATGACCTAGCATTGTGAATAGTACATAGTGGGATCACAATAAATCATATTTATAAATAAACAACATAAATAATATCTAGGGTAAAACAATGGAGACCAAAGCCAAGTGTTTTGGAATTTGCTAAATGTTCTTTCTCCTTCCCAATTTTTCAACTTTCCATTCTCAAATTTTTGTTGGGTATTTCATACATGTGATTTTATATCACAGTTCTCATTTTTTTGGCTGTTCTGATAAAAGGACACTTGGGAAAGACAGAGAGATTGCAAAACTTGTGGGGCAAGATTTTGGTACAAACTTGGAAAGAAACATAGCAAGGGAATGACCTTTGATAGCAAAGGATCACATTAAAAGACTCAAACCAATCCTTCCATTTCTTATGAAACAAAAATAGATTGTCTACACTAGACACTACGGGGGGGAGGGTAATAAAGTAAATAAAACATAATGCTAGACCTCAAGGATCTTGCTAATTATTTAGTAAAGATGATAAGCTAAGAAAAAAAAAGATAAATAATATAAGAAAGTATGATATAAGCAGCATATGAATGGTATAAGAATTTAAGGGGAAATAACTTCCATCTGGAAAATAGAGGGGTCATTTGTGTTATGTCTCAGTGGGTAAAGATAATATCTATAGACATATTTTGAGTAAATGATACAAACATAGAAGAAACAAGATGAATAAAAGTGCAGAACATAGTTGGAAAAAATATGTAATCTCATCTGGCTGCTGTACAAGTATCCAGTAGGAGATAATATAGGAAAAATGGTTGGGAAAGTATTGGGAAAACGTTGGATGTCATGGTAAGAGGTCGGACTTGATTTAATAGGCTATAGGCATCACTAAGGGTTTTTGAGTAAGAAATTAACATAATCAAACAGTTGATTTAGAAATATTAATGGGGTGATTGTGTCAAGATGAACTGAAGTTTGGTGGAGACACTGGTGGTTAAGACATCAAGACTTCAGTGAGTTAAGGGAGAATAAAGCGCCAAGCAAGAAGGGTGACAGCAAAACAGAATAGATGTTACTGACATGAAGAAAAATTGAAAAGCTTGGTGGCTATCTGAATTTGAGATATGTAAATGGATACAATCTAGCTAATGTGTCCAGACTGAATGACTAAGAAAATTCTGGTGGTCTTAAATAAACAGAGAAGACAGACATCTGGGATTAAAATTATCAAGTAATTCAGTGCCATTTATTTATTGTTTTCTGTTGGCCAAGAGCAGTCCTGGTGGTGCAGTGGTTAAGAGCTTGATGGCTAACCAAAAAGTTGGCAGGCTGAAGCCACCAGCTGCTCCTTGGAAATCCTAAGGGGCAGTTCTACTCTGTCTTCTAGGGTCACTACAAGGCTATGAGTCGGAATCTACTCAACAGTAATGAGTTTGGTTTTTTTCTGTTTTGGTTGGCCAGGAAGTATACTAGGAACTATGACTACAAAGATCAATTAGACAAGGTAATCTAGTAGGCAAAGGGTGTAAAGTACTGATTGAATTGATCTGCGTTTTAGATAACTCAAAGAACATTCTGAAGGAAACAGAAACAAAACAAACAGTTGCCATTGACTTGACTCCCACTCATGGTGATCCCTATGAGTGTCATAGTAGAAATGTGCTCCGTAGGGTTTTCAATGACTGACTTTTCAGAAGTAGATTGCCAGCCAGGCCTTTTGTCTAAGGCAAGAGGTCTAAATGGGAGCATCAGTCAACCTTAGTCAGCCGATGGAACACTCATCCTTTCAAAGAAGAAAAACAAGAAGAAAGATAAGAGAGAGGGAGAAGGAGAAGAGACAGAAGGCACAGGGAGGAGAAGACAGAGGAGTAAAGAGAGGAAGAGAAAGAAAGAAGAGAGAGGGAGAGGGAGAAGAGAGACAAGAGAGAGGAAGCTTGAAGGAAAGGAGGTGTTAAAATCATACAATGATACAAATTTATCCTACAGAAGCCAAAGAGTTAAGTATAATCTAGTTCCTAGTCTAACTTCTCCCTGATCCCGCTTAATAGATGAAAAAAATGAGTTCCAAGGGAGGCTAGCTGGCATTTCAAAAGAGAGCCAGTCAAAAGCCATCTTTGTACCCTCTGCTCCTATAATTGGGCTTAGTCTACTACGAAACCAAAAAACCAAACCCTTTGCCATTGAGTCGATTCTGACTTATAGCGAGGTCACTGAATAAACTTTTTTTTTAATTAGAAAAGCTTAGAACAGTGAAAAAATTGCCCAGTGCCATGCTCCATATATTTGGTTCCTAATTATTAATTTTTTGAATTCATGCTATATGCTATGAACTGGATTAGGTAAACCAAAACACAGAGCCTGATCATCAAGAGTTAAAGGCTCCAATTCATTTTTATGTGTAGAAGAAAAACAGAAAGAATAGTTTTATTCATCTTAGTAAAATGTTAAGAGGTTAGGTCATGAGAATGACAGAAGGGTTTGGAGAAAGAGAAATAAGTGTTTGCGATAGCAGTTAGAAGGAATTCCCTAGGGAGTTAGGGTTAGCATGTTCATTCAGACTGCTTTTTGACGCCGGTGGAAATGAAGACACAGATCTTCAAAGAAAATCTCAAAAGGAAGGAGGCAAAAGGATTGCAGAATGAAAAGTGGTAAGAATTCAGCTGAGGAGAGTGAATGTGTATATGTGGTAGACTCCATCAACATGATTATTTTTTACAGTCGTTTTGAACATATCATATAGAGAAAGTAGACAACTGTGGTAACTTCAGTTTGCAAATTGATGAGTCAGGAACACTCTGGTTAAGACAGTAAAAGAAAAACCACGAAGTCAAACGTTCTCAAATCTTTCTACTTATTTTTGAAATCTGTGTGTTTAGTACACACACCCTTTCAACTCTCTCTGTAAACCATCAAATCAGAGCATTCAGACTGGGTAAAATCTATGAAATAAGGACTGAGGACACCAGCAGAGGAACAAATAAGGATTAAGACCTCACAAGTCTTGATAAATTTGCAGAATAGGATTGAAGGCAGAGATAATATTAAGAAACAAGTGGAAGAACTGGAATTAGAAGCAAAATCTAGTCATTTTCCTATTTTGCATTTCAGCTGATGAATCTCATCTCCTCTTATTAACAGCTCTGTGGACAGACATACAATCAACTAGGTATGAAGTTCTCCTCCATTCATTAATTTACAATAAACCCTAAGAAAATACCTATTAAATAAAAAAAAAAAGACACATATGAGAAGTATCAGCATTACTAGTTTTCTTAATTTTGCCTTCTAAATGTTGATCAGCAAGTTTACTAACTTTTCCAATTTCCTTTTTTCCTTTTATGGTCTACCTATTTCCTGGGTGTTACAGTACGAAAGGCTAAATGAAATCAAGAGGAAATATAAAGGAATGGCAGAAAAGTTAGCTATTAAACCTATCGTTAGTATTATATAATTAGTAGGTAAATAAAGAAGTAACATATTACTGTCCTCACTTAAATTCTAAATAGTTCAAGGATTTATGCCTGTCATAATTTATGTATCAAATATTTAACCCAATTCAATAGGATAAAATGAAGGACTACTTAATAATTCTCTAAAGGTTAATAAAATAAAGGCAACATGAACAGACAGAACCTATTGACTTCCAGTCACCTCTGAACAGCAAGATGATTTAATAAGTGGTTCTAGATAACAGATAAAAAAGGGAATTCTTTTTTTTTTTTTTTGGTACTTGCTAAACAACATGTGACATGACAAGTCAATATTCATGTGCTTTTGGAGCGATAATCTCTAGTTATTCTGAAAGAGTTGTGAAAACAAAAGCTTTAGCAGCTACAAGAGAATCAAGGGCAGGGATCATATTTCCCTAGAATCAGCTTTTAATGATAAAACTTATTATCCAGCTGTCAGTCAGAGAAAAATAGAAGATGTCCCAAAGCTCGTGCCAAGAAAAAAAAAAAAAAGGAAGATCTTGTCAAAGATGTACACAAACTAAGAACACTGAACCATGACAGGAGCTTCATGCTGCTGGCTGCCTTTTCATTAGAAATCTTCGAAGCTGACTGCAAAGCACAATTTCCATTCCATTTATCTAAACAAATAAAAGGGAAGTGAATTTTCTGACTGCCAGAGAAAGAATTCGTTAACATGAAATAAAAATGAATTGATATAAAATTTCTAAACAAAGCTGAGTTTAAAAAAATAAAAAGGAAGAAAACAGTGCCACACCTTGGGAAAGGAAAAAAACAAAACGCTTCAGGTCCTTTGGAAGACAATGTCTTTTACCCTCTAGATGCTTTGTATTTGTGTTCTTTTCCTCATGGTAAAGATTGAGGATAATCAAGCTTTTATGCTGCACATCTTTTAATGTATAGCATCATTAGTTTTGCCAAAAAGACTTCATCTCTGGTCCCACGGGTCAAACTGAGTTAATGATAAGTTGGGGAGATGACTTGATTAGTACTGTAACGTGAGGGAGCCTCAGGTTCAGGAATAATCACAAGACAACTGTTAGCTCTTTTGACTGCATTTGTGGCTTTGTTGCTTAAGTGACATGCTTAGACTCAGGGGACGTGGAGTGACAGGGGTACATGGCTTACTCAGCTCTCCTGTAGAGTCAGAGCAATATTTATCCAGTGTCATCACAACCACACTAAGCATATCATCAAATTAAATGAAAATAAGTCAGTATGTCTGCTCTCAAGAGCCTCACTGAAGTTCATAAGGAAATTCTAATAAAATTAACATTTGGACCCTTGCTACAATAATGCCAAAGAAATTGTTTGATTTTTAAAGAATAATACTACCAAAGTGACATGGGAAAAAAAAGACAAAGATGTCTCTTTTTATGATAGATAAATCCTATTGGAATGCCTTATCATGAAACCTAATTCTCAAAGTGTGGGCAACTGAAAACTTTGGGACTCTTTAACTTTTTCACCTAAATTTTTATCTACAATATTAAATTTTGTTGAAAGAAACATGTGTTTACAATCAATGAATCCACTTAAATTTATTTCTGATATCTCATTTATTTTAATTTAAAAAAAATAGTAAAATATTCTCTATAGGTAACTGTCTTGGTCATCTAATGCTGCTGTAACAGAAATACCACAAGTGGATGGCTTTAACAAAGAGAAATTTATTCTCTCACAGTCTAGTACACTACAAGTCCAAATTCAGGGTGCCAGCTCCCAGGGAAGGCTTTCTCTGTCGGTTCTGGAGGTAGGTCCTTGTTGTCAATTTTCTCCTGTCTAGGAACTTCTCTGTGCAGGAACCCCAGGTACAAAGGACACACTCTGCTCCTGGTGCTGCTTTCTTGGTGGTATGAGGTCCCCGTGTCTCTCTGCTCACTTCTACCTTTTATATCTCAAAAGAGATTGGCTTAAGACACTATCTAATCTTGTAGATCTCATCAATATAACTGTTGATAATCCATCTCATTACATCATAGTGATACGATTTGCAACACAGGGAAATTACATCAGATAACAAAATGGTAGACAATCATAAAATACTGGGAATCATGACCTAGTCAAGTTGACAGATATTTTTGGGGGACACAATTCAATCCATGACAGTAACTGCTTGGATGAAACTTAAAATGGAAAAAAGAAAAAGCATTATTCTTAATTTACAGATGAAATAAGAAGAGAATATTCCACTTCTGCTGTACAAAAAAGTTCCGTTTTTCATAAAAGTTGAAGCAACAACGTAAATCACACACACAAAATCACAGAGTAAAAAAATTAATATGAAAAGTACTGCTTCATATTATACAGTGTAAAAGTAAGGGGACTACGGAGGAGCTGCATATAACAATGACAAAACTCTAAAGGGGATTTGCAATACCGTCTTCATCCCTAAAAAGAAGATACTTCTTAGGTTACTCTGAAAAACGAGGTAAATATTTTGCATGCCAAGTATAGTTGCTGGTCTAGAGCATATGCTTGGAAAAGTTTATTTTCTGAACAATAAAGCAAAAAGTTTTAATATATGTCAAGCTCAACAACTAATGAAAATAGAACCCAAGAACCCAGTTCTCCTCTGTGGTAGTTACAATTAGGGCTTCATTTCTTCACGTTTCCTTATATTGACACTGTTTGTGACATACCTTTCCAATTTCTCACACCAAAGATTTGATTTTGGATTTGCCTTGTGACTTGCTTTGGTACAAAGAATGAGGTGAAAGTGACAGTGTGCTAGTTCCCAGCTTATATCTCAAAAAGCCGTGTGTGTTTCTATTTGCTCTCATGTCTCTGCTGTCACTTTGAGAACAGGAGATACATGTAGAGCAGAGTTGAGTCACCTCAGTTGTCCCAGCTGAGGCCAGCCTAAATCAGTAGTCAGTCCACCAGCAGATATGTGAACCAGCCAAGGTTATCACAGGCTCTAGCCAACCAACCACTACAGAAGAGAAAGCAATATACACTTGCCGTATGCCAGTAAAATTTTGTGGTTAGTGGTTGCTCAACGTTTTGATACAACCTTTATTTTCAATCTCTTAATCTGGTAAAGTAATCTTTGTGTTATGACAGTGATCTCTCCACAGAACAGTACTTTAAAATTTTTATTAATTTTATCAGTGGGTTGTGCTGAGATACTACAAGCTTATTTAGTATTTAAAAAAAAAAGGGAAACAGTTATTAAGTGGTTAGTATGTGCCAGGCAATGTAATAGTATGGTATATGCTCTATAAAATGATTTTAAATTAATGTGTTTCTGTCTTCATTTCCAAGTTCTTTGATTGCAGGTTCATTTCTTTAATATGCTTCTACAGAGCCTAATATATTCGTTTAATAATTAATAACAATTCTCTGAATAAGATACATCAAGATTTTATTTTAAATTATAATAATTGAGATAGCAGTTATCCAGTGCCCCACTCCATCACAACACTTACTCAAGTATTTTACTTTATCAATATGATTCTGTAGATGTATATAAAAGGAGCTCTGGGAGTGCAACAATTAAGCACTCAGCTGTTAACTGAAAGGTTGGCAGTTTAAAAGCACCCAGTGGCTCTGGGGTAGAAAGACCTGGCAACCTGCTAATGTAAAGTTTACAGCCAAGAAAACCCTATGGGGAAGCATTACTCTGTCACTTGGGGTTGCTATGAGTTGAGATTGACACAATGGCACCCAACAGCAACAGGTGTATATAAAAACAAATCTGTAATAGTCTAAATTTCTTGACTTTTGAGTGGACAGAACTGACAGACAAAATGTATTTACATATATATTCTAAATCAAACCACCCAACACTGTGAAGCTAAATAAATAGATTCATCTTTTCCTCAACTGCATAGCAGCGTTGTAAACATCTTGCAACGGTTCTTAAATAACTCAGCCAGTCAATTCAAAATATGGAAATTTATTTATTATAAAATATATTAGTTTATGAAATGTTAAAGGGCCCATTTTAAGTGATGCTATCTTATGACATGGACCCCTCCCACCAAATCAAAACAAACAAAATGAAGAATTATAATGATGTTCTAAGTATGTACCATGTACCGCTGATTTCCATTACTCATCAGTCAGTTTGTTGTACTGAAGTGGCTTGCGTGTTGCTGTGATGACTGAAGCTATATCATCAGTATTTTAAATACGAGCAGGGTCACCCCTGGTAGACAGGTTTCACCAGAACTTCCAGACTAAGAGAGACTATGAAGAAAGACCTGGAGATATACTTCTAAAAAAAATAGGCTAGTTAAAACCTTATGAACAGCTGCGGAACACTGTTTGGTACAGTGCCGGAAGATGAGCCCCCCAGGTCAGAAAAACAACCAAAAAACCAAACCCGTTGCTGTCAAGTTGATTCCAACTCATAGCAACCCCATAGGACATGGCAGAACTACCCCCATAGGGTTTCTAATGAGTGGCTGGTGGATTCGAACTGCTGACCTTTGGCTAGCAGGCGAGCTCTTAACCAATGCACCACCAGGGCTCCCCTAAAAGTTAGAAGGTACTCAAAATACAACGGGGAAGAGCTACCTCCTCAAAGTACAGTCAACCTTAATGATGTGGATGGTGTCAAGCTTCTGGGACCTTCATTTGGTGATGTGGCATGACTCAAAAAGAGAAGAAGTAGCTGCAAACAACCATTAATAATTGGAACATGTAATGTACCAGTTATGAATCTAGGAAAATTGGAAGTCATCAAAAAGGAAAGAGAATGCATAAAAATCAATATCCTAAGCATTAGTGAGCTGAAATGGACTGGTATTGGCCATGCTGAATTGGGTATTTATATAGTCTACTATGTCGGGAATGACAAACTGAAGAGGAATAATATCACATTCATTGTCAAAAAGAACACTTCAAGATCTATCCTGAAGTACAACACTGTCAGTGATAAGGTAATATTCATACGCCTACAAGTAAGACCAACTAACACGACTATTATTCAAATTTATGCACCAACCATTAATCCAAAAATAAGGAAATTGAAGATTTTTACCAATTTCTGCAGTCTGAAATTGATCAAACATGCAATTAAGATGCACTGATAATTACTGATGATTGGAATATGAAAGTTGGAAACAAAGAAGGGTCGGTAGTAAGCAAATATAGCCTTGGTAACAGAAATGATAATGAAGATCAAATGATAGAAATTCGCAAAACCAAGGACATATTCATTGCAAACCCCTATTTTTCAACAACATAAATGGCAACTATACATATAGACCTCCCTAGATGGAATACACAGGAATCAAATTGACTACATCTGCTGAAAGAGACTGCCATGGATTGAATTGTGTCCCTCAAAAATATCTGTCAACTTGGCTAGGTCATGATTCCCAGTATTGTATGACTGCATACCATTTTGTCATCTGATGTGATTTCCCTATGTGTTGTAAATCCTTTCACTACTATGTTAATGAGATGAATTAGCAGCAGTTATACTAATGAGATCTACAAGATTAGGTAGTGTCTTAAGCCAATCTCTTTTGAGATGTAAAAGAGAGAAGTGAGCACAGAGACACAGGGACCTCATACCACCAAGAAAGCAGCACCTGGAGCAGAGTGTGTCCTTTGTACCTGGGGTTCCTGAGCCTGAGAAGCTCCTTGACCAGGGGAAGAATGCTGATAAACACCTTCCTCCAGAACAGACAGAGAAAGCCTTCCCTGGAGCTAAGGCCTTGAATTTGGACTTCTAGCCTACTAAACTGTGATAGAACAAATTTCTGTTTGTTGAAGTTATCCACTTGTGGTATTTCTGTTTATAACAGCACTAGATAACTAAGGCAGAGACAATGGAGAAGCTCAATATCATCACTCAGAACAAGGCCATGGGCAACTAAGGAATAGACAATCAATTGTTCATACGCAAGTTCAAGTTGAAGCTGAAGAAAATTAAAAGAAGTCCACAAGAGCCAAAGTACAACCTTGAGTATATCACACCTAAATTTAGAGACCATCTCAAGAACAGATCTGATGCATTGAACACTAATGACCAAAGATCACACCAACTGTGGGATGACATAAAGGATATCATATAGGAAGAAAGCAAAAGGTCATTAAAATACAGTAATGAAAGAAAAGACCAAAATGGATGTCAGAAGAGACTCTGAAACTTGCTCTTGAACGTCGAGTAGCTTGGGGGAAAGGAAGAGATAATCACGTAAAAGAGCTGAACAGATTTCAAAGGACAGCTCAAGAAGACAATGACAAGTATTATAATGAAATGTGCAAAGACCTGGAGTTGGAAAACCAAAAGGAAAGAAAACGCTTGGCATTTCTGAAGGTGAAAGAACTGAAGAAAAAAATTCAAGCCTCAAGTTGTAATAGTGAAGGTTTCTATGGGCAAAATATTGAATGACTAAGGAAGTAGCAAAAGAAGATGTAATGAATACACAGAGTCACTGTGCCAAAAAAATTGTTCAATGTTCAATCATATCTGGAGGTAGCATATGATCAAGAACTGATAGCACTGAAGGAAGTAGGCCAAGCTGCACTGAAGGCATTGTCAAAAAAGAAGGCTCCGGGAATTGACAAAATACTAACTGAAATGTTGCAACAAACAGATGCCGCACTGGAGGCGCTCACTTGTCTGTGCCAAGAAATATGGAAGACGGCTACCTGGCCAGCTGACTGGAGAGATCCATATTTGTGCCCCTTCCAAAGAAAGGCAATCCAACAGAATGTGGAAATTCTCGAACAATGTCATTAATATCACTTGCAAGTAAAGTATTGCTGAAGATAATTCAAAAGTGGCTGCAGCAGTACATTGACAGGGAACTGCCAGAAATTCAAACTGGATTCAGAAGAGTATGTGGAACAAGGGATATCATTGCTGATGTCAGATGTATCTTGGCTGAAAGAGAGAATACCAGAAGGATGTTTATCTGTGTATTATTGACTATGCAAAGGCATTCCATTGTATGGATCATAAGAAATTGTGGATAACGTTGTGAAGAATGGGGAATTCAATAATACTTAATTGTGATCATGGGCAACCTGTACATAGATTAAGAGGCAGTTATTCGGACAGAATAAGGGGATACTGTGTGGTTTAAAATCAGGAAAGGTGTGCGTCAGAGTTTTATCTTTTCACCATACCTATTCACTCTGTATGCTGAGAAGAGTTGATGCCTTTGAATTATGGTATTGGTGAAGAATATTGAATATACCATGGACTGTCAGAAGAATGAACAAGTACAATCAGAATGTTCCTTAGAACAGAGAAGCGAGGACTTTGTCTCATGTACTTTGGACATGTTATCAGGAGGGACTAGTCCCTAGAGAAGGACATCATGCTTGGTAAAGTAGAGGGTCAGCAAAAAAGAGGAAGACCCTCAATGAGACAGAATGACACAGTGGCTGCAACAATGGGCTCAAGCAATGCAGGACTGGGCGGTCTTTCATATGTTGTACGCGGGGTTGCCATGGGTCAGAACAGACTTGACAGCACCTAAGAACAACACTGCTCATTTTATTCCTTACAAAGATTATGATATTCATACATAAACCTGTGCTGTTCTTTTATTCCTCTAGAAACTTATCAAATAGACTAATTTGTTTTTGATCATGTATTTGTAGGAAGAAGAGAAAACTTCTAAATTATAATATAAATAAGTTATGATAAAGAAGCTCCAAAGGTGATCACAACTATTGGTACACCTTAACACATCCTTTGGTTTTATAAAATGCAAGTGTCTGGTAACATGCTTGCTTCAGGAGAATAAAAAGACACACAAGGATTGTAGGTTTGATGATTATTTGTCCATATCCTTTTTGAAGTCACCATTTATTCTACGCTTTCATGCATGATTAACAACTTGCAGATCCTTCACATGTAATCAATAGTTGTGAAATTTTATATTAGTTTAGAGATTAGACAGACTTGATTATAAATTTTATCGATTTGTACAGCTTAGCTGCAGAAATCCCTGTACATTTTTCAGAGATTAAATTAAAAGGAGATATATGGCCTATACACACAAGAAATGCCGCGGTGATTATAAGGTGTGACCTCTTTACACTCATTCCTCTAGATGAATAAAATCTATCTAGTGCACTGAAACATGAATCAGCATGTCAACAAGCATCAAGCTGAGATAGTAAACACAGTGAAAATGTGACAAAAAGAATTACAAAACTGCAAGAAAACCTGCCTAAGACTATAATTAATACAGGCGACTTGCGAGAATTAATTGCTTCAGCTCATTTTTGTAAATTGGAAATTGGCAGAGATAAAAATAATGAACTCTTTAACTTATACTGGGAAAATTTGAGCCCATATTAAAACCGAAGATTGATGATCTCCTTTAAGATAAACAGTGATGACAATTTTTTCTTAACTGCTATATAAATAAATACGATTTTTTTTTAAGGGGAGTAAATAATCTAAACCCATTGAGTTTGAATCAATTTCTGCTTATAGAAAACCCATAGGAAAGAGCAGAACTACCCTACTGGGCTTCCAAGAGCCCTCTTGGCACAGTAGTTAAGAGCTATAGCTCCTAACCAAAAGGTCGGCAGTTCAAATCCACCAGCCCCTCCTTGGAAATTCTATGAGGCAGTTCTACTTTGTCCTACAGACTCTGTATGAGTTGGAATTGACTCGCTGGTAATGGGTTTTAATCTTTATGGAAGGAGACTGCCACATCTTTCTCCCACAGAGCGGCTGGTGGGTTTGAACCACTGACCTTATGGTTAACAGCTGAGTGCTTAACCACTGTGCCACCAGGGCTCCTAGTCTAGTGTCTATAAAATTCACAACCAAATCTGTGTTATGAATATTCTTACCCAGAAAGCTTTTAAAGTATTGCTGTATATTTTTTGTCCACTATTTTAAGGTCAGACGTTGTCCAGAAAAAAATTAAACAAACATCTATGGGCTCAATTTCAAATGGTAAACAATCTTTATCAAATACCATTGCGGAATAGCACCCTTCTCAAAGTACAGTCTACCATAATGATGTGATTGGAGTCAAGCTTTTGGGATCTTCATGTGCTGATGTGGCATGACTCAAGATGAGAAGAAACAGCTGCAAACATCCATCAATAATCGGAAGGTGGAATGTATGAACTTTGAATCTAGGAAATTTGAAAGTTGTCAAAAACAAGACGGAACGCATAAAGATTAATATCCTAGGTATTAGTGAGCTGAAAGGACTGGTCTTTGCCATTCTGAATCAGACAATCATATGGTCTACTACACCCTGAATGACAAGTTGAAGAGGAACGGCATCACATTCATTGCTGAAAAAAAATTTCAAGATCTATCCTGAAGCACAACACTGTCAGTGATAGGATAATATCCATATGCCTGCAAGGAAGATCAGTTAATATGACTATTATTCAAATTTATGCACCAACCACTAAGGCCAAAGATGAAGAAATTGAAGATGTTTACCAACTTCTGCAGTCTGAAATTGATCAAACATGCAATCAAGATGCATTGTTAATTACTGGTGATTGGAAAGCGAAAGTTGGAAACGAAGAAGAAGGACTGGTAGATGGAAAATAGGGTCTTGGTGATAGAAATGATGCCAGAGATCGCATGACAGAATTTTGCAAGATCAATGACTTCTTCACTGCAAATACCTTTTTTCAACAACTTAAATGGCAACTATACATGTGGACTTTGTCAGATGGGATACAAACTGACTACATCTGTGGAAAGAGATGATAAAAAGTTCAATGTCATCAATCAGAACAAGGCCAGGGGCTGATAAATGGAGAAAAGATTGAAGTTGTCAAGGATTTCATTTCCCTTGGATCCAAAATCAACCATGGAAGCAGCAGTCAAGAAATCAAATGATGCACTGCATTAGGCAGATCTGCCGCAAAAGACCTCTTGAAAGTTAAAAAGCAAAGATGTCACTTTAAGGGCTAAGGTGTATCTGACCATGGTGTGTCAATTGCCTCACTTGCATGTGAAAGCTGCACAATCAATAAGAAAGACAGAAGAATTGATACCTTTGAATTATGGTGTTGGTGAAGAACATTGACTATACCATGGACTGCCAGAAGAATGAACAAATCTGTACTTGGAAGAAGAACAGCCAGAATGTTCATTAAAGATAAGGATGGCAAGGCTTCGTTTCACATACTTTGGACATGTTATTAGGAGAGACAAGTCCCTGGAGAAGGACATCATGCTTGGTAAAGCAGGTCAGCAAAAAAGAGGAAGACTCTCAACGTGTTGGATTGACATAGTGGCTGCAACAACAGGCTCAAGTATAACAATGCTTTTGAGGATAGTGTAGGACAGGGCAGTGTTTTGTTCTGTTGTACGTAGCGTAGCTGTGAGTCAGAAATGACTCAATGGCAACAGGTTTTGTTTTTGTTTTTTATATCTGTTGTACATAGGGTTAACCTGAGTTGGAAGGGACTCCAAGGCAGCCAATAACAAAAAATATAACAATTCCTGTGGTTATAAGCCCATTTGTGAATGGGTTTTCCTTGTTATGTTAAGGTATTAGTGTAGGGTGTGTTTTAAGTCAATCTCTTTTGAGAAGTAAAAGAGCCAATTAAGCAAGCAGAAATGGGGGAAGACAGAAGCCATGCCACATGAAGATCAGCAAGGAGCCATGGAACAGAAGCTGAAAGAAGACAGGGACCTCCCTACAGAGCCAACAGAGACAGAAGGTCTTCCCCTAGAGCCAGCACCCTGAATTCAGGTTTGTAGCCTCCTAAAATTGTGTGAAAATAAATTTCTGTTTATTAAAGCCATTCATTTGTGGTACTTCTGTTATAGCAGGACTAGATAACTAAGACAGGGACCAATATTTTTCAACTTCAAAATCTTTTTTCCTTCTTGTGTCCTGTTATAGTTTTCTGAATATCATTTCATCTTTGTCTCTCAGTGTTCCCTGTGAACATCTATCATTATTCAAAATAAGTATCCCTCAGCTCTACCTAAGTCCTACATACGATGACACATAAAACAGAAATAAATAGAAGGCAGTGCATCTTGATAAGTATTTTTAAGGATTCATTTACTTACCTTTGAAAAGGTATTCATCAATAACATTTAGATGGCATTAGAGAAATGCTCTAATTTGTTTTATATTGGCCTTAAAAGAAAATTAAATCCCCTTAAATCATATAAAGAAAAAAGTATATGTATAATTAAATACTTTCTGGAAGAGATTTGACAAAGATATATTCATTTATACTATACTAATATTTTCAAATAACTCTACAGGAAAGAATAAAATGGTGACAACATACAGAAATGAGAATACAGGGGATTGCTTTTCTTTGTTTTCACAGATAGCAATACCCTAGTAAGATCAGATTTTAAAGTATCAAGAAAAGAGTATTAATAGATATTCATAGGAGAACAGTAAACCAAAAAAATGTGTAAAAGTTTGAAAACATTAAGGAAATGTTTTATGTTTGTTCTGTGCATATGCTACTATAGTAATCACATTCATTCCATACCTAAATCTACATTACCAGTTCCAGTTAAAACAATCAATCAGCCTAATATGTTTGCAGTATATAGCAGATTTTAAAAAAACATGGAACCAACTCCAAAATTAGTTCCTATTACACCATTTAAATATTAAGAATGATTCTCTTTAACAAATGTTTATCAAGTAAATACAAATGGGCCAGACTAGTTGCTTAGGATCCAAAGATGACTAAGACATTACTCCTTTCCTTGTACAACTCAAATTATAATAAAGTATATGCCCACAAATAGGTAAATGATAGTTCAATGTGGCCAGAAAAAAGCACTATCGGACTAAAGAGATAAATTTTAAAATTCTGTTGATAGGAACAATAAGATGTTTCACCAAAGAAGTAACAATGAAGCTCTTTTCCAAAGCACTACTAGGTATTTTCATTGTGAAGGGAGTGGGGATGAAGGACCTTCAGAGATAATAGGATTGCAGGGACTCCTTCCTGCCTTTTCTGGCTGGAAAGGAAAACTTCCACGACACCTTCAGTATTTCTCTCTTGTTATACTCATTCATCCCTGATGGAACAAAAGGTGCATCCCATTGCCATTGAGTTGATTCCAACTCGTAGTCGACTATACAGGACAGAGTAAAACTGCCCCATAGGGTTTCCAAGGAGCAGCTGGTGGATTTGAACTGCTGACCTTCTGGTTAGTAGCCGAGCTCTTTACCACTGCACCAACATGGCTCCAAGAGTTGCATGGGGAAAGTAAGCACTTTTGAATGTTAATCTCCTGCTAGACCTCTCCCTTAACTCCAGACTTATATATCCAATTGCTTACTAATATCTCAACTTAGTTATCTAATGGGTACCTAAAACTTAAAATCCTCAAACCTGAGCTAATGTTATTCCATAACTTGTTCTTCCAACAGACTTCCTCATCTTAATAAAATAACTACATTATTCTAATAACTTAGTAAAATGACTCACCCAAAAGCTTTTCTTTCTCACCCCTCACATCCATTTCATCAGTCAATTCTTTCCATTCTCTCTGCAACACATATTTAGAATCTGACCACTTATCATCACTTCCACCACTGGTATTTATTTCATCTTAGCGATTATCATCTCAGACTGGAATTAGTGACACTGCTTCCAAATGAAACTGGAATGAATCCCTGCTCCCTCTTTTGCCTTTCTTTCACACAGCAGTCAGAGGGACCCTGAAATCTCTCTAGTGACTGTCCACCTCACTCAGAATAACTTCTGAGTGGGTTCCTAGGCTCTGCACATTCTGCCCTCCGCTCCTTGTACGACTTCATTTTCCACTACTCTTGAATTTACACCTCCACTCAGCCACACTAGTCTCCTTGCAGTTCCTCAAACATGTCAGGCACATTCTTACCTCAGGCAGGGTCTCTGCACTTGCTCTCCTCTGCCTAGAATGCCCTTCTCCCAGACACCTACTTGTCTCACTCTCTCACCTCATGTAGGGCTTAATTCAAATTGCTACTGTAGTGAAGCTTTCTTTGACCATCTTACTTAAACTCCGATGTTCCTTTACTGCTTCCCTTCTCTCCTTAGCACTTAACACCATCTACTATTATTCATATTTAGTTATTTATCTGGATTACTTTCTGTCTCCCCACACTAAAATGTCTGGTACTTAGTAATTACTCAGTAAATATTTGGGTTGATAAATGACTGAATGAATGAATTTAAAAATTAATGGATCTTTGTATCTTCTGGCATCTAATAATATATATAAGATCATAATAAGTTCCTGGCATGTAGTAAATGAGCTAAAACTTTTAGCTGATTGAAGGCAACTCTTTAATATTAGAAAACGTACATATTAAAATCTAAACTTATTTATAAAATGAACGTTAAACAACTGAATAGACCCAGCCTCTAGAAATCATCTTACATGTTTTAACGCTTAAAACACAAAGTAAAGTTTTCAGCTGAATAACAAAAATGCCAAACTGTTGGATGAAATTAACTGAGAGAAGAAGAAAAGAGTACTGCAGATCTTTGAAAAACTAAGGTAGAAAATCTTTGAAAAAGAAAGTGTACATTTAAAGTTAGAAATTTGAAGCATACTTAAAACAGTTAATGTATCATGAATATCAGGCTAGTTTAATGATATTCATCTTGAACTACTTTTTATCATTTTTTTGATCTTTCAAGCATTTTTCTTATTTTCTTAACTAGAGAGCAAGTTTCTCCAGGGCAAGGAACATATTTACTACTTCACTTATTTCCTATTCAGTGCTAAGCATAGAGTAAAAAAATGATGAATATATTAACTTTAAGCAATTTTACCCTAAAGGAGGTGTTGTGAAATCTAAGGACTTTGAACATAAAATATCAAAATAAAGGTCATCAAGAGGGAGGAAAAAAAAATCCTTGAAGTCACTTGATGCTATTTTCAAAGCATTGAAAGAATAGACCTTTGATATCTCAGATTATTTGATATTCCAGTTTAAAAATTAGATGTCCTATATAAATTGAGCTTAATTCATGAACAATTGATTTTGTTTTAGGTTACATTGTAGAACAGATGGTGTCATTAAATTCACATTAAACTTCTTTTCCATTCCCATGGAGACCTAAAGAATTAGCTCTTTAATTGGAGTCTGAGTCATTACTGTTTACCATGGGTTTACATATTTGCTTGCTGTCAATCATGCTCTCATTCCTAGGCTCAGTACCTTTGTGAGCTACTCTTAATTTATACTAGCTTGATTATTATAGTGGCCTAGAACAAGTTTCACAAGACTATTTCCTGGTCTTCATGTGTTTGCAGATGTGCTCTAAATCTTAAATTACAGAGTGTAGAGGTGCTCTGATTTGTGAAAAGGTCATATACGTATATGACATAGGTTAAAAGAATAGGCTGTGGAATTAGGCTACCTGTTACTTAAGTACAAGCTACTTAACTTCCATACGCATTATACTCTTATGCATGAAATGTAAAAATATACCTCTGCTCGGGACTGTTGCTGTTTGTTACCATGGAGTCGATATATAATAATATATATAATGAGTAATAACTTATTCTATAACTTATTTTATTATTATATAATGAGTAATAACTTAGAAAAACATATTTTATGGATGAAATGTGGCTCTTATTTTACTGTAGTTACGTACTTGTGGTTTAGTAGCATTATTACCTGTAAGAATAAAATCCTTGAAAAGTATGGGAAGAGGTTTGTGTGTGTGTGTATGTGTGTGTTTTTCACAAACCCAATTAAGTGTCACCTGTGGTTATTTATCCACCTTCTACTTCACTGTAGAACGTAAAAGCATTAATTTATAATTTTTAACACGTCAAGCTAAATAATTTTTCAAAAAAAGCTTGGTTTCTGGATTATTCTACCTATTTTCAGGCCCTTGAAGCATATGTGCATAAAGTAGTAGGGAAAATATCTAACTAGAAATAAAAATAGCACTAAAATATAACAGAAATCTAATGGAAAATTTTACAAAAAAATAGATATTGCCGCTAAATACAAAGATCTTCTACTAGACTGAATCCCTTGGGCCCACCTACTCGTTTTCATACATGAATACAAACTTTGTTTTTCTCTACAAGTGAAGTTTTCAATATATCATTAAACACTAAACCCAAAAAACCAAACCCACTGCTATCCAGTTGATTCCAACTCATAGTGACCCTATAGGACAGAGTAGAACTGCCCCATAGGGTTTCCAAGGCTGTAAATCTTTACAGAAGTGGACTGCCATATCTTTCTGGCCGAGCAGCTGCTGATTTCCAACCATCACCTTTCTGTTAGCAGTGGAGCACTTTAACCACTGCACCACCAGGGCTCCACTAGTACTTAATATTTCAAAAATCCTTGTTTTGAAACTAAAGTTTAGGGAAAGTTGTTTAAAAGGTTTTGTTGTTTATTTATCTTCTGTACGAATGGTTGCTCAAGGAAACTTCCAGCACCCAAATGTCATGTTCAAACCGTATCTATTTATAATGTTCCAGCATTCTCTAATGCTTCCTTGGAACATTTCAGTATGTTTTCCACAAATGTAAAAAAAAAAGAATTTGGTAAGTACAAATGATCTCAGCAACTAACAAAAGATAGTTTCCGTGAATTCTTCAAAATCAGGTTTAATTTAAAGAAGTATCCAAGTAGTTAAGTTTGGGACTGATCTGAAATTATAATGATTTGTCTTAAATAGAGAACATATCTAGATATATACTAATATAGTCTAATACCCCACTCTCCTGCACTCCCATTGCCATTGAGTCGATTCCGACTTATAGCAACCCTATAGGACAGAGTATGTGCCCCACAGGGTTTTCAAGGAGCAGCTGGTAGATTTGTACTGTCGCCTTTTTTTAGTTAGCACTCAAGCTCTTAACCACTGCGCCTCCAGGGCTCCGCTGCACCACCAGTGTTCCTTATAATCTAATGAATGCAAACCGAATTAAATAATCCATGTAATAATACTTTAAGAATTACAGTGGACAACATGGTTTTTGTTTGTTTTTAGGAGCCCTGATGGCGCAATTGTTAAGAGTTTGGCTGCTAACCAAAATGTCCACAGTTCAAATCCACCAGCTGCTCCTTGGAAACCCTATGGAGCACTTATACTCTGTCCTATAGGGTCAATATGAGTCAAAATCGACTCCATGACAATGAATTTTATAGCATAAGTGGGGAGAGAGCTTATTAAAATGTAATACTCAGCAACTGGCACGTGGCAGTTCCATCTTCTTCCCATATTTCTTTTTTTATGTTTTGAAAAGGTAAAGTACTGAAATTTTGCATGTATTTTTAAAAGCAAAGTATTACTTCATTTCTCTGGTTTATCAAGGAATGAGGTCACCAAAAATATACATTTAAAGATATTTTGCAACATTCCTCTTAGAATAATCAGTTTGGTTATTGTAACCATTTAGAAAGTCATTTTTCAAAAAAGTCAGCCATACTTTTTAGACATCTTAAACATTGTGTAACGAAAATTTTAACTAAAACAACTATTCAAGTTCACTTATGGCTGTGGTTTTATTATATGTACTCACATAGCTGTGACCTTGACTGCTATTAAAGCTTGAAATGCAGTTACTCTTACACTAAAACTGGTAACGTTTTTGCGTTTTTTGGTCTAGATATTTTTGAAAGGGTATTTTCCTTTCCTGATATTACTCTCTTGGTTAAGCTATTACTCCCAAATTTGAGTATCTGTTTGCCTTTTCAAATGTCTTCTCTATCCCAAGGGAATTTTGCATTTTGTAAGGACAAGGATTGCATCACATTTCTTTGCATTAATCACAGATCCAAGCTAATTTCAAATAGTAGATGCTTACTTAAAAATAACCTATTGCATGAAAAAATGAATAACTTAATTAATTTTTAATGAATGAAAATATCAAATATGTCTTTTAATATTACAGTGTCATCTTTTTGATTAATGTCCTTTGAGTGAGCAGAGGCAGCATGTATTAGGACTTTTAGCCCTAAGTAGCATAATGCAAAAAGTGATTGGAAAATAAATTGTATTTATTCAATGTCTTTAAACATTATTTATGTTCATGTAAAAAGTAAACATAATTTTAAATAAAAGTATGATCAGATATTTTATCAAAAATTATAACTAAGAGCAAAGATGTTAATAGTACATCAATTTGCCCTAATTCAGTTATACAGTATTTTGATCACATTTTGTTAAAAAAAATCAAAGACATATCATTGTTAAATCAAAATGTTGTTAGGTGCTGTTGAGTTGGCCTCAGACTCATGGCGACCATATCCACATCAGATGGCAATGTTGCCTGGTGATCAGTTGCAGATCAGGCCGTTGTGATCCATAGGAAATCATAATATTAGTGATAATTTGAGACATAAGGATTTTCAATCTTCTCCAATGGAAAAGCTGATTCACTCACTGTGGATCTGCTTCATTGAATTAGGACTCATATCGAGAAGCATAATTGAGATGACACCTCCAGCTGAGCAAGACAGTGGCCCCCTTTATGGGTACAAGCCAGGAGCTGAGCCTTATATTTCTTTTTATTTGTAAACCATCTTATCACTGTGATTTGCTTTTTATTATACATGGATTTGAATGTGACCTCTCAACTGTTCCATTATGTCACCAGGCCTCACAAAAATCTAACCAAACCCCTGCAGAGCAAAAAACACGCTTCACTCTAAATTAGTTATTCTTAAGCAAATTATTCATCTGGGTGGATGCCAGTATTGATTGTTTGAAAACAGTACTAAATTTATTGTTTCCTCCATATGAAGCTAAAATTACAAGCTAATTTAATTATTTTAGTGAATAGAAATGATCTAAAACAACTAAATACTGTCCATGAAAACCCAGCTAAAAAACAAAAGGAATAAAACAAAATTTTGACTTTGTAATGTGATTACACAGTAAAGCTCTAAGAATATTATTTCACTTAATATCTGTAACAACTCTAAAAGGCTGATAACTTTATAGAAGAGGAAACTGAGACTCAGAGGGGTTGCATAACTTATTGATAGTTGAGCCAGAATTAAAATCCAGTTTTGACTGACTCAGAACATACTCTTTCTAACACTGTAAAGAATTTATATTAAGAAATCTGGAGTCTTGGGGACAACTTAGTCAACTGGCATAACATAGTTCACAAAGACAGTGTTTTACATCCTAGTTTGGTGAGTAGTGTCTGGAGTCTTAAAAGCTTGTAAGCAGCCATCTAAGATACAACTATTGGTCTCTACTCATATAGAGTAAAAGACAATGAAGGGAATCAAAGGCTCAAAGAAGAAACTAGTCCACATGAACCACATCCTTTTCTAACCTGAGACCAGAAGAACTAGATGGTGCCCGGCTACCACTACAGACCATTTTGACCAGGAACACACTAGACGGTCCCAGATAGAATGGGAGAAAAATGTACAGAAAAATTCAAATTCCTAAAAAAAAGCCGGATCTACTGGACTGATAGAGACTAGAGGAACCCCTGGGACTACTGTCCTAAGATACTCTTTGAACTTGGAATTGAAGCTATTTCTGCAGATCACCTTTCAGCCAAATAATAGATTAGCTTATAAAATAAATAATACCACTCATGATACCATGAGTAATGTGCTCCCTTAAACAATTAACTATATGAGACCAAACAGTCAACATTTACTCAAAAGCAAAAATGAGAAGGCAAGGAGGAGAAGGGAAGCTAGATTAATGGAAAAAGAAAAAAAAAGAATGAAAATAATGAGAATGCTAATAACTTTGTAAAAATTGTAACAATTGGCATGAAATAATTTGTATATAAATTGTTATAGGGGAGCCTAATTTTCTGTGTAAACTTTCACCTAAAACACAATAAAATATTATTAGAAAGAAAAAAAAAAGACATCTGGAAAATGTAAGCAATGCTATATAAAACGCTTTCCATAGAAAAGGATTAAAATTCACTAGAATTTTTTTTTTTAATTTAAAACATTTATTAAGTGCCAATAATTACATTTAGTTTATACTTTTGTGACAATAACCCTCTAAATAATATCAAAGAGTAGCTGAAGGCAAATGAACAGCCACGGCAGCCTACTAAATGAGCTTCATCCTTCTTGTGATGCCCTTTTGCACATGTTTCAGAAATTTGAGATGCAAGACTAATTATGATTTCCAGTGTAACCCACTTACATTCTTATTAATTGTTACATTATTAATGGAGCACTCCTGCCACAAGGACTGTGTTGGTCCAGTTGTCTCATCTAACTTATTTTCAAGCTGTGTGTGCTAATATTTACATATGTTAAATATGCTTTTTAAATTGTTCTCTTTTGTTGCTATATAGCAACAACAACAACAAAAAAATCAATGTCTCAGAATTGGTTCATCAAATCATAAAAATAGTGACGGACATAACCAAGTCCTTAATACAAAAAGTGAAGAAGAATCGAGTGTCAAAACATAATGTGAATCTCTATGTGCTACTGCAAGGAGTGGTAAAAAGTGGAAGAGGAAGGAAGTATAACACAAGTAGTTCAAACTCGGACTTTTTTTAGATGGGTGATCCATTCATCCCTTGCATACTGTCTTGGTTACGTAGTACTGCTATAACAGAAATACCACAAGTGGATGGCTTTATCTGTTAGCAAAATGTCTGTATCAATGAACCTTGTTAGACATTGCATAAAGTCAACGTGGAGGAGCTCTACAATGGAGAAGGGCAATCTTTGTCTATTGGAAGTAGTAGCATGCCCTTCATTCAACAGTTAAACTACTGAAGTAGAGGATATGCTCCTGAAGGATGTGTGAAATAAACTTGAGGGCAAAATGCTCCATAAATCTTGACACTAGTCATCCCAGAAAACCAGGGTTACAGATGCAGGAATACGGTGGTGAATTCAATACTGGAGGCACACGGTATGAACATTATGTCTGCAGAGGGGAAGGTTGGAACTTTGAAAAGAAGATGACATAAAACTCAAATGCCAATACACATATTTTTATTCATTGAGAATAGTTAAGAGTCAAGTAAATGCCACTTGAACTTGATTCAGTGTTGAAGGAAACAATAAAATCTGTGACTATAACTGCTGTGCCTTTTCAGTGTCTTGAGGGAAGAAATGGGCAGTGAATACAAGACTGGCTTGGTATACTGAAGTATGCTGACTATCAAGGGTAAAGAACCTCTTACGGGTTTTCAAACAAAGAATGAGATCAGCACGTTGCTTCCTGACACTGATCATCCTATTAAAGATCATTTCAATAACTTCAAGTGGCATGTCCAAATAGCCCAATTTCAGCAATATATTCACTTCATTGAATATCTAGACCTATCATATCAGGGCCAAAATGTTACCATATTTTATTCTGAGGATAAGAAAAGAGATTTCTTAAGATAACTGAATAGTGGTGCAAATGACACAATTGACACAAGCTTGGCTCTAAACCACTTCAGTGCACAATGGTTTTCTAAACTTTTTTAAAGGAAGAAATTGGCTTCCTGTTGGTAGGTATATTTAAGACCACATTCAATACCAAAACATGAAAAAATAATCTGCAGTCCTGAATGCAGCAAAGGAATCCATTGAAATCCATTTGTTGTTATATTCTAAATTAAAACACTTAACCCTCTAGGTTTGAGTAGGACATGCTTATGGTAACTTCCATTCTGACAGCTTGCTAAAAGTAGTTTCCAATAAAATACCTAACCCTCACTTCTGGTTCCATATTAGATCTCAACATCAGGAAGTATCTGATAGTCACTACATGCTAGAGATGATTTCCATGGACCTATAATAATTATGATTTAGTATTTACTAAGTTAGAGGAAACAAGGAATAAGAAAAATACAGATTAGATTCAGAATTTAAGCTGCACCTCAGAATATTACTCTTGAATCTGCATCTAAATAACAAGGAAAAACTTGCAATTGAGGCATCATTTTTTAAAAATAAATGTCGTCATTTTTAATTTTAAATATAGTTTTACTTTAACCTAAAAAAATGCCTATAACCAGGTTTTCCAAGTTGTATTAACCTCCCTTATGCCATCTATGTATATCAAAGTTGTGACTAACATGGACCTACTGGGCAAAGTGTAAATTCCTTAGAAAAGCATATGATATCCTCACTGACCCAGACTCTGCTACCTGTTACCTGTTTTCCTTTACCATTGCCTACCTCTTACTTCATGTTTCTGGAATACCAAAATATTTGTACTTCTCCACATCCTCATATTCTTTTCTTACCGCCATAACTGTTCTTGCAGTTTTCTCTGGTATAACATACTTCCCTTTTCAATAAGCCTCCCTCACCCAACCATTCCAACTGGCTACCTGCTCCTAGGCATCCCTTAATATCATGTAGCTCAGGTGTCCTCCAGGAATCCTTCTCTGATCCCACATCTTCCCTTTGCTTCATTAGATGCCTTTATAACACTTTGTGATACTAATATCATTGAACTTATACTTTTAAAAATTATTAATTTTTATGCCTGTGCATGTACGTGTCTGTCTACCTGCATTGCACATGCAGACAGGCTGTGTTTTCAACTTCTAGGCAGCCATTAGACTGCTGGGAATGAGGCATGTACCCCCACTGACATTCTATGGATACGACATTCAACTGTGATCAAGCCGGACACAGGAAACAATTATACAGTTTGGCAAAGTGAATGCCATTATTAATATTTATAGAAAGAAAACAGTAAAAAATAACAACAGATTGATTCCCACACAGGAAATGCTTCCCTTCCCAAATTACCCACGTTCATTCTTATTTCACTGGGTAGGCACGACATCATTCAGGTCAGACACTGTGTTAACGTCACCACTGCCTTCAGCTACAACCATGCGGTTGAGAGTGTCTGCACAGTTCCCAAGGCTTCTGCTCTGCTGCTGGGCCTTGCTGGCCTTTGCTCTTAGCTTCTGCCATGCTACCTAGACCTGTAGGGGTCTCTTGCTGCTGTACTACCGGGGCCCCCACTGCCGAGGGTGGGTGGTGTGCAACTCCGGCATGGGGGCACACACAAGGCTTTGCTCTGCCAAGGTTAAGTGTTATAGCTCTTTCAGCTCTGCGGGCAAGCCTCCTGCCCAAAGGCACTCAGCTCTCAGTCTGTTGGCCAGCAACCCCACTGAAGCTGCCTCACTCCGTGGGCCTGCAAGCCCACTGCCGCTGTCTCTCATCATCTCATGGCCTATTCAGTGTTACAGCTCTTTCTTCCAGGTCTAGCAGGCTCTTAGCACAGGAAGCCCGGGTTCTTGGTCCAAAGGACGCACTCTGTTCTAGACTCATCTTCATGGTAGTGAAGTCTCCCTGAACCTCTGTGGGATTAACCTTTATATAAGCAAGTCTCTTACAAATTTCAAGGCATGGCCCTCCCACCACAACAATGAATTGACCAATCCCCTTGGTAGACCATAAGTCACTCAATTGCATACTCCTAGCCAATCATTTTGTGAGAGTTACAAGACCATGCCTAGAAAAACCATATAAAAGTGATTCATTGCACCATAGCCTGTCTCTGCTGCTGAAGAGTGAGCATCTCTAATTTCTTTTTCATTTTCATATTCACAGAATATAGCATAGTTGCCAGCATATAGGAAGTGATCCATAAATGACTTACCACTGAATGAATGCTCAGTTGTAACTGGGAAGATAGAGGGAGGGTGTTGGTAAAGACTTCCTAGAAAAACAGATTCATTCTAAATCTTGAAAGATGGAATTTGAGGAAAGGCTCAATTCTGCACCTTGAATAAAATCTATTCTTCTAATGTTAAATAAATATCACTATTCTCACTCTCCATATCTGGGCATGAATGGGGAAGTAAATCATGATGAGTCCAGTCAGCTGACGACTGTAAGGGGTAGTTACAGATTGACTTAAAAAAATTACTTTTAGAAACTGACTTTAGCTTAATATTTACACTTTTTTAAATAAAAAACAAACCCATTGCCATCGAGTAGATTCCAACTCATAGTAACCCTATACCATTCATAAATTTGCATTTTGTTTTTAATGACACCAAACCCTTGCTTTCTGCCCTTAGTTAGGATCACAGTGAAGAGAAATTTAATAAATAGAATGGAAAAAAAATGCAAAAAGAGCTAAAGTCAAGACTAATACATATGGTACAGTTTCTTAAGATGTATATTATAACCTTCTTGGATGAAAATACATTAAAAACAAAATCAAAATAGAATAAGCACTTTTTAAGTTAATATGAGATCCTGGCATTTAATTTTATTATGGAGAGTACATATTTTAGTAAATCACCATCAATTCTACTGGCTTAGCAAAGGAAAAACCCTTGTTTATGAAAACTGTAGTATACTAGAAACATGTTGCAGTCAATGTAAAAATAAGTAATATCACAGGTTCAGAGCACTGGAAGAATTCTTGACAGGTTATCTGGGCTGGCAATTCTGCTGCCCTGGCAAGATCATTTTCAAAACACAGCAGACCAATGCTTCTGTGTACTTAAACAATACCTCTGGGAGAAGAAGAGTCATAATCTCTCTTAACAATCCACTAAGCCTGTTTAACATGGACACCAAATATAGTTCAATGCATAAAGTCCAAAGGCCACATTTTTCTGCTTCCACTTCAGTGCTGAATTAGAATAGCCTTCATTCACTGTGCAAAGGCAGTTTGATTTCTTCTGGGCAACTCAAACTCATGTCAATAACTGAACTCATCATGTTCTCCCCCTATCTCCATTTCTAAACTGGTTCCTCCTTCTACAGTCACCCACCCAACTGCTCAAACCTGAGAGTCATCCTGGATATACAAGCTTTTCTCTGTCTTCCATACAGCTACATCAAATGGAGCCCCAAATCTTACCATCTGTTACTCTGAAAATCATTCTTTCCTCTCTACTCCCAGGTCTCATGTAAACTAATAAAAGTGCCTTCTAACTAATCTCCTTGCTTCCAGTTCTATCCATTTTCTTCTTGCATTTTTCAATTACACAGAAAAATACTTAGTATGACAGTGACATAAAGATGGACACAAAACATATCTGTGGTATTGTTCCAAATAAATACACCCAGATTTAATACATAGATGTATACAGAAATAGTAGAAAGAAACTGGAAAGAATTACACCAAAGTGTTAACAATATTATTGGAGTGATTGAATTATAGATTGTTTTGGTCCTATATTATTTTATTCCTTTAACAAAAATCACTGAATTCTATTATATTCCAGATACTGATATAGGCAACAGAGATAAAGAAAGAACAGTCTACTGGAGAAACAAACATTTACCCATTCAACAAATATTTTTTTTTGTACGTAAAATACATCACACATGCAAACACGCATACGCACACACACACACATATACCCACATGTAGACACAAATACACATGGGTATGCATACTATCCTAATAACGTAATGTATATATATGAATGATATCATATTTTGTTTGATTAAAATTGTGATTAATGTCATAAAAGGGAAGTACAAGGAGGCAGGACAACATTTAACAAGGGAGCTTTGATCAATACTAAGACATCAAGAAAGGCATCCTTGAAGAAGGACCATGTCAATTGAACCTTGAAGGATGAATAGCAGTTAATCAGTCTGAGTTGTTCCAGGCAGAGGGCTCAGTAAGAAGGCCCAGAGGCAGAGCATAGATCAGAGGTAGAGCACAGGTCAGCCTAGAGGGGCCATGAAACTAAAGGAGCTGTGGCAGGAGCAAAGACATAGAAATACAGAGTAGAGCCAACAAGCTTGTGAAATAGGTAGTGCCCATGTCAAGCTGTGTCATGTACATAAGAATTATGATTTTTATGTTCTTCTGCAATCATCTCTCTGTTTACATGTATGTCTTAATTTATGATTGAAAATATTAAATGAATATACTGTTTCCCAGGGTGATATTCTTAAAACGCAATCCCATCATGTCACTCCTCTGCTCCCTATCACATTCAGGATAATGTCAAACACCTCCAGAAGCTCACCAAGCACTCTGCATTCTGGGCAAGTTCTGGCCTGCACCTCTCTCATCATGACCCACAATCACACCGGACTCCAGCCAGTCTGAATGGCTCAATGTCCTTGACTGAACACAATCACTTACTCTGTGACTTTGCATCTAACATACTTGTCTCCTAGAATTCCCTGGCTCATACAAGCATGATTTCAGAACTAACCAACAGCAAGTACTACATTCGACACACGCTCTGTGCTCACATATAAAATTAGGGCTGTCTACTGTCTCTACTTTCCTTGTGTGTCCCCCTTGGACTAATCAAATATGTTGTTTTTGTTGTTAGGTGCCGTTGAGTCAGTTCTGACTCATAGCGATCCTCTGTACAACAGAATGAAAAACTCTACCAAGCATGATGTCCTTCTCTAGGGACTGATCCTTCCTGATAACATGTCCAAGGTACATGAGACAAAGTCTCACCATCCTTGCTTGTAAGGAGCATTCTGGCTGTATTTCTTCCAAGACAGATTTGTTTGTTCTTCTGGCAGTCCATCAAATATAGACTCAGGTAAAAATGTGAAGAATATCTAAAACTATAGAAAGGTAAACAACCACAAAATGAATAATTTTATCAAGGAAAATGGATCATAAAAGTGAAATCTGAAAATACTTGGCATATAGTAGAAGCCATTTAAGACTAACTAGTAGGTAAAAAGAGAAATTTCATACTACAATTTTAGAGAAGCTTTTTACTATCAATAAAATGCGAATGTTAATATCTGTTTTGTAACAGCTCTAAAAGTTATGAATGACATGGAATGACACATATGAAGGAGATTTTAAAAAATGATTTGTATAAAACATTTTATTATTAGTTTTAGGTTTAGAATAAAAAATATGAATGTTTACATGCTAATGTATTGAACAAGTCTTATGATACTATAAATGGGAAATAATAAAATTGCAATGCAATGCACATACATTTTTATTCATCCATCATTGATAGATACTAGTCACTAACTTAAAAATGTATTGTTTTTTATTGCAAAAGCAATACATAGAATGGTATGAAGCCACAAATAAAACTCCCCTTCATTCTTACCCTGACTCTTTATTACTGCCCTCTTTGATATTCTTCTCCAGAACTAATCACAGATTACTGGTAATATATTTTCAAGTCACAGCTTGCCTCAATGATTTCCATTGCTTTTCACAAAACTTTTTTTTTGTATGCTAGGTTTTGTGATGCTTCCAATTGTTTTTTATTTATTTGATGTCCTAATCTCTTTTTTTATGTACAGAATGTGTTATTGATCAGGAATAGATTAAAGTTAACTGAAATCTAACCAAGAAACTCAAACCTGTTGCCATCAGGTCGATTCTGACCCATAGCGACCCTAGAGGACAGAATAGAACTGCCCCATAGAATTCTGAAGGAGCGACTGGTAGATTTGAACTGCCATCTTTAGGTTAGTAGCCGTATCACTTAAACAAACCAAACCAAACTGTTGCCATCTAGTCGATTCTGACTCATTCACAGGACAGAGAAGAACTGCCCCATAGGATTTCAGAGGAACAGCTAACGGATTCTAACTGCCACCCCACAGGTTAGCAGCCAAAACGCTTAACCACTGGCACCATTTACATTTAGATGTAAGACCCACAACCTCATTGAAATAATTTTCTATACTACTTGTCTTTATTTAATTTATTATTACTGAATATTTTCTATGCTTAAATGCACTACCGATATGATCTGATCCTTATTGAAAATATCAGGTCATTTGATTTACTCCTTGATTGTGAAAAAGTCTTGTTACAAATACACTTTAAATATACTGATAACTACATATCTGGAAGAAAATCAGAAATCTTCTCCAAAACAATCTTTCAAACAGATAAAGTGTGGCATAACCAAAGAGGAACAAAGATTGAATAAAAAATTTCATTATTTTTTCTCAAACTGCAAACGGAATTCACAACTCTATGCCTAAACTAGCAAGCAGCAATATGATGTAGTGGATATAAGAGCAGGGGTTCTGGAACTGTACTGCTGGGTTCAAATCTGGATTCAGGATTAGCAGTGTGACGACGGGCAAGTTATGTAACCTTTCTGAGCATCAGTTTGAACATCTGTAAAATGCTGGTAGAAAAAGGATCTTGTGTTGAGCAAAATATATGAAGAGATACAATTATTATTAAAATCTAGTTTCAGAATTTCAAATGCATAATACTAATTTTTAAAAATTATATTACTCAATGGGAATAGCAAAACCATTTTGATGAACAAAGACATCTGAATTCCATATTTGGATGATAGTATTCATACATTCATACATTGAAAACCAATTTTCAATACTAGGAGATTAGTGTGATTGCATCTTGGGGTGTCAATATATATTCAATAATAATGAAGCAAAACAAATTGAGTAGGTAATACTGCTGAGAGGAGTATAGCATTTATAGTTGTGCATACTTTTAAGCTTTAGAAGGACAAATGTCAAGTTAATAAGATTGAGCACAGTGGCTATAGAAATAGGTGTTTCTCAAAGATACCATTTTATAATTTGTTACATTTATATTCTGCTGCTTTCTGTATTTTAGGTTTCCAGCCTAACTTTCCTTCATCGATTAAGATCTATATAGCTTTTTTTTCTATGTTGTCTAATTTTGGGGATATAAGCACTCATATTGTGTTAAATCTTCCTGTATTTTCACAATTAAGCTATTTATTTGTGTTTGGGTAAAATATATCCAAGAACCAGAAAATGATCAAGCTCCACAAGGAGACTGCTTCAGTGTGAAAAGTAGAAGGAATTCACACATCATCTAAAGGTTTCTTTGATCACAACAACATTCATAGGTGAACAATGATGTCAATAAATAATAGTCATAGTGACCTATGATTGAAATAACTCTATTTTTCTACCCATCAGACTTCCCAGTAAAGGGATCTATAGCAACTAATAGCAATAAACCTAGGTCACCATGGACTTGCAACGTGGCATATCTGTGTGGAACAAATACCTTGACACTAGTCTCAGCTATCCCGTCCAAATTTTGGAAGAAACTATATATAAGAAGTAAAAGAAGAAAACAGTTTTGCTCTAAATCCAATTTTAGTATGTATGTGTATATGTATGTACAAAGATCTCTGTTTAATAAATACAGCATATAGAATACAGAAAAGCAAGAAGAAACCTAAATTACACACTACTTCTTGCCTTATGTTAAAAATGAAGCTTGAAAAGTCTTCCCTTATCAATTTCCTCTGAACCATTAGCATGCAAGTATGGAACAGTTAAAAGTCTGGAACTGATCATTTTGATATATATTTACAATGACTTCTCTGAATTGTTTTAAAAAATATACATTTTTCTTTAGCTGTTCAGTGCAGTTGATTACCAATTGATTACTTTTGTGGCCTTTCTAGCCATGGTCTTGTTACTCCCACCCATGTGTTTTGGCGGGACTGTGTGATAGCGTAAACCAAGGGGATTGGTCAGTTTTGCCTTAAAAGACAGCCTTCCAGAGCAGAGAGGAGGAGCCCACCACCACCAAGGAAAGAGAGACTAGCAGGAGAGCCCAGCAGCAGGAGACAGCAGCAGTGGGCTTCTCGGTCCATGGAGCAGAGATTGAGGGCCAGGGAGAAGAAGCGTGCCTGCGAGCACAGCTTGGGAGAGGCTATCCTGTTGGAAGAACTGTATCCTGAGTGTTCTTGAGCCAGAATTGTCACGTTACTTCCCTAAGAAACCCCATAATAGTGAATATGGTCTCTGAGTTCTGTGTGGCCATTGCAAAGAATTATCGAACCCAGCAGAGAGTGCTGTGTGAGGGACAGCTGAAGTCAGAATTGGTAGAGATGGTGGAGAGAGGAGGGTGTCTGGCCTCCATGGAAGTCGGCCTTGTGCCATTGATCTTGGTTCTCCTTCCCCTTTGTGGGGTTGGAGAAGGTCAGATACCGCCCCCATGACATTTTTACAGCTGTGTTCTTAATCTTTCCCCTTTTTTTTACTATGTTAAATAAAATGATGACCTCAGTGAAACTTCTCCAGCTTGTCTTCTAAATCATTAATAGATTTAATACCATCAGTCCTAAAACTGATCCTGAGGGAACCTCCCCACCCCACCCCATTAACCTCTTTCTACTTAAGAAATCAGACTGGTTTTCTATACATTGTACAGTTTTAAATTTGAGAAGGAAATTTTCCTCTCAATAGTTGGCCATCATTCTTTACCTCTGTCTTGTGAAGAACTCTATCAAGTAACACTTCCCTTCCTCAGATCTATCATTTGTCAATGTACTTAATTTATTGTATTCTCTCAGGTAACGTTCTATTTAGTCCTGAACAGAACAGTCAAAAACATTATTTAAATACTCTAATGGCATTAGGAAACCCTGGTGGTGTAGTGGTTAAGAGCTATGGCTGCTAACCAAAAAATGTTGACAGTTCAAATCCACCAGGCGCTTCTTGGAAACTCTACTGGGCAGTTCTACTCTGTCCTATAGGGTTCCTATGAGTCAGAATTGACTAGATGGCAACAGGTTTGGGTTTTTTTTTTCTTTGTTTGTTTGTTTTTTAATAGCATTAAGTCAACTGTTTTGAAAAAAGCCAGGGGAACAATTTAAGTGACATGAGTAAATTAAAATTTCACCCATCTGCTGGACTAATGCATAATCCATTAATTAAATGGAATCTACTATGCTACTAATATTTACTTACATGAGCTTTTTCCACCTACTAAAATATTTTTAAAACTTTAGAATGGAATAATAACTTAAAAAATCTGACAAACATGTATATTTTAAAAATACACTTCTTTATTGCTATTGCTTTAAATTCTTAGAGATCAAAATGGTGTCTTTTTAATACATGTTCGATGTTAGATGAATTGCTGCTGAAGTCTCAGTTTTACTCTCCAAATACAGTCTTTTAAAATATGAAAGCTTTTGAATATTTACCTTCTTGCTAATAAAACATTTCACAAACTTCCTTAGGTATACTGAAAAAATTCAAAACTATACAATACTGGCTTGAAAATATTCTCTCAATGGATTTATCTGTAATAGTGGTGCTGACTTTGGCAGGTATTTCCAAGAGTAAGCAAAAGCTGTCTATGAGAAAATAATAGCTGGAAAAGTAAATTTACTCAAGGACCAAATTGACTTCATCCCCAAAGAGAAAGACTTCAGTTTTATATAGGTTTCTCAATCATGATTTTCTCTACTTCCATATTCTATAATACCATGAAGGGCTTAAACATACTGAAAAACCAGGAACTCCACTGGCTATAAAAATAGCTTCAAAAATATTTATGCAAGACATTCCTTATTTTCAATTGAACCAATTAAGATATTTTAAAAATTAATTTGTGACAGCATGTAATAAACAACCAGTATAGATTAGGCATTTACTTATTTACATATCATTTCCTAATTCCTACAATAACCATATGACATTGTCCCTTTTGTTATCACTATATTAAAAATGAAAATGCTTTGGCCAAGGTCACAGCGTTGCAGGAAGAATTGGACATGGGCAGTCTGATTCTTCAATATTATGCTATAATCTGATAAATCTGAAAAAAAAAAGATGTTAACTGCTATAAACGTGGTGAACTAATTCACATTTCAGTTTTATAATATTTTGCTCCTATTATACAATCTTACACTTAATCCTAATTCCAAGGATAACTACTACTAATTCTTTTTTGCACACCAACTGTAGTCTTCTTCTGTGCATATCTATTCTTATAGATATGGTAAAAAATTGAGATCTATACTCTCTGTATTTTGGCATTTACCTTCAATATTGAACTATTATTCTTAAAGATAGCATCATAGTCTTTTATGTGGAAATGCACTCATTTTTTAAAATAATTTAATCTTGTACATATAGGTTTATTTCAATGTCAGATTTTATTTATTTATTTATTTATTAAGATTGAGTAATTCCACTACTCAAAATCTATCGAAAAGATGCAGATACATATACCATGTAGTGTAGGGATAAATTTTTAATGCTGATGTATCAATTTTAACCTAGAAAACAGATAAAAATGAGTGTGTATAATGATGATTATATGTATGTAATGTTTTTAGAAAAGTTTCTTTACTCACTGAATACTCATCATGATCAAGGAAGAAAAGTAACATGCCTCACTGCACACAAAAATAGAGAAATATTAAAGCATCAGATTTATTGGAGATTTTACAAAACAAAAGTCAAAGTCTGCTTTTCAGTATAAATTAAAAAGAGGATTGTAACATATATTGATTTCAACTGCTATCATAGGGAATACAATGCTAGAAAAAAACTATAACATATTCCACGTAATCATTACTAAAGCGGTAACATTTACATCACTAAAAATCTAACTTTCCATTACATGGAAAAAGAGACTGTAGCACAATAAATATTTCCTCCATAATAAATCTACTTAGGTATATTAGGTGAACAATTTAACAACCTTAAAACAGTGTTCTGATTTTATTTTATATTTCAAATCAGTGAGGTCTACCAACCAAAATATGTTTGTCTTAGTCATCTAGTGCTGCTACAACAGAAATACCACAAGTGGATGGCTTTATAAAAGAGAAATTTATTCTCTCACAGTCTAGTAGACTACAAGTCCAAATTCAGGGCATCTGCTCCAGGGAAAGACTTATTCTCTCTGTCAGCTCTGGAGGAGGTCCTTGTCATCAACCTTCCCTTGGTCTCGGAGCATCTCTGCACAGGAACCTCAGGTCCAAAGGATGCACTCTCCTCCTGGAGCTGCTTTTTTTTTTTTTTTTTTTTTTTTGTGGGACTTGGCCAGAGTAAACTTATTGGAGGCCTCAGTTTTCTTGTCCATCTAATCCTTAGACTTTCTTTTTTTTAATTTTTTTATTGTACTTCAGGTGAAGGTTTACAAAACAAATAGTTTCTCATTAAACTGTAGTACACACATTGTTTTATGACACTGGTTAACAACCCCACGACATGTCAACACTCTCCCTTCTTGACCCTTTTTTTTTTGGTGAAAATATACATAGCCAAAGATACACCATTTCAAAAATTTCTACATGCACAGTTCAGTGACATCGATTACGCTCTTCCAATTGTGCTGCTATTCTCACTTTAGATGAAGGCTTATAGAACAAAATAGTTTCTCATTTAACAGTTAGTACACATGTTGCCCTATGACAATGGTTAACAACCTCACAACACATCAACACCATCCTTACTCAACTTGGGTTCCCTATCACCAGCTTTCCTGTCCCCTTCTGCCTTCTAGTCCCTGTCCCTGGACTGCTGTGCCTCATTAGTCCCATTTGGTTTTATGGGGCTGTCCACTCCCCGGCTGAATGGTGAATCTCGGAAATGACTTCACCAGGGAGCTAAAAGGGTGTCTGGGGGCCATACTCTCGGGGTTTCTCCAGTTTCCTTTAGGCCAGTAAATCTGGTCTTTTTTTATGAGTTAGAATTTTGTTCTACATCCTTCTCCAGCTCTGTTCAGAACCCTCTGTTGTGATCCCGGTCAGAGCACTCAGTGGTGGTAGCCGGGCACCATCTAGTTGTACTGCTGGATTCAGTCTGGGGTAGGCCTTGGTAGCTGTGGTCCATTAGTCCTTCGCACTAATCTTTTCCTTGTGTCCTGTTCTCTTCACTCTCCCTTGCTACCAAAGGGATGGGACCAGTGGAGTATCTTAGATGGCTGCTCACAGGCTTCTAAGACCCCAGACGCTACTCACCAAGGTAGAATGTAGAACATTGTCTTTATAAACTGTGTTATGACAATTGAGCTAGATGTTCCCCGAGACCATGGTCCGCACAGCCCTCTGTCCATCAATTCAGTCCCTCAGGGAGTTCGGAAGTGTCTATGGAGCTTCCATGCGGAGCTGCTTTCTTGGTCCCCATGTCTCTCTGCTGGATTCTCTCTTTTACATCTCAAAAGAGATTGGCTTAAGACACTATCTAATCTTGTAGATCTCTTCAATGTAACTGCCACTAATCCATGTCATTACATCATAGTGATAGGATTTACAACACATAGGGAAATCACATTAGATGACAAAATGGTGGACAATTACATAATACAGGGAATCATGACCTAACCAAGTTGAAAGATATTTTTGGGGGACCCAATTCAATCCATGGCAATGTTTTTTCCTAATTTTTAGAGGAAAGATTCCATTCTCTTTTTCTTCTATTGAATTGGAAGGAGAAAAAAATAATAGCAACTTAAGTAGGTTTTTTTACGAATCAATAAAAATAGTTATTGAGTATTTACTACTGTCCAGCATTAAATAAGATACCTGAAAAAGTCAAATTTTTGTTTACAGATTTTTCACAGTAGTTGTGAGACTATTACTTTGTAAAACAATAACAACAAAAGCCAACAAATAAATTGAAAAATGTAAAACAGTAACATAAATAAGCATTAAACTGAAGATAGTTCAAAGTAAGAGATTCAGAGTTGTCTGTAAGGTAGCATAGAGGAGAAGAAATCTCACAGTTTTAGTTAGAGAATATCATTCCCAGTGGAGTCTGAAACTTATTTAATATTTCTCTGGGCTGAGCACTGCAACTGATACAAACATTAAATGGAAGTACCAAATATTAATTCTTCACAATAGAAGAATAAAATAAAGTGACGATGATTGAATGATTTAAGGTATGTGTATGCGTGTGTTTGGCTATCTACATTTTCAAATATTTCTTGTTAAAATAAAGTATTTTAAAAAATTAAAATTATATTTTCTCCTCATTTTAGTATAATAGACCTGGGACAATAAAGAAACATAACTACAAACTTACCCACACAGAAAACTATTTTTGAAAATGGTATGATAATGTGATTTGCATATGAAACTCAGGTAATTATGGAAACTCAAAGGGATACTTCATAACAGCTGCTTCCTTTTCCCTAAATGATTGCCTTTTTGGACCCTGTATCTTCCAAATGTTGAGTGAATTTTAAATGTCTTTTAAGGTTCGTGCGTTTTTTTCACCTCCCCAGCAATCAATGTTAAGATTATACTACACCGCTCTCCCGTTTAAGCTTCACTTTTTCGGAAGTTTGCACTAGACTCCAAGAACTGAAGTTAGCTTTTTGATTAATGTCTAAAAATGAGTCAATAGAATTTTTTACTAATTTTTGACCATTAGTCATTTAACTGAGCCTCTCCAGTGTTCAGAGATGTCTCATTTCACGATAGAAGGGCAGCTAACACCTGTAAGGTAATTATATCTACCAAATGCTGTTGGCCAGGAATATGAATATATAATTGCTCCTGCCATCTGTTAATTGTTCTATCTGAATCACTTATTTCAGCATATACATTTACTTGGCATTACATACTTTTAATAGCCTCTAGAAATGCTACGCTTGCAGAGATTATAAGTCTTTGCATTATTAAGATAGAATTTTTAAGTCTTTGGGGGAAATACAGTTATAAAAACAAATTAAATGGATAAAAAAGCATGCAAATGTAAGCATGTGTGTACGCGTCTGTGCTGGGGAGGAGGGATGGTGATGCTAGTGACAGAAAAACCTGAATAAGAAAATAAAACCTTTTAAGAGGGAAATAGGAATTTAATAGGGAAAGTAAGAGTAGAATGGAAGATATCTGGATAACTGAAGTGGAGGTCTACATGAAATCCTGTAAACTGAAAAGCACTATTTATCTCTGCCACAAGAAACCCCTACAAAAATGAATTGATAAGACTTCTTCATACCGAAAAGCTGAAAAAAGCATTCAATAGCTCCCCATGGCTTTAAACCTTAAAGTGCAACCCTCAGGTTCCATAAAGGGGCTCGTGACTTCTGCAAATGTTTGACACACATTTTGTTTAAACCATTTTAATAACTCCAATAAATGCTTTCAGCACATGTCTGATATCTACCAGCTGTGTGACTTTAGGCGAGTTTCTTTACTTCTCAGTTCCTCCATTTCCTAAATATTTATCAGGGATAACTGCAGTATGAAGATTAAAAGAAATAATACATGTAGCGCACTCATATCCGTGCCTAGCATAGTTAGAGCTCAATAATTGTTACCTTTTACTATAATAGTAGTCCCTGGGTGGCACAAACGCTTCAGTGCTGGACTACTAGCCAAAAGGTTGGTGGTTCGAATCCACTCAGGGGTGCCTTTGGTGACAGGCATGGTGATGTGATTCTGAAAACCCTATGGAGCAGTTCTACTCTGTACACTTGGGGTCACTCGGAGTCACTATGAGTCGGAATTAATGCAACAGTAACCAACAACATTACTATAATCATCATTGTTCAGCCAGTTTTAATATTTGGTAGATGATTAGTATGTTTATTTCTACTACAGGAAAACTGATTTTTCTACAGGCTTTTTTTTTCGCCATGTTAATTCAGGTTCTTGAACCCCTTATGAATATGTCATGGTATAGTGGGTTGAATAGTGGTCTTCAAAAAGATATGTCCATCCAAAAGCTGAGAATGTGACTGTCTTAGTTATCTAGTGCTGCTATAACAGAAATATCACAAGTGGAAGGCTTTAACAAAAAGAAATTTATTGTCTCACAGTCTAGAGGGCTAGAAGTCCGAATTCAGGGTGCTGGCTCCAGGAGAAGGCTTTTTCTCTCTGTCAACTCTGGGGAAAAGTCCTTGTCATCAAGCATCGTCTAGTCTAGGAAATTCTCAGTGCAGGGACCCCAAGTCCAAAGGACATGCACGCCTGGATCTTCTTGCTTGCTGGTATGAGGTCCCCCTGTCCCTCTGCTCACTTCTCTCTTTTATATCTCAAAAGAGATTAACTCAAACACAATCTAATCTTGTAGATTGAGTCCTGCCTCATTAACATAACTGCCTCATTAACATCATAGAGGTACGATTTACAAGGCATAGGAAAATCACATCAGATGACAAAATGCTGGACAATCAGGTAATACTGGGAATCACGACCTAGCCAGCTGACACACATTTTAGGGAATATAATTCAATCCATAAAAGTGACCTTAATTGGAGTAAAGCTTTTTGCAGATGTCATTAAGATAGGAGTCTTGAGATGTGATCATCCTGGATTAGGGTGGGCCCTAAATTCAATGAAGACTGTCACTGTAAGAGACACAAAAGGAGAAACAGAGAGATACAGGGGATAAGGCTATGGGAAGACAGAGGCAGAAATCAACATGATGCATCTATAAGCCAAGGAATGCCAGGAGCCACCAGAAGCTGTAAGAGGCAAGGAATGATTCTCCCTGAAAGCCTTTGGAAGGAGTGTAGTCTTAACTGACATCTTGATTTTGGACATCTGGCCTTCAAAACTGTGAGGGGATAAATTTCTGCTGTTTTAAGTCACCTAGTTTGTGAGAATTTGTTACTGCAGCCATAGGAAACTAATACACATGGATTTAGAGGGGCACTGTTTGCACTGGCCTTTTTTAAAAGTCAGCCCGGCACTTATCCACTTCAGCAACATTGCTCAAACAAGGGCATTGCTTAAAAAAAAAAAAAAAAAAAAATTAGAATATTGATTTACAGAAAAATTGTAAAGACGGTACAGAGTTCCCACACACCCCAGGCCCAGTTTCCTCTATGAACATCTTATACTAAGTATGGTACATTTTCCACAAATAATGAACCAATAAAACCAAAAACCACCCAGCAGCTGTGGGAGAAAGATGAGGCAATCCCCTTTTGTAAAGATTACAGCCAAGAAAACCATATGGGGCAGTTCTACTCTGTTGAGTGGGGTCAGTATGAGTTGGAATCAACTTGGCAGCACCTAACAACAACAACACAAAACCAAAAAACCAAACTGGTTGCCATTGAGTCGATTCTAAAGCATGGTGATCCCATGTGTTACTAAACAGTTAAGTGCAGCATTTTTCAAAACAGACATTCCTTTGTCTTTCATATTCATGTAGTCTTTAAATTATATCAGTGACTTTTAGAATTTTTTGTTGCAAGCCAAAGTCCACTGTTGATCATGAGGCAAGTTATTAGTGGACTTACTGCAAAGGAGACAAATAATTACTTTTTTATTCTTGCTGCTGAAGAGACCCTATTAAATAAAGGTCTCAACCAGAACATGAATGCAATGACTTGGCATGCTTATTTTATTTAACTGAACAAGCTCACCTTCTTGATGCAGGGCCACAGTGTTACCTGCAGGGAAATGTCTTTGATGAAATTAAAACTTTCAGTTTAGATTCAACATGCAAAGTAAAGTAATTATGACTACTTGCAAACTCTGACCAAATATCTGGCTGAGCAGAACACTGACATATTTAAGATTATTTTAAAATGCTACCTTATACTACTTTGGTTTACTCCACCCAAATTAAAGCATTTGTGAGCAGCAGTTAAATTCTCTTAGTGATTAAGCTTTAAATTAACAATTTCTACATACTCCTCTTTCAGACTCTGGATCCACTTAATCAGAGATTATGGTGGGATTGCAAAATCAATTCTTAAAATACATTTCTTTTTCAACTACATGTATTATCTACATGAATCAAGATTTTCCTGACACCATGAAACCAAAACAAAATACAGGAATCAACTGAATGCTGTAGCCAATATACGACAACAGCTGTCTTCCAAAACCACCAAGTTCAATTTCTGTTTTTATTAAAACATTCATTGTTTTCACTGATTGGCTTATAAGGGAATTTAATAAATTTAAAAATAAATGCATATTTATAGAAGTATTTATTAGGATTTCATATTGAGTTCCTTAAAAACAAAAAAAGGCCCTCCTTGATAATCATTGATATACTCTGTGAGGATCAAAATAATTAGCTCACATAGTAAGCCAAACAAGGTGCTCTTTACTTTCTTTCCATGTTATCTTTAGATGTTCTCAACCCATCCTCCAGCCACAAGACTTATGCAGGCAGAGATATCTTCTTTCAGCTTAGAAGGTCTTCCTCTTTTCTTTTTCCCAATCTACCAAAAGCACTTCCATCCTTAAGGTACACCTTGCTATTGAAATAGGCACAGCCAGCCACCCCTCCCTTTCCATAACTCCCATAGTACTCCGAGACACCATTTTAACACTTCACTTTGAACTCCTTGAGAGCAACGTCTACATGAGACTGTGTTTCTCAAACGAGGGTGTATTTGCATCCATAGGAGACAGACGGAAGCACAAGATAACCATGGCCAACCTTCCCTGGATATTGGAAATTTGAAGCAGAAATTACATTAAAATGTCATAACAGAGAACGCAAAATTCACATGAATTTTTAATACGTAGTAAAAACTTTCAAAGGAATTGTCTTGCTCGAGATGAGGTAGTCAAGCTATATTCTCATTCTTCTCTCCTGCTAGAGTCATTTGATGGAAAAGACTGACAGGTAAGTTACTGTTGTATAGTCACAAGCTAATATAAAGTATCAAATAGATGTTTGTGGAATAGATGATAAATGAGTGTTAAATAAGCCACAGAAATAAAATTAACCAATATGTCAATGTACTGCAACAGGCGTTCTATCGAAGATGTTAAACTAGTACCCATTCTGAAAAGTGAGATTAAAAGGGGCCTAACGATTACGTTGGGGCCCTGGTGGCACAGTGGTTAAGTGCTCTGGCTTCTAACCGAAAGGTCAGCGGTTTGAATCCACCAGTCACACCCTGGAAGCCCTATAAGGGCAGTTCTACTCTGTCCTATAGGGTCACTATGAGTTGGAATCGACTTGACGCCAACAGGTTTTTAATGATTGCATCAGGGAATATTTCCACTAATTGCATATACTGGTTATTTGACTCATGATTTGTGGAAGAAGAGATCTTGATTTAGCCTGGGTTTTCTTTCTTGTTTGAGAATTGTACAATTTGTTTCAACTTGATGTCTTTTTCATCTGTTTAAGTTGGCTTGTGACTCTGCTACATCTATTTATTTCTTTTAATTTTGATGATTCCACACTTAAGGTCACTGTCTCCTCAAACGATTTCTTATATCCCTCAGGGTAAGCCATCTTATCATGGCTATTCAAGATATAATACACATCGATACTATTCTTGTGTGATGCATGCTGTCATTAATAACTTGGCTTATATGAAAAATAACAGTATTTCTTTCCTTATTGCACTAGAATCTCCTAGCTGGGAACATTCACCAAGCCTTACTGCTTCCATGTGATACTGCTCCATCGTTTTTTTCTTTTTTTAAAATTCTTTCATTAGATCATGGATTAGCTTTGACCCCCAGGAATTATTTGCCTAAATTAAATTGATACTCTCGGATTCTGCTCTTCCTTTTTGAGTTACATTCATTTAAGAGGCAGCTTGCTCAGAGAAATTACTCAATAAATGTTTGTTAAACTGGACTGAACAGAATAAGAAATGCCATCTCTTTTCTGAGATGTAGGAGTGAAGGCAAAAGTGAGATGATCTATCACTGTTAACAAAAGCAGTGTATACACACAAATGTAAAAACTTAATGGCATATGCAACACATTTACAAATTGAACATCATTACCTTCAGAACAACCTCAATCTAACAGTACTTAGAAAAAAATTAAGATAGTGCATTTTATTAGGCATGTCCCATTTTGTATACACTTTATTGTCATTTCATGGCTAGATGTGTCATCATGTCAGCTGAGAACATTAATCTTGCTTAGACTCAAAGAAAAAATGCCATTCAAGGAAAGCAATGAAGCATTTCTCCATATCTTTTATGTTTAAAAGCTTTCTGAGTGTCATCAGATAGTGTCACATTCAGACAATCATCTTGCCAGCTGTGAATGTACAACTCTGCTCCTATTGCTTGGCAAGAAGTTATAAGAATACAGTAAGAGTTATGATACAGTATACTTTCTCTAAGTTATAGAACATTTGAGATGACAATAAAGCATAAATTGAGGAATTTCCTTTGGTCAAAGGATTAAGGCATCTTAATGTCGAGTATAATTTGTTCTACTTATTCTCATTATAATTTCTCTATCTCATATTCTAAAATTCAATTTCCTCACATAGCTAGAATACCAAATCTATTACTGCAGACACTATTTTCATCAAAGACTTGTTATCAATAATTAATTTTGCAATGCACAGATTGACATGATTTTCTTTAAAGCAAGAAAACTAGTCATACTTTGTTGCCAGGACATCCATTAATGTCATGATACACATGTAATGTCCAATCTCAGTGAATGGTACTACCAAGTTACAAAGCCAGAAACCAGGAAGCCTTGCTTACCTTACCCCCACATTCCTTCATCACCAACTTCTATCAGGTTTTCTTTCTATGTTTTTTCAATCTATACAATTTTGTTTATCTACACACTAATTAATGAAACAAGGCCTGGTGGTGCAATGGTTAAGTGCTCAGCTGCTAATCTAAAGGGTGACGGTTCAAACCTACCCAGCAGTTCCCTAGGAGAAAGACCTGGCAATCTGCTCCTGTAAAGATTACAGCCTAGGAAACCCTATGGAGCTGTTCTATTCTGTCTCATGAGATTGTTGTGAGTTGAAATCAACTGGTCACACCCAACAACAATCCATAATAGTGAGAAAAAAATAGGTATCATGGGGTAAAAAGGGTTTTATTTAATAAATGCTGACTTAAACAGCTTAAGGTTATTTACCATAAGACTAATGAAACCTTGAATATGCTTATTTTCATTTAAATCTCAAAGCCCCATTTTAAATTTTCAATTGACAATTGCATTAAATTCTTGGGGATTATTTGACCAAACAATAAACTGCTCTTCCTAAAACAAAAGATGGTATTTGATATGGAAAATATATGAAAATGGAGAGATTATTTTATCTTTAATTTGATATCCATGACTCTTTGGAAATAAACACATTAAGGAATAAACACATGCTATAAAATGCATTCAAACAACTCAATAACTGAATTATGCTTAAACTTTAAAGTTTGTTTGAAAGGTGCAAGATTCTGGGGTTACCTCTTTCACTTCAGAATAATACAATTTGCTGTTACATGAGCAAGCAATGCTTGCCTTGTGTCTTATAATTTCCATCCATCTCACATGCTCATGGGATTGTAAATGCCCACATTCTCTTCCTCTTCCCAAACACCTTGTGCACTATTTTTTTTTTCCTTTCTCTCTTCCCTTTTAAAGAGAGAGAATTGAGAAGAAGGTGGTACACTGAAAAGAAAAATCAATTTCCTAAGAAGCAATAAAAAGCATAACTGAAATAATATACTACAGATTGTGCGGGAACAGAGCTTTGAGCATTCTATTTATTCCACAGCTTTCTTTCACAGTAACAGGAAGATAAAGCAGCAATTCTGACTTTGGCAATCTTCCAAATTTCAGCTGTGTATTGCTTGAAAAACCACTTCTCTGGTGGCAAAATATGGGTGATTAGGTGGAGGTTGGGCAAAGGATACGTGGCCTATAAAACCCTGTGAGGAGCCACGTAAGGTGAGAGAGCACTGCTATGAATGATCTAGTCTGCATCTACTTGTGCAGGGATGGCAGGTGTGCATTTGGACACAGGTAGCCTATTAACTACAGCTCAACAGTAATATTAGCTCTTTTCTGTTCCCAGGCATCTCAGCATCTTAGTGTATAAAAGATATCCATCTCTCACTGCAGTTTTGGCTGAAAATCATGCAGTGCTCCTCTAGCCAGAAGCGAAATTAAGACACCTGCAGAATAAAATGCCCTCCTTCAAGTCAAGCAGAGTGGTCTAACAGTGCATTTTGTTTAAATGAGGCTGAGCTTTAAAAGCGGATATCCCCAAACCATCATTGCCCAAACTACCAAGCATGATTAACTCTTTAAAGATACTTTTTTCACTGTTATTTATTTAATACTGTCAAATTACAGGCAACAAATGCTGTGATAATGTTTTATAATGTGATTCAAAAGTTGCAAACTGCATCATTAGTTTATATTTTTAATTCTGATCTCTTCACTATAACAATATTATACTGCCTCAGTTTGTATATAAAATATTTAAAGAAATTAGTCCCATTGATATACATAAATTATGCCTTCAAAGGTCAAAACTATTTTTCAGACAAATAATTATAAACTACTGTACTGCAAAATACTCTACTTCTGTAACTGAAGCAATGAAATAAAATGCACAATAAAAATATTGCATAAGGTAAAAGGTCAAGTATAGCAATAGTTACAAGCTGTGCAGTTTTAAAACAAAAAACTAATGTCAACAGCTCTAGTCCTGTCCCTTAATTCCCCAGCTGGGGCCCACTCTGCAGAACATTAATAATATCAAGCCTTACCATTGAGCTTTCCTGAATCCCACAGACTATGTGGACAAAACATAAGTGGCATTAGATAAATTTATGACATACTTCATTTTCATTAGTATATATATATTCTCATTTCATCCTTCACAGATATTTTCCCTCCACATGCTACCTGGGTTCTGCGTATGCTACTGCAAGTCAAATTGATAAAATAGCAAATGGTAATAGGCATGGGAAGCCATCCTCTGATGCCATATAAACTAGAGAATGGTCATGATTTTCCCCTCAGCCATATTTGAACACCTGGGTGTCAACATCTTTCATTCTAGTAAGAGAGAAACTCTCCACAGAGACACTTAAAAGCTACCAACACTGACAAGTTTACACATATTATCAGTTCAGTTACAAAATAAAGTGGATTTGACACATTTCTAACAAGGAGTCATTAGATAAAAACTCAGTTGTAAAGAGAGAAGCATGCTGAAAATTTCAGCTCAGCGTATTTATACAGCAAGAGATTAATTCCACCAACTTAAAATCAAATGTTTAAAAAAAAAAAAGAACAGCTTGGACACATGATTTATAAATAGTTCAACTTCTCTTATCCTGTACAATAAAGTTAATTCAGACAATGTGAGTAGAATGATACGATTTGAAAGACAAGATCCTGAGAAGAGATCACTGAGTTTATTCCAGCTTTAAAATTTCTATTATTCTGATGTATAATGTAAACATTGGAAACACAATAGATTTTCAGATGTGGCACACCCAGATGATGAACTAAATTTGAAAATATAAGGAACCTTTATGTTTCTCATTTTCCTGGACAAAATTTTAAAAACAGAATGTGTCGACATTTTAGATTTCATTTTTTACTTTGAAACATCCTTATGAAGGATTACCTTTGACTTAAGTGTAAGTGTTCATGACTGATGAGCAAAATTACATTGAGCTATCATTTTTAAACTTCTTTTGGAGGATAAAAGATACAAGACTTTCTATTTTGAGGAAAAGCATTCTACAATTTTAGAGTTCAAACTGGATATCTTAATTAATAAAACATGAAAGTCACAGCAAGCATGAAATAATATTACTTTCATAATAATGACTAAAGAAAAATTACAAAGGTAAAAATAATAACTCATTGATATCATGGGACTTCAAATATTTATAGTAACTATATGTCCTTTATTTCCCAGAATATTATACTGTTTCAATTTCAAATATTCTAGATTTCTCTACCTATATATCACTGTTGTTGTTGTTAGGTTCTATCGAGTTGGTTCCGACTCACAGAGACCCTATATACAACAAAATGAAACATTGCCCAATCCTACAGCATCCTCACAATTGTTGCTTTGCATGAGCCTGCTGTTGCAGCCACTATGTCAATCCATCTCATTGAGGGTATTCCTCTTTTTTGCTGACCCTATATTTTACCAAGCATGATGTCCTTCTTCAGGGGCTGGTCCCTCCTGATAACATGTCCAAAGTATGTGAGATTAAATCTTACCATCCTCACTTCTAAAGAGCATTCTGGCTGTATTTCTTCCAAGACAGATTTGTTCATTCTTCTGGCAGTCCATGGTACATTGAACGTTCTTCGTCAACACCACAATTCAAAGGCATGGATTCTTCTACTGTTTTCCTTATTTATTGTCCAGCTTTCACTTGTATATGAGGCGACTGAAAATGCCGTGGCTTGGGTCAGGCATGCCTTAGTCCGTAAAGTGACGTCTTTGCTTTTTAACAGTTTAAAGAGGTCTTTTGCAGCAGATTTGCCCAATGCGTTGCATCGTTTGATTTCCGGACTGCTGCTTCCCTGGGCGTTGATTGTGGCTCCAACTCAAATGAAATCCTTTACAACTTCAGTCTTTTCTCTGTTTATCATGATGTTGCTTATTGCCCGGTTGTGAGGATTTTTGTTTTCTTTATGTTGAGGTGTAATCCATACTGAAGGCTGTGGTAAGTGCTTCAAGTCCTCTTCACTTTCAGCAAGCAAGATTGTGTCATCTGCATAACACAGGTTGTTAATGAATCATCTTCCAATCCTGATGCCTGTTCTTCTCCATATAGTAAAGTTTCTCAGATTAATTGCTCAGCATACAGATTGAGTAAGTACGGTGAAAGGATACAACCCTGACACACACCTTTCTTGATTTTAAACCACACAGTATCCCCTTGTTCCGTTTGAACGACTGCCTCTTGGTCATAAGTGTTCTGGAATTCCTATTCTTAGCAATGTTACCCATAATTTGTTATGATCCACACAGTCGAATGCCCTTGAAGTTAATATAATTTCAAATATTTTAAGATTCAAACACTGTCCCTTGCAATCCAAACTGGGAAAACCATTTTTGGCAAACAATGAGTTTTGATTCTGAACTTCGAAAGCTTCCAAGAGTAATATTATTGCAATGCTAAATAACAAAACTATTGACCAGTGATTAGCAACAGGATAAACTATATTTGTGAGAATGCATATATTTCCATTTTCACATACAAATGTATCTGTACAGTGCCAAAACAAAAATACATGTGTATTTATAGCTTGTCACGGTTATGTATAACCTTAAAAAATATTCCTGAATTCCATCTGTTCCCTGGCCAACTTTACGTCTCTCCGCGGAGTTTATATTTTTGAATTCTACTGAAAATGTAAATATGATATTCTCTGAAGAAGTTTTTCATAACATTTTCAATACTATGCTTTACCTCTGCATTGTGAATATTGAATTATTCATTACTTAAATTTCAGAAATCTTTCATAGTCACCACATTTTTTCCAGCTTTTTTTCCCTCATTTTACATGAGCTGAAGTCTAACAATAATTAGCATGTGTTCACAAACAAGGCATGGGAATCTCCTTTGTTGTATCCTTACAGTTCATGGAACTGCTGTTGAACCCTGTCTCTTGATAACATGGAGGAATGGTTGACGGAGACCTGGAACCATAGCCGTGGTGCTCTTCCCTCTTTAGTTCACAAAGCTGCTGTGCCAGCGCCCCCCATTCACTTTTGCTTAGGTTCCTCCAGGTACATGCAGTTGCTGTGTCTTAGCAACTATTTGCAACTTATACAACACAAAAGCCTCAGTGACTTCTTGTTTGTTTACACAGCCATGTGAACCCTGGAGTTTCCCAGAACTGCTTTTAAATGCTGTTGAGATGAGCCTGAGTGGTATAATGTCAAACTGCCCCACACACTCACACACTTTCAAATTAGACACTCTTGGTAAAATTCAGAAAAAAGGCCTGACATTCTGCTTCCAAAAGGTCACAGCCTTCAAAACACTATGAAGCACAGTTCTGCTCTGCAACACATGGGGTTGCCATGAGTCAGAATTAACTCGATGGCAATTGATGGAGTTGTTCTAGGCACTGCTCCATCCAATCTTATTGGGCCAAGGCCATCTTACTTATTACATTCACAACACTGTGCAACAACCACCTTTATCTAGTTCCAAAAAAATTTTTATCACCCCAAAAGAAAACTTTATAGCCATTAAACAGTTGTTCCTCATTACCCCTTCACCCTGGCAACCACCAACTTGCATTCTGACTCTACATTTATCTATTCTGGATATTTCATATAAACAGAATCATACAACATGGGACCTTTGTGTCTGACTTCTTTCACTTAGCAAAATATTTCTGAAGTTTATACTTGTTATAATCTATATATCAGTACTTCATTTCTTTTTATGGCTCAATATATCAATTGCATTATAAAAAACAGTTCCATCAATAGATAGATGATAAAAACATAATCTAGGTGGTAAGTATAGAGGTGTTCAGTATAAAGCTTTTTTTAATTACTGTATTTTAAAAATGTTACGTAATTAAATGTAGAAAAAAATGTTCCAGAATTCCCCCCAAATTCTGGCAGTCTATGTTACCCATATTGTGAATTGTTATCTTTTTCTGGGTCTTTACATTCATTTTCCAAAGAAGTTTAGGAAGACTGTGCCCAGGGCTGCTAACCAAACATCATTTTAAGATAGAAATCTCATAATCTCCTAAGAGTAACAAACATTTATTTACTAAGTCCAAACAACATCCAAGGTTTATTTCTTTAAGAGCAAAGGGAAGTTAGCAATCGAATAAAGAACAGTCAAAGTAATTATACTAAAAGTTCCCTCAAGCTAAAGTAATATAGTAATGTAAAATTTAGTAGATCATATAAAACTTTTCAAGAACAGAATGTAAAGATTATATATCTCATATGAATTATTTTGAAGAATACCAAGTTTTAACAAAGAAAAACAAATACGGAATTTCCCACAAATTTGGTATTTCCCACTTCAGGCCTTTTTCTGTCAATTTTAAATATAAATATATGCCACATATTTGTAAACTCACAGATATTTGATTTACAAAATATATGTTGTGCTGTTGTTAGGTGCCCTCTAGTTGATTCTGACTCATAGCGACCCTATGTAAAACAGAATGAAACACTGCCCAGTCCTGTACCATCCTCACAATCATTGCTATGCTTGAATTGAGCGTACAGCCATTGTGTTAATCCATCTCTTTGAGGATCTTCCAATCTTTTGCTGACCCTCTATTTTATTCAACATGGTTCCAAGTATGTGAGACAAAGTATCACCATCCTCACTTTTAAGGAGCATTCTGACTGTGCTTCTTCCAAACCAGATTTGTTCTTTCTTCTGGCAGTCCATGGTATATTCAGTATTCTTCGCCAACACCATAATTTAAAGTTATCATTCTTCTATGGTCTTCCTTACTCATTGTCCCCCTTTCCCATGCACATGAGGCAATTGAAAATACCATGGCTTGGGTCAGGGTCACCTTAGTCCTCAAAGTGACATCTTTGCTTTTTAACACCTTACAGAGATCTTTTGTAGCAGATTTACCCAATGCAATGTTTCATTTGATTTTCTGACTGCTACTTCTGTGGGTGTTGATTGCGGATCCAAGTAAAATGAAATCCTTGACAATGTCAATCTTTTCTCCGTTTTTCATAATGTTGCTTATTGGTCAAGTTGTGAGGATTTTTGTTTTCTTTATGTTGAGATGTAATCCATACTGAAGGCTGTAGTCTTTGATCTTCATCACTAAGTACTTCAAGTCCTCTTTGCTTTCTGCAAGCAAGGTTGTGACATATGCGTATTGCGGGTTGTTAATGAATCTTCCTCCAATCCTGATGCCATGTTCTTCTTCATGTAGTCACTTATTATTACCAAAAGATGTGTATCTTGACCTGTATAAAATTATTTTTCTTTAAAAGATATAATATATATACTCAATCCTCAAATTAAAGATGGAAATCATCTATATGTTCTTCTTGTTTCGATATTAAGAAGCATAAAGAGATCTTGTACATGTATGGTCCTTGTAAATCCCAGATACAAGACAGAATGATTTTATCTTGCCTAGTAAGGACTGTGGAAACCTGCCTGAGCAAACCTTATGGTCAGGGGACAGTGAGTGAGAAATGCAGGGAACGAGTTTGGTGGGTGTTTAGGCTCTGGTCAGAGAACATTGCAAGATAAAATTTGGCTAGCATGAAATAGCCACATTACAGAGAATCTCAAAGACAAGATGAAAAATTTATACTTCTGGCAAGCAGTGACAAGCCTTTGTAGATTCTGAACAGGGGAATCAAGTATGTTAAAAGCAGTGTAATAAAAAAGATAAGTCTGTTGGTGTCTATAATAGTTACCCTCTTCCCCCAGGTAACACTGGAAAAAGATAGGTTGGTCTGGAAGTTGCCGCAGTACAACAACTATCAAATAAAGAGAGACCAATAGTTTTGGTCTCAGGCATTTTAAGAATAAAATGTCACTAACAAAAGAAAAAATGACATGTCACTAACTTATAAAGTGTGGAATTTCATGAAACTATGGTTTAAAGGGCTCCTATCTTCTTTTTGCTAATGGTTCTCTATGGAGGCCATCATTGTTAGGAAAATCAGTTTTAACACAAACAAAGAAATGTGAAATTTTGAGAAAGGTCTTTTGAATAATTAAAATTTATTTTAATTGCACAGTAACTGTAGACTAAATGTGTCATTGCAGTCAAACTCTCCCCTCCCTTCCCCTTCCCTCCACTCCCTTCCCCTCCACTCTTCCTCCCCCATTTCCTTTCCTTCTAACACTGATCCTAAAACACAGGTAGTCTCTGACAACAAATCAAATTTACGTCTGTCTGGTTTTGTTTTTTTTGTACATCTTATCGTTAGTAACATGTACTACATACAATGTTGCAGCATGAAATTTGCTGATGTTATTATTTTCAGGTGTTCACTCACAAATGTTCAAAGATCAGATTTATAGATACTGATAATAAAAGGTAATAATAATGAAAACTAAAAAACAATGAGGTATTCCACTTATGTCAGAACTGACTTACAACAGAGTCATCATAACAAAACTCTGTTGTAAGTAGGAGTCTACCTGTACACACATATCCAGACTTAGGTCGGAATCTGATGAGCAATCTGAACTCTGTACCAACATCAGAGATCTCTGGGTAAACTACGGCGTACTGAAGGTTAATGAGAGTCAGTTCTACTCTAGTTCTTCCAATTCTACTTATATTAGATACCAATAGATTGGCTTTAAATTTTTTATTTTTGGATACCATGGTTTTGCTTTTATTTTGCTACCAACAATTTTTTAACCTAAATAAACTGGCATTAGTCCCTGAGTGGTGCAAATGGTTAATGAGCAGCTAATCAGCTGCTAACCAAAAAGTTGGCGGTTCAAGTCCATGCAGAGGTGCCTCTGAAGAAAGGTCTGGTGATTGACTTCCGAAAAATCAGCCACTGAAAACCTATGAAGCACAGTTCTACTCTGACACACGTGAAGTTGCCACGAGTTGGAATCAACTCAATGGCAACTGGCAACTATAAACTGGCATTGAGTAATTCAAAATAAAATTGAGAGAAGAGAATGCAGGATGGCAACAAATACTATGAACATTCTTGCACACTGTCATCCTGACACCTTTTTCGCAGTAGTGGAAGACATTTCCTCATTGCCTGAACAAAACACTATTGCACACTTGTCTGCCATCCAGATGCACATGTTGCAACAATCTCCCTGGCTCCTTAACACTGGCAGTATGTAGAATTCATTGTATACCTAGCAACACAGATGTAAACGAATACTATTTATGGCAGTGGAAAACATTGTTTCACACCACTTAAAAGAATTACCCTAAACATAAGGCATCAGTATAGTCAGATATACAAAATGAGGAGAATATATTAAAATCCTACAAGAGTGAAATATAATTTGCACAAAGAACTTTTGAAGTTGTAAATTAATAAATATATAAGCAGTTACATTGTCCTTTAATTTCGAGCAACACGTTTGAAATAAATACCTGGAAGTACACATTATAATAATCAAATACCTCATAATACACTTCAGGAGTTTGTCTAAGCATCTCTACCAGTCCCATGCCCAGTCTGAATTTTTGCTATGGCATCCTTTGGTTTCATGATGATGGTTGCAATAAATTTGATTTAAATGCACTGAATACCAAGTCATATACATGTACATTTTCACAATTTGTGGGAAAAATATCTTTTTTTTCTAGAAGGAGTAAGTTGATTATTTGAGCTACTGGAGACACTCTTGGAATTATTATGATTAGAAGGTAGTATGCCCACTTCACAGGTAAGCACTTTCAGGAGAAATAAACAGATCAAGATGAAGTAGGTAGAGAAATACAGTTGGCCTCTCAGGTTTAATTTCATGCATGGAGTTTTTAACCAGGAAATACTTCTAAACTCACATGAAAGCTTAGTTTTCATGTCAGTGATATAGTCTTATTCTATCAAAAATAGTCTAATATCCTTTAAATGTGGGACTTAGTTATCCAAAGAAGTCTATAGTATTTTTCTTTTAATAGAAAGCAAATAATAATAAATCATAAAAAGGAGATTGTTTCTATAGCTTGAAGCTATGTCCCTTTTTTTCTAATAAACCTATGAACTTGCACTTCTACACTCAATGCATTTTGTTTACTTACTAAATAGAACTGCCTAGTTCTTGACTGCAGAGAGAAAAATTTAAGCAGATGAAGATTTGAGTATTGATGAAATGAAACTGCAAAGGAAGATCTAGATTATCTGGATTTGTTGGATATTTTATGAAATAGCACTCAAAATTACGGTATCATAAATGAAATTTTTTAAAATATCTAAGAAACTTGATTTCAGTAATATTAATAGATATTTACTTATAGGTCAGGGGAACCATCTTGACCAATATATTTTAAATTTCAGTTAAAATTATTGACAAATACTGGCATGTCTCTGAGAATAAAATAATATCTATTAAATATACTGAAGAGATATCTATTATAAATTAACATGGGCTAAATCCTTATTTATATTTTCAACTACCTTCATTGAAATTATAAAAAGCATATTAAAATAAGCTCTTATGAAAGAAATAAATACAAGAGGATTATTTTAGAAACTTTCAGTCATTAACATAGACCTTATAAAAAGAAAAATGAAAAAATTGACTAAAATCCTGTGAAGTTTGGGAGTTGTAAAAGGAGTCCTGCAACAACTAAAGCAATGTTGAAAAGAGAGCTGAGCACAGATCTGAGGTGCAGTCTTTCAAAAACTTTTAAACAGCTTTACTATATGCTAAAGCAATTGCTCTGACTGGTTAAAGACATATACATTCAATTTTTTTTTTTCCTAAAAGCACTTTATATTTATTTGCTTTGATTATCAATTGTTGTATCATATCTCAGCCTTGGGTTTCTAATACTTTGCCCTTTTTCATGTATTGGGGTGAGTGTTAACAATCACTTTAAACCTCATTTCACAGAAACCTAGAGAAAAAAAACACGAAAATGATTTTCTGGTTTTATCTTCAATTTTGAGGATCCCTGGTGGCACAGTGGTTAAAACACTCAACTGCTAATCAAAAGGTTGGTGGTTCGAACCCACTAGCTGCTCTGTAGGAGAAAGATGTGGCAGTTTGCTTCTGTAAAGATTTATAGCCTTGGAAACCCTGTGGGACAATTCTACACTATAGGGTAGCTATGAGTTGGAATCAACTCGATGGCAGTGCGTTATCTTCAATTTTATATTGTAAGACTATTCATTTTTAAAAGCAGATGGTAAAATATATTGACCTATCTAAAATTAAGATAAATTATTTAACAATTTATCCCTTCTTTCTTCCTTCCAAAAATCTAATTATTTCTGATAATCAATACTGAGTTCTTCCCTTACCACTGATTCCCCAAAAGACACTGATACATTAATATATGTATGTACTTACTTATATACGTGTATATAAATGCATACGCATATATTATGTATGTATGTATATACACACACACACCACATACCATACAGATATAATACTCAAAGCCTTTGTAAATGACAATCCCTGAACTCGCTTTCCATTCTCTAGTTATCACTCCACAGCCAGAGAACAGAAGTAGTTCAGAACATGGGCTCAACAAGCAACACAAATTCATTCATTTTTAGTTTAAAATTCAAATTGAGAAGCCTGCAGAGAAGCTGATAAGCCGTCTAGTAGAGTATAAAGTCTAACATAGGCCTTAAGATCTTGTACAGGTGGATTGTGTGTAATGAAGTAAAAAGAATAAATATCATCTAAAGTGAACAAATCCATCACAACTTTCACCCAGGCAAGCCAAACAAAGCACCAAGTACATTGGAAGTTATGAATATAAATACTGTAAGGTATACACATATTGCTTTAACAGACATGTGTCTTCCAAATGCAAATATATTTCTTACAGATGATAATATAGAGGAATTTTTTTGAAATATTATTTTCATAGAGAAGTGAAATAGACTCAAGAAAATTAGAATGTGTAAAGAAAAGGAAAAATGCTAAGAAATCTTAGTTTTAAAAAAAAGTATAATCTTAATAAGGTATGATTGCTATTCCATTCACACAATGCTTCATCATCTAAGTATCCTGGTATCATACATACAAATGTACACTTAATATAGCAAGGCTTTGGTACTATCATAAATAAGGTATGCTGTATTTTAAGCCATAGCCAAGAAACAAGAAACACTGTTTAATATAACTTCAAATTATTATAACTATTTAAGATTTTGATGGTATCTGATCTAAATATTGACATATTTCTCAAATACTTTTCAAAACTCATCCATGTTAGAGAAATCAAAATGTTCAATACTTTTTTTCCATAGCTGATTAGTCCTATAATTCATTACAACCACTCCCAGAACTGAAACCATTGCCAAGGCCAACTCTTCAAAGATTGGACGGGACTGTGAGACATAAAATGATACTCGTGAAGACTGTGCTTCTTAGCTCAAGTAGATAAATGAGACTAAACGGGCAGCTTCTGTCCGGAGGTGAGATGAGAAGGCAGAGAGGGTTAGGAGCTGGTTGAATGGACATGGGAAATCAGGGATGGAAAGGAAGAGTGTGCTGTCACAGCATAGGGAGAGCAATTAGGGTCACGTAACAATGTATGTATAAATTTTTGTATGAGAGACTAACTTGAAATGTAAACTTTCACTTTAACTACAACAATAAATAAACAAAAAAGATAGTTTATGTAACAAAAGCTACGCAATAACAAGTGTCTTCAATTCTTCAATTGCTTTTGGATCCTTGAGGTGAAGTCAACTGCAAAAAGCTTTTAATAGAGGATACTCTTAATGAAACGCAAGCATGAGCAATTAAAACATATTGCTTTATAAAGAGACCTGAGTCTATTTAACTTTAGTCAAAACTGATTTTATTGTGTATTCATTACATTAAACAACAAGTATATTAGGTGAAAATCAACATATAAAAGTATCTTCCTTATTCTTGAGGTTTAAGAAATAAAAAATGAAAAAAGTCTGTTATATTTGAAGGAGTTAAAAATGACCACAAGGGACAACCCTTGTTTAAAAAAAGAATTAAATAAATTCTTTCAGATTATACATAATGTATACTTTATTAGGAAGCCCTGGTGGCACAGTGGTTAAGAGCTACGACTGCTAACGAACAGGTTGGCAGTTCGAATCACCAGCTGCTCCTTGGAAACCCTATAGGGCAGTTCTACTCTGTCCTATAGGGTCACTATGAGTCGGAATAGACTCGATGGCAATGGGTTTGGTTGTTTTTTAGATATAATGTGTATCCTATTATCTTACAATGTGGCATCTATACTTAGCATATTAAAATTTCTTATTAAAAAACTATTATTTTAATTATCTTGCTGAAAGTTAATTAATTTTTAACCAACTTAGTATAATAAATAGGGCTCTGTTATTTTATATCCCCAGCATTCAGAGCCTCCACCTTAGGGAAGTGCTCCTTCCTCCCCTCTATTTGGTTTGATGGGAGTTTCACACAGCTTAAGCCACAGCCGGTCCAGGTATGTTACCCTTGCCATCTGTGGTTGATGAGTCTAGGGGTGGGCCCCTGATCTAGACCAGGCAAATCAGGACCCTTCCAATGGATCTGGGGTTAGAGGTGCTGGTGGCAGTGCTGTGAGATGGGCAATAGCAAAGCTATTGACATTGATGTTTGACTACCAAGGGGTAAAAGGCAACATACTTGTATGAAGACAATGTTCTACATCTTGACTGTGGTAGTGATTTGTGAAAACTCATAGGACTGTACACTAAAAAGGATGAATTTTACTCTATAGAAATTATACCTCAATAAACCTGATTTTAAAAATTAAAAAAAATCAATGTACTACCTTACATAATTTATTGTTTGTTGGGGTTGTGTTTTACCATATTGTTTTAAAATATGTACCAATTTGTCAAACTGAAGTTTTTTTTAGCATTCTAATCTGCAAATGTGACAAAAAAGGCACGAAAATGTATAAAATTAATACTTTAATATGCTTCTGTAGAGAAGTGTATAATACTTAGTGATTTCATATCTTGTTTGCAAAATCTACAAGCATCATATAATTGCCTCAATTAGGAACATGTTTTAATACAAATGAATAGCCTGAAAAAACAGGCACTCGAGAACTAAAGTGGGAACGTTTCGCCTATTCCACTTTAATTAGCTCATTCTTCTACCTCAGTTTGCTTTCCTGTTATCTTCTGAGGTACTGCCTTTGTATAAAAATAATACTGCTTCAATTTTTAACTGTTTACATTAAGTAGTAAGTATACCATTACTTACTATATATATAAATGTATGCAGTATACCAGAAAACCAAACCCATTGCTGTTGAGTCCCTTCTGACTCATAGCAACCCCAAGACAGAGAAGAACTGCCCTGTAGCATTTCCAAGGAGAGACTGGTGGATTTGAACTGCCGACTTTTTGGTTAGCAGCTGTAGCTAGCTGTAATTCTTAACCACTACACCACCAGGGCTCCATGCCATGCAGAAAATGAAATTTATCCATGGTTTATGCAAATAATATGGGAAATATTTATGAATAAAGATGAAAGTGTTTAAAATGCCTGAACATTCTAGTAAAGCAATAATCCGTGTAATGCTAATAGTGACACCTACTTTTCCTATAGATTTTGTATTTAAAATTATATGGAACCAGGGGCAGTTTGTGGTTTCTGATTCCAGAAGTTATTCCCAAAACTCTATGAATTTTGTATAGTTTTATATATATAACTGACAAAAGCATAACATCATTAGACATATGGCCTGAACTGTACAAAGAAAATGGATCCAATGAGTAAATCTCAACTATAATACAGAGAAATCTTCCTACTGGTAGCATTTCATAGACTTTGAGTGCTGAACACAGAGTAATGCAGGTATGTTACTTTTTTAATTCTCTTATTCAAATAAAATTATGGGTACCTTGGTTTAACAATAGTTCACATGAAAATAACATAAGATTATGAAGAAAATAAAAATCGTGAGAAATGAGAAAGTGCTCTGCATAAGGAAATATCTGATGGCTCCCAAATCATTAACAACTGTCTACAGCCTTCCCCTCTCCCTCCACCCCAGTGAAGCAAAGACTTTATTGACTGCTCAATTTCCCTTCATTTTTATTACTCTTAAGAATGTAATGGTTCTTGCTGTTGGAAAGGAGGTTAAAGGATAAATTTATATAATAAATTGATGAAGAGAAACAACAACAAACACAGGAGTTTGAGCTGACTGCCAAACTTAAGCCAAGAGATGGTTGCTAAGAAATTATGAATGTAATATCAGTGAATAGAAAAAGAGAGGTGAAAGTACATTATATCCAGTACTGGTTGATCCACATGTGGAGTTTGGTGCTCAATGGCATAGTTTAAGAGGGACACTGATGAACTTGTTGGAATGTTGAACACCTGAAGGACCATCATGCAAGAATTAAAGTTCTTCTATTTAGTGCCAGAGGATGAACGAGAATATATGTTACTTATGTAGGTAGAATGTTGCCTAAAAAACAAGGTTGCTTTGTGAGATAGAGAATTCCTGGCTGCTAGAATTTAAAAATATTCATTGAAAAAAATTCCTTGGCATATATTATGTAAAAGGATATTTAAGGCATTATGAAATTACAGATAATAGTAATAATAATAATAATAAAATTCTTCCTCAAAGAATTTCTACTCCACAATGGTCTGGAAGGTGCAGGTAATTCCTTTATTGGGATTATGGTAGAAGGCAATCCTCCCTTGGCAGAAAGACTATTCAAATGTTCCTCTATAATCTCATCAAACTCACATGGTTTATGCTGACCATTGTTATTGTATGCTGTTGAGTTGATTCTGACTTGTAGCAACCCTACAGGACAGAGTAGAACTGCTCCACAGGTTTCCAAAATGATTCGAACTGCCGACCTTTTGGTTAGCAGCCTGAGCTCTTAACAACTTCACCATCAGGGCTCCATGCTGACTGTTAGCATTTCATTATTCTTTTCCTGAAAAGACTTGATATTCCTTAACAAGTTACAGATATATTATTAGTATTTCTTCGATGTAACAGTCAGAGCAGAAACCAAGAATCGACTGATGTGCAAAAGAATACATTAGCCTTCCATTTCTTGCCTTTGTAATTTTTCCAAAACATTTTAGAGTTATCAAAAAAAACCAAACAGTTTGCTTAGAAACAATCTGTCCAGCTACACTGATCCACTTAGTCAGAACAATCAAATAGTGTATAATAAACTTATTTTCATGTTAATTAACTTTGGGAGAATGAAACCTGATTTATTTAAGATTATGTAATCTCTTTCCAGAAGAACCAAAGTTTGGGAAAGTGTCAGAATTTAATTACCTGCTTCTTTGATTTCAATGGGAATTCATAGCCCCTATCTTACACAAATGACTGATGCATTTTAATCAAAGGGAACCATGCACTGAATCAGCCTTGCTTGATATTATGGTGTAGGTTGTCGCTGACTATCAAACAAAACCTTTACAACATAGGAAGTAACTGAAATAATTACGGTAACAGAAACAAAAAAATAACATTGATAATAATAATACTAAAACAGAAGAAATACACTAAATGAGAAATGGATTATAATGCATTATAGATTTGTCTGACTTAAGACCAACATCTTAATTTTTGAATAGTTATTGTATTGAAGCAGCAATATAGTGTTGCAGAGATTCAGTAGATAGCTTTAGAATTAAATGGGCATATAGTCCAATCCAAATCTAGTATTCACTAGCTGAGTGACACTGCTTAATCTCCCTAAATTTATTATTATTATTATTATTATTTGCTTATTTATAATGGGGTTAATAATAATAATAATATACATTATTATTATAGGGTAATTGTGAGAATGAAAATGCAAAATACTTGGTATAGAACCTAGCACATAACGTCTCAATAAATATTTGGCAGGGTGGTGGCTAAAGTCTCAATAAATAGAATCTTCATATAATGTTTGTATGGTATAACTTTCCATCTGTCTTGAGACATTAAAGCCCATTTGATTATTTTCGTCACTCCCCCTTCCCTCCTCTTTCCTGCCCAAATCAAACTGGCTTGGGGTGTGTGTGCATATATGTGATGGGTAAGAGAAGAGGCATCATTGTTGAATGCCTTAACTGAGATCATTTTCAGCTAGTTGCAGACAATCATTATGTTGAAAGGTGTTTTGGGAGTTATAATAGGCCACAGTTTTATAAGGATTACAGGATCTTCTCAATAAACCTAAGTGAATCTTATCATTCCACCGGGTGGTCAAAGAGACAGAAAGCTTGCTCATGGGCTAGAAGCAGGATGTAGTCTTAAGACATTCATTAGTGTCAATTTGGGTTATAGGGAATGCCAAGAAGCTCAGTGAATCTAGCTGCAGCTTTTGCTACAATCAATACAGCAACGAGTCAAAATGTAAAATGACTGGGGGTGGGGGCGCGGGCTAGGGAAACACATTTGTAATTACTGCACTGGGCTTAATGCTGCTTTTTTTTTCAGCGTTTACAATCACAAAGAATCATTTCTTACTTTACTCTTGTGACTTCCAGAAATACACACTAGGCAATAGGCCAAATAAATGGAGTATTCCAAAGAAGAAAAAAAACTAGATGTGAGAGGGGGCTATGCTGGAACTCTTCTATTGTATGTGAAGCAAAACAATCCAAAATAACTAAATTGGTGTATGTTCTCTATGCTAGCTTCACTGGACTCTGAAGGGTTCATACTTTGCACTCACCATTCCCTCTCTTGGGAATATCATTTCTTCCCTCCACTGTCTGCCTTGCTCATCTTTCTAGAGGCAGTCCAAATGTCACTACTTCTGTCAAGCCTTCCCTGTGTTTTCAAACAGTCAACTGCTATTCATGCTTTGAAAATGCACCCTATTAATATGTTACATAAACATCTGTTTATCTCTCTTCCCTCCTGGATCTCACATTTTCACTGAGGAGTAAGAAATACACAAATACACAAAAATGAAGGTAGGAAATGGCAAGGCTATGAAAAAGACAGATTCAGGGTCAAATTCTGGCTATATCTATAGGACCCAGGAGAATTTAGTTAAACTTTCTAAATTTGCTCATCATTACAGGAAAATAATAACATCAACCTTTCAGGTTTTGTATTGAGAATGAGCTATAAAGTTCTTCAAGTGATTAGTGCAGTGTTTGACAAAAAGAAATATGTTTTAAAATGTCAGTCATCATTACGATTATTGTCAATAACTCAAACATGGCATATCATGTGACAAGTGTTTTGGTGGAGAAAAAAACATATTGAAGGAATACAGGGTAAGAAAGCACTTTTGACGGAGATATGTCAGAAGTGTGAAGCCTGTGATTTAGGAATTAAATGTTTCTTAAATTGACTTGAATTTCTGGATCTGCTGGAAATTGAAGTGGGTTAAAATATAGATTGAATTTTGAAAAATCAACGTAGGGAGGAGGAAGTTTTTCCCTATTTTATGGATTTCAGATTTCTTCATGCCACTTGTAAGGTATTCTGAACTAAAATAAATCAACAAAATGCTATATGATTACTAAATTTCATTTAAAGGAGGCATATAATAAAAAAAATAATTAAGCAAAGGGGGGGGGAGAAAAGAACACAAATAAATGCATTCTTAAAGAAATATGTCTTTTATATCCTAATCTGTAGCTTTAGACATCTCAGTAGTGGATTATTTTGTTATTTTACATATGAGAAGGAAAATATAAATGACAAAAGACCCCAAACACAGAACAACACACATCTAATGAGGTGAGCTCCAACAAGTAGTAGAAAAGACTATCAGTTTTTCATAGACCAAATAGTTCTTGGGAAAAAAAAAGGATGTCTATATATACGTGTGTGTGTACATATACTTATATATTTACATGCATTATGTGTATATATCAGAGAATAGCATAAGTACAAACAAATGATATGCGTAGTCTATAAATAAATCTATGCATATTGTATTCTACACAAAAATCTTTGCTACAGAGAAGTTGTTGTCTAAGAAGAATGACTCTGGTTAGCCTATTTGAAGATTATTAAAAACTTCTAGAGGAGAAGTTTTTAATTGAGTGGTCAAGGAAACAGATAACAGTTGATTAATGAATGAGTGAATTCTGTAGAGACAGAGTGTATAGCATGAAAAGACAATTATTTTGAGATCTTTATTAGTGAAAATAAGGACAGTACAATGAGGGAAAACTGAGGTTAAAGTGGTTTTTTTTTTTTTTTTTTCTCTTTGATGAGGAGATTTAAGAACATAAATAATGGTAGGCTGACTGGAAGAATTGGTGGAATAGATGGATAGAATACATGAGATGATGACATGAATTATTTGATGGAAAAGATCCATGGAGAGATAAGAGCAGGGAAGATGAAGTGGACTGGGAAAGACATTATTATATCTGAAAAAAACACAGGATATATTTGCCACAGGGTGAGAAGAAAGAGTTAAAAAAACAAACAAACAAAAAAAAACGCTGCTGTAGAGTTGATGCCAACTCATAGAGACCCTATAAGACACAGTAGAACTGCCCCATAGGGTTTCTAAGAGGGCCTGGTGGATTTGAACCGTCAACCTTTTGGTAAGCAGGCAAAGTCTTAACCACTAGGCCATCACAGTTTCCACAGGAGGGAGTAAACTCTGAAAAATGTTTTGTTGAGGGAAGAAAGGCAAAAAAAGGTAATCACAAAGTTGACATCCAACGGCTTTGCTTTTTCTCACTAAAATCAAAGGCAAGATTGTCAGCAGAGAGTTAAGAGCATGGTTAGATGCCTGTAAAGAAAGAGACATAGTTAAGGTCACCAGTTACTTTCAGAAGTAAGCGTCAGATAGAGATGAACAAAAGTACCCATGGTAAACTGGGTGTCTACAAGAGCCAATCAGCACCGTGAAGGGACTTCTGGACATCATATCACAAAGGGGGATTGAAGGGTTTATTCAGGGACGAGGCCTGGCAAGCTGGGAGGGGAGGGGTATTAAGAAGAGGAAACCTAGCTAGAGTGAGTACACTGACAGGATGGTGACAGAACAGCAGCTGAGACAGACTGAGGAACTGGGGTTTATAATGGGACTGAAAAAACATTCACTGTAGTTGGGAAGAAGAGGCTAGTTTGAGAAATTCATTGTTAGAATGCAAAAGGCCTCAGGAGTACATTCCAAAAAAAACCAAAGCTGTTGCGGTCGAGTCGATTCTGATTCATAGCAAACCTATAGGACATAGTAAAACTGCCTCAGAGTTTCCAAGGAGCAGCTGGTGAATTTGAACTGCTGACCTTTTGGTTACAGCCGAGCTCTTAAACACTGTGACACCAGGGCTCCAAGGAGTACATTGGTGGTCACTATAAAGGAAATACTCTAAGAAATAGGTTAAGACGGTGCTGGGGAAAAAGTAACAGTATGACACAAGTGGCAAAATGCTGGTTGAAAATGAAAGTTTGCAGAGTTGGCAGATTATGTTATAACAGAGTAGCATTAATATGTTGTGACTCACAAAGAAGGAGCAATTCAAGGAACAAAAAGTTGATGGAATTATCAATAGGCCTCACTTATGTCTTAAGAGCAGCATAGTGACCCATGTTTATAGAACTGACCCCATAATGTCAACTAGTTCTTTTAAAAATACATAATTCAATTAAACTCTAATTTTTCATGTGTCTTCTATTTCTCTAGAACTGAGTACAATGAGAAATATGACCCAGAATCTAGGTCATAGTTTTTGCCTTCCAGGAACATAGAATGTGTTAGGGAGGAAAAAACAAAACGTATGAATACATTGGTTGATTAACAAGACAAAATAAGAGGGCAGCTGTGGTTCAGTGGTAGAATTCTCATGTTCCATGCAGGAGACCCAGGTTTGATTCCCTGACAAAGAACTTCATGTGCTGCCACCATCCATTTGTCAGTTGTATTATGATTCTGAATAGGTTTCAAGGGAGCTTCTAGACTAAGGTGGAGTAGGAAGAAAGCATGGCAATCTCTTTCTGAAAGCACCCAGTGAAAACCCTATGGGTCACAACTGTCAGATCTGCAACCAATCATTGGGGAGATGCAAGACCAGGCAGCATTTTGTTCTACTGTGCATGGAGTAATCATGAGTCAGGGGATGACTCAACAGTAGCTAACAACAAGACAAAATGTACGAAACAGGAGTGTATTATATGCAAACTCAAAATCAGTGGAGATTCAGAGTCATGAGAGAAACAGGATTTCAATAAGTTAAAAAAGGTCAATGGTAAAAAAAAAAAAATGGCAAAATGGTGAACTGAATGATAAAAAGAGAAAATTTTCTCAGTAAGGTACATATAGCACAATGTGGAGCATCCAGTGGGACACATTCAAGAAAGCTATCAACACATAAACCAAACCAAACTCGTTGACATCGAGTTGATTACGACTCATAGCATAAGAAGAAGAATTAATTTTACCTAATCATGTTCTGTCTAGCATGTTGGTTTTCCTATTAGTTAAAGCACATTACACACTCGATATCAGAAGAAAGAAAATGTGTTTCCCAGAATTTGTTTTAAATTATTTGAGTGTAAAACTGTACGATCAGAAGGTGACTGGACCATTAAATGACAATTAGCATTACATTTTTCACCACAGCTGTACAGGCTGAAATCCATCTTTTAGGTTACAGCAAACATAAGTAAATCCACTGTCCTCCCATTTAAGAATCAGCCAATTTATAAAGAATTTAGGAAAAAGGTATAACAATACTGTTTTGACAGATAATGACACATTTTAGACACAATGCCTGCTAAATGAAAAATATGAGATTCAGCAAGTCCTTGTTAATCATTTCATTCGATGGAAATTTACTCATCCAACACTCCCATTAAAAAATGTCCCTTCCCTCTGAAATATTAAAATGGCTAAAAAAGGTTTATAACTATCAGTATAAAAGTGTAGTTAGGGCCCACATTTATTAAAGTAAGCTTCACTTCACATGGTCCAAAGGAAAAACTGAGACTCCATAAATGCTATCAATAATGATGATGAATGCTTACGAATTCGGAGGCATTTATTCTTTAGCTAAGAACTGATTTATGATTAGAGTAAGCTATGAGTATGATAAAAGGAGACCTTGTGGCACAGTGGTTAAACCTCTTGGCTGCTAAGGGAAAGGTCAGCATGGCACACTGGTTAAAGCACTTGGCTGTTAAAGGAAACGTAGGCAGTTCGAACCCACCAGCCACTCTCCATGGGAGACTGATGTGGCAGTCTACTCCCGTAAACATTTATAGCCTTGGAAACCCTATGAGGAAGTTCTACTCTGTCCTATAGAGTCACTATAGGTCAAAATTGACTGGACAGCAATGGGTTTTGGGTTTATGAGTATGATAGAAGGCTTCCATAAGAAGGACAGAGAAAGCTGAGTCAGGTTTACTGGCTAAGACTTAACAGAAGGATAAAAATTGTTATGTATAATTTAATAATCCTATTTGCATGTCAAATCTTATTTAAGATATGTGTTAATAAATAATGTGTGTTAACAATTAAAGAAACCCGTTGTCATTGAGTTAATTCTGACTCATAGCAGTCCTACAGGGCACAGTAGAAATGCCCTGTAGGGTTTCCAAGGAGCCGCTGGTGGATTCAAACTGCTGACCTTTTGGTTAGCAGCCGAGCCCTGGTGGTGCATTGGTTAAGAGCTTGGCAGATAACCAAAAGGTTGGCAGTTCAAATCCACAAGCTGCTCCTTGGAAACCCTATGGAGTTTCCTGTGGGGCAGTTCTACTCTGTCCTACAGGGTCACTATGAGTTGGAATCGAATCAACAGCAATTTTTTTTAATTAACAAGTAATTATCAAATTTTAAATTTTACATTTAAATTAAGGGATTACCGATGACATCCTTTAATATCTGTTTCTTTTATCCAGAAAATTTAAATTAGCAAACTGTCTACATTGTTACTTTAAAAATAAATTGGAACACTTTAAAACCCAATGCATGTGCATGCACAACTATATTTATATTTATAGACATATGACACTCTAAAGAAGTAGCTACAGACCCCCAAAAAAGAACTAAATGACATTTTCTGAAGATTGTGATTCAGTGAATTTCTATGACCAAGTTAGAAATTAAATTCTGGGTAGAGGAAGAATAGGATAAGAAAAGGAATGATAATCCTACTATTGAACAAAGCCTCCATATTTTCAAAGAATAGTTGGTGTCTTAGTTATCTAATGCTGGTATAAGAGAAATACCAAAACTGGATGGCTTTAACAAAGAGAAATTTATTCTCTCACAATTTAGGAGGCTAGAAGTCTGAACTCAAGGTGCCAGCTCCAGGGGAAGGCTTTATTTCTCTGTCAGCTCTGGGGGAAAGTCCTTGTCATCAATCTTCCCCTGGTCTAGCAGCTTTTCAGCACAGGGATCCCAGGTCCAAAGAATGCACACTCCTGGCTCTCCTTGCTTGGTGATAATGAGGTCTCCTTGTCTCTCTGCTGGCTTCTCTCTTTTATAGCTCAAAATAGATTGAATAAAGATACAACCTAAGTTTCTGCCTCATTAACATAACTGCCTCTAATCCTGCCTCATTAACATCATAGAGGTAGGATTTACAACACAGAGCAAAATCACATCAGATGACAAAATGGTGGACAATCATGCAATACTGGGAAATCATGGCCTAGTCAAGTTGACACACATTTTTGGTGGATGAAATTCAATCCATAACAGTTGGCATGTAGTAAAAGAGATACATAGGAAATGCAGAAGCTCTAGAGTAGAAGTTTAAATAAAGAGGGATAGAAGTATTTTTTGTTTGTTTGTTTTAAGCACTGACAAAAAAGATTAGGACAATTCTCCAAGATTAATTTAGAAGCTAAGCCTGATAATGCATTCCACATAAGAATGTGTGTGTGTGTTGTGTGCTGCTGAGTCGATTTCTGACTCATAGCGACCTTATAGGACAGAGTAGAACTGCCTTGTAGGGTTTCCAAGGAGCGGCTGGTGGATTTGAACTGCTGACCTTTTGGTTAGCAGCTTGGGCTCTTAAATCACTTCATCACCAGGGCTCCCCGTATAAGAATAGAAACGCTAAATAAACTGTGGTACATCCAAAAACAAATATTAAAATACTAGTAAATAAATATTAAAAAATTCATTAAAAATATATGCTAAGTCCTTAGGTACTGCTTATAACAGATGACGAAAATTTTGATGAACTTAATGTTGAGGGGAATTGGCTATATGGGTGTCGGTACCTATATGAATTATATTAAAAGTATAAAAACATTTAAAAGAAAGTTTATAGTGTTAATATGGGGAGACAGAGTAGTTGGAAGGAATGCCACTTTTTTATTTGTATAGAATAGGCATTCATTTTTCTAAAAAAAAAACTTTTTATAAATAAACATTATCAGACCAACAGACAAAAAAAAAAAAAAAAAAGACCATATTTGGTGAAAAACAAGTTAAGCCAAAAACAGCAGTAAACAGGGCCATATTTACTTTATATTGACAAAAGGTAAATACAATTCTATTTATAACAAAAATACAACAATCATGAATCCTTACGTATTAAAGAATATAGCACCAGTATGTCACAGGAAACAGTATTAAAAGGAAATATAGAACAATATTCAATTTTATTGATAAGTCTAACATTAGCATCTCTGAAAGATCATGGTAACCAAAAAATTACATGTTATTTGTTGTTGTTAGGTGCCGTCAAGTCAGTTCCAACTCAACAACCCTATGTACCACAGAACAAAACACTGCCCGGTCCTGCACCATACTCACAATTGTTCTGCTTGAGCCCATTGTTGCAGCCACTATGTCAATCCATCTCGTTGAGGGTCTTTCTTTTTTTCGCTGACCCTGTACTTTGCCAAGCATGATGTCCTTCTCCAGGGACTGATCCCTCCTGAAAATATGCCTAAAGTATGTAAGACATAGTCTCGCCAACCTTGCCTCTAAAGAGCATTCTGGCTTTACTTCTTCCAACACAGATTTGTTTGTTCTTTGGGCAGTCCATGGTATATTCAATATTCTTCACCAACACCACTATTCAAAGGAATCAATTCTTCTTCGGTCTTTCTTATTCATTGTCCAGCTTTCGCATGCATATGAGGTGATTCAAAATACCATGGCTTGGGTTAGGCGCACCTTAGTCTTCAAGGTGACATCTTTGCTTTTAAACACTTTAAAGAGGTCTTTTGCAGCAGATTTGCTCAATGCAATACATCATTTGATTTCTTGACTTCTGCTTCCTTTGGCATTGATTGTGGATCCACGAAAACGTAATTCTTGACAACCTCAATCTCTTCTCTGTTTATCATGATGTTGTATATTGGTCCAGCTGTGAGGATTTTTGTTTTCTTTACGTTGTGGCGTAATCCATACTGAAGGCTGTGGTCTTTGATCTTCACCAGTAAGTGCGTCCTCTTCACTTTCAGCAAGGAAGGTTGTGTCACCTGTATAACGCATGTTGGTAATGAGTCTTCCTCCAATCCTGATGCCGCACTCTTCTTCATATAGTCCAGCTTCTCAGATTATTTGCTCAGCATACAGATTCAATAAGTATGGTGAAAGGATACAACTCTGACGCGCACTTTTCCTGACTTTAAACCATGCAGCATCTATCCCCTTGTTCTGTCCAAACAACTGCCTCTTGATCTATGTACAGGTTCCTCATGAGCACAACTAAGTGTTACGGAATTCCCATTCTTAGCAATGTTATCCATAATTTGTTATGATCCACACAGTCGAATGACTTTGCATAGTCAATGGAACACAAGTAAACATCTTACTGGTATTCTGTTATTCTCTGCTTTCAGCCAGGATCCATCTGACATCAGCAATGATATCTCTGGTTCCACATCCTCTTCTGAATCCGGCCTGAATTTCTGGCAGTTCCCTGTTGATATACTACTGTAGCCGCTTTTGAATGATTTTCAGCAAAATTTTACTTGTGTGTGATATTAATGATACTGTTCAATAATTTCCGAATTCGGTTAGATCACTTTTCTTGGGACTAGGCATAAACATGGGTCTATACCAGTTGGTTGGCCAGGTAGCTGTCTTCCAAATTTCTTGGCATAGACGACTGTGCACTTCCAGAGCTGCATCCATTTGTTGAAACATCTCAGTTGATATTCTGTCAATTCCTAGGATCTTCTTTTTCACCAATGCCTTCAGTGCAGCTTGGACTTCTTCCTTCAGTACCATCGGTTCCTGATCATATGCTACCTCTTGAAATGACCGAACGTCAACCAATTGTTTTTGGTATAATGACTCTGTGTATTCCTTCCATCTTCTTTTGAAGCTTTCTGTGTCATTTAATATTTTCCCCATAGAATCCTTCACTATTGCAACTCGAGGCTTAAATTTTTGCTTTAGTTCTTTCAGCTGAAGAAATGTTGAGCATGTTCTTCCTTTTTGGTTTTTTATCTCCACTTCTTTGCACACGTCATTATAATACTTTACTTTGTCTTCTAGAGCCATCCTTTGAAATTTTCTGTTCAGTTATTTTATACAGCATTTCTTCCTTTCACTTTAGCTACTCGACATTCAAGAGCAAGTTTCAGAGTCTCTTCTGATATCTAGTTTGGTCTTTCCTTTCTTTCCTGTGTTTTTAATGACTTTTTGCTTTCTTCATGCGTGATGTCCTTGATGTCATTCCACAACTTGTCTGGTCTTCGATCATTAGTGTTCAACGCATCAGATCTATTCTTGAGATGGTCTCTAAACTCAGGTGGGATATACTCAAGGTCGTACTTTGGGCTCTCGTGGACTTGTTCTAACTTTCTTCAGTTTCAACTTGAACTTGCATATAAGCAATTGACGGTCTGTTCTGCAGTCGGCCCCTAGCCTTGTTCTGACTGAAATATTGAACATTTCCATTGTCCCTTTCCACAGATGTAGTCGATTTGATTCCTGTGTATTCCATCTGGCGAGGTCCATGTATATAGTCACCATTTATGTTGGTGAAAAAAGGTATTTGCAATGAAGTATTTGCATTGGTCTTGCAAAATTCTATCATGTGATCTCCGGCATTGTTTCTATCACCAAGGCCATATTTTCCAACTACCGATCTGTCTTGTTTCCAACTTTCCAATTCCAATCACCAGTAATTATCAATGCATCCTGACTGCACGTTCGATCAATTTCAGACTGAAGAAGTTGGTAAAAACCTTCAATTTCTTCATCTTTGGCCTTAGTGGTTGGTGTGTAAATTTGAATAATAGTCGTATTAACTGGTCTTCCTTGTAGGCGTATGGATATTATCCTATCACTGGCAGCGCTGTACTTCAGGACAGATACTGAAATGTTCTTTCTAACAACGAATGCAACGCCATTCCTCTTCAAGTTGTCATTCCCAGCATACTAGACCATATGATCATCTGATTCAAAATGGCCAATACCAGTCCATTTCAGCTCACTAACGTCTAGGATATCCATGTTTATGCATTCCATTTTATTTTTGATGATTTCCAGTTTTCCTAGATTCATACTTCATACATTCCACATTCTGATTATTAATAGATGTTTGCAGCTGTTTCTTCTCATTTTGAGTAGTGCCACATCAGCAAATGAAGGTCCTGAAAACTTAACCCCATATGTGTCATTAAGGTTGACTCTACTTTGAGGAGGCAGCTCTTCCCAAGTCGTCTTTTGAGTGCCTTCCAACCTGAGGGGCTCATCTTACAGCACTGTATCAGACAATGTTCTACTGCTATTCATAAGGTTTTAACTGACTAATTCTTTTCTGAAGTAGACTGCCAGGTCCTTCTTCCTGGTCTGTCTTAGTCTGGAAGCTAAGCTGAAACTTGTCCACCGTAGGTGACCCTGCTAGTACCTGAATACTGGTGGCATAGCTTCCAGCATCACAGCAACACCCAAGCCCACACAATATGACAAACTGACAGACGTGGGGGAAAAATGACATAGCTGACTTTAATAATGAAATGATAAAGGTTGAATAATGGTAAAATGCCACATTTTAGAGGAGTATGCCTTCTTTTACGTGTCAACATGCCTTTATAAAAGAAAAATTACTTACTAAATTAATGAAGAAAAGTTTAATAAATTCCAAAAATGCATAAATTGCACTACCTCATTTTCTGGCCACAATATAATGCAAATAATTAAAACTGGAGATTTGAAAAAGTAAATCACCCGCCTAAGGAATTACTTCATCAAAGAGGTAATAAAAATGCAATTAGTGATAATTTCAAATATAATGAAAATCATAACCCAATTTCCAGTTGTTATAAATTCTTATAATTTGTCACTTGGGTAGTGATACAAGATGAAAATGCAATGAGATACAAAGTTATATTTCACTTTTATGTTTATTATGAAAAATGTTAATCATATAGAAAAGTAGAGAGAATAATGTAATAATCCCTCATGTACCTCCCACTCCCACTGCAATAGAGTTGATTCTCACTCACAGCTACCCCACAGGGTTTCCAAGGCTGTAAATCTTTTCAGAAGCAGACTGCCACATCTTTCTCCCTTGGAGCTGCTTGTGGTTTGAAACCACTGACATTTAGGTTAGCAGTCAAACATTTTAACCACTGCAGCACCAGGGCTTTTCTCATGTACCTAGATTCAATAATTATTAGTTTATTTATTCAAATCAGGTTCTAAACCATGTCCATACATTGCATTTCATGGATATGCATTTTAAGTCTCTTTTAATATACAGGCACTCTCTCTCTCATATTGTACTTTATTGTTTTAAGAAACATAGTCATTTATCCTTAAGAGTTTCCTATATTCTATATTTTTCTGATTGCATCCACTTAGTGTTTTTTACACATTCCACAATGTCTAGTATTTCCTCTAAACTAGCTATTAGATACAAGCTTTATCAGATTAAGGCTTGACTTTTGGTAAGAATATTTCATAGGTTGCATTCTGTGCTTCTATCAGGAGACACAGACCATTCAGTGATGTGTCCTTCTGTGAGGTTAATAGTCATTAAGGATCTTCTACTACTAAACTCATTATTTACTTAAAGTTTGCCAAGTACAAATGTTATAGCCATCATTTTTTCTTTATTAGTTGAAGTAATTTTATAAAAGGAGTCTTCCCTAATCAGTTATTTAGTTACTCTGAATTATAGTTCATATAGGAAAGGTAGGTTAAACATTTGTTTCTTTCCCTTTTCAGAATGTGTTTGTTTTCTAGCATCTTCCAAAAGTTATCGAAGATAGCAATTTTTTTTAACTATCACTGTAAACTTACATATTTTAACATATTTGATGTGCTTCAAAAAACTGCTTGCTCTTCCGCCCTCCCTCCTTTTTAATTTTTTTTCAAAATATCCTACTTATGGCTGTCGGAGCAACTTCAAGCTGGCTTCTCAGTCTTTGTGTCATAGCCCTAGTATCCTCTGATACTAGGTTTTGATCATTCTGGTGTTACAAGATGTTTCAGGCTCAATTTGTATACTACCTGCTCCAAATTTAGAATCAACTACTTCTCCAAGGAGCCACAAACTTTTGGATAAATTAATTGCAATATAAATTACTTCAAGACCAGTAATGTGTTACTACAGACTATACGTGTGTCATGGATTGAATTGTGTCCTCCCAAAATATGTGTCAACTTGGTTAGGCCATGATTCCCAGTATTGTGTGGTTGTCCTCCATTTTGTGATTGATTGTAAATCCTAATCTCTGCCGTGGTTAACAGGGCAAGATTAGATTATGTTAAAGAGGATTAGGGTGGGATGTAACACCCTTACCCAGGTCACATCCCTGATCCAATGTAAAGGGAGTTTCCCTGAGGTGTGGCCTGCACCACCTTTTATTTTACAAGAGATAAAAGGAAAGGGAAGCAAGCAGAGAAGGGGGGACCTCATCCCAGCAGCACTGGGAGAAGACAGTGCCCTTTGGACCTGAGGTTCCTGCACTGACAAGCTCCTAGACCAGAGGAAAACTGATGACAAGTACCTTCCTCCAGAGCTGACAGGGATAAAAAGCAATCCCCTAGAGCAGATGCCCTGAATTTGGTCTTCCAGCCTCCTAGACTGTGAGAGAACAAATTTCTCTTTGTTAAAGCCATCCACTTATGGTATTTCTGTTATAGCAGCACTAGATGTCTAAGACAATGTGTCTATATATCCCTAGGTGTTGAGTCAACATCAGGGTTGAAATTTAAGTTCTATGTCAATGTAGCAAATATTGTCAATTCCTAAATTTTATAATTTTGATTCTTTTTTCGCAATTTACTATGTATGTTTCATGTCTGGTAAGTATTTTTCTATAATCTATCTGTTGCAAAGCTTGTACTCTCTGGTATAAACTAATACTTTATCAATTGTACCTGGAATAAAATGTGAATTTTTAAAGCCTAAAGGCCAAACTAAGTATAAGGTCCGTGTAAATTTTGATAATATTGAGCTAGAGAATTAAAAACAGAATTGTCAGGATACACATCTAAGTCGTTCTTAATTGTTGGCTAATGTATGACTGTGTGTATATATACACATGCATGCATCAATATATGTCAGAAAGGCAATGTAGTATTATGGTTAAGAACTTGGACTGTGGAGCCAAGCTGCCTGGGTTCAAATCCTGATTCATTCCTTTTTAGTAACTGTGTGACTCTAAAGAAGTCAGTTAACTCCTCTATGTCTTAATTTCTTTGTTTTTAAAATAGGGATAGTAATCTCTCATCATGTTACTGTGAGAATTTAAATGAATTAATAAAGGCCTGTAACTATCTTGAGGCAGTTTATAGTTTTTCTTAATCTGCTTTCGCTTTTCTGAAGAGGTATGATTGTATCTGATTACAGGGGGTTGCTCTAGACTCCACTGGAGAGTTATTATGCTTTCCTGTCTCAGCAAAGGCAATTGATTTTTCACTAAGTCTCTTGAAATTCCTTGAATATTATTATACCCTTTCAACACTTTCTTTCACTTTTTTTTTTTAAGGATTGAAAAAAATAATAATTCAAGGGATTATTTTATTCCTTAGGATTCTCTTCTTTTTTTTTAAAACAAATGAATGTAACTTTAACTTGATTATCATTTTATTATTATTCTTTTCTTTACGTGTTTGCATCGTGGCCACTGCATGTTTTACTTTCTCTCTTCTAAAATGTCTCAAATGGTTATTCACTATAGTTTTTTTTCCCCCTTTATCTCCATTTGAACTGAAAACTTGTTTATCAATTTCATTTGCTAACATAGACCAAATCAAAATTCAAACCAGTTGCCATGTAGTCAATTCTGACTCATGGCTACTCCACATGTGACAGTAGAACTGTGTGCACCATAGGGTTTTCAACGGATGATTTTTCAGAAGCAGATTGCCAGGGCTTATATTCTGAGATGAGTCTGGGTGCACTTGAATCACCAACCCTGTGGTTAGCAGCTGAGTGCTTAACTGCTTATATCAGCCAGGACTACCTTCTCTACATACATACACGTGGAAAATACACTAACAGAAGTCTCCTTTAAGTTTCCTTTAGTCCCTTTGGACTAATATTCACGAAAAATCATTTCAGGGGTAGAATGACATGCTCTTGATTTCTTATATTGCACTCTCTTAATTTCTGAACATAAATGGGGGAATCAAATTAGTTTCGGAAAAAAATATACTACTGAAATTCCTCCCTTAGATTTGAAAGGTAAAATTTAGTATAAAAGAAAAATAACTTTCATGAAAAGAGAAGTGGAACTCATTATTAAATGAAAAGATTCTAAAACATAAATGGTCAGTTTCATCTATGTGAATAATTGAATATTAAGTGTGCTTCCAAAAAGGTATTAAAATGTTTCAAGGTTCAATTTATCATGTTTTTAATCCAATGAAATAATGAAAAGCCCTAGACTAGTAACTTTCATAGACTGCATAAAAAAACTCCAAGTAATTTCTGCCATCTTCTCATTTTTTTTAATCAGTATAACAACATACCAGTAAGGCTTATTCCTAACTGCTGTACTGATGTAGATGATGATAAATCTGGATATACTTAGTTACCAGAGTTTCTGAGCCACTGGTGGCCAAGCCAATTTTACATTTAAGATACTAAATAAAAATTGTGTAAAACCCAGTATTTAAATTTTTTACAAACAACATAATCCAATATGGCTTTTGAAAAGAATCAAAGAATGAAAAACAAAGTTTTTACCCTTTCTAAAGTACCAATTTACACTCTTATATTTAAAGGGAAAATGAAGATGAACATAAAAAGAGGTACATTATCTTTAAAAGTCCACTGATGGCAAGAAAGTCTATTTTTTTCCTTACAATCTCCTTACGAACCTCTTGTGAAAACTTGAAGATAAATGCAAGGTATCAATCATTTCCATGGAAACAGACTGTGATGTCAAAACAGAGAGGAATGTGGTTTTCTGGCAAGAATGGGATGTCTGTGGATAAACACAAATTTAGCACAAGGTCTAAAGACAGAACAGACCAGATCATGTTAACTTATATCTTGCAATTGTTTCTCCAACGGCCTGATATTTATAAAATTCTTCAAAATTATTCTTTCTACTTTAGGCTATTGGAAAAGTTGGTATAACTTAAAATGCTGATGATTAATACCGATGTTTTTAAATATTCCTCACACTCTAACAAAATAACATATCATCCATATTAAGAAAAAGAAATGTATAATTATGCAGTCAATTACACAATAGGGACACATCTCATGCACTCTGCAGGCAGGCAATATTACTCCCAAAGGGGTGAAAATTAGTTCTTGGAGGGAGCAAAAAATCTTATTCTCTTTTATATATAAAGCATATATATATATATATATATATAGTACAAACAGATATAGAGTATATTGTGGTATTAAAATTTTATGACAGAAAGATTAGAAAAATTTTCTAAAAGGCAATTTGGGCAGGGCAGAGAGCAATAATGAAAACAAAGGTTGAATACACCCCTATTAGCCGAGAAGAGAAGACAATAAGATGACACAAAGTGGTCAAACCAAAAACCTACGGAAACTCAACCCAAAGAAAGAAGAAACAGTTCGGAATCTAACACTGAATAGGTAGTTTAGTGGGAATAAATTGATTAAAGAAAAATATGGATTTAAATTACAGCTCCTCTTTTCATTAGATATGTGACTTGGCCAAAAATTACTTTCCTTTTTTGATCATCACTTTTCTAAATATCTATTGGAGAAAACACTATCTAAGCTCACAGGGTTTGTTGAAGTGATTACAATAATACAATAATTAGGTGAGTAAGTAGTACAGTGTTTAATGCATTGAAAATAAGAAATGTTATTAAGTACATAGTGTTAATAAGTATATATTTTCTTAATAAATTTCTATTTGATGAAACATTGAGGCTATCTAATTTTCAAAGGCCTAAAAAGTAACATTAGAAGATGGATTTAAATTATAATAGTCTGAATATTAAAAAAAATTCCTAGTTGTCAGAGTGAGCAAATTCAAAACTGAGGTGCTGAAGGACACTCTAGAACGTCTATTTCTATGAAAATTTAAATGACTACACCTACTTTTGTTCAAGATGATTTACACATTCATGAACCATAAGGAGAAGAGTTACACTAAAGGGTCTCAAATTATTTTCCACCTCTATTACTTTAAAACCGCAAACAGTTTAAAACCACAAATATGCTAGCTCCCAATCATATGTATTGTATTTTTATAAATAATGCACCCAAACATATAATGCACATAGCACACCTAGGAAAACAATGCACGAGGAGGTTGCACGGTTGGCAAAAAAATGTGAGCATTATTTGCATAAAAATACAGTAATGGTTATAATGGAAAGGATGAGACTTGTTAGCCCCTGTTCTAAAGAATACAATAGATTACATTTTGAAACAATTTGTTTAGCGTGTGAAATTTTGTCAAAAATAAATGATGGGTGCATTCATAATTAACAGTTTTGAGGCTTTCTTGAATATAAATCAGAAAGAAACAATATTTGATTAATGCGTTACTGAAAGTTTATGTTCTACTAACCCTATGTGAACTGTCAGTGTGTGTATTCCATAGCTCGTTACGATTTATCTTCATCAGCCAAAGGCCAAAATTACCAGACTCCAATTACTTTGCTTCCCAATTTCAAGAGAGAGAGGGAGAGAAATTATGTCAGTCCTACCACAGGAGATGGCTTAAAATGCCTGAGGTAAAGAAAGTAATCTACTGTTCTCTGACATTCACTGCCTGAAAGTCATTCACATTAACAACCATTCAAACTTGTTTAGTGCAAGCCAATTGCTTCTATTTCCCTCTTGTCAGTTACATTAGCTTCAATTCAAATTTAAGTCTCATAAAATTAAAAAAAATAAAACTCTCGCAAACCCTGACAAGGGCATACATGGGTCCTGACAGAACATAATGCTTCTGAATTTACCAGTTTTAATATAATTCTCAAATTTTGATTTTCAAAAAGAAAACTTTGCCCTTTAGCGGGCAAGCTCATTTTCATTCTCATTTTTTTTCCTTAAAGCAGAGTGTGATAATGATGGACTAATAAATATGCTGATTAAGATAAAATGAAAAAATAAAAACTGTTCACTTATACTATGTACAACATCCGCAGAAAAAACAAAAGTCTGTAATTTCAACCAAGACTCTGTCATTTATTTGTGATTAAGAGGTAGAGATCAAGTTTCATTTCAAACTGCATAAAATAATCTAATATTCTTTCACCAAGAACTATTAAACTCATATAATAGACCATTAACTTCCAGACAATTTAGAGCTTATAAGGTTAACATCAGCACTTAAAGGAACTGAGGATGACATTTAAATAACAGTAACTGCCAATATACCATTATACAACCTAATGAAGATACTAGTTTTGATGTTTATCTACTATGTCACACTGTAAGACTTTAATGTTTTACAAGATGATTAAATAATTTTTGATATTGTTTGAAACATAAATCTTACATGTATGAATAAAAACATATGATATGTAATACAGCTACAAAGGAACCAAATATGACTTTTTTTCTCTAATTTCTCAATTTTATCTTGCTTTCTCTTCCGTGTCAATGGATGTGTTTGTGTATAAAAAAGAAAAAGAGAGAAAAAACTTTGACATTGGGCTACATCTTTTCAGGCTTTACCATGTCTGTATGTGGTAGGAAAGCCAGAATGTGGGCACCATTGATACAGTCACTAAAACTGCTTTAGCACTTTTCATGTGTAGAGTAAGAGCCTGAGGTGAGAGCAATTATATTTGGAAATAATTAATTGTCAAATCCTGGGTGAAGGCTTCATTTCAACTGAAGAATGAGCCAAATCCTTCCTCATGTGCTCAGTTAATGAAAGGAAGAGTTGATATACACAATTAACTCTATCTGGGTGAGGACTGTTAACGTTGAAAATTGAGCAGTAAAACAAATTGCAGGAAGCTACAAATATTGACAAGATCTGCATAGTACTTTGCTGATAGACGGTGATTAAAATCTCAGTATAAAAGGGTGATGAGGACATCAGTACTGGCAGACTTTTCTGCTTTCTGGTTTTTCTTTATTCTACATGATTAGCATAATTTGGGGTGCTACTTATTACTTAATTGCTGTATCAGTTATTCCTCTTAGACTTATTTCAGACCATCAAAATGAGATCTAAGACTATTAAGGAATATAACCTAAGATTTTTCTGTGTTATCATTTATTAAAACAAAATACCTTCTCTTTCTGAGAAATTATTGTATATGCAAATATCACTTTGCCTTTCCTTCACTATCAAGTTTTGAATGTCTTTGGGCTGGAATGGTTTTAAAGAAGTTACCAAGTTTTGTTTTTCCCCTTTGCATTGCTAAATCCATTCCATAAAGAATAAGACAATGACATGATTAAACAGCTTGGCAGAAAAAAAAAAAAAAAATTCTCAATTTCCCTTATAACTTTATGCTTGATGGCAGGGAAAATGGAGCGATGCTGTCACATTTGGAATAGCATGAAAGTTAACAGCAAGCTAAGTTAGCTTACCTCTTAAAGAAAGGGATCTTACACTTTTTTTATGCCATGACTTCCCTGGCAATCTAGTAAAGCCCAGTCCCTATGTAAGAACAGATTTTAGATGCAAAAATAAAACAGAATTGCATAGAAAATCAGTTATATCAAAACACAGTTATCAAAATACTTCTAAACTATGTGATATAATAATACAGGTACCACTTTATTTTAATGCATTAAATAAAGGGAGGCACAATATCTACTGTAATTTCAAAGTAGGGATAGAGTAAATTATATTTCAAGGTATCTACAACAACTGTAATGTGATAAATCCGTGATTTTTTGGAGACAAAAGCCGTTGGTGCTACTAGCATTATCGTAATTTGTGGCCTATACTCACAATCAAAGGAAATGCTAAATTATAGTTGGAGATGGTGGAATAAGGATTTAAACTGTTTTTCATGTACAACTTCTCCAATGGCCTGGATTCAATTCATGGGAACCCAGGTTAAGAACCCCTGTTTGAGATACTATTTTCAGTTCCCTCCATCATTCTCTAATTGCCCCTCCCCGCACCAACACATAAATCCCTCACTCCCTCTCTAACCTTCTTCTGGGAAACACCCCGTAATCAATTCTAGTTATACTTCCCCCAGTACTGGTCAACACTGAAACTATTATATAGCAACACTTACATACATATATACATGTCTGTGGATAAATGAAGATACTTGAAAGAGAACATTAATGAAACATCAGAGACAGAGACAGACAATAATCATTCAAGTTCAGAGGTGTAGATCTCACCTTGGAGAATGCACGCCTGTATCATTCTTGAATGAAGCATGACCCTAGAATCTTTGTCGTTACAGTTAGAACCCTATGTTTATTTTTCAATTGCTTTCTTCATAAAAGAAAATCTTCACCCACTGGCTATATTGGAATACTAATAGCATTATACTTTAATTGGGTTTTGTACATGACATTATTATGAAATTAGCTGTCCAGTTCTATTATGGTTTATTCTGATAAAACTGCTACTCCTCAACATCTCTTGCTGTTAAGAATTAAAAGACATGAGTCTGCTTCAACACTAAATACAATGGTTAATATCTTCATCTTAAAAAATGTTATTAAAAAATACTGAACTAATTCTTAAATTAATTTCTGCATTTTTAATTATTAGCTAACATGAACTGTGTGCATTGATGTGGATAAAATAAACACTCCTGAAAAAAATCATAAAATAAAGACCCAGGTGGGGATGGTCGTGGCTAAGCAGGATAGACATAGGTCATAGCACTGAAAAAGGGCCCCACAGGTCCCCTGCTGGACCTAGCATTATCCTGTTAGTTGCTGGATCCTGAGGAAGACCTGAGATCCCAGGAGGAGGGCCTGTGGCTGGCTGAATCGGGAAGTGAAAAGGAGAGTCTCTTGGAGAAACAGAGGCTGTAGGTATTTACTAACCAGTATCAGGTGAAAACACTTCTGCTCACAGAAGCCTGGAAAATGAGTAAATATGTTACTTGATAAAGTATGTGCACATAGAATTTATATGAGTTTTCAAAATGCATAGGAAAAATTTTAAAAAGAAGACTATTTCTAGGCCAGACATTGAGATTCAGTTGGAGAATCAGGAAGTCTATGGAGATGAGACACAAAAGCTGGGGAGAATGAGATGGGGGCTGAAATGAGGGTCTTTCTCTTTCACTTCAGGCAAAGCTGGTTCTGTATCCAATTGATTGCAAGGATTATAAGGTGGCAAACAGAGAATCTATAAATAGTTATTACTTGAAGGAAGACAAAAAACATACAACACCTACCTTAATGATTAAGAGTAAGTAGTTCCCTGCTATCAAGGTAAGCAACATTAATGAGACATTGGCAAAAATTAAGTGCTGGACATGTTCTAAGATATTCATATGCATTATTTACTTAATCCTTGATTGAGTGTAGTGGCAGAGTCAGAATTCTAACTCAGGCTGTCTAGCATCAGAGCCTATTGTTAACCAAGACTCTATACAGTCTCTCTCTAGAAGACAAACAACAATAGTACTATGTCCTATAGTTAAGGCGATTTCACGAGGTCCATAATTTTCTGTTTTAATGTAAAATAATTTTAACAGAAAAATGCACACAAAAATAAATAGTTAAGGGAGACTTCTCTGGGAAACCCTGGTGGCATAGTTGTTAAGAACTATAGCTGCTAACCAAAAGGTCGGCAGTTCAAACCCACTAGGCGCTCCTCAGAAATTCTATGGGGCAGTTCTACTCTGTTCTATAGGGTCACTATGAGTCGGAATTGACTCGATGGCAATGGGTTTGGTTTGGTTTGGTCTCTGGAGCTAAGGAGCCCTGGTGGCACCGTGGTTAAACACTCAGCTGCTAACCGAAAGGTTGGTGGTTCAACCCACCAGCTGCTCCACAGGAAAAGATGTGGCAGTCCGCTTCCTTAAAAATTTACAGCCTTGGAAACCCTAGGGGGCAGTTCTACTCTGTCCTACAAGGTCACTATGAGTTTGAATGGACCCGATGGCAACGGGTTTGGTTGAGTTTGGTCTCTGGAGCTGTCTAAGAGTAAAAAAGTAAACCCAGAACACTGTGTTTTCTTAGGGAGGATCTTCTCAGTTAAGTCAGTCATTATGTTCCTATTTTTGTGGGCCATCAAATTTATTTAGACTCATAGTGACCCTATAGGTTCCTAGTACTATGCATTTTAGAAAGGGATAGTCAACCTCATTCAGTGTAATATAGGAGAAAAATAATAAGTCACTTCCATTTAGATGGCCATCAAATTGCGTCTGAATCCCTCTAATATAGAATTACTGAATGGAAATTTCCTTGGTAAAAAGTATATTTTGAAATAGAGCTTTTTAAAAAAATATTACTTGAGAATTACTCTCAGTTAAAATATAAGAAACAGGTAAGTATGTTCATTCCATTTGAAATAATGTGCACATAAATCTTATAAACTCATGATGTTTTTATATCTGTGAAAACAAAAATTACAAAAGAAATTGTTTATTAAGTGCATAATTTAATACATGCAAAGTATAAAAATTAGATAAAAGTATTATTAGATAGAAACCAGTATTTCCCAAATTTTAATCCCCAAATAAACTAAGCTACCTGGGGACTGGTAATTTTCTCCTAAGAAGATGAGACTAGTAAGAAAAAAAAAAAAAAAAAAGGCACCAGGAAGCCAAAGCATTATAAATTGTTGGGAGTAATGGGAAAGACGGGAGAGGAACATCTGCAAAAAAGGCAGAGATGATACATAAAAATAAAATGAGCTGAAGAAAAATAAAGAGATAGTCAAGTGTTTTTGCACCTTTCAAATAAATTTTAGACAATAAAACCTCTAAAAAAGAATAATGAAAACTCAAAGAAGAGATATGAAAACAAAGTTGGCATATTTCACTAGGAAGGAAGCACAAATCATCAACAAACAAAGGAGAAGATGTTGAACCTTGGGAGTAATAAGCTAAATAAAAATATAGATTAAAATAAAAAAATGAAATTCATTTTTACACTCAGTATACCCAGATAGATATTATTATATTTTAGAAATATTAAATAATAGTTAATAGGTATAGAAACTGGGACTAATAATTGATTGTGAAGATATTAATATGACACTTTGAAGTATAATTTAACATTTTCTAGTAAAAGTGAAACAGCATGTCATATGATGTTGCAATTCCAATTTTAGTTACATAATACAGAAAGACTCCTAGGTGTTTACAAAAAGACATATACAAGGATGTTCATAACAACATTGTTTATAACTGGAAAAAAAAAAAAACCTCACAAACTGAAAACAATTGAAATGACCATAAATAGTGGTATGATACATAAACGGCAAGTGACAGAGTGGGATGCTTTTTCAGTCATAAAATTAATACATTAAATTTATATGCTTCTACGTGAATAAATGGAGCCCTGGTGGCAATGGAAAAAGGTCTGAAGTTTGAACCCACCAGAAAAGACCTGGTGGTCTGCTCCCTTAAAGACTACAGTCTAGGAAACCCTATGGGGGGCAGTTCTACCCTGGCCTGTAGGGTTGCTATGAGTTGGAATCAACTGAACGACACACAATAACAACACGAATAAATATCAAACACCTAATGCTAAGAAGAAAAGTTACTTAACATATTTTTTTACATGTTTAATAAATAATTAAAAACTTCAAAACACTACGTTTCCAAACATCTACTGAACAAAATCCAGTTAAAACGGATATATCAAAGTAAAGAACTCAGAAGTAGGTACATCATATTAAAAAGACTGTTTATATGCACTAAATGTGGAACTAGGTTGATAAAGCAGTGAGAAACATGGGTATAGATGGAAAACAAATATTATATAACTCCACAATGTAAAATAATAATGTGTCTAATAAAAATAATGTTTTGGTATGAAAGTAAATATAAGTGAACTAGAATGTACATGTTTTATAACAGAAAGACAAGAGTTAACATATAAAGTAAAAACTGAATTTCAAAAAATAATCACTTTGATCCCTTAATATTTTTCATAGTCAATTTCCTTACTCTTTGGATCTTTAAACTATATCTGATTTCATTGACCAGATTAGTTTCCCCATATTATAACATATGCAACACTTCTTTGTAGAAATTTTACAGTTGCAATTTTTGTATGTTTAAATGGCTATATATATCCTGAAAATTCTATGTGTGCAAGTATATGTTCATGATTACTACTAAGTCACTAAGAACTTTTGGGAACACTGCATTAAAATTAAAAAAAAAAAAAATTAAATGAAGGAAAAAGCCAAAGAAACGAAAGAAAGAAATCCTTGTGGTGGGAAATTTTATCTAAATGACAGTAATTATTCCAATTTTACTTTAGTTTCCTAACTTTTTTTTAAGTAAAATATTATAAATAGTATCTGTTAAAAATTGGTGCATATGGAGAACATTGTGTATATTTCTTTCAACCATCCATTACCCTTTCCCCCTTCTCTTTTTCCTCATTACACATATATATGCACACAAAAGTATGCACATGCAAAGAGATGGATGGATTGAAGTTTACCAAAAGTTAATTTTTTTTCTGCATGATAGAACTATTGGGTGATTTTTTTCTTCCTACTTTGTACTTCCATGTGTTGCTTTAAACTTTTAAAATCACGATAGAAATAAAATAGAAAATAAAAAAAATCATGACTACTGAAAACAATTAGCAGATATGAACATTATCTTAATATTTACTGACATACATATAAAAATATTTACATATACAAAGCAGATCCCAAATGTATTCACAGGTAGGCAAATAAAATAACCAATATTTTTATAACTAATATTGACATAATTTTCAATTTTTCCTCACTGTCTTCACTACAATAAACTTTTCAAATATATCTATGCTTGAGTAAAGTTAGTAATAAAATCCATTATAAATTTATATGGTACTGTGAATGAATATTCAATTATCTATGACAAATCTATAAAACTAAAATATTATCTACACTCTTTGTAAATATGACACAGAAAAATCGTAGTTCAATATTTAGGTAAAACATGATAGAAAAGCAGGATAGGAATGTAAAAAAATTAAAAAATGGCTTAAAATAGCATTGGCATTTACAAATTTTGCACAAAAGTTGAATCTACATGTTTAGCTCTCAGTTACAAGAATATTTCTTCTGGATCTTGAAAAAGATAAAGACATAGTTACCAAAACTCTGTCTAGCAAGTCTTCCTCTTGGCTTTAATATTAACTCCTCATGAGAGACACAGCTTTTAGAAAATCAATTTGCTCATAGCCTAAAGACAAAATAATATGGTAGGGACAAAGGGCAAAGAGATAATCACAAGGACTGCCTGAAGGATATGCGCTATAGACATTCCTCTAGACAGGCTCCATTTTATCCTCGAATCAAGCCTATGCACCACAGGTGATATTTTTTTCCTATCCTCAGAATTAAGACAAGGTTTATTTTTCCAAAGCAACCGATCCATTTTAGCTTATGAAAACTGTAACTTCTGCACATAAGAGTATGGATTTTGGAGTTGACTTCTCTGGATTCACATCCCAGCACTACCAATTAGTAACTGGGTGATGCTGGGCAGGACACGTAACTTCTCTGAGATTCCTTTTCTACGTATGTAAAATATAACAACCTTACCACCTGGCAGGATCATTGCAATAATTAAATAAGATAATCGTTTGTCAAATTATGTAAACACAGTTTTTAGAATAAGTGATCGATAAATATTAGCTGTTTTGCTATAAATAATAATAAATATTGTTATTGCTATTAATTGGTAGATTCTGCTTTTACTAATAATGAATTAGAACCAAATCTATGGTCTTTTCTATTACATCAGACTTTAAGACATAAATTTTTATTTACTCACATTAGCCCTGCATTTATCTGTTTTTTAAACCCTACTATTCCTTTTTATCCCAAGTTACTTATAAATTCAGTGTTTTCCTGTTAACTCTTATGTGTTCTAGTAAACTGCCTCAAATTATTCTTCAAATCAAGAAGGATGTAAGTAATGCATATTCTTATGCAAATATGTATATAATAAAATGAAGGCTATTTGAAAAATATTTCATTTCCTGTGAAATTAACATTGATATTATGTTTTCTGTTACCTAAGATCCCTTGGGTAATCAATCTCACCAGACAACAATTAGGAATAAAGTATAACAACTTCAGGATAAAATATTCAACTTCACAAAAAAAAGTTACAATGATAACAAAAAACCTCTTAGAAATCAGTCCAATCTTTCACCTTGAATAAATGGCCTGTGGTATACCTTATACATAAATATAAGTGAAAAACTCACTTCAAAACATACTACTATTAGAGCTTGGCTGGTGAGAAAAGCAAAACAGGATAGAAATACATACACAGCCAGGAAAAAAAATCAAATTTTATTAGTAAAGATTACATTAACCTACCATTTGTTGGTAAACACTAACAAAATAAACCTTAAACATACAAGTGTAAATTAAAAATTATTCCCAGAAGTTAAAAAAGTTTATTACATTAATATTTGCCATGAGAAAAGAGTGTGACTTAACTCATTTCTAAACTGAACAAAAAACACATGTAAAATTATTTTTCTATATATTATTCTAGTGTCTTTCTTCATTTGAAATATTTTTTTTTCTTTAAATTCTGCTTTAGGTGAAGGTTTACAGCTCAAGTTAATTTCTCATTCAAAAATTTATACACATATTGTTTTGTGACATTGGTTGCAATCCACACAATGTGACAGCACACTCCCCCTTTCCACGCTGGGTTCCCTTGTCCATTCAACCATTTCCTGCCCCTTCCTGCCTTCACATCCTGCTTTTGGATGGGAGCTGATTGAACAAAGAAGCACATTCCTCACATGTATTATTTTTTGTTTCATACTTCTGTCTAATCTTTGTCTGAAGAGTGGGCTTCAGGAATGATCTCAGTTCTGGGTTAAAAGAGCATCTGAGTGTCACAGTTTCGGGGATTCCTCCAGTCTCTGTCAGATCATTAAGTGTAGTCTTTTTATGTAAATTTGAATTCTGTTCTTCATTTTTTTCCTGCTCTGTCCAGGACTCTCTGTTTTGTTCCCTGGCAGGGTGGTCAGTGGTGGAAGCTGGGCACTATCTAGTTCTTCTGGTCTCAGGCTGGTGGAGTCTCTGGTTCATTTGGTCCTTTAGTCCCTTAGGTTAGAATTTTCTTTGTGTCTTTGATTTTCTTCATTCTCCTTTGCTCCAAGTGGCATGGGATCAATAGATGTATCTTAGATGGCCGCTGGCAAGCTTTTAAGACCCCCAAAACTACTCACCAAGGTGGGATGTAGAACATTTTCTTTAAAAACTGTGTTATGCTAATTGACCCAGATGTCCCCCAAAACTATGGTCTCTAGTCATTTGAAATATTTGGACATTGACTTTGCTAACTGTCAATTCAGTAGTTCTATTATTACTCCTCATCTCCAGTGAGGTTAAATTCCATTTTACATTACTTGGTTCCTATCCAAATATGATATAGTTCACATAATCATGTGGGTTATAGCAAAATTTCCTATAAATTATTCATAAATAATTTTTTGAAAACTTGCATTACCAAGCAGTCCAATAGTAACATACTCCACTATAAAGTACTCTGGCATGACACATTTTAAAAGCAGAATGGACATTTCATAACCTTGACTCTTGCTATTATGATATGACATACTTATTAATTCATCACACAATTGGTGCATTCATTTTTTAAAATATTATTTCTACTTACACATCTTCCAAAAATTCAACTTGGGGAAATTTACCTGCTGCACCTGACCTAGCATTTTATTGATATTAAATACTAAATGAAGATTTGTCAAAGCATTTATTGTCACCAACAACCTACCATTAAATAAAAATTTAACCGAGTTCTAGTTTGGGGTTAAATATTTTCAGTTTTGAAATTTTCTAAGAAGCTGATTTAAAACAGCATTCTAAAAGCAAAGTGATATTTTTTAAACCTGAAAACAGAAAATGGTACTCAGAAGTTGAAATTTTCTTCAAACTAACTCACTGCAATAGCAATATTTCTGGAGGATCGGCAAGTGCCAGAAAATGTGTTCTCACAGAAGCAAACTTGTAAAACTCCCAAATAAGTAACAGCTCAATTTAATTCTCTTATGCATTCTGAATGAAGTGAAAGTGAAAAATGATCTTGCTCAAAATAAAAACAGCCCAAGCCTAAATTAATATCCTAGTTCTAGGTATATAATTTTATAAAATCATCAGTTTTACCTATTAACAGAAAAATGTATGTGTGCATGTATCCTAAACTCAGCATTCCATATTAACTTGGAATAGCATTAGAACATTTAATCCTAAAATGGACCCTTTATAGTAGTATCATCACCCTAATTTTACAGATAGGCAATTGTGGACTAATTTCCTTAAGATGATATTTATACTGCTGTTCTTATAATAAATCACATCTTACTCACCTACTTTTTTAGTTCACGAGAACATTCCACTGAAATCAAACAGAACAGAAACACTTATTTTGTATTTTAGCTAACATGAAGTGTTTTATCTCCACAACCCTGGTGAAAATCCTTAGAAAGGCAAAATATTTAAGTTTGTCCTACGGAGACTTCTGATTTGAGGGTTTAGAGAATTAGAAAAACTAATTAGTTTATTTCCAAAGCACTCAAATACAGACTTTAATGCAAAGTCGAAAAAAGGTGTTATAATTTGAAATTCTTATAGGATATAAATGAAAAACTGTTCGATATTAGGATTCCACAAAATGAACGTGCTAGCATTGCTGTTAATCACAGGCACACATGCTTGTGACCCTCTCCTGTCCTGGGGATTCCTGAAAGGCACACCTTGAAACCTGAGGTTAGGTATGATAGAAGACAAGAGAGCAATCAATATGAGAAAGAAGACAGAGTGCACTCAACACACATTAAACTTATTTGCAACTGTGCCTCTTGGTGAAAATCAACATTAAACCACATTATGATTCTGCACTTGGCATACTGTTCTGAGCTGCCCATCATGGGGAACACTAGAGCTACACCTATGGATGTCACAATGCAACAAACCAATCACTCTTTATAAAGCAGATTCTGAACAAGTTTAATGCATTGGTAATTGAAAGCTGCCTGTTAGATATCTCAAAGTTGTGTTCATGTAAAATCATTAATAATTTTTGTCCCTGAACAGGTAGTCTTCAGTAATCAGAAAATTTCATGCAATAAAAGAACTAATGTATACAATTTAATTCCTAAAAAAGTAGCTGAAACATATTTCAATTTCTATTCAAACAAATCACAACATAAGCATGACCTTCACACCATGAATGAAAAGGTGATGACTGCCACATATGTATATTCTGCTCTGTACCCTCCATACTGAACTGGAGACCCATGAATCTAACTGCCTACCTGATATCTCCTTTCCAAAAATAAATAGAGACTTCCCTTCTAAAAATTTCCCCAAAGTTTCACTCCTTCAGGTTAAAACCTGTCACTATACCTTAATTTTCTGAACCAGAATTCACTTCCAATTTCTCACAAAATTCTACTGATACCACTTTTCAAATCTCTTTCAACTCTGCCTCCTCATTGGCATTCTTATCTCCAACTGCCTCAGTTCAAGCACTGATCAATTTTTGCTTAGACTGATGTAGCAGCCTTCTAATCTCCTTGAAATTCAGTCTAATCTCCTTCTAATCTGTTGCTTAAACTACCACTAGAGAAATATTTCTAAAAAACAAATCATTCAAACCAATCTAAAAAAAAATAATAATTTAATTATTCTTTAAAATAAACCACACCCTTGTATAAATATTTTAATGCATTAATTAAAAAATTAAGATGAACTGATGAATGAATAAAGAGGTGGATAGGACAGACATATATAGAAAATATAGCAAAAGTAAACTATAATGATAGATATATGGGTGTTCACTGTGTGACTCAGATTTTCTGCATGTTTATAATTTTTAAAATAGAGAAAAAATATTTTTGAAGGTTAAGGTTGTATGTCAACTTGGCTGTGCCATGATTCTCAGTGGTTTGGCAGTTATGTAATGATATAATTTGTCAGTTATGTAATGATGTAATTTGGTAGTTATATAATGAGGTAAACAACTCCATGATGAGATCTACTATGAGTAGCCAATCAGTTGAAAGGGCATTTCCTTGGGGACGTGGCCTGCCTCCAGTATATAAATGGATGTTCCAGCAAGGATCCTGTGTCTGGCTTGTTATCATTTGACCTCTGGTTCTTGGGACTTCAGTTAGTAGCTTACCTGTTGAGCTTGGGATTCATTGGCTTCCACAGCCTGTGAGTCAGCAGCCTGCTGTCTGACCTGTCAATCTTGGGTTTGGCAGCCCCTGCAGCTACATGAGTCAGGAAAAGAGAAGTCTCCAGCCTTATGCCTAATCTCCGGATTTGGGATTTGCTAGCCTCTACAACCATATGAGCCATTTCCTTGAGATAAATCTCTCTCCTCTCTCTCTCTGTATATATACATATATATATGTATATATATATAGCCACTGCTGTCCAGTCGATTCCGAGTCATAGAGACCCCATATGGTTTCCAAGCCTGTAAATCTCTATGAAAGCAGACTGCCACATCTTTTTCCCGCAGAACTGCTGGTGGTTTCAAACCACTGACCTTTCAGTTAGCAGTCGATTGCTTTAACCACTGTGCCACCAGGGCTCCTTATATATATATATATATATATATATATAAAATACACTTCACTGGTTTTGCTTCTCTAGAGAACTCAGCCTATGACAACTGTGTAATTCAGATTTTTTCATATTATCTCCAACATATGGACAAAACAGACATAAGTAGCCTCAAAAACATAGATAATGATGCAATATATTTTAAAATAATTAGAAAGTGTTTAATATGTATTACTTTTATTTGAAACATAATTTATACCATTTTAAGTTTATATAATTTATTTTTTAATTATGGTTGAATAACTGGCTGGAATTTTATTTTTTTAATTTAACAATCAACTCTCAAACACCAGTCCAAGCTGGCTCAAGCACAACCCTGATTATCTTACAAAAATCAAATTGGACATTTTTAATTATCCATCTGTATTTTTACAGATGAAGAAATGGAAACTTAAAGAGATTAAGTTATTTGCCCAATAGTAATTATTAGGGCCAGATTTTAATGTAGATTTTACTGATACTGGAACCTTAACTCATAACCGTCAATTCTCATGATATGCTGCCTGATGAAACTCTACTCATACTTCAGCGCTTTTTTTCAATTTGGATACTCTCGTTACAAAAGTGGAAAAGCATGGTTTCTCCTGTGTTTCCATATAGCCTGAAAGCATATTTATTATAACACTTATTGGTCTAATTATTTACCTACCTGTCTTTCATCTAACCTCTCTAGGCAAGTCAGTGTAAAAGTTGACAGAGCCAGGCAATCATGGCTCAAATCTAAGAGTTTATTATCACTGGCACAAAGTAAACACTCAGTACATATGAGTTACTGTGATCATCATTCCCTAGATTCTCAGTGGCTGCAGTGGCTGGAGGGCAGTCTTCATCTTTCAATACCTAGCACTTAAGGCAGCGTCTGGCATACAGGAGATTGTTGCATAAATGAAAACAAGAAGATGCAATTTAAACGATAATCTTGGTTTTCTCATCTAATAGCTGTTTGACAGTGATCAAGTCACTTCACCGCTGAGTGCAAAAGCCCAGGACTTTTTCTTGTATTAAAAATGTAAAACTATGCTTCGCCTTGCTGGTGCCAGTACATTTATACAATACTTTGAGAAAGTAATTGAACAATATCTGTCAATAACTTTTCCTTAATGTGGAAAAAGACATATTGAATATGCTCGTTGCAGTATTTACAATAGTTAATCATTGGAAGTAGTCCAAATTTTCAGAAATAGAAGAACGGTTAAATAAATTCTAGTGCATACATCCGATAGAATATTAAGCAATCATTTAAGATGATGGTTAGAATGTATTATAGAAATACAGGGAATAGGTTGACACTTGGTGGATAAAATAAGCAGAGTGTAAAATTGTGTATATTTTATACTTACTTCCAAAAAAAATGGAGGCCTGGTGGCACAACGGTTAAACACTAGGTTGCTAAATGAAAGGCTGGTGGTTCAAACTCACCAACAGCTCCACCAGAGAAAAGACCTGGCAATCTACTCCCATACATATTGTTGTTAGGTGCTGTCGAGTTGGTTCCAACTCATAATGATCCTCTGTACAATAGAAAGAAATGCTGCTGGGTCCTGTACCATCTTCACAATCATTGCTATGTTGGAGCCCATTGCTGAGGTTATTGTGTCAGTCCATCTCATTGAGGATCTTTCTCTTTTTCGTTGACTCTACCAAGCATGATGTCCTTCTCCAGGGACTGGTCCCTCCCGATAACATGGCCAAAGTATGCGAGATAAAGTCTCACCATTCTTGTTTCTAAGGAGCATTCTGGCTGTACTTCTTCCAAGGCAGATTTGTTCATTCTGCTGGTAGTCCACCAACAGCACAATTTAAATCCATTGATTCTTCTTCAATCTTCCTTACTCATTGTCCAGCTTTTACATGCATATGAGGTTATTGAAATATACCATGGCTTGGGTTACGCACACTTTAGTCCTCAAAGTGACATCTTTGCTTTCTAACATTTCAAAGAGGTCTTTTGCAGCATAGGAAACGCTATGGGGCAGTTCTACTCTGTCACTTAAGGTTGCTATGAGTTGGAATAAACTCAAGGGCACACAACTACAACAACAAAAACCCTCAGGCAGAGAAATAAATCACACTATATTGACAAAAACGATAAAAGCTGTATAAATATTATAGCATTATAAAAACCAAACCAAACCCATTGCCATCAAGTTGATTCCAACTCTTAGTGACCCTATAGGACAGAAGAGAACTGTCCCATAGGGTTTCCAAGGAGCAGTGGTGGATTCGGACTGCCAATCTTTTGGTTAGCAGTTGACTGTTTAACCACTGTACCACCAGGGCTCCATTACAGATCTTTTAAATTTTTTTAAAATTTCTATATGAAAATTGGTGGTGTCAAGCTTTATCACATACAGTTTATAAAAACTATTTGAGTGTATAAATTCTATGCAGTCTTTACAGAGAATGGAATTTCTAGAAAGGAACCTCCAAGGAAATCAACTTTAGGTATACTCAGTGTTCCCCTGTCACATTTTTTCTACCAAAGCAGAATGCAGCTGGGCGTTTTAGAGAGTGGACACATGGACAATGCACACACACATACATGATGTAAAATTTGGTAGAGGAGAGAGATGGTGAAGCCTGGAAGAGAAGACTGAAACAATGATTCTGCTTTAGCATTCTCCAATTACATAATTTTTAAGGTGGTGTTTAAATTCTTAGAATTGGTTACAAATTTCAAAGAGAAAGCTTAAATTGTTCAATTAAGCTGAAAAGCCAATTATTAGTTTGTTCTTTTCTGAAAGCAACTGACTTCATTGATTGATCTTTTAAAAGGGAAATTCACTGACTGCAGTTAGCTTTTAAAAAATGTGATTTTACCTCAGTGGAGGGTAAAGCTGGAAGTAAAGAGAAGGTACCAGTTAAAGGATTATCTGAGACAGCTGGAAAGAGGATTATGAGAAATACTTTCATTCCTATTGCTTTCAAAAGGAGCAGAGTTTGGTATTCTACTGATTTAGAATTTTATGTGAGGTAAGAATACAGGAAGAAAACAAAACCATGTAAGTGAAATTAAATAGAATGGATCATTTTTATATCCCATCACTTGTTAGAAGGGATCCTCATGTAAACAGAGCTACCTGTTAATTTTCATTTTAAATACATGATAAATGAGGAATCTTGTCTTCTCTTCACCATTTTACCACAGCGCCATGTACAAGGAGGAGTTCAAAAATTCATTGACTAAATCATCACAGAAAACACTCCAACCCATATGAGGGCTTATGTTAATAAGTGGAAATAAATAGATTAGGTTTTTGTTAAAATAACAAAAAGCAAAGCTTCATTGTCTACAGCACTATTGTGTTTCAGGATGTCATATTAAGGGTTCTTCTCTCTGGAGATAAAGCAGCTGTTGCTATACTCATTTTGCTGTTCTTAAATTACTGTAAAGAGCTCCAGTATGACTTATCCAAAAGTCATAAACTCATCAATACACCAATCTGTTTTTAAGTTATATTAAGCTTTTCTCAACAGCACTGTGCTTTGAAATGCCTGCAGATAAATGTGATAAAATGAGTAACAGCTTAATGTAATATTAATTTTGGAGAAATTGCATCTTTAAAACTTTTCATATTGTTGTAATTTACTGGATGGAAAAAAACAAGCAGTTAAAAATTAATGAAATACTTAACAAACTTTTCAAAGATTACTGCAATTTATATTTCAAAACTGAATACCTATTGTTTTATTCACCTTAAAGTCTATATTAAAGAAGAAAAACTTCCTGCAAAGCAATATATTATCTTAGCAAATCTTGAGAAAATGTTTCAGGTGCTCTTGATTTAAACAAATAAATAACTATTACCACAGAAATTATTTAATTTTCCTTCTTTAATTACTGTTAAAATGGGAGCCTTTTATAGATAGATCAGATAGATAGATTGATTTATACATCAAACCTGTTGCCATCAAGTTGATTCTGACTCATAGCTACCCCATGTGTGTCAGAGTAAAACTGCACTCTATATATATGAAGAGAGAGAGAGACAGGGAGAGAAAGTGAGAGAGGATGTGTGTAAGTGTACTTCTTTTGGCAATAAACTACTATAGATTCACATGTAACATTAGTACAACAAACACAATGTTTAGAATATTTTTAAGGGTGAATGTAACAAGAGAGATAATATATGTAATTGCTTAAAAAAAAAAAAAGGCAATTTAAGTAATAGGTGAAAATGTACCTTTTTTCCTGATATCCCTTTATGCTGGTGAGGGGCTATGTAATGGTGGGAAACAGTAACAAAGGAAGAGGATGAAAGGTAAGTTATTTAAACTCAAACTTCACCCAGATGATTTGGCTGTGAGAATTAAAATAAACATTTGTCAGTGATTTCTAGGCCATATCTTAAGTAGTGACAGCTGAATTTGCACAGATTTTGCTTAGGGTGACATGAAAAGCAAGAATTTATGCTCTTTGAGGTTCATTTTCTATTGGATTCAAAAAGTATGTAACTTACAACTCACGACTGGAATTCACTCATTATCTCCTTCATTTGAATATGTTTTTGCCTCTGCAGTTTATACACAGATTGGTGGCGAAGAAAGAGGGTAGGAGAGTCATCCCACCTCTTTTTTTTGCAGAAAGATCTATTTTGTAAAAGACAGTGAAGACCAAAAAGTAAGATACTAAACCGGTGTTGTCACGTTCAGAGTTGTGTATATAAAGTTAAACAACAAAAATAACGAGACATCTGTACAAAGGGGCCTTTTTTTTTTTTTTTTTTTTTTAATTTCTAGTCAAGAGATTGTAGGCTAGTTATTTAGGATGAGTCTATGTAGGTAAGTTCCAAATATAGTCATGAAACTGTACTCTTACCCCTACCCTGACATCTTCCCAAGAAAATATGACTACAATTATAGCTCAGAGCATGGTTTAGGAGTTATCTTTTTTTTTTTCCTAAAACAGATACATATATATATATATGTATAATTTAAATGCTAAGGAGGGACAACTGAAAATTAGAATTTACTCATTATCTCTTTCCACTGAATGCATTTTTTGCCTCTGACGTTTACATGCAGGTTGGTGGAGGGGATAGAGGATGGTAAGATGGAAGACAGAGGCAGATTATCTGTGTAAGAAGGAAGAAAATCAAGAGCAAGTCTCTGCACCAGTGTGACTACCACAGCACCATCAAACAAAGTTCTGAAGCTTACAGTCTAGATATGAAGATGCATCTTCATAATTAACACATCCCTTTCAAGTTTGAGATCTGGATTCATATCTTATTTTACTTTAGATTTTCAAAACTGTGGTAAAATATTCACAACATAAAATTTGCCATTTTAACTGTTTTCAAGTGTACAATCTAGTGGCGTTAATCTTACGACACTGTGCAACCGTCACTACTATTTATCAATATCTTTTTAATATTACCTATTTCTTCTACATATACTACTGAGTTATTATAATTGAAGACATTATTAATATATCATCTTATTTATAAACCACTTCTACTTCCTGATATCAAATAAGAGACCTAGGACCTGCGGGGGAAATCCAGGTCATTTCATGGGACTGATGCTGTTATTCAAATCATCTCCACATGTCAGTTTATCGCAGTATGCAATATTCAACTAAAATAAGTGTAGCCAGTAAAAAGAGTACTTAATGCTACTGGTAACAGGCTCAGAATATGATAAAATACTAAGGATAAATAAATACAGTGTCATTTTCGCTGGCTACCAAAATCTTTTCAACAAGTCAGATGGAGACATTTTAAGCCTGCAAACAACCCAACTCTATTTGGTAAAGTTAATTACATAGCTACTAATGATGTTACCTATAAGGGAATGTGCCATGAACTGAAATGCATGATTAACTGTACATTCCTCCTTTGAGATTTAAAAAAAAAAGTGGGCAAAATGATTTCATATTTGTTCAACTTTCATGACTCTTATGCTGGGAATTCCTAGTATTATGCCAAACCTTTTGCCGGCGAGTCAATTCTGACTCATAGCGACCCTATAGGACAAAGCAGAGCACTAGTACTAGATAGCATGGATTGAATTGTGTCCCCCAGAACTATGTGTCAGAATTCTAACCTTTATACCTGCAGATGTAATCCCATTTGGAAAAGGGGAGTGAGGGCATATCACTGTAGTGTGTACACTAAACCTAAGCACTTCTGAGTCATAAGGAGCAGTATAGACACAGACAAGCAAGCACAAACAGGAGAGGATAGATGCCAGGTGAGGACTGCCATGAACCTAGGAACGCCATGGCTACAGAAGCTAAGACAAGAATCTTCCCCCAAAGCCAGCAGAGCAAGAGCCCTTTCCTAAAGATGGTGCCCTAAATTTGGACTTTTAGCCTCTTGAACTGTGAGAAAATAAATTTCTGCCCTTTAAAGCTACCCACTTGTGGTTTTTCTGTTACAACAGCACTAGGAAACTAAGACAGGAGAGTTTATAAAGTTTATAAACATGTCTCTCTCCTTCTTCACCTCCGCCTATCTCTGTTTCTCTCTCTCTCTCTCTATATATATATATATACACGTACACTGATACACACACATCCATATAAGCTCCAAGGAAATCCAGAATAATATTTTTATAATCTTCAGCCCTAGGAAATTTAAATAATAATAATAATTACTTTTATTACTTAAATTAGGATTTGAATTATATCTTTCCTTTGAATACTTTTGGATTGTTGGTGGAGAGGAAGCGGGAAGATGAGTCACCCTCATGGTGTCTGCTGTCTGGACACTATTCTATGTATTATTTCATACTAAGGAATTAGGAATAAGACGAAGAGCTTATTCAACAAAAGTAATAATCTAGTTCTGTTCATAGAAGAAAAGTTAACATTGGTTCCAAATATGGTGCTTGGGAAAAATATGTATTATTTTGTCAGAAATTATCTCCCTCTAATCTGGATTTTCAAAGTACTTGGTATTTTTACTATATCACTTATTTTTCTTTACTTTTATTGTGGTTATAGCACCAGACTGTCAGTTTTTAAGAGTAGAAATCCTGTGTTATTAATGCTGTATCTTCCACAGTCCTGAGTGAGGCAATGTGTACAAGTCTGACCCTCTGTAAACATTTGTGACAAAAGTAAATAGCCTATCAAATACACAGTAGCTCTTGAATTCCTGTCCAATTTTTTTTTTTTAAACTTATTTTCTCCTCTAAAACCACACATTATACCACTGGTCTTGTATGCATATTAATGACATTGGACAACCACATATTTGAAAAAAGAAATAAAACAATAAAGTAAGTTAGATCACCTACAAGATATCTTTTAAATCCGTTTATTCAAAGAAACTTTCTTAAATATTAGGAATGGCAGTATTTTCCAGGAATTTACAGATTCCTATCTCTGAAATGTGAGGTAAATGCTGTATAGAAGATTATGTTGTTGGTGTTAGCTGCCGTTGAGTCGATTCCAACTCACGATGACCCCATGTGTGCAGCGTAGAACTGCTCCATAGGGTTTGCAAGGCTGTGACCTTTCAGAAGCAGATCACCAGGCCTGTCTTCCGAGGGCCTCTGGGTGGGTTCAAACGGCCAACCTTTTGGCTAGTAGTTGAGGGCTTAAACACTTATGCCGCCCAGGCAATCCCTATAGAAGATTATAGCCAACATATTTTCCTTAATTATAACCATGTTTTTGTGGTCTCTCTGTCCCAAGCTTCCTCAGTTCTAGTCTATCTTACCCAGAGCTTTGGGTATGATCTTTCTAAAAACCAAAGCTGGTAATATCAGTCTGCTTCCTAAAAACAACTGTATAATAAGCAGGATCATGTGAGACCTGGTCACAGCCTACCTACCAGCTTCATGTCTACCACAAGCCCAGAGTTAGTCAATGCTCCACTCGAAGCAATCTACTCTCAGAACCCAAAAAACAGCAGCAATGCTCATTCTTGGGTTAAACCTGTGATTTTCTCTCTGTTTCTAATTCTATTTTCTACTCTTTACTGCCTCAAACATTCATAATCAATTTTTAAGACCCTGTTTAAAAGCCATTCCTTTCTGGTCACAGCTTTTCTGAAACACTGCCTTCCTAGAAGGGCTTCTCCCTCTCAGTTTGAATCACTTTACATTTTACTCTTTGTTGATAGGTCTGTCCCTGGTGATTATGTGGGGCTTAAGGACAAGACCTTGACTGTATAACTGACGTGCTAGTACTTAACCCAGTGCTGTTAACAAAGAGAAAAAGTAATAAAAGCTTTACTGAGCAGATAAATGTTCTTATAACTGAAATAGTCTCTAAAAAACCTGAAAAACAGTTTCAGTTATTACTCTCCAAAAAGAAAGAAATCTAAAAAAGGATTTTCTCCTTTTGGCTTTTTAAGGAAATTGAAAAAATGTTTTCCCTTACTTTTTCTGGCCATTTTCATTTTTAGTTTTGTTAATTTCAATAATAGTAATACTGTTGACTTTTAAAATTGTTGTTCAAAACAATAATGAAATCACATAAAGATCATAACTAAGAAATTAATACATTCAGAAAAAAATAAAAAGAGCATAGATATAACCCTTCAAGCTAAATCAAATAGTAAGCCATCCTTACACTGTTAAACTAAACCAATTCTTACCAAGCTGTTTATTTTGTTTTAACCTCAAGGCTGACTGTCATTGATAACTAGGCTTTGTGATTGATAACTATCTTGGACCACAGTAAAAATCAATATATTGTTCCATTTTGCTGATGAAGCTATAGCCGAAAGGCGCAAATTTAATTCCTCACCCGGTATGTGCCTGAGGATTGCTCTGTTTGGTTTTTTTGGTTGTTGTTTGTTTGTTTTGTTTTTCCTCTCCATTTTGGATTCAGAATAGAAAAAAATGCATTTTTAGTAAACATTTATGTTTAAAATGAGACACACTCCTTTTGACTGCTTCATAGGTCTACATGTTTCATGGAAAACTGCCAAGAGCATTGAACTTCTATATAAGAGTAGAGAGCAGTTTTCCCAACTGTGTAAATATATTATGTTCTGGACACTCTGAACTATTGACCTTCTCTGTGGGAGATGCTACTAAAATGTCAGTTAATCACACAGCAGTTCCACAATAGGTTATGAAGAAGCAGAAGGCAATTTAAAAGAGCAATTTTAACATGCAATTGCCAAAGCATGCAATGCAGACAACTTCTGATGATGGCATATTTTATTTCCATTTAATAAGAGAAAGTGAAACTGTATTTTCTTAGCTGCTATACCAGATGGTGTACCCAGAGGAAACACACAAGAAAAAAAAAAACCACCAAAAAAACAAAAAACTTTAATTGTTCAATGGAATTTTTGAATTATTACCCATTTAAGACAACTTCATATATATACCTGTTCTAAAATTTATAAAATGCCTGAAGAAGCATTATGTGAACAATAACATGGGTCAAGCTATAAGCTAACACTGAAATAATCATACCACTCAGACGCATGGAGAGGCACATAGCAGGCATAGGTGGCTTCAACCACCAGAGGCTGTAATTACCACCTCTCCTAACTTAAGAGACCCTGAAGCGGGTAATTGCACTTACCGAATGATTTTAATGTACTTTAGAAAGAACACAAAAAATAGTTTTTGGCAACCAGGCAGGATATTTTCCGAAAAGGACAAAGTGAAACATTTTTTTACACTTCCTTAACTGTTTAAAAGATTTAAAACACAGCACATATTTGAGTGTTAAGTACACCATTCAATTGTCCTTTCAATAAAAGTGAAGTGAAAACACTGAGCTATGTTTCTCAAGGAGTAAGTCAGCTGTTCAGATACTATTTTTTAAAGTGTAGATGCCTCCCAGTTTTTACCTGTTGTACTTTCATTTATTCATACTAGCGTGAGGGGGAAAAAATAAAAACACCTAAGGTAGGAGTAAGAGAGGACGGAGTACAAGCTTTTTAAATACAAGAAAATGGGGTTGAGATCGAACTATCCACCTGTCAGACCTTGGACAAATCACTCCCCTGCTCCCGCCCCCGAGTCTTATATTCACCATTTTAAAATTGATATAACAATACACCTAACTGATAGGATTGGTATTCAAATCAAATAACGTTATAGATTTACCTAATATAGTGATTCTAAAGTAGTATAGCAATAATGAGCAATGAAAATCTATATTTGGATTTGCAAATGTAAAATTTATTCATTAATACACATAAGTAAAACCATTCATGTGACTTGCTGGAAAAATACTTAATGATCGATTTCTGCCAAGTAAACATTTACTACTACCAGAAATAAAATGCCAATGGCTTAAATAGTGGAATTTTCAACATAGTAAATAGTAACTAATCTATTCTTTTGTACTTAAAACCAAACTCATTGCCGTAAAGTCAATTCTAATTCATAGTGACTCTATAGGACAGAGTAGAACTGCCCCATAGGGTTTCCAAGACTATACTCTTTATGGAAGCTGACTGCCACATTTTTCTGCCATGGAGTGGTTGGTGGGTTCAAACAGCTGATCTTCTGATTACCAGCTGAGCGCTTAACCATTACACCCCCAGGGTTCCTTAAGAGAAACTGAAGTACTGTTTTATTACGAGCATTACAAGATTACAGCCTTGGAAGCCCTATGGGGCAGTTCTACTCTGTCCTATAGGGTTGCTATGAGTTGGAATCAACTCAATGGCAATGGTTATGGTACAGTTTCTCTTGAGGATCCCTGGCAGTGCAATGTTTAAATGTTCGGCTGCTATTCAAAAGGCTACCAGTTCAAACCCAATAGTTGCTCTGTGGAAGAAAAGACCTGGCAATCTGCTCTGGTAAACATTACAGCCTAGGAAACCCTATGGGGCAGTTCCACTATGAGTTGGAATTGACTCAACGGCATGCAACAACACTTTCTCTTTAATCTATAATGAACTTGAAAATCTAGTCTATAAGCACTTTTTTCCTAAAAATTTGCATCAGATACACATTATGAGCCCTTTAATTAACTATAATACACTTGTGTGATGAAGGCGCACAACATGTGAAAGATAGTTTTAAAAACAAATTTTCTACAGTGGCAAGTAAAACTGAAAGTGAGTGAGCTTGATACTATTTTATGCCACAGAGTCCACAAAGTAATGTTTCTCAAACAAAGAATCAGAAAAAAAGACCCAATATCATGTAATTCTAAAATGTCAAGACATTTATAAATTTGAAAGCAGTTATGAATATGTTATTTTTACTCAATCTCCTCCCATTCAAATAAGGTTATTCTCAAAACAAAATCCCTCAAAGCACTTTATAGTCACATTTTTACTTACCACAGTTCAATATGTACTCTAAACATAAGCACTCAACAGGGATAAATCAATGTTCATTACTGTGTTGTTTTCATTCACTTGATAAAACATAACTAGCTTAAAAACACAATCTCATTTACTTAGATTCTCCACTGGCTTTCATACCAGTAACCAATTTCTAATAATTTCTAGGTTAAAAAAATTACATTACATTAACAATACATGTATGGCACTGCTAATTTTTTAAAGGTCTATTTTGATAATAACAAAAAATAAGAGCAGATGAGACCTTAAAACAAAGAAATTTGGGCACAGGAAGCTAGAGGAAAACTATTGGAATAATAAGCTATCATTGATGATTATAACTTTTATATACCTTAGAATGATTAAATGTAGAAACAAAACAATTTTAGCACAAAACATGTATAAGCAACAGCCTCAGTAAAATGGACTCCATTGGTAATGCTTTTTCTGTGTTAGTAATGGATATCAATTTTGGGAGAGACTGAGCTACTTCTCAGTTTTCACATTGTTTCCCCTTGAAATTATTTCTTGGACTAAATGAGGCTGTGGGGTCAACTTGCCTTTCCCTCAAAAAGTTTTCCTACCACTATCACAGGAAGAATTTGTTACATTACCTCAGGTAGGTGGATTTAACTGTACAGAAAGTTAAAAAGCAAATCTAGTGATTCAGGCTGAGCTATGGAGACTTATCCAGCAACTTCTAGGTTAAGCTGCTTTTCAACCACTTGATAAGTTTATGACACCAGTCAACAAATTAGTGGGCTCTTTATTGTCTAAATCTCAAAATAATGATTGAGCAATTAAACTTCCTATAAAAACTGAGCTGGATTAAAAAAAAGAAAACTTTGATGATTATAGTGTATCAGCTAATTGAGTCGGTAGCCACAGAACATTGTTAATGCTAAACAGATGTTCAAGAACCAAGATATTTTATAAGCACTTATATTTTCTAAGATCCCCACAGTCTTAGTTTTTAATTTTCAGAACTTAAATCTTTAAATGTTCATAGATGAATACACTAACTCTGCAGGTGTTTCAACAAAATGCATGATGGATACAAAATGCCTCTTTAAAAATTAAACTAACAGCTTTCAATAATAATATAAACACAGTACTAAAATGTTACTCAAATAACTTAGATTATTAAACTTTTTAGTGGTTTAATAAATAGCTAACAATTTTTCCTAATAAGGTGCCAGGATGGTTGTTTATGTATTATTTTTTTATTTCATTTTCTATTCTTTGTGTTTTCTTCATATGCTCCTATTTTCACCACTCTATCTCAGGTATGAGGAGGGCAATAACAAGGCTCAAAAATTCAAGGAAAGCTTTTCTGTATTTTACAGCTGGATGTCAACCTACTGAGCCAGTGGGGAACATTCAACTGTAAGAATTTCCTAAGCAAGAGTTACTCCACTGTGGAACTATACCAGTGGAACTTTTCTTGTCTATGTTATATAAGATATAGTCACTGCACTGACTATAATTATTGAGAAAGACAATTTCCAAGCGGTAGAAAGGTATTCAGTATTTGCTTAAACTGCAAAGGTCTTCTCTCTCAATAGTACTTTCACCTGCATCTACTAGAGATTTTTTTGGACCAAATACACAGAAGGCTGAGCAATTTACCATGTAAGAAAATACTATAGATTCATAAGAATAATGGAATGATAACAGAGAAGCTCTCACACTTCTCTGAAATCATAAAGTTATGACATAGTCAATGATTTACTTAGTTCACTGGAATTCTTAGAGTAGTGTGACACATTCATGTACCACATAACTAGAACTGTTAATATTGTATGCCTTTTGCTGCATTCCTTCATAAAGCAGAATGCTTTGGTATTCAGTCTTACCTGCGCATTTGGTTCTGGTAATTAGTGGAGGTCCTGGAAGCCCTGTTCCACCTTCACCAGGTCTTGTAAGTAGAACACGGATCTCATATTCAGTATCTGGATCCAAATGCCATAATTTATAAGTTGGAGCGTTGACTGCGTGGGTTTCTGTCCAGGATCCTGATGTCATTCTGTACTCCACTTCTTTCAGGATAATGGGACCATCTCCAATGATGGAGTTGGCATTTAGTTGAATCAACAAATATGTAGGCCCAACACCAAGTAGCTGGGGAGGAGCAATGGGTCTTGGTGGTTCTAGGAAAGATGAATACGCCATCTAGTTAGTTAAATAAACAAAACACTATAATACATAGCTATATTAATGTTTCTTAAAGCCCGGGGGCTTAAGAATGATTTATTTAGGAGTACATGATAAATATTGAAAAGAAAACCCAGATATGAGTTGTCTGGCAACTGTACTCTTAAACAGTAAATACTTTTGCTGATGGAATATGACCCTTTATAGCACAGCTTTTCCTTTACTAAAAAACATGGCTTTCCAGGAAATAAACTTATAAAGATCAAGTATACAAAAGAAATAAAGAGAAAATATTTAGAGATGGCTAGCTCTGATTAGCTATTCACAGAGTACAGTTAACCTTTGACATTTTTAAGATCCAAAGACCTTTGTAAATCTCCAAGTTAATGAACACTGCTGTAACTCATGATTTCAATCATGAAATATAGCCAAGCAGCATTTTTGTTTTTCCGTTGTTTTTTACTGTTTTGGAATTCTTGCAGGAGAGAAAAAGAGAAAGGCAAAGCAGAGCTGAACTCAGAAGCTAATGCTAGGCACTGACTTGCTTCCACATACCCATCTCACAGTGCGAGAAATTAAAATTTACATCTAGACAAAATCACGAATCACTATCCTGTCACTTCACATTTTGGAGTAGCATATGAGAACGCAATGCATCAAATATTAAACTCAAATGTCAAAGGTAGACTGTAATTTAATTTTTTAGAGCAGAAGATATTTTGCTTGAAAGGAACTTCAGGAAACATTATTTGAATGTCTGAATTTAAAGAAATGATGAATTAGAGCACAATTTTTAGAGTCCTTAACATCAATATAGCTGAAATTAGATACTGGACTTTATAAAGGGATCCACAACTCTGACTCTATTTAAATGTCTGTCCATAGGGGATGCTGTATCATGAAGATCTAATTAGTCAGTTGTGAACAGCTGAGGATTTCTTTGAACCTATAGAAGAACCTTATTAGAAAAGCCAGAAGACTTTAAAGGAAAGAAAAATTATCATTAATCTTATTAAAGTGATAACTGCTCAAAAACTGATTTAAAAAAATTTTTTAAGAGTTAAGGTAACTATTAAATATAAGTAGGTAGATTGGACAAAATGCAGATAGAGGGGAGTTAAGAACATACAGACAGTATCATCTAGACTAGGATTTTTATTTTAATGAAAATCTATGTTTGGGATGAGATACGATGGGAAAAAAAAAAGCCTCTAGGATAGTTTATCTTCTCCTATAAGTTTTAATAAAGCAAGGGTTTTAAGTTGTATAGTATAAAAGTACAGTTCCTAGCTAATGAACCCGAGTTACAAACAACCCTAACACAAAAGATAAGACTAGCCAACCTGGCCAGGATCGCTATAGAGGCAAAAGTCATTTTCAAGAATTTTTCTTCAAAATTCATGTGACTGATATTTATTGAGTAACCACAAATTGCTAGGTTGTTCTAGGCACTGCATATCCATATATTATGGCGGGAAGGCATAGACAGTAATATGAAATCAATAAATTCATTATTTTAAACTGAGAGTTATGTCAGGATACTGTGATAAAAAATAAAAGATGAAGGGAGGATGGTATCTAGTGAGCAACACATTTTTTTTCTATCCAAATACTCGTGAAGAATATAACTTACTCTCATCAATAATTATGACTCATTATGGCAATAGTTTTCTAGCTACTAGTAGAAACATGACCTTGTAACTTCACTTTGCTCACATTTAAAATGAAAATAAAACTCACAATACTAAGAGAAAATAAGAAAATATATGTGCTATATAAACTGTATACATTATTTTTATTTCTTTGGAAAAATGGTTCCTAACACCTGATTTATAAACTTTAACCACAAAATCTGCTCCAAATGTTTTGCAAATTATTTCAGCAATGTGTAGTTACAATTCTCTAGCTTGTAAACATTGTTTAATTTCCTAAGTAAATTCAATGTAGAAATTATTCACAAAAGAAATAGTTTAAATAAAACCAAAACAGTTCAGAATTCTCATTTATCAGATGAAGAAAGATATGGATAGCGTACGGCCATCTAAGATACAGCTATTGGTCTGTATTCATCTGGATCAGAAGAAAATCCAAGAATCAGAGAAAGAACTGGAATACAGAACTAATTAGTCTCCATGAACCATAGCCTCCTCTACCTTGAGACCAGAAGAAACAGATGGTACCTAGGTACCACTACCAAACATTATAATCAGGGTCACAATAGTTGGACCCTGATAAAAAAAGAAAAGAAAACATGGAAAAGAACTTCAAATTCTCAAAGAATTCAGACTTACTGGACCCACTGAGACTGGACGAATCACCGATACTATTGCCTACAGATACTCTTTAAACCTTGAACAGAAACTATCCCCTCAAATCACCTTTTAACTAAATAGCAGGTTAGCTGAAAAAGTAAAGAACTTCATCCTTGAGAAATGTGCTCTTCTAAAAATTATCTATATGAGACCAAATGGATAACAGTTACTCTAAAGCACAAACGAGACATTTAGGGGGCAGTGAGACTAAATGGAAATGGAACAATTAGAACATAAATAATAAAAATGTTGACACAAACTGAAGAATGTATCCAATGTCACTGTGTAAAAATTGTTGAATGGGAACCTGTTTTGCTGTATATACTTTTACCAAAAATACAATAAAGTATTAATAGTAAAAAAAGAAAGATACAGATAAACATTTCATATTCTGACATTTTACCGACTAGTCTAGAAACTTTTATATTTAGAGTTTACACAAGTTTTGGTAGAGTGGGAGAAGAGTGAAGTTGATATATTTTCTAAACCTTAAAACTTAAATGAAACTAAATAGAGAAATGAACATAATGGAAAAAATGCAAATGTCTTCCCAGACTATCTGAAAGTTGCACATATTTTTAAGAAGCAGTCTGTATTTCGTGAATAAATTGAGCTGACTCATACTTGCAATGTTTGTTTTCATTCCAGATGGCTCATATACTGACTAATTTCAGTAGAAAACACTGCTATATCCACAGCTCATTGGGGTTTTACCCAGAAGCAGCAGTGCCTCACTCACTTTATAGCTTACCAACAACCTTTAAGGAGGTATGATACTTAACACGATGAATGAAGAGGATTTATTTGCCAAACGAATTATAAATAACAAACCTTTGTTATTTTATAAATTTATAGGTATTCTGAAACCTGACTTAATACATATTCAAAAAAAAAATTGCTGTTGAGTGTATTTCAACTCATGGTTACTCCACATGTTTCAGAGTAGAACTTAACTCCATAGGGTTTTCAGTGGCTATGACCTATCAGAAGTAGATCTTCTTGAGGTTGTTGTTAGGTTGTTAGGTGTCATCAAGTTGGTTCCAGCTCATAGCTACCCTATGTACAACAGAATGACACTCTGCCCGGTCCTGCACCATCCTCACGATCATTGCTATGCTTAAGCCCATTGTTGGAGCCACTGTGTCAATCCATCTTGTTGAGGGTCTTCTTCTCTTTCTCTGACCCTCTACTTTACCAAGCATGATGTCCTTCTTCAGAGGTGGGTCTCTACTGATTAACATGCCTAATGTATGTGAGACGAAGTCTTGCCATCCTTGCTTCTAAGGAGCATTCTGGTTGTACTTCTTCCAAGATGAATTCGTTTGTTCTTTTGGCAGATGATGGTATATTCAATATTCTTTGCCAACACCACAGTTCAAAGGCGTTAATTCTTCTTTGGTCTTCCTTATTCATTGTTCAGCTTTCGCACACATATGAGGTGATTGAAAACACCATGGCTTAGGTCAGGCGCATCTTAGTCCTCAAAGTGACATCTTTGCTTTTTAACACTTAAAAGTGATCTCTTGCAGCCAATTTGCCCAATGCAATGCATCTTTGATTTCTTGACTGCTCCTTCCATGGGTGTTGACTGTGGACCCAAGTAAAATGAAATCCTTGACAACCTCAATCTTTTCTCCATTTATTATGATGTTGCTTGCTGGTCCAGTTGTAAGGATTTTGTTTTCTTTATGTTGAGGTGTAATCCATACTGAAGGCTGTGGTCTTTGATCTTCATCAGTAAGTGCTTCAAGTCTTCTCCACTTTCAGCAAGCAAGGTTGCATCATCTGCATAATGGAAGTGGTTAATGAGTCTTCCTCCAATCCTGATGCCCCATTTTTCTTCATATAATCCAGCTTCTTGGATTATTTGCTCAATATTTTCCTGAGATGCCCTGGGTGAATTCTAACCTTTCAGTTACCAGCCAAGTACTTAACTGTTTGCATCACCCAAACAACCAAAAAAACAAACCCATTGTCTTGGAGTCAATTCCTACTCATAGCAATCTTGTAAGACAGAGTAGAACTGCCCTATAGGGTTTCCAAGGCTTTGAATATTTCTGCAAGCAGATTGCCACATCCTTCTCCCATTGAGAGGCTGGTGGGTTCAAACCATGGACTTTTCAGTTAGCAGCCAAGCGCTTTAACCACTGCTTCACCATTTCCCAAAGGATATTAAATCTCACCTATCAAAACTCTACATATCACTGCCATGAAAAATAAGGAGAAAATAAAAGAAGAGAGAAGAGGGGAGAGGAAAGGGTAGCGGAGGTTTCTCCAAGAGAAAGAAATATAACATTGAAAATAAGCAAACAGCAAAGCAAAGCATAATGTTTCTTCTACTCTTTTCATCTTCAAGAACGTAACATGCAAAATAAAATTTGGAGTGATGAGACCTAGTTACAAAAATGCATACACAACTAATAGCTGGGTAAACTTGAACATGCTATTTAACTTCTTGACATTACTATTCCCTTACTGGTAAACTAGGCATTCTTGTAAGAATTTTAGAAGTCTCGGCATTTCAAAATACATCAGCAAACCCTATATTTGATGCCATTATTCTTTGTTTTATTTTTGCCAGAGAGCACATAAATTTTAAAAGTGAAAATTAATATTCAACACTAGTGTTTTATGTATATAAAAAAATGAGTCGGATGTAACAGGGCTCGTGGCCTGAAGAAGGCCAGCAAGTCTCTCTGGTCACTTTTGCATCTTGTATTGGTCAGGCAAACGAAAGGGGCAGTACAGTAACTACAGCTGTAGTTCAAATTCAGAACTGTGGCACTTTTAAGGGCAGCTTAGAAGCATATACATTGATTAACAGCATGATTATAAGAAGTGAAACCTAGCCTTAATGAGGCTAATACACCACTACATATTAAATTTTTTATGTTGGAAGTAAAAAGTAGTCTTACATTAGCATATGTATTTTGTTTTGAGGCCCTTGAGAACAAGAAGGCTTATTTATAAAATCTCTATTCATTTCAGTAAATTATGCATGAATTTTAATAGTTAGCAAATGAACAAGTAATTGTTCTGCAGCAATATTAATACTCTTCATAACTTAATACACTATCAGGCCCAGAGGTGTGGTACAAATAAATCCCAGTAGTACCCTAGGTATCAACTGAAGCATGCAATCCCCAAAATACAAGATAAACTTTGCCAATGTTACCAATTAACTTTCAATTAATGAGTTACATTCATTATTCTAGAGCTAAACCTATTACAAAATCTCAATTATACATTCAAATTGCTTCATTTGTTTTTATATTTCAAATAATCTTAAAGTGTATTGAAATAAGGATAAGTCATTATAAAAGTATATTCTCATCCAGTTATTCCCATTATAATGCTATTTTACAAACATGTGTCACTTATCAAAATTCAGTTAATTAATAAAATGCAAAATCAGAAATAGAAGCCAGAAAGCCAGAAAAAAGTCAGGTTAACAAAGTAAATGTCAAGGCAAATAACACTTCTACAGTCGTTTTTCCAAATAGATAAACTAAATACCTTCAATCCTATCTCCTTCCAAACTGTTTTATTTATATTAAAATTCATGCACGTCTGTCAAAGAGGCTTTGACCAAAAGTATTTCAAGATTAACCCTCCCACTATAGAAGCAGGTAATGATATTTCATTAGGTTCAAATAAATGTTGTAACAAATTGCCACAAACTTGGTGGCTTAAAACAACAGAAATTTATTCTCTTACAGTTCTGGAGCCCAGAAATTTGAAATCAGTACCACTGGGTTGACAATCAAGGTGTTGGCAGGGCTGCACTTTCTCCAGGGTCTCTAGGGAAGAATTGATTCCTTGCCTCTTCCAGCTTCTGGTGGCTGCTGGTATTACTTGGTTCCTGGCCACATCACACCAATCTCTGCCTCCTTGCTCACAGTGCCTTCTCTTCTTCCATATGTAATCAGTTCTCCCTCTGCCTCCCATTTATGAGGACAATATGACTGCATTTACTGGATAATCCAGGATAATCTCTCATCTAAAAATCCTTAATTTAATCACATCTGCAAAGACCATTTTTCCTTATAAGGTCACAATCAGAGACTTCAGGGATTAGGATATGATATCTTTGGAGGACATTTTCAGCCTATAAATAACATGGACAGTGACCTTGTACTTCCTCCAGAGAGACTTCTAAGCCCCACATTTTCTCTAGTTGAGTTCTTCAGTGGAACAAATGGTTAACGTGTTCAGCTGCTAACCAAAACATTGGAGGTTCAAGTCTACCCAGAGGCTCTTTTGAAAAATCAACCTTTGAAAACCCTATGGAGCACAGTTTTATACTGACACACATGGGGTTACCATTAGTTAGAATCGATTTTTGGCAACTGATTTTTGGTGAGTTTCTCTAATTGGCAGGGAGACTATAAGCAGGAAATACTTCTACCAAAGAAACATCATGCTTTGTCTTACTCTTAGCTTCCTGGCTAAATTCAGAGCAGTTGAAATTATGTAAGAGCTAATAATTTATCCATATTGTCTTTTTTTTTGGGGGGGGGGGCATCTGTTTGTTGTAAAGGGAATGAAAATAGACGTGATGAAAATTATTACTCCAAATTACTATAGGAGTCAATGCTTCCACAGCACGTCTAAATTAGTACAAATTTCAACATTGCCTTGGAGACAGATTTTTTTTTCTCATTTGCTAACATTTGTTTACTTAAACAAATGGATCACTTCAAAAAAATTTTTATTCTACTGCTACCTCACTGAAGTTTTGATCCAGTTTCAGCTCCTGTTAAACAAATTCACTAGTTCAAGATTTTCATAGTTTAATTTTCTTTCCTGTTACCTTTTTTTTCTTTTTTTACAATTTATTACATTGAGTCCTTTGTTAAAATTCATCAGTCCAGTTGATGGATATCTTTTTCAAATCATATCATCCAGGTGGCTTCTAAGCTTGCACTGATCCAATAAAGTTAATGCTAAGACATCACAAAGTTTGGATGTTATCAAACTTACACTACTACCTTAAAAAAGTATTAATAAAAAGGAGCTACCTTACCTATTATTATCATCTCCATGAAAAGTGTAAGTATAAAGTTACCTTGGACAATGGCAATAGTATGTACTGGGCCCCAGTTATCACACTCACAATATTTCACACATAAACACACACACATACACACACAAACCTTCTGAGAACCATATTAAATAAGCAAAGCTATAAGTAGGTAGAAATTAAGTTTTAGGGATAATGAAAAGAAAACAAAAACCTTGCAACTGAATATCGAAGCTGTCATTTAATAAAATATTATATATGTTTGTTTTCATGATACATTTTTGATCACTAAAATTATAAACAAAGTTTTTTCATTCCTTCGTATTGGTTCTCCACTGAGGGCAGTTGTTCAAGTGACCAAAGTGTGCTACTGGCCTTGAGTGGATGTGGGGGCCAGTGATGTTTAAAATCATGAAATGCCCAGGATAGTTCCATACATGAAGAATACTTCAGCCCAAAATGGCAATAAGCTCCTCTGGAGAAATACCAAAAACAACAATAGAAATAATTTTCCTTCCCTAATTCACTGCTTTTGTTTACCTACAGTCGCATCACTCACAGTTTCATTTCTCAAAAGAGCATTGGAGCAGAATTTTGAGGAAAAGGGCTTGTAAAGGGGTGATCATCTATTTAGACAGGCTTGGCCATGGTCATCAAGACATAGGTAAATGAGCATTCAAGTGCAGTGCTTGCTCACAGGCAAGTGAACTGGAAACAATGTTTTTGGAAGACAAGCCATAAATATATATGAAGAAATACGAACATGCTCATAACCCAAATTGATCTTATTACTGGGAGTTAATTCTGAGATAATTTAAATCTTTGCTCACAAGAGCAGAAAAGTAAACATTAAAATATTCATTAAAAATAGGAAAATGGTGAAGCAGATTACCATATATCTATTCAAAAGAATTTCTCACAAATCTTAAGAATGCCAGTTATGAAGACTATATAATAAGGTAGAAATGATATAATGACAGGGGACATTTGAATGTTTAATATGATTAGAGTTTTCATTAAAAAGTGTATACCTAGAAGAAAATGGCAACCACCACCACCATCCCCATACCAAAAAGCTAAAAGAAGTGATTAGGCAACTCTAGGACCATAAATAGTTTAACTTTTTCTTTTATCCCTGTTTTCCAAGAAAATTTTCATGTGCTCATACAGTTTTCTCATCATTACATCCCCAGCGTTTGCTGCAGTGTTTGACAAAGTTGTCAATATTGTTATAGAAGGAATGACTGGCTCAGCAACACCTTGAACAAAAAGTTACCCATGTGATTATAAGAAAAAACTAACTACATAAACTCTACTTATTCCATACAAGAAGATGTATACTACAATTTCAGTGTGAGAATCATCATTTGGAGAAGGTGACAGTAAAAGTGTATGTGTGTGTGTGTTATTTTTGGATGCTGAAATTAACTCCTCAAAAAGTAAGATTTGAGCTTGGTGCTTTGAACTATGTAGCTAGCCCATTGCTCTGACATTGATACACAGTACCTACAAAATGTTACTATTTAATTAAAAGAGTTAGTTGACTGGAACAAAAGAACACTTTCTAAGCAATTGCTTAGTGACCAAATAGCATCAAATGATTTATCCAGCTCCTAAAAAATGGCACAGCTACAAATCTAGCAATAATTCTTTTTTGTCTTTCAGTAAAGTCAGATCAATTAATTTTTTAAAAAGTATTTTCTGTGTGAAGAAAAAGTACTCATGTGTACATTTTAAAAGTAGTTTGAACACACTGAATATCAATAATGAAAAATATCCCAAATATCCAGTTGCACCATTAAGAGACTATATACTAATAATTTGAGTTATTTGGATAAAACTTCGTTTAAGGTAGGAAAAATTCTGATGTTATATATGGCACTCTTCACATTAAACAGCTATTTTGTATTTCAAGTCACTGTGTGATATGTATTCATTTCTCCAAACTGCAAGATCTGTGGAACTGTGGTATTTAATCTCTATGATATGGCCCTTTCCTGCTGCCTAAAGTGCTGAAATAAGAAGGATCATTTCAGCAAAGAAACTGCAAATTTTGCATACTGAATTTTATATCCTATGCATTACCATGGCATTTTATTCACCTTGATTTGAAAACATGGCTGCAATAACTTTATTATCTGCTTGAAATAAAAAGGCACAGCAGCAGCACACTGTTTTACATCTGTCAGCTGAAACTATAAACAAGGTTAGGACCATATTTAGGGTATATGAAAAGGTGAAAGGATTTTGAAATGTGAAGTTTATTTGTTTATTAACCCATATAATCTAACTGTGAGATAACTACCAGTAATACACCTCATTTTGACCAAAAACGATTCTCTTCTCATTAACATCTATGCAATGAATCAGATCAGAATAACGAATTATTTGTGGTCATTCAACAACTTTACAAAAGCCTCTGATAGTATCACAATCAACATGACAGCAAACCATATACCTTGTTTGTATTGGGAGAAAGGAGGGGAACAATGCTTGGCAAAGACAATACCTATTTTAGCAACATGTTAAATATGCCTAAATTATGAAATTATACAAGCTATCATTCCATTCTAAATTATAACCAAAAGATTTGGATTAACACTTGAATTTTATTTTATATTAACACGTATTAAGACACAATAGCCCAATCCAGTAAATCAAGAGCTATCAATTAAAGGGATAAAAATCTACTGCCAAATCCCTGAAATAAGATTACAATTTCATTATATATATAAGCACACACATATATACACCATGTCTATATACTATGTATAATGTAATCAAGAAAAAAAAAAAGTATTAGTACAGAAAACAAATCCTGAGTCTTCCACATCGAGAATACAACAACATTAAAAAATCTTATGAGACTAAGTTCAAATTTTTATGGACTTTTAGAATTATGCAATAAGTAATTTTCCAACATTTAATTATAATCAAATACAATACAAATGTGTCAATTCTGTTCCTGCATTTATACACTCCATTGTGTTAACTCAATGTAATACAATACATAATAAGCATATGTTCATTATAAATGGGTACTTTGTAATAATTCCAAGTTGATACAAATTGATGCATAGGGTTTTTGTGTATACGTAGAGAGCAACAGATGGCCATTTTTTTCAATGTAATGACTCAGTTTAGCAATGGGATTAAAAGAAACTACTTACTCCCTCCACTCAGTGACCCTGATTCCAAGGGTGGTAAAATCCAAAATTTTACTTTCCTTAAGCTAATCAGGAGAACCGTTATTTACCTATTTTTTCTACATGACACTGGAAGGTATGAGTGACTATCTTGGGGTCTGTCATGTATCACCTCTATGTAACAAGTGGTATATTTATGTTTTTGTTTATATGTTTTTTATGAAAAAGATTTTGGTATAACATAGTGTAACCAATTGAACAAAACATCAGTCACACAGATAACTCATCCAGAAAATTGGATTTATGAGTATGACACTAATTCCAGAGCAGTCATAATTTTAAGATTCTTTTTAGCTCAAAAATCATAAATTTTCAGTGACTTTAAAAATTTTGATCGCAAAGAAAATTTGTCATTAACTTATACAGGTCCAACTCAGCTTTGTCATGTGAAGATTTCCAATATATGTTCATTCCAATGAAACAAACGGTATAAATTAGCAATTAGAGAACACTTTCCTCAGTTTTGAGATAAAACAAAAAACAGAAACTAATCAAGTGTCTTATTGGATTAGATTCCTGGGATTCTATCCAGAGAAAGAGAAATTTTACTGCAAAATGAGTTCAGCAGATGTGGTTAGTTACTCCAAATCAGCTGTTTTTGTTGTGTGCTGGGAACTTGATTCTGACTGACAGCTACCATATAGGACAGAGTAGAACTAACTGCCGCATCGGGTATCCTAGGGTATAACCTTTACAGGAGCAGAACAACAGGTCTTTTCTCCTGCTGAGTCACTGGATGGGTTTGAACCACTGACCTTAATCATTGCACCACTTTATGGTAACTAGGTAAAAGAATCAGGAGATTTGTGCAGGGGACCTGAGGACAGATTTTTGTGCACTTCTATTTAGGTCCTTGAACTGGGAAAAGCGGGATCCTATGATTAACTTGGGAATCTACAGCATAATGATGAAAACAAGACAATGTCATAAAAATACAGCCATCAATGTGGTCACCATAATTGCAAGGGCTTCTGAATGCTAGGTTCTATTAGCAACGCTTTGTTGTTGCTGTTGTTGTTAGGTGCCTTCAATTCTGACTCAGCACCCTATGTACAATAGAATGAAATACTGAGCCATCCTCCGCCATCCTCACAATCGTTGCTATGTGTAACATTCCTTTAAGGGCTAACATACCTATCTCCAGTAGTCAAAGTGCCATTGAAAATAAAATCACCACACACTTTTATAACCACATCGAAATAGGAAGCCAACAAGAATATAGACCTGTCTGAAAACATAACAAGTTAGTGACATTTTTAAGGTATTTGACCATGTAAATGGTTATTTGCTTAAGGACATTTTGCACTTGTGTGACTGCTGAGCCAGTAAGAGACCTTTTATTTCCATTCCTTTCAACTACCCTCATCCTTCCATAGCATAATGGGGCATTCTAAACATTCACAATATCAAAATAAGTTATATCATTTGAAACATAAAATATTGGAAGAAAGCCCTAGTTCTGCAACCCATCTGTGTACAGCAAGGGAAAGTTTTTAGAATGGTAAGATAAAGAATGCCAAAACAATAGGCAATACAATTATACAACTAAAGCATGGGGCTCTTACATCATAGTACTGCTACTAGGTGACAAGAAACCTTCCTATGCTGCCTTGATAAATATCATCAGTTTTTAAAAAGAAGGTCATGAAATGGCTCCCAATCCAGATTACTCATAAATACTTCCTGTGAATTTCAATTTTCCCATTCTTCTTCAAATTTAACCAAAACAATCGAAAATTTGCTAAGGCAGGCGAAAAAGTAACAAGTAAAATGGGCAAATATTTTCATGAACACTGTAGACTCTTTAGCATAGCACCTTGATCAGTGAATTTGATTGAGAAGAAAATGAATTGCAAAGGGAAACCTAATATTTTAAGTATTAATAAAAAGAGGAAGATACTATCATGCTTCTTTGGTATGCATTTTTATAAAATAACACACTTACAAAAGGTAAGGAAACCCTGGTGGCGTAGTGGTTAAGAGCTATGGCTGCTAACCAAAAGATCAGCAGTTTGAATCCACCAGGCACTCCTTGGAAACTCTATGAGGCAGTTCTACTCTGTTTTATAAGGTCGCCATGAGTCAGAATCGATGAGACGGCAATGTGTTTATAAAAGGCAATAGTTAAGAAGTCTCTCCATTGTAAACAAAGTATATCATTTGCTGGTCCAAAGCTATACACGTATATTTTTAAATTTATATGACTATATTTATGTTCAGGTTTTTTAATTAAGAGACTTACATTGGGAAAATGTCAAGAAAGTAAGTTGGGAAATCAATCATAGAAGTATAGCTGGCATATCACTCTTATAAATCATACTGATACACTGAAAATGTAAAGACACTAATTTTTGCCTGGATATATTTAATTTTGTTTCAAAAGTATTTTACCTTAATATATGAATGCAAGCCATGTTAGAGTGATGCCTTTCTAATAGCAAAACATTTTTGTCTTTGCAAAATCACTATTTAACTCTGAGAAGAGAAGAGGTCAATGGTCAAGTCTGTGCTCTCCAAGCCACGGTGCCAACTGGGAGATTTTTACATTACAGGCAGAATGGCCAGGAAAAAGAAATAATAAAACCGTCTTACATCACCTTTGAGAATATTATAGTATTATACATAACACATAGCAAACGAAATAAAGGCATAAGATAACATACTCAAAGTGGTGGTTTAAAAACATGGCCACAAATTCCTTGAAAGCCCTCACCCGCCCCAAGAAGTATAGTCCCTGTTCCCTCAGGTTAAATGTGGGTGACCTTGTAACTGCCTCCACATATTGAGTGCAGAAGAAATATTGCAGTGAGACATCTGAGGCTTGGTCAGAAGAGACCAGGTAGCTTTGCCTTTGTTCACGGGAACCTGGAACACTTGCTCTTGGGACCCAGAGCTACCATGTAAAAATTTAAATTAGCTAGTGGAGTAATTCCAGGTCAGATGCCAGACTTGATGATGATTTTAGCCTCCAGGATTTTGAATCACCTACAGCTGTTTTTTTAAACCTTCCAAGCTGAGGACCCAAACATCATGGAATAGATACAAACTATGACTTGGTGGCACAGTGGTTAAGAGCTATGGCTGCTAACCAAAGGTTGCCCGTTCGAATCTACCAGCTGCTCCTTGGAAACCATATAGGGCAGTTCTACTCTGTCCTATAGGGTCACCATGAGTCGGAACTGACTCCATAGAAACGGGATTTTATTTTATTTTTTTAACGCCTGCTAGGCCTTTCCAAATGTCTGGCCCACAAAAGCTGTGATCACTATTAAAACATTATTGTTTATATGCCAGTAAGTTTTGGGCTGTTTTAATATGTAGTGGTTTATAAATGGAACAGTCATTATGTCTTATTAAGACACTTGTAAGTAAACTTCAGGGTAATATCAAAACTTCTTAGCATAAAACACAATGTCCTTTCATGATCTGTCCTCTGCTTAACTCTCTAGCCTCATTTCTTACCAATCTTTTATTCAAATCACATATTCATATTTAACAATGTGTATTTCTTAAGGGAAAAATTTTCCATATACTCATCCCACCTTCTCCTTTATACACAGCCTGGAGTGTCCTTTTGCTGTTTATACCCTTGGCAAAACATCATTCATCTTCAAATTTCACCTCATTTGCTATCACCTCTGTTACGAAATTAATGCACAATCTCTTGTAAAGAAATTATCTTTTCTATTTCTATATTTAGATAGTGAATTCCCTGAAATCAAGAACTTTACTTTTATAATTTTTCATTTAGCTTGTGTCTTAGGTGCTTGGCACATTAAGCATTCAATCAATGTTTTTTAAAGGAATGCATTAATGAACAAATGAAAGATACATAAGAAGGTAATTAAAAATAGAAGGTAGGATAATATCAAATGTTGGGGAGGATATTAGACAACATTTCATCTTTTAACTTGACTTATTTAATCTGTATGCTAAACATATAGTCCAAGAAATTGGACTATGTGAAGAAGAAAGCAGCATCAATATTGGAGGAAGATGCACTAACAATCTAAGATATACTTCAAGCACTTACTGCTGTTGTTGTTAGGTGCCATAGAGTCGGTTCCGACTCATAGTGACCCTATGTACAACAGAACGAAACACTGCCCCATCCTTTATCATTCTCATAATCATTGTTATGCTTGAATCCATTGCTGCAGTCACTGTGTCAATCCATCTCACTGAGGGTCTTCCTCTTTATCTCTGATCCTGTACTTTACCAAGCATGATGTCCTTCTGCAGGGAATGTTCGCTCCTGATAACATGTCCATGAGACAAAGTTGGGTCAGGTTCACCTTAGTCATCAAAGAGTTATATTTGCTTTTTAAAACTTTAAAGAAGTCTAACGTGAGCCTGACCCAAACCATGGTCTTTTCAATCGCCTCATATGCATACAAAAGTTGAACAATAAAGAAGGAAAAAAAAAAAGAATTGGTGAATTCAAATTGTGGTGTAGGTAAAGAATACTGAATACACCATGGACTTAGAGAAGAATGAACAAATCAGTCTTAGAAGAAATACAACCAGAATGCTCCTTAGAAGTGAGGATGGTGAGATTTTGCCTCGTTTACTTTGGACACGTCATCAGGAAAGATCAATTGCTAGAAAAAGACATCACATTTGATAAAGTAGAGGGTCAGTGAAAACAAGGGAAGAAACAGTGAGGTGGACTGACACAATAGCAGCAGCAATGGACTCAAACATACCAAAGATCATGAAGATGTTGCAGGAGCAGGCAACATTTAGTTCTGTTATATATAAAGTTGCCTTAAGTCAGAGTTGAGCCGATGACAACTTAAAACAATAAGTCTCATACACTGCAGGCTGGAGTGTAAATTGATGCAAAAAATTCAGAAAAATGTTCTCAGTACCTACTAAAGCTGAATATAAGCATACCATAAAAAAAAAACACCAAACCTGTTGTCGTCAAGTCAATTCTGATTCATATCGACCCTGAAAGACAGAATAGTACTGCCCCATAAATAGGGTTTCAAAGGCTGTAATGTTTACAGAAGCATACTGCCACATCTCCTGTGGAGCGACTGGTGGGTTCAAACCACTGACATTTCAGTTAGCAGCCGAGTGCTAACTGTGCCACCAGGGCTCCTTAAGTACACCACACAACCTGGAAATTCATTCTTAACTATAAGCTCCCCCAAAATTAGTACATCTGTTTATCAAAAGTCATGCAGTAGAATATTCACATAGCACTACTATAAGTAGATCAAAATGACCCAAATGCTTACCATCAGTAAAATGGATATATTGTGGCATAGTCACAGCATGGAATATTTTACAAAAATGATGTGGAATTAACTACAGCTACATGAAACAACAGGGATAAAATTTACAAATTCAATGCTGAATGAGAGAAGCAAGACATAAGAGAGCATAAGATGTTGTTCTTGTTAGGTGCCATCGAGTCAGTTCTGACTCATAGTGACCCTATGTACAACAAAAAGAAACACTGCCCAGTCCTGTGCCATCCTCACAACAATTGTATGTTTGAGCCCATTGTTGCAGCCACTGTGTTAGTCTATCTCAATGAGAGTCTTCCTCTTTTTTGCTCACCCTCCTCTCTACCAATCATGATGTCCTTCTCCAAGGACTGGTCCCTCCTGATAACAAGTCCAAAGAATGTGAGACAAAGTCTCACCATCCTTGCTTCTAATGTGCATTTTGATTGTACTTCTTCCAAGACAGATTTGTAAATTCTTCTGGAAGTCCAATGTATATTCAATATTCTTTGCCAACACCATAATTCAAAGGCAGCCATTATTCTTCGGTCTTCCTTATTCATTGTCCAGTTTTCCCATGCATGTAAGGTGATTGAAAACACCATGGCTTGGGTCAGGCGTATCTTAGTCTTCAAGGTAACATCTTTGCTTTTCAACACTTTAAAGAGGTCTTTTGCAGCAGATTTGCCCAATGCAATGCATCGTTTGGTTTCTTAACTGCTGCTTCCATGTGAGTTTATTGTGGATCCAAGCAAAATGAAATCCTTGACAACTTCAGTCTTTTCTCTGTTAATCATGATGATGTTGCTCACTGGTCCAGTTGTGAGGATTTTTGTTTTCTTTATGTTGAGGTGTAATCCATACTGAAGGCTGTGGTCTTTGATCTTCATCAGTAAGTGCTTCAAGTCCTCTTCACTTTCAGCAAGCAGTGTTGTGTCATCTGCATATTGCAGGTTGTTAATGAGTCTTCCTCCAATTCTGATGCCCCGTTCTTCTTCACGTAGTCCAGCTTCTCGGATTATCTGCTCAGCATACAGACTGAATAAGTATAGTGAAAGAATACAGCCATGATGCACAGCTTTCCTGACTTCAAACCACACAGTATCCCCTTGTTCTGTTCAAACGACTGCCTCTTGGTCTAAGTACAGGTTTCTCATAGCACAATTAAGTGTTCTGGAATTCCCATTCTTTGCAATGTTATCTGTAATCTGTTTTGATCTACACAGTCGAATGCCTTTGCATACTCAATAAAACACAGGTAAACATCTTTCTGGTATTTTCTGCATTCAGCTAGAATCCATCTGACATCAGCAATGATATCCCTTGTTCCACATCGTCTTCTGAATCCAGCTTGAATTTCTGGCAGTTCCCTGTTTATATACTGCTACAATTGATTTTGAATGATCTTCAGCAAAATTTTACTTGTGTGTGATATTAATGATATTGATCAACAATTTCCACATTCTGTTGGATCACCTTTCTTTGGAATGGGCACAGATAGGATCTCTTCCTGTTGGTTGGCCAGGTAGCTGTCTTCAAAATTTATTGGCATATGAGTGAGCGCTTCCAGAGCTGCGTTGGTTTGTTGAAACATCTCAGATGGTATTCCATCAATTCCTGGAGCCTTGTTTTACTTCAGTGCCTTCAATGCAGCTTGGACCTCTTCCTTCAGTACCATCAGCTCTTGATCATATGTTACCTTGTGAAATGGTTGAATGTTGACTGATTCTTTTTGGTACAGTGACTGCGTATTCCTTCCATCTGCTTTCGATACTTCCTGGGTCATTTAATATTTTCCCCAAAGAATCTTTCAATATTGAGTGATTTTTTTCTTCAGTTCTTTCAGTTTGAGAAAGCTGAGCCTGTTCTTCCCTTTTGGTTTTCTAACTCCAGGCCTTTACACATGTCATTATAATACTTTATTTTGTCTTCTTGAGCGATCCTTTGAAATCTTATGTTCAGTTTTTTTACTTCATCATTTCTTCCTTTCGCTTTAGCTACTTTACGCTTCAGAGCAACTTTCAGAGTCTCTTCTGACATCCCGTTTTGGTCTTTTCTTTCTCTCCTGTCTTTTTAACGACCTCTTGCTTTCTTCATGTATGATGTCCTTGATGTCATTTCACAACTCTTCTGGTCTTTGGTCACTAGTGTTCAATGTGTCAAATCTATTCTTGAGAGGGTCTCTAAATTCAGGTGGGAAGTACTCAAGGTTGTACTTTGGCTCTTGTGGACTAGTTCTAATTTTCTTCAACTTCAGTTTGAACTTGCATATGAGCAACTGATAGTCTGTTCCACAATTGGCCCCTGGTTGTGTTCTGACTGATGATATTGAGCTTTTCCATCCTCTTTCCACATATGTAGTCTACCTGATTCGTGTGTATTTCATCTAGCAAGGACCACTTGTATAGTCACCGTTTATGTTGGTGAAAAAAGGTATTTGCAAGGAAGAAGTCCTTGATCTTGCAAAATTCTATCATGGGATCTCTGGCATCATTTCTATCACCAAGGCCATATTTTCCAACTACCAATCCTTCTTTGTTTCCAACTTTCACATCCCAATCACCAGTAATTATCAGTGCATCTTGACTGCATGTTTGATCTAATTCAGACTGAAGAAGTAGGTAAAAATCTAATTTCTTCATCTTTGTCCTTAACGGTTGGTGCATAAATTTAAATGATAATCATATTACCTGGTCTTCCTTGTAGGCATATGGATTTTATCTTATCACTGACAGTGTTGTACTTCAGGATGGCTCTTAAAATGTTCTTTTTGATGATGAATGCAACGCCATTCTTCTTCAATTTGTCATTCCCAGCATAGTAGATCATATGATTGTCTGATTCAAAATGGCCAATACCCATCCATTTTAACTCACTAATGCCTAGGATATTGATGTCTAGGCATTCCACTTCATTTTTGTCAACTTCCAGTTTTCCTAGATTCATACTTGGTACATTCCACATTCCCATTATTAATGGATGTTTGCAGCTGTTTCTCCTCATTTTGACTTGTGTCACATTAGCACATGAAGGTCCCCAAAGCTTGACTCCGTGCATGTGATTTAGGTCGACTCTACTTGGAGCAAGCACCTCTTCAGCAGTTGTATTTTGAGTGCCTTTCAACCTGAAGGGCTCATCGTCTGGCACTATATGAGACAACATTCTGCTGTTATTTATAAGGTTTTCTCTGGCCAATTTTTTCAGAAGTAGACTTTAAATCATAAAGTGATTAAATTAATTATTTTTCACTTTGTTGCTGTAAGTTCTTGAGAATAACTCATTTGGTATCCACCTATATATGATATACGATTTTTGCACATTTCATACATTCCCCATAGCATTGCTCTATTATATGAGCATTAATTTTCCTTTTATTTAATCTTATTCTGGAATCATGCCAATCTTAGGTCATTAGTGTTTGTTGTCAATTTTTTGACATTGCTAGTTCACAGAAAAACCGTGAGCCTGTCTAACAGCATCTCTCTAGGTTTACACTCAGATAGCAAACACAGAAACGAAGCTACTGTGCAAGTAAGTCATTTGAAAAAAGAAATTTGGCTCATGATTCGACTTTAAATGTGCCAAGTTACTCAGAGCACATCTATACCTTGAATATAAAAATAGAGTAAGCAGAGGAGAAAATTTATCTGGGCATACATTAAAAGCTTTCTAATCCTATTTCATCAAGCTGAAAATAATAGACGATAGATAGAGGGAGTTTGTAGAGAGAGAAGGAAAAGCAAAACCAAGCCAGAGTCTGAAATTTTCATTTGATTTTATCAAAGATGACTGGGCCATGGTAAAACCCATCTTGCTAAGCACCTCCCGACCCCTTAAGGCTGCCTGAAATTTTTAATATTCATATTAAATTAATGATAACTGGTGGTGGTCTTTTTCTGATTTCTAAGTACTGTGGTTTGAGAAATAGGACAGGCTATTCAATTTTGGAGGATTTATTTATCTCACAATCAGGGAAGTTCTGAAATCCATAGAATCTATATATTTTTAGAGACATTTAAAATATTTCCAAAGGTTTCATAGAGCTAATTACAGAGGCAATTTAGAATTCTTGGTATAAAATCCTAGAAAAATGTTTAGGGAAAGAGGGCAGAAGGTTGAGTAAGTGTGTACATGCACTTACGTGTGCATCGGTGTGTGCACGTTTAGTTTAGTATGTAGGAATCTGGGAGAAGGACTTGTGGTGGTCATAATATAAAAATTACTCATAGCTGATTTAAAAAAAGTATACTTTTTGCTCCTCTACTGAGAATCACTGCTATAAAACAGTAGGTTATGGCTATATGTTACTTGGCAGGTCAAGATGCAAACAAAAAGAGTAGCCAAGAGACTCAAATTAAATGGATTATTTCTAAAGTGACAATAAAATAACCATAGCAATATAACAGAATCATTAAAATCTGAGGTGGGGGGAAGCCCCACAAATCTGTTTCTAGTTGACATTTATTTAAATCTTGCTGTAAGTAGCATTTTTTTCTCAATGTGACTGTATAAATTTAGATTTCTTTTTTTTGTAAAGTGTAATGTTATCATGGTGTAGGGAAAAAATTATGAGCTTTGGAGACAGACTTAAGTCTGAGGTCTGCCCCTTAGAGCCATGTGATCCTAGTAACTTTGCTTACCAGCTTCAGGTTCCTTGTGGGAAAAAATGGGGTATCTTCCATCTAAAACTTAGAGTTGTTGTCATAAGACAACATCTATCACAGTGTCTGGGACATTTTAAATATATTATAAATGGGAGCTTATTTATTACCACTTACACTACACATTTATAATCTTTTTTTATTAAATTTACATTCAATAGAAAGAATAATTAAATGGCTAAACCATGTTCACTATCCTCAACGTCAATCAGTTACTAAAATAAGTTTAGCAGTTGAAGAAATTACAAGCATAAAAATTTCAGAGGGAAAGTCTCTAAGGATATGCCCTGCTTATTAACATATTTCATTCAAAAGAATGTCAGATTTCCAAATAAGTTTGATGTCCATATGAATGTTACTAAATAACTCTTGAATTTTTTTTTTTTTAAGTTGGAAATAAAAAGAAGAGGCACAAATTAAAACTTGATTGGCTTCTTGGACTCTCATGGAAAGAGGCTAGAAGGGGAGATGGAATTATATTATGAGGTACAAGGAAGAAATTAGAATATGTTATAATTTAAAGGATAGGTATTGCCATCATTATATATGGAACTATAAGACCCTAAAGATTATGTATCATAGTCATTTTTATTAGCCAGAAACACAATGATTAACCAATAGTAACTGCTCAAAAATGTCAACCAAATCAAAGAATAAATTAATGGAGTGTTTCAACATTTATAATAGAATAATTTGTTATTCAAAGAGAATTAAGAAGATGGGGCAGAGAAAGGTTTAAAGTCTAATAATGTTTTAAAAAAACTATTTTATTTTCTGTATGTACTTCAGAGAAACTCTCTTATAAGAATCAGAGAACAAAACAGACGTTCACTAAGAGGGTAAACTTCCGTCACGCAGCAGAAGATATGTGTTATTAATGGTAAAGGGTATTCATAAAAAGTATTTCAACTATAATTTTCACAGTCCCTAAATCATTCAACCAGTCATTTGTAACAATGAAACTTTATTTTCAGTATAAAAAGATTATCAGTATCAATTGCTTAAACCCATTGTAGATAAACATGATATTTTAAAAATGTAGGTGGATAAGGCAAAAAAAGAGAAAATTTAAAGTGTGGGAGAGTTTTTTAAAAAATTATTGTTGATAAACTTTTATAATCATCTTCAGAGTAGTTTCATATAACACCGTAGCCTCAAGATGATTAAAGGTCACTGATATATTGCCAGACACATTTTTTATGAGATAAATTCAATTATAATTGCTGCAACTATTCCAGCCACAATTTAGTCATAGAATCCAATTATCCATTTCATTTTCATTTATACCTCATGGGCTAGATCATTTATCATGTTTCATGATAATGATCAGAAGACACATGGAAAGTGATTTCTGGAGGTAACAAATTGCCTACCATATTAGCATAGCTTACAAGATCCTGTCAACAACTACTATGCATAAATATGAGGTAATTAAATTTACAATGTGCAGGAGGGTTTCATATGCTACTTGTTTCATTTACAGCTGCCAAAAACCTGAGTTGTTAAATGCAGCACACCCGTTTGGTTGCAAATCAGGAATCATTATGCCCCACAAATCCGACAGGTAGACGGTGTGCTGTGGCTAAAGATGCTGAGATACATCTTTCATCATCTGGTATTATTACTTCTTGCCACCAAACCATCCATCATTACTGCTGAGACAGCTTGGAATGATAGTGCTGGACCCTCACATTACTGTTCCTTGAACTCTGCCTCATCCATCTTTTGCATCATTCCTGATTCACAGCTAAATACCCTCTACAGCTGCAAAAGTGTGTGTGAACTTGTAATGCCTTTAACCTCTTTAATAGTAATTGATTTCTCTTTAGTATGGAGCCACTCTTCAGAAAAGACTACCAATGATTGCTGATGCAGAAAGATGATTTTTGAAAGACCAGATTTAAAGAATTCCAATAGTTTAGGAAAATGCACACTCTTTTTTATTTTTGCAGGTTAGGCTTCAGAATTGCATTATTGCATTTCAATTGCATTTCTATCTTTTGAATATTTATCCATAAAATGCAGAAATGCAAACTTAGACAGATGCCTGAGTACACACACACCAAAAAGAAAAGACAACCTACAGCATATATATAAATGCATTATTTCAATCTCGAAATGATTATAGAGTTTCTTATGTTTGTTAGTTTAAAAAAAATCAGAACTTTTATGTACTTAGTATGCCAAAATTGCAAAAGTCTTCATCCTTGACACAATGCAAATAAAAGGGAGGAATTTAAAGCTAAATGCCAGAAATCTAAGTGGAAACTGCCTTTTAAAATAAGTCCCTCACCAGCTCATTTTTCCTCTCTTCACTGATTGCTAACAGAACCTTAAAAAATGACACCAGTAACACTGTGGTTTGTGTACCATAAACTATCCAAGACTAAAGGGTTTTAATTCAGCTCCCTTTAAATGCTGTTATAAAAGTTTAATAAATCAAAATGATCAAAATGTTCCCAGTGGCAGATTGGGATTCAGTTTCCAATTCAAATTCTCTTTAATATATGGCTTCTCTGACATCTCGCATTTTCAACCATCCATGTTGAATTTCAAACACCCTGCTTTTCATCATTACCATGCATCACCCAGTCTGGTCATTGTAACTACTTTTTAACAATCTTGTACAATACACAGAAATGCCAAACTTTGCAGGGGTTTTAACATAGGAAAATTATGGTAGGTGGGAGCTCTTTATCTACCCTTAAGTAAATATTTTAAACCACCCACTGCAGTGAATGACATTGTTTGAGAACTGAGAAATGCTGCTGGCCAAGAATTCTAGGAAGAAAATCCCCCTCTCCTCCCTACCCTTCAAAAAACTGATGTTAGACAAGTCCAGGAGCACTATTATCAAGGGCAATCCAACTCTGAAGAGCAGAGAAAGTAAAGAAGTCTTTAGTGAGCTTTCTTTATTCCTATGAAGTAAAAGTTTTTACAAAGAACAGGAAAAAGATCTTTCCTTAACCAGAAAACTACACGAAACAGTGGGGAAAAAATGTTTACATATGCTATATATTGCATGTGTTTTAGTATGTGGCTAATGTCAGCAATAAAGAAAAACAAAAGGACAGTACATTTAACCATGTCAGGGTTCTCTTTCTAAATTCTCCATTTGGTTGCATAATCTGCACTTATCTAAGTTTAACAACATGAAACATTCTAATGGCACTGGCTACAGGCTATGAAATGGAAGCTTACAAAATGCAAAGAATTTCTATGTAAATGCAAAGAATTTCTATGTACTAGATGCTTATTTTGGAGCCCTGGTGGTGCAGTGGTTAAGAGCTACAGCTGCTAACCAAAAGGTTGGCAGTTCAAATCCACCAGCTGCTCCTTGGAAACTCTATGGGGGAGTTCTAGTCTGTACTATTGGTTGCTATGAGTCGGAATCGACTTGACGCCACAGAATTTTTTGGATTTAGGTGCATATTGTTTAATTCATCTTTTGTTGAATTCCTGTTTAATACCCTAAACCTTTTCCAAATGCTCAAAGGTTTTAAATCTGGACATCTCTCTAGCACTCCAATCCCAGTGCTTACAATTGAAGTTACCATCTATGCTTTCAAGTTATCTATAAGTCTTCCCAATTCCTGTCCGTAATACCATATTTCCCAAGGTATTTCAGATGGAAAACCTAAAAGTCTCGTTTGACACCTCTTTCTCATGTCATTCCACAGTGCTCTTACCAAACTTTCTCACCATTGACCTTCTCTTTCCACTACACTCTCCCTCCAGTATGCCTCACCATTTTGAGCTTATGTAACTCTTAGAGACTCCTAAACTTACTCACTACAAACTCACCGTCTTTTAATATATCTCCCACCCTGGTTTCCTAAGACAGATACGAACACATTAGTAACCTACTCCAAAGCACCCAAAGGATCCCAAATCAAATGGCATAATGAATCTATATTTCTTAGTACGTTATTCAAATTCCCCCACAGAAAGAACTCAAGTATATTTTCAGGCTCATCTCAGACTGCTTTCCTGGAAAACACTGTGTTTAATACTATTCCACATGGCAATGATAGTTTCCCATGCCATTTCTTCTGTTTGGAATGTCCTTTACTTATCTTCAACTATCTAAATCCTGCCCATCGAGGGTCAGCTGAAACTCCACCTACTCCCCAGTGCAATCCCCAGTCTCCAAACAGAGCAATGACACTGCTCTCCTCTGTTCTACAGACTAGTCCATGAATTCACATAGCACTTTATAAGTCACGCTGTATTTGTTTCTTTGACAACAAATATTTGATTATATCTGCTATTTGTTGGTGATGGTGCAAGGTATAGAGACCCAATAGTAAGTGAGCAAAAGAGAATAGTCTTTGACTTTATCGATCTAGTGGAGGAGGCCGATGATAGGCATGCAGTTATATTTGGAAAACTGGGAAGGAACACTGAATAAACAAAGGCTCTAAGGTAGACAAGAGAACTGTGTGTCCAAGCAAGTGAAAGAAAGTCAGGGCTGCTAGAGTTTGATGAGCGAAGGAGAAAGGGATTGAAGAGATGGGCAGAAGCCAGAATCCTGAAGGGTCTTGGAGAATGAGAGGTCTGAAATTTATACTTACATGAACGGGAAGCCATAAGAGTCAGAGAGAGCATATTCTAACTTTGTGAAATACAGTCACTCTGGGCACTATGTGAACACTGATTTGGAGGAGGCAAATGCTGAAGTAGGGAGACTAGTAAACAGGCTTTTTATAGATGTATGAGAGAGAAGATGGTGATATGAATGAAAGTGATGGCAGTGAAGATGAATCCTGTGAGTGCTGGGCACTCACAGGATATGCAATAAAATTTGGACAAATGAAGGAAGTAGTCAATTAATGTACCTATTTCTATTTGCTGTGTCTCACTCGACAATGCAAAAATCTTTGAGAGAACTGTGTAGTACAAATGTTTGTTCTGTGCGTACTAAAAGAAGGCATTACATAAAAATATTTGGAAAACATAGAGCTAAATAACTTTGGAGGAAAAAAGTTGTAAAACAAAATCGACGAATTCTCTTATGTATTAGAAAATAACTATCATTTGACCTTTAGTTGTTTTGGAAAATAACAAAAGGACCTGAATAAAATAAGAATGTGAAAGCATGCATACCTTTGAGAAAAAGAAGTGCTAGTTGAAAGGACAGCAAGTACACAGACCCTAGGCAGGGATGTGCTTGGAAGAGTTGGTATGCCTGCTGTGGATTAAGGAAGGAGGTTAAGTGATAGGAAGCATTTTTGGAGTAGAAGCCATGAGATATTTCATTAAAGGCCTCGTGGACCAGGAAAGGATAATTTTTTTTTTTCCCTCAATGTTAAAGGAAGCTATCGGAGAGGGTAATGTGGTGACATGAACCCAGAAGAGTAGGAATATTACTCTTTTATATATATAAAGATGAAAGAAAATGCCAATGGCAATTATTATTGTTGGGTGCTGAAGTCAATTTCAACTCATTGAGACTAGATGTGACAGAGTAGAACTGTCCCATAGGGTTTTCTTTATGGAAGCAGATCACCAGGTCTTTCTGCCCCAGAGTCGCTGGGTGGGTTCAAACCACCAACCTTTTGTTTAGCAGCCAAGCGCATAACCGTTGCATCACCAGGGTAACGAGGAAACTATAAATAACCATGTGGGTAAATTTTTTTTACTAGCAAGCCTACAGGTGATTACTCATTTGTAGTTTGTTAGTTTTAACACAATGACAGATTCTCTGTCATCATGACTAGATCTATCATTCCAAACCATGCAACACTGGAAAAACAAAATATTTTCCTACTTTAGGGCTAAGAAAGCAGATGTCAGAAAGCAAAAGAAAGTTTGCTTCAAATTATATCCTAAAGTTCAAAAATAAACTCCTGCCTATATTTTGTAAGAGATGAGAACACTCTGTGGGTCACAATTTCTCAAAAGACAAATATCAAAGTTAAGACAAAGCTCTACAAGGAGAGGTTGCTGTGAATTCATGCCTAGAGCCGAAGAATGCTGCCACATATTTTGCCCTAATTATTTAATCTCTGTCAAATTCTCCGCCGCCAAATCCTTAGAAATTTTTAACACTAAAATGTTAAAACTTCCATTTATTTTCTAAAAACAAATAAATAAGAAGTAAATACAATCTACCTGAGGACTAACAAAATATGTTTATCTGTACTTATATTGTGTTCAGCTTATGCTTGTTTTTAATTCTTGTTGGACTAAATATTTCTTAGAAGAAGGAATAACATCATTTATACTAACTTAAATGGAAAGTAAAGTGCTTTCTGCAGCAATGTGATAAACACTGTGAACAGGTTGGTTTTCGCTGATTTCCTCATAATAAATAAGTACATATTATTCTAGGCCTTCTTTGTAAAAATTTCCACCTAATATTCCATGTTTTCTGAAAATGTCCTTGTTTGCACTTTCAGTAATAGTCAAGTTCCTGATCTCATTTTATGAGTAAGAAGAATGTCCATTAGCTAGCTTTTAAAAAGATGTGACCATTTAGGTTTATGTTAGATGCAAAAGGCTAAAAACTAAAACTATCATAATAGGGAACCATGCCATCATTGACTCTTTTGAAGATGAAGCAGTAGGAAGAATGGGAGAAACTCAAGAACTATAAGTAGTTTAGTAGTATCCCACCACAATACTTACATCACTATTATGAATTGAACTGTGTGCCCCAGAATTATGTGTTGCAAATCCTAACCTCTATGCCCGTGGTTATAATCCCATTCGGGAACAGGTTGTCTTTGTTACATTAATGAGATGGTATTAGTGTAGGGTGTATCTTCAGTCCATCTCTTTTGAGATATAAAAGAGATTAAACGCCAGGTAGCAAGCAAAGATGAGGGAAGAGAGATGCCAAGCCACATGAAGATCACCCAGGAGCAGAAGGTAAAAGAGACAATGACCTTCCGCCAGAGCCGACAAGAGAGAAAGCCTTCCCCTAGAGTCGATACCCTGAATTTGGGCTTCTAGCCTCATAAACTGTGAGAAAATAAATTTCTGTTTGTTAAAGCCACCCACTTGTGATATTTCAGTTATAGCAGCACTAGGTAACTAAGAAAATCACCTTTCTACTCATTGTACTGCTAAACATTTTTTAAATTATCTCTTGCCCTCACTATGGAGTTTCTGTTTAATTAACATTCTATAATACTCTCACAACATTAGTTACCAAATTAGTGCTTAATAAAGGATTTTCATGGAATGTAACTTTGGCAGAGTATTTTCCAGTTGTTAGGGGATCCCCCCTCCTTTTTTTAACCTTATAGAATTAAAAATGTGACCAAATTTAAGTCAAGGCTCTTTGTCAAGATATTCAATAACTCTATGCTTTCCTATAGAATTTAATTACATTACAAACTGCTTGAGGACTGAGCCTATGTCGGCTCTTTCTTTGGTGTTTCACAGTACCTATTACCACTTTAAGTACTCAGTAAGGCTGCTAGCTGATTTTCCAATGAAGTTGCAAAGGAACCCTGAGAGACTGAACAGTTTTACTTCAAATTGACTTCTCAGCTTCCTTTTTGGTTTGGGGTAACAGAAAGGAAAATGGTGAGCAGGGGGGGATATAAATTACAAAGACACTGCTAGTCTGTGAAGTACATAATAGTCCCCTCGGTACAAATGGCGCCAAATTACCGCCATCACAAACTCTAACAGAAGAGAGTCGAGAGGCTCAGGAGGAAAGGATATAGTTGCTATCAGTGCTCTAGAAGCAAATTCCCTAGAGTTCAGAAGGAAGAATTGTCTGGCATGCAAATGACTCCACTTCTTCCTTGATCTTTACAAATTTTTTAAGAAAAAAGATTCTCAAAAGAGGAAACTCCCCAAAGATTCACTCCAAAGAGAGTGACCATCACCTGAACTTCTAAACATTATTTTGAGCTACCCATGTGAATAACCTATGGAAATATACTCAGAAATAATTTAGGAAAGAGCTCTTATTGCATTTTGATTTTTAAAACAAACTAAGAGAAAAATAAATAAAATGAAAATAACCAATAAGGCAAAAAACAAGAGCTGTACTCTACCATTTTTGTAAAGTAGTTATAGGGAAACTCAAGGCAGGAGGAAAAAAGTAGTTGTAATAATGATGCACAAAAGTGAATAGAACAGAGTTTCAGTAATAATAGTGAGTCCCAGACAATGTTAATATTAAATTTAAAAGCCAACATTTCCCTAATGCTTTTAAATAAATGAAGATGCTATCAACATTTTTAATGTTTTTTAACTTTGAAAAAGTATTCCTAAACTGATTATATGAACAATTCACTTCAGTATTCAGTTTCTGGTCATATCACAGTGTACTATCTGAAATAAGGACATCCAGTATCCTTTTGGTCATTTAGAATTTAGAAATGTATCAGACATCTTGAACACTGAATCACCTGAATGATAAGTAGCTCCTATGAATGAGAGGAGACTCCAAATGTTTCTCTTATCATACTCAAGGGTAGCAAAGTGAAATTTTAAAATTTGAGACATTTGGAGTCTCCTCCAAATTCGAGATATTTAATACCTGATTGTATGTGCCTTCCTAACTACGTAGGGACAACTGGGGAAAATTAGTATGTGGGTATCTATGTGTTCCTAAACGTTCATTATATTTCAGATTTTACAAAACATAGACGTTTAAATTTCATTCTCCCAGATAACTCCAAATATCCTGTCAAGTTGACTAGTTTTTCACAATAGAAGCAAAGCAAAAGGATCTTCAAGTCACCATTAAGAAAAAGGATCTTTATATGAATTCATGAGTCTGACAGTTGTGCTATGAAAACCAGATAAAAATCAATACAAAATAAAAATACAGACCTTGTGGTTAGCAGCGGAGTGCTTAACCATTGCACTGCCAGTATGTATGGTACTGAACTGACTGCCAGAGGCCTCAAACTAGAAATTCCCTGGCCTTTAACCACCAACTAGCAAAAGTATTAGTAAAGTAGATCCAGTCTTCCACTTTCTAAATGTCGTTGCTTCTAAAATAAAAACATTAAAATGAAATATTCAAACTCAATTTTTAACTGGTATATACAAAAAGATTAGAATATGACCTATTTGTCAAATCATGATTTTTTTTTAAGTAAAAAATATTTTATGCTAAATTTAAAGTCACACTAACTAGCTCATAGAAGGAAGAAAACACAGTGGTTCAGACACTACAGAAAACCATTGCTATCATCTTTTCCAAATAATTCCTGATTCTTCTGCTATGCTAGCATACTTCATCCACAGGTGAGAGGGATTATTTGATTAATCACTCATTCTCTACACCTTCTAGGGTTTGCTCATCGCTCTGTCTTTAGTTAAACAATTTTATTTTTAATTTTTTAAAAAGTACTGTGTGCCTTTAATTAAAGACTATGCTTTGTACGTAGTAAAAAAAGACAAATTAGAACTAGACAGGCTGTGATGGAGTATGTTGTTGTTACTGTTATGTGCCATGGAGTCGATTCTGACTCATACTGACCCCACAGGACAAAGTAGCACTGCCCCATAGGATTTCATAGGCTGTAGTCTTTAAGGGAGCAGACTGCAAGGTCTTTTCTATTGTGGAGCTGCTGGATAGATTCAAACTGCAGACCATGTGGTTAGCAGCCAAGTGCTTAACCATTGCACTACCACCAGGGCTCCTTGTGATTGAACATAAACTACAAATAATTATAATACAAACAGAAATGAAAACAACATACTAGCATTACAAAGTGTCAGTACCTCAAAGTTAAGATATCTCAAAGGATTCTCTCAAACGAGAGAGACAGTACTTCCAGGAAGAATTCTGGAAGAAAGAATCCATGTAGAAAGTGGTACATCTACTTCCCTAACTGTTCTCAGTTTCTTCTGTTTAATCTTCTGCCTCTACCTTTTTGAAAAGGTGGATCCTAGGTCTCAGAAATAATCCTGAGTTATTCTTACCTGGGTGAGTTTATCTACTCAAGATATTTCAACTAGCATATCAAAACACCAGACTACACAAATTCAATCCCAGCCCAATCTCTTTACTGACCTCCAGAACCAAAGCTCCAACTGGACATTTCTATTTGCATGCTATGCTTTCACTCCTACCCAATCCCCAAATATCCCTCATTTTTGTGCTGTCCATTGGAATTAAAAAATCAGCAGTTACCTAATCATTCAAATACAAATCTAGTATTAGTTTTGACTTCTTTCCTCTTCACATGTGTACTAGGTACTGGTACTATGCAAGTGATTCAGTTGCTTAACTATTAACAGCTTGTCATTCGCCAAATAAGCTATGACCCCACTTCATGCAGTTACCTGACTTATGGTGATAATACCCTTCTCCCACATTTCCATCATCTAAACTCTTAAGTCCTTCAAGTTTAAATTGTACCTCCTCTTGAAATATCTCCTCAGTTCCTGTTTTACCTGAATAGAATTAATAAATCTCTCTAAATAGCACTGCATATGCTCTGGAGCCTCATGTACAAGAAGTTCTCAAGCTGTTTCTCCAATATGCAGCCATGTACTCTTTTTATAGTTGTGGGAGTTGGTGCCCTTTCTTTCCCCAGCTGGACATGATCAAGGAAGTGTGTAGCTGGATTGCTATCCTATAAACACTGAGAGAGACTGCTTAGAAAAGGGGCCAACCCCATGGACTGCAGAATGAAGACTTGGACAAAATCTGGGTCCTTCATGATTAGATGAATCAACCCTGAAGCATATCTCTACACTTTCCAGTCACAAAAACCAGTAAACATCCTTACTCTTAAGCTATATTGTGCTGTATTACAAAGAAAAATGACAACATCAATTCACATTCCTTATGATTTTGAACACCACAATTTGTTTTCTAGATCTACCTACTCTGAGCACGGTTGGATAAATGGAGTGACTTTCACCATAATTTGCAGTTAGAGGTCACTGTTGTTCATCAGGAATACATGAAAATATTAACTGAATGCTTTATATCCAGGGTTTTTTTTGATAAGGGCTAATGGTTAATACAAAAAATTTAGAAAATGATCAAACAATAATAGCAAACAAAACCCGTGCTCCTCACACTAAAGAACTTAAAATGTAACTGGGGATTCAGAGATAAAAATAATAGTTATAAAACCACTAATAACTGAGGACAGAAACTGAGTGTAGTTTCTGAATTTGTGGCAAATAGAATCTTACAGAAGTTTACTGTTGGTCAGTTTGGTGGGAGATGTAAATGGGTCTTTGAATGAGACAAGTGGAAAGGAAGGAGAAGACTGCAAGGGAGACAGAGAATGAACAGAACAATCTACAGCATAACTTAGACTACAAAGTTGGGATTTTCAGTTTGAAGCTTATAAACACCATTTCAGCCTGTATTTCACTTTTTTACACTTCAATCTTTTAGAAACATCGAGTAAAAACGTCTGCTCTTCCTCTCATCTCTGTAAAAACTACTTTGTCAATAAGGATCGGCTTCCACAAGCTGAAGACATTATCATTGCTCAAGGTGATCTGGAAGCAATGCTAAAGTCATGACAGAGTAAACTGTGTTTCACTATACTTTTTTTTTTCCGTTCCCCTGGCTGAGGGAACAAATAGATCAATACTCTTCAGCATGAGAATTTTGCAGTGAAATTATCATTTGTAACAAACAGCAACAAAAAAGTCTTAAGCATGCCCTGTCACTTTCAGTCTAGGAGAAAATGCGCTAATAAACTCTTACCCTTGGGTCATCTTTGACAACAGGCAATACCATGCCAGCTCTTATTAAAGACTATTCATATCACTGGCCCAAAAATTTCCTTTAAAATTACCATCTTTTTTATCCATGTAAGAGGATGTCAGTTTTAAAAGTGCTAATGAGAGACAAGGCCTGTCACCAATAGCTAATTCTCAGCATTGTTTCAACACCAAGACAGCCTACCCCCAAGGGTATGCTTTTGGTTAAGAATATTTATTTGGCAGTTATCTAGGCAAATAAGAAAATGTATTCCTCTGTATTGGTGTTCAAATAAAACAGCAAGCAAAGTATCACTTATAACTACAAGATATATACTAAAAACCTAAAATATGTTGAAAAGAAAATATAAACTGTCAAATCTACCAAAACCTATTTTTAAAATATTAGGATACTCTGGATAACACATTTTAAAGCACCATCATATTTTAACCCAATATTTACAGTATAAAATCTAAAACAAAATTTGTTACATGTCTGTATTGCCTTTAAAAAATAAAAAGAAAAAAAAAAAAAAAGCTAAACTTCCTATGAAATTTAAGAAGTCTCCCTTTATAGATTTTGTTGAAATAATTATTTCATAAGTAATACTCCCAGAACTGTGACAATGTAGTTGTCTTCAGGTAACAAGGTTGTCTTCAGGCAACAAAAACCAGGCTTTGATAAAATGATAAAATCTACTTGTAGAATAAAATAAACAAGGAAGACCTCATAATAACAAAGTAATTCCCTTTTAAAATAAACAGGAATAAAATGGCTATCCCAAGGAAGGAACTATATATATAAAGGAAGCACTTGGATAGAAACTTTGACTCTGTCCTCTACAACATGTCAAATGAACACATCATAAGACCACTTTCTCAAACTATATAATAACTTTAAGGTATTCAAAGGAACTTTTGCTGCACTGTTAAAAGGACCTATCTTGTTCATTTGCTGCATATTGGGAATGCACATACAATATCTTAAGACACAACGAGCATAATGACAATAGCACGCCCACCTTCTCCTTAATTCATAGCATATTAATCACTCTGAGGATAACCCAAGGACACCTTCAGGCTTTGAAAAGTAAGCTCAGGTGAGAGAGGTGCTGGAATGAGGCTCAGCAAAGATAAATATACAAGAAAGTATGTACATGTGATAACTGTCTCTGCCTGAACACCAGAGTCAAATACTATCATATTTTCTTATCATTCAATAAAATGGACTATGATTTCATGAACTTGTATAGATGCCATGAGCAGACTCTGGAGACATGAGAGAAGTCTAAACAAAAGTAGAGTCATATCCAATCTACAAAGATACTTTTTTTTGATGACCTATCAGCTCTGACAAGACAAAAGCATACAAGAGACTAATAGCATCATTTAATAATGGTGATGTGTGAGAAAGCTATGGTGGAACAACTGAGCCAAGCATTAGCAGTCAAGAAACATGGGGTTAAATTCTGGATCAGACAATTATTAGATTTTTGTGGCTCTGGGTGAATCATCAAATAGTCTGAATTTCAATTTCCTTTTCTATAAAAGTATTAAAGGTTAAAGTATTAAAATCAAGTAAATCTTGAGACAAAATAATGTATGTAAAAGACACTCGATGTCAAGCATTATCAAATACCTTAACTCAAAGATGGATGTAGCTAATATTCTCCCTGAAGCCTCTGGGCCCTGGCACATGATGTGCTGTCTGCCTGTTAGCACTTATTTCTCCTATCCTTGCTTCCGGACTCCCACCCCTCACCTGGGGAACTTTCTCTCAACCTTCAGGTATTGTCTCAAAGAAGACTCATTCATAAAGGCCTTCCCTGACATCTCTGAGAAATCTCAGCTCAGTTTAGATGTTTTTGTTATGGTCTCCCAAACTTCCTCTTAAAACTATTTACACAGTTTACAATTTTTTTCATTTGTGGGATTATTGATTGATGTTTGATACCTATTACTGAGCTGCTTTTCCTTTAAATTTTCATATGTATGGCATCTTCACTTTTTTAAGGTATTGGTTCAATAGTCACCTTCTCAAAGAGGCCTTCCTAGATCACCTTAATAAAAACCTCAATTCCTATCATTTTGTTTCTTTATTTTTCTTCATTCAGCATAACTTGGGCTTGATACTACATATTCATTCTTTTTCTATATTGTGTTCCTAACATACCTCAACATTTAGTGCCATGTAGTCTAGAACTTTGTATTTTATTTAAAACTGTATCTCTACAATCTGAAACGGCACCTGGAATACAACAGAGACTCAGTAAATTTTGAATGAATATACACTGTGAACTAGTATTTGTTTTTCTAGCATTCACTGCAGATGTGCACTGGTATGTCATGATCCCTCCAATATCTCTAGTAACCTTAGTGCCCAAGAATCTGAATAAGGACTTCCTAACAGTTCTAACGTTCTAAGATTGTGTAGGGAACTAGAATTCGTGAACATCCACCACTAGATTTTGATACTGGTAAAATGTATAGGTCAATATGGACATAGGACCTTTGACCTTGGCCTCAAAGCCACAATGCTTTGAAGAACAAAAGTAGTATCTGCAGAATTGTTTTAAACAGGAAGAAATAATCTAAAGTTAAATCAAGAACTAGATAATGGTAATATAGAACAAGGTATTTTATATGTTTAGCCAAATCAGATCTTTTAAAATAGATTCCCTTCAACAAAAACACTTGTTAAAAACTGGACTGACAAACTTTATAACTACATTCTTAATTTACCTTCAGATATTATCAGAATTTCACAATGGTACGGTCGTTACAGGGACTTGAAATAAAGAATACTGCAGCTTAAAAAATCAATCCAAATATCTATAAAGTTGCTTTTGTTCTAATAAAGCCATCTGATTTTATGAAGTCAAAACAATTTTTCTTTACCTCTCACAATAAGTTGAGCAAAGTTGGACACGCCAGAACCTCGTTCTGACTGAGTTACACAGCGATACAAATCCTGGTCAGTTTTTGTCACTTCTTGCAATCTAAAGGAAGCAGCAAATCTTCTGTGATTGATGTTCTTAGTCTGGGCTACTGGTATATCTTCTCCATTCCGCCTCTGCAACAGAAACCAGTCTTTAAAAAAGGTTTTTAACCTTTCCATAAATCTAAAGCATTTTAACAATCAATATCTGTGACAAATCATTCTTGCTGCTAAGTTAGGGGGAAATGTCTATGTAGATCCACAGTTTTTTTACCATTATAATTCAATCAGGAAAGAATGTAGGTAAATATTGGAATCCTTTAAAGGATATAGCGCTGACACTAGGTGTCATGGTTTGAATTATGTCCCCCCAAAAAATGTGTGTATCTTTGGCTAGGCCATGATTCCTGGTACTGTGTGATTTTCCTGTATGTTGTAAACCTGCCTCTATGATGTTAATGAGGGAGGATGGATGGCAGTTGTGTTAGTAAGGCAGGACTGGATCTACAAGACTGGATTGTGTCCTGAGGCAATCTCTTGAGATACAAAAGACAGAAGTGAGCAGAGAGACAGAGGGACCTCATACCATCAAGAAAGCAGTGCCAGGAGCAGAGCGCGTCCTTTGGACCAGGGTCCCTGCGCAGAGAAGCTCTGGAAACACTGAAGAGAAGAAGGCCAACAGAAAAAGCCTTCTCCTGGAGATGATGCCCTGAATTTGGACTTTTAGCCTACTTTGTGAGAAAATAAACTTCTCTTCATTAAAACCATCCACTTGTGGTATTTCTGTTGTAGCAGCACTAGATGACTAAGACACTAGAGTAATGTCAATTTTCCATAAAATTCCCACTAGCCCAAAGTATATCTGAATTAACAGGACAGTTGACGGTCCCATGGCAAATGGTTCACTGCCCCCAACTTGCGCATTCTCCTATGGTAAATGTGTAAGTTTCTCTTAGCCTTAAAACTAAACATGCATAATAGATTTTCTCCCACCAACAGACTGAGGCCATGCCCTATGTATCCCAGTATTCCAAATGTGTAGCATAGCCTACCACAGAATGACAATAAAATACTGATGAATAATGTGGAGTCAAACCAAATCTGTATTCTTTGCAAACATCTATATCTTTGGCATTACAGTCTATTTATACCATTTCAAGGAAGTAACAAAAAGAACCTAAATGCTAAAAGCATTCCTGTCCACATTCAAAATTAAATATTAGAAAATATATTTATGATATCAGGGTATCTCACACAAGACCAATAAGCATAAACTATAAAGAAAATGATTGAAGTATTTAACTTTAATAAAATTTACTACTTCTACACGTTGAAAAGCATCATAAATACGGTGAGAACTCAAGCCACAAATGTGATCTTTGTCATGGAAATAACCATCACAGGATAAATATTCAGGACATACAAAGATCTTGAACAGTTCAATAAGAAAAAAGATAAACAATCATACCAAAAAATGGACAAGCTATCAAAAGAGAAAATATATGGCCAATAAAATTAAAAGAGATCTACAATCTGAATTTTTAAACTTCTATATGTCAAAGATACCACAAAGGACAGAGGAAAGTCACAACAGAGAGAATTGTTCATGACCTTCAACCTTAATTCTTGTCAGAAATGCTAAGTAAAACATTGAGCTATATTTTCATACTACTCAATATGAGGGGAAAAAAACTAAAATTATGAGGGAAAGTATAAAGTGTTTAGAAAACAATTTGTTAATATCTAGTAAGGTTGAAGATGAACAAACCACAGGAGCCAGCAATTGTATGTGTGGATTTCTACATTCGAATTACTCTTGCATATGTGATCAAAGAGACATGTATAAGACTGTTCAACTCAGCGTTGTTCATAAGAGTTAAAGATGGGAAAGATCCAAATATCTATAGGTAGGAGAATGGATAAATAAACTGTGATTTATTCATTCAATAAAATATAATGTAGCACCTCCTGAAAATAAAATAACCTATGCTCATCGAAAGACTTCATCAAAAGAGCAAAAGAGATACTACAGACTGGGAAAAAAATCTTCAGGAATGACATATCTGACAAGAGTCTAACCTCTAAAATATACACAAAATTTCATCAACTCAATAGCAAAAAGACAAACAATCCAATTAAAAAGTGGGCAAAGGACATGAACAGACACTTCACCAAAGAGGACATTTAAGTAGCCAACAAACACATAATAAGATGTTCACGATCATTAGCCATTAGAGAGATGCAAATTAAAACCATGACACTATCTCACCTCTGCAAAAATGGCAGTGATCAAAAAAACAGAAAACAATAAATGCTGGTGAGGTTACAGGGAGATTGGAACCCTGCTCCACTGCTAGTGGGATTGTAAATTGGTTCAACTACTATGGAAAACAATATAGCGCTTCCTCAAAAAGCTAAAATAAAATTACCCTATGACCTAGTAATCCCACTACTAAGCATGTACACTAGAGATCTAATAGCAGTGAAATGAATAGAAATATGCAAACCTATGTTCATTGCAGCATTACTCACAAAAGTAAAAAGATGGAAACAACCTAAGTGTCCAACAACACGAATGCATAAACATATTGTGGTACATACAAACAGTGGAATATTATGCACCCATAAAGAATAATTATAAGTTCTCAAAATATATTACAACATGGATGAATATGCAGGACATTATGCTTTGTGAGATAAGTCAACCACAAAAGGACAAATACTGATCTCATAATTATAAAATGACAAGAATAGGTATACATATAGAAAGCAACATTCATTGGTAGTTACCAAGGATGGCAGGGAGAGGAAGGGGCAATTACTTTCTAGACAGTAGACACTTGTTAGTTTTGGTGATGGGAAAGACAATACCAAATAAGACTGAAGTCATCACAACTTGAGCAAAGTAAATGATGACACTAAGAGGTACACAAGAATAAGGGACAATTTTGCAAATGATAGAATATATACAATTTTGCAACTACAGAAATAACAACTAAAAAAATGTGTGGTCATGTAAATACATATGTATGCATATATAAGTATAAACCCACCCACTGCCATCAAGTTAATTTCAACTCATAGTGACCCCGTAGGGTTTCTGAGGCTACAAATCTCTACGGAAGCAGACTGCCACATCTTTCCCCTGCAGAGCAGCTGATGGTTTTGAACTGCTGACCTTTTGGTTAGTAGTCGATAGCTTTAACCACTGTGCACCATCAGGGCTCCTTGTATATAGTATAGGAAGGCACATATGAATAGATGGATATGTATGTACAGGTGTATCTGTAGGCATATGCATACATGTTTTATGTGTGCTGCACATATACTCATATGAAAAATAAAGCACATAGGGGGCCCCATTATGGATACTTCCTAGATATAACCAAACACCTCACAGGATTGGTTTACTGGGTTTGACAGCTTAGGGCCACAGTCTCGAAGGGCAACTCAAGTCAATTGGCATAATATAGTTCATAAAATAATGTTCTACATCCTAGTTTGGTGAGTAGCACCGGGGTATTAAAAGCTTGCAAGTGGCCCTCTAAGGTACAACTAGAGATCTCTGATCCTCAGGCACAAAAGAGAAAGAAAGAAACTAAAGACTCAAAGAAGAAACTAGTCTACAGGACTAATAGTCAATGAGAACCACTGCCTCACCTACCTTGAGACCGGAAAAACTAGATGGTGTCCAGCTACCACTACTGACCGTTCCAACCAGGGACACAATAGATGGTCCCAGACAGAATGGGAGAAAAATGTAGAACAAAACTCAAATTCCTAAAAACCAAGCCAGACTTCCTGGACTGGTAGAGGCTAGAGGAACTCCTGAGACTATCACTCAAGGATATTCTTTAAATATGGAAGTCTTAATGATTCCCAGAGGTCACCTTTCAGCCAAATGACAGATTGGCTCATAAAATAAATAATAACACCAGTGAGTACGGTGCTCCTCTAAATAATCATCTAAATGAAACCAAATGCTAAATATGTACCTGAGACCAAAGGTGAGAAGGTAAGGAGGGACAGGGAAGCTGGATCAATGGAAACAGAACAACAAGAATGGAAATAATGACAATGCTGGCACATTGTGAAAAAGTAACCAAAGTCACTCAACATGTATAGAAATTGTTAAATGGGACCCTAAACTGCCGTGTAAATTTTCACCAAAAACACAATAAAATATTAAAGAAAAATACAATGTAGCTATTAAACTAAGTAAACTAGGTGTATGATGGTAAGTGTTAAAAAGCTAGTTCTCCAACCAAAAGAATAAAGCACCAGTTTGTAGCATTTGTCCATTTCTGTGGTGTAAAAAGTTTCACCATGGCTAATTTCAAATTACCAATGTGTCAACTGGTTCTCAACATTTCTGAAAATTAACAATCTACCCTTACAAGCTGGTGCTCACCAGCTCCAGCATTCTACTGACTATAACTACAAGTATGCATACTTAAATTTAAAAAACGCATTCCTTAACTAAAATGTTAACTTCTGTTATATTAAGGATGCATGTACATTAGTGGCTATTTTATTGTTTTGTATAACTTCTTCTGTTTGAAATATTTTGTATTTTTAAAATAAAAGTACATAATGAAGGGGGTACTCTATTTTCTAAACAGTTTTTTTTTTTTAATCTTGAGATGTACTATATCTCTTTAATGACTCTTCTCCGTATCTGAAATGACACATTGGATCATTTTATGTATTTTATATATGTATGCATATGCATACATGCACACCTAAGTACACAACGTCCCAGTTACAATTTTTCACTCTTTCAGTGTTTTCTTAATTCTTCTTTCCTCACCTGCCAGTTTCCTGACTATGGTACTAGGAGCTCTCCTCATTCCACTGGAAAATATGGAAAAGAAAAAGTAGCTCATGCCCAAAAGCCCAGAGATATAAATCCATAAAATCAGCCTAAATGTTCTTTATCTACAAAGCACATAAAGTTAAAGTTATTAAATATGCAAATCTCAGACTCCATTTTTTTTTTTTTAATTTTAGTTCTTGTTATGTTCTGTCAAGTCTGTTCCAACGCACAGCGAACATATGTAGAACAAATGAAATGCTGCTGGATCCTGTGCCATCCTCACAATGGTTGCTGTGTTTGAGTCCACTGTTGCAGCCACTGTGTCAATCCATCTCACTGAGGGTCCTCCTCTTTTTGACTGACCTTCTGCTTTAGCAAGTATGATACCTTTCCCCAGGGACTGGTCCCTTCTGATAACATGTCCAAAGTACATAAGATGAAGTCTCTCTCCACTCTTGCTTCTAAGGAGCATTCTGGCTGTACTTCCAAGATAGATTTGTTCGTTTTTCTGGCAGTTCATGGTATACTCAGTATTCTTCACCAACACCATAATTCGAATGTGTCAGTTCTTCAGTCTTCCTTATTCATTGCCCAGCTCTGGAATGCATGAGGCTATTGAAACATCATGGCTTGGGTCAGGCACTCCTTAGTCCTTAAAGTGACATCTTTTCTTTTTAACACTTCAAAGAGGTCTTTTGCAGGATATTTGCCCGGTGCCATGTATACTTTGATTTCTTCACTTCTGCTTCCATGGGTGTTGACTGTGGATCCAAGTAAAATGAAATCCCTGACAACTTTAATCTTTTCTCAGTTTATCATGACGCTGCTTATTGGTCTAGTTGGGAGATTTTTTTGTTTTCGTTATGTTGAGGTGTGATCCATATCAAAGGCTGTGGACTTTGATCTTCAGTAAGTGCTTCAAGTTCTCTTTACTTTCAGCAAGCAAGGTTGTTTCACCTGCATAAAACAGGTTGTTAACAAGTCTTCTCCCACTCCTGACGTCCGGCTCTTCTTCATAGAGTCTGGCTTCTCAGATTATTAGCTCAGCATATAGATGGATTAAGTATGGCCCCATGAGTTGGAATTGACTCAACAGAAACAGGTTTCCAATTAGTATACCATTACTTCTATGCAATCTATTAAATTAGAAGGCAGATCAGGACGCTTCATTCCTTACTCCCTTAGACACTCTCACTTCTCTTCCTTTATTGTGCCCCTGAAGAAGCTCTCTTAACCTTCTGTCACCTATGGTCCTGCATTTGTATTTCTCAGTCTTTAGTCAAAACAACCCAATTCCTGATGCTTGCTCTGCCTTATGAACATTCTTGCATGAGTGAACACACACCCACCTCTTTTAACACCATACTTGTCAAAAATTCTTCTTTTCTTGTGAAGAGATTCTAGGTACCATTAATCTTTCCCTCTCAATAAACAGTCCATCTTTTCATCATAATTGATATTCCTCTCACAATACTGTTTTCCTCCAAACTTTTCTCAAGGTGGGCACGTTTTCTTCTACTATCATACACTCCTTCAGGAAGTGGATAACATTATCCTGGTCCTAACGTGCAGACCACTCTTTCACCATCTCACTAAACAACTTCTCAACCTCTGTGTTATGGACTGAATTTTGTTCTCCAAAAACAACAACAATTAAAAAACAAAAAAAAATCTGTGAATGTCACCCTGTTTGGAAACAAGAATTTTTCTTTTGCCATGTTAATAAGGTCATACAGGAGTAGGGTGCATCCTAAATCTAATTCCTTCTGAGTGGTATCTTGTAAAAAGGGAAAACACACATAGAGAGAGACACACACACAGGGGTAAACATCATATGACAGTGGAGGCAGACGGATCTATTCATAGAAAAACAATGCCAAGGATTGCCAGCAGCCTCCAAAACTAGGAAAGAGGCCTACAGTAGGAAAAGACATGGCTGAAGCCCTGGTTTTGACTTCCAGCCTCCAGAATGTAAGAACATAAGTTTTTGTTCTTTAAAGCCATCCACTTTGTGGAATTTTATTGTGGCAGCCCTAGAAACTAAGATGTTGTCTATAGCTACATAAATATACATTTTTTTCTTCCATCATATCAAATACATATTATCTTCATTTATTGATGCTCAAATAATTTGTTAAAATGAATGAAAAACAAAAATATAGGATAAACATTATCTCTGTAATTAACGAGCACATTAGACTTAGGCGTTATTTGTCTCTTGAAATAAATTAAAAATGAAATTATTATAATCATAAAATTCAGAATTAATTTCAGTGACCATTTAAAATATACCTCCTGGTATTATGATAGCTGTTACTAGGTTCTATCACTTCTCTCTCATACAAACCCACTTTGACAGTCGTTTCCATTTAACAATCATAAAATCAAAATTCACGGAGTTGAGAAATACGATACATAGAGGAGGTGGGGCCAAGATGACAGAATAGTCAGATACTTCCTGTGGTACTTCTTATAACAAAGACCCAAAAACACAAATGAATCCATTATATATGACAATTTAGAAGCCCTGAACTTCAAAGACAAAGTTGAGGAGTTGAAATGAGCGGCAGAGTGAGGGAGAGACAGTTCAGAAGTAGCAAAGAAGTGCCAGACTTGACCTAGCCGGCACCCGGCAGGCTGGATAGTTTGGCGCATGTGGGCTAAGGCAAGTAGTTGTGCTTGGGATGCATTATACTACATCGGGAGAAATCAAGTGGCAGAGACTCTACACAAGCCTCTAGAGCCAGGGGGAAGCGGCACTGCATCTGTGAAAGTTAAGTGCAAGCGTATAACCTACTGCATGGGATCAAAATAACCATTTCCCATTTGGGAATTCCATAACAGAGAAGTGCCTCACTAATGCTCCTCCACCCCATCTGCTCTGCTCTGGTGCCACTCCAGCTGTGTTGAACAGTTGCCATGTCCCTAGGCCAGAAGTGTGTCCCATCACGCCTGAGCCGGTCTCCCGACTTTGAGAAGGGAACAACTAAAGAAACAAACAAAAGGAAGAAACCTCCATCTTCCCTAAGCTGGGAGCTCAGGGCAAACCATGCTCAAACCAGTCTACTAGCTTTAAAAAATCACCATGCCCCTTACCCGGGAACTCAGGGCAGGCACAGCCCCTTTGCCTAGACACAGGCATAAAGTGTCCATGGACTTCAAATGCCATTCACCCCTGCCTAGACTTGTGTGGACCCATTCAACATCATAGGCTCTCATTACCATAGTACAGCAGGGTATATACTTGAAGCCTGTTTTCAACTGCAACAGATAAGGAGGAGTGGCAGATTCGTGACATTTGACACAACCCTGCCCATTACGTGGGGTTGTCATCCACCCACATCAAGGGCCTGAGGACTGGCAGCTTCACGCATCCAACCTAGCCACCTATGACAGGGGTCTGAGAATAAGTGGTGCCCCCCCCCCCCCCCAGTCCTTACAGTCAACAGTAATGGGTGTCCAAAGTCCTACTACAAAACCCACCCAGCTAGGAGTTCTAGGGGATAGGGACACGCCTTCTACCTAGGTACTCAGGGGCAGCTGTCAGCACACTACCTTGTTCAGCAAATAACCCCCTACTGTGACAAGAAACCTGTGCCTACTCCATTTATCCCTACATAGCCCTGCTCATCTGGGACTATAGGTGACAGCCTTCACCACACACTCAGTGACCGACAACCTGGACACCTGAGCTGAATCCACACAAGAAAAGAAAATGGATTCCTAGGCTCACACACTAAGTAGCAGCTCTAACAACCTGGTGACAAGAAGTAAGACCATCAAAGACACCAATAATCAAAGTGGCTCACACACCCAGCCTACTTGGGCATATCAAAACAAGAAAACAAGAAGCTAGGACACAGTAAGCCAATATATGATAAATAAAAATAATAACTTATTAATGGATCAAAGACAACAGTCAATATCAAATCACATAAAGATGCAGGCTATGATGGCTCCAGCAAGCAACCAACACAAAGAACCAGGAAAACTCCCAGAGGAAGAGAAGGTCTTGGAATTACAGGAGGTCAAATTCAAAAGATTAATATGCAAAGCTCTTCAAGAGATCAGGAAGGAGGTCAAGCAAAACTCAGACCCATGCAAGGAACACACAGACAAAGCAATAGCGGAATTTAGGACAGCTACACAAGAGCAGAATGACAAATTAGCAGACTTCTAGAATCTATAGAGAGGCAGCAAAATAGAAATCTAAAACATTAACAATAAAATTTCAAATTAGACAACTCAATAAAAAGTCATAGGAGCAGAATTGAGGCAATGGATGTCAAATTTAGACAGACTGAATTGATAAAGCACTTGACAACAATTTACTTGAGGAAAAATCAGATAAAAGTATTTAAAAAAATGAAGAAACCCTAAGAATTATGTTGGATTCTATCGAGAGGAATAATCCATGAGTGACTGGAGTACCAGAATGGGGGCGGGGGGGGGGGGGGAGTAACAGAAAATACAGAGAACTGTTGAAGATTTGCTGGCAGAAAACTTCCCTGATATCATGAAAGACAGGAAGATATCTATCCAAGAAGCTCATCGAAACCCAAACAGTATATATCCAAAAAGAAGGTCACCAAGACATATTATAATCGAACTTGCAAAAACCAAAGATAAAGAATTTTAAGAGCGGCTAGAGATAAATGAAAAGTCACCTACACACAAGAATCAATAAGATTAACCTCTGAGTACTCAGCAGGAACCATACAGGCAAGAAGGCATTGGATGACATATATAAAGCCTTGAGGGAAAAAAATTGCCAGCTAGAATCATATACCCAGTAAACTGTTTCTCAAATATGAAGGTGAAATTAAGGCATTTCCAGACAAACAGAAGTTGAAGGAATTTTTAAAAACAAAACCAAATTACAAGAAATACTAAAGGCAGTCCTCCAGCTAGAGAATCAATAACATCAGATAACAAGCCAAGACTAGAACACAGGACAGAAAAACCAGATATTAACTTAGATAGGGATGTCACAAAAATAAGTCAAACCTAAACCACTGAAAACAGGGAAACTGAGATATCAATATGTAAAAGAAGACAACACTAAAACAAAAAAGAGGAACTAAATACTGCATTCAAAGAATTTTTATATAGAAAGAAAGTTAAGGTGATATCAAGAAAAAAAATGATTGCTTTAAACTTAGAAAAAATAGAGGTAAAATTTAAGGCAACCACAAAGGAAACTAACAAATCTACACATCAAAATAAAAAAGAAGAAAAATATAAAGACTCAGCAAATACAAAATAAACAATGAAAAAGATGAAAAGAAAATACATAAAGAAAAATGACTCAGAACAGAAAATTAAGTGGAACAAAGAAACTGTCAACACCACAAAAAAAAACAAAAAACAAACAAACAAAAAAAAAAACATAAAAATGATGGCACTAAACTCATACCTATCAATAATTAAACTGAATGTAAATGGACTAAATGCACATGGTCCATCTATATGCTGCCTGCAAGAGACACATCTTAGACTCAAAGACACAGATAAACTAAAACTCAAAGGATGGAAAAGAATATATCAAGCAAACAACAACTAAAAAGAACAGTAAAGACAATATTAATCTCATACAAAATAGATTTTAAAGCAAAATTCAACACAAAGGATAAGGAAGGACACTATATAATGATTAAAGTGTCAATATATCGTGAAGACATAACCATAATAAATATATACAAACCCAATGACAGGGCTCCAAAATACAAAAAACAAACTCTAACAGTATTGGAAAGAGAAATACATAACTTCACAAAAGTACTAGGAGACTTCAATACAAAACTTTCAATGAAAGACAGAACATCCAGAAAGAAGCTCAGTAAAGACACAGAAGATCTAAATGTCACAATCAACCAACTTGATTTAATAGACATTTACAGATAATCCCACTCAACGTCAGCCAAGTATACTTTCTTTTCCAACACACATGGAACGTTCTCCAGAATAGACCACATATTAGGCCACAAAGCAAGCCTTAACAGAATCTAAAACATCAAAATATTACAAAGTATCATTTCTGACCATAAAGCCATAAAAGCAGAAATCAATAACAGAAAAGGCAAGGAAAAAAACCAAATACGTGGAAACTGAACCGCACCTTGCTCAAAAACTACTGGGTTATAGAAGAAATTAAGGACAGAATAAAGAAATTCACAGAAACAAACGAGAATGAAAACACATCCTACCAGAACCTTTGGGACACAGCAAAAGCAGTGCTCAGAGATCAATTTATAGCAATAAATGAGCACATCCCAGAAGAACAAAGGGACGAAATTAAAACGTTAACCGTGCAATGTGAATAAATAGAAAGAAAGCAGCAAAAGAAGCCCTCCAGTACCAGAAGAAAGGAAATAATAAAAATTCCAGAAGAAATAAATGAAATAGAGAATAGAAAAACAACTGAAAGAGTCAACAAGATCAAAAACTGGTTCTTTCAAAAGATCAACAAAATTGATAAACCATTGGCCAAACTGACAGAAGAAAAACAGGAGAGGAAGCAAATAACCAGTATAAGAAATGAGATGGGCAACATCATAACAGACCCAACTGAAATTAAAAGAATCATAACAGAATACTATGAAAAACGGTACTCTAACAAGTTTGAAAACCTAGAGGAAATGGAGGAATTTCTAGAAACACACTACATACCTAAACTGACACAAACAGAGGTAGAAAAACTAAATGAACCAATAAAAAAAAGAAGAGATTGAAGAGGTAATAAAAAAAACTCCTAACAACAACAACAACAACAAAAAAAACCCTGGCCCTGACAGCTACACTGGAGAATTCTACCAAACTTTCAAAGAAGACCACCACTACTACTAAAGGTATTTCAGAGCATAGAAAAAGATGGAATACTTCTAAATTCATTCCACGAAGCCAGAATAGCCTTGATATCAAAACAAAGTAAAGGCACCACAGAAAAAGAAAATTAAAGACCAATACCCCTCATAAACATAGACGTAAAAATCCTCAACAAAATTCCAGCCAATAGAATTCAACAGCATATCGAAAAGATAATTCATCATGACCAAGTGAGGATCATACTAGTTTTGCAGTATGGTTTGACATTAGAAAAATAATCAATGTAATCCATCACATAAATAAAACAAAAGAACTGCATGATCTTACCAATCAATGCAGAAAAGGCATTTGACAATGTCCTACACCCATTCATGATAAGAACTCTCAGCAAAAAAGGAATAGAAGGGAAATTCCTCAACATAATTAAGGGCATTTATACAAAGCCAACAGCCAACATCATCCTAAATGGAGAAAGTCTGAAAGCATTCATCTTGAGAACAGGAACCATACAAGAATGCCCTTTATCATAACTCTTATTCAATATTGTGCTGGAGGAGGTCCTAGCCAGAGCAATAAGGCAAGACAAAGAAATAAAGGGCATCCAAATTGGTAAAGAAGAAGTAAAAGTATCCCTATTCCCAGATGATATGATCTTATACACAGAAAACCCCAAAGAATCCACAAGAAAACTACTGGAACTAGTAGAAGATTTCAGCAAAGTATCAGGATATAAGATAAACACACAAAAATCAGTTGGATTTCTCTACACCAAAAAGAGAACTTCCAAGAGGAAATCACCAAATTGATACCATTTATAATAGCCCCCAAGAAGATAAAATATTTAGGAATAAATCTAACCAGAGACGTACAAGGCCTATACAAAGAAAACTGCAAGACACTACTGCAAGAAACCAAAAGAGACCCAAATAACTGGAAAAACATACCATATGCATGAATAGGAAGACTCAGCACTGTGAAAATGTCAAGTCCACCCAAAGCAATCTATAGATACAATGCAATCCTGATCCAAATTCCAATGACATTTTTTAATGAGAAGGAGAAACAAATCACCAACTTCAGATGGAAAGGGAAGAGGCCTCATGTAAGTAAAGTATCACTGAAGAAAAACAAAGTGGAGGCCTCACACTACCTGATTTTAGAACCTATCATACCGCTACGGTAGTCAAAACAGTCGGGTACTGGTACAACAACAAGATACATAGACCGATGGAATAGAATTGAGAATCCAGACATAAATTCATCCACCTATGAGCAGCTGATATTTGACAAAGGCCCAAAGTCTGTTAAATGAGCAAATGACAGTCTGTTTAACAAATGGTACTGGCATAACTGGATAACCATCTGGAAAAAAAAAAAGAAAGAAAAAGAAACAAGACCTATACCTCACACCATGTACAAAAACTAACTGATAATGGATCAAAGACCTAAATATAAAATCTAAAACGATAAAGATGATGGAAGAAAAAACAGGGACAACACCAGGAGTCCTAACACATGGCATAAACAGAATACAAACCATAAGTAACAATGCACAAACACCAGAAGAGAAACTAGATAACTGGGAGCTCCTAAAAATCAAACATTATGCCCATCAAAAGACTTCACCAAAAGGGTAAAAAGAGAACCTACAGACTGGGAAAAAGTTTATGGCTGGGGCATATGCAATAAGGGTCTAATTTCTAAACTCTACAAGATAGGGAAACACCTCAACAACAAAAAGATCAATAACTCAATTAAAAAATGGACAAAGAATATGAACAGACACTTCGCCAAAGAAGACATTCAGTTGGCTAACAGATACATGAGGAAATGCTCATGATCATTAGCCATTAGAGAAATGCAAATCAAAACTACAATGAGATACCATCTTACCCCAGCAAGGCTGGCAGTGATCCATAAAACACAATATAAATGTTGGAGAGGTTGTGGAGAGACCAGAACACTGCTGGTGGGAATGTAAAATGGTACAACCACTTTGGAAATAGATTTGGAGCCTCCTTAGGAAGCTAGAAGTAGAAGGTCTATAGGATCCAGCAATCCCACTCCTTGGAATGCATCCTAGAGAAATAAGAGCTTTCATACAAATAGATACATGCACATCCATGTTAACTGCACCACTGTTCACAATAGTAAAAAGATGGAAACAACCTAGGTGCCCATCAACAGACAAATGGATAAACAAATTATGGTACATACATACAATGGAATTCTACACAATGATAAAGAACACTGATGAATCCACAAAACACCTCAGTACATGGATGAATCTGAAAGGCATTAGGCTAAGCAAAATTAGTCTGTCACAAAAGGACAAATATTGTATGAGACCACTATTATAAGAACTCCAGAAAAGGTTTAAACGCAGAAGAAAACATTCTTTGATGGTTACGAGGGTGGGGAGGGACAGAGAGGGGAATTCACTAACTAGACAGTAGACAAGAATTATCTTAGGTGAAGGGAAGGACAACACACAAGGGGAAGTCAGCACAACTGGACTAAACCAAAAACTAAGAAGTTTCCTAAACACAACCAAACACTTTGAGTGACAGAGTAGCTGGGGCTGGGGCCTGGGGCCCATGGTTTCAGGGGACATCTAGGTCAACTGACATAACAAAGTTTATTAAGAAAATGTTTTGCATCCCACTTTGTTGAGTGGCGTCTGGGGTCTTAAAATCTTGTGAGCAGCCATCAGAGATGCATCAATTGGTCCCAACCCACCTGGAGCAAAGGAGAATGAAGAATACCAAAGACACAAGAAAAATATTAGCTCAAGAGACAAAAGGGCCACATAAACCAGAGACTCCATCAGCTTCAGACCAGAAGAACTAGATGGTACCCAGCTACCACCAATGACCAACCTGACAGGGAACACAACAGAGAGTCCCTGATGGAGCAGGAGAAAGTTGTGGAGCAGAACTCAAGTTCATGTAAAAAGACCAGACTTAATGGTCTGACTGAGACTGGAGGAACTCCCGAAGCCATGGCCTCCGGATGCTCTGTTAACCAAGTACTAAAACCATTCCCGAAGCCCACTCTTCAGACAAAGATTAGACTGGACCATAAAACAGAAAATAATACCCGTAAAGAGTGTGCTTCTTAGTTCAAGCAGATACTCAAGACCAAATGGGTGGCTCCTGTACAGAGGCAGGAGGAGAAGGCAGGAATGGACAGGAGCTGGTTGGAAAGACATGGGAAACCCAAGGTGAAAAGGGGGAGTGTGCTGTCACATTATACGGATTACAATTAGTGTCACATAACAATATGTGTACAAATTTTTGTATGAGAAATTAACTTGAGCTGTAAACTTTCACCTAAAGCATAAAAAAAAAAAAACAGAAGAAAAAAAGAAATATGATAAATAGTCAATAGGTAGCATGACTAAAACTTCAAGCCAGGTTTAATGACAACAAATCCAGCAATCTTTCCTTCAAACTAAGACAGTTTTTTATTTGTTTTCAGCATAGGTTCGGTACAATGAATCGATTATTTGTTGTTGAGCCTTAATGAATGCATTGTTCCAATGAGAAAATATAACCTGCTTTACTGGAAATTGTTTTATTTACTCAGGTTCCCGTAAAACATAACAGTTAGAAGTAGCAATTGACAACATGTGCATTTAAGAAGTCAAGAGTAATGACAACTCTTCCCTTTATAACTCAAAATAATAGGTCTTCACCAGACTACAAGCTATCAATTTACCTGAGTGGGCAGGTCTGCGAAGAAGGAAATAAGTAGTAGCGGTAAATTTCTCTCTTATGAAGTGGTGTTTACATATAGTTCTCTAACTTTGTTAAGTTCTTTAGTCCCCGTACCTTTTCTATTAACAATGCTAGACTTAAAAATGGGTGTGTGTCCTGATTCTGGTTAATGAGATATAACAAGCTACCAGCCAAGGCATTATAGAAAATGTTTCCTCATTTCTAAGAAGACATGCAAGAGACCAGGTTCACGTTTCTTCCCATCGTGATACCTCAAAACGGAAAAGCCATGAGTGAGTTTAATCTGAGGAAAAAGGTGACACTCTAATCAGGTTCTTGATCATGTCCTTGAAATGGTTTAATTACTCCTAGAGCCCACTTCTCTGTGGCCTTCTTATTAAGTGAGGTAACACGTTTGATTTTTCAGTTAATTTCACATTGAAAACATCCTTGTTGATACAAGTAGGAATTTAACCAATGTTTGCTCTATTTAATTTGGACAGAAAGAGCAAAAACTCTAAGAAAGCCATACAAATTTTCTATCTCCCAGAATTAGAAAAGCAAAGTATAAAAACACACTTATTGTGCTAGTGAACCCTGGGACATTAAATGGTCTCAGGCTGAGAAGTTCTTAAAGTGAACATAGATGTTAACAATAAAAATGTAAAGTGTTGTATAAGATTGTTTTTGCTTTTCTTTATATTAAATACTATTTACTTTTCAATTTTCAAACTCGCAAGTTTTATTCAGAAAAATTGAAATGATGAAAAACAAAAATAAAATAAAATCAGCCATAACCCTATGATTCCAAAATAGCACTGCTAATTTTCTGGTGTATGGTCTTCTAGTATTATTTCTATATATTCTGATAGGTTTTTTTAATTTTTTATTTTTTTGGTATTTTAACCAAAAATGAAATCATTCTGAGCATATTATTTTGAAATCTATTTTATACTGTATAGCACAATTGTCAACATTTTTTTATGTTTGTATTTTTTTTAATAATACAATTTTAATGCCTCCATAACCAGAAGTACAAACAGAATGTTCTTTAGAAGGAAGGATGGCGAGATTACGTCTCACATACTTTGGACATGTTATCAGGAGGGATCAGTCCCTGGAGAAGGATATCATGCTTGGTAAAGTACAGGGTCAGTGAAAGAGAGGAAGACCCTCAACGAGAGGGACTGATGCAGTGGCTGCAACAACAGGGTCAAGCATAACAACGATTGTCAGCATGGTGCAGGACCGGGCAGTGTTTCATTCTGTGATGCACAGGGTCGCTATGAGTTGGAACTGACTTGACAGCACCTAACGACAACAACGTAACCAGCTGCTGTTGAGATGATAGAGATTGTGGTAACCCCGTGTATGTCAGAGCAACACTGTGCATCAAAGGGTTTACTAATGGCTGATTTTTTGGAAGTAGATTGTCATGCCTTTCTTCCGAGGTGCCTCTGGGTGGACTCAAACCTCCAGTCTTTCAGTTAGCAGCCTCACATGTTAACAGTTTGCAATAGCCAAGACTTCCAATGCCTTCATATAAATGAACCTATATGTAGTTAGGAAACCCTGGTGGCATAGTGGTTAAGTGCTACAGCTGCTAACCAAAAGGTTGGCAGTTTGAATCCAACAGGCTCTCCTTGGAAACTCTATGGGTCAGTTCTATTCTGTCCTATTGAGTCGTTATGAGTCAGAATCTACTTGACAGCAATGAATTTAGTTTATTTTTTAATATGTAGTCTACAATTCCTTAGTATTGAACTTCTAAATTGTTTCCAATATTTTGTTCTATAAATAACAATAGAGGAAATATATGTTAAACAAATAATTTTTTTTTATAAGGATCAGCACAAAGCTGGTTCCTATGAGGCCAAGGCTAAAGATGTCCCAAATGTCCAACTTTTCCAAACTGCTGAACTACCCCATCATTTCTAACATCTCTAACATCAACTACTCCCTCTCCTCTCAGTACTCTACCTCCCGTGTTTGGGTTCCCTAATTTGCTGCAATGTCTCACAGAACTCATGAACCTATAAAGAAAATGGTACATGTGGTTGTGGAGGCTAACAATCCCAAATCCATGGGTCAGGTGTAGATGTCTCCTGACCCATGTAGCTGCAGGAGCGGACAAATCCAAGTCAGCAGTTCAGACCACAGGCTACAGGCTTATAAGGCTGTTGAACCTAGTGAATCAGGTCAGATGATGGGCTGCTGGTCCATGGGGCTGTAGAGGCCAGTGAATGCCAGAATCTGTAGGTCAGAGAGCAGGCCTCTGGTTCAAGTCCCAAGAACCAGAGGTCAACTGATCACAAACTGAATCCAGATGCAGAGACAAACAGCCCGTCAGGTCACCCACACATATATCTTAGATGCAGGTCACATCCCAGGGAAGGGTGTAACTTAAGTAAGGGTGGGACTTGAGTCATGCCCTCCTGAAAGGCTTTGACACAAGACACATCCTACACCAATTCTGCCTCATCAACATGTAAGGGTGAGGGAATTTATCTTTTTGGGAGCTGTTGTAAATGGTATTGTTTTCCTGATTTCCTTTTTGGAGTTCTCTTTGGTGGTATAGCGAAATCCAACTGATTTTTTAATACTGATCTTGTACCCTACCACATTGCTGAAACCTTCTATTAGTTCCAGTTGCTTTTTTGTGGACTCTCTGGGATTTTCTAGGTATATAATCACATCATCTGCAAATAGGGATAATTTTATTTCTTCCTTACCAATTTGTATGCCCTTTATTTCTCTTTCTTGCCTTATTGCTCTAGCTAGGACTTCAAGTACAGTATCGAATAAGGGTGGTGATAAAGGGCATCCTTGTCTGGTTCCTGTTCTCCAGAGGAATGCTTTCAGTCTGTCTTCACTGAGAATAATGTTGGTTGTTGGTTTTGTATATGTGCCCTAATTATGTTGAGGAATTTCCCATCTATTCCGATTTTGCTGAGGGTTTTTATCAGGAATGGGTGCTGGGCTTTATCAAATGCTTTCTGTTCATTGACTGAGATGATCATGTGAATTTTGTTCTTTGTTTTATTTATATGGTAGATTACATTGCTAGATTTTCCAGTGTTGAACCATCCTTGCATACCTGATATGAATCCCACTTGTTCATGAAGATTTTTTTGTTTTTTTTTTTTGATATGCTATTGAATTCTACTAGCTAGAATTTTGTTGGGAATTTTTGCATCTATATTCATGAGAGATACTGGTCTATAATTTTCTTTTTTTAGTGTTGTCTTTAACTGACTTTGGTAAGAGGGCTATGATGGCATCATAGAATGAATTCAGGAGTATTCCTTCCTTTTCTATGTTCTGGAATCATCTGAGTAGTACTGGAGTCAACTCTTCTCTGAATGTTTGGTGGAATTCTCCAGTGAAGCCCTCTGGGCCAGGACTTTATTTTTGTTGGGAATTTTTTATGACTTCTTTAATATCTATTTTTGTTATGGGTCTGTTCAGATTTTCTACCTCAGTTTGTATTACTTTGGTAGGTAATGTTTTTCCAGAAATTGTCCATTTCTTCTGTGTTTTCAAATTTGCTGGAGTATAATTTTTCATAATATTTGATCATGATTCTTTTTTATTTCAGTTGGATATGCTGTAATGGGTTATTTGCATCATCTTCTTTCGTTCTGACAAATTGGCCAGTGGTTTGTTAATTTTGATCTTTTCAAAGAACAAATTTCTAGTCTCGTTGAGTCTTTCAATTGCTTTTCTGTTTCATTTATTTCAACTCTATTGTATTTCCTTTCTTCTGGCATCTGTGGGCTTCCTTTGCTGCTCTTTTTCTATCTCTTTAATTGTAGGGTTAAGCTATTGATTTTGGCCCTTTTTCTTTTTTTTTGATGTAGTTTTTATTGCTATAAATTGACCTCTGAGCACTGCTTTTGCTACATCCCAAAGGTTCTGGTATGCTGTGTTTTCATTCCTATTTAATATCGGAATTTTTTTTTATTCATTTTTAATTTCTTCTATCACCCAGTAGTTTTTAAGAAAGGTTTTATTTAGTTTCAATGTATTTAATTTTTTCCTTGTTCTTCCTGTTACTGATTTCTAATTTTATAGCATTGTGATCATAGAAGATGCTTCATATCATTCCAAAATTTTGTCTTTATTGAGGCTTGCTTTCAGGCCTAAAGTATGGTCTCCTCTGGAGAATAATCCATGTGCACTGGAGAAGAATGTATATTGTGCTGCTCTGGGGTCTAGTGTTCTGTATATGTCTATGAGATCAAGTTGGTTAATTATGTTTTTTAGATCTTACATATCTTTGTTGAGTTTCTTTTTAGTTGTTCTGTCCTTCATCAAAAGTGGTGTGTTAAAGTCTCCTGCTATTATTGTGAAATTTTCTATTATTTTTTTCAATACTGTTAGAGTTTCTTTTATGCATTTTGTAGCTCTGTTGTTGGGTGCATAAGTATTTATTATGGGTATGTCCTCTTGGTTGACTGACCCTTTAATCATTATATAGTGCACTTCTTTGTGTCTTATGCTGGATTTTGCCTTGAAGTGTTTTATCCGAGATGAATATAGATTAAATATAGAGACTGATATAATTGATATATCTTTAACTATCCTTTGATTTTTATCTTCGTGTCTAAGGTGTGTCTCTCGTAGGTAACATATTGACGGGTCACTTTTTTTGCCCGCTTTGTTACTCTCTGTCTCTTGACTTGTGCATTTAGTCTATTTCCATTCAGTGTGATTATCGGTAGGTATGAATTTATTGCTGTCATTTTGTTGTGTTTTTTGGGGGGGGAGGGTATTGATGGTTTCTTTCTCCTGCTTACTTTTCTGTATTGAGTTCTTTTTGTTTATGCATTTTCTTTTCATTTGCTTTATTGTTGTTGATCTTGTGTTTACTGGGTCTTCATGATTTTCTTCATTTCTATTTTGGTGGGTAGGTTTATCAATTTTCTTTGTGGTTACCCTGAAATTTACCTTTGTCTTCTTAAGTTTAAAACAGACTGTTATATCTTATATCACCTTGACTTTCTCTCCATATGGAAGTTCTATAACTACACCATGTATTCCCACTTATTATTCCGAAGTCATAGTCATTTACAGATTGACATCTTTGGTTCCCTGTTTTTCAGTCTTGTACCTTTATTTAATTTTTGAGAATTCATTATCTGGATTGGTATCTTAGTGATGCTTTCAGATTTCTTAGTCTCCATTTGTTCTCTGATGCTGCTGGTTCTCTGTCCGAAGGGCTCCCTTTAATATTTCTTGTAAAGTTGTTCTGGTATTTAAAAATTCCCTTAATTTCTGTTTAGCTAGAAATGCCCTAATTTCACCATCATATTTGAGAGACAATTTTGTTGGATATATCATTTCTTGGTTGGCAATTTTTTTTCATTCAGGGTTTTATATATGTCATCCCATTGCCTTCTTGCCAGCATGAGTTCTTCTGAAAAATCAGAGCTTAGTCTTATTAGTTCCCCTTTGTAAGTGACATTTCATTTTTCCTGAGCTACTCTCAGGATTCTTTCATTGTCTTTGGTTTTGGAAAGTTTGATTATGATATATCTTGGTAACTTTCTATTGGGATCTATCTTGAATGGGGTATGTTGAGCTTCTTGGTTGGATATCTTCCTGTCTTCCATGACATTAAGGAAGTTTTCTGTCAGCAAATCTTCAAAGATTCTCTCTGTGCTTTTTTTGGCCACTCCTCCTCTGGAATTCTGATCACACGTGAATTATTTCTCTTGATAGTGCCCCACATTACTTAGGCTTTCTTCATTCTTTTTTCTGATTATTACTCAAATTAGTGTCAAGGGATTTGTCCTCTATTTTGCTGATTCTGACTTCCATTGATTCAATTCAATGGGGGGAAGTGGTGGTGGGTGGGGTCAGGCAGACTAGGCCACCTGGAGCATTCTCATGCCACTCATTGGGGAGGGGGTGGTGGGGCTGGGTGGTTGGGAGCATCTGGGCTACCATCGCTCAGCAGGTTGCAAGGAGGCGATGGCAGATGGGATTAGGTGAGAGGGAATAAATGGAGTTCAGACTGTGTACCTTGCAGTCGGGGGCTACAGGGATGGGTGGCTCTTGCCTCTAATAACCAGGAGGGTGGGGGGTAGGGGATCACACTCCTCAAGTCATAGGGCAGGGTTGCCTGGGAGCTTACCATTGGCTGCAGTAAGCAATCAGGAACTGGCCCTGAACAAGTGTTTGTGGGGAGTAGTTCTCATGTCTGAGTAAGGAAGAAGAAGAGTTAGCAATAACACTCTGGATCTATCACTCAATGTGTGCCACCCAACCCAATGGTCAGGGACCTCCAACAGCAAGTCACCACATCTCTGATTCCTGGCTCCCTCTCTACTCTGTGGACTGCAGGATCCTTGACACTTTCATCCTCTCTCCTATACCTTTTCTTACTAGGTCCAGTTCATGTCCTAGTCACCCCACTTCACTCTGGGTATGTCAATACAGTTTCTCTGTCTCCTCTTAGAAGTTACGTTTTTGTGCTGCTCACGCAGGATCACTACTGACTTTGTCTCAAGGGGGCCACACTCTGCTGGGTTGGTTAGCAGGTCCCCTCTGTTCTGTATCTCTCCTTGTTCGCTGTTTTTGATCAGTTTTTTCTTCCAATTGTTGTTGTCTGATTCTTTATCTTTTCATTTGATGCTCAGGGTTCCAGGATAGTTATCTCTATCAGTTTCACTTGGTTTCTCAGGTCTTGCTGAAGAGGGATGGCAAGGTGTGTCTGACTAAGCCACCATCAATGCCCCTCCCTCTTGTGCATTCTTTCAACCCCAAATTTATTCTCAGAATTTCAAATTCCAATCTAAATGCAAAGCTGAAAGTAGTTCTTATGTAGGAGGCTTACCATTAAAATTTATCACACCACCTATTCTCATAGCTAGCCTGGCAAACTACTAGATATGGCTTTCAAATGACAAAATCACCTAAGTTTATTTTGGAGCACAGTCTTGAAGAAGGTGACTAATACTTGACAAAAAGAAAGACAGAGGTGGTAAATATTATCATTCTGATATAAAGCAAGATAAATGTGTGCTGGGCATGGCAAATTACTAGAATTTTTATTAGTAACTAAGTGTAAGAAAAACAATGAAGTCAGCTATTAAACCAAGAAAAGGAGTTTTACCTCAACAAAATTCTAGACAAAAGAATTCAGCATCATATCAAAAAAATAATACACCACGACCAAGTAGGATTCATACCAGGTATGCAAGGATGGTTCAACATTAGAAAATCAATCAATGTAATCCACCACATAAATAAGAGGAAAGAAAAGAATCCCATGATCAACTCAATTGATGCAGAAAAGGCATTTGACAAAGTCCAACACCCATTCCTGATAAAAACTCTCAATCAAATAGGTATACAAGGGAAATTTCTCAACATAATAAAGGGCATCTATGCAAAACCAACGCCCAACATCATTCTTAATGGAGAGAGGCTGAAAACATTCCCCTTGAAAACAAGAATAAGACAAGGATGCCCTTTATCACCACTCCTATTTAACATTGTGCTGGAAGTTCTAGCTAGAGCAATAAGGCAAGAAAAAGAAATAAAGGGCATCCAAACTGGTAATGAAGAAGTTAAACTGTCCCTGTTTGCAGATGATATGATACTATACACAGAAAACCCTAAAGACTCCATGAGAAATCTACTGGAACTAATAGAAAGATTCAGCAGAGTAGAAGATAAACATTCAAAAATCAGCTGGATTCCTATACACCAATAAGGAGAATGATGAAAAGGAAATCAGGAAAACAATACGATTTTCAATAGCCCCTAAAAAGATAAAACACTTAGGAATAAATCTGACCAGGGATGTAAAAGACCTATACAAAGAAAACTACAAAACACTACTGCAAGAAACCCAAAGGGATCTACATAAATGGAAAAACATACCATGTTCATGGATAGGCAGACTCAACATTGCAAAAATGTCAATTCTACCCAAAGCAATTTACAAATACAACGCAATCCCGATCCAAATACCAACAACATTCTTCAAAGAGATGGAAAAACCAATAATTAGCTTTATATGCAAAGTGAAGAAGCCCCGAATAAGTAAAGCACTGCTGAAAAAGAAGAATAAAGTTGGAAGACTCACACTACCTGACTTCAGAACCTACTATACAGCTACAGCAGTCAAAACAGCCTGGTACTGGTAAAATGACAGATACACTGACCAATGGAACAAAATTGAGAACCCAGATGTAAATCCATCCACCTACGGTCACCTGATCTTCGACAAAGGCCCAAAGTCCATCAGATGGGGAAAAGACAGTCTTTTTAACAAACGGTGCTGGCAAAACTGGATATCCATCTGCAAAAAAATATAACAGGACCCATACCTCACACTGTATAGAAAAACTACTTCAAAATGGATCAAAGACCTGAATATAAAGCCTAAAACTATAAAGTTCATAGAAGAAAAAATAGGACCAACACTTTAGGCCTTAATACATGGCATGAACAGGATACAAACCATAACCATCAATGCACAAACCCCAACAGATAAGCTAGATAACTGGGATTGTCTAAAAATCAAACACCTATGCGCTCCAAAAGACTTCACCAAAAGAGTAAAAAGAGAACCTACAGACTGGGAAAAAATTTTTGAAAAGTACAAGTCAGACAAAGGTCTAATCTCCATAATCTGCAAGAAAATCCAACACCTCTACAACAAAAAGACAAATAATCCTATTAAAAAATGGGCAAAGGACATGAACAGACACTTCACCAAAGAAGACATTCAAATGGCCAACAGACACATGAGGAAATGCTCACGATCACTAGCCATTAGAGAAATGCAAATTAAAACCACAATAAGATACCATCTCACCCCAGCATTACTGGCACGAATCAAAAACACTGGAAATAACAAATGTTGCAGGGACTGCAGGGAGATCGGAACACTTATGCACTGTTGGTGGGAATGCAAAATGATACAACCATTTTGGAAAATGATATGGCGATTCCTCAGAAAGCTAGAAATAGACATACCATTCGATCCAGCAATCCCACTCCTAGGAATATATCCTAGAGAAATAAGAGTCGTCCCTCGAATAGACATATGCACACCTATGTTCATGGCAGCATTGTTCACAATAGCAAAACAATGGAAACAACCTAGATGCCCATCAACAGATGAATGGATAAACAAACTATGGTACCTACACACAATGGAGTACTTATGCAACGAGAAAGAACAATAATGAATCTGTGAAGCATCTCATAACATGGATGAAACTGGAGGACATTATGCTGAGTGAAATAAGTCTATCACAAAAGGACAAATATTGTATGAGACCTCTATTGTAAAAACCCATGAAAACGTTCACACACAAAATGGAACAATCTTTGTTGGTTACCAGGGATGGGAGGGGTGGGGGAGAAATACTAAATAGATAATAGATAAGTGGTATCTTGGGTGAAGGGTGAGACAGTACACAATACAGGAGAAACTAGCACAACTTGTATAAGGAAAGGTCATGGAAGCCCCACAGACACATCCAAACTCCCTGAGGGACTGAATTGCTGGGCAGAGGGCTATGGGGACCATGGTCTCAGGGAACATCTAGCTCAATTGGCATGACACAGCTTATAAAGACAATGCTCTACATTCTACCTTGGTGAGTACTGTCTGGGGTCTTAAAAGCCATGAGCGGCCATCTAAGATACTCCACTGGTCTCATCCCTTTGGGAGCAAGGGAGAATGAAGAGAACAGGATACAAGGAAAAGATTAGTCCAAAGGACTCATTGTCCACAGCTACCAAGGCCTCCACCAGACTGAGTCCAGTACAGCTAGATCGTGCCCGGCTACCACCACTGACTGCTCTGACCAGGATCACAACAGAGGGTTCTGGACAGAGCTAGAGAAGTATGTAGAGCATAATTCTAATTTACAAAAAAAAGACCAGATTTACTGGCCTAAAGGAGACTGGAGAAACCCCAAGGGTATGGCCCCCAGACACCCTTTTAGCTCAGTGGTGAAGTTACCTCCGAGGTTCACTGTTCAGCCTGGGAGTGGACAGCCCCGTAAAACCTAATGAGACTAACAGTTACAGGAGTCCAGTGACAAGGGCCAGAAAGCAGAAGGGGACAACGAAGCTGGTGATAGGGAACCCAAGGTTGAGTAAGGATATTGTTGATGTGTTGTGAGATTGTTAACCATTGTCATAGGGCAACATTTGTAGTAACTGTTAAATGAGAAACTATTTTGTTCTGTAAGCCTTCATCTTAAGTGAGAATAACAGTACAATTGGAAGAGCGTAGTCAGTGTCACTGAACTGTGTATGTAGAAATTTTTGAAATGGTGTATCTTTGGCTATGTGTATTTTCACCAAAAAAAAAAGAGGTTGAGAAGTTAGAGGGTTGATATGCTGTGGGGTTGTTAACCAGTGTTATAAAACAACATGTTTACTTCTGTTTCATAAGAAACTATTTGTTCTGTAAGCCTTCACCTGAAGTACAATAAAAAAAAAAAAAAAAGAAAGAAAGAAAAGGAGTTTTAACCTAGGAAGCATGGGAATTTTGCAGTGTTGAGTGAAGTAACCTAATACAAGGAGTCATGCAGAAAGAATGTGAGTGACTAGACAGAATCATGCCTGGCAGAGATAATGCCTAGGTTTCAGTCCTGAAACAAACATTTATTAGATTCACAATTTCTCATTACTTCTCAAATCTCAACTTATTTATCTAAAAATGGGGATATCACCTTGTACTTGCCCACTCATTCAACAGATACATTGAGAACATCAGGTGAGGTACTATGCTCAAAATTGTTAGTTACAAATGGGGATAATAGCAATAAGATGAAGACAGTAATAACAATATCTAAGCAAATAACAGTAATAATCTTTTGATTTCAACCTGGCTAGGGTATAATCCTCACCTATTAGAGCAAACATTAATCTAGCTGTTGCTGTGAAGATATTTTGTACATAGAATTAAACTCAATAATTAATTGACATTAAGTAAGGGAGATTATCCTGGATAATCTGGGTAGACCTGGTTCAGTTAAGTTGAAAGGCATGAAGAACAGAGGTCAGATTCCCCTGAAGTAAAAGAAACTCCACCTGTGATCAGCAGCTTTAGCCCATACCCAGACGTTTAGTCTGTTATTCCTAATAACCTGCCCCATCAATTTCTAATTTGCCTAGTCAGCCCTGTAATGGGTAGAATTGTGTCCCCTAAAATTATGTATCAACTGGGCTAGACAATGATTTCCAGTATTGTGTGGTTGTTCTCCATTTTTTTAATTGATTATCCTCCATTTTGTGATGTGTTGTGAATTCTAGCCTTTATGCCTGTGATTATGGTCTCATTGAGGAGTGAGCTGTCCATTACGTTAATGAGACAGGATTAGGCCGTGTTAATGAGGATTAGAATGGTATGCAACACCCTTACTCAAGTCACAGCCCTGAGTTGATGTAAACAAGAGTTTCCCTGGTGTGGCCTGCATCACCTTTTATCTTACAGGAGATAAAAGGAGAGAGAAGCGAACAGAGAGAGAAGGACCCCATTACCATCCAGAAAGAAGAGCCAGGAGCAGAGTGTGTATTGGACCTGGGATCCTTGCATTAAAACTTCCTAGACCCCGGGGAAACTAATGCCAAGACACATGGAGATGTCCAAGTGATGTCAGGCCCTCAGATGTTGACAAGGAGAAAAGAACCTTCCCCCAGAGCCAACAGAGATGGAAAGCCTCCCCCTAGAGCTGGCACCCTGAATTCAGACTTCTAGCCTTCTAAAATGTGGGAAAATAAATTTGTGTTTCTAAAAGCCATCCACTGTGGTACTTCTGTTATAGCAGCACTAGATAATTAAGACAGAATTTGGTACCAGGAGTAGGGTGCTGCTCTAACATATATCTAAAATGTGAATGCAGTTTTAGAATTGAGTGATGGACACAGGCTGGAAAAGTTTTAAGGTGCCTAATAGTAAAAGCCTAGATTGCCTTGAAGAGACTGTTGGTAGACTTATGGATGTCAAAGGTGACTGCTGAGGGCTCAGAAGGAAGTGAAGAGATATAGAGAAAGTCTCTATCATCTTTAAGAATACATATGGCTCCTACAACAGAATGTTGCTAGAAATGTGGACATTAAATGTAATTCTGGTGAGGCTTTAAAAGAAATTGATGAACATATGATTGGACAATGCAAAAAGGTGATGCATTCTATACAGTGGCAAAGAACTTGTCTGAATTATGTTCAATGTTCGGAGGAGGGTAGAACTTGTAAGCAGTAAACTTGGATATCTGGCTGAGGAGATTTCTAAGCAAGATCTTAAAGGGGCTCTGTGGTTTCTCCTTGCAACTTATAGTAAATGTGAGAGGAAATAGATAGACTTAAAAATGAACTGTATAAAATGAAAACAAAACATACAGGTTTGGAAAATTCTGTTGTACAAACTAAGGACACATGTCCTAGAATTTTCACCAAAGACATGGTTACACAATCTTTTGTTAATGAGATTAAGCCTGTAAGACTGAAGAAGACAGACAAAGAACAAAAGGAGAGAACGCTGTCGGCCTCTTGGAATTCTACAGGCAGGAAACAGGTCAAATGAGCTCCATCTGATGTCCTCTGGGAAAAGAAAAGGAACATCCCGGGAGGTGTTCGGAGATCAGGAGAACTATTCAAAGGAGCGTAGGAAGCAGGGCTGACTAGGTTTCAAAGGGTGGAGACACGGTCTCCTAGATCTCAAAGGGTAGAGCCATAATCTCCTAGGTTTCAAAGACTCAGATCTTCAACTTGGTTCCAGAGTGTGGGGCTACCATTCAGGGGTGCCAGGGAGATGGGGCTGGGGTCACTGCCCAAATCTGGGGGGCCAGGGGGAGGCTGCCATGCTCAAGGTGCAGAAGAACAAGGTCTTCCAGGGCTGAGGGGGTAGGGTTAACACTTAACTGGACTGGGAAAATGGGGCCTCCCAAAGATAAGGAACAGAGGTGACATCCCAGAGGGCCTGGAAGGTGGAATTGAAGCCCAGGGCCAAGAAGCACCCAATCAGAATCCAGAGAGGAAGGCCAATACCTACAGTCTGGAGGGCAGGGCCACTGCCTAGATGGTCCCAAAGAACAGAGGATTATTTTCAAGTCTTGAGAGATATTGTAAATTGTTCTCCTAGGTTTTAGACTTGCTTTATGTGTGTTATCCCTTCTTTACATCCAATTTGTCCCACTTGTAATGGAAGTGTCTACTTTGTGCCTCTTTCAAGATTGTACTTTGGAAACAGATAACTTGTAGTCTATATTTCACAGGTTCACAGATGAAGAGGAATTTTGCCCCAGGATGGAATACATCTAATGTCTTACCTATATTTGATTTAGATGATTCAGGAGATTTTTGGATTTGGAGTTGATTTAAGACTACTGGGATGATATAATGGGGTGAAAGTGTTTTACATGTAACAAGGATATGAATTTTGGGGGGCAGAAGAGTGGAATGTTATGGATTGAATTGTGTCCCCCCAAAATATGTGTCAACTTGGCTAGACCAGGATTCCCAGTATTGTGTGGTTGTTCTCCCATTTTGTGATCTGATTATTCTCCATTTTTGACGTGTTGTAAATTCTAGCCTCTATGCCTGTGGTTATGGTCCCACTGGGGAATGAGCTGTCTGTTATGTTAATGAAGCAAGATGAGGTCATGATAAAGAGGATTAGGTTATGTTTGTTGTGTTAATGAAGCAGGATTAGGTCATATTAATGAGGATTAGGATGGAATGTGACATCCTTACTCAGGTCACTACACTGATCAGACATAAGGGGAGTTTTCCTGGTGTGGCCTACATCACCATTTATCTTGCAAGGGATAAAAGGAGCGAGAAGTGAACAGAGAAGGAGGGACCTCACTACCACCAAGAAAAAAGACCTAGGAGCACAGCATTTCTTTTGGATACCTGGACCCTGTGCTGAGAACTGACTAGACCCAGGGAAAGCCTGATGCCAAGACACATAGAGATCTCCAAGGAATGACAAGCTTATAGATGTTGAAAGGAAACAAGGATTTTCCTCCAAAGCTGACAGAGAGAGAAAGCCTTCCCCAAGAGCTGGAGGCCTGAATTTGGACTTCGAGTCTCCTAAACTGTGAGAAAATAAATTTCTGTTTCTTAAAGCCATCCATTCATGGTATTTCTGTTATAGATCATTACATAAGTGAGACAAAACCCCACAATCACATAAACCAATCCTGTACAATAAAAATTTCTTGAGATAGGTGTGTGCATGAGTTTGTGTACACACACATATGCGTATACATGCAAATAAATATACACAAACACATACAAACACAGATATATATCTACTATTTATCTTTTGGTGAAACTTTACAGATAAAGATTTTGGTACATGAAGTGGTTCTAGAAGAATAGAATCTTAAAAATAAATTTTCTGAATTGTTTTCTGTTTTCTAAAATTGATTCTCTAGTCTAATTTTGGAGCCCTGCTGGTGTAGAGGTTAACAGCTCAGCTGCTAACCAAAACATCACCAGTATGAATCCACCAGCCACTTCCTGGAAACTCTGTGGAACAGGTTCTACTCTGTCCAGTAAGGTGCTGTGAGTTGGAACTGGCTCCACAGCAATGTGCTTTTTTTTCTTTTTTTTTTTTTTGGCTTTAATCTGATTACATTTAAACACACCACTATGGATTGAACTGTGTCCCCCCAAAATGTGTGTCAACTTGTCTAAGCCATGATTCTCAGTACAGTGTGACTGTCCACCATTTTGTCATCTGATGTGATTTTCCTATGTGTGGTAAATCCTACCTCTATGATGTTAATGAGGCAGGACTCAATCTACAAGATTAGATTGTGTTTTAAGTCTATCTCTTTAGAAATATAAAAGAGAGTAAGGAGCAGAAAGGCAGGGGGACCTGCTATCACCACGAAACAAGAGCCAGGAGAATAGCATGTCCTTTGGATCCGGGGGTCCCTTCGCTGAGAAGATAGATCCTAGACCACAGGAAGATTGATGACAAGAACCTCTCTACACAGCTGACAGAGAGAAAGCCTTGCCCTGGAGCTGGCACCCTAAATTCAGACTTCTAGCATCCTAGACTGTGAGAGAATAAATTTCTCTTAGTTAAAGCTATCCACTTCTGGTATTTCTGTTATAATATCACTAAATAACTAAGACAGGCACGAATAACATTATTGTCAGTGGTAACAAAAAACATTGACCTTCCATGGCATGATGTGGCAATAGTGATGTGCAAAATATCACCATGGATACTCCTAATCAAATACCTTTAGAAGAGGTTTTAGGTAAACATTAATTTACTATCTTAGAACATTTTTGTCAAACTAGGGGTATAGTGAGATTGGCTGGTTGCTCCAAACTGTGTCGGAGAAAGTGCAGAATGTAAAGCACATGCATTTATAACCACAAAACTGTATTATTCATAATAAGAGGGTTGTTGGGCAGAACAAAAAGATCAATGAAGTTAAACCATTAGATATTGGAGATGCTGGGCAGTTGGTGGCAATAGCCTAGTTTTAAATCTTTTTGAATATGCTTCATAAAAACAGAAGAATAATAGAGAATTAGAACTTGCAGACAAAAGTGGGGTTGAGAACAGAGTCAGATATTCCAGATAGCAAGTGATTATATTTTTTAACACAACTCAAACCAAGAACAGAAGAGGGAAATCTGTGACGGCAGGAAAGTTTTCCTGAATCCAAATTCATTCTAGATTTTCAAGATTTATTTAACAACAACAACAAAAAAAGAACAACTTAAAAATATCAAGTCCAATCCCACAGAAAGTTATAATAAGATTAAAAGAGAATAAGGTTCAGAATAAAATCCCTAGAATCAATAAAAGTATGCTAGCAAAGCAAGCCCACAAAACAGATCAAAACTGCAACCTACTATTTCAAGATGAGATAAGACATTAAAAAAATGATTCATAACATGAAAGAACACTATAATTTAGAATTAAAAAAAAAAAACCTCAGAAACATGGTGACTACTTTTCAATACAATGAGTTGGTTCCCTATCATCTTCCAAAGATGATTATTTTTTTATAATAGTGAACTCACAGATTTAAACACACTTAATGGATTTAATCCATTGTAATTATTACTGTTATTAAAGCAAAATATCAATAAGAACTCATTAGCTGTTTTATTTTAAATATATACCAACTGAGATGATTCACAAACGGATGCAGTGGTGGAAGTGCCCGCCCATCGATGCCAAGAAATTTGGAAGGAAGGCAGCTATCTGGTCAACCGAATGGAAGAGATCCATATTTATGCCTATTCCCAAGAAAGGATGATAGAACCAAATGCAGAAATTATCAAACAATATCATAAATATCACACGCAAGTAAATTTTGCTGAAGATCATTCAAAAGCGGCTGCAGCAGTATATCAACAAGGAACTTTCAGACTTCCAAAATGGATTTAAAAAAAGACATGGAATGTGGGCTGTCACTGCTGATGTCAGACAGATCATGGCTGAAAGCAGAGAATACCAGAAAGATGTTTATCTGTGTTTTATTGACTAGGCAAATGCATTTGACTGTGTGGATCATAACAAATTACGGATAACATTGAGAAGAATGGGAATTCCAGAGCACTTAATTATGCTCGTGTGGAACATGTACATAGATCAAGAGGCATTCGTTCGAACGGAACTAGGGGATACTGCATGGTTTAAAGTCAGGAAAGGTGTGTCAAGGGTGTATCCTTTCACCATACTTATTCAGTCTGTATGCTGAGTAAATAATCTGAAAAGCTGGACTATATGAAGAAGAACACGGCATCAGGATTGCAGGAAGACTCATTAACAACCTGCGTTATACAGACGACACAACCTTGCTTCTTGAAAGTGAAGAGGACTTTAAGCACTTACTGATGAAGATAAAAGACCACAGCCCTCAGTATGGATTACACCTCAACATAAAGGAAAGAAATATCCTCACAACTGGACCAATAAGCAACATCATGATAAACAGAGAAAAGTTTGAAGTTGTCAAAGATTTCCTTCTACTTGGATCCACAATCAATACCCATGGAAGAAGCAGTCAAGAAATCAAGACACATTGCATTGGGCAAATCTGCTGCAAAACCTCTTTAAACTGTTGAAAAGCAAAGATGTCATCTTGAAGACTAAGGTGCGCCTGACCCAAGTCACACTGTTTTCAATCACCTCATATGCCTGTGAAAGCTGGATGACAGATAAGGAAGACTGAAGAAGAATTGATGCCTTTGAATTGTGGTATTGATGAAGAATGTTGAATACACCATGGACTGCCAAAACAACGAACAAATCTGTCTTGGAAGAAGTACAATCAGAATGCACCTTAGAAGCAAGGATGGTGAGACTACGTCTCACATACACTGGACATGTTATCAGGAGGGATCAGTCCTAGAGAAGGACATTATGCTCAGTAAAGCAGAGGGTCAGTAAAAAGAGGAAGGCGCTCAACAAGGTGGACTGACACAGTGGCTGCAACAATAGGCTCAAGCATCATGATGATTGTGAGGATGGCACTGGACCAGGCAGTGTTTCGTTCCATTGTACATAAAGTAACTATGAGTTACTGACTGGACAGCACCTAACAACAATAACATACATTTCTTAGAGCTCTGTTCATTGAAAAGGTCTAGCAATGAGCACCCCGTAGGTCCCATATTACAGTCTTGAAATGTAACTTCTCACTAAAACCAAATGGGGCACCATGGAGAAATAGCTGATTGCAGGTCTGGAGGAGAAAATGTACAAGATGACCAGGGAACATCTTATGCTACCAGATAGCAAGGAAGCTATCAAAAGCAACTATGATCATGTCAAAAGGATTCAGGAGTCAACTTCAAGAGAACCAAAACAGAACAAAACCCACCATCGATGAGATGATTCAAACTCATACTGACCCTATAGGACAGAGTAGAACTGCCTCATAGGGTTTCCAAGGGACTGTAAGTCTTTATGGAAGCAGACTGCGATATCTTTCTGCTGTAGACACTAGTGGGCTGGAACTGCTAACCTTTTGGTTAAGAGATGAGCGCTTTAACCACTGTGCCATCAGTGCTCCTTTCAAGAGAACACCACCAGCAAAATATGTGACAATTTGAGTGTTAATAATAGTAGCAACTGCAATGGATTCAGTCCATTAAATATCTTTAAATCCATGTGATCATAATGATATATTTTTAAACAGAATTGGTCACTTTTGAAGGATGATAGGAAACCAACTCATTAGAGTTAAAACTAGTAAATAAATAAAAGATTTGAACAGTGGCTAATAGCTTGGCTGCTAACCAAAAGGTCAGCAGTTTGAATCCACCAGCTGCTCTTTGGAAGCCCTATGGGGCAGTCCTCTCTGTCCTGTACGGTGGATGAGTCAGAATTGACTCTATGGCAATGGGTTCCTTAATGAACTGTATCACTGGGTAACCAAATAGTATGTTAACAGAAAGATCTCTTCACCATCTAAACAAATAAAAAGAAATAAGAGAATCAGAATAATACAATTTGCAACCTCCAAGAATGAATGTAGGCTTTAAGCATCAACAGCTGCCAAATCACAAAAAGAGAGATGAAACATTCTGTGCCTCCCATAACTGCACCAAGCACCACCTATAGTGTTGCCAATGAACCAAACCTAACTCTGGACCCATCTGCCAATTTGCAGGAAATACAGAGGAAAGAGGAACATGTTGAAATGAAGGGTCATTAGTATGCAACCAGCGAAATCCGGACTCCGAAAAATTATAAATGAAAAGAACTAGGTTCTTCAACAGATAAACTGTGAGGAAAAGAAAGGGATGGTAGACAAACCTACAGATGAAAAGAGACTTAAAAATATATTTTTAGAAAATATGCAAGACAGAACTACAGTGCCTAGGGATGCACATATAAGGAGGGAAAACAACACAGGGGCTAAATATCATGATAGCGGTTATTTGCAGGCCGGGGAAATGGCTGTGACTGGGATGGAAAACATGGAAGGAGCCTCTGCAATGGTTGGTAAGGTCTTTCTCTTGACCTATATGATGTTTATCTTATAAAAATTGAGTCAAATGTTATTTTTATGTGGGTTTCCATTCTATATTTTATTTTAAAATATAATGATTTTGTAAATATTTGATCTCTTTTAGATCTTTCATATTAAGAAATCTAGCCCACTACCAATCTTCATGTTATAACACTGATCACAGGAGTTCAGTGGAAGTTGTAAAGTGCTTGATGTGACACACTTAAGAAATACACTAAAAATAAACAGTAGGACAGTGCAATATTCTTGTACAGAAAGATAGTGAACTATTATTTATAGATATCAACAAGAAAATATCCTTGGGCTTCTATGACTGCCAAGCTTTCACAGTCACGCTCCAGGGTAGATAAGGTAAAGTATAGTCAACACGTTATTTATTTATAATTAATTATGTATTCTGTAGGCATCAAACTTAGAGTCTATAAATTATTGAAGAAGGGAAGAAATATATACTACATCTTTAAGGCATTGAACTCCTTATGGTAGAAGGCCGCATAAGGCCAACCAAAATGACCTCAGGAACATTTAACAATCCTAAAACTTAATTATGATTAATCTTCCTGATGGTCATTGTTATATGCATACACCCCAAAAATGTCAGAAGGTGAAAGAGAAACATATTAATCCATGATACTTGGTCAGTAATTTTAGTTTGAAACCTCTGAGCAGAATTCTTTATATGAAGCCATGAGGGAAGAATATTATGCCATGAACTAGAATAAACCAAGGTCTTAAAGAAAAGCTGGACTGATGAGAGTGATTTGGCTGCCAAATAGAACATGTTCTCTTAAGTAGAGCAGAATTATTTGTAAACCAGCATTTACACAGAAAAATCACTACTGCTTGAACTAAAGATAAAGAGGCAAAATTAGAATGAAATAATAGGTGTCAGTTTAAGTCTAGAGCAGGTTACAAAAGTTAGGAAAGTACAACAAACTCGGTTAACACGCCTCTATGACAGCACTCCTATTCTATGAGCCACAATGTAAAGAAGAAGCCAGGGCTAAAGACACCAAAAGCCTTCCCATAGATTAATTCTACTCAGCGATACCAAGACCATCCAGAGGTTCAGTTTGGCCATAAGCTTCGAACATCCTGATAAACTTATATTAAAGGATAAAAACAGCCAAAAAGAATTGGAATGTATCCTCATTTTTCATTCCTATTTAGAATAAAATATATAGCAATTATGAAGACAAAAAGTTGGAAGGGGGAGTAAACAAATGGTTCTAACAGACAAATCAGTTCCAAGATGGAAAATAAAGAAAAAACAAACTCAATGACTGGCTTTTTAAAAATTTATTAAAAAATAAATTTCAAGGAAACTTAGAAAGCTATCTTTATTATTTCATTCTTAAATCTTCCACAACTCTGTAAACTGGTGCTAATCATACCAAAAATCCTGTTGTCTTCTTTGATTTGTCCCTCTCCTTTATCCTCACATATTTTTCAACCGTGATGTTGTATAGCCTCAATGTATAGCCTCTTTCTTACCATACAGCCCCAACCTTACATAAGCTATATTTACCCCAATTGAATCTTTCACTTAATAAGATCCTTCTCCTTATACACTGGACCAACCTCCATGCACATACACCCAGTGTACTTTTTGCCTTCCTAGACCATGTCCATTTGACCTTTGCTTATTCAAGTCCTATATGTTCTTCATATAGCTTTAAAGTGTTAAAAAGCAAAGACGTCAATTTGAGGACTAACGTGCACCTGACCCAAGCCATGGTATTTTCTATTGCCTCATATGCATGAAAGCTGGACAATGAATAAGGAAGACCAAAGAAGAATTGATGCCTTTGAATTACGGTGTTGGTGAAGAATACAGACTATACCGGAAGAATGAACAAGTCTGACTTAGAAGAAGTACAGCCAGAAAGCTCCTTAGAAGCGAGGATGGTGAGACTTCATCTCACATGCTTTGGACATGTTATCAGGAGGGACCAATCCCTGGAAAAGGACATCATGCTTGGTAGAGGGTCAGCAAAAAAGAGGAAGACACTCATTGAAATGGATTGACACTGACTGCAACAACAGCAACGAGAGGGCTCAAACATAGCAACGACTGAGAGGATGGTACAGGACCAGGCACTGTTTCGTTCTGTTGTACATAGGGTTGCTATGAGTTGGAACCAACTCGATGGCACCTAACAACAACAACATGTTCTTCACAGTCTCAATCAAATCTTCAGTAATGATTTAACCAAACACTCACTCCCATCTCTGAAATACTGTGACACTTAGATTCTTTACAGTCTTTTCTTACTTTTAGTTATAGAATCATATCCATAGGGCTAAAAGGATCATATGCATTCACCTCATGCTTGAATTCCTACCAAGGGCTTGTCCAGATTATGGCTGGACACTTCCACTAATTGTAATTTTGCTACCTCCTGAAGCAGCTCATTCTACGTTTCAACAGCCCTAACAATTACAAAGGTCTTCTTTATAAACAGTTTAAATCTCTCAATATATAGCTTCTAACCATAAGTCATTATTATACTTTTAGTAGCTATAGAGAACAATTTAAATCTCCTCTATATGTTCCCAACTTTTTAAGATTTAAAGAAGCTTATCCAGTATCCCTGAAATCGAAGGATATAACTATACCATATCCCTTTAGCCATTCTGATATCATCAAGTTTACACACTGCCCTGGTAATTATGTACTGCCTTTTATTATTCTAGTATTTCAGAAGTGTGCCAACCACTACTAAGGCCAATTACCTAGAAAATGTCTGAACGCTGATCAAGCCCAGATATTAAGACACTTTCCACTCTCATTCCTTTATTTATATCATTTCTTCATGGTACCTAACAAGCTGATCACGTTATGTGTTTAATCAAGTCGGCTTTGAAAAATTCCTCTGAAATTAGTTTTCAATGAATTTTTCACTGTAAGTTGCTTGTTTCTAAGCACAGATTAATTTTTTTCTGAGAAAATCTCTTCATTATAATAAATGCAAAGCTTAAGAACCCACTATTCATGTGTTTGAACCTTAACATGTTCTGTCACCTCCATGCAACTCTGCATAGTTACTGGAAACCTGTTATGTAAAACAGAGACAATGCTAATAAATGACGAGTTTACTTGAAAAAAATTAATAAATGCAAAGCTATGAAATTTATTTCTCAAAAAGAAATAGTGTTAGAGACAGTAAAATCCGTCATAAAAATTAAATACGCTACAAGCATCCAGGCACTTCATATGACAGTACAAATAAGCATGGAAAAATGTCACAGCATGGGGGCATCAAAAAGAGCTTTGAAAACTATAACTAGATAGCATTAGAAATAGTCTATTGATCTATTTTCACCAGTTAAGAATTTTGTACTTTCAAATTAGAGCAATATTTTTTAAATCATGTTCCAGACTTCTACTACTACATAGTGATAGTCACATGCAGTGTAAGAACAAGGCTATGACATTTCCCTGAACAGGTAAAACACTACGTGGCCAGGAGTTTCAGACCAACCATTTTCATTGACCCTCAGGTGATAACAGTTGGTACTGCTGGGAGGTCAGCCTCTCTCTGGTTGTTTTTTAGAGCAATTTGCACCTCATTTTACTAATTTTACTTTCCAATTATTACTCTCTAGTCATTGCCTAAATTATCTCTTGCTCTATAAGGAATGGCATTTCCTTTGGCTGAGAAACTAGCCACATCACACTACATTAGCTGTGATGAGCCTCACCAAGGGCGAAGTGGTGGCTGACTTTCCTGTCTTGGCAGGTCCGCTGAGGAGGCACCATGCCAGCACCCTCAGCGACTACTGACAGATTGGCCCAATTGCCACAGCTTTGATGGCAATCTGCACAAGATTACTAGTCACACATTAAACAGCCTCATTTCAATTCACCAAAACAAATGGTGCCACCAAAACCTACCCCAAATTCCTGATTGTCAATAAATTCACTGTTGAATTTCTCTGACCATTTCAATGATACATGCCTGCCAAGCTCAGTAATGATGGATGGAGTCATTAGCATTTTAGTTTCTACACTGAATCCGAAGCCAAAGCATATGGTCTGACAGATGTGCCAGCAATGAGCTGTATTTGATTTTCCATGTAGGTGTCCACTTTCACTGGACCTTCATGAAAGAAAACTAATTTTTATGTTACAGTCCATCCGGTTTGAACCCTTTCACATCCTTAAAAGTTATAAGGAATTCTAATAACAGAACACTCAGAGCATATTTTCTTCTATATTTTGGCTTAGACTGATGATTACAAATTACTTTTGAAACTAATTAAATCACTTCAAATGTAGAATATGGACAAAAAAATGCAGGTGATTTTTGTAGACTAATGCCAGCTATGTCTTGATTAGTACTGTCAGTAATTTGGTTATTTGATAAATTGTTTCATAAATTCATTTTCCCTTATTCATGTTTTACTGAGGCAAAATGTATATACAGGGAATTAGACAGATTCTTAACTTTTGACAACTGTATAAAACAAAACCTGCTGCCGTTAGGTCGATTCCAATACATAGCAACCCTACAGGACAGAGTAGAACTGCCCTATAGGGTTTCCAAGGCTCTAATCTTTACTGAAGCAGACCGCCACATCTTCCTCCTAGGAGTGGTTAGTGGGTTGGAACTGCTGATCATCTGGCTAGCAGTTGAGCGCTTTCACTGTTGCAATACCATGACTCCTGACAATTGTTTATATGCCCATAAAACCAACATCCCAATCAAGATAAAGAATATTTACATTATTCTAGAAAGTTCTCCCCTGCCTACTTCCAGTCCATCTTCACCACCCACAGGCTGCTCTGATTTCTATCATCATAGATGTTTTGTCTGTTCTGAAACAATATAAATGGACTTATACATTGTACACTCCTTTGTATCTGTCCTCTTTCACAAGATATAATGTTGTTGAGATTTAGCCATGCTTTTGCACGTATCAGCAGGTAATTTTTTTTTTTTTAATTGCTGAGGAGCATTCCATTACTTTAAAACCAGAAACCAAACTCCTTGCTGTTGAGTCAATTCCAACTCATAACGACCTTAAAGGACACAGTAGAACTACCCCACAGGGTCTCCAAGGAGTGGCTAGTAGATTCAAACTGCAGACATATTTTTGGTTTTGCTTTAATTTTATTTTCCTTTTTTTAATTATTGTACTTTAGATGAAGGTTTACAGAACAAACTAGTTTTTCATTAAACAATTAGTATACATAATTTTGTGACATTGGTTACGAACCCCACGACATGTCAACACTCTCCCCTTCTTGAACTTGGGTTTCCTATTACCAGCTTTCCTGTCCCCTCCCACCTTCTAGTCCTTGCCCCTGGGCTGGTGTGCCCCTTTAATCTCATCTTGTTTTATGGGCCTGTCTCATCTTTGGCTGAAGGATAAACCTCAGGAGTGACTTCATTACTGAGCTAAAAGAGTGTCTGGGGGCCATGCTCTCAGGGTTTCTCCAGTCTCTGTTAGACCAGTAAGTATCGTCTTTTTTGGTGAGTTAGAATTTTGTTCTACATTTTTCTCCAGCTCTGTCCAGGACCCTCTACTGTGATTCCTGTCAGAGCAGTTGGTGGTGGTAGTCGGGCACCATCTAGTTGTGCTGGAGAACTGCAGACCTTTTGGTTAACAGCCAAGCTCTTAACCACCGCACCACCAGGGCCCATTTCCATTGCTATAATGAACCACAAATTCTTTATCCATTGCCCTTTTAACACACATATGGATTTTTTACAATTATTGGTTACTATGAATAAAGCGGAAACCCTGGTGGTGTAGTGGTTAAGTACTACGGCTGCTAATCAAAAGGTCGGTAGTTCAAATCCACCAGGCGTTCTACCCTGTCCTATAGGGTTGCTACGAGTCAGAATTGACTCGATGGCAATGGGTTTTGGTTTTAAAAACAAAGCTGTTATAACTATTCTGTGCAAGTCCTTTTTATAGGCACAAGCTTTACTGGTTATTATGAATAAAGCTGTCATAACCATTCTTATACAAGTCTTTTTGTGGACACATCTTTATTTCTCTTGGATAAACACCTAGAAATAGAACTGCTGGGTCATATGTTAGATGTTTGCTTATATATTTACTTTTCCTGTAATCACTTCATCCATTATTCATATTAATGAGAGTTACAATGAAAAAGGACATGAGTTAATTAAGGGTGATAGAAAAATTTGGGAAGAGTGGTGATAGTTGCACATCATGATGAAAGCAATTAATGTCACTGAATTGAACATGTAAAAAATGCTGAAATGGCAATTTTCTGTTAAATAGTCTCACCACACACACATACACAAATTTAAAAAGGGCATGAGAACATTTTTAATCTACAGAAATGTATAACTTGATTTTTCTTTTACCTATTAGAAAATTATCTGACAGTTAAAGAAAATAACTAGATGTATTTAATATTTTAGTTTAAATTATACATTAAAATTTATGTGTGATCTTATTTCCTATTACTTATGCTTTGGGCCATAAGCCTTGAGTTATGAACAACAAATTCTCTATCACTGAAAGTTTCATAGGAACACAATTAATATAGCTCAGTGTTAAATTTGTTGTAAGAACTAAAAAAAATCCGTTCACCTGAGAACATTTTGTAAATTGCAAAGTGACAAAAAAGTTAAGTATTTATATCTAGAATAGATGCTACTTCACTGAGCTTTAGGATAGAAGAGGAATCTTAAAATTCTCTAATAATAACTAAATACTTCATTGTCTCTTACCCTACATGAACGAACTGCATGATACACTTTTTTCAACCATGTTCCTTAAAACCTCATGATTGCACCAGTATTTTAGCTTCTTGACAATGAACAGATTTCTAAAAATGTTCATCCGTATTCTTTTACCTATCAGTAGTTCATTCAATATGTAACAGGAGGTTAATCAGGTTGTACATTTTGTCATTGCTTTCTAAATACTGAGAATAAATAACCTGCCTCTAACCAAAGCAAAACCTACTGCCATAGAGTCAATTCCAACTCATAGCAGCCCTACAGGACAGAGCAGAACTGCCCCATAGGGTTTCCAAGGCTGTAAATCTTTACAGAAGCACACTGCTACATCTTTCTCCCGCAGGAGGGCTGGTGGTTTCTAACCTACAAACTTTCGGTTAGCAGCCATGTGCTTAATCACTGTGCCACCAGGTCTCTTCCACATACCTGTAAGACTCTCTGATTATATAGTCTGAGATCTTACAGGAAAGGACACTCCCTAAAGATATACCCAAAATCACCATAATTGCCTTATGAATTATCTTCTAGATTAGCTCAGGCAATTCATGAAGTACTTGAATTTTTTGCTCCATTTTTCAATTTACCTAATTTGTATGTTATTTCAACAGATAACAGAATCTATGCTGTACATAAATTTCTATACATAAATTATTTTAAGTATCAAATACTATCAGATATTTTGTTCAATGCCTTTCATTAATGTTGTAGTGTATCATTTTTTTTCTTTAAAATACTAAATTGGCAGCTTTGGTAGTTTTTGTCACGTCACCTAATCTTTTTTTTTTTTGGTGGAAAGGCAAGCTTTATTGCAAAGGAACCTGAAAAGAGCAGTCAGAGGCACCATGACTAAAAACTGGTAGAAGGGGGCACACAGTTATGTGTTCATTTGGAAAGGTGTCAGTAGGGAGTCTCCTCAGTTCCTGCCAATTGCCCAATACCTACCCACCTTCCTTTTTAGGTTGAAATTAAAATGGTAGGGTTGAAGGTGCCCATGATGTGTTTGTTACCCAAACACACTCCCATTTCATGAAAGAGAACACCCAGGGTCAACACTGAGGGACCTGCTAAGTTATTAAATGTGTGCATTGATATTAACATTAATTTAGTAGCTTTCTTCACATGTTTAAACGAGCCAGAGGTTTCATTCATGTTTTAAGTAGCTGAATTGAGACATTATACTGATTTAAGTTCAATATTATATAATGTAAGTGACTGAGAGGTCATAAAATGCTGATTGTCTTCTTTTATTTTACCTAACTGTGGCAAGTGTAACAGCTACTCTATTATTCCATTACTTCTGTGATAGGATGCAACGACCTTTCATTGAGTTGCTTCAAGTATATTCATTCCCAGTACTTTCAGCAGATATTGTAAGCAGTTGTTCTCAAGTTGAAACTTAATTTAAGGGACCATTTTTTTCCCCATACAAAACAAATAACATAAAAGCTTTTCACTCTTCCATCAAATAACAGAAAGTGATAAAGGCAATGTTTCAGGACATCCAAAATAATCTAAAGACCTAGATTAGCATTTATAGGGGTTTCAGCCTCTAGCCAAGATGTTCCTTTTATAAATAAGGAAACTGAAGCCCAGAACAGTTAAATGAATTCTCTAAGCAAATACAGTTAACTAGAAAGAGGGTTAGAATTAAGGACTGGTCCTCCTAATCTCTAAGGCGTTGTTTTACACCAAGTTAAAATGATCTGACACCCATATTTGTGGGTTGGCTGGTAAATTCACCATGGAACCAGAATTTTCCCTGCTTTATTAAGTTTTACCACTTTGAGCAAAAGATACATTTTTTTAAGTCACATTTAATTGAATACCACCATGCACTGAATGAAAAAAAGAATTACATATGTATATAATATATATGACATATATATATGCGAATGCTAGTCTTATCTGATTCATCTTTAAATGGAATTGCTATTAAAAAAGTTTAATTTTTAAACATCCCTGAACTAAGTACTTGATAGTTTTCAATCTTTCGTGAACACTAAGAAGAATAATTTAAGAGAGGAAGTTAAGGCAGTTTATGCAGTATGACTTAAAAAAGTATAATAGCTTCTGAATTTATAAGGTAAATATGTAAACAGCTGAGGAACTGACAATGTCAAAGTGGAAGTCAAAGTCAAACAGAAATACACAATCACCTTCCTGTGGCAAATGCAAAGAGAGGGAAGGGGAGAAACAGAAAGCAGAATATTGTTCTCACAAAATATTTTCTCTCTCATCTTTGCTCAAAAAAAAAAAAAGAGCAGGAGGAAAGTTTTAAGTTTTAAGAAATTATGATGAAATGAGCCAATCCTTAAAGCAATAAACAAAAGAAGAGCAGTATTTTGACTGCAACGCACTCAGACCAGCAGGGTCCAGAGAAGGATTCATTGCCACAAGGCAGCTGGTGTCTGAGGATACAAAACCCTTTTTCTTTTGATGTCACATTAAATCCTGAGGCATAAAATCAAGGGCAGATTGCAGAGCCTCTGATTCTCCAAGATAGGACTATATGGATCGTAAGTAAAGTCAAATGACAGTTAATGCTACTAAGTGAATAAAAAATAATTAGTAAATATTTTTAGTAAAAATATGTCTTAACGTACGTATTTTCAAAGCTAATTATTTGTTTAGGCCAGAAAGAGAAGGAAAGGGAGTGAGAGAGAGAGAGACAGAGAAAGAGAGAGGGGCAATGCCTTGATTTTTAGCTAATAAACAGATTGTGAATTATATAGTACATTATCCAGAAAAGAAAGAATTGTCTTACGTTTCAATACATGTAGGGGAAATTAGCATAATCACAGTTTATCGTTTCCTTTTCACATTTGGGCACTGTCTTAGTTATCTAGGACTGCTATAACAGAAATTTATTTTCTTATAGTTTAAACTAGTTGCTGTTGAGCCAATTCTGACTCAGCGACCCTATGGGACAGAGTAGAACTGGCCCATAGGGTTTCCAAGGCAGTAGGAAGCAGACTAGCCACATCTTTCTTCCATAGAGCGGATGATGGGTTCAAACCACTGACCTTTTGATTTGCAACTAAGCACTTAATCATTGTACCACCAGGACTCCTTTCCTCACAGTTTAAGACCCTCGAAGTCTGAATTCAGGGCACCGGCTCTAGGGGAAGGCTTTCTTTCTGTGTCAGCTCTGGGGGAAGGTTCTTGTCTCTTCTCAGCTTCTGGGCAAAGGCTTGGTTGCTTGGTAATCGTCATATGTTGTAGCATTTACCTTCTCCCATCTTTGCTTGCTTCTCTCTGTCTAATCTGCTCTTTTTAGATTTCAAAGGTGATTGGCTTCAAACACACCCTACAGTGATATGGCTTCTTAACATTACAAAGAAAATTCATTCCCAAACGGGATTTTATCCACAGGTTTATGTGTTAGGAATTACAACACATATTTTTGAGGATCACAATTCAATCCATAACAGGCACAAAAGATGGTATCCTGGTAACTGCAAATCAAATAAATTATAAAAAATGGTAATTCGATTTATATGAAACGTATCTGTGAAGACATCCAACTGGATTGCTGTGGGAATTAGACGAACTAACACCACTGGCACATATATAACACCTGGGATAATATCAGTCATTATAGTAAGTATGGTTTCAATAATCATTTTATATAATCATTACCCCAACTGCCTGCAAACTAATGATTACACTCAACACTAATTTCAACTCTCTAAAGATACAGCAAAATAAACCATGATGTGTATTTTCAAGAAGCTAAGTTAATCTTACAATGAATTTTCTTCTTGCTCTCCATTGGCATCACTGGGAATTTAAAATTCTAACTAATTAAACCTGTTTCCTCATTCTGACGCAGAGAAGATAAAAAAAAAAAAAAAAGTTGCTCAAAGAATATTATTACTTACATATTATCTATATTATCTAACTTCAAATATTTAGCTCAACAGAGGTTCAGCCTCCTGGCTTTAGAATTTCTCTCCTCCCATTCCCTTTCCCTCAATATCGCCACACATACTTACTGTACATTCTCTTAAGGCATGGAATATTCCTTAGTCTATTGTTTTCTCTATGATTCCTTATAAGACCTTCATTTATATGTACTATTTACATTTGACCAAACTCTATGCTGAATATCATTTAATTAAATATGTATTTATTGAGGACTTGATAAATACAAGGCAAATATATTGACCTCAGATCTGTGACTAACCTTCATATACAAGAATTCTGACAATTTTAATTGGCTCACTAACATTTCACATTTCCTGAAATGCTGCCAAGAGTTTCTTAAAAATACTTAAAAAAGGAAAAAATTCTCAGAGTATGACATTTTCTACTTAAGTATTATGCTCTTGTAAATTGAGTTTTCAAAATGTTATTAAATAAGAAAAAGTTCATTTTTCACCCTATTTCCAATGGGCTTAGAGAAATAATGTTTATAGTTTGAACATAACAATGTTACAGAATCATTAGGTTTCACTATAGATTAATATAAATATTTATTAATTATTAGTTTTATTCATATACTGAAAAGGACATTTCTGACATGACTGCAGTCAATTAAACAAATCCACCCAAAAGACAACCTGTTCCACACACACACACACACACACACACACAGAGAGAGAGAGAGACAAGAATGAGACACAGTGATGTGAATTTTCGTTAAATCAGATGCACCCTTTGGCTCAGCTGCCAACTTGGCCTTACCTGCAGCCATAACTTGTTATGCACAGCATCTCTCCCTGTGGCGATACACTGAAATGTAGCATTCTGCCCTGCATTGACCTCTACATCCCCCAGACGAAGGAAATGGGGAGATTTATCTGTGAAGGCAGAAAAAAAATTTTTTTTCCACATGAAGAAAACATACTATGTTATTTTTCCCAACAGAATAATGT